>OZ005659.1:192142720-193602720 GCA_963930645.1 Salticus scenicus
TATGTTGTTATTCAAAATGCCGTTTTCATTTTGATATTAGCAAAGGATTAGAAAATAAATACTGTAGGCAATTTTCGTATCAAATTAAAAAAAAAAAAAAAAAAAAAAAAAAGCAGTGTTATATATTGTTTTAAGGTCTTATATATAAAAATAAGATTTCCTCTTTTTTGTTTTGGAACAAATTTTAACAAAATCTCTTGTAATAAAATTTAACAAAAAGTATTTTTTAACAATACGTTTTTCGCAAGTACAGTTTGACATTGAATTCGCTGTAAAAAGAAAATTACTGAATAAAAGATTAACAAATTGAGCAATATTGTTAAATCTGTAATTGTCCTTATCGGGAAAATAAGTCATAATTGTTTTGTGACACAAAACTATTATGAACAATAAACTTATACCAATAAACTGAAATAAAAATAGATGTTATGAAAATAATATGCATTACCAAGTGCTTTATTAGGGATCACCATCACCATCAATTTTAGCATTTATTGATCCACAGCAGAATGAAGGCCTTTGTTAGAGGATTCGAATATTTGCCATGTTTTTTTTGCATTACTTCTCCGTTCTGCTCCTTCAAACTTGACAATCTCATCTCTCCAAGGACACTGTGGTTCCTTCCGAGGTATTTTTCTCGGTACCGGGAAATAATCTCGGTATCTAAAATAGGCCTTTGGCGATCCGTCTTTCACTGTTCATTCAGACGAGGTGCCCAGTCTATAAAATTTTAACTTCTTTATGAATAGCATCAGTAACTTTGATTTTCTTCCTAATCCATATGTTTCGCTTTCGGTCTTTTCGGTCTTTTCAGGTGATTCCTAACATGCATCTCACCGTGCTTCTCTAAGTTGCACTGTAAAAAAAAAGAAAAAAAAAAAAAAAAAAAAGGTACTTTTTACAGCAAAATGTGCTGGTAATTTTTTTTTGCCAGCACATTCTGCTGTTAAATAAGGCAATTTACAGCACAGGCAACTGTAAAGAGAGACTCTTTTACAGTTGTTTGTGCTGTATTTAACAGTAGAATGTGCTGGCACAAAAATTACCAGCACATTTTGCTGTAAAATGTAACTTTTTTTAACAGTGTGCCTGAAGCTTTTGTACAGTTTTAGACGTTAATGTCCAAGTTTCTGAAGCTTAAGTTAATAAAGACACACATTCGGGTAAAAAAAAAAAAATAAGGTCTGACATATAATTGTACTTTACAAATCTGCTGCGCAGATTTGTAAGGACACATTTGTAATGACATATTTATAAACACAAATATGATTATTACAATCATATTTGAAATAATGATTGCATTGTAATTAAAACAGCATTTTAGCTAAATGCCTAATGTAATTTGCTCCATATTTAACGTTTCAACTTAAGAATTTCTATATAGTAAACTGCGGTTTGAAGTATTTTCAGTAAAACTTATAAAATAATTACGTAAATCGTAATTCTCTAAAATTGTATAAATAAATATTTAATTTAACGAAAAATATTTATTTACTTTTAAATATTTTTTATTGAGTAACCTGTAGTTAAAAATGTAATGTAAAAAATTATTAATAGTTAGAACTTCTTTATTTCAGTTGTTAAATATACGAATTCTTACAGTTACCAAAAATTTTATTTCTATGAAACATATTCACACATCATTCGATTAGCACAATTAAATTTTTTCATTAAAATACAACACGTTGCACGAATACAAATTCACCTTTTCAGACACCCTGAAAAGAATTTTTTTTAATTTTAAGTGAAGGATTGTGCAAGTTGCTTTGAGCATGTATGCTTAGGCCATAGCCTCCTAAACTAGATGCCTTCCTCGTGGCTCGGAAACTTGCTAACAGTTCAAGCGGTAGACAGCTCCACCTAGTACAGGTTGCGTGACTTTTTTATTCAAATGTCACCAATAATTTTAAGAAGTGATAGATGATATATATAATAGGCTATTCGCCTTTTATGTATATCAAATCATACTTTTAAAAATTTTTGGCGGCTGTTGAATAAAAAAGTCGCCCAATCTGTACCAAGTGGCGCTGTCTACCGCCATGTTTCCGAGCCACGCGGAAGGCATCTAGTTTAGGAGGCCATGCTTAGTCTCATGCAAGCTTGTGAAAATAAGATTTTAAGCATTTTCTGTTTTTCGCTTTTTGCAAGAAATTAAACTCACTGTGCATTTTGCGTTTAAAATTTAACAGAATCCTCAGAATTAAAATAAAACATTGATAGTTTTGTTGCTAAATTTCTCTGATAAAGATTTTACTGCATGGGTGCAAAATGTATGGGGTTTTTCATGTTGTCAAAAAGGAAATTTTTGACAGTAGACGAGAGGATCAAAACCAAATTTAAGCATAATAAAGGCCTTAACAATCGTGAAATCGGTAGCCGAATCGGTAACAATGAAAAAGTTCTGCGAAAGTACATAAGGAAAATAGCTATTTATGAAAAAATAAAAAGAAAGAAATGTATTAGAAGCAAGCAGAGAAGCACGCCAAATACGAAAAATGTCGAATGTGTAACACTACAGAGAACAAGAACATGTTCAGTGCGAAGATAAATGTTCAATACAAGCTGGGGATTCATCAGACAACTACATGAAGAACCATCAAAGCCGCCTTATTCACTAAATTTAAGAAAATGAAAGCTAAACCACCCAGAGTTCCAAACTTTTATAATTTATTTACGATCATTTTTAGCCCCGCCTTCTTTTCGCACCAGAAATTTTGTAGATTATTTCTCATTACAGGGTTCGTACGGGCTTTATTTTTTCCCTGAGTCTCACACCAGTATTCTGAAACAATAAAATTCAACTTAATAGAATAGACTTATTTTAAAGCTTAAATCGTTCTACAAAATTACCGGTATAAGACTCAGGGAAAATTTAAGACCCGTACGAACCCTGCATTAATATGTGACTATGATTAAATAAGAAGAAAATCTTTTTTCAAAATTTCCGTTATGAAAAAGAGGCGGGGCTAAAAATGCTCGTTAATAAATTATAAAAGTTGCGAACTCTGGAACCACCTCTTACTCAAAATTTTAAGATATGCGATTGGCATGGGCAAGAAAATGGATCCTAGGCTGACGAAATTGGAGAAAACCCATCTTCTAAGATTAAAAAAAAAAAAAAAAAAAAATCAATCTCGATGGCCCGGACGGATTTCATAACTACTGGCATGATTTGAGAACAGAAAAAAATTACTGTTTCAAATGTCAATGTAGAGGTGGATCTGTCATGGTGTGTGTGATATCGTAGTTTTGAAGGAACCTTCGAATTAGAACTTCCTGCAGAACAATATGAATTCGGTAGATTGTGTCCAGATGCGTATGAAACTCCGCTGTCAAGAAATCAAGAAATCTGGGATAAATTATATTTTTCAACAAGACCGTGCTTAAATACATACAGCACATATCGTCAAAATATTGTTTCGTGACAATAAAATTACTGTTCTGGATTCGCCAAAAAAAGCCACGATTGAAACATTGGATAACATATGGGGTGATCTGGATCGCCGTATTTACGTAAGCGAGAGGCAGTTTACAGGAAAGGGTGAATCAAAATCGGCCATCCTATCAGTTTGGAAGATAGTCATTGTGGATGACCTCGTTCCACTAGACCAGTCCATAGCCTCCAAAACTAGATGCCTGTCGCGTGGCTCAGAAACTTGGCAACAGATTAATCGGTAGACAGCGTCATCTGGTATAGATTGCACGACTTTTTTATTGAACTGCTACCAAAATTTTTTTAAAGTGGGATTTGATATAATTAAAAGTCGAATACAATCGAATAAATGTCAACTGTATATGTCATATATCACTTCTTAAAATTATTGGTGACAATTGAATTAAAAAAAAAATCGCGCAATCTGTACCAGGTAGCGCTGTCTATCGCTTCATCTGTTGCCAAGTTTCCGCGCCACGCAACAGGCATCTAGTTTAGGAGTCTGTGACCAGTCAATGCCGAGGCGTTTACGCGCTGTTTTAAAAGCCCAAGGTGGCTGTACAAAGTATTAAGTAGTGTATTTGTAACTAAATTCTTTATTCTTTGCATGTAATACGTATTTTCATCACAAATTCAATAAAATTACTTTATTAAAAAAAAAAAAAAAAAAAAATGGTAGTCTTTTTTTGTTTAGACTCGTGTTTTCATTTCTCGAATCATACAGATACAATTTGCGTCAAATGTAACTTATTCACAACTTTTGATTACATTTTTATATCATTCTAATATATCTAAAGCTGAGGTGGGTTTAAATACTTTCAATGCAATGTATACAGACTAACCCTTTTGAAAAGTTTGTTGAAAACAAAAATAAATAAATAAATAGATAAAAGAAAATTTTCTCAGTTAGTAAATTATTTTTGAAAATTAATGAATAAAACAAATTTACATTTAGGATAAAAAAATTCGTTTAAATATTTTGCTATATACATAGCTAACTATCAAAATAAATATTTTTGAAAATTCGTAAGGAAAAGTGTAATGAAAAAAAAAAAAAAAAAAAAAAAACATATACACATTTTAGTTTACGATTTTTACAATATCTAAAGAAAGTCTTTAATTACTGTTTACTGCATGAAAATATTTTGAAATATGTTTAATTTTTTACAGGTAAAATTTCTGTAAAATTTTCTGCATTGATCTAAAGTAATCAAGTTGATGATGTAAATACTGAAACCAGCGATGTTTTCATCTTTTCAAAATGTTACATTTTTTTCATTGTGCTTCTACGCAAATTTCTTATTTATTGCATGCTTACATCGCATTCTTATAATTATGTTATATATTTAATGAACAATGTTTACCAAAATATGTAAACTTTGATATACTTGTTTCTTTCTAAGACGAGAATTTTTGCATTATTAAAGATTTCATCTCAACTTTGTTTACAAGGACGGTTTGAAAAATAAAGTGTACACGAATTATATATTTCTGTATAAAAATAGTTGTATAAGAAATTGACTAACTTTTCAAGGATGTTAGAAATTGAAGATACAACAGTTTTATATTCATATATATCAAGCTAAATTTGCGATATATGTGATACTTATTTCTATAAAACATTCTTTTAATATATATGAAGGCATATAGTACATATAAATAAAAATATGCGATATAACAACACGTTTAAAATAGTTGTTATTTAAAAATACGTTTCACTCATGAGTACAATGTCATTCTTGTAAAATTGTATTTATGATGTAAATATTCTTGTTTTATTCGTTAAATGTTTGAGATATGTTTATGACATTTTTAATTAACATAAATTAACTTAAATAAACTTGAAAACTTCTTAACGTGCCATAAAATTAATGTAATCACTACCGGTTTCGAAGGGGCGAGGCTTTTCTTCTTCAAGTGTAAAATACAGTCAACTGCCATGATGTCAAATGTAAGACTCAGTCTTAAATTAATTAAAATAATTTTTTTATTTAGTACACTAAAGTTTAAAAAAATTATAAAGAAGACTGTTTTTCTTCATTAATTGGTCCCCTTTATACATTTTACTGGGCTGCAGGAGTCTTTAAATTCACAATAAACAATTTCTGTAAATTTACTGAAATCTTTACACAGATACTCTGTAAATTAATAATAATTATTAGTTAAAAGTAAATAGTTGAGATTCTCAATTCTTATTCTGCATTTTTTTTTTTTTTTTAATTAGATTTTCAAAAAAAAAAAAAAAAAAAAAAATTAAAATAAATGTTTTTGCGTTATAAAAAACATTTTAAGTCCTAAATATATTCTTATCAGTAATTAACGAAATTAACATTAGTCATAAAAATGGATATATAAAATATTTATTATTATTATTATTATTGTTTTTTATTTTTGTTTATTTATTTTTTAACATATCTGTTTATTTTTCTGTAATTTTATATAAGGCTTGAGGTAAATAATAACCAGTAATTTTCTGTTGAAGTTTTTAACAGTATCTATGCTTAAGAAAATTTATAATGAATATCAGCGTTGATTTTTATCTGCAATATTGCTAACATTGAGCATTTGTTAGATATTTTTATATATTATTGGTTTATCACGTAAAAAATGTACTAATAAACATTTGTTTTTCTAGATGTCTGCTCATGTATGTTTAATGAGTAAAAAACGATTGTCGTAAAAGTAATTTTTCCGCAATTCGTATAAATATGGGGCTAATGCTAATTGGTTAGTAATATTTAGTTAATAATGCTGAAGTACAATTTTCTTTAAAGTGTCGTCTACATATTAAATTTTTTACTAATGGTAATACCTCTATTTTTTAATGGTAATACCTCCATTAACACTTTCGCGACCGCTGACGTAGCTTCACGTCATTTGAAAATTTGTAACGCCTCTAGTGAGCGTTTCTTTCACAATTTTCATATTATTTAATTTTTAAGTATATACCCAATATTCATACTTTTACAATGAAATATACTATGGATACAAATACTTTGATAAGAAAGAATATAATCATAATGCATATCATTTTGTAATATAAATATGGAAACAAAAAAAGTTTGTTCTGAAATATTGTAACTTCGGAGAATAACGCCTACAATAACTTTACGTTCAAAAAGACAAATACATGCGGTCATAAAATGTTAAGATAAACCTGATATACGTGTAAAAACATATAAAATAAAGTTTAAATAGAGAGTTAAAAAACAAGAAAAAAAATGGTAGAGTAATTATTTGAAACACCAATTTCCGAGATCTAAAACTGATCAACTTAAGCAGGGTAGCTGTTCATTTTCCTATAAAAACCACGTAATTAATGAGAAAAGATATTTAAAATGGATTTATGTAACAGTTTTCAAGAAAATCGATAGAGTCGTTTTTGAGATACTGGCTTTTCCCAAAACTTCGCATACTCAATTATCGATCAGAAAATAATACTTGCATACAAAGGGATATTTAAAAGTAGATTAATATGGCGAGTTTGAAAAGAATCCGTACAGCTGTTTTTATAGAAACGCACTTGCGAGATGTGAAATTGAGCTATTTATACAGGACGCCTATCAATTTTTCTGAACAAATCAACTACATCATTCGAAAGGACATCTAATTGAGTGTTTATAAAACAACTTTGAAGAAAATCGTTAGAGCCGCTTTTGAGATACTGAATTTTACCAAAACTTTGCATACACAATTAACGATCGGAAAATACTATGCGTATAGAAAGTGATATTTCTGTACTGATAAGTATAAAGGAATTAAGTCCGTATTCTTGATTTTTCAGGAGACGAAAAATAAAGTTATACTAACTAAAAACTAATCAGAAGAATCGATTAGGGAAAAGGGATTAGGTTGATTTATACCCTTTATACCATTCAGTGATTGTCAATCTTCATTAAATAAAGGGAAAAAATCGAATCAAATATTTTATACCAAAGATTAATGCTAAATTTCTGACTTGAATATTTTTTTTTACCAATGGATTTTCTCAAAGACTAAATGACATGGATTTAAATCCTTTATACTAATCGATAGAGAATTTTTTTCTGAGTCTGACTATGTACTTAACTCAAAATCGACATTTTTGGACTTAAATCCTTTATACTTATCAGTATAGATTTAAAAGGAAATTAATATGGCGAGTTTGAAAAGAATCCGTACAACCGTTTTTATAGGAACGCACTTGCGAGATCTAAAATCGAGCTATTTACACAGGACGACTATCATTTTTTTTTTCTAAACAAACCAACGATATCATTTGAAAGGACATCTAATTAAGTGTTTGTATAACAACTTTGAAGAAAATTGTTAGAGCCATTTTTGAGATACGAACTTATGGTTCCACATCCGGTTTCCCATGTCTTATTTTCGTTTTTCCAATTTTACCAAAATTTGGAAAATTCATCTGTATACTAGTACTGTCTCAATTCTGGAATTCCGTAGTTCTATCTTTATTAGTTTCGGAGATATGATAGACAGAATATTCCCACATACATACACACACGCTAACTAATCGCCCAAAACTTTTTTTTTTTTGACTCAGGAGACCTTAAAACGTGTAACTCAGGTGAAAATCCGATATCAAATTTTTGGACAAAATATAATGAAGGTGGGTGAGTAATAAAGGGTGAGTGAGAAGAATGGATATTCCTAATTTAAACTGTAACCGCGTTTTTCACAACTAATTTTGAGGACAAGTCCATTGGCTTGGAGAGGTGTGAAATTGACCGATAGGTTGTGATTTGGTAAACATCAAGTCATTCGGCATCCCCTTATTGTTATTTTCTTCTGCCAATCACCCCTTTTTAACACTGGGCTTTTTGAGGCAAACATGCGCAGAAGATTGATGGTCGCAAGAAAAGTGGTGAAAGAATATCACCATACTTATCAATATTCTAATTAATAGTCTATACCGTTGTAAGTACCTGTACTTTCTTCACACCACTTTTTTTTTTTTTTTTTTAGAGTAATTTTCTTCAAATGTAAGTACGATAAAATATGAAGAAAAATAATGTCTAAAAAATACTGGTGTGAAAAAATAAAGCAGGTACTAGCTGTATTACTTAATGTTAATTCGCATGTTATCAGATATGCCTGTCAGTTACGTTCTTTCAGCTTCAATGTAGCCACAACAATCGCACATTCCTTTGTGCAACGTATGTGTTTCTCCTTACACGGACAGTACTTCGTCCTTTCCATATTTTGCTGTTTTTAAAAATAATAATTTTGGAACGAGTGTCTGCAGGAAACAACAATGGGGATCTCCCTCTTTTGGCATTCCTTGAAAACAAATCATTGTTGTTTAAAAAATGATATAGCGTGTACCAATTTAACGCGTTATGTGTTGTTATATGAGAGGGCTATTTTCTGTATCGATTGATGTAATAAAAATTCGATTGATGATATCGATTGATGATTCTAAAAAGTTACGTAAAAGTCTTTTATTAGATACAGTAACGTATTAGAGGAAAGCCAAAAGACGAGGCGTACTTTTCGAAATATGAAAACCGGGTGACCGCAAAGGGTTAATTTTAAAAATAATGTGTATGTGCAGTAATGCCAAACTTTGCGACTATTTGTTATTCAATAGTCGCCAATAATTTTAATATAAAAATATATATTTCTATATACATAATAAACCAATCGAATCGAAGAATCGTCTATTATGTGTATCAAATATCACTTCTAAAAATTATTGGTGACTATAAAATAAAAATTTCACAAAGTCTTGCAACACTGTATATGTTACTTATTTCATATAAGGAAAAAAAAAATCTGAAAATTTTGATTTTTTTTCTCTTTTACAGTATTTTGAAGCATAATAATAAAAAAAAATGTTTTTAATTATCCTTAATCATAATAATAATAATAATAATATATTTTTAAAAATTGTTTACGCTAACCGTCTATTAACAATTCATATATTATATTTCAGTTGATATTCAGTTTGTTTATTTAAGATTTATAGAAAATAAAGACTTTTTATTAAAAATAAACCGGTTAAGAAAAAGGCAAAACGGGCCTACATTTTCATAAATGTCTGTCTTTATTAAGTAAACATTAAAATAAAATTTTATATTGTGAAATTTACTTTATAATTTACAATGTTAAAGATTTATTATTATTATTATTATTATTATTATTATTATTATTATTAATATATACTTACGGTAGAAACATTGTGAGTATAAAATTTTAATAATATTAAATCTACAATACAAGTTTGCGTATGTTATAAAGAAAATTTTATAATAAATATAAATAAAAATAAATAAAAAAAAATAAATCATGTTAAGTTGTATGTTAGTTAGAAAGTACGATAATCTTTATAACTATCTATTCAGGTAATCCAAATTAAAAGAAAAAAAAGATGGAAAAAGAATAAACTGTTTGGTGCGTATTTTGAAAAAAAAAAAAAAAAAAGGATTCTTCTATTTAAGTGACATATGCTGATTTCCAAAATTAAATCACTTAAGCTTAAATAAATAACGTCCTTATGTTAAGAAAACGTTCCTCTCCTTTTTGTGAAGTTTTAAATGTGAAAAAAGGTTTAAAAAAAAAAAAAACTGTACCAGTAAAAGGACATCCTAAAGGAAATTTTTCTGATTTACTTATTAGTACGACAGGGCTATTTCTTTCAGATAAAGATTTTGAGAGTTGTCACAGTTCCAGTATGCCAGGATGCCTGATGCCTGCCAATATCAAATTTTACCATTAAATTTCTTAAACTGTGTTAAAATGTTTAGAAATTCTGTTCAAAAAATCATCAACTGTGTAAATTAATTTTAAGTAGTTTGGAGTATAAGATTATTTTTTTTTTCAGTACTAACAATGTGAAAAATACCAGAGCCGGGAATTAAACCCAGGACCTCGAATTAACGTGCAGATGCTCTTCCCCTGAGTCACCCTGGCTGCTAACCAGCTCGATATTTCTGACATAATAACCGTTACATCTGCGTTTGCTAATACGGTGACCTCGCCAACAGAAATTAAGTAAGAAATGCCAAGCTTGTTATTAGCCAGGGTGGTGAATAACTTTATTTTACTTATTTATTTATTTATTTATTTTTAAGTTACAAGATTGTAATATATCAATTAGTCCTGTAATACTAAATTAAATTCTGTCAAAGGCAGAATTTTCTTTTTCTTTTTTTTAATTATTTTGCGTGTGTACATGTATTAAACTTTAACTGTTACTAAGTAGCTGTTGATATTTTAGTTTAAGTCGATCAACCGCAACACACAAATATATCCAAGTTTAAGGGAAAAAAAAAAAAACGAAGTTTTATCTATGTTATTTGATTAAATAAAAAGTATTTTCAAAATTATATGATTAAAAAGTAATCATTGAGGATTTTATTTTAATTAACAATGAGATCACGTGATTATTGTAAAGAAAAAATTAATCATCAGGAAATACCCTAACAAAAGAGAAAAATAAAAGCTATTGTTTGAAGACCTCTTGTGTGTGTATATATATATATATATATATATAAGATAAAATTTAAATACAGGCGGGAGTAAAACTTGAATTATTAAATAAATATTAGGGGGACCGCAAAATATGTCATTTTGAATTAATAAAATGAAACCGGAAATTTTTGTTTAACGGTGTTTGCATGGTACTTTACAAATAACCATCTTATAAGTTACCTAAGAATATCTTAAATTTTATCCAGGATAAATTTCCGATGTCAGTATTTTAATTCAAGACGACGTAATTTCCGGTCCCCCTAATAGAACTAGAACAACGTTTTTATAAACCAATGCCCAAATGCAGCAAAAGGAAATATAAAACTATAATAAATAAGCAAAACAACCAAAGCCAGATGAAAATTTAATCCGAAAACACATGAGGGCCTTCATCACGGGAGCTCCTCCATGTAGGGAAAGGAATATGATAAGTTTCTGACGAAATACTGGTAATTTAACCAAAAAACACGTTTCTAGCCCCCAACTTCTCACAGATGGAAGCAAGACCATACAGCAAACGAATTTTAATTAATACAATGCATAAAAAGCAATTAAATTAAGAAATAAAGTACAAAATATAATACATATCAATACATAATACAAGAATATAAATAATACAAGAATATATAAATACATACATGGACAAACTGGAATAGTCAGAATATGGAAAATTGAAAACCACCACCCATTATAAACATAGAACCCGTTTCAGCTAGTAGGCCGACTTACCAGCACTTAAATGTCACCCAAAATGAAACACCACACCTTAAGTGGGCCTTAAAAGGTTTCCAAAAGGTTCCAAAGGCTTTCCTTCCCATTTAAGGGTTTTTTTTCTGATTTTTAACGTGTTTTTTTTTTTTTTTTTTTTTTTTTTTTTTAATGAAATTTTATAATTATTTTTAAAATTTCTTTTATTTTTCAGATATTTTAGTTGTTATCTGGAAATATCCATGTCTAATACAATAATATTTACTTACACTAACAATTGTAACACTATCATTTAATTACAATCATTATTGTTAAAATTTAAGTATAATCACTATTAATAACAATCTCTCCTTCCCATGTGCGCCCTCACAACTGTCTCAGAAGAAATAAGTGCAAAAGATTTCAATTGGTTTTATTGCAGATGTTGTATTAAATTAAACCTTAGCAATAAAATAGCAATGGAAATGCATAAAAAACAAATGAATTTAACAACAGTTCAGGAAAAAAAAATTATTTGGAATTTTTATCTTATTCTGTTATATTGTATTGAGAAACTCCGAGCTTTACTTTAATTAACAAATATTAATATAACTTTATGTCTGTAACACGACGAAACACTTGTACAGATTGCCATAGAAAATCATTGAAATATACTAAATGAACGAAATAAACAAAATCTGTATTTGTTTAATATAAGTTTCTCAAGTTTTCTTTTATAAACAAAAAAATAATAATAAATCAAGTTATTTTCAAAAACGTAAAGTTTGTAGTTTATGCTTTCATGTAAAAATTCGTCTTTTACAAATTCTCCGTATATTTAAATTGAAGTTGGTTGTAAATTAAATGAATGTTATCTTTAGAAAATGTGTAAGTGTATTGCATCGCATCATATGAACAAGATTACATCGGCTTTTCGACGGAGTTTTTAAATTATTAATGGCTTCATCAAAAGTTTGTTTACACGGAAGGTTTTATGGTTTAGATTTAGTAAAAATATTACAGTATATTACATGTATTATAGACATAAGACATTAACATGTTTTCATAAAACTTAAATCTGAGAAGAGAATGTACTTAATTCAACGTATGAACAACACATTTTTTTTTTTTTTTTCAGAAAAGAATTTTATACTTGTTAATAAACTTAATACTTAAGAATTTTATACTTATTATTTATTAAAAATACTTGAAATAGCGTAATTTTGGTTGATGTGAGTACATTCGTTAAATAATAAGACTCTAGTGTAGAATACTTTTCTTAAACATGAATGAGTTATTTTAACGTTACTTTTGAATTAAGTATTTAGCTTAAAAATAAAAAGTCCTACAAGACTTTGATAAAAGTTGTTAAAAAGTGTGAAAAAAGGCGATTGGTAACTTTGATCTAATTTAGGTGTTTCTAAACTTATATACTGCGACGCACTTGTCAAAACCCAAATCTTTAGCGAACCACTTCATCATCTTTGTATTTACATTTTTCAGAGATCGTTTACCCCTCCCCTTCCCCTCAAATGATAATAAAAACAATAATAATACTAAATTATTTTTAAAGATTTTTGTTTTTACTTGATTTAAGTGGTCTAATCAGAAAGCGCCAAGGAGAGATTTTAAAACAAAATGAACTATTATTAAGGATAGATGGATGGATGGTTGGGTTTAACGTCGCACTAGTACTGCGCAGATGGGCATTTGACGACGGTCTGGGACACACTCCTAGAGGTGGTCCTAAGACATGCCATCACAATTTTGATCATCCACGGAAGGGATGGCTCTACCGCTTCGGTGACCCCCAGAGGTATAATTTTTGATGGGAACATGAGGACATTGCGGCCACGACAGATTTTACGTGCACCAGCCACCATTAGTGAACACGACGGTCTTTGGCTGGCTCGAGTACCGAACCCGCAATCTTCCAATGACGAGGCTGGCACTCTACCGACTGGGCTACCGCGGCCCGAACTATTATTAAGGAAAAACATTACTGAGTATAATTTTATCAAAAATATTTTTAATCAAGCCTGGGTGAGGTTTTAATTTCTACCATTGCCAAATAATAATTTTACGAAGATATGAAGGCGTAAAAGGAAACAATATCTTTAAAGCTACAGTGGACAGAATAGGAAAAGTTTGTTGGAGTTAAATCAATATTGTGCAAATTTACTACTATTAAATTTCAATTTTAATAATATTCTTTAGAATAGGTCAATAAGTTCTTCATCGATTTTCGACAATATGCCTTTCATAACGTTTTCTGTAAATAAAGCACAATGCAATTCTTCTTCTAGAAATTTCTTATTTTTTCAATAAAGAAATAACTAAAATTTTGTTTTAAAGCATTCAAATATTTTGAGATCTCCGTTATTATACTCTCAAATAAACATTCAAGTTATTTTCCATTATAAATGTTTTATATTTTTATTTGCTGTATATATATATATGTGTGTCTGTGTGTTTGTGTGTCTGTGTGTGTGTATACATCCGATTTTTGATGTATCCACGAAATTTGTCTGGTTGTGCAACTATATCTGCATTACCCAGACCTTGTAAATATAAATTTAATTCCTTACGTTTACTGAATGTCTGCTAAATACATGAACCTCAAGACAAAATTCAAATCACGCAACCAATTTTTTTCATTTCATGTTCGTTGCCTCCAAATTATTGTGACTTCTTCATCGAGCTTTACAAGTTTTGTTAGCATTTTACCTCTTAATAGTCAACGCATTACTGTACGCAGGAAAAGTGATTTTGGGTTATTTCCCATTTTTTTCGCACAGCTTTTTAAATTAACGTCATAGTGAAGGTCTTGATTTTATAAAATTTAAGGCCTCATTAATTCCAGGCGCAATTTCACGATTATTTTTTTTTATAATTATTTTCTTCTATAAGAAAGTTCACATTAAAATAAAACAGGTACTAACTGGTAATGAGCAAATTTGACACTCTGATACGGTTAATTTCCTGTAAAACATTTTCTTATCTAAAGCGTAGAGTTGCTATCTCCCGTATATAAAAAAAATATATTCTCCAAAAATTGTGGTAAGAGTGTGTGGCTTACTTAGTGTCTGATGTAATTCCATGTATTAGCACCAGCATTCAAACCATTTTTTTTTTTTTTTAATCAACTTGAATAGATTTTGATACCAATGCTTCCCTGTTTATGTTGCATTGAGTCTAAAAAATACTTATGAATTAACTGGCAGCATTTGTGGTACTACATGGATATATATTTATATATATACTGTCGAACGTCGTTAACATGAAACACAATGGGGATAAAAAATTTGTTCTTGTTATCAGTATTTCATGTTACCAGTAATTAATCTTCATATAACTAATTTAATCTTGATATTGATGGGGGCTGCGGATACAGTTCCTGTTAAATGTAATCCATGTTAACAGTGTTCACGTTAATGAGGTTCGACTGTATATATAGATTTACCACAAATAAGTCGTTCCCTATCTGTATTTATTTGAACCCATTTTTGTCAATGTAAACCTTACGATTTCTATAAGTGTTTCAAGTCTTAAATATCTCCCAGTTTCTTGAGTAATTGGTTCACAAAATTAATATATCTTCAAGTGGTTCATTGTTATATGTGTAACATATTAAAACAAGCAGTTGAAAGAAATCTTGTGTATTAGTAGATTCATCTAGAAGCAGAGATAAAAATTTGCTTTCTGTAAAAGTTTGAGAAAGTTATTTTTTAACCCACTGCAACATTCAGTCGATTCTGTGAGCAATTGCGTCAATTGTAAGTGGTATTGTCTCGATTTCCTTTAACCCTTTCAGGGGTGGTGGCTATACAGTGGAACCGAAAATTTTAATTCAAAATTGCACAAAGTGACCCCGGAATTATTTAATAAATTTATTCATTTATAACTTAGAATAATAATTTCATTTATTTCTTGTCTTTTAATTTTGTTGGTTATTTCTGGTGGTTGTTGATTTTAAATTAAACAATTTGCTTGCCCTGAAAGGTTTAAGCTCTTGGTACCAAACCTAACTCCAACTGCATCCTTTATCGCTGGCAGTTTCATCAGTTGTGTTAGATTTACAAGTTTTTACAATTCGGAAACTAATGAGGTGTAAAACGTGCATTGTCTTTTCGTTCATCTTGGTTAAATAAGAAAGCTCTCTGTTTGAAGTCTTTAACTCGTTCAGTTTTCTTTTTAAAATAGCAAGTGGTTAATTTTTTTTAAATCTGGATATCTTCTGTCACAGTATGGGGACCTTATTATCCAGCTTGCACAGTTTGACTTGTAAGCATTGTTGTAAATAATACATACTTGTTTCGGGTTATTTCCCCTTTTATTAAAGAAAAAACCTACAGCTAAATAGTCAGTATACAATTTTCTTATCTATTTTCTTCATTTTGCTTTACTATTTGAATTGGAAGTTAAGAGCTCACTTTCATTTGCAGGTGGCGACTTTTACTATTAACCATTAAACCATGACTCAAAAGCTTAATATGGATTAAAAAAAAAATAATAATCACTACAAGTAACTGAAAAGATAACAAACCGCAGTCAGACTAATGTGTACGTTAACTGAGTTGAACGTTCAAAGCTAAAAGCAGAGCCTGATTAAGGGGGAAGCACATATTATTTATACTTACAACGTTATTTTTTAACAAATACTTTCCTCCTATAATAAACACAAAATTCTCATTACAAATTATTTTAAAAGAATTCTGGTGTCTAATAACGGTGAGTAAATTGGATTGTTTTACACCGTTCATTTTTTATAAAAAATATTTCCTCGTCAAAGCATGGAATTTCTATGACATGAAGTAAAAAATAATTGTAAAAATATTCCGGTGAGAGCGGAGATAATGTGTGCTTCCCCCTTAATCAGGCTCTGGCTAAAAGGTTTTTCTGAATAAGTGGACAGGATCTTCCACTTATCTAAATTTATTTCCTTTAGTAGGGCGGTATAGCGCATTCTTGGGACATTTTGAATAGCTTTGTAATTTATAAAATAATAATGTTAATTAAAATATTACTTAATAATTATTAATGAATAATAATTAATTTTAATTAATTAATTGCGCAAAGTATATATATATATATTTGTACACCATTTTTTTTTTTTTTTACAACACAATAATTTCATTTGCTGAAAATATCGGCTCAATCGTGTCATTCCTGCATGGTGTTGTCAGAGCTGCCAACCTAATCCGGCAAATCTTTAGTACGCCCATTTTTCTACACCATTTAATTTTTAGAGTAATTTTCTTCAAATATATTTTCGATGAATTAAGAAAACAAATACTCTAAAAATTTAGTGGTGTAGAAAAATGGGCGGTACTAACAGTTTACCGAATTAGGTTGACAGGTCTGTGTTGTAAATGCACAAGCAGGTGTGCAAAAAGAATTTTTTTTTTTTTTTTTTTTTCTTTCTATTTTATTACCATTTTTCTTTTCTTTCCTCCCCCCCCCCCTTTTTTTTTTTTTTAACGAACGCCCTTCTGCTGGAAAAGATTTTATGATTTCAGATCAAGGGTATCGAGCTGGAGTCCTAACTCAGAAAAGAATCTTTGAAGTCGATGGTCAGGGTCTATTGAGCAGTTACGTGCAAAAAATGAATTTGAAGTGACAAAGCCGAACTGAAAGTAAAAATGCAGAATGCTAAATTCGAAGCATGAAGGATGATTGAAATAATTAAATTCCATCTATTATCAAGCGTAAAAAAGAAACACCAGTGCAGCGATAAAACAGAAACACGCAAACACCTGCTTACTATCTTGTTGATAAAAGCATACTTGCCAACCATCTCATTATGAAACGTATAATTTTTTGTACCCGCCTTTTTTTTCACACCAGTCATTTTTTAGAGTAATTTTATTCTTATTTAATCGTAACAACATTTGGAGAGAATTATTCTAAAAATAAAGTGGTGTGAGAAAAGTTGCGTTTTTTCAAGGGGTGTTAACAATTGTACGGTTATTAATGAGATAGTTGGCAAGTATGATAAAAGCATTCTCTTAAATTGTTCGGTCCGTAATAATTGCTGTACGATTTTGCGTTTTGTACTGTCTGTTTATGATGTTTTTACTATTTATCACTTAGTAAATGTTTTAAGGTTCATTTATATATAATATTGGCACTCTCGATGTTCTACTTAACTTGAACCAAAAATTAGATTATATGAACAGAATTCTGGAACACTGTATTTATGTCAACATGATAGAGAGTAATGTAGAACTGAAATTTTTGATGGTAACATCATATTACTTTTTTTTTTTATAATAATTGTACGAAATAATGAGCTTGAACAATATAATTAAACTAAATATTTTGACATTAATATTACAGCTGAGATAACTATATAAATGGCAACCTTTTAAAATCAATATGAACAACTAATTTATTTTACGACAACTGTGTTTTTATTGTAGAACAACTCCGATTTCATTTATTTGTTCAAACATTTAAATATCTCTTTTATGCTTTATTTATGCATTTCGAAAGTTGATGCATTTGCAAAACTAAATATTTATAGAACAATTTGACAAAATTAAACTAATACTTTCAGCAAAGCTATAAAATATTTATTTAAAACAGCTGCTTTTTTTTTTCTTTCGAATATGTTGTGGTTTAATTATTCGAAATTAAATGCTATATTTAATTTATGTATGTTAGTTGTTTTACACAAATTTTCTTTTAGTGAACATAAAAATAAATCCTTTAAAAAAAGCTTCAATAATTAATTTATAGAAACAGAATATAAATGTAAACATAAAATTTCAATATTTAAACAGATTACAATAAACAATTGCTAAAAATATAATGAATAAAATTTAAATTTCACCGTTTCGTAATTTTATTTTATAAAAGCATGGTTATTAAAATAATATTTGTTTTTACAAATAAAATGTATTACATAATTAATAAAACTTTTGATACTATTTATTTTAAAAATCAAATTCTAAAACTTTTGTATATTTTTAGCTTTGCCATATTTGTTTACATTCAAAAATGTTATATACCACATTTGTTCACTTTTAAATACTTGATGTTTGTACTTTCTCATTTGAGTGGAATCATTTTTAATTATTAGCTTCTTTGATGTTACTTTCAGTGCATTTTTAATCATTAAATAAATGAGTTTACATTCGCATAAAAGTTTCTATTCATGCATGTATTAAATATTATACAATGGTTTTATTTGAATAAATAATGACTTTGTTGTATTTGAATAATTATTCATTAAAAAATGCAGGTGAAATTGTATATATATATTCCTTTAAGTACAACGGTTTTATTTATTTGTTTTCCTTTTTTTTTTTTTTTTTTGCTGAGTTATAACATTATTAGTTACAAAAATGCATGCATGTTACATATTATATCACGTTTAAAATTATTTCGATTTACAGTAGTATTTTTTAATTTCATCCATTTATTTGTAAAATGCTTGAAAATTACCCGAATTAAAATAGTGTATACCTAGATAAAATTATTACTAGAGAACAGTTTTCCTATTCACAAAAATTATTACAAAAAAAAAAAAAAAAAAAAAAAAAGAAAAAGAAAGAAACATAATTTCCTAAATCAGAATTAAATAATAAACAAATAAAAAATTTCCATGAATTTCCAAGTTAAATTTTAAATAATTGTAAAAGCTAAGTATGTACATAGTACCGATACAAATACCACCAATAAATTTATTTAGTCACTATCGAAAAGCTGTTTCTTTTCTTCTGACTTTTTTTCTCTAAAGTGAATATTGTAAATGTAAGACGTTAGGGAATTTGTTTGAATGTCTGTAAATTAACCATATTCAGTTTCAGCAATTTTCTTTTCTAGTACCATTTAACGTATAATTTTTTATACAATAGTTTTTGAATCAGAGTTCCCAACTTTTATTATTTACTAGCAGGCTGCGCCCGCTTCGCTGGTCACTATTTTGAAAAGAATCACTATAATTAATGAATTCTGAAAATGGCATTAATTTTTATCATGTGAAAAAAAAAAAGAATTCTGATCGGGAAAAATGTCGCATCAGGTACTCACTGCCATAGGCAGTGTAGACCCGTGCGCGATGCGCACACGCGAATGCATATATTTGAGCGATGCGCTTGCGTATATCTTCACCACCCTTATGAATTCTCAATATTCCATGTTATTACTCATAAACTTTTATTGTTAAGATAAGGAATTTAAAAAAAACAATCATTTCTGATCGAGTAAAAACTCACACCGGGTCCCCTCTGCCATTGGCAGCGTAGACTTGTGTGCTCGCAGTGTCACGAATTCATATATACGCACGCTACGCGCGCGTATTCCATCATCACCCTTCCTGTCCCTCCTTAATTTTACACTTTCGAAATTATCCTCATTCGACTCGTAGGCCCCCCAAAACCTATTTATACCAATTTTGAATGGTCTAACTCGATTTCAGATCCCCCCCCCCCCTTCAGGACATCTTAAAACATGCAAATCAGGTGAAATCTCGAATTTCATTACCTACAGTAGTCGGCAAATGAAAGTACAAAGAAAAAAGATTATTTTAAACCTTAATAGTGTTCGTTGCTGTAGAAACTGGCATCCTCTTTCGAGATACATATTACGCTTGTTAGAATGCAATTTAATTTGCAATTAAAGTTGGTGTTTATCCGAGATACAAAAGAAAACCTAATCAGGACGCCTCAAAACGTGTAAATCGGCGGAAATCTCGAATTCCACTTTCGATAATATAAAAGAAATTTAAAATATCTTTCGGAGGATGTATTAAAAATAATTTAATCACAATTAGAATTTGAAATATTGAAATTTTAAAATATTATTGCGCCATCTGGCGGTAGCAGTACCTGTAATCTACTGTTTCATTCCAAATCAACAAACCTTTCAAATGATGTATTACTTATGGAATTATTTTAATTAGTAGCTGAGATACAAAAGAAAACCGATTCAGGAAACCTCAAAACGTGTAAATTGGGTGAAATCTCGAATTTTACTTTCGTTAATATAAAAGCACTTTAAAATATCTTTCGAATGATGTATTAAAAATAATTTAATCATAATTAGAATTTGAAATATTGAAATTTTAAAATTTTACAGCGCCATCTGGCGGTAGAAATTTCTGTAATCTACTTTTCCATTCCAAATCAACAAATCTTTCAAATGGTGTATTACTTTATGAAAATATTTTAATTTGTAGCTGAGATACAAAAAAAACCTAATCAGGAGACCTCAAAACGTGTAAATCGGGTAAAATCTCGAATTCCATTACCTACTGTAGTCGGTTAATGGAAGACGACAGAGATTTGTGGCGTCTACTGTTAAAATTCAATTCAAATAAGTTTTAAAATGACATATTACTTTTGAAATTATGCTAATTAGAAGCTGAGATATAGAAATGATATAAACACTATTATAAAACGATTTATGTCCTACTTTTCCGTGGTTTTCTCCGAAACTTGCGTAATTCCGGGCTAAATACCGTTAAAAATCCATAGTATAAAATGGGAACAAAGTATCAGAATTCGAAACTTTACAAAATATAAAAGAATAAAGGCGTTCTGGGTTTTCCGTCGTTTTCTTCGAAAGAACCGTTCCTTTTCTACATTTTTGCCCCCCCCCTTTTCAGTCCCTTCTAATAGTTTTACACTTGAAAATATCCGCAATCGATTTATCTTGCCTTAAAACCTAATAATACCAATTTCAAACGCTGTAACACTTTTTCCCCCTTCGACCCACCACCTCAAGCCCTACCTAATAATTCTACACTTATAAAAATATTCAGAATCGAATTATCGGGAGTTAAAATCAAATATTACGAAATTTCAACGGCATATCTCAATTTAAAATACTGCAAAATATAAAACAAAACTTAATCTTACATTGTGTTTTGGTCACATGAGTCGTGATAAATATAATTCTCAATAAAAATGTAATTTTTTTTTGTTTATTGACATATTTTCATGAAAATTTAACAGTAGCTTTATAATATACTGTCTAGGCCGAATGTTAATTCAAATGTAACGTGAATGAAATTTTGAAAAGATTTGAAAATTGCAATTTTTCCCCCACTATGAAACACGTGACATCTTAATCGGTTACAATCATTTCCATTTTCATGGCAGACGGTCGTCTGGCATTTGAAATGATGTTGCCACAAAAAATTCATACTGTAGTTAATTTTAAAAAATCTAATTGTCGTACCGATAAGCCGCTTGCACTGTCAGATTAAAAAAAAATACCTTTCATTTGGTACCGAAATAGTAACGATCAGACTAATATTTCTAATTTATTTTCCACTTTTTCTGCTTTTAACGCCATTAAGATATCTTTTTTTATGCAATCGCGGTGAATTCTCAGTCATTAAGATCGCTTTTTGATTAGACATGAGTGGACATTTTAATTAATATCTCCACAACTAATTAAAATTTTTAAATTATGTTTACAGGAGGACCTCGTAAAGGCTCCAGAGCATCCGTATGTCAATTCTTGTACTTCTGCGTTCAATAGGGGCAAAACCTATAAAAGAACAGACAGACAGACAAACCTTTCCATTTATTATTATAGATTTATGGGAATTTTTAGCCCCGCCTCCTTTTCGCACTTCAAATTTTGTAGATTATTTCTCTTTATTATGTGACAACGATTAAATAAGAAGAAAATCATTTTTCAAAATTTCCGGTATGAAAAAGAGGCGGGTCTAAAAATTCTTGTGAATAAATTACAAAAGTTGGGAACTCTGTTTTGAACTAATGTAATTAAACTTAGCCAATATCACGCAAACGAGATTTTATTTGTACATTTATTTTTCATTTATCTAAAATTGATATAGAAGACTTTTGTTGTAATCCGAGTTGTTAATAATTACTCAATTAAACCCTCATTGGATGATATATATATATGAACGGCTCATTGTAAAAGTGACGTAATACCATATTTCTTAATTACGTATATTTCTGCTTAAGGGGATAGAATATTTTTAAAAATGGGTAAATGAAGAAGAAAAAATAATGAATGTATGTACAAACGAAAATTATTCAGATAAATTTTCAAGTGTTCTTTCTCACTGCGCGCAGGATATTTCAAAATTTATTTGATAATTTTTTTATTATAGATGAACTTGAAATTTTTCTCAACCATGCATTTTGACATTATAGATAAAATCATAGCCTCCTTAACTAGATGCCTGTCGCGTAGCTCAGAAATTAGGCAACAGGTGAAACGGTAGATAGCACCATCTAGTACAGATTATAGCAATTTTTTATTTATTTGTCACCAATAATTTAAAGAAGTGATTCATGATATATATAATCTACGTTTCTTTAATTCTATTTGCCTTTTATGTATATCATATCCTACTTAAAAAAATTTTTGGTGGCTATTAAATAAAAAAGTCGCACAATCTGTACCAGGTGGCGCTGTCGATAGCTTGAACTGTTGCCTAGCTTCCGAGCTACGCGACATTCATCTAGTTAAGGAGGCTATGATAAAATGAATTTAAAATTTGAAGTTCTGCTCAACAGAACATATATAATATATATAATTACGGAAATATAAAAATTTTAATGGTAATTTCATATTTCAAATTTAATTATAAATTAAACTCCCAATTATTAAAATATTTTAAATCTTTTACTTCAGATTCTTAATTTGAATGTTTTGTATCATTTAATGTAAAATATATAAAGATAAAGAAAGTGTAATTGATATATCCAGTGCGCAGTGAGAAGCACCATTGAATTTTTTTAAATATAATCTGCAATAAAAATAATTCTCCATTTTAAAGTAAACCTAAATATTATTTTTAATCAATAGAGTAATGTATTACTAATTAACGCAGCAAAATTTTGTTTATACGTGTATACATAAAAAAAACTGAAATTTGATGGTAAATTTCTTAATTTTCTCATTTTAAAAGTAGACTGTCCTCTTAATTGTATCACATTTTTCATATTTGCCAACATTCTAATTACTATTCCGTAGTGTTGTTAGCCCCGCCCTTTTTATCACAACAGTAAATTATCCAAATAAAATTACGATTAAATAAGAAGAAAAATACTCTATAAAGATAATGGTGTGAAAAGAAGGCGAGGCTAACACTACTACGGAATATTAATTAGTATGTTGTCAAGTATGCATTTTGTCACATCTTTCATTATAAAAGAGAAGAAACTCCAACTTTAAAACCACATAAATGGCATTTACTTGCTTTTTAGAAGAACTAAAATTTCCAAATATTAATTATAAAAATGAATTTTCTAAGTTACTTCAAATTGTGTTTCTTACAACTTTAAAATTCTTACTACTCTGATTTGTATTAGACACAAACAATCCATAACACTTATTGAATTTTACTTATTTTTTTTTTTTTTTTCCCCTACACACAAATTTGCTCGTTATTTCAAAATCCAGTTAAAGGATATAATTCACTTTTACACTGAACGACCCATCTATTGTATGATAATCACTATTTGTCATTTCCGGCATATAAATAGCAAATCAGGTACAACTCTTTTACACCAAAGGATTCAATTATTAAGTTGTAATCCTCTTTGTCTGATACAAACACAATTACAAATGTCAAATTAAATTTGAAATGCAGAGCTGCCAACCTAATCCGGCAAACTGTTAGTACCGCCCATTTTTCTACACCACTACATTTTTAGAGTATTTGTTTTCTTAATTCATCGAAAATATATTTGAAGAAAATTACTCTAAAAATAAATGGTGTAGAAAAATGGGCGGTACTAAAGATTTGCCGGATTAGGTTGACAGCTCTGGAAATGTAAAACATATTTTTTGTCTTGTGTTTACAGCTCATATTACGCAGCTACTTTTTTCATAGATATTAATCATTTAATTACAATAAAAATTTTCGTCATAATATATAGTCATTTTAAGATGTCAATATTTAGCACAACCTGGTCAAACATTACCATAGTGAGTACTGTACACCTATAGTTGGTAATACTGTGGCATGTATGATTAATTAGATATGCTTTTGATAATATTTCATATCTGGTAACATTTATAAATTATTCCGGAATACTATTAGCACCGCTCTTTTTTTCACACCAATACATTTAAAATGCATTTTTCTTATCTCGTCCGAATTATATATTGGAGAGAAATTTTCTAAAATCATACTGATGTGAAAAAAGGGCGGGGCTAATAGTACTCTGAAATAAATTATAAATATTACCAGGTATGAGATTTCGTGCTTTATATTACGCTTGGACTATCACGGCAATTGTGCCATGATAATAGAAGTATCCAATTTACTTTCGTCCCAGATTCAAATTAGGAAAATCAAATCGATTTTCTCAGTATCACGATGAACATTTTTATTCACTGCAGACCACATCGTGGTTAGCGCAAGACATTTAGATGAAAATGCAAGAAGTATATTATCAATAACCTGATTTATTAGAACATTGCGCAACATTCTGTTGCACGATTTCCGTATAGAATATTCTGAACATAGAATTTACATATAAAGTTCATAGACTTTATTTTTATGGCATAAATTCGCGCCAACTCCCAAAGGGACATTTCATGCCAAAGAAGTTTTTCTTTCTACGATTTACTGTCTAATTTAGAAACTTCATCCATTGGCAGTTACAGTTGCCGACATAGCACATTTTGGCTACCGAGAAATTTCAATAATATTTTTCTTATCTTATTTTATCAGTGAAATCCATTACAGTTCACTGATTAAATAAAATAAATATTTCTATTAAAAATTTCCGGTAGCTAAAAGGTGCTATGTTGGCAACTGTGTTGGCAGCTCTGACAACTTGGATCCCCTTCACAAGCAATCTGTCCTGGCAAACTTCTGAACTGGCAGATTTTTTTCAAGCATTTGTATCTGTATATTGTGGGTTCAGTTGGTTTTGAACTTACGAACTTCTTTCCCGTTAAAAAGTTTAACTATCCAAACTACCACGTTTCAAAAAACTAAACTACCCAGGTAAAGAAGTGTGTGGCAGTATTTATTATAGCTCTGTGATTGCTGGTGATTTCCCTTTAGTTGTAAAAGGGAGAAGAAGGGCATTTACCCTTCTCCTACTTATGATTCGCCTGTGAAGAAAACTTATTTATGAAACTTATGATTCGCCTGTTTGGTTTGGTCACCAGATTTTCACATGTCTAGTCAGTTCTCTGAAAGAAAAAAAAAGAAGAAAGAAAGAAAAGAAGAAAAGAAACAGAAAAAATTATGGGCGAAAAGTAAATACAGAGCTGACACAGTCAGCCTTTTTTATTCTATTTTCAAACCATTATTTCCAAAAACTAAAATTTATAATATATTTTCTCAGGTAAATCTGTTCTTTGTTTGCATAAATTTATTATGAAATTTTATATAATGAAAATTTTGTCACGAAAATAATATTAAAAAAGGCGATCTGTGGAAAGCCTGTATGTAGCATTTTAAACTTGTTTCATACTAATCAGTGTACCGCATACATTTATACTACTTTATCTCTAGTTATGAAAAATGACAAACGCGTATTCATATATTGTAATGTCCGATGTAATATTCGCCAATCAGAGTAATCAGTTCACACCAGAAATTTTATCTACCCAAAAAAGCTATATTGATTCGAATAAGTACGTCGTACAAATATAAATTTGTTGACTTACTATCGTTTTTTGGTGTGAAACTGACTTGACTTATCTGCGGATTACACGACAGAAATGACGGTATATGTATATATATATATAAACATTTATACGAGGTTTTACTCAACAGTTAAAATTTAATGACGATAAACCAGCAAAATAAATAAATAAATAAATAATTACATAATATATAAAAAAAAAAAAAAGAAAATTATCAGTTTTTTTTTTTTTTTTTTTAATTCATCTATTATTTCAGCATTTGTCAACCCGTTAATCGCCAATAACGGAGTAGACTAATCCGCTCTGAACAATTTATAGAAATCTCGCTCTCTGTATTTCGCCCCTAGAACATTACCCCCACTTCCACCCCCAAAGCTTTCACCCACGGATATTTCTTCGTAAGTTAGGGGATTAGGAATACGTTAATTATTTAAATAATCTTATAAGTGAGAATAAAAAGATCTGTAGGATATTTTTCGATTATAACCAATGTCTGTCTGTCCATGCGATATTCTTTTTAATTCCAGTGCAAAACATTTGAATAAAAAGATGGTTATTCATAGAATAATTTGGTGCATCAAAGGTTTATCGCAATGAATTAAATAAAATAATGCATTTATAGTCAATTATTTATTAATTTTTATTTATTAATAGAAAAAAAAAAACGTTTATTAATTTATTAGAAAGCAAATAAGACAAGTGAATTATGATTTTTTTTTCCGGGTATCTACCGATTTATCTCTATACAACTTTGAATATTTATTTTATTAAAAGATTATAAACTGAGTGAAAAAGATAGATTAACCAAATTATTAATATTCCTTTAACAACTTCTCTGCTATTAAGCTCCAAAGTTTGGCCTAGCTTTATAAACATCTGTTGTAAATATATATGAGGATTTGAATAATGATTATTGTTAACCATACATGCCAACATACTAATTAAAATTCCGTAGTACTGTTAGCCCCGCCTCCTTTTCCACATCAGTATCTTTTTAGAATATTTTTCTTCTTATTTAATCGTAATTGCATTTGGAGAATATGTTTGTGTTAGCTTTTTTGCCTTTTCTCTTTTCTATCGCCTTCGGGCCTTGACTTCTCTTCGGAGATTATATCCTGTCCTTGTCTTTGTTTTGTCTCGTGTTGTCTGTTTTTTGTCCTTGTGTTATAAAATAAATAAAAAAATAAATAAATAATAAAAATAAATAAATAAATCGTGTTTTAACATACCAAAAAAATTACAAATTTACTCCTTGAAAAATAAAAAAAATATTCTTATTATCCCTAAACTTTTTCCTAGTTGTGTAATGCTGTACTTAACCTATCTACTCATTTTTATTATTGTGTTTCCTTTTCCATAAGCTCTAAAATTCCTTTGTTATTGTTTTTTGTTCCTTTTATATCCTCTCCCTCCCCCTCTCTCCATTGCAGTGAAATTGTAGTTCGGGACACTCACTCCGTTAGCTTCCACTTTTAGGTAAAGGAGGATGCGTGGCGCTGTCACAGGTTCCTCCCAACCATTCCATCCAAACTTCCTAACTTTGTAGAATATTACTCTAAAGATTTACTGCTGGGAAAAAAAGGGCGGGACTACCTACACTACAGAATATTAATTATGATGTTGGCAAGTAAGTTCTTAACATTCTTTAAATAATATGTACCGCAAGTTCCGTCGTACAATCCACAGGCTAGTTAAATCTGTTTCACATCAAAAATCGTAATTAGTAAACAGATTTATATATGTACGACGCATTTGTTCGTAAGAATATAGCTTTTATTTTTATTTATTTATTTATTTATTTTTATTTATTTATTTATTTATTTATTTTTTTAGATAAAAGTAATTGTATAACTGATTAGTCTGACTTGCTAATAATGCGCAGGTTTTACGGTAAACTATTTTTTTTTTTTCAAATTTCAGATTTTTCTCTACTGTTAGGGGTGTAGCTATTTTAAAATCAAAGGAGGGGCTCAAAAATTTCGTTTTCAAATGGTTCAAATTATTTTAAAGAAAACCACTTAATAATTAAATGTTAATTAATATTTAATCATAGTTAACATGAATTACAAAAATAAACTTGTTAATAAATGTTTTAAAAAATACATTTCTTTCATGCCCTTTAAAATCAAAATGAAAATTTCTCGATTCCAATGGGGAGACCCCATATTTCCTGGATCTACAATTTCCTTTCCTAACGTATATATGTAATTTAAACAAAGTTTTGTTTTCTTCCAAGATATTTTACCAGAAACATGGTCCCAATATGAAAGTTTAAAGCTTTGTAGTAAAATCTTGCATATTTACCGTCAGAAAAGTCGAACCCTTGCAAAATACAGTGTATATGTATTGTAAGCTTTGGATCTATGAAAGAAACATAAGGAGATTTAAAACGAAGTATTTTATTGCATTAGAGATTATTCTGTAGAAATTTATCTTTGAAATGAAGTAAGATATAAAGCAGCGACATTTACAATAGTAATAATGATAACGCAACGCATTAGACTACAAATAGTGGTTAATAGGGGCAGGAACTAACAATTTTACGGAATATTAACACTTTCGCGTCCGCATGTTTTTGTCTTTTTTATTCTAAGGTCCGCCTGTGGGCGTTATCCTCCTAAGTTACAATATTTCAGAACGCTATTTTACGTATTAATATTCATATTGCAAATGGATATACATTATAATTATATTCTTTCTAATCAAAGTATATGTATAGTATAACTGATTGTAAAAATATGAATATTGAGTATATTCTTAATAAATAAATAATCACAAATTGCGAAAGAAACGCCCACTGGCGGAGTTACAGATTTCCAAATGGCGTGAATCTACGTCAGTGGTTGCGAAAGGGTTCATTAAAATATTGGCAGGCACGCTTGAAATGTCGTAATACGCTTGAATGCGCCTTAATGGTTTGATGATATCTCTCTGACTGAATGAATAGATGCCAACATTTTAATTTATTCCAGAGTATTTTTAGCCCCGTCTTTATTCCATACCACTTTTTTTTTCTTTTTTTATCGAAGTTATACATTGGAGATTTTTTTTTTTTTTTTTTTTTTTTTAAATAAACTGGTGCGAAATAAAGGCAGGGCTGAGAATACTCCAGAATAAATTAAAATGTTGGCATCTATATGAAAGGATAGGCATGTATTTGTACATGAAATAACTTTTACAAGATTTCGTAGTTTATAAACTTTACTTACAATGTTTTTCATTTATTAAAAAAATATATATTATATGAGTTTAGTAAGGTTAAAGTATGGAATTTCTAAACAAAAAATTTTTCCAATATTTAAAATGTTTTTTTTTTTTTTCATATATATAATAAGCTGTGTGTCTAACAGCTATTTTTGAGTTAAGTTTAGCAATATTCAAAATAAATTAAGTACTGAAAGTTTAAAGGTTGAAAGAAGTCCTTAAATTTTAAGTCATACAAATCAAAATCAAAATCAAAATTGTAATTGCAATTTTTAATTTACAATTAGTTTTATTCCAAATTATTTCATAATTTGGTTTAAATCTTCATCACGTAACAGTGTGAAATCTCTAAAACGCTGATAATTTTCAAAAAGCATTATAAATATTGTCAATGATTTTTTTTTTTTTTTTTAGTAAAATAAATATTCAAAATATTTTTAAATTAATATTATTATAAAGAAGGTCCCACCATAAAAATTATTTGGTAAATATACTATAAGATAAATGCAAACAATCTAACGAGCGCCTTGTTGGTTTTCTTGGATTTATTTATCAAGAAATGAACGACGTTTAGCAAAGTTTTCTAAATGTCATTCGTAACATGAATGATTCTCAGTGGTAGAAATTACAGTCCTGATGCGTCTACAGCATTGTGATACTGTCGCATTTAATCCTCTTAACTCACTTGTCCGTGTTTGACAGAGGCGAAAATTTCCGGCGAATTTGCACATGCCCTTGTATCTCGCGTTATTTTATTTCTAATGCCCGTCCGAAATCCGTTCTAGCAAAAATAGATAGGCTAGATTATAATTAAACCTATTTACCATAGATTGCACCATTATGAAGCTTTTTTTTTTTTTTTTAAGTTCAAAGTAAATTCTAAATTCTTACTAGAGATAATTTACTGTTAAGATGCTTTCATTATACTTATACAAAGGCAATTAATTTTATATGCTAAAATGTATTTAATCCGTTAGTAGTCGCATATTGGTCTTTTTGCCGCCCATCGCTTAGAAATTCCTCCTGCACATCACCCCTTAAAAGTAAAGTAGGGAAACTCTGTATACCTGACCTTGGGTGGATGTCCTCTAACATGGTGTGTTTTCAAGTCATTCCTGCTATTTTTTCAGCAGTTAAAACATTTTACTTCTCAAATCGGTCTATTTGACCGCGACGCGACCACTAACGTATATTCATTTTTCTCCCCATTTCCGGTTTTTCAGACAGGTTAGAGTTTTGCAGGAAAAACCTCGCGTGAATTAAAAGCACTTCATCTTTCTCTATTGCCTTTTTTTCGGCTTTCCCACAACGCTAAACAGCGGCGGCAAAAATGGAATATTGGGTTTGTGAACTTTCCCAATATTCCACAAACCCAATATTCCATTTCGTCCAATAGTCTCTAATATCGGTACTGCTTCCTATAATCTAGCTAAATTTCTCACCACAATTTTTGCTCCACTTCTTGCTGCTAATAGTTATACTGTTAAGAATTCCATAAATTTTGCAAAAAATATTCAAAACTGCCCTCACACTAATCTCACTATGGTTTCTTTTGATGTAAAATCTCTTTTCACTAATGTTCCAACAAGTGGCGCCCTCTGCTGTCTCGAAAATAGATTAAAAGATTTTCATTTCATCTCTTTCGAAATACAAGAATTAATTTCTCTTACCCGCATTTGTTTATTACAAACCACTTTTTCTTTCCAAAATAAATTATATCGTCAGTCTGAAGGTTTAGCCATGGGTTCCCCTCCCTCCCCAATTCTCGCAGACATTTACATGCACTATTTCGAAAGCAAGCTTTTTAAGAAAATATCTTTTCATTTTTGGACCTGTTACGTTGACGACACCTTCACGCTTATCGACATATCTCATCACAATATTGACCATGTCTTAGAAACCTTAAATTCAATTGACAGTAATATCCAGTTTACATATGAAATAGAAAATAATGGCTCCCTTCCATTTCTTGATACCCTCGTCTCTCGCACTGTAAATGGATTTTCAACCACTGTCTATCGTAAAAATTTTGCAGTCTCCCTTCCTCCCCATGCGCGTTCATGTCACCCACCTAACCAAAAAATGGCTGCTTTCTATACTTTTGTAAACCGTGCCCTTAATATTTGTTCAAATCCTATTTTATTGAAATCTGAAATTAAATACCTGAAAGCCATCGCAATTGACAGAGGTTATGACCCTTCCATTATTGACAAAACTATCCAAAAATTACAACGACCTCGAATTTCGTCTACTAAATCAGTCACATCTAATATCAGTATTGTTTTACCCTATTTTTCTAAAACCAGTCAAACCATAGCTAAAATTCTCACACAATATGATTTTAAAATAATATTTTCGCCTTCCAATAAACTCACTTTTTCTCAGTTAAAAGATCCTATTGATATGCATAATTCTTGGGGCATTTATAGTATTTCCTGTCAGTGTGGTTTATCATATATTGGCCAAACTAAACGCAGTCTTAAATTTCGTCTAAAAGAACATATGAATTACGTCCGCAAACAAGAAACCAATAAATCGGCTATTTCTAAACATTGCTGGGAGGAAAATCATAATTTTAAATTTAATTCAGCTAAAATAATTTGCAGACCTAAATCCATTCATGAACTCGATTTCTTTGAAGCTTTTCATATTTATAAAAATTTTAAAAACCTTGTAAATTGTGATTTCGCTGTTCCCTATTTGTCTGATTGTTGGAAATTTTACATTCAGTCCACATTTCCTTAATTTTTCTACTGTTTACACAGCTACACATTCCTTAATTCCTATTGGCCACACTCCCCACCTCTTCCGTAATCCTATTGGTTGAACTAAATCCGGTCCCTCTCCTATATATAAGAGCACTTCTCCAGATTCAGAATTCTTTTTGCACTGAAGACGGTACGCTTTAGGCTACCGAAACAGCTGTATGCACCTCAATAATTTTTCTTTGGCGTTTCTGACGTAGTAGTTTATTCCTATTTTAATTAATCAATCTATTCATTTAACTATATTACAGCTTTTAATCTGAAAATCTGATAGCAATTACATATAAAAGTATGAAAATAATTATTTGTTTAAAATTGGTTCTATCACATCATTAATGTGATTGTCTTGCAGCATGGACAATACTTATTAGTATACGTAATATTTTTTTTAAAGGGTATAATATTTATTTTTACCCCCAAACACATATGAAAGCGCATAATCATCTTTACACATCTCATATCGTAAGAAATTCAGGCACCGAAGTCTTCATCTGTATTTATTTATGTCTTCCATTGTTGAGTAATACACTGTGGGACGCGCTTTTAATTCGTGTGCTTCCCCGTATGATTTCTCTTCAAGTTTTCCTTTGGCTTGATGCAACTGTAATCCAACTGGGTGAGGAGTATTGTATATGTGACAGGTTGAAGTCCATTATGGCCTTGCTCCCACCTAAATCTCGATGAACGCAGACGTTTTGCTAGCCTCGCAGTCTTCTATTTGCATGTTTGCAAGTGTCTTCGAAGGTAATGTTGTCTAAATGAATCTTTATCAGGAGACAGCATAACTGTATCACACTAACGTATATGATGCCATTTACATGACTCACTAGGTCATCATAGATTATTCTACTGGTTAACAATTTCATTTGAACGAACAGTTCATCAGTTAATTCCTCATCAATTCCAAGATGCTGCATTTTTTGCAGGAATGTCTCATTATTTTGCTAAATAAGGCATTTCATAGCTGTAACTTCTCCAAGCCAAAAAAGCCTTCTACTCTATTACAACCTGTAAATGTGTAGTACACTGCAAGCGCTGCGTTTGCTATCTTTCGTTCCAAGAACAAAGACTGACATTGATAGAATTTTGTATATGTTCCTGATTTTTTTCCTGTAGAGCCACCTGAATTTTTCCTGTACAGTCTTGATTTTTTCCTGCACAGTCTTGATTTTTTCCTGTACAAGTCTGGATCGGTCCGGTGACTGATTTATGAAGCTATAATCCATACACCATTATCTTTAAAATGAAGAACAATTGACTGAGAATCAAGTAATTGAGCAACTGCATGGAAAATTGGTCTGGAATCTCCTTCACATGATCTTAGGGCTTTAAGGGCCCTCTTCACTCACCGCCGCCGGAAGCCGAAACTAATGCTATTCTATGGGAAATTTTTCTTGACAAATAACTTATTAACTAATACATATTTTTAAATTCTATTTTCACATTCTGAAAGTTCCCGGCTGTAAAATTGACGCACCTTTTCTAAAAAATTATTTTTTCATTTTTTTATATTTTATTTTGAAGCTGCAAAATACAAATTTTCAATATGTGAAATTTTTTCATTTTGCAATTTCGAAATAAAATATTAAAAATTAAAAAAAATACATTTTTAAAAAAGGTCCGTCAATTTAACAGTTGGGAATTTTCTGAATGTGAAAACAGAAATTAAAAATATGTATTAGTTAATAAGTTATTTGTAAAGAAAAATTTCACATAGAATAGCATTAGTTTCGGCTCCTGGCGGTGGTGAGTGAAGAGGGCCCTTAAATCATGGATCAGATTCACCATATGCAAGATTATAAGACAGAAGATCTAAGGTGTAATGCATGGATCTCATGATAATATCGTATATTCAATGTGTTCATATGTTCAATCATATGGATACAATCATTATTGTGTTCATGTGTTTGTCACTCGTTCAAAAAAAGGGAAAAAAAAGGTTGTAGCCTCATTTTGTTTGCAGGTTTCGATAGAAATGAACGTCATGCATTCCTTTCAGGCATTTGTTGATTAGCAACAGGTTAAAGGTTTGGAACTAATCCGTATGACTGTTTACGACGTCTCAATTCATGATATTTAATACTTTGAATCAATGTTTTCTTATGGTAAATGTCATTAAGTGAAACTCTATTACTTTAGGGAATCGTAATTGCATATGGAGAATATTGCTCTAAAAATTTACTGGTGTGAGAAAAAGGGCGGGACTAGCAACACTATGGAATATTAATTAGGACGTTGGCAAGTATGCTTTAGTGTTAGGATTCAGTATGTACTTGTACAGACGAGAGACGTAACAGCTCCAGATCATGTGCGACTGTACTTTATTCCATACTATTCCCATATCTATGACGGCAGGGTAAATAGCTGATGACATTACGGATTTTAAAGTCACCAGTGTCATGAATTTTCATCTAACAGGATTGTAGAAAAAACCATCGGGTATAAAAAGGGGCAGGCTAACTGTTGGTATTCTGTACTTAATGATACCCAGTAAAGTCACTGTAGAAGTTCCTGTGCTAGTTAAGAGATCTATAACTTATTTCGTTCACGCGCGGTCTGCCAATGTCCTTAGTTGCTGCTTACACTTTTGCACAGGAGTCTTCGTCACGAATGTTTTTATTCTCCTTTTGCTGAGGGGATTATGCAAAGGTCGAGATCCTGAGACAATACGGTTAATATTTCTTCTGCAATGGATGCCCCTTCTTCATGAACCGTCAGCAGACTATTGACTACTTTTTCAGTCACAGTATGCGAGCAAAGGTTTAAATTACTTAAATTCCATGGGAAACTATCATATTCCTCTAGAGCAAATTTCACTTCCTGAATTAATTTCAAACCCTATTTAATTCTCGATGGACCCAGTTCTGGGTGAATATAATAAAATTTCTTCAGAATTATGGATTTTTACAGGTGCTCCCTTAAACACAAAACTGTAGATCTGCTTAGTATATTAATCGTAATATTAGTGTTCTAAGGATGATCTCTAATTTCTTCGCTTGCTTTCATCATATCTCTCTGGATTTTCTCACATTCATTCCGCAAGTCTTTCAGCGTATAGACATCTTCACAAATATCCAAGCACATGACAATATATTTACACAATTTATTGAATACCTTAGACTGTTTTTCAGCTATCCAATTCTGACACTGGCGTTATTGTTATCTTTTGGCATCACTAGCAGCCTCATTGTATACTGGTTTGCAATATGCTTTCCAACAGTCCTTATGGTACTGAATATCCAACATAGTTTTTTTCAGGGTCACTTTGTCACTTTTACAGGGTATAATTAGAGCTTGTAGTCTATTCTTGTGTGTTCACTTTAACGTAGTTAACAGCCTTCGAAGAATTTTTTCAAGCATCCAAAGTTTCTAGCCTATGGAATTTCCGAGTTATTCTTCTCCTAAGCTTACTTCTAGCTGTTTTTCCTTGCAACGCTTCAATACAAATAATGCAGGACGATTAGCTCTGACCTATATGGCCACTAAGTAGGCGTGTCTCCTTTGTCTGGGAATCAGAATGTTCAATACATTTTTCCTCATTTGTTCCCAGAACAGATCTTTTATGGAAATCTTGCGTTCGTACCAGACCAAAACATTTAAGCTAAGTTTGTTAACTTTCCTAGGAAGAGTGCGCTTTCTTTGCAATGTTATTCCATGTGTCCTGATTTGGTTGCTATGGAGAGTTCTTTTTTGTAAGTATTTGATTGTTGATATTTGCACATTTGTTTTCTATGTAACATTTAGCTTTCTTACTGCTTGAATCTGGGAGCAAAGCAAACAAAAAACCTTGTCTTTTTGCTGCATTTCGCTTACTAGGAGTGTCCATTTTCTAATAACGAGTTAATTAATCATCTGTAAAAAATAAAAAACACTGTTGAGATTTACTAATTAATGTTATCTCATTTTTAAATGGCATAGAATTCGTTATAACATTGAAAAATTAAATTGCTTTTATTATTATTATTATTATTATTACCATTATTATTATTATTATTATTATTATTATTATTATTTGTTTTTTTATCACACCAAATGAGATATATTTCCTGTTCTAAATATTTGTTTTCCTCAGTTATAAAGAAAAATTCTTGAATTATATTTTATCTTGTGAGAAACAACATAACACGGGGAAAATGTTCCCAAAAAGTTAGAGATTTTGATGTTTTCCTTTACTGTTAACACTGGTCGCTTTTTTTTTTTTTTTTTTTTTCAAAATGGCGGCAAAACGCCGAAATTTTAAAATGCCACCATCTCTAAATTTCATCCTTATCACGCCAAAAACGGATAACAAGCATAAAAGAGGGTCCCCTCCGAAAAGCACACGGGATCCGTTTTTTTTATTTTTTATTTATATATTTTTTTTCTCTTTGACCGGACTATAGTAATGGGAAAAAGCTAGGTTGAGCAAGCACCACTAAGATTTGTTAATTACGATATTTGCATTGTGAAGCTATGCGTTACATGCGATTACAAAACTTAAATGAAATTGAATAAATGAAATTTTCTATAAAATCTTTCCAATGTGTGAAGTTTTTATCGAGAATAACGTACGTATGCTAATGGGACAAAATAAAAGAAAAAGTTGTCGATTTTTATGTTTTTTTTTTTTTTTTTTTTTTTTTTTTTTTTCTGAAATTCTACATCTAAGACGAGGATAAGTGATTTTACCACAAAAGTGGGTGCTTACACTAAAAACAGTAGGCATGCAAATGTAGCTTACCACAAATATCCAATTTAAATTCAATGAATTGTGTTATAAGTAACCTTCTCATGTTCTCGTAAAAGAATAAAAATTAAATTATACTCATCAAATAAACTAAATCAATTTCTTTCATGAAATAAATTTCAATTCCAAAAATATTTTATTAAACTATTATTAGAAATTTATCTCCCGTAAAAATGTCAATTTAGACGCCCATACAATAAGATGGTTAGCATACTTTACAGACACACAGTGCGGCTCATGTTCGATTCCGGGCAAGGCATGGCTGTTTCGTTTGTGTCGTCCCTGTCAGGGGAGCCCATTGGGTATTCCTTTACAAATGGCTATCAATTTGGTGATCCCCCTACAACAGCTGGTCATAAAAACAACTCTGTCACAAGCGAGTTTATATATATATATATATATATATACAGAGCTGCCAACCTAATCCGGCAAATTGTTAGTACCGCCCATTTTTCTACACCACTTAATTTTTAGAGTAATTCTCTTTAAATATATTTACGATGAATTAAGAAAACAAATACTCTAAAAATTAAGTGGTGTAGAAAAATGGGCGGTACTAACAATTTGCCGGATTAGGTTGGCAGCTCTGTATATATGTATATACATATCTTCTTTTCGTACCTTTTTTTCCTAAATAGCAATAATAATTATAATAATAATAATATATTTATGCAGGTAAATCACACTTTTCTAACATAAATATATTATAAGTTCCATATAACGAGATAGTGATACGAAAATAATAAAATCGCCTGTGGCAGCCCTTCAAAAGCCGCGAATTTGTAAAAAAAAAATAATAATAATCAATCATGCAGGGCTGTCAACATAATCCGGCAAATTGGTAGTACCGCCCATTTTTCTACACCACTTAATTTTTATAGTTTCTGTTTTCTTAATTCATCGTAAATATTTTTGACGAGAAGTACTCTAAACATTAAGTAGTGTAGAAAAATGGAAGGTACTAACAATTTGCCCGATTAGGTTGACAGATCTGATCTTGTTTCAATTTTAAATTTGTATGAGATATTCATACTTGAATACATCATATGGTCACAAGGCAATTTTATATATTAGTATAACTAGAAAGAATTTTATAATCATGAACAGAATCATGAATCTGAGAAATTAATCTAGTTAGTAGAATTTTTTTAAGTATTAAATGTTATTATTATTTTTACTTTCAGATAATCAATTGCTCGTTTTTGCGTTGATAAAGTTGATAAATTAGTGGGCTCCAATACAGTTTTTTTTAACCTTCACTTCAAAAAAGGAGGTGGTTCTGAATTCTTCAAAGAAAGGTTCTGAAAAGCTTTAGTGAAACACGATGTACATAATTTTGAGATTTATAGATACGGAAGGCGAAAAATCTCAAATTTACACCAAAAAACAGAAATCGTTGTATGATATACAGTCATCAAAAATGAAAGAGAGAAAGAGAGAGAGAGAAAGAGAGAGAGAGAAAGAGAGAAAGAAAGAAAGAAAGAATAATGTGTTGTTATTAATGCAATAGTTTGATTATGGTCAGGGGCAGTGCTGCCAGATTTGAGGGAAATTTTTATTCAACATACACCTTTAAATTTTCCTTGTATCGGTTATCTAATTACATAGTCGATTTCAGTAAAAGATACTTCGAAACAATTAGGAAACCGTTTCAATTAAAATTTAGTGGTGGGTGTTAAATAAAAATTTCCCTCAATCTGGCAGCACTGGTCAGGGGTCGTCTACATAATAAAATTTGCGTCCAATTCATTTTTTTCCAATGGTAACACTTATTTTTTACAACATATTGGAATTTCTGAGATTAAGTCGGTCTGTAAAAAAGTTTAATTTATAAATTTTTAATAATTTATTGATAGAGCAATAAATAAAAATGTATTAGAGGTCCATACTTACATTACAAAAAAAAATAAATTAAGATCTCTCACAGGAAAGTATTATGTCCTTTCAGATAATAATCAGAAAACAAATAAGGCAACTTTAAATAAGAAGTAGGCTAATCTAATGCTAATTAAGAAATGATGTCTGCATTATGACTTGAGTAACTACTTTAGTTCTTGTGTATTCAAAGTCAAAATTGACAAAAATAATAACAAATGACGGTCCCTTAATGACAATAAAAAATGAAATATCACTGTAACTCGAAAACTAATGATACGAATGAGCAATCGATTTGAAAACCCAGATTTATGATGAAGCCTCGTCTGTTTCTGCAGAAATTAACATAGATCATAATTCATATGTATGTATGTATATATTAATAATAAGTTATTAATAATTTTCAAAATTCAAAAAATGCATTGTAATCAAAATTTGCAAGAAATACGTTTGGATCATTCATTACAAGGCATAAAAATATAAAATTTAAGTATACCAAACTTTTAATGAAGATATTAATCGATGTTCGTCACTTTAATTTAACATTACATAGCTGCCAATATTTTAATTTATTCCGTAGTACTTTTAGCCCCGCCTTTATTTCACACCACATTATTTATAGAAAAAGTTTCTTCAGTACATAACTTCGATAAAATAAGAAAAAAATACTTAAAAAAATAAATTGTACGAAATAGAGGCGGGGAAAAATTCCTCCGGGAAAAATAAAATATTGGCAGCTATGACATTACCATCTCATACCTTGGCAGCTCATACTCTAGGCAAAATTGAGAAAAATATATGAACTATACCATTTTACGAGCTGATTTGATTTTAATAATCTGAAAAACTGTCAAAAATTGGTGTTGTTTTTGAAAAAAATGAAGTTTGATCCAGTTTTAGTATGAGCTCGATCCTCTAAACAAACTCTAATAATGTCATTATAAACTAGATACTGTTACCAATGGGTCGGTACCCGTCGCATGTTTCTACGCTAATTTACAGCAAAATGAATGAAGAGATGTTTTATTCATTTATTTTTATATATGACTGTACAAAAAAAAAAAAAAAAAAAAAAAAAAGAGGTTTCTGTTATCATACCATCCAATATACTAATTAATATACCGTAGTACTGTTAGCTCCGCCTTCTTTTTCACACCAGCATCATTTTTGAGTATTTTTCTTCTTATTTAATCGCAATTGCATTTGGAGAATATTACTCTAAAAAGTTAATGGTGGGAGAAAAGGGGCGGGACTAACAATACTACGAAATATTAATTTGGATGTTGAAGGACATGTGATACACAAAAATTGTGATTAATAGTGCAACCATAATTAGCTATAACGGATTTGGAATATCATTATTTTTAGTATTGACTTTGTGCTTTCCCCCTAATGGAATTTAAAAGCTCGTTTTATTTTACCTGTACACGTGAGACCACACTTGCAAGTTATTTTACAAGAGCTGCATTTAGATAATTTTTTAAAACAATTTACTCGTGAAATTAGGAGTTATTGGGTTTTATATACTGTAAATTTTTGACAAATGGATACAGTATAACAGAAATAATACCTATTTTTATGCAATGCATAGTCAAAGCCCTTGAAAAATTATTTATATTGCACACCTTCATAAAAAGTATTTTTAATAATGTTACTTGAAATTCATGTCTTTTTTTCATGTCATATATCATCTATTCTTGAGCAATGTTTGAAAAGTCATTCTTTATATATATATACATATACATTCAAAAAAATTCATATAGTGCATTTATTATTATTTACTTTCAGAAGAAAATGATACAATAAATTTTAAATACATTTACATATAAAATTTACCTTCACACAGAGCTGCCAACCTAATCCGGAGGAAACAGTTCACAGATCTGTTCTAATATGCAGTAGCAAATATTGTGGGGGAGGAGGGGAGTGGAGAAGGTGATGCGCACATCTGAACTGATTAGGAACGGCGCTGAGCAGTTTTAGTTCAGTCGCTTTTCGAATCCGGACGAGGTACAAGGTATCTCAGAACTATAAAATCTGAACTATTAAAATCTTCTAATCGTATTCATTATATTTCCAGTCATCATTCTTAAATATTAATAAAAATACGTAATTAAGTATTCAAATCAAATAAAGCTATTCTTCAAATGTCGAATATTCTAATGATTTAGTGGTTGTGTCGTTAATCTTCGGAATGCTGGCAGAGAGGGTAAGTAGATTTAAACTTATTCCCATTTAATTAATATGCATGTTATTCTGATTTGTGATTGAGTAAAAGTTGCAGAATTTGAATCTAAAATAAATTCGTTAGAAATTCTTAATCCGAGATTCTAAATTTAATAAACCCTAAATCGAAATTCATAAAATTGAAACTTAGTTGTAAAGTCTTTGTTGGCTTCAAAGCCATAGTGGTCCGTCGATTCACGGAGGCTTAATTATCTATTAATTTAATTAGATAATTAATCGTAATTCGTTAAATTAAAAAAAAAATGCAAATTGAAAAAATTCTTTGTTTACGTTGGATTAAATTATCTGTATAAGAACTTTAAAGGAAGTTAAAATTAATTTGTGAAATAAATCATTAATATGAAGTCAAATTGTTTTGATATAAAACGTAATTCAAAGTAGTTTCGATTTCATGCATACGTAACAGTTTTGGTTTAAGAGAAAACGTAATTCAAAATAGTTTGGTTTTCAAACCGGAACAATTTCGGTTAGGGAATTTAAGAAATAGCTATTCATGTTAAATAATTGTTGAATAAATGAGTGTATGAGAATGAAATAGGTGCATTTAATATTTTATTAGTTTATTTATTTCAGTAAAAAAAAAAAAAAAAAATCTATTCTATATGTGTGTTTCTTTTCATTTGTTCTTATATTTTTTGTTTTGTTTTACTTCCTGATCTGTAGAATAATAATTTAATTCGATCGATTAATTCATATTTAAATTTAATTGTTTGTAATTAGTTTGCTCAAAAGATGGGTAGAAAGGGGAAAACAAGGGCGAATGACGCCGAAAAGAGTGCGTTGTTCCCAAAATCTAATGAAGTGATAAAATTTAAAAATGTTATTAGAGAAATAGAATTTATAAAATCGAAGGTCAATGATTGCGATAAAAGCGATCAAGCCAGATTAAAGATCCTAAAAGATAAGGTAAATGTACTGGAGGTTAAATTCGAGGAAATAGTTACAAATTTTTCCGAAGAGGAAAACGATGAAAACTTTGAAGAAGTGATGAAAAATCGGGACATTCTGTTGGAGTTGTCTGTAGTGTTGGAGAGTAAATCGCAATCAAATACCCCAAATGTAAATAATGATGCACGTACCAAACCAGGGACTTCTGTTAATTCGCATATTAGTCTTCCCAATCTTGAAATTCCTTATTTTTACGGGGATAATGAATCTTGGTTGTCATTTAAAAATTTATTTAAATCATCTATTCTGGATAATGACAGCCTTAGTGAGGTTGAAAAGCTACAATACCTCCAATCGTGTGTAAGAGGTAGTGCATCAAAAATTATTCGTGGATTTTCGTTACAATCGGAAAATCTTAAACACTGTTGGGAAATCCTTACTCAGCGCTACGAAAATAAACGCCAATTAGCTATAACTCAAATAATAAAAATCTTTTCGGTAAAGGTAAACAAAGCGGATGATCCTAAATCGTTTTTCAATTTAATAGATACTTGTAACGAAGCGGTGCGAAATTTGTCGACCCTCGGATTGGAATCTAATCCTCTTAGCGATCTTATTCTTATAAATTTCATGATTTCAAAATTGGATTCATCCGTTAGGCATAGGTGGGAGCTCAGTCTAGAGAATACGCAAACTATTCCCGATTTAAATTCGTTTCGTACATTCATAGAAAGGGAGGCGTCGAGTCAAACAAAACTTGAAAATAAACCAGGAATGTTTAAGAAGCCAGTAGAAGGTAGTAGTGTAAAAAAATCTTGTGTCAATAATTCAATAATAGTCAAAGAAAATAAATGCGTCGCCTGTTTTCAAGTACATCAATTGTTTAAATGTCCCAAATTCAATCGAATTAGTGTTCAGGAGCGATGGGACTTAGTTAAATCAAAATCACTGTGTGAAAATTGTTTGCGAACTAATCATCAAGTGCGACAATGTAGAATTAATATTAAATGTAAGGTATGTGCAGGTTCACATCACACTCTTCTGCACATTTATACACAGAATTCTGCAGATCAGGGAGGTGGCCTTGTTACTACGTCGGTGTCAAATAGTTCACAATCTAATGCAAAATTTAATAACCAAAAGGTGTTATTGGCTACTGCCCTTATAAAGGTTAGGTCACCTAACGGCAAAATTATTCAATGTCGGGCGTTAGTTGATAGTGCTTCACAAAATAGTCTCATAACAAAGTGCGTTGAGAAGCTAAATTTGCCTTTGTTTGGCACTTCTCATCGACTTGTAGGCATAAACGGTCTTTCCGCAGAAACTGTTTTAAATTTTACGGAATTCTCATTCTCGCCATATTTCGCTAACGAGTATAGGAACTTGAAAGCGCTAGTAGTAAATAGGGTTACTACCCCTCTGCCAAATTTCTGGGTGAGAAGGACGTCTTGGCCACATACAAGAAATCTTCAGTTAGCCGATATGAATTTCTTCAAGCCACAACCAATCGAAGTATTATTAGGCGCAGATATTTTTGCGTCACTAATTTGTGGCACACCAGTACCGGGAAGGCCAGGAGAACCATCTGCCATTCCCAGTTCACTTGGGTACTTACTCAGTGGCCCCCTCTCAAGGGATGGAATGGAACCAGAATAAACATATAGCTCCTCGTTACACTGCCTAAACTTAAACGATTTTTTTGACAATCAGCCAATAATATCTTCTAAGAGTGAAACCGAAACCGATCCGGCAGAGGAACTATATAAATCTTCCACCAAGCGCAACCCCGAAGGTCGCTATGTGGTGAAATTACCCCTCCATGATGAGATAGATTTAGGTGAAAGTGCTAACTGTGCACTAAAAATGTTTAAAAAACTTGAAAATCGATTTGTTCAGAACCCTAATCTCAAGGGGAAGTATTGTGCGTTTATGAGCGAATACTCAGCTCTAGGTCATATGACTCTACTAAGAGCCGAGGAACTTAACAGTCAACCCAATTATTATATGCCCCATCATGGAGTTATAAATGAAAATAGTAGCACTACCAAACTATGAGTAGTGTTCAATGCGTCAGCCTTAACTACAAATGGCAAATCCCTGAACTCTAACTTGCATAAAGGGCCAAAACTTCAGTCCAGTATTTTCAGCAACTTAATCAGATTCCGTTTAAATAAAGTCGCCCTCTCGAGCGACATAGAAAAAATGTTCCGGCAAATTCTAGTCGCAGAGCATGATAGGTCTTTCCAAAGAATATTTTGGAGAGTTAATGTGTCAGACCCACTTCGTATTTATCAATTGAACACTGTTACTTATGGCACAGCCTGTGCACTATTTTTAGCCCTGCGTACGATACTACAGCTATTAAACGATGAAGAACATAATTTTCCCGTAGCTGTGCAGGCTGCCCGCAACAACCTGTATATGGACGATTTCCTTGGAGAGGCTGAAACAATCGAAGCCGCTCAATCTTTGGTCACAGACCTTCAGGCATTATTTAATGCTGGGGGCTTCAAGCTGCGAAAATGGGCTTCAAATTGTGTGGAAGCTCTAGTTCATGTCCCAGAAACTTTAAAATCAACAAATCAGGAATTATCCTTAAACCCCGATCATTCCCAACGTATTTTAGGACTAAACTGGAATTTAACATTGGATACCCTACAGGTTGGAGTTAACACCGAAGAAAGCGTAAAAACAAAACGACAATTATTGTCCGTAATTGCACGCATCTTCGACCCTTTGGGTCTGTTATGCCCTGCCACTATTCTTTTAAAATTGCTACTACAAGATGTTTGGAAGCAAAAACTTGGTTGGGATGATCCTTTACCACCAGACATTCAAAACAGGTGGAACGAATTTTATGAAAAAATTGCTTCCTTTAAGGCCATGTCAGTACCCAGATTTTTAGATTTGAAATCCGAAACTATTTACCAGATACAGGGATTTTGTGATGCGTCAACAAAGGCATATGCTGCTGTAATTTATATACGTCCCAGACAGAACGCACCTTTAAAATTGATTGCAGCTAAAACCCGTGTAGCTCCTTTAAAACCCATTACCTTGCCTAGGTTGGAGCTATGCGCGGCTGTTTTGTTATCGGAACTTTTGTCAGTCGTCCAGAACTCACTAGATTCTCCGGTGGAGGAAATTCGTCTATGGACAGACTCCACAATCGCCCGTAGTTGGATCTTAAATCCACCCTTAAAGGGCAACACATACGTCCTACACCGAGTCAACAAAATAGCGGCTCTGACAGACCCAACCACATGGCATCACTTACCAAGCAAACACAACCCAGCTGACTGTGCAACTCGTGGGTTGTTACCAAACAAATTACAAACATTTGCCTTGTTGTGGTCTGGACCTGATTGGCCAAAGATCCAGGTCTCAGAGCACGATTCAGAAATTTCGACTTCAGTCAAATGTACAGTTGTGAAAACTCCAAGTCTAATAGAGTCAAACCCAATGAATGACTCCATGATAGACGACTTGGTTTCAAAATTTTCTTCAAGTACAAAAGTTTTTCGTGTAATTGCATTTATGAAGAGGTTTATTAATAATAGTAGAAATGCTACAAAATTGAAAGGACCAGTCTCAGTACAAGAAATTTCAGAGGCTAAAAAACTGGTGATTAACTTTGTACAACAAAGGTCCTTTGCTTCAGAAATCGCCCTTTTGCAGCATAGCAAACCCGTTGCAAACAACAGTAAATTGAAAACTCTCAATGTTTTTATTGATTCCGAAAATCTATTAAGAGTGGGAGGTAGAATTGACAAAGCCAAGACCCTTCCCTACGACACTAGGCATCAGTTATTGTTGCCTAAAAATCACCCTTTTACCTCTCTTATAATCAGACATTTTCACGTGTATAATCTGCATGGAGGTGTCGAACTAGTGTTAAGCCTAATTCGCCAGTCTTACTGGATTCCTGATGGGAGATCCACTGTGAAAAAACAGCTTCGACAATGTGTCACTTGCGCAAAGGTCCAACCAAACCCCATTCAACAAATGATGGGTGACTTACCCAGTGCAAGAGTCAACCCTTGTAGACCCTTCCAAAATGTTGGCCTGGATTATGCAGGTCCCATTCTAACGAAATGTGACCACAAACGGAAAAGTACCAAATTTAAATCCTATATTTGCCTATTTATCTGCATGTGCACCAAGGCAAATCATCTCGAATTAGTCACTAGTTTATCTACCGAGCATTTTTTATATGCCCTACAAAGATTCATAGCGCCTCGCGGCTATCCCACGGACATATACTCCGACAATGGCCGAAATTTTGTTGGTGCCGATGCCCATTTAAAGAAACTCGTGACACTTTCAAAAACCAATACTATTCAAGACTATGCCACAACTAGACAAATTCATTGGCATTTTATGCCACCTTACGGGCCTAACTTTGGCGGCCTATGGGAATCTTCGGTTAAATTGGCCAAACGCCATTTAATCAAAGCGTGTAAAGGCAATTGCCTGACCATTGAGGAATGTGACACTATTCTAACAAATATTGAAGCCTGCTTAAATTCACGCCCCTTAGTACCACTTTCCACTGAACCCAATAATTTCCTGGTACTTACACCAGGACACTTCCTAATTGGGGCTCCGCTTCTTCAGCTTCCTGAACAATCTCTTAACCAAACTAATCAATTTTGTACCAGTTTTTCTTCCAGATGGAAACTCCTCCAGCAGATCAAGAGGCACTTTTGGAGCACCTGGGCAAAGTCTTATTTGACTTCCCTCCAGTCAAGAGAAAAATGGAAAAGCGGTGTTACCCATTTGCAACCTGGTCAGCTAGTCCTGGTGTTGGAACCCTCTATTCAGCCAGCTCAGTGGAGTCTAGCACGCATCCTGGACGTCCATCCGGGTGAGGATGGAATTATTCGAGTGGTCACGCTGAAGACGCCAGTTGGAATCATCAAAAGACCCGTGAATAGAATCGCCAGTCTGCCATGCTCAGTCCCCCCCGGAGGATGTCGGGGAGGAGGGGAGTGGAGAAGGTGATGCGCGCATCTGAACTGATTAGGAACGGCTCTGAGCAGTTTTAGTTCAGTCGCTTTTCGAATCCGGACGAGGTACAAGGTATCTCGGAACTATAAAATCTGAACTATTAAAATCTTCTAATCGTATTCATTATATTTCCAGTCATCATTCTTAAATATTAATAAAAATTCGTAATTAAGTATTCAAATCAAATAAAGCTATTCTTCAAATGTCGTATATTCTAATGATTTAGTGGTTGTGTCGTTAATCTTCGGAATGCTGGCAGAGAGGGTAAGTAGATTTAAACTTATTCTCATTTAATTAATATGCATGTTATTCTGATTTGTGATTGAGTAAAAGTTGCAGAATTTGAATCTAAAATAAATTCGTTAGAAATTCTTAATCCGAGATTCTAAATTTAATAAACCCTAAATCGAAATTCATAAAATTGAAACTTAGTCGTAAAGTCTTTGTTGGCTTCAAAGCCAAATATATATATATATATATTGACACTAATAATTAAATTATACGTATTACATATGTAATCCAGATATTGTTATTAATGCATAAGCTGCCCAGCAGACTTGAATTTTATTTTAATTCAAGCAGGAGCGCCTAAGAGGCAGTACCTGCTGAGAAAAAAAAAATATATATATATTTGGTAATCATGTGTTTCACGTGTTTGGGAGATCAAATATAATAAAATATTAGCCACTTTAGAATGTAGAAAAAGAGGGGAAAAAAGGCAAAAACCCCATAGGAATAGCATGGGAAGAAAAGCAAAAAAACTCACAATGTCAAGTGTGTTTAAAAAAAAAAAAAAAAAAAAAAAACACGGCTCGCACCGGAAGTAATAAGAGGACAAAATTGACTAGAAAAATACATTGAACAGCGGCAACCGGGTGGGCTGGGGCATGGGTCCTATCGTCCAGGATTACTACGACTCGCCTAGTACGTCTATCTAAAATTTATGGGCGATTCCATGTAGACCTGCTAACTGTGCTAGTTTATCCGTAATGGTGTTAGGCCCGGCCTTTTTTTTTCACACCAGAATAGTTGTAGAGCAATAGTCTTCTTATTTAATCATGAGAACATATTGCTGAATATTACTCTACAACTATTCTGGTGTGAAAAAAAGGCGGGGCCTAATACCATTACGGATAAACTAGCATAGTTAGCAGGTCTATCCATGTAAAGATGGTGTCAGCCTCATGCTAAAATATTGTTGTCTCCACCACTAATTTCTAACATTAATTCACTTCTTAGTTCCAAAGAGGTCATGTAAAAATATGACAAAAATATATATTTGCTAATAGTGGTAGTATATCCCTTTTAACTTTGCGATACACACTACCTTCCTCAATACTTTACCTACATACGTACTGTTAAAGAATGTGTGGTAAAAGCGCTGCTTTCCTGCACTGCTATGTTCGGGTCGAATTTTCCCGTATACTATTTGATTTCGAGCATAAGGTAAAATCAAACCAATTACTTATTACTTTACTCTTATGCTTCACTAAAAGATGTTATTAAATTATAGAGATGGTGTAACTTAACATCAGTAATATATTATTTGTTGAATTTCAGTGTAATGATGCAAAAATCTGTATTACTGTTTTACTCATCCCTTTGAAAAATTAAATGCTACAATTTTTGCTTAGTGTTCAAGGTTTGAGAGCAGAGTTATAGTTTTATAACTCAGTGTTCATGACTTCATGTAATTTCTGTTGTATCCTGTATTTAATGAAAATATTTATTTATGTATTTTAAAAGCAAAATATATATATATATATATATATATATATATTACACGGTATTATACGTCAGGTATCACACCAAAGTCATCCGTCTTCTCACAATTTTTAACAATTTCTAAAATGAAAACGAAAATTTCACTAAATGTAAATATACAAATTTGATATATTTTTTAAATATATGAAACAAAAAATAAATAAATAAATAAATAAAAAAATAAATAATAATAAAAAAAAAATCTGACATGACTTCACTAATTAATAATTAGTTGTTTAAATTAATTAAAACAAAATAATTCGTTAAAATGACAAAAGAGTAAATGATAATAGAGTGTTGGATAGTTTTTCCACCAAGTTGTATTTTATTTAATAGATCATAAAACAAACAACTTCTTTTGTGCATTCCTGTGAAAGAACTATAAATAATAAAATCACAAAATCAACTATTTCTCTGTTTTGTTTCTTAAATTTTAAACAATTTATCATTAATAAAACGAACTTAAAGTAATTTGAGACAATAAAACGCCATGTAGAGAAATGTTATTTTGTATACTGCTAAAAATCTATGCGTTTTAAACTCCTGTGAAACATAAGATTCTAGAGATGACAACCTATAACATACCTACAAATTGATATATTTTTGCAATGTACTGTTACGAAGCTATTACTTTTCAATTACTTTGAGTCCATTGATTATAATAACGAAGATTTTTTATTTATTTATTTTATTTATTTTATTTACTTATTTATTTATTTATATTTGTGCTTCTATAAAATAACTGAAAAGTCTGCACGCATCAAAAATGTATAGAAATCGTGTATAGTGAGTTGCAACCTACCTACACTTTTTTACCCCAATTAGGTAAGGCATTTAGTTTAAGTTATTTAGGTATTAAAAAAATGACATTCAAAGTGCACAAAGTAAAGAAAATTTAAAATCTAACAAATGGTCGTTTGGAGATGGAAATTAAGTAATAAACAATGGTAAACGTAAAAGAATCTAGAAATTAAAAGTTAAAAACACTCAAAAATGCATTTTCCAAGACAAAGATGAATCATGTTATGTATCTGAAACACAATTACGCTAGTTAAGGTGACGTAGTTAAAGAGCGGAAAACATTTCAAAAGAGGACTGGAAGGAGAAAAACAAGAGGGTTGTATTTCTAAACTAAATTTAGTCAGGCATTAGTGAAAAAATTTAGAGTATATAAAGTTGAGATTTGAAAATACGGAAGGCTAGAAATCGCAAATTTACACCAAAAAATTCCAATTAGTTCTCTGGTATACAGTCATGAAAAGAGAGAGAGAGAGAAAAATTAATGTGTAGTTATTAATGCAGGATAAATGAGTGAGTTAAAATGAGCTGAAGACGAATTAATTTCATTCTTTCATTTCAAATAAGTAGATGTTTAATTTTTTTATTGTTCTGGAAGTTTTAATTAGTATTTTAAAATTTTGATGCCTTTAAAATGAGACTGGACAATTTAAAAACAAACTTAAAAATTATAGTTTTAATTTATCCAGTTTTTAATATGAGTTAAAAATAAGTATTTTGTCGATATTTACATCTGCTTTTAATATTTTGCATAAAATATACTTATATTCTTTGAAAATAAAAGTTATTAAAACTTATTTTTCATTCTTAAATGGTTAATATTTTGTTAGCACTTTCGCGACCGCTAACGTAGATTCACGTCATCTGGATATCTGTAACTCCGCCAGCGGGCGTTTCTTTTGCTATTTTCATGCTATTTATTTCTTAAGTATATACACTACATACATATTTGGACAATCAAATATACTATGGATACCAATATTTTGATTAGAGGTAACATAATTATAATGTGTATCCATTTGTAATGTAAACGTGAATACAGAAAATGTTATTTTGAAATAGTGTAACATTGGGGAATAAACTTTCAGGGGAGTTTTGAAATATAGTAATATGGGTCCGCCCACAGGCGGACCTTACTCTCAAAGAGACAAAAACATGCGGTCACGGAAGTGTTAATTGGAAATTATAATCGTTTCCTAAGAAATTAATATATTGTTGAAAATGAAACAACTCTATTTACAAGGAATATTCAGTTTAAAATTGTTTTAAAGATTGTTCGCATAATTAACATTGGGTTAATTAAAACCATGATAAGTTATACATACTTGCCAACCATCTCATTAATAACCGTACAATTGTTAACGCCCCCTGAAAAAACGCCCCTTTTCTCACACCACTATATTTTTTGAGTAATTCTCTCCAAATGTTGTTACGATTAAATAAGACTAAAATTGCTCTAAAAAATTATCGGTGTGAAAAAGAAGGCGGGGACTAAAAATTGTACGGTTCATAATGAGATGGTTGGCAAGTATGGTTATAACTTACAGAGCTGCCAACCTAATCTAGAGGAATAAGTTCACAGCTCTGTTCATATATGCAGTAGTTAAAAAAAAAAAGAAAAAATATTATTGACACCATTAATTAAATTATACATATTACATATGTAGCCCTGACACTGTTGCTAACGCATGGAATACTGACATAAATTATTTTCATTTTAATAGAAGCGGGTTCGCCTATATGGCTGTTCCTGCTGAGAAATGTAATAAGTTTGATAATTTTGTGTTTGGGAGATCAATGATATATAAATATTGTTACTGCGTTAATCGAAAATTTATGAGCAATTCCATGTAAAGATAGTGTCAACCTCATGCTAAAATATTCTTGTCTCTACCACTAATTTCTAACATTAATTCACTTCTTAATTTCAGAGAGGTCTTATAAAAATATGACAAAAATTTATATTTGCTAATAGTGGTAGGATATCCCTTTTCTCTGCGAGATAGACTCTACCTTCTGCAATACTTTACCTATATACGTACTGTTCAAGAATGTGTGGTAAATGCACTGCTTAACTGTGCTGCTATGTCCGGGTTGAATTTTCTCAGATCCTACTTGATTTCAAGCATAAGGTAAAATCCAATCAATTACTTATTGCTTTACTCTAATGCTTCTCGAAAAGATTTTATTAAATTAAAGTAATGATCTAACTTAATAAAAAAATAAAAATAAAAAAAAATATTTGTTGAATTTCAGTAAAATGATGCAAAAATGTGTATTTGTTTTACTCATCCCTTTGATAAATTATAGTAGATGCTATAATTTTGACTTTATAACTTAGTGTTCATGACTTCATAAAATTTCTATTCTCTCCTGTATTTAATTAAAATATTTATTTATGTACTACTTTGAAAGTAAAAAAAAAAAAAAAAAGTCACACAATATTATACGTCAAATGTCACACAAAAGTCATACGTCTTATAACAATTTTTAACAATTCCTAAAATGAAAACGAAAATTTCTCTAAATGTAAATATACAAATTTGATATTTTTTAGAAATATACGGAAAAAAAAAAAAATCTGACATGACTTTACTAATTAATTAATAGATGATTAAATGAAAATAAAAGAAGACATTAAAATAGCAAAAGGGAATATGATAATTGGGCGTTGAATAATTTTTTTCCACCAAATTGTATTTTATTTAATAGTAAAAAATTTAGTAAAAATTTATAATTGCTAATAGTGGGAGGATATCCCTTTTCTGTTTGCGATAGACACTACTTTCTGCAGTACTTTACCTATATACATACTGTTAAAAAGGATAAAATCCAAGCAATTATTTATAGTTTTACTCTTATGATTCACTAAAACATGTTATTAAATTAAAGCGATGGTTTAACTTAATATCAATAATATTTTATTTGTTGAATATCGGTGAAATGGTGCAAAAACGTGTGTTTCTTTTTCACTCATCCCTTTGACAAATTATAGTAGATGCTGCAATTTTTACTCAGTCTTTAATGTTTTAAACCGGAGTTACTGTTTCATAACTCAGTGTTCATGACTTCATATAATTTTTATTGTCTCCTGGAAAAATGAAAAAATGAAAACATTTAATTATGTACTTTGAGAGTAAAAAAAAAAAAAAATGTCTCACGATATTATACGTAACATATGAGACAAAAACGATACGTCTTATTACAATTTTTAGCAATTTCTAAAATGAAAATGAAATTTCACTAAATGAAAATATACAAATTTGATATATATATATATTTTTTTTAATACGAAAAAAAAAAAAAAAGAAAAGAAACGAAAGAAAGAAATCTGACATGACTTCACTAATTAATTAATAGATGTTTAAATTAATTCAAATAAGAGAAGTCATTAAAATGACAAAAGGGAAAATGATAATAGGGCGTTGTATAATTTTTCCACCAAGTTGTATTATTTCTAACAGATCATAAAATAAACAAATTATTTTGTGTATTCCTGTGAAAAAACTGTAAATAATAAAATCACAATATCAATTATTTCTTCTTTTTTTGTTTTTTTTTTTCTTAAGTTTTAAAGAATTTATGATTACTAAAACGAACTTAAAAGAATTTGAGACCATAGAACGCAATGTACAGAAATGTTATTTTGTATACTGGTAAAAATCTATGCGTTTTAAACTCCTGTGAATCCATGAGAATCTAGCGATGACATCCTATAGCATACCTACTAATTTATATCTTTTTGCAATGTACAGTTTCGGCGATATCACTTTTGAGTCCATTGACCTTAATGCCAAAGATTTTTTATTTTATTATTAATTAATTAATTTTATTTATTAATTTAATTGTTTTTATTTATTTATTTAATTTTATTTTTTTGTGCTTCAGTAAAAAACTGAAAGTCCTGCACTCACCAAAATGTATAAAAATCGTGCATAGTGTGTTGAAATCTATCTAGCTTTTTTTACCTCAATTAGGTAAGGCATTTATTTTAAGGTATTTAAAAAATGACATTCAAAGTGCACAAAGTAAACAAAATTAAAAATCTATCAAATGGTCGTTTGGAGATGGAAATTAAGTAATATTCTGTGGTAATAGTAAAAGAATCGAGAAATTAAAAGTTAAAAACACTCAAACATACATGGGCAAGACAAGAAAGGTGAATCATGTTAGGTATCTGTAAAACAATTATGCTAGTTAATAAGTATTTAAAGAGCGGAATACTGCATAGATGCCAAAATTTCTAATCTTTAAGTAAAATTTAGCACTGGTGTTTCTAAAACAGGAACTTTAACATACTTGCCAACCATCTCATTATAAAACTTAAAAATTTTGTATATCTTTTTTTTTTCTTTTACCAGTCATTTTTTAGAGCAATTTTATTCTTGTACATTATTCTTAAATATAACAGCATTTGCAGAGAAATACTCTAAAAATAAACTGGTGTAGAAAAAAGGGCGTTTTTCAAGGGGCGTTAACAATTTTACGCTTATTAATGACACGGTTGGCAGATGTGATTTCATAAGTATTTTCGTTGAAATAATCTGAAACTGCTAAAAATTTTCCAGTATGAAGTTACCTTTTAAAAATGGGGGACTTTGTAACTGAATATCTCAGCGCAAAACATTTCAAAAGAGGACTGGAAGTAGAAAAACAATCGGGTTGTATTTTTAAACTAAATTTAGTCAAGCTTTAGTGAAAAGATTTAGAGTATATAAATTTGAAATTTGTAGATACGGACGGCTACAAATCGCAAATTTACACGAAAAAAAAAAAAAAAAAAGAAAAAAAAAAAAAAAAAAATCCAGTTAGTTCTCTGCTATACAGTCATCAAAAGAGAGAGAGAGAGAGACAGAGAGAGGTGGAGAGATAGTAATGCAGGATAAATGAGTAACTTTTTCTGGGTAAATGAGTGAGTTAAGTATAACTGAAGATGAATTAAATTGATTCTTTCATTTCAAATAAATATATGTGTTATTATTTTATTCCTTTGAAAATTTAAATTACCATCAACTGAAGATGAAAAAAATTGAGATTTGTAGATACGGAAGGCTACAAATCTCAAATTTACACCGAAAAATCCAAACAGTTATCTGATATACAGTCATTAAAAGAGTGAGAGCGAGAAAAAAAAAGAGGTGGTGAGGGAGATAAGAAAGCGTAGTCATTAATGCAGGATAAATGGCTCCTTTTTTTGCAGGTAAATGAGTGAGTTAAAATTAAATGAATTAATTTCATTCCTTCATTTCAAATAAGTAGATGTTTAACTTTTTATTGCTTTGATAGTTTTAATTATCATTTTAAAGTTTTGATACCTTTAAAATAAGATTGGAAAATATAAAAATAAACTTAAAAATTAAAGTTTTAATTCATCCTATTTTGTAGTTTTTAATATAAATTAGAAATAAGTATTTTGTTGATATTTACATCTGCTTTTAATATTTTGCATAAAATATTCTTATATCCTTTAAAAATAAAAGTTATTCAAACTTATTTTTCACTCTTAAGTGATTAATATTTTGTTAACACTTTCGCGACCGCTGACGTAAATTCACGTCATTTGAAAATCTGTAAAAAAAAAAAAAAAAAAAAATGTCACATGATATCGTACGTTACATATTTCTTACTACATTTTTTAACAGTTTCTAAAATGAAAACGAAAATTTCATTAAATATAAACATACAAATTTGATATATATATATATATTTTTTTTTTTAAATATGCGAAAAACAAAAATTTGTCATGACTTCACTAATTAATTAATAGTTGTTTAAATTAATAAAAATAAAAGAAGTCATTAAAATGACAAAAGGGAAAATGATAATAGGGCGTTGGATAATTTTTCCATCAAGTAGTAATTTATTTAATACATCATAAAAGAAAAAAGTTATTCTGTGCATTCCTCTGAAAGAACTATAAATAATAAAATCACAATTGCAACTATTTCTCTGTTTTTATTCTTCTTCTTATTATTACTTTTTTTTTTTTTTTTTTTTTTTTTTTTTTTTTAAACAATTTATCATTACTAAGACGAACTTAAAATAATTTGAGTCCATAGAACGCAGTGTACAGAAATGTTATTTTGCATACTGCTAAAAGTCTATGCATTTTAAACTCCTATGAATCCATACGATTCTAACGATGACAACCTATAACATATCTAATAATTTAATTCTTTTTGCAATGTACAGTTTGGACGATATCACTTTTCAATTATTGTGAGTTCATGGAAATTAAGTTTTTAACTATGACAAAAATAAAAGAATCGAGAAATTAAAAGTTAAAAACACTCAAACTTGCATGGTCCAAGACATGAAAGGCGAATTATGTTAGGTATCTGAAATACAAATACGATAGTTAAGGTGAAGTAGTTAAAGAGCGGAATATTGCATAGCTGCAAACTTTCTAATTTTTAAGTAAAATTTAACACTGGTGTAAGTTTTGACATACCTACCAACCATCTCATTATAAAGCGTAAAAATTTTGTATTCGTCTTTTTTTTTTTTTCTTTTACCAGTCATTTTTTAGAGTATTTTATTCTTGAAATATATTCTTAAATATAACAGCATTTGCAGAGAAAAACTCTAAAAGTAATCTGGTGTAGAAAAAAGGGCGTTTTTTTAATGGGGCATTAACAGGTTTACGTTTATTAATGAGATGGTTGGCAGGTATGATTTAAAATGTATTTTCGATGAAATAAGCTGAAACTCCTTAAAATTTTCTAGAATGAAATCTTGTTTGAAAAATGGGGGATTTTGTAACAGAAAATCTCAGCACAAGTCATTTCAAAAGAGGACTGGAAGGATAAAAACAAGAGGGTTGTATTTCTAAACTAAATTTAGTCAAGCTTTAGTGAAAAGCTTTAGAGTACATAAATTTGAAATTTGTAGATACGGAAGGCTACAAATCTTAAATTTACACTGAAAAAATTTAAATAGTTTTCTGATATGCAGTCATCAAAAGAGGAAAAAAAGAAAAGAGGTGGTGAGGGAGGGAGAGAGAGAGAGAGAGAGAGAGAGAAAGAGAGAGAATAATGAGTAGTTATTAATGCAGGATAAATGAGTGCATTTCATCTAGGTAAATTAGTGAGCAAAAATTAACTAAAGATGAATTAATTTCATTCTTTTATTTCAAATAAGTAGATGTTTAATTTGTTATTGCTCTGGAAGTTTTAATTATTATTTTAAAATTTCGATACCTTTAAAATGAGATTGGACAATTTAAAAACAAATTTAAAAATTAAAGTTTTATTTCATCCAGTTTTTGTAGTTTTTAATATAAGTTAGAATTAAAGATTTTGTCGATATTTATATCTGCTTTTAATATTTTGTTTAAAATATACTTATATATATATATATATATATATATATATAAGCTTATGTAGCTGGCGTCAGTTTTTTTTTTTTTTTTTGTCTGCGACAGCATCTTCTCGCTGAAAGCAAAATGCTCTGCAACGTGGGAGGTATCGATGTATTCCGAGTACTTCAAGGCAGGCATTTCAGGTAGTTAGAAATCTGTATCATTTTAATTAACGAAGTTGTTAAATAAAAACCTCGGGTTTATAAAGGTACTCTCTTCTCCATTAAAGAAATAATTTCTCTTTTTACATCATTTTCCACAATGACGTCATTCTCCACAAAGAAATAAAAATGTTATCACTGGTGTAAAAAAATAAAATAAATTCCGCAAACATCTTTTTTTTTTCCTACTTTTAGAAAATTAATTTTATTACTGGCAATATTTATGTTTATTTTATTATTATTATTATTATTAGTGTGAATAACGAAATAAAGTTGTGTGTGTATAACTAACCATGTTTCTCTTTACCATTAAAATGTATTTATTATTTTTATTTGAAAACGTTTTTTAAAATACTTTAGATAGATTTTGGTATACAAAAATATTTAGATTTAGATTCAAACTCAATTATAAACGAAAAATCTTCTTATTTAGCATTGATAATTTTTTACCATTACATAATTAGACATTTCTATGATACATTTCATACTTCAAATTATTGCAAGAAAATATTCACCTAAAATTTTTATAGATTTTATTCTTCGTTAGTGCAAGAAGTAGATAGAAGTGAAGGTACTTTTCCTTTCGCCGTCGAAATTCTCGCCTAGCAAACTTTATTGGCGACAATAATACATTTATGGATTAAAAGTATATTTGTAACTTAGATTTTTTTTTTTCTTTATCAAATTTAAAGTTTTTTTATATACGTTATTAAGGGTTTGACAAAATAAATGTTATATTTTTTATGGGACAACAATTTAAAAAGGTAGCTTTTAGCAAAGCTTCAGAAAATTTAATTCTTAAAATTATAAAATAAATAAAATAAAATAAATAAACGTAAAATAAGTTTCTTTATTTTTTTTTCTTATTATTATTCGAAGTGTTTTGAAACAATTACTCTGTCTTAGGTGTCAGATGTTTGGCGTCGGTTATATCATTCTTGGCAATTTTATCGTTTTACCACCAAAATGGAAAAGTACCGAAGAGAATTAATAATTGAAGCTGCAGGAGGTTTTTTTAAATTAAAATGAAAATAATAATAATAAACTTTTTCTCTTTTCAATATTTTCGAATGTCTAAAATTATTATCTAGCAGTTCAATAAGTACATACAGAGAGTATATACTGCCATACATTAACTAAAAAAAATCAATAAGAAAAAGTACGGGCATTAAATAAAATAGGTTCTAATTTTTTAAAAAGGTTATTCTAATTTAATTTCACTGTTCAGTTTTTTTTTTTTTTTTTTTTTTTTTTAACAAGCAATTCTGCCAAAAAATTAATCGCCAAACAGTGACAAAAACATAATGTCCCAAAGAAGTTTATATTCTATATCTGTAACATAAAATGATCTAGATGTTACGAATGGACTCTTCCCAGCGTCGTCTGCTCAGCCATGGGACAGGGGAAAACAAATAATCGAATTCAATTAAATATTGTTCTTAAGAACAAAAGTGTTAATATTTACTATAAAATAAAATAAAAGTAATATTGTGCATTTGTAAACAGTAGAATAATTGTATTTGTAAATTTAATAATTTTTAAAAAACAGTTTATGCGTTTATGTATTTTCACCTGTAAGAATCGATTTTTGTATGTTGTACTGTAACTGTTACATCAACTGATCTAGCAATAAATAATTGCTTGTACTTGTGGAATGTTTACGGATTATAATTTGAAATTTTAAAATGCTTTCAATTAAATTTAACTGCATAAAGGTGTTACAACAAATTAATTAACTTTGTTACTGGTGTAAATGGCTTTACACCGTACGATGTTGCACTGTCAGTGAATTAAGTACCAAAAAATCAGATTTAACGTGTTCTCCATGAACATCAATAACATATATAAACTAAATGATGGTTGCAAATGTATACAGAAAACAAAAGATGATGAATAATGATATAAAATTGATTAAAACTGATGATGTATATAAAAAAAAAATAACGCAGATTAAATACGATTTATTAAAAGTAAGACTAGAAAATACGTTATTGCAGAAATCGCTACAGATATAAAAGACTTCGTCTGTTGTTTGTTTTTCACCTATCATGTGATCTTTAACGTCAGATGGGAAGAGTCCATTTCTTTCATTTCCGAAAAAAAAAAATAATAATAAATAAATAAATAAATACTGATCCTTTTCACATTATTTCATTAAAAAAAAATTATCTATATCATTATATAAAGCGCAAAAAATTGTTTGTTTGTGGAGGGTAATCTCTGGAACTACTGAACCGATTTAAAAACTTCTTTCATTGACCGAAAGCTACAGTATGCCATATTGTTATAGGCTATATTTAATTTTGATAAAATAAATTTTAGTTTAAAATCTGAGCATTTTAATTAAAATCCCCATAGAAGCCGTAATAGAAATGGAAATAATGAAATATTAAAAAAATTAGCTGCTGCCAACATAAAAGAAACATTTACATATTCATTTCGTTTTTAAAATATCTTGACGTGAAAAGAAAAGAAATATATTTGCACGTGCATTAAATTGAAATTCATAAAGCTTTTTTAATTGTTAAACTTACACGTTAAATCTGACGTCATTATAGAATTCAAAGTGTTTATTTTTCTAATAATTTAATTTCATATGATATGATATAATATCTAAGCATCAATGTTTAAACCACGGAGTCTTTATTACTCCGTGGTTTAAACTGATGTGTGTAAACGAAATTGGAATTTAAAAATAAATAAATAAATAAAATAAAATAAAATAAGAAATTCTATTTTATAATATTATTTATTTTAATTTATAATTGTTGCCAAAAAGATTTACGAATTAATTCATTTTTAGACATATAATAAAATATATTTTCACGCGAACAATAATATAAAAAGTGAACTGGATTTTTTGTAAAAAAATAATAAAGATCGAGGAAAATTATTTCCCCATTTTAATCCCCATATTTGGATATAGATATGTATTAGTTATCATGTGCATCCGTTAGATTAAATTGTTTTTGTTGTAAAATTGATAAAATTGGAATTTTAAATTTCAAAACTCTAGAAAAAAAAATGGCAAATTTCCATATTCGATTGAAAACATAAACATTTCATTTCAAAGGATGATATTTACACAATAAACATCCAACTAATAAACTAATTAAAAGGGAAAGGATAAATATTCTATCATAATTTGAAGTCAAATTTGTTTTCAAATGTCTAAATAAAGTATCTGATATAATATACTAATATGTTGCAGCGTAATAGATTTGATATCCGTCATCCTTGGCAGAAAAAAAAAAATATCGCCAAATTATCTGGCGAATATAATTTAATTCCTTTCAAAAATCATGGTTATTTTAAAAACTTACATTAAGAGTGTAACGAATAATATGAAACAATATTTCGTACAATACATATTACGAAAATATACATCTGGCATGTATATTTTCGTATTACTTTTTGATCACCAAATACAAAAAAACGCCAAGGGTGACAGTTTTGAAATTTAAAATTAAAATTTTGTCAATTTGACAGCAAAATAACTCAATCTAACGCATGCATACAATAACTAATACATATCTATACCCAAATATGAGGATTAAAATCGGGAAATAATTCTTCTAGAATTTTAATAAAAAAAAAAAAAAATCCAATGAGCGATTAACATGGAAAATCTTTTTCTTGCATCCATGGGCGGTCAGTGATGTCACACTTCGCTTGCGTATTGAGATGTTTAAATTTATTTGGCGACTATTTTTAGCAACTAACAGTTATGGCAAGTAGCTCAATATACATAGCGCATACAGCCATTACTGAAATGTAAATAGCATTTAATTATTTGAGTTACATTATGTTGATTGAAAACCTATTTAATATACATATGCTCTATAGCTATACTAATATAAAAAGAAGAAAGGTTTATATGCATATGTAGAGAACATTCGCTAGAACTAAAAAGCCGATTCGTTTTTTTTTTTCTTTCAATAATCAAAAGTTACACTGTCTCTCTCTAAGTGCTAGAAGCTATAATAAATTTTGGTAAAATAAATTTTTAATTAAAAGTTTCAATATTTTAATTGAAAACAAAGCATAGATTTGATATCTATCGTCATTGGCGATTTTTGTATTTGGCGATCGAAAACGTAATACGAAAATCTGTATATTATCGTAGTAAATACGAGATGTATGTGTTTACTTCAATTACCCTACTACCGTAGGTAGTGGAAGTATTGTATAGGTTTTGGCAATTGGTCAGTGTGTGTGTATATGTGCACGTGTGTGTGTAATCTTCTGGCTGTCATATCTCCAAAACTAATAAAAATAGAACTACTAAACTTCACAAGTGATTCAGGTCTGGTGTACAGATAAATTTTCCAAATTTTCGTGAAAATTGAAAAACCGGAATTGGGTCATCGAAAACCAGAAATGGGACCGTAAGTCCATATTCAAAAACACCTCTAATGATTTTCTTCAAAGTTGCTGTATAAATAATATATTAGATGCCCTTTCGATTGAAAAGTTGCTTAGTTCAGGAAAATTGATAGGCGTCCTCTATAAACAGCTCAATTTCAGACTTCGCAAGTGCGTTCCTTTAAAAACGCCTGTACGGATTTTTTTCAAACTCGCCATGTTAACTTCCTATTAAATATCCTTTTGTATGTAATTATTGTTTTTAGGTCAATAATTGAGTATGCTAAGTTTTGGTAAAAGTTGGTATCTCAAAAACGGCTCTAACGTATTCTTGAAAATTTTTTCTTTAATCCAATTTAGATAACCTTTCTCAAGTATTACGTGCTTATTACAGGAATATTAACGGTCATCCTGATTAGGTAGTTCAGTTTTAGATCTCGGAAATTCGTGTTTAAAAAAATAACTATCTATTTTTTCCCCCTTATTTTTTAACTCGCTATGCAAACTCTGTTGTATGTGTCTTTATACGTGTATCAAGTTTCTCTTACTCGAAAATCTCAAAAAATGCAAGTAATATCTCCAAAAAATTGTATATATTACGTGTAATAGTGGGTAATGGAAGTCGTGTGGTTGTTTCACACCAGATTCTGTAATAGTATATATTGTACGAATATATACTATTACATACAATAATATAATGTTTCATATTATTGATTTCTCCTTTAATATACATTATTAAAATAATAATCAATTATGGAAATAATTAAATATATTTGCGAAATGAACAAATAAATAATAATTAAAGCTATTATGACGTCAATTTTATCAAAAACATTTTCATGTCATAGGTTTATTTTTCAATATTTTTTATTCATGAGGTGTTCATGAGTAAAGAAATGTTTCTTTTTATGAAATAAACTAGCAGGCTTTGCCCGCTTCGCTGGACACTATATTTAAATGATTTCTTTGTAACTGAATATATTTCGATTGGCGACTATTTTCGTAACAGCTTTAGTATGGGACCTCCTTGGCAATATCAAACAGTTTTTGAACTTCTCGAATCTGTAGAAAAAAACTATTATTAAAACAAATATTTTCGAAAATAGTCCAATAGCTGGTGTTAATTCTTCGAATATTCTGGAAACAGTTGAAGCTGTTACTCGCACAGTATAAGTCATTATTCGATGAATGTTTTGGGACAGTCTAAAAAATAGTCACTTGTTCCAAAGGAAAATGACTGTAAAGCAAATAACATTAACTACACCAGAGCAAAAATTTCGCTCACTCACGAAAAATGTCCAGTTGCTTAGAGCTCAATCCCTAAAGTGCAATGACTCAGAATAGGTCTCTGAATAACTCTGGATCGCAGTGACTACATACTCTTTCGCAAAAATCAACTCACACCTACTTATAACTTTTGGCGATGGGGCTTGGAGATGACTCCATCGAGAATCCCTTGGTAAGCTCAAGGTCTACGTTCCCGTGTGTCGGAGAGCTTCGAAACATCGGGAACCCTAAACTATCATTTTTCACCAAATTTGGTCGCCCACTCGCCAAGTTTGTCTCCAAGACTATGCTTTCTATTAAACATATCTTTATTTAGTTATTTAAATATTAATTTGAATTAATCAAATATTTCTGCCCGACAGCGTGCAAGTGCAGTCACAGACAGCAGCTCATTTATTTGTATGTTAAATTAGCGTAGTGAATGGTATATAAAAAAATAAATAAATAAATAAACATTATCGTGCTACACAAGGTTATTAATTTTACATTTTTCTTGAACTACCTAGATTAAAATCGCTGTTGCTAAATTAAACCTCTTGGCGAAAAATTTTCGGTGTACTTCAACGCAACAATTTAAAAAAATCACCCAGGAGGATCTATAATTAAAACTGATTTTAGTACAACACACATTAGCATCGTAAACTGTATTACCACTTTGTAAAAGAAATTTTAAATTTAAAATGACGTCAATTTTTGTGAAATGCATAATTTATTTATTTATTTTATTTTTTATTGTTCACGTTTAGATAAATGTATTTATTTTCCTGTTGGAAAAAAAAAAATAAACTCGACAACAATTAAATTATGGATAATTAAATTTTATTTTGGCAACAATTAAATTATGGTTAAAAGTTAAATGGCTAATTTTTTGCTATTATTAGTATACAAAATTGCTATTTTATGCATAAAAATAACAAAAAAAAGTTTTTTTTCGGAATAAAAGGCAGCCAACTTTCTAAGTTAGGGTATAAACTATCACCATAACAAATTTTATCGAAATCCATCGAGCAGTTTTAGCGTGAAACTCAGTCAAATAAACGGACATTCACATTTATAATATATATTTTATCGAAATCCATCGAGCAGTTTTAGCGTGAAACTCAGTCAAATAAACGGACATTCACATTTATAATATATATAAGATAAATAAATAGCATTAAGTAAAAATTGCCAACATTTAACAACTAATTAAAAAAAATAATTGTAAAATTATATTTTGACTTTCCAGTTAATAATTGCCTGACTATAACATATAAACTGATATATTTCTTGATTTTTTACATATCAATCCATCTTTAACTAAAATTTGTTCATCAGTGCGAAGCCGGACGGGTCAGCTAGTATTAAATATTATGTATTTCAATTTGACATTAAATATGGGTATTTCCATTTTTTTTTCTTGTTTTATGCAGTATTAATTTCCCTATTCAATGAAAGGTAAAAAAGCGAATATCAGCAATTCCTGTTCAGCGGAAGGCAGAGCGCCGCAGGGGTTAATAAATAAAGCGAGTAGGGGGCATAGATGGATGGATGGTTGGGTTTAACGCTGCACTAGTGCTGCGCAGATATGCAATTGACGACGGTCTGGGACACACTACTTGAGGTGGTCAGGAGACATGCCATCACAAATTTGATCCTCCACGGAAAGGATGTCTCTCCCGCTTCGGTGACCAACAGAGGTATAATTTTTGATGGGAACATGGAGGATATTGCGGCCGCGACAGACTTTACGCGCACCAGCCATCATTAATGTACACAACCTTCTTTGGCCGGCTAGAGTACCGAGCCCGCAATCTTCCAATTACGGGGCCAGTGCTCTACCAACTGGGCTACCGCGGCCCAGCGAGTCGGGGGGTGGGGAAGCTTTCCTCGGGGATTGGTGAGCGGAGCGAGAAATGGGCAAAGCCCCCTAGTATTCTTTGAAAATAACAGTCATTGAGACTTATTTTTTACTCTTTAGTGATTAATATTTTGTTAACACTTTCGCGACCGCTGACGTAGACTTACGTCATTTAAGAATCTATAACTCCGCCAGTGGGCGTTTCTTTCGCTATTTGTATGTTTTTTATTTCTTAAGAGTATGCACTACATACATATTTGTACAAACAAATTTTCTATACATACGAATGCTTTGATTCGAGATAATATAATTATAAAGTTTATCCATTTGCAATACAAATGAGAATACAGAAAATGTTATTTTGAAATATTATTACTTGGGAGAATAATGTTTCTGGGTAGTGTTGAACCATTGTAACCTGGGTTCGCCCACAGGCGGTCCTTCCTTACTGTCAAAAAGACAAAAACATGCGGTCACGGAAGCGTTAATTGGAAATTGCAATCGTGTCCTAAGTAATTAATTTATTGCTGAAAATGAAACAACTCAAATTACAAAGAATATTCAGTTTAAAATGTTTTAAAGATTGTATGCATAATTAGCATTGGATTAATTAAAACCAGCATAATTTGTAACTTACAGAGCTGCCAACCTAATCCAGAGGAATAAGTTCACTGTTCTGTTTATATATGCAGTAGTAAAAAAAAAAAAAAAAAAAAGAAAAAAAAGATTATTGACACCAATAATAAAATTATACATATTACATAAGTATTCCTGACACTGTTATTAACGCTTTGGCTGCGCTAAAGACATGAATATTATTTTAATACAAGCAGATGTGCCTAAGAGGCAGTGCCTGCCGAGAAAAAAATGTATGTGTGAATCATGTGTTTCAGAGGGGGATGTATTAATATTGTTAGTACGTTTATCGAATATTTATGGGCAATTCCATGTAAAGATAGTGTCAGCCTCATGCTAAAATATTCTTGTCTCCACCACTAATTTCTAGCATTAATTTCAAAGAGGTCTTGTAAAAATATGGGAAAAATTTACATTTGCTAATAGTGGCAGTATATCCCTTTTCTATTTGCGATAGACACTACCTTCTGCAATACTTTACCTATATACATACTGTGAAAGAAGATAAAATCCAACAAACTACTTATTGCTTTACTCTTATGCTTCACTAAAAGATGTTATTAAATTAAAGCGATAGTTTAATTTAATATCAATAATATTTTATTTGTTGAATTTCGGTGAAATGGTGCAAAAATGTGTGTCTCTTTTTTACTCATCCCTTTGACAAATTATAGTAGATGTTGCAATTTTTGCTCAGTCTTCAATGTTTGAAAGCGGAGATACTGTTTTATAGCTCTGTGATCATGACTTCATATAATTTTTATTGTCTCCTGTATTTAATGAAAATATTTATTTATGTACTTTGAAAGTAAAAAAAAGATGAAGTCACACGATATTATATGACACATATCACAGAAAAGTCATACATTTTATCACAATTTTTAACAATTTCTAAAATGAAAACGAAAATTTCATTAAATAAAAAGATACAAATTTGATATTTTCTTTTTAAATATGCGAAAAAAAAAAAAAAAATCTGACATGACTTCACTAATTAATTAATAGATGTTTAAATTAATTAAAATAAAAGAACTCATTAAAATGACAAAAGGGAAAATGATAATAGGGAGTTGTATAATTTTTCCACCAAGTTCTATTTTATTTAATAGATCATAATATAAACAAATTCTTTTGTGCATTCCTGTGAAATAACTATAAATAAATAAATCTCAACATCAATTATTTCTCTGTTTTTTTTTTTTCTCAAGTTTTAAAGATTTTATCATTACTAAAACGAACTTAAAAGAATTTGAGACCATAGAACGCAATGTACAGAAATGTTATTTTGTATACTGCTAAAAATCTACGCGTTTTAACTACTGTAAATCCATATGAATCTTTCGATGACAATCTAAAGCATACCTACTAATTTATATCTTTTTTTGTAATGTACAGTTTCGACGATATCACTTTTGAGTCCATTGGCCATAATGACGAAGATTTTTTATTTTATTATTAATTTTTTTTATTAATTAATTAATTAATTAATTTTTATTTATTTATTTATGTATTTATTTATTTATATTGTGCTTCTGTCAAAGAACTAAAAGTTCTGCACTCATCAAAAATATCTAGATATCGTTTATAGTGAGTAGAAATCTGCCTACCCCTTTTTACCTCAATTAGGTAAGGCATTTAGTTTAAGGTATTTTAAAAATGGCATTAAAAGTGCATAAAGCAAAAAAAAAAATAAATAAATAAAATCTATGAAATGGTCGTTTGGAGATGGAAATTTTTTAAACTATGGCAAAAGTAAAAGAATCGAAAAATTAAAAGTTAAAAACACTCAAACATGCATGGTCCAAGACAAGAAAGGCGAATTATGTTAGGTATCTGAAATACAAATACCATAGATAAAGTGAAATACTTAAAGAGCGAAATACTGCCAAACTTTCTAATCTTTAAATAAAATTTAGCACTGGTGTTTCTAAAAGAGAAGTTTTAACATACCAACCAACCATCTTATTATAAAGCGCAAAAATTTTGTATCCGTCTTTTTTTTTTTTTTTTTTTTTTTTTTTTCACCAGTCACTTTTTAGACTAATTTTGTTCTTGAATTTTATTCTTAAATACTAGCGTATTTGCAGAGAAATACTGTAAAAATAAACTGGTTTAGAAAAAAGGGCGTTTTTTCAAGGGGTGTTAACAAGTTTACGCTTATTAATGAGATGGTTGGCAGGTATGATTTAAAACGTATTTTCGATAAAATAAGCTGAAACTCCTCAAAATTTTCCAATATGAAGTCTCGTTTGAAAAATGGGGGATTTTGTAACAGAAAATCTCAGCACAAAAAGTTTCAAAAGAGGACCGGAAGGGGAAAAACAAGAGGGTTGTATTTCTAAGCTAAATTTAGTCAAGCTTTAGAGTACATAAATTTGATATTTGTAGACACAGAAGGCTACAATTATAAAATTTACGCTGAAAAAATCCAAATAGTTCTCTGATATACACTCATCAATAGAGCGAAAAGAAAAAAAAAAAAAAATAGGTGGAGAGAGAGAATAATGTGTAGTTATTAATGCAGGATAAATGAGTGCATTTCATCTCGGTAAATGAGTGAGTAAAAATTAACTGAAGATGAATTAATTTCATTCTTTCATTTAAAATAAGTAGATGTTTCATTTTTATTGCTCTGGAAGTTTTAATTATTATTTTAAAATTTCGATACCTTTAAAATGAGATTGGACAATTTAAAAACAAACTTAAAAATTAAAGTTTTATTTCATCCAGTTTTTGTAGTTTTTAATATAAGTTATATATGCGAATTTTGTCGATATTTATATCTGCTTTTCATATTTTGTATAAAATACACTTATATTCTTAAAAAATAAAAGTTATTGATACTTATTTTTTACTCTTAAGTAATTAATATTTTGTTAACACTTTCGCGACCGCTGACGTGGATTCACGACATTTGAAAATCTGTAACTTCGCCAGTAAGCGTTTCTTTCGCTATTTGTATGTTATTTATTTCTTAAGAGTATACACCACATACATATTTGTACAATCAAATTTTCTATGCATATGAATACTTTGATTTGAGATACTATAATTATAAAGGTTATCCATTTGTAATATAAATGTGAATACAGAAAATGTTGTTTTGAAATATCGTAACCTGGGAGAATAATGTTTTCGGGGAGTTTCGAAATATTGTAACCTGGGCCCACCCTCAGGTGGACCTTACTGTCAAAAAGACAAAAACATGCGGTCGCGGAAGTGATAATTGGAAATTGTAATCGTTGTCTAAGAAATTAATATATTGCTGAATATTAAACAACTCTAATTACAAACAATAGTCAGTTTAAAATGGTTTTAAAGAATGTTTGTAAGCGCATTATTAACATTGGGTTAATTAAAACCAGCATAATTTATAACTTACAGAGCTGCCAACCTAATCAAAAGGAATAAGTTCACAGCTCTGTTCATATATGCAGTAGTTAAAAAAAAAAAAAAAAAAAAAAAAAAGTTTATTGGCACCATTAATTAAATTATACATATTACATATGTATCCCTGACACTGTTATTGACTCATGGGGCAGACAAAAATGAATTTTAATTTAACGGAAGCGGGATGCCTACTAGGCAGTACCTGCTGAGAAAAAAAAATATGTAGATAATCATGTGTTCAAAGCTGTACAAATCAAGTTTATTCACTACAATGGAGCAATAGGAGCAATATGTCATGGTTACGTCATAGTTACGTCACTGATCGATGACAAAGCCATCTCGTGTTGGAGGTACCTGAACTACCCAGGCAAAAACTGCGCATGCTCAAATAGAATTTGTTTACTCGGGCGATGCTCCATATTTAAAATTAAAATAGAACTGTGTTTGAACGAATGCACATCTAAACGGAAAAAAATCATGTATTTTTAGAATATTCATATTTCGCATATTTTCCCGTATTTTAAGATAAGATTTTAGATAAGTTTTTAAGATAAGTTTTTAATCAATTCTTAAAAAATATTTTTTGACTACTTCTTACAATTTATATAATTATTGAAATCTTGAATTTTCATTCATTATGGATCAAGAGATACTCTGTGGAATTTTTAATTCGGTTCTTTGATTTGTTATGAGGTTAGAACATGTTCGTGTTTATTATATTTGTTTATTCCTAAACGTTATTTTAGTTATAGATTTGGTTATAAAGCGATTACAAATCTATTTTGTTTAGATGATAAAATTTTTGCGAATGGTTTCGTCTGCGACTGATTTATTTTATAGAACGTGGCATAATGCTTTTTAAATAAAAGAGAGAATGATGAAGTCATCTTTTATAAGCGATTCCTTTTCCAAAAGTTATTATTATTACTATTATTTATTTATTTATTTATTTATTATTTTTTTTACCAAAATATTAATTTTGAAAATTGCATTTTCATTACATACACATTTTCCTCTTAAATTATTGATACATGAATTTTTTCGTATTTACAATACAATTTGCATAATTAGAAGATTTAAAAAATTATATTTTACACTGATTGATTCTGGCTTTAAAAGAATTAATTCTGGCTCTATAGATGTGATTATTTACTTGAAGTTAATTGCGTACATTTGACTTTAAATACAAAATATGTTAGATGTTAACTAATAATAATATGATTGTTTATTAGCTAACATATAACATATTTTGAATTTAAAGTCCAATTTACTCTAATAATTGCATCTATAATGTTTATTTAGGGCTAGAATTAATTCTTGTTTATATTAAAACCATAAGAAATAACATTTTTAAAGAAAGCACAATAGGGGTGGGTTTTTTACAGCTTTTATTTGGGTACCGCAGCCACTGCACGAGGTGAAGAGTTAACGTTGAGTTTACTTTGCGACATTTTTTAACATTATGTAAGCGAGCTTAATTTGTAAAGCTTTGCATGTGTTTTTGTGTTTGGGAGATCAATGATGTTTAAATATTGTTACGACGTTAATCTGAAATTTATGGACAATTCCATGTAAAGATAGTGTCAACCTCTTGCTAAAATATTCTTGTCTTTACCATTAATTTCTAACATTAATTCAGTTCTTATTTCAGAGAGGTCTTGTTAAAATATGATAAACATTTACATTAGCTAATAGTGGTAGGATATCCCTTTTCTCTTTGTACTAGACACTACCTTCTGCAATACTTTACCTATATACGTACTGTTCCAGAATGTGTGGTAACTGCACTGCTTAACTGTGCTGCTATGTTCGGGTTGAATTTTCCCATATACTACTTGATTTCGAGCATAAGGTAAAATCCAACCAATTACTTATTGCTTTACTTTAATGCTTCTCGAAAATATGTTATTAAATTAAAGCGATGATGTAACTTAATACCGAGAGTATTTTATTTGTTTAATTTCAGTTAACTGATGCAAAAATATGTATTTCTGTTTTACTCATCCCTTTAATAATTTATAGTAGATGCTACAATTTTGGCTTTATAACTTAGTGTTCATGACTATACAATTTCTATTGTCTCCTGCATTTAATGAAAATATTTATTTATGTACTTTGAAAGTAAAAAAAAAAAATAAAAAAAAAAAAATCACACGATATTATACGTCACATGTCACACAAAAGTAATACGTCTTATCAAAATTTTTAACAATTTCTAAAATGAAAACGAAAATTCCACTAAATGTAAATATACAAATTTGATTTTTTTTTTTTTTTTTTTTTTTTTTTTTTTTTTTTAATATACGGAAAAAAAAGAAATCTGACATGACTTCACTAATTAATTATTAGATGTTTAACTTAATGAAAATAAAAGAAGTTATTAAAATGACCAAAGGGAAAATGATAATAGGGCGTTGAATAATAATTTTCCCACTAAGTTGTATTTTATTTAATAGATCATAATATAAGCAAATTCTTTTGTGCATTCCTGTGAAAGAACTATAAATAATAAAATCACAATATCAACTTTTTCTCTGTTTTTTTTTTTGTTTGTTTGTTTCTTATGTTTTAAAAATTTATCAGTACAAAAACGAACTTAAAGAATTTGAGACCATAGAAAGCAATGTACAGATATGTTATTTTGTATACAGCTGAAAATCTATGAGTTTTGTTCTCCTGTGAAACCATATGATTCTAGTGATTATAACCTATATCATACCAACTAATTTATATATTATTTATATATTATTTTTATAGTATTCTTAAATTTATCACTCAAATAAGTAGATGTTTAACTTTTTATTGCTCTGAAAGTTTTAATTATCATTTTAAAATTTTGATACCTTTAAAATAAGATTGTACAATAAAAACAAACATAAAAATTAAAGTTTTAAATCATCCAGTTTTGTAGTTTTTAATATAAAATAGAAATAAGGGTTTTGTCGATATTTATATCTGCTTTTAATATTTTGCATAATATATATATATATATATATATATATATATATATATATATTCTTTGAAAATAAATGTTATTGAAATTTACTTTACACTCTTATGTGATTAAAATTTTGCTAACACTTCCTCGACCGCTGACGTAGATTCACGTCATTTGAAAATCTGTAAAAAAAAAAAAAAAAAAGTCGCACTATATTGTAAGTTACATGTATCACACACAAGTCACATTTCTTACCACAATTTTTAACAGTTTCTAAAATGAAAACGAAAGTTTTACTAACAAGGGAAGTATGAATCAGTAAAATTGCTATTGAAACCAAACCACGCTTAAATTAAAGTGCATGGTCGAAAACATTGGGTACCGTACAAATTTGCTGCAACAACTCCCATAGGGGTGAGATATGCCCTCTATTAGTTTTAGTTATTTCTATAAAAGCCAACAAAACAGTATCCGTAGTGTGAACAGGTGGTGCAGTGTTAGCGTGCTTGTTTTCGGATACGTAGGTCGTGGGATTGAGTCCCCGCAAGGGCATTTTGTATATTATTTTTTTATTTCATCTGAAATATTTATTTTTGACATTTTTAATTAAATTAAATCATTATTGTAAGAGAAAATATATTAATTATATTATAACAAGTTTTTTTTTTTTTTTTTTTTTTCAGCGCGGACAAAATCTATTTATTTTTAACCAATTTATATATTTATTTATTAAATTTAAAGAAATTAATAATTTAACGGGAAATACTTTTATATTATATTTAGGTAAGATTTTGTTTATGATTACGTTCAGATAAAATTTTATTAATGATTGTTTTCTGTAAATTACTAATTACTATTTTTTAACGACGACATTAACACCAAGAGTTAATCGTCTGCTCTCAATTGTATTATTTATTAATGCTATTTTTTGCATGAAAAATCCTGAATGGTGAACAACTGTTGCTTAACTATTCGACGTCGCATTTAACTTTCAAATATTTCATTAAACAACTGTGAAGTTTCGTGGTGTCGGAAGAACTGACAATAATATTGAAGACAATGACAAATTTTCTCAAAATGATTTTACTAATTTATAATTAATTTACATCTAAAAAAATTCAAAATCTGGGTAAATATGAATTTTACAAATCAAGTAATCTCGACAAAAAGCCAAATATTTGACAAAATGTTCGTGATGAACAATAATTGATGGTGAAGAAAATTGAAATTCAAATAATTGTGATCAATCTTTTTATATTTCTTGTTCTAATTGTGAAAAATACTTATGGTTCCATGATTTTTCTGCTTTTAATCATAATTGTTATAAATTAGAAACTATATTCGTAGCTTTAAACATGGTTTTCTTTTTTATGAATAAAAAAAATTATTTCTTAAATTCATTCTCAATACTTTATTAATTGGAATACTCAAAAAAAAAAAAAAAAAAATCTTAATGTAATAAATATTATCACTTAAATTAATAATTTAATGAAATTAAATACGTAAAAAAGAAAAAATAAATAAAAATAAATTAATAAATTAATAAATAAAAAATAAATAAACAAATACAAAATAAAATGCAAAACGCCCGTGCGTGGACTCGATCCCACGACCTACGTATCCGAAGTCAAGCACGCTAGCACTGCACCACCTGTTCACACTACGGTTCGTGTTTTGTTGGTTTTTATAGAAATAACTAAAACTAATAGAGGGCATATTTCACCCCCATGGGAGTTGTTGCAGCAAATTTGTACGGTACCCAATGTTTTCGACTATGCTCTTTAATTTAAGCTTGGTTTGGTTTCAATAGCAATTTTACTGATTCATACTTCCCTTGTAAGTGTAAATATACAAATTTGATATTTATTTTTAAAAATGCGAAAAAAAAAATCGGACATGACTTCACTAATTAATTAATAGTTGTTTAAATTAATTAAAATAAAAGAAGACATTAAAATGACATAAGAAAAAATTATAATAGGGCGTTGGATAACTTCTCCACCGAGTTGTATCTTATTTAATACATCATGAAATAAACAAATTCTTCTGTGCATCCCTATGAAAGAACTATAAATAATAAAATCACAATAGCAACAAATCTCTGTTTTTTTTTTTTTTTTTTTTTAAAGTTTTAAACAATTTATCATTACTAAAACGATCTTTAAAAAATTTGAGTCCATAGAACGCACAGTACAGAAATGTTATTTTGCATACTGCTAAAAATCTATGCGCTTTAAACTCCTATGAATCCATGAGATTCTAGCGATGACAACCTATAACATATCTAACAATTTATATCTTTTTGCAATGTACATTTTCGGCAATATCACTTTTCAATTATTTTGAGTCCATTGTCCATAATGACGAAAATTTTTTATTTTATTGTTTCTTTCTTTCTTTCTTTGTTTATTTTTGTGCTTCTATAAAAGAACTGAAAGGTCTCCACTCATCAAAAATATATAGAAATCGTGCTTAGTGAGTTTCAATCTATCTGCCCTCTTTTACCTCAATTAGGTAAGACATTTAGTTCAAGGTATTTAAAAAATTACATTAAAAGTGCACTAAGTAAAGAAAATTTAAAATCTATCAAATGGTCGTTTGGAGATGGAAACTAAGTATTAAACAATGAAAAAAGTAAAATAATCCAGAAATTAAAAGTTCAAAACCCTCAAACATGCATGGTCCAAGACGAGAAAGGCGAATCATGTTATGTATCTGAAACAGAACTACGCTAAATAAGGTGTCGCAGTTAAGTAGCGGAGTACTGCATAGCTGCCAAATTTTCTAATCTTTAAATAAAATTTAGCACTGGTGTTTCTAAAACAGAAGCTTTAACATACCTGCCAACCGTCTCATTATAAAGCGTAAAAATTGTGTATCTTTTTTTTTTTTTTTTTCACCAGTCATTCTTTAGAGTAATTTTATTCTTGTATATTATTCTTAAATATAACAGCATTTCCAAAGAAATACTCTAAATACAAAATTGTGTGGAAAAAAGGGAGTGTTTTCAAGGAGCGTTACCAAGTTTACGCTTAATAATGAGGTGGTTGGAAGGTATAATTTAATACCTATTTTCGATAAAATTTCTGGAACTCCTTAAAATTTTCCAGTATGAAGTCTTCTTTGAAAAATGGGGGACTTTGTAACTGAAATAACTGAAAATCTCAGCACAAAACATTTCAAAAGAGTACCGGAAAAAGAAAAACAAGAGGGTTGTATTTCTAAACTAAATTTAGTCAAGCTTTAGTGAAAAGCTTTAGAGTACATAAATTTGAGATTTGAAAATACGGATGGCTACAAATATCAAATTTACACTGAAAAAATCCAAATAGTTCTCTGATATACAGTCAGTGTTGCCGATTTAGCAGAATTTCCGCTAAATTTAGTGGATTTTTGACACGATTTACGGGAAAAATAAAGGTTTAGCGGATTCGATATTATATTGCACTGTTGCTACACTATGAGCAATTATATTTTTAGCGGATTTTCATGTGTTTTTTTTAACGGGGAAAAAATGTTTGTGTTGGCATCACTGTATACAGTCATTAAAAGAGGAGAAAAAAAAATAAAGAGGTGGAGAGAGAGAGAGAGAGAGAGAGAGAAATGTGTAGTTGTTAATGCAGGTTAAATAAATGCATTTTATCTAGGTAAATGACTGAGTTAAAATTAACTGAAGATGAATAAATTTCATTCTTTCATTTCAAACAAGTAGATGTTTAACTTTTTATTGCACTTGAAGTTTGAATTATTATTTTAAAATTCCAATACCTTTAAAATGAGATTGGACAATTTAAAAACAAACTTAAAAATTAAACTTTTATTTAATCCAGTTTTTGTAGTTTTTAACCCTTTGTTGCATCGTGTCCACTATAGTGGACAAAATTTTAATTTTTTTTTTTCCTTCACACAAATGGTTTTACAGATTTGGTTTCAATGTTTATTCTTTCTGTATTATTTTAGCTTTCAACTGTTGCTCATAGATAGCAGCATAATATAAAATAACAGGTTGCATTGCTAGTTTGAAAATAGCATCAACCTCTACTTCCGAGTTAGTATGATTTCTCATTGTAAACATTGTATATAAGTGCTAATCTTTTTTACTTTCTTCTATATGTAATATACAGAAAGTATTGGATTCGCGAAAATTTTCGAAGTCCGCTTTGTGATGGATTTACATGTTTTGGGATATGGAGAACACGAATTAATAGTTTTTAGAAAATGTCTGTCTGTCTGTCTGTCTGTCTGTATATTTTTTTTTGTGGACGCTGTATCTCACGAACCAATGAATGAAATTTAACCAAACTTGGTATTTAGTTGCACCCTGACATAAACTGGAGCTGATTAGATTTTGGGATCAATCGCTCAATAGATGGCGTTGTGATCGCATTTTATGCAAATTTTTAACATGGCAGCATAGGACAAAATTCCGTATAAATGGGGATAAAGAGAGTTATTTTACACTTGTGATTGTAAAATTAATATGAATTATTGATAATAGTAGTAGTTAGCTAGGAAAAAAATTTTGTGCATGGGGGGGGGGGGGGGATCAGTTCCCCCCCCCCCCCACCGGGGGGGCAAAATTTCAAGATGGGTATCTTTCGAAAGGTCTCGTTGATAATAGTAATAGTTAACTTGGAAAAAAATTTTGTGCAGGTGGGGGCATCGGTTCCCTCCCCCCCACCGGGGGGGCAAAATTTCCATATGGGTATCTTTCGAAAGATCTCGTCAATGCCTTTAAAACGAATGGTTGAACGATAAATCTGTGATAATTTAAACCAAAGTTATCGATTTTTTTTACTTTTAACAAAAAAAAACTTTTTTTTTTTTTTTTTTTTTTTTAACGAAATTTAACCAAACTTGGTATTTAGTTGGTCCCCGACATAAACTGGTGCTGATTATGTTTGGGGATCAATAGCTCAACAGGTGGCGCTGTGATAGCATTTTATCGAAATTTTTAACATGGCAGCATAGGACAAAAATTCGTATAAATGTGCATAATTAGAGTTGTTTTAAACTTGTGATTGTAAAATTAATATGAATTATTGATAATAGTAGTATGTAACTAGGAAAAAAATTTTCTGCATGGGGGAGCATCGCTTCCCCCCCCTAGGGGGGAAATACCCCCCCAGGGGGGGTAAATTTTCACATTGGGTATCTTTCGAAAGATCAGGTTGATAATAGTAGTAGTTAACAAGGAAAAACTTTTTGTGCATGTGGGGGCATCGGTTCCTCCCCCCCACCGGGGGGGCAAAGTTTCAAGATGGGTATCTTTCGAAAGATCTCGTCAATACCTTTAAAACGAATGGTTGAACGATAAATCTGTGATAATTTAAACCAAAGTTATCGATTTTTTTTAGTTTTAAAAAACGAAACTTAGAAAAAAAATCGCATTTTTTTTTTTTTTTTAACGAAATTTAACCAAACTTGGTATTTAGTTTGTCCCCGACATTAACTGGTGCTGATTATGTTTGGGGATCAATAGCTCAACAGCTGGCGCTGTGATAGCATTTTATCTAAATTTTTAACATGGCAGCATAGGACAAAAATTCGTATAAATGTGCATAATAAGAGTTGTTTTAAACTTGTGATTGTAAAATTAATATGAATTATTGATAATAGTAGTATGTAACTAGGAAAAAAATTTTCTGCATGGGGGGGCATCGCTTCCCCCCCGGGGGGGATAAATTTTCAAGATGGGTATCTTTCGAAAGGTCTCGTCAATACCTTTAAAACGAATGGTTGAACTATAAATCTGTGATAATTTAACACAAAGTTATCGATTTTTTTCACTTTTAACAAAAAAAAAAAAAAAAAAAAAAAAACAGAAAAAAAATCGTACTTTTTTTTTTTTTTTTTTTTAAATATTGTTACTGATTGAATATGTATAGGTAAATATAGAAGAAAGTCTTGTGGTGGCCACAACATACTAGTTTATTTTGACATTTTGCATTTTGAAATAGTAATATTTGGCATTTTAGAATATGTTTGAATAGAAAACTTATTTTCAGATGCTATTTTTCATGAAAATTGATGTATTTTTCTTTTTGTCAACTACAATGGACATTTGAACACAGGCTAATGTTGAACTGTTTTCGTTTGTCCATTGTAGCTGTACAAAAGAGGTGCCACAATGTTCTATGCAACCAGGATTTTTCAAGATGTCCATTGCCAGAGGACTAATGCAAGAAGTATCAAGAGTAATTGATAAACAAGATACAGAAAGACTTACGTAAACAAGGGCCAATGTCAGTGTAAAAACCTACAAAAAGAAATGTCAGTCAAAGCAAGCTCTGTCCTCTACGATGGAGAGGACAATTTTGCTAGACAAATATTAAATAGTGCTCAAAGATGTAAGATGGAGTTATGCTCAATAAAATCTACATATTCATTCGTAAAATGCAAAGTTCATTTGTGCATAGAAGAAAAAAGTGGCTGCTTTTATTATAAACATCACCACTTCCACTTTAGATGTCCAGTTTCTATATGCATACTGTCCACTATAATGGACAAACTGTAACTTTTAAAATAAACAAAATTTTGATGAAACAATTTTTTTCCTGATTTCTGGGGCAATTTTAAATAGGAAAAACGCAAAATTTTCCATTAAAGTTTCCCAGGTGATTAACAGGGGTGTTTGCGTTCCGTTTTTTTTATTTTATTTCCCACCAGTAATTACGAATTGTATTTTTGGCCATATTCAAATGCTAAACATTACTAGAAAATTCCTAATTATATCACTATTAAATAATTACTGGTGGAAAATAAAATAAAAAATCCGGAACGCAAACACCGATGGATTAATATGCAACAAGGGGTTAATATAAGTTAGAAATAAGGCTTTTGTCGATATTTATATCTGCTTTTAATATTTTGTATAAAATATACTTGTATTCTCTGAAAATAAAAGTTATTGACACATATTTTTTACTCTTAAGTGATTAATATTTCTTTAACACTTTTTCGACCGCTGACGTAGATTCACGTCATTTGAAAATCTCTAACTCCGATCCTTTGCTATTTGTATGTTATTTATTTCTTAAATGACATATTAAGAAATATTAACATTATAACTGCTATTTGTATGTTATTTATTTCTTATTGAAAATCTGTAACTCCTAATCCTTTGCTATTTGTATGTTATTTATTTCTTAAGAATATACACTACGTATATATTTGTACAATCAAACTTTCTATACATACGAATACTTTGATTAGAGTTAATATAATTATAAATTTTATCCATTTGTAATATAAATGTGAATACAGAAATTGTTAATTTGGAATATTATTACCTGGGAGAATAATGTTTCTGGGTAGTTTTGAAACATCGTAACCTGGGTCCGCCCACAGAAGGACCTTACTGTCAAAAAGACAAAAACATGCGGTCGCGAAAGTGTTAATTGGAAATTGTAATCGTGTCCTAAGAAATTAATGTATTGCTGAAAATGAAACAAACCCAATTACAAAGAATATTCAGTTTAAAATTTTTAAAGATTGTTTGTAAGCGCATAATTAGCATTGGATTAATTAAAACCAGCATAATTTGTACCATACAGAGCTGACAACCTAATCCAGAGGAATGAGTTCACAGTTCTGCTCATATATGCACTAGTGAAAAAAAAAAAAAAAAAAAAGATTATTGACACCAATAATTAAATTATACATATTACATAAGTATTCCTGACACTATTGAGAAGGTTTTGGTTGCACAGACTATATGGATTATATTTTTATAGAAGCAGGAGCGCCTAAGACGCTGTACCTGCTGAGAAAAAAAGGTATTTGTTACTCATGTGTTTTACGTGAGTGGTAGGGGAATGTTAAAATGTGTTTAGCAAGTTTAGAGAAAATTTATGGGACATTATTAATTCCATGTAAAGGCAGTGTCAGCCTCTCGCTAAATTATTGTTTTCTCCACCACTAACTTCTAATATTAATTCACTTCCTAATTCCAAAAAGGTCTTGTAAAAATATGACAAAAATTTACATTTGCTAATAGTGGCAGGATATCTTTTTTCTGTTTGCGATAGACACTACCTTTTGCAATACTTTACTGTGAAAGAAGGTAAAATCCAACCAATTACTTATTGCTTTACTCTTATGCTTCACTAAAAGATGTTATTAAATTAAAGCGATAGTTTAACTTAATATCAATAATATTTTATTTGTTGAATTTCGGTGAAATGGTGCAAAAATGTGTGTTTCTTTTTTATTCATCCCTTTGACAAATTATAGTAGATGCTGCAATTTTTGCTCAGTCTTCAATTTTTGAAAGCGGAGTTACTGTTTTACAGTTCAGTGATCATCACTTCATATATTTTTTATTGTTTCCTGTATTTAATGAAAATATTTATTTATGTACTTTGAAAGTAAAAAAAAAAAAAGAAGAAGAAGTCACACGATATTATATGACGCATATCACACAAAAGTCATACGTCTTATCACAATTTCTAACAATTTCTAAAATGAAAACAAAAATTTCATCAAATGAGAATATACAAATTTGATATTTTCTTTTTAAATATACGAAAAAAGAAAAAAAAAAGAAATCTGACATGACTTCACTAATTAATTAATAGATGTTTAAATTAATTAAAATAAAAGAACTCATTAAAATGACAAAAGGGAAAATGATAATAGGGCGTTGTATAATTTTTCCACCAAGTTGTATTTTATTTAATAGATCATAAAATAAACAAATTCTTTTGTGCATTCCTGTGAAAGAACTATAAATAATTAAATCTCAACATCAATTATTTCTCTCTTTTTTTTTTTTTTCCCTTAAGTTTTAAAGATTTTATCATTACTAAAACTAACTTAAAAGAATTTCAGACCCTAGAACGCAATGTACAGAAATGTTATTTTGTATACTGCTAAAAATCTATGCGTTTTAACTCCTGTGAATCTATAAGAATCTTTCGATGACAACCTATAGCATACCTACTAATTTATATCTTTTTTCAATGTACAGTTTTGACGATATCACTTTTGAGTCCATTGACCATAATGACGAAGATTTTTTTATTTTATAATTAATTTATTTTTATTAATAAATTAATTAATTAATTAATTTTTATTTATTTATTTATGTATTTATTTATATTGTGCTTCTGTAAAAGAACTAAAAGTTCTGCACTCATTAAAAATATCTAGAAATCGTTTATAGTGAGTAGAAATCTACCTACCCCTTTTTACCTCAATTAGGTAAGGCATTTAGTTTAAGGAATTTTAAAAATGGCATTAAAAGTGCATTAAGTAAAAAAAAAAAAAAATAAAATAAAATCTATTAAATGGTCGTTTGGAGATGGAAATTAAGTTTTAAACTGTGGTAAAAGTAAAAGAATCGAGAAATTAAATGTTAAAAACACTCAAACATGCATGGTCCAAGACAAGAAAGGCGAATTATGTTAGGTATCTGAAATACAAATACGATAGATAAGGTGAAATACTTAAAGAGCGAAATACTGCCAAACTTACTAATCTTTAAATAAAATTAAGCACTGGTGTTTCCAAAAGAGAAGGTGTAACATACCTACCAACCATCTCATTATAAAGCGTAAAAATTTTGTATCCGTCTTTTTTTTTTTTCTTTTTCAAGGGCTGTTAACAAGTTTACGCTTATTAATGAGATGGTTGACAGGTATGATTTAAAACGTATTTTCGATAAAGTAAGCTGAAACTCCTCAAAATTTTCGAGTATGAAGCCTCTTTTTGAAAATGGGGGACTTTGTAACTAAAAATGTCAGCACAAAACATTTCAAAAGAGGACCGGAAGGAGAAAAACAAGTGGGTTGTATTTCTAAGCTAAATTTAGTCAAGCTTTAGTGAAAAGCTTTAGAGTACATAAATTTGATATTTGTAGACACAGAAGGCTACAAATCTCAAATTTACACTGAAAAAATCCAAATAATTCTCTGATATACACTCATCAATAGAGGGGAAAAAAAATAGGTGGAGAGAGAGAGAGAGAGAATAATGTGTATTTATTAATCCAGGATAAATGAGTGAGTAAAAATTAACTAAAGATGAATTAATTTCATTCTTTCATTTAAAATAAGTAGATGTTTAATTTTTTATTGCTCTGGAAGTTTTAATTATTATTTTAAAATTTCGATATCTTTAAAATTAGATTGGACAATTTAAAAACAAACTTAAAAATTAAAGTTTTATTTCATCCAGTTTTTGTAGTTTTTAATATAAGTTAGATAAAAGAATTTTGTCGATATTTATATCTGCTTCTCATATTTTGTATAAAATACACTTATATTCTTAAAAAATAAAAGTTATTGGGACTTATTTCTTACTCTTAAGTAATTAATATTTTTTTAACGCTTTCGCGACTGCTGACGTAGATTCACGTCATTTGAAAATCTGTAACTCCGTCAGTCGGCGTTTCTTACGCTATTTGTATGTTTTTTATTAATTAAGAGTATACACTACATACATATTTGTACAATAAAATTTTCTATGCATATGAATACTTTGATTTGAGATAATATAATTATAAAGTTTATCAATTTGTAATATAAATGTGAATACAGAAAATGTTATTTTGAAATATCGTAACCTTGGAGAATAATGTTTCCGGGAAGTTTTGAAATATTGTAACCTGGGTCCACCCTCAGGTGGACCTTAGTGTTAAAAGGACAAATACATGCGGTCGCGGAAGTGATAATTGGAAATTGTAATCGTTGTCTAAGAAATTAATATATTGCTGAAAATGAAACAACTCTAGTTCTAAACAATATTCAGTTTAAAATGGTTTTAAAGATAGTTTGTAAGCGCATAATTAACATTGGGTTAATTAAAACCAGCATAATTTATAACTTACAGAGCTGCCCACCAAATCAAAAGAAATAAGTTCACAGCTCTGTTCATGTATGCAGGGATGGAACACGGGCGCTGTATTCATACCACTATCAACGTAAGAAAATTTTCTACTTCTTAAATCAACGATATTATAGGTAGTAAAATTTCTTAAACAGATTCCGGTATGAATTCTGCGCCCGTGTTCCATCCCTGTGTATGCACTAGTTTAAAAAAAAAAAGGATTACTTGCACCAATAATTAAATTGTACATATTACATATGTATTCCTGACACAGTAACCAAAGCATGGGCTGTACAGAAGAGTTGAATATTGTTTTAATAGAAGCGGGAGCGTCTGAGAGGCAGAACCTGCTGAGAAAGAAATATACTTATAGTAACCTCATGTTTCGTAGATAATTAATATTTAAATATTGTTAGTACGTTTATCTAAAATTTATGGGCAATAACATGTAAAGATAGTGTCAACCTCATGCCAAAATATTCTTGTCTCCGCCACTAATTTCTAACATTAATTCACTTCTTCATTCCAAGGAGGACTTGTTTAAATTTATATTTGTTAATAATGGTAGTATATCCCTTTTCACTTTGCGGTAGACACTACCTTCCGCAATTCTTTACCTTTATACGTAGTGTTGCAGAATGTGGTGTAAATGCATTTCTTAACTGCGCTGCAATGTTCGGGTCGAATTTTACCATATCCTACTTGATTTCGAGCATAAGGTAAAATCAAACCAATTACTTATTGCTTTACCCTTATGTTTCACTAAAAGATGTTATTAAATTAAAGCGATGGTGTAACTTAATATCAATAATATTTTATTTGTTGAATATCAGTGAAATGATGCAAAAACGTGTATTTCTGTTTTACTCATCCCTTTGATATATTATAATATAAGCTACAATTTCTGCTCATTCTTCCGATTTGAAAGAGCAGTTACTGTTTTATAACTCCGTGTTCATGACTTCATATATTTTCTATTGTCTCCTGTATTTAATGAAAATATTTATTTATGTACTTTGAAAGTAAAAAAGGAAAAAAAGAAAAAGAGAGTCACACGATATTATACGTCACTTATCACAAAAAAGTCATAAGTTTTATCATTATTTTAAACTATTTCTAAAATGAAAACGACAATTTCACTAAATGTAAATATACAAATTTAATATATATTAAAAAAAAAAAAAAAAAAAAAAACTGACATGTCTTAGTTGTTTACATTAATTAAAATAAAATAAGTCATTAAAAAGGAAATGATAATAGGGCGTTGAATAATTTTTCACCAAGTTGTATTTTAATTAATAGATCAGAAAATAAACAAAATATTTTGTGCATTCCTGTGGAAGAACTATAATAAATAAAGTCACAATATCAACTATTTCTCTGTTTTGTTTGTTTCTTTGTTCGTTTTTTTTTTTTTTTTTTTGTTTGTTTGTTTCTTAACTTTTACAAAATTTATCATCACTAAAACGAACTTAAAATAATTTGAGACCATAGAACGCAATGCACAGAAATGTTATTTTGCATAGTGCTAAAAATCTGTGCGTTTTAAAATCCTGTGAATCCGTAAGATTCTAGCGATGACAACCTATAACATATCTACTAATTTATATCTTTCTGGAATGTACAGTTTCGACGCTATCACTTTTGAATTATTTTGCGTCCGTTGACACAAATGACGAAGATTTTTTATTTATATATTTGTTTATTTATTTGTTTATTTTTGTGCTTCTATAAAAGAACTGAAAGGTCTGCACTCATCAAAAATGTATAGAAATCGTGCCTAGTGAGTTGCAATCAACCTAGACATTTACCTCAATTCGGTAAGCCATTTATTAGGTGTACCGGAAAGTTCTGTCGTTTTGAATTAAAATACTGGCATCGGAAATTTATCCTGGATAAAATTTAAAATATTTTTAGGTAATTTATAAGATGGTTATTTGTAAAGTACCATGTAAACACTGTCAAACAAAAATTTCCGGCTTCATTTTATTAATTCAAAACTACATAACTTTCCGGTACACCTAATACTTTAGGGTATTTTAAAAATGAGATTAATAGTGCACAAAGTAAAGAAAATTTAAAATCTATCAAATGGTCGTTTGGAGATGGAATTAAGTATTAAACTATGTCAAAAGTAAAAAATCGAGAAATTAAACGTTAAAAATACTCAAACATGCACTGTCCAAGACACGAAAGGCGAATCATGTTAGGTATCTGAAATACAAATATGATAATTAAGGTGACGTAGTAAAAGAGCGGAATACTGCATAGATGCCAAATTTTCTAATCTATAAATAAAATTTAGCACTGGTGTTTTTAAAACAGAAGCTCTAGCATACCTGCACACCACCTCATTATAAAGCGTAAAAGTTTCGTATACGTCTTTTTTTTGCACCAGTCATTTTTTAGAGTAATTTTATTGTTGTATTTTAATCTTAAAAGTAACATCATTTCCAAAGAATTACTCAAAAAATAAAATGGTGTGGAGAAAAGGGTGTTTTTTCGAAGGGCGTTAACAATGTTACGCATATTAATGAGATGGTTGGCCGAAATAATTTACCGTATTTTCTGGTAGGTAACCCGCAGGTAAGGTGTGTCATTTCTCCCCCAGAAATTTTATTTAATAGGGAAATCTATACTTTTAAGAAGGAAGAGCTCGTATCAATTGAAATTTCTGGTGCAAAACTGGATTATATAACCTGCGGGGTATCTACCAAAAATTACGGTAATATGTATTTTCTATGAAATAAGTTTAAACTCCTTAAATTTTTCCTGTATGAAGTCTCCATTGAAAAATAGGGTACTTTGTAACTGAAAATCTCAGCACGAGAAATTTTAAAAGAGGACTTAAGGGAGAAAAAAAAGAGGGTGGTATTTCTAAACTAAATTCAGTCAAGCTTTAGTGAAAAGATTAAGAGTACATAAATTTGAGATTTGTAGATACGGAAGGCTACAAATCTCAAATTTACACTGAAAAAATCTAAATAGTTCTCTGATATACAGTTATCAAGAGAGAGAGAGAAAAAGTGGTGGAGAGTGAGAGAATAATGTGTAGCTATTAATGCAGGTTAAATCAGTGCCTTTCTTCTAAATAAATGAGTGAGTTTAAATTAACTGAGGATAAATTTATTTCATTCTTTTATTTGAAATAAGTAGATGTTTATTTTCTCTCGAAGAATTAATTATCATTTTAAAATTTTGATACCTTTGATACTTTTGATACTTTTTTATACCTTAAAATGAGATTGGTTAATTAAAAAATTAACTTTAAAATTATAGTTTTAATTCATCCAGTTTTTGTAGTTTTTAATATATAATTTAGAAATAAGGAAATTGTCGATATTTATATCAGCTTTTAATATTTTTTATAAAATATACTTATACTAGCAGAAAACGCCCGCTTCGCTGGTCCCTATTTTTAAAAGAATCACTATAATTACTGAATTCTCAAAATTGCATTAATTTTTATCACGTGAAAAAAAAAAAAAAAAAAAAAGAGAAACAAAATCTGATTAGGAAAAATGTCGCACAGGGTTCTCACTGCTTTCAGAAAAAATTCCCAACATGCTCTAACTCTTATTTCTATTATTTCCCCCCTTCGCCCCCTCCTCCTGTCTATCCTAATAATTTTACAAATTTGAAAATATCCGCAATCGATTTGTAAGTATCAAAAAGTTCTATGCACCAGTTTTGAACGATGTATCTCTATTTTTATTTTTTTTTGCCTGTCTGCTCTCCCCCTTCCCGTCCCTCTATGTACCAATTTTGAATGATCTAACTCTATTTTATTTTTTTACCCTTCTCCCCCCCCCCTTCCCGGCCCTCCTAATAACTTTACACTTTCGAAAATATCCCCATGCGACTTGCAGGCCTATAAATCCTATCTGTACTAATTTTGAACGGCCTAACTGTATTTCTATTTGTTTTTGCTCATACCCCCCTTACCGCCCCACCTAATAATTTTACAAATTCGAAAATATCCGCAATCGATTTCTAAGTATCGAAAACCTCAATATACGAATTTTGAACGATCTAACTCTATTTTTATTTTTTTGCCCTCCCCCCACTCCCTTCCCCCTGTCCCGTCGCTCCTAATAACTTTACACTTTCGAAAATATCCCCATTCGACTTGCAGACGCTAAAATCTTATCTATAGCAATTTTGAACGGCCTCACTGTATTTCTATTTGTTTTTGCCCATAGTAGATGCTACAATTTTTCACAGTCTTCAAGGTTTGAAAGCGGAGTTACTGTTTTATAACTCAGTGTTCATGACTTCATATAATTTCTGTTGTCTCCTGTATTTAATGAGAATATTTATTTATGTACTTTAAAAGTAAAAACGGAAAAAAAAAAAAAAGAAAAAAAAAAAAAAAAAAAAGAGTCACACGATATTATACGTCACATATCAGACAAAAGTCATACGTCTTATCACAATTTTTAACTATTTCTAAAATGAAAAGGAAATTTTCACTAAATGTAAATATACAAATTTGATATATTTTTTAAATATAAGAAAAAAAATCTGATATGCTTCACTATTTAATTAATAGTTGTTTAAATTAATTAAAATAAAATAAGTCATTAAAATGACAAAATTGAATGTGATAATAGGGCGTTGGATAATTTTTCCACCAAGTTGTATTTTATTTAATAGATCATAAAATAAATAAATTTTTTGTGCATTCATGTGAAAGAACTATAAATAATAAAATCACAATATCAATTATTTCTCTGTTTTGTTTGTTTGTTTGTTTGTTTGTTCGCTTTTTTTTTTCTTTTCCTTAATTTTAAAAAAAATACGAACTATTAAAACGAACTTAAAATAATTTGAGATCAAAGAAAGCATATTTAAAATTAGTTTAGTAATTTTTAATATAAATTAAATAGTGAACGTTAAAGGGTTAACAATTTCGCAACCGATGACGTAGGTTCTCGTCATTTGAAAATCTGTATTTCCGCTAGTGGGCGTTTCTTTTGCAATTTGTATGTCATTTATTTCTTAAGAAAATACACAATATTCATATTTTTACAACCAATATTAGATGGATACAAATACTTTGATTAGAATGAGTGTAATTATAATGCCTATAAATTTGCAATATGAATCTGCATATAGAAAATTTTGCTCTGAAATACTGTAACTGAAGAAAATAACGCCCACAGGCGGACCTTACTGTCAAAAAGAGAAAAACGTCCGGTCGAGAATTTATTAAGAAGAATATATTCTAAAACAGACTGGTGAAGAAAAGGAGGGGCGGTACTAACAATCCTCTGAATTAGGTTGGCAGCTCTGTATCATAGTTCGTACAGTCCTTGAATTTTCTTAATTTTCTACACCAATAATATTGTAAAACAATTTTTGATACAAAAAACCTTTTAAAACTTGACATGAAATAAATCTTATAAAAATACTGGTGGAAGGGTCCTTGATAAAAAGCGTGGCCGTAAGAACGAATGTGTATGAAGGTAAATTTCATATGTTAATGTATTTATATTTCATAGTATCATTTTGTTTTGAAGGTAAATGGAAATAAAATCAAAAAATAAATTTGTATTCAATATATATATAATAACTTTTCAAACATTGTACAAGAAAAATGATTTTTTTTTTTTTTTTTTTTTTTTTTTAACTTTATCAAAAATTCTTTAACTGTAATCTTTACTTAATATTTTTACTTAATCTGTAATTCTGTCAGTGGTCGTGCGCAATCTGTATGTTATATATTTCTTAAGAATCTACACAATATTTGTATTTGTACAATCAAGTATACAATGGTTTCAAACACTTTGATCAGAAAGAATGTAATTATAATTTATATACATTTGTAATAGTGAATACAGAAAATTGTGTTCTGAAATATTGTAACTTGGCAGGATTTCGCCCACAGGTGTAACTTACTGTCAAAAAGACAATACCATGAGGTCGCGAAAGTGTTAAAAAAATAATAAATAAATAAATAAAGTGGAATGAAGTAAAGACCGAAGAAAAAAATGCTCCGGAATAAAATATAATGTTGGTAACTCTGAATCTGTGCAAATCCCACTCTGTAATTGCTGAGAATATCGTATTCCACCCATAGCGCCACGCTTGACTTGTTCACCGTTATTAGCCTTCCTTGTATTTGCGTATCGATTAACTATGAATTACTGACTTCAACTATGGATACCATTTCACAAGATTAAAATAAGACACTGCATTTCGCCAATACTCTGTTTGTATTTCACGATAAATCTCTGTATTTGTGTAAAGTTTTGCAAAAAAAAAAAGTAATATACCGCCTAATTCATCGTTTAATTAAGTTTTCATGTGATTCGCCAGTTCTTTCTTGTACTACGCAGCAACAATTGCAACTGTTACCGTTTAGAAACGGGAGAACTCAATTGCCGTCTCTGCAATATCCGCTATCAGTTTATTGCATTTACTGTAACAGATATGTATCTGTAGTTGCTAACCTTCTTATAAATTTTAATCTACGTATTAAACATCTAATGTCGGATATATGTAAGGCAAATCAATATAAATATATTAAAATCCTAATCTTAGTAGACATCCTTTAGTTATAATTTATTTTCTTAATTAAATCATTATTTATTTTAATTCTTAATAATTTTTCCGAAACTATGTATGTGCCAAGTCTCCCGGTTTTTTAATAAGACTTAACATCGGAAATTTTTAATAATTGTTTTCAGTTTATTTATTGGTCAAAAATAAATATTCCAGATTGTGTTTAAAACTACAGATGACGAAATTTATTAAAAAATCTAAAAGTGTGGCAGTTATGAAATTGTTTCTAAATATACTAATTAAAATACTACTTAAAATATACTATTTTATTTTTTATTCATTTTTCTTAATATTATCTATTTTTGTTAAAAACAAAAGTGTCCCTAGTTTTAATAAAAAATAAACAGCTACATCTTTGTATTCTCTTCGTATTGTTATAGTTTTGATTGACTCGGATTGCTTGCTTAACTGTTAAATGTAATAGTTCATATTTCTGCATTTGTTCCATCGCTCATTTATTTAATGAATTACCTTTCTTCATATATATATATATTTGGTTTATATGGTTCTTTTTGTCACAGTGATTATGGTTTGTGCATTGGACAAAGAGTTCTTTTCGCATAATGCACTCTTTTGTTTCTTTAATGTCCTTGATAAAATGGGGAATCCAGCAAGCTTTCATTCTTTTGATTTTTGTCTTATTTTCATTTTTAATAAAATCTTAAACTAAAACTGGGATTACTTAATTCCCAGATATTTTTGTTAATCCCCTTCCCATTTTCTTTCTTTCTTTCTTACTTTTTCTTTTCTTTTCTTTTTTTCTTTCTTTTTTTTTTTTTTTTTTTTTTTTTTTTTTTGTTTATTTGTTTGATCCTTTTCTTTATATTGGTATCTCTATATCTTGGTAATTTTCTATAAGTTTTAATATGTATGAAAGGATAAAGAGAATTAAAATTTTAAAATATATTTATTTTAATAGATATTTAAAGATAACTTAATATTAATAGCTCAGAACAACTCTTAAATTTAACAACATCATAACGGGAATTCTATTCTAGAGCCCATGTAAAAGTAATTTTACATGTAAATTGAGTTATCCCGTTGAAATTGAGTTCTCCCGATGAGTTCTCACGTTGATGGAAATTGAGTTCACGAGATTCAGAGCGGTAACAGTTGCAATCATTAACTGGAGCCGTTGTAATGTAGTCAAGAAAGAACTGATGAATCACATGAAAACTTACTTCAGAGTTGAAACAGATGAAATGTTACATATTTTTTTTTTTTCTTTAATTATAATCGACAATTTTTTCTTTAATTGTAATTTATAATTCCTGTTAAGTTGCTCTTAAATTTAAAAGTTATTCTCAGCTATTAACATTAAGTTACCATAAAATATTAATTTAAAATACTAATTTAAAATATTTATTTAAAATACTAATTTAAAATATTAATTTAAAATCGTAATTCTTTTTATACTCTCGTATATATTAAAACTTACAGAAAATTACCAAATTAAAAAGAGAAAAAGTAAAGAGAAGAATCAAACAACAACAAGGAAGGAGATTAATAAAAATGAAAATAGGACAAAAAATAAAATAAATAAATAAATAAATAAAGCTTGCTGGATTCCCCATTTTATCAAGGCCATTGAGGGAACAGAACATCCAGATTTTGTATTCTTTGTTAAGAGTGCATAAAGCGAAAAGAACATTTTGTCAAGAGCCCAAACCATAATCACCGTGACAAAAAGAACCATATTAACCATAATAAAGGTATGAAAGAAGGGATTTAATTAAACAAGTGAGTGATAGAGCAACTGCAGAAATTTGAACGATTATATTTAACAGTTAAGCAAGCAATCCAAGTCAGTCAAGATGATTGCAACATAGAGAGAATACAAACATTTAGCTTTTTTTTTTTTTTTTTTATTATAACTAGAGACTCTTTTATTTATTTAAATAAATACATAATATTAAGAAGAATATGAATAAATAATAAAATAGTATATTTGAAGTAGTATTTTAAATAGTTTATTTAAAAACGATTTCATAACTGCCAAACTTTTAAATTTTAAAATAAAATTTGTCATCAGTCTTTTTAAACATAATCTGGCATATTTATTTTTCACCAATAAATAAATTCAAAACAATTATTAAAAATTTCCGGTGTTAAGTTTTCCTTAAAAAACGGAACACGTGGCACATATACAATTTCTGAAAAATTATTAACAAAAGGAAAAAAATAATGATAATAATTTAATTATGAAAATAAATTAATTAAAAGATATCCACTATGGCTAGGATTTTAATATATTTATAATGATATATCTTACATATATCCGACACTAAATGTTTAATATGTACATTAAAATTTATAAGAAGGTTAGCAACTACATATACATATATGTGTTAAAGTAAATACAATAATCTTATAGCAGATATCGCAGAGACAGAAATTCAAAACATTACATATTTTTTTCTTTTATTATATTTGACAAACTGCTCTACAAATAAGGAGATTCATTGTAAAATATAGGCTGAGTATGGGCCAAATGCAGTGTCTTAACTTAAACTTGAGAAATGGTATCAATAAATGAGGACAGTCACTTAGAGTTAACCAATACGCAAAGACAAGGAAGGCAAATAGCGGTGAACAAATGAAGCTTGGTGCTATGGGTGGAAGACGATATTCTTAGCGATCACAGAGTCATACTTGCCAACATCCTAATTAATGTTCCGTAATATCGTTAGCAACGCCTATTTTTTTTTTTTTTTTTTTTCCACACCAGTAATTTTGAAAAGTAATATTTTCCAAATTCAAATATGATTAGATAAGAAGAACAAAACTCTAAAAAAATATTGGTGTGAAATAAAAGCCGTGTCTAACGATAGTAGGGAATATTAATTAGGATGTTGGCGAATGAGAGTTGCGCACATTCAGAATCGCCAATATTATAATTTATTCCGAAGTATTTCTTGCTTCACCTTTACTCCATACCACTTTATTTATTCCTTTATTTATTTATTTTAAGAGGTTTTTGTTTTTTTCTCTTTTACTCGTAGTTATATATTAGAGAAAGTTATTTTGAAAATAAAGTGATGCGAAATAAAGGCGGGATTAAAAGAGCTACGGAATAAATTACATTGTTGGCAACTATCATTACACAGAAGTTAGGAATATCTATTCATCGTGCACATCCCATAGTTCGGTGCACCATTCTCATTCTACGGGAGCTCCAGAACCGATCTGATATCTTCTATTCCCAGAGCATAATAATGATTAATGAAATGTTCTAAGAAATGCCAGCAACAAAAGGTTTAGAGGGTATTATTGTTAAACGAAAAGTTACCTATGCAATTTTATTAATTCAAAAAGATAGAATTTTCCAGCAGACCTAATATACATGTATATATACAATAGGTGCGCCTTATGTATTCTTTTTAGATGTGTTTAATATGTAAATAACGCATTTTCTTACGCATTTTTTTGTTATTATTTTTCTAATCAAATTTTTGAGGTTTGAATTTCTTTTTCCTTTTATAAACCTCGCGTTTGAAAAAAAAATTACTCGTCAATTTTGATGTTATTGGGTTTCGTATACTGTAAATTTTTGACAAAATGTTACAGTGTAACAGAAGTAACACCTATTTGTATGCAACGTACTGCCAAAGCCATTGAAAAATTACTTATGTGGCATACCTTTATAAGAAGTATTTTTCATAAAGTTTGAAAAATATTTTTTTGGAATTCATTCCGTTTCTTCATGTGATAAATAATTCTTCAGATCTGCGAACCATCTCATTATGAACCGTACAATCTTTAGTGCCCACGTTTTTTTTTTTTTTTTTTTTTTTTTCACACCAGTCATTTTTTAGAGCAATTTTATTCTGATTTAATCGTACCAACATTTAGAAAATTATTCTAAAAATAATGTGGCGTGAAAAAAGAGGCGTTTTTTCAAAGGGCGATAACAATTGTACGGTTATGAATGAGGTGATTGGCAAGTATGAATCTTCTATTCTTGTTTACTGTTTGAAAAGTTATTCTACATGTATATAGATGTGCACACATTGAAAACAAATTTATATAATAAATTTATTTATATTTACCCTCAAAACAAAATGATGCAATAAAATATAAATACGTTAACATATGACATTTACCTTCAAACAGAGCTGTTAACCCTTTGCGGCGCAAGACAATTTGAAATATTTAAATTATACTGCCACCGGAATTCATGAACTAAATTAAACTAAAAGAAATTTTAAATTCTAGGGTTTAAAAAACAGGCCTTTTCTGATATGTTATGAACGTGAGTTTTTGCTAAAAAATTTCCGGGATGAATTTTTGCAGCTGGATCTTAAATTTTCCGTCCTCGCAGCGAGGACACCGCGCGTTAAGGGATTAACCTAATCCAGAGGATTGTTAGTACCACCACATTTTTCTTCTCCAGTCTTTTTTTTTTTTTTTAATATTTTTCTTCTTAATTCATCGTAAAAATATTTGAAGAGAGAGAGCTACTCTAAAAGTTAAGTGGCGTAGAAAAAAGGACGGTACTAACAATCCTTTGGAATAAGATGGCAGGTCTGTTAAAATATATCTAGTAGTAAAAAAAAAAAAAAAATCATTGACACCAATAATTAAATTTTACATATCACATATGTATTCCCGGCACTGCAATTGATTCATTTGCAATTGTAAAGCACGGCTGTTTGCTTAAAAAAAAGCGGGAACGCCTAAGAGGCTGTGCCTGCTGTAATTAGTTATCATATGAGTCGCGTGTACAGGAGATCATTGCTTAACGCTTTCAGTCGCACTGTTCCCGCTGATGGAACACCTAATTTTAATTCTCAAGTGCAAAAACTCATCCCGGAAATTTTTTTTGCAAAAATTTACATTTATAACATAGCGGAAAAGGCCCCTTTTTTTAACGTGAAAAGTTAAAATTTCTTGTATTTTAATTATGTTCGTAAGTTCGGTGGCAGTGTAATTTAAATGATCCGAATTAACTTGCGCCGCAAAGGGTTAAAATACTCCGGAATAAATTGAAATGTTGGGATCTATGCAACTTTTACGAGTTTTTGTTGTCGATAATGTTTACTTATAATGTGATTTATTTATTAAATTAAATATTATTTGAATTTAATAAGGTTTACTTACAGATGTTTCAAGCAGAAAATTACTCGAAAAGGAACAATGCTAATTTTTTTTATTTTTTTAAATATTTATGATCAGCTATGTGTCTAAAAGCCATTTTAAAAATTAGTTTAGTAATCTTTAAAATAAAATAAATAGTGAACGTTAAAGGGTTAAAAAATCGTTAGTACATTGAGCAAAGTCTATGGGTTTTTCCGTGTGCAGATAGTATCAATCTCATGCAGTGTTGCCAGATTGCATGGTTTTTATTCGACTGTCACCAATAATTTTGAGAAGTGCTATTTAATGTATATAATAGACGATTAATTGTCAATTACGTATATCAAATATCACTTATTTAAAATCATTGGTGACTATCCAATAAAAAAGTCTGGCAATCTGGCAACACTGGTCTCATGCTGAAATATTCTTGTTTCCTTCACTAATTTCTAACATTAATTCATTTTTTAGTTCCAAAGAGCTCTTGTAATAAGTATAACAAAAATTTATATTTGCTAATAGTGGTAGAAAATCCTTTTTTTCTTTGCTATAGACACTACCTTTTGCAATATTTTACCTATACACGTACTGTTAAAGAATGTGCGGTAACAGCACTGCTATGTTTGGGTCGAATTTTCCCTTACCCTACTTCATTTCAAGCATAAGGTAATAATCAACAAATCACTTAATTGTTTGCTGCTATGATTCACTCCTACAATATTGTAAAAGATGTTATTAAACTATAGGAATGGTGTAACTTAATATCAATAATATTTTATTTGTTGAATTTCAGTGAAATAATGCAAAAATTTGCATTTCTGCTTTAGTCATCCTTTTGATAAATTACAGTAGATGCTATAATTTTCTCAGAATAAAATTTAGTCAAGCTTTTGTGAAAAACGATATATATAAATTTCAGAGTTGTAGGTACAGAAGGCTAGAAATCTTATATTTACAGGGAGAGAGAGAAAGAGCAGTTATTAATATGGGAAATTGTATTTCTCGGCTATCATCTCCACTGTGTGATGTCACTGTCTACGTACCTATCGTATGTTACTACGTCACTGTTTGTACCATCCTTTCACTGTATGCGCACGCATAGGACGCGCGCCAGTCCAGTTTAGTTATTGAGTTGACGTGGAGTGGTTGTGCGAAACACAGACGGTGCTTTCCCGCTCGTAAAATGCATCAATTTAAATGTTATGTAATGTCCCCTTTTTGTTATTAATAAATATTGTTATGTTACGATGGTCTGTAGCCGTTTCCTTATATTTTTGGGGGCTCGACCTATCCCGTTCTACCCCTAGCATAACGAAAGCCGCTACTTTTGGTTTTCAAAAACAGTAGCGTGAAGACGAATGTTTCATTTATTTTTTCTTAATAAAATGACTAGGCGTAGTATTCTATACTCGATAAACTGTCTCGCTGATATTTAATAGACGTTCTATATGCTCTCATCGCGTACAGGATATTTTTTACGAAGCTATTTTTTTTCTTCTCTGCATTTGTGTTCTGCAATTACGCTACAATTGTTCTTCTTTTCTCGACGTGAAAGATGATTTCCAAATAGAAGTGCTTGCTCATCATTATATTTTTTCCCCCGATGGATAGTTCGATGTAATAAATTCATCAGCGCTGCACAGGACTGCCTTAATGTCAGGTAGGGACATGCGTTTTTTTTCTTTCTCTCTTTGATAATATATTAAAAAAAAATGAAAGGAAAAAAATAACTTTTTTTTTTTTTTTTGGTAGTTTAATGAAACTCATTTATTGCCGATTTAAAATTATTTGCTTGTTCATTTTTATATAAATAAAGAATTTTTTCCCCCCAATATTTACTTAAAAAAAAAAAAAAAAAAAAGATAGAAAGAAAAGAAAAACAAAAAAAAAAAAAAACATTTTTTTTTATTTTTTTTATTTACTTCGGTTTCCTTATTTTATTTTTATTGCATCCTAAAAATGGCCCTTAAATTAGGCGATCTCCCGCTAGTTGCAGATTCTTTGAAATATTCTAAAACAAATACCATAAAATTACTCAACACGCTGTTAGGATACCCAACATTTGATCATCAATCGCGTAAACGTATGCGAAATTTTAGCGGTTTTACTGCCGATTTCGACATTAATAAACATCAAGAAAACATTTTAAAAACGTTTAATTTATCCGATTTTATATCAATCGCTAATTCGCTACACTTAGAACCAGTCGGTAGTAAGGAAAATTTATGTACAGAAATTTTTAAAGCACTTACTAATTTATCTGAGTTTCAGAAAACATTAGATACTAGTTTTTTGTCAGACGAAGACGATCTCAGTGTAAATACACATTCTCTTGAAACTCCTTCTTCGATCGCTCCAAATACTTCTGTTTTTCAAACCCAAACCGAAAGTTTCCCTACGGAAGTTCGAAATATTTCTCCGAATGACGCTGCCGACGCGATGTCTGATTTGAGTAATCATTTCTGGTTCCTTCTCAGAGATCTAGCTAGCACGTGTAGAACTTTTTCTGGAAATGATTCATATTCTATTCGTAATTTCTTTAATGACATTGAGGAACAATTCTGTTTATTTCCTAGTCTTACCGATCAACAAAAACTTATCTTTGCTAAACGTTTAATTAATGGTTCTGCTAAAACATTTTATATTCTGCTAAAACGAAATCTTAATACTTACGAGTCATTTAAAGCCGCATTAATTTCTGAATTTTTGGATACCGTACCATCCATCGAAATACATAAACAATTAGAAAACAGAAAAATGCGTCCTAATAAAACTGCTACGCAATATTTTTTAGCGATGCGCGAAATTGCTAACCGCGGTAACGCTATTATTGACGATTCTTCAGTAATTCAATACACCATTCAAGGTATACAGGGTAACCCCTCTGAAAAAATTCTTCTTTGTGGAGCAAAATCTTTTTCAGAATTTAAAGAAAAATTGCGTGTTTATGAAACTGCTCTTAATACAATAAACTTAAATCAACGAAATTCAGTTAATTATAAACAAACATATGACAGTCGAAAACGCAGTACTGGTCACACACAACCAGCTTTCACTCGCGAATCCAAATTTAATATTGGTCCGGCACCTCAAAATAAATTCCGTTGTTTCAATTGTAACGATATCGGTCACTTATCTAAATTTTGTCATAACCGTTCTCGTGGCCCTAGGTGCCTTGCATGTGGTCTTTTTGGACACAAGTCTACCGATTGTCGCCGAACTGTTGCAAATGAAGGACCTCCTTCAGGAGATAGAGTTAACACTGTACATGAATCGCATGCTTCTCATATGTGTAAACAAGTTAAAATTAGTGGTAATGAATTAACTGTTTTGGTTGATACTGGTAGTCAGTTAACCCTTTTGAAACATTCCGCATGGTTAAAAATAGGTTTCCCACCGTTGTCAAAAATTAATAAATCCTTAACTGGTTTTGGCTTTGCGCGTATACATGTTATCGGTACTTTTAAATCTTTTATTACTATAGACGATCAAGAGTTTTCAGCAACTATTTCAGTTGTACCCGACGTGTCCACATTTTATGACCTTATAATTGGATGTGACGTCATCCAACAAGCCAACATTAGCATTTCACCCACCGGTGTTACTTTTTCTAGTTTTTCACAACAAAATGAGTGTACCGCAGATCCAAATTTTATCATGACGATCACTGACGATAGTCCCAAATTTGATATTGGTCCTAATGTTTCACGACATACTCGTAACGACATTAACAAACTGTTGTCGGCCTACAAACCTAATAAAATCCAAATTGCGAACATTGAGCTTAACATCACTTTAACTGACGATACACCTATTTTTCACACACCCCGACGTCTACCCTTTACCGAACGAGACATTGTAGACGCACAAGTCTCTGAATGGCTTAAAAATGGTATTATCGAACCAGTGTCCTCCCCATATGCCAGCCAAGTGGTAGTCGTTCGAAAAAAAGATGGTAAACATAGAGTTTGCATCGATTACAGGAAGCTCAATCGTAAGTTAGTTGAAGATCACTACCCCCTTCCCCTAATTGATTATATTTTAGATCGACTTCAACATGCCAAAATTTTTAGTACGATAGACCTACGTAATGGATTTTTTCATCTACCCGTAAACAAACAGAGCCGCCCTTTCACTAGTTTTGTAACCCATAACGGTCAATTCCAATTTCGCTAGATGCCTTTCGGATTTAGCTCCTGCCCATCAGTGTTCATGAGATATATAAACGCTGTTTTTAGAGACTTGATTGCTGCCGGAATAGTACTCCCTTATATGGATGATCTTGTAATTCCCGCGAGTAACGAACTTGAGGCCGTAGAACGTCTAAAAACTGTTCTCCAAACAGCTAGCGAGTACGGACTCGACATCAATTTTAACAAATGCCAATTTTTACATACCAAAATAGATTTCCTCGGTCACATAATAGAAAATGGTAAACTTTTGCCATCCTCTTCCAAAACTAAAGCTGTTTTAAATTACCCAGATCTGAAAAATGTTAAAGACGTACGTAGATTTCTTGGCCTTACAGGATATTTTAGGAAATTTATCCCTCATTTTTCTACCATTGCAAAACCCTTAAGTGATCTTCTGCGTAAGGACACCCCTTTTCAATTTCAAAATGAACAAAGAGCCGCATTTCAAAGGTTAAAATATTTACTTTCCCAAGAACCAGTTCTGAATATTTTTCATCAAAATTCTCCTATTGAGGTACATACAGACGCGTCTATAGATGGCTTGGGGGCAGTCCTGTTGCAGAAAAACATCAATGATAATCAATTACACCCTGTCTTTTACTTTTCGAAGAAAACATCGGATAACGAAAAAAAATATACTAGTTTTGAACTTGAAGTTCTGGCTGTGGTAGAAGCCCTCAAAAAGTTTAGAATCTACCTTCTAGGAACAAACATCAAAATTATCACAGACTGTGATGCGTTCGTCAAGGCACTTAATAAAAAAGAAATAAATTCCCGCATTGCACGATGGGCTCTGTACCTTCAAGAATTCCATTATAATATTGACCATTGAACAGGTTCCCGCATGGCGATTGTGGACGCTCTAAGTCGAGCTCTACAATGTTTCATCATCCAAGGTAGCCTTTATGTAAAACTTTTGAAAGCTCAGCAAGTTGATGAAGAAGTTCACGCATTAAAAACGCTATTGCAGTCCACACCCCATGATAATTACATTATAAAAAACAACCTTCTTTATAAAACAGTGAACGGTGTCGATTTACTCGTCGTCCCTACACACTTGCAGAGTAGCATAATTAAAGAAGCCCACGAACGTGGACATTTTGCAGCACTCCGTACCCAAGAATTGATCAATAAAGATTTTTATAGACCTCACCTCAAAGACAAAATCGAAAGTTGCATCAAAAACTGTATAAAGTGCATACTCTGTAATAGAAAACGAGGAAAACAAGATGGTTTCCTCCACCCAATTGATAAAGACGATGCACCCCTGCACACATATCATGTTGATCACCTTGGTCCCCTAGCTACTACATCAAAGAAATACAAACATATTATGGTTGTTGTAGATGCGTTTTCCAAGTTTACCTGGTTGTACCCCACAAAATCTACAGACGCCGCAGAAGTTATCAGCCGACTAGAAAGCCAACGATCAATTTTCGGAAATCCAGCCAGAATCATAATAGATCGAGGTCCAGCATTCACTTCCACTGCATTTAAAGACTATTGCCACGACCAAAATATTACTCACATACCAATTACAGCAGGTTTACCAAGATCGAATGGTCAAGTTGAAAATAAAAATTCTACAATCATCGCAGTGTTGTCCAAACTTTCATCCGACAACCACGAAAAGTGGTTTTCCCATGTGCCTGCTCTCCAACAAATCCTCAACTCGACATTTCAAAGAAGCATAAAGACGACACCATTTGAATTACTATTCGGTACCAAGATGAAAAAGAAAGATGACATCAAGATCCTGGAGCTTCTCAACGACGAATCTACAAACACATTCCAGAGACAACGTGAGGAGCAGCGCATCGACGCGAAAAAGCAGATTCGAGTAGTGCAAGAAGAAAATCGCAGGCAGTATAACCTTCGAAGACGACCAGCTGCTAAATTCCAAATCAACGATTTAGTCGCAGTTAAACCCACCCAGTTCGGGACTGGTCTGAAACTAAAACAGAAATTTTTAGGTCCATATAAGATAACCAAAATAAAACCAAACGACACATATGACCTCGTCAAGTGTGACTTCGTAGAAGGCCCATTCAAGACCAGCACATGCGCTGAATTCCTGAAACCTTGGACCGACACTTTTGAAACACTTACTTGACATATTTCTTCAGGACTTTTTTTTTTTTTTTTAAACTTAATTGACATAGTTCTTCAAGACTTTCTATTTTTTTTTTTTTAAGAACTCTTCCTTGGACATTTTTGTGTGCAAAATTAAACTTTTTTTTTTTTTTTTTTTTCTCAATCATACGTTGAACTTCAACTCATTTTAACGAACTATTTTTTTTTCATGAACATTTTTTTTTTCCATGAACATTCTTCAATACCTGATTTTTTTTTGGTGAAAATTATCTACCTATTTTTTTTTTCTACTTTTCTGTATGTATTTAGTATTTTGATGATATGATTCAGGTTTTGAGTGTAACATTTACACTATTTTCCATTTCGTAATGTATACATTTTTATTTTTTTATTTTTTTTATTAATGCAGCAATATTATTACTGTATCTATAATTCTATTATGTAGTGTTGTATATTGTTTATTTTTTTTTTTATTTCTTTTGTTTTTGTATAATTTTTTTTTCTTGTTTAATAACCTTCAGGCGAGGCCGCCTGCTTGGTCATGATGGCCAATATGGGAAATTGTATTTCTCGGCTATCATCTCCACTGTGTGATGTCACTGTGTACGTACCTATCGTACGTTACTACGTCACTGTTTGTACCATCCTATCACTGTATGCGCACGCATAGGACGCGCGCCAGTTCAGTTTAGTTATTGAGTTGACGTGGAGCGGTTGTGCGAAACACAGACGGTGCTTTCCCGCTCGTAAAATGCATCAATTTAAATGTTATGTATTGTCCCCTTTTTGTTATTAATAAATATTGTTATGTTACGATGGTCTGTAGCCGTTTCCCTATATTAATACAATAGTTTAGTTACCCTTAGCGGTCGTTTACATGATAAAATGTGCCTCAAGTTATTTTTTCCCAATGGTAATACTTATTTTTTACACCATATTGGAATTTCTGAGAGTAAGTCGTTTTCCAAAAAAGTATAATTTATATATTTTTAATAAATTATTCATAGAGTAATAAGGTTCATACCAACATTAAAAAAAAAAAAAAAAAAAAAAAAAAAATCTCTAACAGAAAAGTATTATGTTTATTCAGATAATAATCGATAAACGAGTAAGGCAACTTTAAATATAAAAAAAGCTAATCTAATGCTAAGTCAGAAATGATGTCTGCGTCATGACTTGAGTAACGGTTCCTCAACAGATAAAAAACAAAATATCACTGTAACGCGAAAAATGGTGATGGTAATGAGCAGTAAACTTGAAAGCCCAAATTTGTGATAAAGCCTCTTGTAATCCTGCAAAAATTAATATTATATATGTGTGTGTACTCATACATACGTTATTATATATGTGTGTGTATACGTCATATATATGCATACTTGCTAACCATCTCATTAATAACCGTACAATTGTTAACGCCCCCTGAAAAAACGCAGCTTTTCTCACACCACTATATTTTTAGAGTAATTATCTCCAAATGTTGTTGCGAAAAAATAAGACAAAAATTACTCTAAAAAATTATTGGTTTGAAAAAAAAGGCGGGTACTAAAAATTGTACGGTTCATAATAAGATGGTTGGCAAGTATGTATATGCAGAGCCTGATTAAGGGGGAAGTACACATTATTTATACTTACACCGTTATTTTTTAACAAATACTTTCCTTCTATAATAAACACAAAATTCTCATTAAAATTTATTTAAAAAAAATTCTGGTGTCTAATAACGGTGAGTAAACTGGATTGTTTTACACCGTTTATTTTTTATAAAAAATATTTCCTCGTCAATGCGTGGAATTTCTATGACATAAAGTAAAAAATAATTGTAAAAATATTACGGTGAGAGCGGAGATAATGTGTGCTTCCCCCTTAATCAGGCTCTGTCTGTGACTACAATAGTTGAAACAGTTTACATTTTTCATGAAATTATTTATGAGCTTCTATTTAATTATTTGGATTTATATTTTAAAATATTAAAACTGTATTGGGAAATTTTGTCTCGAAAATAAATCAGTAAGTAAAAATTATTCACCCGTAAAACATTGCATTGATGGTTTATGAAGTAAAAATAGTCAAATACATAACATTTACAGTAAGACCCCGCTTACCGCGGGGGATACGTTCCATCAAAGTAGAGCGTAATGCGAAACAGCGCGCGTACAATTTCAGGGAATCACCGTACTGCTGCGAGCAATTTCGTGGAATCCACAGGGGAAATAAAAGAGCGCTAAACCGAAACAGCGTTAAATGAAACAGTGTTAAGCGGGGTCTTACTGTATATTCATTGATTATTTTGATTGTCTTAGCTGTTAATTTCATGAGGTTATTCATCTAAATTGTTTTTAAGAAAATAAAATTATTAATAAATTCGCGCTGAAACAATATTTCTCTGCCTAATGGTGTTAAAAATCTATAAACAACTGACAGCATTAAGTACTTTGTAAAAATGATCATTTGTAACGAAAATGACATCGTAATTTTACCTAAAGCCATCGAAAAGCTTTAAAATAATATCGAAATTAATATAAAGAAAACAGTTAAATAGAAATTTGTACTGAAATCAAAAACTCAAGCAATTATTCATAACAAATTAAGTACGGGACATTCACATCATACCATGGCTAGCCTTGGAGCTTTAAAAATGACATGATAATTAAACCTTTAAAGCAATATACTTAAATTCCTTTTAATTACTAACAATTTCATTTCTTTATTCCTTTCTTTTTTTTTTTTTTTTTTTTTCTTTTTCGTTCTCACTGTTTCTCAATCTGATAATCTCTGAGAAGATTTAAAAATTCATCGAAAGCCAATAATAGAAAAGTGGAGTGGTCCGCATTTTGAATGAAAGAAGGAATAACAAATGAATGTTATTTGCTTCTCGATTCAAGAAAGACGATCAGGTGATTAATTACGTTTGGTGCAAATTTCATAAATTATTCATACTTAGCGAAATACGTTTCTTTATCATTACTCATCCTGATGCATTTTTAATTGCATCAAAAAATAGCAATCGTTCAAAAATGCAAAAGCCAAATTACTATCCTATATCGAGATAATTAATCGCGTATATTTCTTAATATCTTATCACGTCTAGTGTTTTATTATATGAAATCTTTTTTCTCTTGTTTGTTATTAAGTTTTATTTAATAACATTCCCTCTAAATATTAATTAAATTTTGTAATTTAAAAAATAAATTATGATTTTCGTAGAATGTATCGAAATCTCGCTCTCTCTCTATATATATAGAGAGAGAAATAGATATACATATACATAGATAGACACATTAAAATTAATTCCATGCATTCATTTATTACATGCATACTTAAGTGATTGTTTTAATTTAAATATTTTTTAAAAGAAAAAAATTAATTATAAACTTATCAAAAAATTTGGGAAACACATACTTATCACATTGAGAAAAAATAAATAAATAAATAAAATAAAATAAAATAATGAAAAAATGAATAAAAATAAAAATAATGAATAAAAATAAAAATATATAACTGAAAATTACATTCTAATCTAAATAATTATTCAAATTAGAAAGCGCAATTGATAGCATTTCGCTTTTGTTTAAGTTTGAATAGTTTTAGCAACAATAAGAATCGTTAAACGGAAAGTCCATAAACTATATTTAAATTTCCATAATTGTTGAAAGTTTTATTTTCTTCATAAAATTACCTAAAATATAGCTTTATTTATTTATTTATTTATTTTAGAATTGTGCTTAAAGTGAATTGTCTATGCGAGAAACATAGCATGAATAGAATGCTTTCCGTGGGAAAGTTTCTCAGGGGTTCTTGTCCACATTCACACTAGTTAGGGAACAAACCACGGGAAGCATAGTCAATAAAAGCGATCTGGGATCGAACTCGGAATCTCCCTTCTACCAACTCAGATAACAGAATATTTAGTTCACTAGTTGGGTTTCGAAAAACGAGAATTACTATGACGAGACAGGTTTGTTTGTTACAACAAAATATGTTAGTGTATAAATATTGTAACCACATATAGTATATATATTTAAAACTTTGTTAAACTTTGTTAACATTTATGTATTTTTTAGTTTTTTATTACAAAGTTATTGTAAGCTATAGAGAATAGTAGGTACAGACATGACTCATATGGCCAATGACATAATACCGACTTGAACTAAATTCAACACCTGGATTGTACCAGAATGCAAGACGATAGAATTGCAGATTCAGATCTGCTGTTCTTTGGGTTCGTGTTTCAGCTACCCTCACTCTCTCACCTTCATTCCGTTGAGACTGTCGTGCTCGAAATCGTGCATCCTCACGCCTGGCTGCTCGTCTTTCTGCTGGTTCCGCGTTACGCATCTGGGTGGTGCTTAGTTTGTTCCTCTCTCGTACTTCCTCAGTCATAATCGAAAGCCGTCTTTTCGATCCTTCTGTATGGCGAGAGCGACGACTCGAATTCATTTTTCTGCTAGGCATTATTTCGGTTTTCACAGGAACAGAAGGAGGGGATAAGATTATAACCTCTTATGGCTCTCACAGCTTTAGGTTGGAAAAAAAAAGATAGGACAAAAAGTTTAATAACGAAAAATTTTCATTTTGAAATGGGCAAAAAAATTCATGGCATTTCAGGCAAGCATTCATTTCGTTAATAGAACATACACATTTTCATTTCTTACGCTGTTAACATTACTGACGGAAAGAGAAACAATTGAGATGTATATAATCTTGAAAGATATGTATAGTCGGAGGTACGAAAGTTTGAGAAAAAAATAATTGCGACACGAAATCACAAATCGTAACAGGCGAAGAATCCGACTACATAAACATTAATCGCAACAGGACATTTCGGAGAAAAAAGGAGAAAGTTATTTCCTTTTCTAAAAAACTATAAATTTTATACAGATGCCATTCATCGAAAACCAAACATTTTTAACTACCGCCTGCTCATACATTCACACACAAAAAATAAATGAAACATCAACATTATTTTCATTTTTATTTTTTACTGAGCACGCGCTGTATAAAATAAATGGTAAACATAAAGCAAATTTGCAGTGTCAATATTTCAGGTTTGTTGGTACACTGCTGACCGTTAAAAAATTGTTTTCTCTCGATCACGGGTATGTAACTGATGCGAAAAGTAGATAAAAACAACATTTGAAACTGGTTGTATATCGTGTCAAAGTTTGAGCTCAATCGGTGCAGAACATTTTGAGATTTTTAAGCGTACACAAATCAGCTTAACATATATATATATATATATATATATATATATATATATTGAATGTAGATATTACATAATGAATTATTCATTAATTACAAAAATGTATATGTCTAAAAAATTATATTACATTTAAAAATATTTCTACTGAATCTAAATTTTTTTCTTTTCTTTTCCTTTTTTTTTTTTTTTTTTCTTTTTCCTATATAACATTTTGTTTCCAAAACGTGTAATTAAATGACTCGAAAATAAAACATACTTTGTATATACAAGAAAATAAATTTTAAGGAAATAAACTAACGAATTAATAACAATCATAAATACAAAAACTTTTCAAACACAATTTAAAAATAGATAAATAAATAAATTCGGTGCCATTTTTAATTTTTCCTTACATATATAATTATAGTTGCCAAAATTTTAATTAACTCCGGAGTATTTTCAGCCATGTCTTTTTTTCTGTACCACTTTATTTATAAAATAATTTTATCCAGTATTGAACTTCGATAAAATAAACACACACACACACACACACACACACACACATATATATATATATATATATATATATATATATATATATATATATACTCTTAAAAAAAAAAAAAAAAGTACTATGAAACAACGGTTGGGCTAAAAATGTTCCGGAATAAATTAAAATGTTGGCATCTCTGTAATTGTAATGAATATATTATTTTGAACGCAAATTTTCTAAACTGAGTTTTTGTTTCATTTTACCCATTTTCCAATCCTTGAAATTCGAAAATATGATTTTTTAGCAGTTGATAAAAAAGCACCACAAAACTGGCGTTGTAAAAAATATTACTTACAAACTTTGAATAAACACCATAAAATGCGTTGCCGCTTTGACTGCAGCACTCGTGCTTACTTTATTCGCCTAATGAAGGGTGTGTTTTTTCGACCCCAAAGAATTTTTGCGAGTTTATTGCATTTTATGGTGTTTATTCAAAGTTTGTAAGTAATATTTTTTAGCAGTTGATCTCTCTCTCTCTCTGTGAGTGTGTACCAATGATGAGTTATTATATAGTTGCCAACATTTTAATTTAATTCTGAGAATTTTCAGCCCTTCCTCTATTATATATCACTTTATTTCCAGAATAATTTTCTTCAGTATATAACAACAATAAAACAAGAAAATGTTACCATAAAAATAAAAATAAAAATAAAGGTATGGATAAAAATACTTTGCAGTAAATTAAAATATTAGCAATTATGTTATTAGTATAACTCAGCAACGATTATCAGCAGACATTACAAATGTGGTACTCTATTTTAGTATCATATGCGAATTCTACTTGAAAAAATACTTCGAATATATTTAAAAGATACATAGAATCATCAACAATCAAGCAGAAAAATAATAGCATAAAATAAAGAAAAAGAAAACTAGTATGTTGTGGCCACCACAAGACTTTCTTCTATATTTACCTATACATATTCAATCAGTAACAATATAAAAAAAAAAAAAAAAAGTACGATTTTTTTTTTTTCTAAGTTTTTTTTTTTTTTTTTTGTTAAAAGTGAAAAAAATCGATAACTTTGTTTTAAATTATCACAGATTTATAGTTTAACCATTCGTTTTAAAGGTATTGACGAGACCTTTCGAAAGATACCCATCTTGAAAATTTATCCCCCCCGGGGGGGTACTCCCCCCCAGGGGGGGAAGCAAATTATCACAGATTTATCGTTCAACCATTCGTTTTAAAGGTATTGACGAGATCTTTCGAAATATACCCATCTTGAAACTTTGCCCCCCCGGGTGGGAACTTCCCCCCCCCCGGTGGGGGGGGAACCGATGCCCCCACATGCACAAAAATTTTTTCCTAGTTAACTACTACTATTATCAACCTGATCTTTCGAAAGATACCCAATGTGAAAATTTACCCCCCCTGGGGGGGGTATTTCCCCCCTAGGGGGGGGGAAGCGATGTCCCCCCATGCAGAAAATTTTTTTCCTAGTTACATACTACTATTATCAATAATTCATATTAATTTTACAATCACAAGTTTAAAACAACTCCAATTATGCACATTTATACGAATTTTTGTCCTATGCTGCCATGTTAAAAATTTAGATAAAATGCTATCACAGTGCCACCTGTTGAGCTATTGATCCCCAAACATAATCAGCACCAGTTTATGTCGGGGACCAACTAAATACCAAGTTTGGTTAAATTTCGTTAAAAAAAAAAAAAAAAAAAAAAATTGCGATATTTTTCTGTTTTTTTTTTTGTTAAAAGTAAAAAAAATCGATAACTTTAGTTTAAATTATCACAGATTTATCGTTCAACCATTCGTTTTAAAGGTATTTACGAGATCTTTCGAAAGATACCCATCTTGAAACTTTGCCCCCCCCGGGTCGGAACTTCCCCCCCCCGGTGGGGGGCAACCGATGCCCCCACATGCACAAAAATTTTTTCCCAGTTAACTATTACTATTATCAACGAGACCTTTCGAAAGATACCCATCTTGAAAATTTACTTCCCCGGGGGGGGGGGGGGATTTTCCCCCCTGGGGGGGAACCGATGCCCCCCCATGCACAAAATTTGTTTCCTAGTTAACTACTACTATTATCAATAATTCATGTTAATTTTACAATCGTAAGTTTAAAATAACTCTCATTATGCCCATTTATACGGTATTTTGTCCTATGCTGCCATGTTAAAAATTTGCATAAAATGCGATCACAACGCCACCTGTTGAGCTATTCATCCCCAAATCTAATGGGCACCAGTTCATGTCAGGGTGCAACTAAATACCAAGTTTGGTTAAATTTCATTCATTGGTTCGTGAGATACAGCGTCCACAAAAAAATGATACAGACACACAGACAGACAGACAGACAGACACACAGACAGACAGACAGACAGACACACAGACAGACATTTTTTAAAAACTATCAATTCGTGTTCAGGACATCCCAAAACGTGTAGATCCGTCAAAAAACGGAGGTCGAAAATTTTCGCGAATCCAATACTTTCTCTATATTACATATAGAAGAAAGTAAAAAGAAAGGTAAAAGAAAGAGAAACTAGTGACACACTAAAAAAAATAAAATAATTTAAAATAATAGTTTAAAATCTTAAATTTTTTATGCTTTCATGTATTGTTATTTAATATATCGTAAATTTGAAAAAAAAAAAAAAAAAAGGCAAAATTGAAGCGATTTTTCCAATTTTTATTAGAAAATTTTCAAAGCTAATGTCCTTGTGATTTATGATATTATTAATTTTATTGCAATTTTGAAAAATAATAATAACGATAATATATTTTTCAAATTTCATTTTTTTTTTTTTTTTTTTTTTTTGAGTCATTTTAAGAAAGATTTGAAAATTTGTCATTTTAATGATTTTTAAAATAAATTAATTGTTTTTATTCATTTTTAATTTCCTGAACAAAGGGTTTAAAGTTTTAATATTTAATAAATGTTGAATTTATTTCAAGTAATTAAATAACTTAACCTCTTGAAAATGTTTGTAGAAAAATTTTAATTTATATATATATATATATATATATATATATATATATAACTTTTATATTAAATAAATGAAATAAAAAAAATAAAAAATAATTTTTAGTGGTTTCAGTATATTTCTGTAACATTGTATTCGTCCAGAAAATTTAATTAACATATATATATCAATAAATGCAGGAAAAAACCCCGATTTTCGCATGCTGTCGCTTAAATACCTATTATTTTGGCACGAACATAAACTTCCTCTATGAATTCTTATTGGACAGTTAGCTGTGCGAATTCCATGTGAAAGAATAAAAATAATTAAGGATTTTATTTATTATTTTAAATTAGTATTAAAGGATTACCTGTATTATTAGTATTACCTGACATGATTCGCCTTTCTTGTCTTAGATATGAACTGTTCGTGTTTGAATGTTTTTAACATTTAATTGCACGATTCTTTTACTTTTACCATATTTTAATAATTAATTTCCATCTCCAAACGACTATTTGCTAAATTTTAAACTTTCTTTACTTTGTGCACTTTAAATGTCATTTTCTAAACACCTTAAACTAAATGCCTTTCCAAATTGTACAGAGGCACAGAAAAAAAAAATAAGAAGAAGAAGAAAGAAAGAAAGAAAGAATGAAATAAAATATCTTCGTCATTATGATCAGTGGACTCAAAACATTTAAAAAGTGATAGCGCCGAAAATGTACATTGCAATAAGATATAAATTGGTAGGTATGTTATAGGTTATCATCGCTGGACTCTTAAGATTTATAGAAGGTTAAGTCGTACAGAATTTTAGCAGTATACAAAATAACGTTTCTATATATTGCGTTCTATGGTCTCAAATTATTTTAAGTACGTTTTAGTAATGATAAATAATTTAAAACATAAGAAATACACAAAGAAGCAAACAAAAATTCTAAAACAGTTGATATTGTGATTTTATGATTTATAGTTCTTTCACAGGAATGCACAAATGCATTTGTCTATTTTATGATCTATTAAATAATATAAGACTTAAAGTAAAAATTCTCAAATATCCTATTATCATTTTCGTTTTTGTCATTTTAATGACAATTTTTATTTTAATTAATTTAAACAACTGTTAATTAATTATATCAGTAATGCCAGATTTTTTTTTTCGTATATTGCAATAATTTATTAAATTTGTTTATTTACATTTTGTAAAATATTTGTTTTCATTTTATAATTTGTTAAAAACAGTGATAATTATTATCATGTGACCTTTCGTTTTCCTTTTTTTTCCCTTTCAAACTACATAAATAAATATTTCTATTAAATACAGGAGACAATAGAAATTATATGAAGTCATGAACACTCAGTTATAAAACAGTAACTCCACTTTCCAATCTTGAAGACTGAGAAAAAATCGTAGCATCTACTATAATTTATCAAAGGAATGAGTAAAAGATAAATACACACTTTTGCATCATTTCACTAAAATTCAATAATTTTAATAATATTGATCATAACCATCAATACTAGATGCCTTCCGCGTGACTCGGGAACTTGGCGGTAGACAGCGCCACCTGGTACAGATTGCGCGACTTTTTTATTCAACAGCCAATAAAATTATTTTAAAGTGGGATTTCATATAGAGAAAAGGCGAATAGAATTGAAGAAATGTCGATAATATATATCATATATCACTTCTTAAAATTACTGGCGACAGTTGAATAAAAAAGTCGCGTTATCTGTACCAGGTGGCGCTGTCTACTGCTAGAACTTTTGCCAAGTTTCCGAGCAACGCGGAAGGTATCTAGTTTAGAATGCTACGTATTGACATTGAGTTACACCACTTCTTTAATTTAATAACTTCTTTTACAATATGTAAGAGTAAAGCAATAAGTAATTGGTTGGATTCTACCTAAAGCTCAAAATTAAGTACGGTATGGGGAAATTCGACCCGAGCTTAGCAGCAGAAGGTAAGCAGTGCAGTTACCACCCATTCTTTAATGGTACGCATATACGTAATATATTGCAGAACGTAATGTCTATCGCAAAGAGAAAAGGGATTCCCTACCACTATTAACGAATATAAATTTTTGTCATATTTTCACAAGACCTCTTTGGAACTAAGAAAAGTATTAATGTTAGAAATTAGTGGTGGAAACAAGAACATATCAGAAGGCAACTGACACTTTTTCTACATTAAATTGCCCATTAACGTAATAATAAACCATAATATCACCACTTATATTATTTCCTCAGCAGGAAACTTATAAGGCGCAACCGCTTCTATTTAAAAAAAGACCTTCTTTCTTTCCTCTCAGCATGGCACGCATTGACAACAGTGCCGGGAATAGATGTGTAATATGTATAATTTAATTATTTTTGTCAATATTTATTAATTTATTTAGTTTAACTACTGTACATACGAACAGAGCGGCCAACTTATTCCGGAGGATTGTCAGCACCGTTCCCTTTTCCGCACCACTTAATTTTTAGAGTAATTCTCTTCAAATATTTTTACGATGAATTAACAATTTCGCGGACGCTGTCGTAGATTCACGTCATTTGATAATCTGTAACTCCGTCAGTGGGCGTTTCTTTTGCAATATGTATGTCATTTATTTCTTAAGAAAATACACAATATTCATATTTTTACAACCAATATTATATGGATACAAATACTTTGATTAGAAAGAGTGTAATTATAATGTCTATCCATTTGCAATATGAATCTGCATATGGAAAATTTTGCTCTGAAATACTGTAACTGAAGAGAATAACACCCACAGGCGGACCTTAATGTCAAAAAGAGAAAAACGTCCGGTCGCGAATGTATTAAGAAGAAAATATTCTAAAAAAGACTGGTGAAGAAAAGGGGGGGCGGTGCTAACAATCCTCTGAATTAGGTTGGCAGCTCTGTATTATAGTTCATACAGTCCTTGAATTCTTTTAATTTTCTACACCAATAATATTGTAAAGCAATTTTTGATATAAAAAAGCTTTTAAAACTTGACATGAAATAAATCTTATAAAAATACTGGTGGAAGGGTCCTTGATAAAAGGCGTGGCCGTAAGAAATAAAGTGTATGAAGGTAAATTTCATATGTTAATGTATTTATATTTCATAGTATCATTTTGTTTTGAAAGTAAATATAAATAAATTTAAAAAATAAATTTGTTTTCAATATATATATATATATGTATATATAATAACTTTTCAAACATTGTACAAGAAAAACTTTTTCAAAAATTCTTTAACTGTAATCTTTACTTAATATTTTTACGTAATCTGTAACTCTGTCAGTGGGCGTTCATTGCGCAATTTTTATGTTATATATTTATTAAGAATCTACCCTTTATTCGTATTTGTACTATCAACTATACAATGGTTTCAAACATTTTGGTCAGAAAGAATGTAATTATAATTTATATACATTCGTAATAGTGAATACAGAAAATTGTGTTCTGAAATATTGTAACTTGGCAGGATTTCGCCCACAGGTGTACCGTGCTGTCAAAAAGACAAAATCATGCGGTCGCGAAAGTGTTAAAAATATAAATAAATAAATAAATAAAGTGGAATGAAGTAAAGGACAAGGAAAAAATGCTCCGGAAGAAAGTATAATGTTGGCAACTCTGAATTTCGTAACTCTCACTCTGTGATTGCTAAGAATATCGTATTCCACCCATAGCGCCACGCTTGACTTGTTCACCGTTATTAGCCTTCCTTGTATTTGCGTATCGATTAACTATGAATTACTGACTTCAACTATGGATATCATTTCACAAGATTAAAATAAGACACTGCATTCGGTCAATACTCTGCTTGTATTTCACGATAAATCTCTGTTATTGTGCAAAGTTTTGCAAAAAAAAAAAAAAAGTGATATTCCGCCTATTTTAACGTTGAAGTAAGTTTTCATGTGATTCGTCAGTTCTTTCTTATACTACGCATCAAAAATTGCAACTCTTACCGTTTTAAAACTGGAGAACTCAAATGCCATCTCTGCAATATCCAATATCAGTTTATTGTATTTACTGTAGCACATATATATATATGTGGTTGCTAACCTTCTTATAAATTTTAATCTATCTATTAAACATTTAATGTCGGATATATGTAAGGCAAATCAATATAAATATATTAAAATCCTAACTTTAGTGCACATCCTTTAATTAAAATTTATTTTTATAATTAAATCATTATTTATTTTATTTCTTAATAACTTTTCAGAAACTATGCATGTGCCAAATCTCCCGTTTTTTAAGTAAGACGTAACACCGAAAATTTTTAATAATTGTTTTCAGTTTATTTATTGGTCAAATATAAATATTCCAGATTATGTTTAAAACTACTGATGACGAAATGTATTTAAAAATCTAAAAGTGTGGCAGTTATGAAATTGTTTTTAAATATACTATTTAAAATACTACTAAAGATATATTATTTTATTATTTATTCATTTTTCTTAATATTATCTATTTATGTAAATAAACAAAAGTGTCCCTAGTTTTAATAAAAAATAAACAGCTACATCTTTGTATTCTCTCTGTATTGTTATAGTTTTGATTGACTTGGATTGCTTGCTTAACTGTTAAATGTAATCGTTCATATTTCTGCATTTGTTCCATCGATCATTTAGTTAATGAATTACCTTTCTTCATATACATATATATATTTGGTTCTTTTTGTCACAGTGATTATGGTTTGGGCATTGGACAAAGAGTTCCTTTCGCATAATGCACTCTTAACAAAGAAGACCATAATTTGAATGTTCTGTTTCTTCAAATAGGATAAAATAAGGAATCCAGCAAGCTTTCATTCTTGTGATTTTTGCGTTATTTTTTTTTTACTGCAATCGTAAACTAAAACTGGGATTACTTAATCCCAGATATTTTTGTTAATCCCCCTCCCATTTTCATTTTTTCTTTCGAATTTTTTTTTTTTTTTTTTTTTATCCTTCTCTTTATATTGGTATCTTTATATCTCTGTAATTTTTTTCTATATGTTTTAATATGTATGAAAGGATAAAAATAATTAAGATTTTAAAATATATTTTTTAAATTGATATTTAAAGATAACTTAATATTAATAGCTCAAAATAACTCTTAAATTTAACAACATCATAACGGGAATTCTATTCTAGAGCCCATGTAAAGGTAATTTTACATGTTGTAAATCGAGTTATCCCGTTGAAATCGAGTTCTCCCGCTGAGTTCTCTTGTTGATGGTAATTGAGTTCTCCCGATTCAAAGCGGTAACAGTTGCAATCATTACCTGGAACCGTTGTAATGTAGTGCAAGAAAGAACTGATGAATCACATAAAAAACTTACTTCAGCGTTGAAATAGGCGAATCATTACATATTTTGTTTTTTTCTTTAATTTTAATCGACAAAATTTTCTTTATTGTAATTTATAATTCCTGGTAAGTTGTTCTTAAATTTAAAAGTTATTCCCAGCTATTAATATTAAGTTACCATAAAATATTGATTTAAAATATTAATTTAAAATCGTAATTCTTTTTATCCTCTCATATATATTAAAACTTACAGAAAATTACCAAATTAAAAAGAGAAAATATAAAGAGAAGAATCAAACAACAACAAGGAAGGATATTAATAAAAATAAAAATAAGACAAAAAATAAAATAAATAAATAAATAAATAATAAAATAAATAAATAAAACTTGCTTGATTCCCCATTTTATCAAGGCCATTGAAGGAAAAGAACATCCAGATTTGGTTTTCTTTGTTAAGAGTGCATAATGCGAAAAGAACATTTTGTCCAGAGCCCAAACCATAATCAGCGTGACAAAAAGAACCATATTAACCATAATAAAGGTATGAAAGAAGGGATTTAATTAAACAAGTGAGTGATGGAGCAACTGCAGAAATTTTAACGATTGTATTTAACAGTTAAGCAAGCAATCCAAGTCAGTCAAGATGATTGCAACATAGGGAGAATACAAAAATTTAGCTATTTTTTTTTATTATAACTAGAGACTCTTTTATTTATTTAAATAAATAGATAATATTAAGAAGAATATGAATAAATAATAAAATAGTACATTTGAAGTAGTATTTTAAATAGTTTATTTAAAAACGATTTCATAACTGCCAAACTTTTAAATTTTTAAATAAAATTTGTCATCAGTCTTTTTAAACATAATCTGGCATATTTATTTTTCACCAATAAATAAACTGAAAACAATTATTAAAAATTTCCGGTGTTAAGTTTTCTTTAAAAAAAGGAACACGTGGCACATATACAATTTCTGAAAAATTATTAACAAAAGGAAAAAAAAATAATAATAATTTAATTATGAAAATAAATTAATTAAAGGATAATCCACTATGGCTAGGATTTTAATATATTTATAATGATATATCTTACATATATCCGACACTAAATGTTTAATATGTACATTAAAATTTATAAGAAGGTTAGCAACTACATATACATATATGTGTTAAAGTAAATACAATAATCTTATAGCAGATATCGCAGAGACGGAAATTCAAAACATTACATATTTTTTTTCTTTTATTATATTTGACAAACTGCTGCACAAATAAGGAGATTCATTGTGAAATGTAGGCTGAGTATAGGCCAAATACAGTGTCTTAACTTAAACTTGTGAAATGATATCAATACATGAAGACAGTCACTTAGAGTTAACCAATACGCAAAGACAAGGAAGGCTAATAGCGGTGAACAAATCAAGCTTGGTGCTATGGGTGGAAGACGATATTCTTGGCGATCACAGCGTCATACTTGCCAACATCCTAATTAATGTTCCGTAATATCGTTAGCCCCACATTTTTTTTTTTTTTTTTTTACATCTGTAATTTTGAAAAGTAATATTTTCCAAATTCAAATATGATTAGGTAAGAAAAACAAAACTCTAAAAAAAATATTGGTGTAAAATACAAGCCGTGTCTAACGATAATAGGGAATATTAATTAGGATGTTGGCGAATGAGAGTTGTGCACTTTCGGAATCGCCATCAATATAATTTATTCCGAAACATTTTTTGCTTCGCCTTTTCTCCATACCACTTTATTTATTCCTTTATTTATTATTTTAAGAGGGATTTTTTTTTTTTTTCTTTTAATCGTAGTTATATATTAGAGAAAGTTATTCAGAAAATAAAGTGATGCGAAATAAAGGTGGGATTAAAAGTGCTACGGAATAAATTACAATGTTGACAACTATCATTACACAGAAGTTAGGAATATCTATTCATCGTGCACATCCCATAGTTCGGTGCACCCTTCTCATTCTACGAGAGCTCCAGAACCGATGTGCTATCTTCTATTCCCAGAGAATAATAATGATTAATGAAATGTTCTAACAAATGCCTGCAACAAGAGGATGATTCGAGGGTACTATTGTTAAACCAAAAGTTACCTGTGCAATTTTATTAATTCAAAGAGACAGAATTTTCCAGCAGACCTAATATATATGTATATATACAATAGAAGCGTCTTCTTTTTGGATGAGTTTAATATGTAAATAATATTATAGTTCACTTCTTTTTCTTATTACTTTTATAATATAATTTTTGAGATTGGAATTTATTTTTCCTTTTATAAACCTTGCGTTTGAAAAAAAAAAAATCACATCAATTTTGGTGTTATCGCGTTTCGTATACTGTAAATTTTTGACAAAAGATTACAGTATAACAGAAATAACACCTATTTGTATGCAACGTACTGCCAAAGCCATAGAAAAAATATTTATGTTGCATACCTTTATAAAAAGTATTTTTAATATTTTTTTGGAATTCATTATGTTTCTTCATGTGATAAATAAATCTTCAGACCTGCCAACCATCTCATTATAAACCGTACAATATTTAGTGTCCACTTTTTTTTTTTTTTTTTTTTTTTTTTTTTTTTTTTTTCACACCAGTCATTTTTTAGAGCAATTTTATTCTTATTTAATCGTAAGAACATTTGGAGAAAATTACTCTAAAATAAAGTAGCGTGAAAAAAGGGGCGTTTTTTCAAGAGGCGTTAACAATTGTACGGTTAAAATGAGATGGTTTGCAAGTATAAATCGTCTATTATTGTTCACTTTTTGAAAAGTTATTCTTTATATAAATAAATATATATATATATATATATACATTGAAAACAAATTTATATAATACATTTATTTATATTTACCTTCAAAGCAAAATGATACAATAAAATATAAATCCATTAACGTATGAAATTTACCTCCAAACAGAGCTGCTAACGTAATCCAGAGGATTGTTAGTACCACCCCTTTTTCTTCTCCAGTCTTTTTATAGAAGTCTTTTTTTTTTCTTCTTAATTCAAGAGAAGTACTCTAAATTTAAGTGGTGTGGAAAAAGGGACAGTACTAACAATCCTTCGGAAAAGATGGCAGGTCTGTTAATATATCTAGTAGTAAAAAAAAAAAAAAAGATCATTGACACCAAGAATTAAATTTTACGTATTATATATGTATTCCCGGCACTGTGTTTGGTACAGTTGCTCATATGATTTTCTAGAAAGTTGCTTTGAAAAAAGCGGGAGCGCGTTAGAGGCAGCACCTGCTGTAATTGGTTTTCGCGTGTTTGGGTGATCATTGCTTAAAAAATCGTTGGTACATTGAGCAAAGTTTACAGGCATATCCGTGTGCAGATACTGTCATTCTCCTGCAGTGTTGCCAGGTTACGCGAAATTTTTATCAACTGTCACCAATAATTTTGAGAAGTGATACTTAATGTATATAATAGATGATTAATCGTAAGTTATGTATGTTAAACATCATTTATAAAAATTATTGGTGACAATCAAATAAAAAAGTCGCGCAATCTGGCAGCCTGGTCCTCATGCTGAAATATTCTGGTTTTCTTCATTAATTTCTAACATTTATTCACTTCTTATTTCCAAAGAGGTCTTGTATAAGTATGACAAAAATTTATATTTGCTAATAGTGGTAGAAAACCTCTTTGTGATAGAACCTACCTACAGCAATACTTTACCTATACACGTACTGTTAAGTGCAGTTTCCACTGAGGGTAGGTTCGAAATGTTTCGAGCGGTGCTATTCAGAATCCTTTGATGTGGTCAAGCGGTTGGACCTGGTTCAACGAGGTTGCTTCGAAGGGGAACGTGCTTGGTCCTAACACCCAGCAGAGATAATTGAGGGGGCAGAGGCAGATATCTTTGTCAATTTTGCATGCTTTCCTTTGAAGTAACTGCGCAATCTGATAAAAAAGGGCTGCAACTGATGACAAGACATTTTACTCTTTGTGTCGGAAGCGTGATTAATGACTTTTTGAACCTTGGTCTTCAACTTCCAGTGGAAACCAGCCTTTAAAGAATGTGCGTTAACTGCGCTGCTATGTTCGTGTCGAATTTTCCCATACCCTACTTGATTTCACACATACGGTGAAATTTAACCAACCGCTTAATGGTTTGCTGCTATGCTTAACTCCTACAATATTGTAAAAGATGTTATTAAACTACAGGAAAGGTGTAACTTAATATCAATAATATTGTATTTGTTGAATTTCAGTGAAATAATGCAAAAATGTTCATTTCTGCTTTACTCATCCTTTTGACAAATTATAGTATATGCTACAATTTTTTCTTAGTCTTCATGATCTAAATAAAATTTAGTCAAGCTTTAGTGAAAAACGATATATATAAATTTGAGAGTTGTAGGTACAGAAGGCTACAAATCTTATATTTACACCGAAAAAAATACAAATTGTTCTTTGATATACATTTTTCAAAAGAGAAAAAGAAAAAGAAATGGAAGAGAGAGAGAGAGAGAGAGAGAGAGAGACAGAATAATGTGTAGTTATTAATATAATAGTTTAATTAACCTTAGCGGTTGTCTACATGATAAAATTTGGTTCAACTTATTTTTTTTTTTTTCCCAATGGTAATACTTATTTTTTACACCATATTGGAATTTCTGAGATTAAGTCTGTTTGCAAAAAAGTATAATTTATATATTTTTAATAAATAATTCATAGAGTAATAAGAATTAGAGGTTCATAACTACAATAAAACAAAAAAAAGAAAAAAAAATCTCACACAGAAATGTATTATGTTTATTCAGATAATAATCGATAAAAGAGTAAGGCAACTTTAAATATAAAATAAGTTAATCTAATGCTAATTAAGAAATGATGTCTGCATCATGACTTGAGTAACTATTTTAATTCCTGTGTATTCAAAGTTCAAATTGACACTAATAATAACAAGTGACAGTTCCTTAACAGATAAAAAACGAAATATCACTGTAACGCGAAAAATGGTGATAGTAATGAGTAGTCAACTTGAAAACCCAAATTTCTGATAAAGCCTCTTGTAAACCTGCAAAAATTAATATAGGTCATAATTCATACATACACACACACATATATATAGATATATATATTAAATAAGAAGTTATTGATAATTTTCCTAATTCAAAAAATGTCTTATAATCAAAAATATGCAAGGAATACGTTTGGGTTATTTCATTATAATGCTTAAAGAAATAAAATTTAAATATAATAACTTTTTCAAAGGTATGAATCGGTGTGTGTCCTCTCATTTAACATTACAATCCCTATATCTTGACAGCTCATACTCTCGAAAAATTTGAGAAAAATACATAAACCATACCATTTTACGAGCTGATCCTAGTAATCTGAAAAATTGTCAAATATGGGTGTTGCTTTTGAAAAAAATGAAGTTGGTCCCAGTTTTAGTATGGACACGATTCTCTAAGCAAACTCTAAGAATGTCACTATAAACTCGATATTGTTACCTATCGATCGGTACATGTTGCATGTATCTACGCTTTTCTTTTTTTCTTTTTTAATGGCTGTACATATTGGAATGAAATCCAAAATTTGTGATTAATACATACTTGCCAACATACTAATTAATATTCCGTAGTAGTGTTAACCCCGCCTTCTTTTTCACACCGGTATCTTTTTAGAGAATTTTTCTTCTTACTTAATCGTAATTGTATTTGGAGAATATTACTATAAAATTTAATGGTGTGAAAAAAAGGGCGGTTCTAACAAAACTACATACTATTAATTAGGATGTCGGCAAGTATTTTAATAGGCCAACTATAACTCGCTATACCTGATTTCCAATATCTTTATTTTTAGTATGGTTTTTTGCTTTCTCGGAATTTAAAAGCGCATTTTCTTTCACCAATAAACATGAGACCACACTTGCAAGTTATTTTACAATAGCTCCATTTGGATAAAATTTTGCTACACTTCATTAAATTTTTATTTAATACTAAAAGGAACATCACCTTGAAATGAAATTTTTTGAGATATGAGAAATTTGATTACTTATATTAGTGTACAATTATAGTATGATTATTATGATTATGATTATTATTATGATTATCATTATTTTGAGATTTGATTCGATTCAAAATAATTTCGTTTAACTAGTTTGTGATACGTAGAGTGTATATAATTTCACCTTTTGAATGGTCATATTATAATCATTCAGTCAATGGATTTCCCTTCCAGATGATTGTTTGGTAGAAGATTTTTTTAAGGTCAATTGATTACGCTAGTGTACTAGGCTTACATGTGGAATGTCCTCCGTGGGGGTACATAAAACAAACATAAAAATAAAAATTTTAATTTATCCTCTTTTTGCAGTTTTTAATATGTTAGAAATAAAGATTTTATTGATATTTATATTTGATTTTCTTATTTCGTCTCAAATATACTTATATTCTTTCAAAATAAAAGTTATTGAAACGTATTTTTCACTCTCAAATAATTAGTATTTTGTTAACTGAAATTGTAATCGTTTTCTAAGAAATTATTATATTGCTGAAAATGAAACAACTCTAAATAAAAACAATATTCAGATTAAAATTATTTTAAGGATTGTTACTAAGCGCATAATTAACATTCGGTTAATTAAATCCAGCATAACTTATAACAATCAACATCTTTTTTACGAATATTTCTGAATTACTTTGAAAATGTTTCACATTTATCCTTCTGTTGTCAGTTGCTTTTGTTTGCATTACTACATTTTTGTTTTTTTATTTATAGATACAGTTGTAGCGTTATTCATAAAACTTTATTTTAGATATTTGTTACGTCGATTTGGAAGCTCCATATTGACATAGAAATAACTGTCATATCCTATTTTGATTTTGATTTTTTTTAACAACCTTGAAAATTCATTTTTGATTGAATAGAGTGGTAGGCTGATTTTTTACTAACTATGTGAAAAATACCAGATCCGGAAATCGAACTCGGATCTTCCGCTTAACGAGCGGATGCTCTAACCACTGTGCTAACCTGGCTGATAACCAGCTCGTCACTTCTCACATAATATACGTTGATAAGATCACCGAGTCTGCATTAGAGCAGCTATGTCAAGTGACAAATTTGAACATAATACAACTCCAATAGGCCACGAAATTTCAATTTGGAAATTTTTAAGAACCTTGAATAGTCATTTTTGATAGAATGGAGTGGAAGGCTGATATTTTACCAAGTATGTAAAAAATATTAGAGCCGGGAATCGATCTTCTGTCTTCCGCTTAACGCGCGGATGCTCTGATCACTGTGCTACCATGGCTGATAACTTGCTCGGCACTTCTCACATAATATACGCTGTTAATGCTAGCGAATTAGAGCAGCTATGTCAAGTGGGAAATTTGAACATGGTACAACTCCAACAGAAAATTCCGGCCTCGAAATTTCCATTTAGAAGTTTTTTAACAACCTTGAAAATTCATTTTTGATATAATTGAGTGTAAGTCTGATTTTTTACCAACTATGTGAAAAATACCAGAACAGGGTATGGAACCCGGGTCTTCCGCTGAAAATGAATTTTCAAGGTTGTTAAAAAATTTCTAAATTGAAATTTCGTGGCCTATTGGTGTTGGGCCATGTTCAAATTTGTAACTTGACATAGCTGCTTTAATGCCGACTCGATGACTTTACTAACGTATATTATGTGAAATGTGCCGAGCTGGTTATCAGCTTGGGCAGCTCAGTGGTTAAAACATCCACGCGTTAAGCGGAAGACCCGAGTTCGATTTCTGGCTCTAGTATTTTTAACGTAGTTGGTAAAAAATCAGCCCTCCACTTCATTTTATCAAAAATTAATTTTCAAGCTTGTTAAAAATTGTCTAAATTGAAATTTCGCGGTCTATTAGAGTTGTGTCATGCTCTAATTTGTCACTTGACATAGCTGCTCTAATGCAGACTCGATGACCTTACCAACGTATACCTTACCAACTGAGTTACTGACTTCAACTATTGATACATTTTCAAAAGATTAAAATAAGACACTACATTTGGCCAAAAATGTGTTTGTGTTTCACAATAAATCTCTGTATTTGTGCAAAGTTTTGCAAAAGAAAGAAAAAAAAAAGTTATGTTGCACCTATTTCAACGTTGAAGTAAGTTTTCGTGTGATTCGTCAGTTTTTTCTTGTATTACGCGGCAACAATTGCAACTGTTACCGTTTTGAAACTGGAGAACTCAAATGCCGCCTTTGCACTATCCGATATCAGTTTATTCTATTTACTGTAACACATATATATCTGTAGTTGCTAACCTTCTTATAAATTTTAATCTACGCATAGCTGCCAATATTTTAATTTATTCCGGAGTACTTTTAGCTCCGCCTTTATTTCGCACCACTTTATTTATAGAAAAATTTTCTTCAATACATAACTCACATAAAATAAGAAAAAAAATACTTTTAAAAAATAAGTGGTACGAATTAGAGGCGGGGCTAAAATTACACCGGAATAAATTAAAATATTGGCAGCTATGTCTACGTATTAAACATTTAATGTCGGATATATGTAAGGTAAATCAATATAAATATATTAAATTCTAACCTTAGCGGACATCCTTTAATTAAAATTTATTTTCATATTTAGATCATTATTTATTTTAATTCTTAATAACTTTTCAGAAACTATGTGTGTGCCAAGTTCCCCGTTTTTTAAGTATGTCTTAACTTCGGAAACTTTAATAATTGTTTTCAGTTTATTTATCGGTCAAAAATAAATATTCTAGATTATATTTAAAACTACTGATGAAGAAATTTATTTAAAAATCTAAAAGTGTGGCAGTTATGAAATTGTATTTAAATATACTATTTAAAGTACTACTTAAAATATACTATTTTATTAATTATTCATTTTTCTTAATATTATCTATTTATTTATATGAACAAAAGTGTCCCTAGTTTTATTAAAAAATAAACAGCTACATCTTTGTATTCTCTTCGTATTTTTATAGTTTTGATTGACTTGGATTGCTTGCTTAACTGTTATAGGTAATAGTTCATATTTCTGCATTTGTTCCATCGCTAATTTATTTAAAGAATTACCTTTCTTCGTATATATATTTGGTTTATACGGTTCTTTTTGTCACAGTGATTATGGTTTGGGCATTGGACAAATAGTTCTTTTCGCATTATGCACTCTTAACAAAGAAAACCATAATTTGGATATTCTCAGAGCCTGATTAAGGGGGAAGTACACATTATCTCCGCTCTCACCGGAATATTTTTTCAAGTATTTTTTACTTCATGTCATAGAAATTCCACGCTTTGACGAGGAAATATTTTTTTTTTTAAATGAACGGTGTAAAACAATCCAATTTACTTATCGTTATTAGACATCAGAATTCTTTTAAAATAATTTTTAATGGGAATTTTCTGTTTATTATAGGAGGAAAGTATTTGTTAAAAAGTAACGGTGTAAGTATGAATAATGTGTGCTTCCCCCTTAATCAGGCTCTGGATATTCTGGTTCTTCAATGTTCTTGATAAAATTGGGAATCCATAAAGCTTTGATTATTTTGATTTTTGTTTTATTTTTAATTTTACTAAAATCTTAAACTAAAACTGGGATTACTTAATCCCAGATATTTTTGTTAATCCCCCTCCCATTTTTATTTTTTCTTTTCTTTCTTTCTTTCTTTTTCTTCCTTTTCTTTTTTCTTTTTTTTTTTTTTTTTTTGTTTGATCCTTCTCTTTATAGTGGTATCTTTATTTCTTGGTAATTTTCTATAAGTTTCAATATGTATAAAAGGATAAAGCGAAATAAGATTTAAAAATATTTTTTTTTTTATCGATATTTAAAGATAACTTAATATTAATAACTCAGAATAACTCTTAAATTTAACAACATCATAACGGGAATTCTATTCTAGAGCCCATGTAAAGGTAATTTTACATGGAAATTGAGTTATGCCGTTGAAATCGAGTTCTCCCGTTGAGTTATCGCGTTGATGGAAATTGAGTTCTCCCGATTCAAAGCGGTAAGAGTTGCAATCATTAACTGCAACCGTAGTAATGTAGTGCAAGGAAGAACTGATGAATCACATGAAAACTTACTTCAGCGTTGAAATAATCTAATCATTGCATATTTTATTTTTTTCCTTTAATCATAATCGAGAAAATTTTCTTTAATTGTAATTTATAATTCCTGTTATGTTGTTCTTAAATTTTAGAGTTATTCTCAGCTATTAATGTTAAGTTACCATTAAATATTAATTTAAAATACTAATTTAAAATCGTAATTCTGTTTGTCATTTCATAGTATCGCCAGTGGTCGAAACTCGACTATTTTTTTTTTTTGCAAGGCGAGGCAAAGCAAAGTTATTGCCTTTTCCTAAACGGAATGCAATTGCAACACAGCTGCTTCAAATTTTGCCGATATTCACTCTAACTGAATCAGCAGTGTTTTACTTAATATAATTATTTCTCTCTGTAGATGTTAGCCTTTCCTGAAATGAGAGAAAATCGCAACGTGAAAACGCCCCTTGTTGTGTGATACAGCCCAGAAGCTAATAGGTACCATGTCAAACCAAGGCCCAACCAAGTATCAAATTCTGTTAAATTAATTCGATTGGTTCATAAAGTACAGTGTTTGAGCAAAAAAAAAAAAAGATATTTTTCAAAAATGGTCGAATTGAGTTCGGGAAATTTCAAAACGTGTAACTTTATCGAAAACCGAAAATCTGAAACTTTTCTGAATCGTGTATTTTCTACTTATATATGCAGAGGAAAGAGTAATAAATCCACTTTCTAAAAAATAAAAATAAGTAATCAATTTCACTTAATTAAAATGCAAGGAAATCTCAAAACGTGTAAATTCATCGAAAACCGGAAATCAAAAGTTTTTATGTATCTTCTACTTGTTTCTTCTACCCACAAAAGCTAGCAATAAAGACACTTTTTTTAAAAAATAAGTAGCCAATTTCAGTTAATTGAAACGTAAAGAAAGCTCAAGTAAATTCAGCAAAAAACGGAAATCGGAATTTTGTCCGTATCGTCTACTTATACATGCAGCAGTTAGTAACAAATCCATTTTCCTTTTATTTAGTATATTAGTTCAATATTTATTGTTTAAATATCACCCTTTGAAATGAAATGTTTATGTTTACATTCGAAACTGGAAGTTTGCCATTTTTTTTTCTGAAGTTTTGTGATTTTAAATTAAAATTTTATCAATTTTACAGAAAAAGTAACTCAATCAAACACATGTAGTCAGTAACCTATATATAGCTATACCCAAATATCGGAATTAAAATCGGCAGATAATTTCCGTTATTTTTAATATTTTTTTACAAAAAATCCAATAGACGATTAACATAGAAAATCTTTTTCTTGGCTCCATGGACAGACAGTGACGTCATCACTTCGCTTGCGTATAGTGATGCTACATTATACAAATTACTGTGTCTATGATTTTATTTGAGCTTTATGAAATTGCCAGATTTAACAACTTTCTACTTTTAGGTATTTTTTAATGTAAAGGAATACGTGTATGAAAGGGAAAAATGGGGGGAAAATGCATAAAAAATAAATGAATTTTTAAATACCTTCTTGACATCGTAAGAAAATTTGTATATAATATTTGTAAATAATATTTGTATTGGCACCTTCCGGCAAACCATACCTTTCGAATGATGCCATTTTCATCCCTCTACTCCCATAATTGATACGTTAAAAAGGGACTACAGATTTTATGCTTGCCTATTAATATATAGATTAAAACATACAGAAAATTACCAAATTAAAAAGAGAAAAAAATAAAGAGAAGGATCAAACAACAACAATAAAACAAAGAAAAAAAATGGGCAGGAGACTAATAAGAATAAAAATTAGACAAAAAAAAAAATAATAATAATAATAATAATAATAATAATAATAATAATAATAATAATAATAAAGTTTGCTTGATTCCCCATTTTATTTAGGACATTGAGGGAACAGAACATCCAGAATATGTTTTAATCACATTAAAAACTGAGACAGACAATATGCACTAAAAATATACAATTTAAAGCAATAAAAACACAAAACAGAAATTTAAACGTTTCGATCCTTTTACAGGCTCCTCATCAGTAAAAAACATCAAATGTAAATGCGGAGAAGAACATCAGACTTTCATTAAGTGAGTACAACGTATTCATCGGGAACTGCGCATACCTCATTAAGGGGTGAAAAATGTTGATTTGTTCTCTTCATACTCGAATTAAGGAACATAAAACAAATGTCAAAAACCGTGATGTACTTTCGAAAATTGTACAGCATACCATAGAAACTGACCATTTACCTCATTTTAACAGTACTAAAATAATCATATCTAACTGTTTAAATTATTATTCTAGAATTTTCCTGGAGGGCGGGTACACAAATCAACATTTTTAACCCCTTAATGAGGCATGCGCAGTTCCCGATGAATACGTTGTACTCACTTAATGATAGTCTGTTGTTCTTCTCTGCATTTACATTTGATGTTTTTTACTGATGAGGAGCCTGTAAAAGTCTCGAAACGTTTAAATTTATGTTTTGTGTTTTTATTGTTTTAAATTGTATATTTTTAGTGCATATTGTCTGCCTCAGTTTTTAATGTGATTAAAATTTAATTTAACTACAAGACGTAATGATTTTTAAATATTTTAAATCCAGATTATGGTTTTCTTTGATAACAGTGCATAATGCGAAAAGAACTTTTTGTCCAGAGCCCAAACCATAATCACCGCGAAAAAAATAACTATATTAACCATAATAAAGATATGAAGAAAGGGATTTAATTAAATAAGGGAGTGTTGGAACAACTGCAGAAAATTTAACGATTATATTTAACAGTTAATCAAGCAATCCAAGTCAGTCAAGGTGATTGCAACATAGAGAGATTAAAAAAATGTAGCATTTTTTTTTTTTTTTTTTTTTTTTTTTTTTTTTAATTACAACTAAAGACTCTTTTATTTATTTAAATAAATATGTAATATTACGAAGAACACGAATAAATAAAAAAATAGTATATCTGAAGTAGTATTTTAAACAGTATATTTAAAAACAATTTCATAACTGCCAAACTTTTAGATTTTTAAATAAAATTTGTCATCAGTCTTTTTAAACATAATCCGGTATATTTATTTTTGAGCAATAAATAAACTGAAAACAATTATTAAAAATTTCCAGTGTTAAGTCTTACTTGAAAAACGGGACACGTGGCACATATACAATTTCTGAAAAATTATTAACAAAAGAAAAAAAATAATAATAATTTAATTATGAAAATAAATTAATTAAAGGATATCCACTGTGGCTTGGATTTTAATATATTTATATTGATATGTCTTACATATATCCGACACTAAATATTTAATATGTACATTAAAATTTATAAGAAGGATAGCAACTACATATGCATATAAGTGTTAAAGTAAATACAATAAACATATAGTAGATATTGCAGAGACGGAAATTCAATTATTCCGTTTCAAAATGGTAACAGTTACAATCGTTAACTTCAACCGTAGTAATGTATTGCAAGAAAGAACTGATGAGTCACATGAAAACTTACTACAATGTTGAAATAGGCGGAGCATTACATATTTCTTTTTCTTTAATTATATTTGACAAAATGCTGCACAAATAAGGAGATTCATTGTAAAATATGGACAGAGTATGGGCCAAATGCAGTGTCTTAACTTAAACATGTGAAATGGTATCAATACATGAAGACAGTCACTTAGAGTTAACCAATACGCAAAGACAAGGAAGGCTAATAGCGGTGAACAAATCAAACTGGGTGCTATGGTTGGAAGACGATATTTTTAGCGATCACAGAGTCATACTTGCGAACATCCTAATTAATGTTCCGTAATATCATTAGCCCCGCCTTTTTTTTTTTTTTTTTTTTTTTTTTTTCACACCAGTAATTTTGAAAAGTAATATTATCCAAATTCAAATATGATTAGATAAGGAGAACAAAACTCTAAAAAAAATATTGGTGTGAAATAAAAGCCGTGTCTAACGATAATAGGGAATATTAATTAGGATGTTAGCGAATGAGAGTTGCGCACATTCAGAATCGCCAACATTATAGTTTATTCTGAAGCATTTCTTGTTTCACCTTTACTCCATACCACTTTATTTAATCCTTTATTTATTTATTTTAAGAGGTTTTTTTTTTCTCTTTTAATCGTAGTTATATATTAGAGAAAGTTATTTTGAAAATAAAGTGATGCGAAAGAAAGGCGAGATTAAAAGAGCTACGTAATAAATTACATAGTTGGCAACTATCATTACACAGAAGTTAGGAATATCTATTCATCGTGCACATCCCATAGTTCGGTGCGCCATTCTCATACTACGCGAGCTCCAAAACCGATGTGCTATCTTCTATTCCCAGAGCATAATAATGATTAATGAAATGTTCTAAGAAATGCCTGCAATAAAAGGTTCAGAGGGTACTATTGTTAAGCAAAAAGTTACCTATGCAATTTTATTAATTCAAAAAGACAGAATTTTCCAGCAGACCTAATACACATGTTTATATACAATAGGTGCGTCTGATGCATTCTTTTTAGATGAGTTTAATATGTAAATAACGCATTTTCTTACGCATTTTTTTGTTATTATTTTGTTAATAGAATTTTTGAGGTTTTAATTTCTTTTTCCTTTTATAAACCTCGCGTTTGAAAAAAAAATACGCGTCAATTTTGATGTTATTAGGTTTCGTATGCTGTAATTTTTTGACAAAAGGTTACAGTATAACAGAAATAACACCTATCTGTATGCAACGTACAGCCAAAGCCATTAAAAAATTATTTATGTTGCATACCTTTATAAAAAGTATTTTTAATAATGTTTGAAAAATATTTTTTTGGAATTCATCCCGTTTATTCATGTGATAAGTAAATCTTCAGATCTGCGAACCATCTCATTATCAACCGTACAATTTTTGGTGCCCACGTTTTTTTTTCACGTCAGTCGTTTTTTAGAGCAATTTTATTCTGATTTAATCGCAAGAACATTTAGAGAAAATAACTCTAAAAAAAAAGTGGTGTAAAAAAGGGGACGTTTTTTCAAAGGGCTTTAACAATTGTACGGTTATGAATGTGGTGATTGGCAAGTATGAATCTTCTATTCTTGTTTACTGTTTGAAAAGTTATTCTTCAGGAAAAGATGTATACACATTGAAAACAAATTTATATAATTAATTAATTTATATTTATCCTCAAAACAAAATGATGTAATAAAATATAAATACATTAACATATGACATTTACCTTCAAACAGAGCTGTTATCCTAATCCAGATGATTGTTAGTACCACCTCCTTTTTCTTCTCCAGACTTTTTTTTTAAATATTTTTCTTCTTAATTCATCGTAAAAATATTTGAAGAGAGCTACTCTAAAAGTTAAGTGGCGTAGAAAAAGGGACGGTAATCACAATCCTTCGGAATAAGACGGCAGGTCTATTAAAATATAACTAGTAGTAAAAAAAAGGTCATTACACCAATAATAAAATTTTACATATTAAGTATGTATTCCCGGCACTGCGATGATGCACTTGCAATTGCAACACTCTGTCTAGTTGCATTAAAAAAAGCGGGAACGCCTAAAAGGCTGTACCTGCTGTAATTACACTGATGGAAAAAAAAATCCTAGCACCAGGAAGGAGCTGTGCTACATAAACGAAATTTGGTAGGCGTGTTTGTACATCTGAAAGATGACGTCGATTCAAATTTCGAGCTACGCGCATAAGTGTGGCGCTTGTAGCGACACTATGAACATGCAAATGAGGTTTGCTCTAAATAAGCGCTGTAAGGTTCGTGATCGTTATTTACAGTTGAGATTTGACGTAGTGGGTTAATGTTAGTCAAGGATGCCTCTAAGAAGACGAAGAAGCCATTATCAACAGCTGACTGAGTTTGAACGAGTTCGTGTAGTAGGGCTACGAGAATGTGGGTTTTCTTTCCGCGATATTGCAGAAAGACTTGGCAGGAATGTATCCACTGTGCATGAGTGTTGGCAGCAGTGGTCAAGGGAAGGTACTGCCTCAAGAAGACCGGGTTCCGGGCGGTCGGCTTTACTGAGAGGGAAGACCGCCGCGTTCGGCGTATGGCTGTGGCTAATCGTACTGCGTCTGCAGCTGAAAATCGAGCTGCAGTTGGCACCACAGTGACACAACGAACTGTTACAAATCGTTTACTTCAAGGACAGCTCCGAGCCAGACGCCCTGTAGCGTGCATTCCACTGACTCCAAACCACTTCCGTTTGCAACGTGAGTGGTGTCAAGCTAGAGCTTATTGGAGGACGGAGTGGAGATATGTTGTGTTTTCTGATGAAAGCCGGTTCTGCCTTGGTCGCAGTGATAGCCGTGTGTTGGTTAGAAGGAGGCCAGGTGAACGCCTGCTAGCGACCTGTCTGCGGCCTAGACACACAGGGCCTACTCCTGGAGTTATGATTTGGGGAGCAATTTCGTATGACAGCAGGAGCACTCTCGTGGTTATCCCATGCACCCTGACTGCAAATTTGTACGTCAGTCTAGTGATACAACCTGTTGTGCTGCCATTCATGAACAGCATTCAAGGGGTGTTTTTCAACAGGATAACGCTCGCCCTCATACCGCTGTTGTAACCCAGCATGCTCTACAGAGTGTCGACATGCTGCCTTGGCCTTCTAGATCACCAGATCTTTCTACAATCGAGCACGTATTTGACATCATTGGACGACAACTCTAGCGTCATCCACAACCAGCATTAACCGTCCCTGCATTGACCGCCCAAGTGCAACAGACATGGAACTCCATCCCACAAACTGATATCCGACACCTGTACGAGACAATGCATGCACGTTTGCATGCTTGCATTCAAAATTCTGGCGGTTACACCGGTTACTAATGTACCAACATTTCACATTTGAAATGGCTCTTCTCGCCAATGTCTCTACCTGTGATCTTGAAACTTTAATCAATTAAATATGTTACCTAGACAAATGTATTGCTGAAATTTCATTACTGTACAATAATTTTTTCTTGGTGTTGGGATTTTTTTTCCATCAGTGCAGTTATCATATGAATCGCGTGTACAGGAGATCATTGCTTAACCCTTTCATTCGCAGTGTTCCCTCTTATGGAACGCCTAATTTTAATTCTCAAGTGCAAAAACTCATCCCGGAAATTTTTTATCAAAAATTTACATTTATAACATAGCAGAAAAGGCCCTTTTTTAACATGAAAATTTAAAATTTCTTCTATTTTAATTATGTTCGTAAGTTCGGTGGCAGTGTAATTTAAATGATGCGAATTACCTTGCGCCGAAAAGGGTTAAAATACTCCGGAATAAATTGAAATGTTGGGATCTATGCAACTTTTACGAGTTTTTCTTGTCGATAATGTTTACTTATAAGGTGATTTATGTATTAAATTAAATATTATTTGAATTTAATAAGGTTTATTTTCAGATGTTTGAAACCGAAAATTTCTCGAAATAGAACAATAGTATTTTCTTTTAAAAAATATTTATGATCAGCTATGTGTCTAAAAGCCATTTTAAAAGTTAGTTTATTAACCTTTAAAATAAATTAAGTAGTGAACGTTAAAGGGTTAAAAAAATCGTTAGTACATTGAGCAAAGTTTATGGGCATATCCTTCTCAGATAGTATCAATCTCATGCAGTGCTGCCAGATTGCACGACTTTTTTTATTCAACTGTTAGTAATAAGGTTCATACCTACATTTAAAAATAAAAATAAAAAAAAATCTCTAACAGAAAAGTATTGTGTTTATTCAGATAATAATAGATAAACCAGTAAGGCAACTTTAAATATAAAATAAGCTAATCTAATGCTTATTCAGAAATGATGTCTGCGTCATGACTTGAGTAACGGTTCCTTAACAGTTAAAAACGAAATATCACTGTAACGCGAAAAATGGTGATGGTAATGAGCAGTAGACTTGAAAACCCAAATTTCTGATAAAGCCTATTGTAATCCTGCAAAAATTAATATTATATATGTGTGTGTACTCATACGTTCGTTATTATATATGTGTGTGTATACGTCATTATATATGTGTGTGTATTCATACATACACATATATAATTCATACACACACACACACACACACACACACACACACACACACACACACACATATATATATATATATTAAATAAGAAGTTATTAATAATTTTTCTAATTCAAAAAACGTCTTATAATCAAAAATATGCAAGAAATACGTTTGGATCATTTCATTATAATGCTTAAAGAAATAAAATTTAAATATAATAACTTTTTGAAAGGTATGAATCGATGTGTGTCCTTTCATCTAATATTAGAATCCCTATATCTTGACAGCTCATACTCTCGGAAAATTTGAGAAAAATATATAAGCTATACCATTTTACGAGCTGTAATCCTAAAAATTTTCTGAAATGGGTACTGCTTTTGAAAAAAAGGAAGTTGGTCCCAGTTTTAGTATGGACTCGATTCTCTAAGCAAACTCTAAGAATGTCATTATAAATTTGATATTTTTACTATCGATCGGTACCTGTTGCATGTATCTACGCTTTTTTTTCTTTTTTTTATGACTGTACATATTAGAAAAAAAGAGGTTTCTGATATCCAAAAATACATAATTGCCAACATACTATTTAATATTCCGTAGTAGTGTTAACCCCGCCTTCTTTTTCACACTAGTATCTTTTCAGAGAATTTTTCTTCTTACTTAATCGTAATTGCAATTGAAGAATATTATTATAAATTTTAATAGAATGAAAAAAAAGAAAAAAGAAAAGAAACGGTATTAACAAAACTACAGTGTATTAATTAGGATGTCGGCAAGTATGTTAATAGGGCAACTATAACTCGCTATAACTGATTTCCAATATTTTTATTTTTAGTATGGTTTTATGCTTAAAAGCGCATTTTATTTTACCTATAAACGTGAGACCACACTTGCAAGTTGTTTTACAATAGTTCCATTTTGGATAAATTTTTGCTACACTTCATTAAATTTTTATTTAATACTAAAAGGAATATAACCTCGAAATGAATTTTTTTGAGATAGAGATATTTTATGTAAAAATAGTGGTGTAAATTTATAGTATGATTATTATTATTATTATTATTTGAGAAGACCCCCACGGAGGGCATTCCCCCTCTAGGCCTAGGACACATCAGGAGTCAATCGGCCTTAATTCCTACAACCAACTATTATTATTTGAGATTTGATTCGATTCAAATTAATTTTGTTTAACTAGTTTGTGATACGTAGAGTGTATATAATTCCACATTTTGATTGGCTGGTAGAAGTTTTTTTAGGTCGATTGATTACGCTAGGGTCCTAGGCCTACATGTGGAATGTCCTCCGTGGGGGAACACCTTAAGATTAATGAGTGTATTTCTTCTAGGTAAATGAGTACGATAAAATTAACTAAAGTTGAATTAATTTCATTCTTTCATTTCAAATAAGTTGATGGTCAATTTTTTATTGCTCGAGAAGTTTTAGTTATAATTTAAAAAAATTGATACCTTTAAAATGAGATTGGAAAATTTAAAAACAAACATAAAAATTAAAGTTTCAATTTATCTTCTTTTTGCAGTTTTTAATATTAGTAGTTAGAAATAAGGATTTTATCGATATTTACATTTGATTTTCATATTTCATCTCAAATATACTCATATTCTTTGAAAATAAAAGTTATTGAAACGTATTTTTCAATCTCAAATAATTAGTATTTTTTTAATTGGAAATTGCAATCGTTTTCTAAGAAATTATTATATTGCTGAAAATGAAATAACTCTAAATACAAACAATATTCAGTTTAAAATTATTTTAGAGATTGTTTCTAAGCACAGAATTAATTTTGGGTTAATTAAAAACAGCATAACTTATAACAATATGCATCATTTTTACGAATATTTCTGAATTACTTTGAAAATGTTACACAGTTATCCTTCTGTTGTCAGTTGCTTTTGTTTGCATTGCTACATTGTTATTGTTTTTTATTTATATATACAGTTGTAGTGTTATCCATAAAACTTATTTTAGATATTTGTTACGTCGATTTGGAAGCTCCATAATGACATAGAAATAACTATCATATCCTATTTTGATTTAGAAATTTTTTAAAAAACTTGAAAATTCACTTTTGATTGAATGGAGTGGAAGGCTGACTTTTTACCAACTATGTGAAAAATATCAGACCCGGGAATATAACTCTGGTCTTCCACTTAACGCGCGGATGCTCTAATCACTGTGCTACCATGGCTGATAACCAGCTCGGCACTTCTCACATGGTATACTTTGGTAAAGTCACCGAACCTGCATTAAAGCAGCTATGTCAAGTGGCAAATTTGAACATGGCTCAACTCCAACAGGCCACGATATTTCAATTTAGAATTTTTTTAGCAACCTTGAAAAAATTCATTTTTGATAGAATGGAGTGGAAGGCTGTTTTTTTTTTCTTTAAATACCATTATAAGTTAAGAGTAATTCGCTTCAAGAATAGAATTATTCATATGTTTTTTTTGACACTTAGATAAACTGAAAATTTTTACAAATTTTTTTCGGTACAAAGTTTTTTTTGAAAATCGGGAAATTTGGTAACTATGATTTATGTAATAAATCAGAAACTTTAGTTATTTCTGAAAGCAAAGTAACGAAATATTTATTTCAATTATTGGCCTTTTATTCATTATTCGAGTATTTCACAGTTTAAAAATAATAAGATAAATTTTTGCAGACTAGATGATTTACATACATTTTCACTTACATTACACGGAAATAACTTTTATAGGCAGCTAATAATAATTAAATACTGAAAACACTCTATCAATGTAAACATTAAATGTTACGTTGGTATAAATATACATATATATATATATATATAAAGTTTTGAATATTTAATTATCCCGACGTAATTTTATTTAAAGGGAATGTTTATAAAAATTAATTTTTGTTTCTGCGTTATATAATAAATAAACTGTAAATATCATTTGTACAATAAATAAAATATTTAAACTTTTTTTCTTTTTTTTTTAATGTAATTTTCATTTTCAATTTTTTTTTTTTTTTTTTTTTTTTTTTTTAATTTAGATTCAAAACTGCTTTTTAAAGATATATCCTTAATATGCACGAGATTCATTCGCTATGTTTTTTTTTTTTTTTTTTTTTTTTGTTTTCCAAAATTGAAATACATTTTAATTTGCGGCTTCATTGTCCTTAATTGTAAAACATTTTAACCATTAGATAATTACGTCTAATTTCTCACAAAAAATTCAATGTATTTCTTTATTAGATATTATATAATGATTTTATTTGAATAAATAATGAGTTTGTTACGGTTATTTTAATAGATATAATACACGAAAAAATGTATACTTTTTTTTATGTATATTTATAAAATATGCTGTTCTAAAATTTAAATTTCATTTCTTTATTTGCTTTGTGATGAAATGCAGTTATTATATCAACAATTATTTATTAATCACAAAATTGGTTATAATTTTTCTAAAATATACTGATATTGAAACTTATTTATATATATTTAATGTAGATATTATATAATGAATTATTTATATTAATTACAAAAATATATATATCTTGAAATTTATATTACATTTAAAATTATTTCTAAGAAATATGATTTTTTTTTGTATCTAACATTTTGTTTCCAAAATGTGCAAATGACTCGAAAAAAAAATTATACGTCTAGACAAATATCTTACCATTCAACGTTTTTTATATTCAAGAAAATAAATATTAAGGAAATAAACGAATTAATTAATAATAATAACAAAAAAAAAAAAAAAAACTTATCAAACATAATTGAAAAATAGATAAATAAATAAATTCTGTATCATTTTCCCCTTTTTCCTCATCTGTTTAATTGCATAGTTGCCAAAATTTTAATTTAGTCTGGACTACTTTCAGCCACGCTTTTTTTTCCGTACCACTTTATTTTTGAAATAATTTTCTTCAGTATTTAACTGCGATAAAATAAGAAAAAAGATATATATGAGGAGCAAAGATTCAAACCGTTTTTTCTCCAAAGATTAAAAGAAAAAAAAAAATTGAGTTGGTGATTTTTCTGTAAACTTAACATAAAAATAGTATGTCTACATATTTTTCTAGCATCTAGTAATACATCTATGTAAACGATAATAGTGTTTGAAGCTTAGTTATTTATTAGTTTTATTGTTTTCCGAAAAATGAGAAAATACGGTTTGAATACTCCTGATATACTCTTTAAAAAACAAACTACGAAATACTGGTGGGGTTAAAAATGCTGCAGAATAAATTAAAATGTTGGCAACTCTATAATTGTAATGAGTGTATTATTTTGAATTCAAATTTTCTAAATTGAGTTTTTGTTTCATTTTACAAATTTTGAAATCATCGAGTCCGAAAATATGGTTTTTTAGCGATTGGTCTCCGTGTATGTGTGAGTGTCTGTACCAATGGTGAGTTATTCATAGTTGCCAACATTTTAATTTATTACGGAGTACTTTAGTCCTGCCTCTATTTCGCATCACTTTATTTTTAGAATAATTCTCTCCAATATATAACTAAAATACAATAAGAGAATGTTACTATTAAAACAAAAGTGGAATGAAATAGAGGCGGGGCTCAAAATGCTCTGTAATAAAATAAAATATCAGCAACTCTGCTATTACTATAACTCAGCAACGTTTATCAGCAGGAATTCCTACCTCGGTATTCTATTGCGGTATCATACGCGGATGCTACTTGAAAAAATGCTACAAATATATATATAAGAAAGAAAGGAAAAAGAAAAGACACAGCTGCCAATATTTTAATTTATTCCGGAGTACTTTTAACCCCGTCTTTATTTCGCACCAAATTTATTTATAGAAAAATTTTACTATACCTTATTTATAGAAAAATTTTCTTCAATACATAACTTCGAAAAAATAAGAAAAAATTACTTAAAAAAACTGGTACGAAATAGAGGCGGGGCTAAAATTACTCCGCAATAAATTAAAATATTGGCAGCTATGACAAAGGAATTAGTGACATGTATGTGTGTGCCATGTATTATTATTATAGAATTATATTTAGGTGCCCCATGTGGTCTGTACATAATCGGAAATCTAATACGGAAATCGTGTGCATTATCATGGAAAATAATTTTTGTAAATAATAATTTTAATAAATTATTTTTACTGAGTGAATTTGTATAGGAAAATATAGAAGAAAGTCGTGTGGTGGCCGCAACACACTAATTATTTGTTGTTAGTGGATGTACTTTACTAATAATATTTTACCATTTCCAGGAAAGCTGTTCGGGAATTGAAATGAATTCCTGATACACATATTGTAAAAAATGTATGTTTTTAAGCTAAATATTCATCGCTTGTTTTTTGTATATTTACACGTTTTGAAGGTTCCTGATTATCGAAGTCAAGTTTTTTAACGTTTGATATTTGTCTGTGTCACTTAGGGTAATTTAAAAACGAATAATTTCGAGATCCAAAAGTTGTATTTTCAAATTAATGTAATTTTGTTGCTGGAAAAGTTTGATCAATACTGATTGGTTTCAAGGAATGCTGTGTGTAAAAGTTGTATGAATAATTTTTAGTGAACTCTTAATTTTAATAACAGATTTAAATTTTATATAAATGTGATGAAACGGGAGTTGAGGGGGGCGGTAGCTCCCTTCAGACAGAACTAATTACCATATAAATATCTTCGGTAGCCTAATTTAAATTGTTTTTACGAAGGTTTACATAACAGTACTCGTTATCTTAACTCTTAATCTCCAACCTGTATTTATTGTATTACAATTCAGGGTAAGTCGTGTACGTGACCAGTGTATGTTCAGGGTATGTTCAGTGTGTGTTACGAGTAAGTCGTGTGATTCAAGTCGTGTGAGTGACACACCAGATTCTTAAGCAACTTTTGTGGGTTAAAAAAAAAATAAATAAATAAATAAAACACTAAATAGGATTTTTTTTTTTTTTAATTTTTTAATTTTTTTTTTTTTTTTTTTTTTTTAACTTGGGTATCAAGTATTTATTCGTTTATTTATTTATTTTTTTGAATAATTTTCAAAATTTTACTTTGCAATATTTTAATTTCATTCTATGTAATTATTTAAAATTGAATTTGTAAGTGGAAATGTATAAAATATATCTTTCTTGTTTCTAAAAAGTTAATCACTTAAAATTATTCACCATTATAACATTACAAATTTTTTTTTTTTTCTTTGTATATGTAAAGAAAAAAAAAAATTATATATAAATATATATATATATATATATATATTTTCTTTGTATATGTAAAGAAAAAAAAAAAATTATATATAAATATATATATATATATTTTTTTTCTTTGTATATGAAAAAAATAAGGAAATAAGTTTTTGTTTTGATTGTTTTAGCTTTTATATATCTTTAAATTGTTGAATTTAACTTTGACTTGCATAATAGAGTTAAAAACATTTTTTAAAAGAAAATATATCTATATGTTTACTAATTAGACAAATAATCGTAAATCCTTGATAACACTAGATACAATGTATGTATTATTGTTTATTGGCTACGGTGGCAACGGCACAATGATTTTATTTAAATTGAATAAAAAGATTAATTGTAGTATTTGAAATAATTTGATAAATAATAGTAATTTGGGCTCAATACAAAATACCAGTTAATTAATTACAACAAATTAAGAATTGGACTTTTTCATCATTTTATGGTGATCCTTACAACTTTAAAAATGACAAAATAACTATTCATATTCAGCATTATATTAAGGTCCTTTTTAATTACAAACAATTTTCTTTGTCTTTATTTCGATATTTCCCAATCTGATTTATTAGAAGATTTAATTCGACTAAATATGAAAAGACTAATACGAAAAGACTAATTATGAAAAAGAAGAATGGTATGCATTTTGAATGAAAGGAGGAATAACAAATGTTATTTGCTTTTCAGTTCAAGAAAACCAATGAAATAATTTATTATATTGAGTGAAATCTTCATAAATTTTTAATATTGAAAGAATTAAGTTTCTATATCATTAGTCATATTAATGCATTTTTAATTTTGTCAAAAACACCAAACATTTAAGAAGATTAAGAGACAAATTATGTTTCTATGTTGAGATAATTAATAATTTAATTTTCAATATATTATAGAGTCTAGTGCATTATTTTATAAATCAAAGATTTTTTTTTTACTATTTATATATTCAAATGCATACTAAGAAATACTAACTAATTCATACTAACTAATTAAAAATTTGTAATTTCAAATATAAATGAGTAATTTTGATTGAATGTGCAGTGCCGTCAACATAATCCATAGATGCCAACATTTTAATTTATTCCGGAGTATTTTTAGCCCCGACTTTATTTTAAAGCAGTTTGTTTATAGAAAAATTTTCTCCAATACATAACTTCGATTAAAAAAAAAAAAAAAAAAATACTTTTAAAAAATAAGTGGTATGAAATAAATTCGGACCTAAAATGCCCCGGAATAAATTAAAATTCTGGCATCTATGCCTAATCCTGAGGATTGTTAGTACCGCCCCTTTTAATACGCCAGTCTTTTTTTAGATTATTTCCCTTCTTAATTCATCGCAAACACATCTGAAGAAAATTACTCTAAAAATTAATTGGTGTTGAAAAAGGGGCGGTACTAATAATCATCCGTATTAGGGTGTCAGCTCTGAATGTTTCTATTTAGATATAGATATATTTTAAATCATTGAAATAAGTTATTGATTAAGTATGTGCAATGTTTTAGTTATATGCATATTTAAGAGATTGTGTTGATTGAAAATTTTTTACTGAGAATGTAAATGTAAATTTGAAAATAAATCGGAATTCCAAAAAAATATTTTTCGTCATACTTTAGAAATAAAATAACTATCGCTAACAGCCGCTTCAAATAACTAATTGTATCACCAAAACTGCCAGATACGCTTTGAAATTAATTTGTTTTTTAACATCCTTCAAAATGAACTAAAAATTTAATATATATATATATATATATATATCTAAACATAAAGTATATTATAGATATTAAAATATAGATAGGAACTTTTATATTTATTCCGAAGTATTTTCAGCACCGCCTCTATTTTTGCACCATTTTATAGAAATTTTTTCTCCAATATATAACTTTAATAAATTCATAAATATTTACTTAAAAAAAATAATAATAATAATAAATAATAATAAGTGGTATGGAATAAAGGCGGGGCTAAAAATACTCCAGAATAAATTAAAATGTTGGTATCTATGACTACAATTATTGAAACAGTTTACATTTTTCACGAAATTATTAATGAGTTTTTATTTAATTATTTGGATCTATATTTCAAAATATGAAAACTATATTTGGAAATTTCGTCTCGAAAATTAGTCAGTAAGTAAAAGTTATTCACCCGTAAAACATTCCAATGATGGTTTATGAAGTAATAGTAATCAAATAAATAACTTTTATATTCATTGATTATTTTGATTGTCTTAGCCCTTAATTTCATGAGTTTATTCATCTAAATTGTTTTTAAGAAAATAAAATTAATAATAAATTTGCACTGAATTTATATTTCTTTGTCTAATGGTGGTAAAAATCTATATACAACTGACAGCATTAAGTACTTTGGGAAAATGATCTTTTTTAACGAAAATAACATCGTAATTTTACCTAAAGTCATCGAAAAACTTTAAAATGATGTCAAAATTAATTAAAAAAAAAAAAGTTTAAATAGAAATTTGTACTGAAATAAAAAAGTTAAGCAATTATTCATAACAAATTAAGTATTGGAGATTTGCATCATTCCATGGTTAGCCGGTTAGCCTTAGAGCTTTAAAAATGACATGATAATTAAACCTTTAAAGCACTATACTTAAGTTCCCTTTAATTACTAACAATTTCTTTTTTTTTTTCTCTGTTTCTCAATCTGATAATCTCTGAGAATATTTAAAAATTCCTCGAAAGCCAATAATGGAAAAGTAGGAGGGTCCGCATTTTGAATAAAAGAAGGAATAACAAATGAATGTTATTTGCTTCTGGATTCAAGAAAGACGATCAGGTGATTAATTATGTTTGGTGCAAACTTCATAAATTATTCATACTTAGCGAAATACGTTTCTTTATCATTACTCATCCTGATGCATTTTTAATTGCATCAAAAAATAGCAATCGTTTAAAAATGTTAAAGCCAAATTACTATCGTATATCGAGATAATTAATCGTATATTTCTCAATATCTTATCGCGTCTAGTGTTTTATTGTATGAAATCTTTTTTTTTTTTTTTTTTTTTTTTTAATAAAGTTTTATTTAATAACATTCCTTCTAAATATTAATTAAAATTTGTAATTTCAAAAAAAAGAATGAAGACTTTCATAGAATGTGTCGAAATCTCTCTCTCTCTGTGTATATTATATATATATATATATATATATACATAGATAGATACATTATAATTAAACCCATGCATTAATTTATTATATGCATGCTTAAGTGAGTGTTTTAATTTAAATATTTTTTTAAAAGAAAAAAATAATTATAAACTTATCAAAAATTTTGGGAAACACATATTTATCATAATGAAAGTAATAGTAATAGTAATAATAATAATGAATAAAAGTAAAAATATATAGCTGTAAATTACATTCTAATCTAAATAATTATTGAAATTGGAATGCGCAATTGATAGCATTTCGCTTTCGTTTAAGTTTGAACAATTTTAGAAACAATAAGAATCGTTAAACAGAAAATCCATAAAATATATTAAAATTTCTAAAATTGTTGAAAGTTTTTTTTTTTTTCCATGAAATTATTTATAAGATAGCTTTATTTATTTATTTATCTTAGTATTGTGGTTAAAGTGATTTGTCTACTCGAGAAACATAGCATGAATAGAATGCTTTCCGTGGGAAAGTTTCTCAGGGGTTCTTGTCCATATTCACACTAGTTTGGGATAAAACCACGGGAAGCATAGTCGATAAAAGCAACCTGGGATCGAACTCGGAACCTCCCCTCTACTAGCTCAGATAACAAAATATTTAGTTCACTAGTTGTGTTTCGAAAAACGAAAATTACTATGTCGAGACAAGTTTGATTTTTACAACAAAATGTTAGTATATAAATATTGTAACCACATATAGTATATATATTTAAAACTTTGTTAAACGACTAAAATTTATGCATTTTTCAGAGGAAATGGAAAAACAACTGTCTATATGGATTGACGACGAAATTGAACGCAATATGCCATTAAGCCAATCTACCATAATGGAAAAAGCTAGAAGAATTTTTTAATTACATTCAGGCTGAGGCAAGTGACACAAGTGAAACTTTCGTTGCTAGTCGAGGATGTTTTAATAGATTTAAACATCGAAATAATCGTCACAATATAAAGATTACAGGAGAAGCAGCAAGTGGTGATATGAAAGCGGCGGCTGAATTCCCAGCGACATTAAAAACAATAATTGAACAAGGAAACTATCCTCCAGAATAGGTTTTTAATGTTGATGAAACAGGCCTGTTTTGGAAAAGAATGCCAAAACGAACATTTCTATCCCGTGAAGAGGAACGAGCATCAGGATTTAAAGCTGCAAAAGATGGCTTAACATTTCTATTGGGTGGAAACGCAAGCGGAGATATCAAATTAAAACCACTACTACCAAAAACCCAAGAGCGATGAAAGGCATATCTAAATAAACTTTACCTGTAATTTGGGAGTCTAAAAAAAAAAAAAAAAAAAAAAAAAAAAATCATGGATAACTGAAAATTTTCCAGGATTGGTTCACTGAACATTTCTGCCCGTCTGTTAAACGTTATTGTGAAATTAAGAAACTTGATCAAAGAGCACTACTTTTTAATTGATAATGCTCCAAGCCACCCAACAAGTTTATCAGACTTACTAACATGCATTCCAGTCGAAGTGGTTTTCTTGCCGCCTAACACAACTGCCTTAATCCAACCAATGGACCAAGGCGTTATATCCAGTGTTACGGCTTATTACTTGTGGCGAACATTCAAGCAGATGTTTGAAAAAACAGACGGAGAAGAGAAGCAATCAATAGGAGAATTTTGGAAAAACTACAATATCATGAATGCTGTAGAAAACATAAACCTTTCTTGGAATGAGATATCAGAAAGCTCTTTGAAAGGAGTATGGAAGAAGATTTGGCCAGATTTAAGTAAGAGCGAAAACATTGGACACTCTGTAGTGAAATAGTGGAATGAAATAGTGGAATGAATAGTGGATGAAATAGTGGAATTAACGAAAGAAACCGGTTTAGATGAGGTAAATGTGGAAGACTTCGATGAAATAGTTCAAGAAACAGCAGTTAGTCTTTCTAATGATCAGCTCAAGGAATTAACTGAGCAAGAAGAAAACAAAAATATTGATAGTAGTAGTCGTGATTTCGAAGAAGAGCAAAAAGATCTTTCGATGACGTTTGTAAAAAGGAGTTTGACCACTATAACTGAAATTATGGACCAATTTGTTGAAAATGATCCAAATTTTGACAGGAGTTCAAAAACAAGACGGGGTGTTACAGATGCTTTATCCCCTTATCAACAACTTCTAACAGAATACAAAAGGGAAAAGCAAACAACATTAGATGCCTTCTTGACAAAAAGGCAGAAAAATGGAAACACAGAATAGACTGAATGATCTGACTGACTTAGAATTTTATTTGTTTTATAAGTACGTATATTCGATTATATTGTTTTTATTTTTGTGAAATAAGTTGGAAAAAAGTAAGAATGGGCGGAGTCTTGATAAAATATTATCAAAATATACACCCCTTCACTACGCTGAATTGCATATTTGGAAAACAAAATTGGATTTTTTCGCTGATCCTAAATTTTCGTAAAACATTGTGTGTGATTTTTTAATGGTAAATACGTTTTTTGTTTTTATTCATCCTTTAATGATACTTAAATTCGCCTTTTACAAACGCTACAGTAAGGCGTGGTTTTCATTAATTCTTTGTGTTTTTATAGATCATTAGAAAATTTCATATTTTATTTCTGTAGAAAAAGCTATCGAGGGTAAATAATTTAGGCATAAAAAAACACATTTATACATTCACTTTCGCTTTCTGCTTAATTGGATTTTTTTTTTTTTTTTTTTTTTTTTAATTTTTACTGCACGGCGTGGTTTTTTAGTTGGCATGATTGGGTTTCGAAATTTTTAGAAAACTAAAATTAAATATTCACAACGGAAAAACTTTTATTGAGGCCTGAAACAGCGATAGCAATTTAAGGATGCGTTTCAGAAAATGCTTCAGCATTCAAACGGTTAAGGGCAGGAACGTTCGCCGATTATAGAAATCTGCCGCTTAATAGAATCATTTTTTCTCAGCAGGTACGGCCTTTTAGGCGTTCCTGCCACGGAGTAAGAAATAACTGGAGCGGAAACTAGCATAAAATGTGTGTTATCCAATTATTTGAGTAAAAGATGGCGCCACTTTCAGCTGATGTCCGATCATTCCCATTCCGTAATGCTTTCCAATGGGAAAAACGCTCATTTATTTTATTTTTTTAACGAAAAGAATGATTTTTGAGAAAATCGGCGAAAAATGAATTTGAATATATAGGGTTTTCTTAACAGCATACAATTTTCACAAGCGGCATAGGACACTTGTTATTTTAAAAGATCCAATTTTTATAGACTTTCGTTAAGATCATAACGAATTAAAGGGACATTTAAAGGGACACAGGGGTATTTAAAAGGACTAGGGAGGAAAATGATATCTATAATAAAGAAAAATGTAGATTGAAAAGAAATCTATCGTATATAATAAATTTTCGTCGCACACACACACACATATATATATATATATATATATATATATATAATTTGAATAATTTAATTCCTTTACAACACTCAGCAAATGAAAGATAGATGAAAATACCAACAATATATATATTTAATCATAAATTTCAATTTTAACTTATAAGCAATTTATAAATAAGTCGAAGAAAAAAATTATTTTTATTTAATATTATTATTATTTTCTTATTGTTATTATACTTCTTAGTTATGGATGATTCTATACATTATTTAAATATCTTAATAGTATAAATGTATTTTATGATTATGATTTGTCATTATTATATTTAGCTGTACAAAGTGTTTTTTTTTTTCTTTTTTTTTTCTTTCTTTCTTTTTTTAATATATGATTTAGTTTCTATAAAATTAATTTATAATTATAACTAATTATTTGAAAATAATATCTATGATTAATTTAGTTTATAAATATTAATATTTATAAAACAATTTATTTTTCACCTTATAATATATCAATCTTCACACATTTCTGAGTGGCGTCATACTGCTTTTGAAGTTGGTAGATTGGAAGTGCTGGGTTCGATCTTAGGTTTTTTCGTCAAATAGCCGTTCGAAGTTTTCCTTGGTTTTCTCTGAAACTCAGGTAAATATGTGCTGGGATCCCTTAGAAAGTCCCCCTCTTTTCACTTCTTGGGTTATGTGTTGAGGACACATAACTGAGTCACAAAAGCCTCGTGTAGTTAATTGCCTTAATACAAACATATTATTTCGTCTAAACATATATCTTTAAAGAATTTTGTTTTTTACCTGCCCCACGATTGACCGAATGGCTATGTTCTCAAAGTTGTTTGACGGGAAGTGCTGGGTTTGATACCAAGTCGCGTTCACCAACCTATCGCAAGGTGTTTTCTGTGGTTTTCTCCGAAGCTCGCAGGAATAAAATGTAAATATACTTAAAAAAAAAAAGAACTACTATGGAGGGCAGGGTATTTACTCAGATCTAAGACTCTAAAATTGCATTCCATCTTAAATTAAAAATATCCATTGCTTTTATGTAGACTTTTTTTTAATAGAATGCATTTCGTATTTCATTGGGATTAAATAATAATAATAATAATAATAATAATAATAATAATAATGAAATAAAAATTATAAAATATATTTAAAAAAAAATTGCTTATATAAGTTATTTGAAACTGAATATCCCTTTGATTAATTTTCATTTTGACGACAGCTTACACAAAATTGGCTTTTTTAAAATAACAAGCCTCGCATACTTCTTGTAAAAATATATATATTGTTAAGTAAACCCAGTATAATCAAATTCATTTTTCGTAAATTTCTCAAAAATCTTTTTTTTTTATTTTTTGTTAAAAAACATTTTTATATGGACATTTTTGCAAGTGGAAGTATTACAGAACGAAGACAATAGGGCACCTACCGTAAACAGAGTGTTTTTTTCTTTAATATAGTGTTCTTTTCAAGCTGATAGACGGGAAATGCCGAGTTTAATTCCAAGTCGCACTTGCGGACCTAGCCGATCGGAGTTTTCCGTGATTTTCTCCGCAACTTGCATAGCTACTGGCTAGGATCCCATAAGGAGACACACTGAGGGCATTCTACTCAGGTCTAAAACCCAAGTGCTGTCAATTGGCCTTATAATTCCAACATCACACCACGAATAAGGTCTAAAATTTACTTTTTCAAACAGTTTACCTATAGTAAAATTGCATTTGACTGAATATCCCTTGACAATCCCCCTGACAATCAAAAATATTTATTACTTTTACGTAGATTTTTTTTTTTTTTTTTTTTTTTTTTTTTTATGGAATTAATTTCATATTTCATTGGGATAAAAGAAAAAAAAATTAATTATATATAATGAAAATTATAACAAAATACTTTTTAAGAATTATTTATAAATTAATTGAAATTAAATGTCTCTTTTAATTAATTTTCCTTTTGATGACAGCTTATACAAAACTGGCTTTTTTAAAATAACAAGTATCACATACTTCTTGTAAAAAATATATGTTGTTAAGAAAACTCTGTGTAATCGAATTCATTTTTCGTTGACTTTCTCAGAAATCATTATTTTTGTTAAAGAAAGTTATTAAATGAGCATTTTTGCAACTGAAAAGCATTACGGAGCGAAGATAATCGGACATCTACCGACGAGTAGCGCCTCTATATTACCTAAAAGTATATTGCAGTTTTTCAAGGTTTCGGCCATTGGAGTTTCCCCTCCAGTTATTTCTTACTCTGTGGTTCCTGCATCTAAATAAAAGTCAAATTATCTTTCCTGCCCATACAAATATGTGGCAGGAATACATATGTAATATGTATAATTTAATTATTGGTGTAAATAGTCTTTTTTTTCTTTTTTTACTACTGCATATGAACAGAGCTGTGAACTTATTCCTCTGGATTAGGTTAGTTAGCAGTTCTCTATAAAGGTAAACTTTATATGTTAATGTATTTAAAATGAATTGTGTCATTTAGTTCTGAAGGTTATATAAATAAATGCATTATATGGATTTCTTTTCAATATATATATATATATATATATATATATATATATATATATGAATATATATATATATACACATAAAGAATGTCTTTTCAAACATTGTACAGGAATAGAAGATGTATGACATGAAAAAAAGGCATGTATTTCAAGTAACATCATTAAAAATACTTTTTATGTAGGTGTGTTTCATAAATAATGTTTCGAGGGCTTTGACTGTGCATTTCATACAAATAGGTATTATTTCTGTTATACTGTATCAATTTGACAAAATTTTAGAGTATACAAAACCCATTAACAAATAAATTCACGAGCAAATTGTTTTAAAAATTTATCCAAATGCAGCTATTGTCAAATAACTTGCAAGTGTGGTCTCACGTTTACAGGTAAAATAAAACGAGCTTTTAAATTCCATTAAGAAGAAAGCACAAAAAACATACTAAAAATAATGATATACAAAATCTGTTATAGCTAATTATGTTTGGCCTATTCATCACAATTTTTGTATATCACATGGCCTCCAACATCCTAATTAATATCCCGTAGTACTGTTAGCCGCGCCCATTTTCTCCAACGAATAATTTTTTAGAATAATATTCTGGAAATGCAATTGCGATTAAATAATAAGAAAAATACTCTATCATTATACTGGTGCGAAAAAGAAGGCCGGGCACCAATACTACGGAATATTAATTAGTTTGAAGGAGTGTATAAATAGCTGCCAATGTTTTAATTTATTCCGGAGTAATTTTAGCCCCGCCTCTATTTCGTACCACTTTTTTTTTAAGTTTTTTTTTTTTCTTATTTTATTGAAGTTAGGTATTGAAGAACATTTTTCTATAAATAAAGTGGTGCGAAATAAAGGCGTGGCTAAATATTTTCCGGAATAATTTAAAATATTGGCAGCTATGAGTATAATATCACAAACCTCGTTTTTTTTTTTTTTTTTTTTTTTTTTTTTTTTTAATATGTACAGTCATATATAAAAATAAATAAATAAAACACCTCATTCATTCATTCTGCTGTAAATTAGCATAGAAATATGCGACGGGTACCGACAGATTGGTAACAATGTCTAGTTTATAATGACATTCTTAGAGTTTGTTTAGAGGGTCGACTCCATCCTAAAACTGGGACCAACTTCAATTTTTTTCAAAAACAACACCAATTTTTGACAATTTTTCAGATTATTAGAATCAAATCAGCTCGTAAAATGGTATAGTTCATATATTTTCCTCAATTTTGCCTAGAGTATGAGCTGCGAAGATATAGGATACAAATGTCATAGCTGCTAATACTTTAATTTACTTCGGAGTAATTTTAGCCCCGCCTCTATTTTATACCATTTAATTTTTAAAGTAATTTTTACTTATTTTAACGAAGTTACGTACCGAAGAAAAAATTTCTATAAATAAAATAGTGTGAAATAAAGTCGGGGCTAAAAGTACTCCTGAATAAATTAAAACATTGGCAGCTATATAATGTTAAATTAAAGTGACAGACATAGATTAATATCTCAGAGCTGCCAAACTAATCCGGCAAATTGTTAGTACCCCCCATTTTTTTACACCACTTAATTTTTAGAGTAATTCTCTTCAAATATACAGTGTAACCACGTTTCCTACGCCTAGCAGTGAGGATGAGTCGAAAATCTTGGAGGGTTTCTAAGCTGACCAACATATTTGAATTTCGTAAACATCCAGTCATTCGGTATTCCCTTATCGCTTATTTTCTCTCAACGAAAAGCTTGTTTCCCCTATTTTACTAGTGGACTCAGTGAATCCGCACTTGCGCAGAGGCTTCCATGATCGCAAGAAACGTAGTTAAAGAATATTTACAATGAATTAAGAAAACAAATACTCTAAAAATTAAGTGGTGTAGAAAAATGGGCGGTGCTAACAATTTGCCGGATTAGGTTGGCAGCTCTGATATCTTCTTTAAAAGTTATAATATTTAATTTTTATATTTTTATACATTGTAATGAAATGATCCAAAAGTATTTCTTGCAAATTTTGATAAAAATACTTTTTTTTTTTTTTAATTTGGAAAGTTATTAATAACTTATTTTTAATATCTATCTATCTATCTATTTATATCAATATATATACATACATATGAATTATGACCTATATTAATTTTTGCGGATTAGAAAAGACTTCCTTTTAAATTAGGTTTTTCAAATCGATTGCTTATTCCTATCATTATTTTTCCGGTTACAGTGATATTTCATTTTTTATTGTCGTTAAGGGACCGTCACTTGTTATTATTTTTCTCAGTTTTAACTTTGAATACACAGGAATTAAAGTAGTTACTCATGTCATATTGCAGACATAATTTCTAAATAAAGCATTAGATTAGCTTGTTTTATATTTAAAGTTGTCTTACTTGTTTTCCGATTATTATCTGAAAGGACATAATACGTTTCTGTGAGAGGCCTTACTTTTTTTTTTTTGTTGTTGTTGTTCTTGTTGTTATGTAGGTATGATACTCTAATACATTTTTATTTATTAGCCTATCAATAAATTATTAAAAAATATATAAATTATACTTTTTTACAAACCGACTTAATTTCAGAAATTCGAATATGGTGTAAAAAATAAGAGTTACCATTGGAAAAAAATGAAGTTGACGCAAATTTTATCATGTAGACAACCCCTAACCAAAATCAAACTATTGCAGAGCTGCCAACCTAATCCGGCAAATCGTTATTACCGCCCCTTTTTCTACACCACTTAATTTTTAGAGTGGATTAGATTATCTTCAAAAATATTTATGATGAATTAAGAAAACAAATACTCTAAAAATATATTGGTGTAGAAAAGGGGGCGATACAAACAATTTGCTGGATTAGGTTGGCAGCTCTGCTATTGCATTAATAACTACACATTATTTTCTCACTCCCTCTCTCTTTTAATGTTGATTTTAAACAGCTTTAATTAAATGCCTTTCCAAACTGTACAGAGGCACAGAAAAAAATATATAAAATAAAGAAAGAAAGAATAAAATAAAATATCTTCGTCATTATGATTAATGGACTCAAAATATTCAAAAAGTGTTAGCGTCGAAACTGTACATTGCAGTAAGATATAAATTGGTAGGTATGTTATAGGTTTTCATCACTGAAATCTTACTTATTCATATTGCCTTCTATGGTCTCAAACTATTTTAAGTACGTTTTAGTAATGATAAATTATTTAAAAACATAAGAAATAAACAAACAAACAAGCAAATAAAAATAGTAAAACAGTTGATAGTGTGATTTTATGATTTATAGTTCTTTCACTGAAATGCACAAATGAATTTGTGTGTTTTATTATCTATTAAATAAAATAAAACTTAAAGGAAAAATTCTCAAATGTTGATTATTATTTTCGCATTTGTCATTTTAATGACTTCTTTAATTTTAATTAACTTGAACAACTGTTAATTAATTATTTAAGTCATGTCAGATTTTTTTTTTTTTTCATGTATTGAAATAATTTATCAAATTTGTTTTTGTTTTCATTTTATAAATTGTTAAAAACCGTGATAATTATTATCATGTGACCCTTTTTTTTTTTTTTTTTTTTTTTTTTCTTTTACTTTCAAAGTACATAAATAAATATTTTCTTTAAATACTGGAGAGAACAGAAATTATATGAAGTCATGAACTCTCAGTTATTAAACAGTATCTCGGCTTTCAAATCTTGAAGACTGAGAAAAAATTGTAGCATCTACTGTAACTTATCAAAGGAATGAGTAAAAGAAAATTCACATTTTTGCATCATTTCACTGAAATTAAACAAATAATACATTCAACTATCATAGCCATCTATACTAGATGCCTTCCTCGCGACTCGGAATCTTAGCCGCAGACAACGCCACCTGGTACAGATTATGCGACTTTTTATTCAACAGTCACCAAAAATATTTTAAAGTGTGACTTCCTACACATAAAATGCGAATAGAATCGAAGAAATGTCGATAATATATATTATATATATTACTTCTTAATATTATTTGGCATCTAGTTTAGGATGCTAAGTATTGTTATTAAGATACACAACTTCTTTAATTTAATAACATCTTTTACAATATTGTAAGAGTAAAGCAATGAGTAATTAGTTGGATTTTTCCCAATGTTCAAAATTAAGTACGGTATGGAGAAATTCGACTCTAGCATAGCAGCACAGTTAAGCAGTGCAGTTACCACCTATTCTTTAAAGGGACGCATATACGTAATGTATTGTGGAAGGTAATGTCTATCGCAAAGAGGAAAGGGATTCCCTACCACTATTAACAAATATAAATTTTTGTCATATTTTTACAAGACCTCTTTGGAACTAAGAAAGGTATTAATATTAGAAATTAGTGGTGGAAACAAGAATATATCAGAATGAGACTGACACTTTCTTTACACGGAATTGTCCCATCGCAAAGATATTTCCTACCACTATTAACAAAAATAATTTTTTTCATATTTTTACAAGACATCTTGGAACTAAGAAAAATATTAATGTTAGAAATTAGTGGTGGAAAAAAGAATATTTCAGAATGAGACTGACACTTTCTTTACACGGAATTGCCTCATCGCAAAGAGATTTCCTACCACTATTAACAAATATAATTTTTTGTCATATTTTTACAAGACCTTTTTGGAACTAAGAAAAGTATTAATGTTAGAAATTAGTGGTGGAAACCAGAATATTTCAGAATGACACTGACACTTTCTTTGCACGAAATTGCCCATAAACGCAGTATCAAAACTTAAATATTACATTATTTCCTCAGCAGGAACGACCTCTAAGGCGCTACCACTTCGATTAAAAGAGATATAACACTTTCTATCAAAGAATGTACACTAAGAACAGTGCCAGGAATACATGTGTAATACGTATAATTTAATTATTGGTGTTAATATTTATTTATTTAGTTTTTTAGTTACATAGTTTAACTATTGTATATACGAACAGAGCGGCCAACTTATTCTGAAATTTTGTTTGCACCGTTCCCTTTTCCACATCACTTATTTTTTAAAGTAATTCTCTTTAAATATTTTTACGATGAATTAACAATTTCGCGGGCGCTGGCGTAGATTCACGTCATTTGATAATCTGTAACTCCGCCAGTGGGCGTTTCTTTTGCAATTTTTGTGTCCTTTATTTTTTAAGAAAATACACAATATTCATATTTTTACAATCAATATGATATGGATCCAAATACTTTGATTAGAAAGAGTGTAATTATAATGTCTATCCATTTGTAATATGGATCTGCATATAGAAAATTTTGCTCTGAAATACTGTAACTGAAGAGAGTAACGCACACAGGTGAACCTTACTGTCAAAAAGAGAAAAACACCCGGGCGGGAATATATTAAGAAGAAAAATATTCTAAAAATGACTGGTGAAGGAAAGGGTGGGCGGTACTAACAATAGTCTGAATTAGGATGGCCGATCTGTATGAAGGTAAATTTCATATGTTAATGCGTTTATATAACATTTTACAAGAATAAAAGATGTATCACGTGAAGAAAGGAATACATTTCCAAAAATATTTTTGAAACTTTATCAAAAATTGTTTAATTGTAATCTTTACTAAACCTTTACTTAATCTTTTTATTTAATCTCTAACTCTGTCAGTGGGCGTTCATTGCGCAATTTGTATGTTATATATTTATTAAGAATCTACCCTTTATTCGTATTTGTACAATCGGGAAGAAAAAAAAAAAAAAAAACCGCAACACCCGCTGTAATTTCGTTATTAATTGACGCAGGAACGTCTAATAGACATCATTCAACAGGAAATTAAATGCACTTTGTGAATATGTCATCAAAATTTGAATTAGGGGTCATCAACATATTGGAATGAGCACCAACTTTGATTTTTTCAATAGTAACACCCAATTTTGACTTCATTTTCGAATTTCTGAGAGTCTGGCAGTATGAAAAAGTATACTATTTGTATTCTTTATCTTTAGTATTTACAGAGTTATAATCAAAAATGTCTTAGGGGGTTATCTATAAATGTAGAGAAATAAAATTAAAATCCTACAAGAATTAAAGAAATTTTTAATGTTTGACACCGGAAATCTTTCAAGAAAAAAAATAATTATAGAAATTAATAAAACGTTACCTGTCTTCCAGTTTCCTAATTATCCTGAATTTAGTTTTTTAGATTTGTATATACTTCAGTACTTTTTTAGATAATTTTAGGTCTATTTAAATACATTACACTTGCGATTAGTCCATACGGTACTGTTTGAAAAAAGTGCAATAATTTTCAAGTAAATGTGTCTATTATGACTGTACTGATCACCAATAAAGCTTACATTTTCTTTCGTAGGTGTCACATAATATACGAAATGAAATAATATATATATATATATATATACAAGAACGCATAAACTAAATCTTTTCGGATAAATTATTGTATGGGTTCATGAAGTAAATATTAAACAATTTTAATCGCACTTACCAGTTTCGGGTCAGTTGAACTCTTTGGAACTACATGATTCGTTTTATAATTTCTATGAAAATATAATTTCTTAATTAACCCTTTTGCGACTGCTTACGTAGATTCACGCCATTTGAAAATCTGTAACTCTGTCAGTGGGCGTTTCTTTTGTAATTTGGGTGTTACATATTTCTTAAGTGTGTACCCAGTGTTCATATTTTTGCAATAAAATATACTATGGATAGAAATATATTGATTAGAAAGAACATAATTATAATGTATATCCATTTGTAATATAATTGTGAATACAGAAAATTTGTTCTGAAATATTTTATTTTGAGAGTATATTGCCCGTAGGCGGGTCTTACTGTCAAAAAGACAGTCGAAAAATTGTTAAAATATATTTATAAAAGTTAAAGTATGCTTTTAAAAATGTGTAAAGTTAAAATATATTAATAAAATTTTAAAGACTAAAGTATCCTTAAAATAATAATCGTCCTCTACAAAATAAGTAAATAAATAAAATAAAATAAAATAAAGCAATGTATGAAGCAAATGATTAAGCCTTTTTTAACAATGACGGTAGTTAAGAAACGATTTTACAAGTCTGTCTTGCATTCCAATTCCATTCGTTTTTTATATTTGACAATTTCACATTAAACCTATTTTTCTATTTAAAACAGTAAACCCCGCCTATTTAGTTTTTTTTTTCTTCTAGTGTTTGTTTAAAAGATTCAAAATTTATCGCCAATTAATCCTTGAAGTAAATACCACTTGTGCATATTTTTGTCAATTTAAAAAAAGGGGTTTAACACGAATACTCAATGTCACATTTACTTTTCTTTTGTGTATTGTTTTGTTTTGAAGAACGATGAAGGCGGGGCTTGTCTTCTTTAGAAAACAGGAATTCTTGATGTTAACACTAATGTCTAAAAATCATCATTTTTGTTTCATTTCTTTGCGTTTGACGTTGTTGTTATATAATTTGACCCGTAAATAAAAAATAAATATATTTTGTTTAATTTTCTTTGTTATTTTTTTAATATTTGATTCGTTATCTGATGCAAAACTTTATATGAGACGGCCACCTAAACCAGTCAAAAAGAAAGATTTATCTATATCTGGAAAACTAATAACTGGAATGAGCTGCAAATTTACACACCCATATTTTTCAACATTAGAATTCATTTTATGTAAAAATTAATATAGGTCATAATTCATAATTTTTACGAATATGAATTTATTAATATTTTACAGAATTAAAAATATTTTTCAGAATCAAAAGTAATGATGGATTATCTTTGGGTTTCTTCACTGTATCTAGTAAAAAAAAAAAAAAAAAAAAATTATATCGATCAAGTTATTTTTTGTGAAGATATTAATAAAAATTTGAAATGTGAATTTAACATTAGCACCATCAAACTTTGAACGCTTATAACTCTGTGAAAAAATAAGTAAAATATACAAACAATATACTTTTTCGCGTTGTCGCGATCCCAGGAATTCAAATATAAAATAAAAATAGGGTGTTACCATTGAAAAAATCAAAGTTGGTGCACGTTCTAATATGTAGACGACCCCCAAATAAAAATTTCAGTTCATTTTTTGAAACTTCTCACAATTCCGAATCACTACTCGAATCTCTACTCACTACTCGAATGATACCTATTACATTTTTCTACATCGAATAGCAACGAAGTTACGTTGAGTGTTGAGTTTTTTTTTCCCCGACTGTACAATCAAATATACAATGGTTTCAAACATTTTGATCATAAAGAATGTAATTATAATTTAGGTACATTTGTAATAGTGAATACAGAAAATTGTGTTCTGAAATATTGCAACTTGGCAGGATTTCGCCCGCAGGTGTACCTTACTGTCAAAAAGACAAAGTCATGCGGTCGCGAAAGTGTTAAAAATATAAATAAATAAATAAATAAATAAAGTGGAATGAAGTAAAGGCAAAGGAAAAAATGCTTCGGAATAAAATAATGTTGGCAACTCTGAATTTATGTAACTCTCAATCTGTGATTGCTGAGAATATCGTATTCCACCCAAAGGGCCACGCTTGACTTGTTCACCGTTATTAGCCTTCCTTGTATTTGCGTATGGATTAACTCTGAGTTACTGACTTCAACTATTGATACTATTATACAAGATTAAAATAAGACACTACATTTGGCCCATACTCTGCTTGTGTTTCACGATAAATCTCTGTGTTTGTGCAAAGTTTTGCAAAAAAAAAGTGATGTTCCGCCTATTTCAACTTTGAAGTAATTTTCATGTGATCCGTCAGTTCTTTCTTGTACTACGCAGGAATAATTGCAACTGTTACCGTGTTGAAACGGGAGAACTCAATTGCCGTCTCTGCAATATCCGATATCAGTTTATTGCATTTAGTGTAACACATATATATCTGTAGTTGCTAACCTTCTTATAAATTTTAATCTACGTATTAAACATTTAATGTCGGTTATATGTAAGGCAAATCAATATAAATATATTAAAATTCTAACCTTAGTGGATATCCTTTAATAAAAATTTATTTTCGTAATTAAATCATTATTTATTTTAATTCTTAATAATTTTTCAGAAACTATCTATGTACCAAGTTTCCCGTTTTTTTTAAGTAACACTTTACACCGGAAATTTTCAATAATTAATTTCAGTTTATTTATTGGTCAAAAGTAAATATTCCAGATATGTTTAAAAACACTAATGACAAAATTTATTTAAAACTCTAAAAGTGTGGCAGTTATGAAATTGTTTCTAAATATACTATTTAAAATACTACTTAAAATATATCATTTTATTATTTATTCATTTTTCCTAATATTATCTATTTATTTAAATAAACAAAAGTATCCCTAGTTATAATAAAAAATAAACAGCTACATCTTTGTATTCTCTCTGTATTGTTATAGTTTTGATTGACTTGGATTGCTTACTTAACTGTTAAATGTAATAGTTTATATTTCTGCATTTTGTTACATCGCCTGTTTATTTAATGAATTACCTTTCTTCGTATATATATATATTTATATATTGGTTAATATGGTTCTTTTTGTCACAGTGATTATGGTTTGGTCATTGGACAAAGAGTTATTTTCGCATTATGCACTCTTAGCAAAGAAAACCATAATTTGGATATTCTGGTTCTATAATGTGCTTTATAAAATGGGGAGTCCAAAAAGCGATTCTTGTGATTTTTGTCTTATTTTAATTTTTACTAAAAACTTTAACTAAAACTGGAATTACTTAATCCAAGATATTTTTGTTAATCCCCTTCCCATTTTCTTTCTTTCTTATTCTTTTTTTTTTTTTTTTTTTTTTGTTTGATCCTTCTCTTTATTTTTATATCTTGGTAATTTTCTATAAGTTTTAATATGTATGAAAGAATAAAAAGAATTAAGATTTAAAAATATTTTTTTTAAATTGATATTTAAAGATAACTTAATATAACAACGCAGAATAACTCTTAAATTTAACCACATCATAACGGGAATTCTATTCTAGAGCCCATGATAATGTAATTTTACATGGAAATTGAGTTATACCGTTGAAAGTGTGTTCTCCCGTTGAGTTCTCTCGTTGGTGGAAATTAAGTTCTCCCCATAGACCTATTATAAGAGTAGACGGAGCATTCCATTATTAAGGGAATATAAGAAAAGATGCAAATATGAAGCCATGTAAATGTTGAAAACCGTTACCTTTTTTGGTATTTATCGCGTTATTGGCATTGTTTTGTTTAGAATATAAATATATATTATTTTTATTATTATTATTAAAAGATACAACAAGCAAAACTAGTGTAAAATATTACAGCTGCTGAAATTTATTTTTACGTTGTTATTAATATCTAACAAAGTTCAAAAGTTTTTATAACTTTGGTTTATCTATACTCATTTTAACTCTAATAAATAATTATGCACATTTTTGAAATAATATAAGATATAATATAGTTAAACTAATTCAATTTAGAGAAATAAGTATAGCAATTATAAGCATTTTATAAAAATAATTCCTTAAAAAGAACGAAATAATAAAATATTAAATAAAGAATCTTACCTGTAAAATAAAATCCTTATTTTACATAACTTCTAGGGTTTTTTAAGTACATCTAATTACTATTTCTTGGTATAAAATTCTTTTTAAATTCAAAACAATCTAACTTTTAAAGTGAAATAAAAATTTTAAAAAGAACTTTCAAAGAAAAATGGAAAATACCGTCTGCTTAATAAAAAGCAGAGTTTAGAGCATGGCGAGTGAATTTGAATATTGGCCAGTTTGGCTTCCTGTAGATCAACATTCACATGACCTTTTTATCAGCTATCTTTACCACTAAAAAAAGTTACCATTCTCCCGTCCACTCTTACAATAGGTTTGTTGTTCCCCCGTTTAAAAAAGGTAACAGTGGCAATCATTATCTGGAACCGTTGTAATGTAGTGCAAGGAAGAACTGATGAATCTCATGAAAACTTCAGCGTGGAAATAGGCGAAACATTACATATTTTTTTTCTTTAATTATAATCGACAAAATTTTCTTTAGTTGTAATTTATAATTCCTGTTAAGTGGTTCTTTAATTTAAGAGTTACTCTCAGCTGTTAATATTAAGTTACTATTATATATTAATTTAAAATATTAATTTAAAATCGTAATTCTTTTTATCCTCTCATCTTATACGAGTACTATTAAGTGAGCAATATTTGTATATATATTTCACTGTTCTCGAAAACGGTAACTCGGACAGTCACGAGATTTAACACAAAGGTGCCCCCCGAAGAATCATTGTGCACATCGAAGTCAGAATTTCGAATTTCTGTTTAGTTTTTATTTAATTAATAAAAATATGAAAATAATAAGCTAATAATAGCAAAAAATTAGCCATTTAAATTTAATCCATAATTTAATTGTTGCCAAAAAAAAAAAAAAAACGAGTTTATTTATTTATTTATTTTTATTTTTTTCAACAGGAAAATAAATACATTTATCTAAACATGAACAATACTACACACTACTGATTGCAGAGCTTCCAAATTTGGCATATAGGTACCTGGGATCCTGCAAGTGTGCACCTCATCGAGAGTTTTTCGAATTTCGAATTTGAATTTTTTAAATTAATGCTTGTTCGATTTTAAACATTGGCTTTTATGTTTCATTTTTCATGAATTTATTCTTCGATTGTAATCGTCTGCGTATCTTAGCAACGGCAATATTATGCAATTTATTTTTTATTTAATACATTTATTTGAGGGCGAATCTTTTTTCTCTTTTTAATTTATTATATTTATTGAAAATAAAATGGTAACAGTAGAAAAAATTAAATATATTAAATTTAAAATTTAAAAAACGTATTTATAACAGAACAGTTATGTTTATGTATAATTTTTGTAGTATAACAACAATTATTTTATTTGTCAGGAAATAATGGTAGTATATAGTAGAAAGGATTAAACTGATTGGAGTTTATTTGTTTTTTATGTATTTAATTCATTCTATAAGAAAATCTACTTTTTATTTTATTTCATTATATTGGTCGGAATCAAATTGTAATACAGTGTAAATAGCATGAGCAATAAAATACTTGGTTCAAAAACTAAAATATTTAATAGACGCTGAGATACAGTTACTAATTATTTTTAAAATCGTAGTTCTTAAATAATGGTAGACCCACCTATCGTCAATAAATACCCATATTGAAATACATAGGAAAGAGATTTCTGCAGGCAGTGGGGACCTGCTCCCGATACAGTGCGGGCAGAGAAAGAGCTGCCGTAGTCAACGAGTACCCGATGCGAGGTCTAGAGCGATTCCAATGTAATTATTTTAGTTTTTATTTATAATGTGATGTGAAAATTAAATAATGATCCAATTCTTTTGGAGATTAATTTAAATATACTGGCCAGCGAAGCGGGCGTAGCCTGCTAGTATGTATGAAAACTTACAGATAATTACGAAATTAAAAAGAGAGAAAAAAAAAAGGATTAAAAAAAAAAAAAAAAAGCTTAAAAAAAAGTAAGTAAATAAATAAAAATAAATAAATAAATCGGAAAGAGATTAATAAAAATAGAAATAAGACAACAATAAATAAATAAATAAATAAAGCTTGCTGGATTCCCCATTTTATCAAGGCTAATGAGGGAACAGAATATCCAAATTATGGTTTTCTTTGTTAAGAGTGCATAATGCGAAAAGAACTTTTTGTCCAGTGCCCAAACCATAATCACCGTGACAAAAAGAACCATATTAACCATAATAAAGATATGAAGAAAAGGATTTAATTAAATAATTGAGTGATGGTACAACTGCAGAAATTTGAACGATTATATTTAACAGTTAAGCAAGCAATCCGAGTCAGTCAAGATGATTGCAACATAGAGAGATTACAAAAATTTAGCTATTTTTTTTATTATAACTAAATACTCTTTTGTTTACTTAAATAAATAGATATTATTAAAAAGAATATGAATAAATAAAAAAATAGTATATTTGAAGAAGTATACTTAAAAAGTATACTTAAAAACAATTTCATAACTGCCAAACTTTAAATTTTTAAATAAAATTTGTCATCAGTCTTTTTAAACATAATCTGGCATTTTTTTTTTTTTTTTTTTTTTTTTTTGGCCAATAAATAAACCGAAAACAATTATTAAAAATTTCCGGTGTTAAGTTTTCCTTAAAAAAAGGGATACGTAACACGTATACAATTTCTAAAAAAATATTAACAAACGAAAAAAAATAATAATAATAATAATAATAATAATAATAATTTAATTATGAAAATAAATTAATTAAAGGATATTAACTATGGCTAGGATTTTAATATATTTATAATGATATATCTTACATATATTCGACACTAAATGGTTAATATGTACAGTCGAGAAAAAAAAAATCGCAGCACTCGACGTAACATCGTTGCTAATAGATGTAGAAAAATATAATAGGTATCATTCGGCTGGGAACTGCGAGTAGTTTCAGAAAATGAACTGGAATTTTGGATTGGGGGTCGTCTACATATAAACGCGCACCAACTTTCATTTTTTCCAATAGTAATGACCCATTTTTATTGTATATCTCAATTTCTGGGATCGCGACAACCCGAAAAGGTATATTGGTTGTATATATTACTTATTTTTTTCACAGAGTTATAAGCGTTCAAAGTTTGAAGGTGCTAATGTTAAATACATATTTCAAAATTTTATTAATATCTTCACAAAAATAACTTGATCGATATATATATATATATATATATATATATATTACGAGATACAGTGAAGAAACCCAAACATAGTGCATCATTACTTTTGATTCTGAAAATATTTTTAATTTTGAAAAATATTAATAAATTCATATTCATAAAAATTATGAATTATTACCTATATTAATTTTTACATAAAATGAATCCTAATGCTGAAAAATATTGATGTGTAAATTTGCGACTCATTCCAGTTATTAATTTTCGAGATATAAATACCGTAATTTCTGGTAGATAACCCGCAGGTAAGATGTGTCATTTCTCCACCAGAAATTTTATTTAACAGGGAAATCAATACTTTTTAGAAGGAAAAGCTCGTACAAATATAAATGTATTTATCAATTGATATTTCTGGTGCAAAACTGGATTATATAACCTGCGGGGTATCTACCAGAAATTACAGTAAATCTTTCCTTTGGAGTGGTTTAGGGGCCGTCTCTTATAAAGTTTTGCATGAGATAACGAATCAAATCTTAAAATATAACAAAGAAAATTAAACAAAATATGGTTATTTCTTATTTATGGGCCAAATTATATAACAACAACGTCAAACGCAAAGAAATGAAACAAAAATGATGACTTTTAGAAATTAGCTTCAAGAATTCCTGTTTTCTAAAGAAGACAAGCCCCGCCTTCATCGTTCTTCAGAACAAAACAATACAGAAAAGAAAAGTAAATGTGACATTGAGTATTCGTGTTAAACCCTTATTTTATGTTGACAAAAATATGCACAAGTGGTATTTACTTCATCGATTACTGGTGATAAATTTTAAATCTTTTAAACGAACACTAAAAAGAAAAAAAAAAAAAAAACTAAATAGGCTGTTTTGAATAGAAAAATACGTTAAATGTAAAAATTGTCAATTAAAAAAGACGAACGGAATTGGAATGCAAGATAGACTTGTAAAACCGTTTCTTAACTACCGTCATAGTTAAAGGCTCAATCAACTGCTTCATATATTGCTTTCTTTTATTTGTTTATTTATTTAGTAGGGGGGAGGATTATTATTTTAAGGATACTTTAGTATTTAAAATTTTATTAATATATTTTAACTTTATATATTTTTTAAAATATACTTTTACATTTAAAAATATATTTTAACACTTTTTGCGACCACAAGTTTTTGTCTTTTTGACAGTAAGATTCGCCTACGGGCGTAATTCTCTCAAAATAAAATATTTCAGAACAAATTTTCTTTATTCACAATTATATTGCAAATGGATATACATTATAATTATATTCTTTCTAATCAATATATTTCTATCCATAGTATATTTTATTGCAAAAATACATGAATTAATGTTTGTCACATTCATTTAACATTAGCATCCTCATATTTTGACAACTTATAACTCTGTCAAAAATTGAGCAAAATACATAATCTATACTATTTTCTTTGATGATTTGATCCAAAGAACTCAAATAAATTATAAAAAATGGGGGTTACCATTGAAAAAATAAAGTTGATGCCAGTTTTAATATGTAGACGACCCCTTTAGCAAAAGGTAACTATGCCATTATAAACTAGACGTTATTACAAATCGATTGGTACCAACCACATGTTTCTACGACAAATTATGGCGAAAATAGATGGGGGTGGCGATTTTTTTTTTTTTTTTTTGTGACTATACATTTTGTGACTAACATTTATAAGAAGGTAAGCAACTACATATGCATACAAGTGTTAAAGTAAATGCAACAAACTTATAGCAGATATTGCAGAGACGGAAATTCAATTCTTCCGTTTTAAAACTGTAACAGTTACAATCGTTAACTGCAACCGTAGTAATGTATTGCAAAAAAGAACTGATGAATCACATGAAAACTTACTACAATGTTGAAATAGGCGGAACATTACATATTTATTTTTCTTTAATTATATTTGACAAAATGCTGCACAAATAAGGAGATTCATTGTGAAATATAGGCTGAGTATGGGCCAAATGCAGTGTCTTAACTTAAACTTGTGAAATGGTATCAATACATGAAGACAGTCACTTAGAGTTAACTAATACGCAAAGACAAGGAAGGCTAATAGCGGTGAACAAATCAAGCTGGGTGCCATGGTTGGAAGACGATATTTTTAGCGATCACCGAGTCTTACTTGCCAACATCCTAATTAATGTTCCGTAATATCGTTAGCCCCGCCTTTTTTTCGTTTTTTTCACACCAGTAATTTTGAAAAGTAATATTATCCAAATTCAAATATGATTAGATAAGAAGAACAAAACTCTAAAAAAAAATATTGGTGTGAAATAAAAGCCGTGTCTAACGATAATATGGAATATTAATTAGGATGTTGGCGAATGAGAGTTGCGCACATTCAGAATCGCCAACATTATAATTTATTCCGAAGCATTTCTTGCTTCACCTTTACTCCATACCACTTTCCTTTTATATTTATTCCTTTATTTATTAATTTTAAGAGGTTTTTTTTTTTTTTTTTTTTTTTTTTTTTAATCGTAGTTATATATTCGAGAAAGTTATTTTGAAAATAAAATGATGCGAAATAAAGGCGGGATTAAAAGAGCTACGGAATAAATTACAGTGTTGGCAACTATAATTACACAGAAGTTAGGAATATCTATTCATCGTGCACATCCCATAGTTCGGTGCACCATTCTCATTCTACGCGAGCTCCAGAACCGATGTGCTATCTTCTATTACAAGAGCATAATAATGATTATTGAAATGTTCTAAGAAATGACTGCAACGAAAGGTTTAGAGGGTACAATTGTTAAACAAAAAGTTACCTATGCAATTTTATTATTTCAAAAAGATAAAATTTTCCAGCAGACCTAATATACATGTATATATACAATAGCAGGGATGGAACACGGGCGCAGAATTCATACCACTATCAATGTAAGAAAATTTTCTACTTCTTAAATCGACGATTTTATAGGTAGAGAAATTTCTTAAACGGATTTCGGTATGAATTCTGCGCCCGTGTTCCATCCCTGCAATAGGTGCGTCTTATGTATTCTTTTTAGATGAGTTTAATATGTAAATAACGCATTTCCTTACGCATTTTTTTGTTATAATTTTTCTAATAGAATTTTTGAGGTTTTAATTTCTTTTTTCTTTTATAAATCTCGCGTTTGAAAAAAGAGAAAAATACACGTCAATTTTGGTGTTATTGAGTTTTGTATACTGTAATTTTTTGACAAAAGGTTTTACAGTATAACAGAAATAACACCTATCTGTATGCAACGTACTGCCAAAGCCATTAAAAAATTATTTATGTTGCATACCTTTATAAAAAGTATTTTTAATAAAGTTTGAAAAATATTTTTTGGAATTCATCCCGTTTCTTCATGTGCTAAATAAATCTTCAGATCTGCGAACCATCTCATTATGAACCGTACAGTTTTTGGTGCCCACGTTTTTTTTCACGCCAGTCATTTTTTAGAGCAATTTTATTCTGATTTAATCGCAACAATATTTATAGAAAATATCTCTAAAAATAAAGTGGTGTAAAAAGGGGGGCGTTTTTTCAAAGGGCGTTAACAATTGTACGGTTATGAATGAGGTGATTGGCAAGAATGAATCTTCTATTTTTGTTTACTGTTTGAAAAGTTATTCTACAGAAAAAGATGTACACACATTGAAAACCAATTTATATAATAAATTTATATAAATTGGTTTTTATATTTATCCTCAAAACAAAATGATGCAATGAAATATAAATACAATAACATATGACATTTACCTTCAAACAGAGCTGCTAACCTAATCCAGAATATTATTAGTACCACCCCATTTTTCTTCTCCAGTCTTTTTTTTTTTTTTTTTTTTGAATATTTTTCTTCTTAATTCATCGTAAAAATATTTGAAGAGAGCTACTCTAAAAGTTAAGTGGCGTAGAAAAAGGGACGGTACTAACAATCCTTCGGAATAACATGGCAGGTCTGTTAAAATATAACTAGTAGTAAAAAAAAAAAAAAGATTATTGAGACCAATAATTAAATTTTACATATTAAGTATGTATTCCCGGCACTGCGATGATGCACTTGCTTTTGGAAACCTCCGTCTAGTTGCTTTAAAAAAAGCGGGAACGCCTGAGAGGCTGTACCTGCTGTAATTAGTTATCTTATGAATCGTGTGTACAGCAGATGATTGCTTAACCCTTTCAGTCGCAGTGTTCCCTCTGATGGAACACCTAATTTTAATTCTCAAGTGCAAAAACTCATCCCGGAAATTTTTTAGCAAAAATTTACATTTATAACATAGCAGAAAAGGCCCCTTTTTTTAATGTGAAAATTTAAAATTTCATCTATTTTAATTATGTTTGTAAGTTCGGTGGCAGTGTAATCTAAATGATCCGAATTATCTTGCGCCGCAAAGGGTTAAAATACTCCGGAATAAATTGGAATGTTGGGATCTATGCAACTTTTACGAGTTTTTGTTGTCGATAATGTTTACTTATATAGTAATTTATTTATTAAATTAAATATTATTTGAATTTAATAAGGTTTACTTACAGAAGTTTCAAACCGAAAATTTCTCGAAGAGGAACAATGCTAATTTTTTTTTTTTAATATTTACGATGAGCTATGTGTCTAAAAGCCATTTTAAAAATTAGTTTAGTAATCTTTAAAATAAATTAAGTAGTGAACGTTAAAAGGTTAAAAATCTTTGGTACATTGAGCAAAGTTTATGGGTTTTTCCGTGTGCAGATAGTATCAATCTCATGCAGTGTTGCCAGATTGCACGATTTTTATTCGACTGTCACCAATAATTTTGAGAAGTGATATTTAATGTATATAATAGACGATTAATTGTCAATTACGTATATCAAATATCACTTATAAAAATCATTTGTGACTATCCAATAAAAAAGTCTGGCAATCTGGCAACACTGGTTTCATGCTGATATATTCTTGTTTCCTTCACTAATTTCTAACATTAATTCACTTCTTATTCCCAAAGAGGTCTTGTAAAACAATGACAAAAATTTATATTTGCTAATAGTGGTAGAAGATCTCTTTGCGATATACACTAACTTCTGCAATACTTTACCTATACACGTACTGTTAAAGAATGTGCGGTAAGTGCGCTGCTATGTTCGGAACGAATTTTCCCTTACCCTACTTCATTTCAAGCATAAGGTAATAATCAACAAATCACTTAATTGTTTGCTGCTATGCTTCACTCCTACAATATTGTAAAAGATGTTATTAAACTATAGGAATGGTGTAACTTAATATCAATAATATTTCATTTGTTGAATTTCAGTGAAATAATGCAAACATTTGCATTTCTGCTTTAGTCATCCTTTTGATAAATTATAGTAGATGCTATAATTTTCCCAGACTAAATAATATTTAGTCAAGCTTTTGTGAAAAACGATATATATAAATTTCAGAGTTGTAGGTAATGAAGGCTACAAATCTTATATTTACAGGGAGAGAGAGAGAGAGAGAGAGAAAGAGCAGTTATTAATACAATAGTTTAGTTACCCTTAGCGGTCGTTTACATGATAAAATTTGCCTCAACTTATTTTTTCCCAATGGTAATACTTATTTTTTACACCATATTGGAATTTCTGACATTAAGTCAGTTTCCAAAAAAGTATAATTTATATATTTTTTAATAAATTATTCATAGAGTAATAAGGTTCATACCAACATAAAAAAAAAAAAAATAATAATAATAATAATAAATCTCTAACAGAAAAGTATTGTGTTTATTCAGATAATAATCGATAAAGGAGTAAGGCAACTTTAAATATAAAATAAGCTAATCTAATGCTTATTCAGAAATGATGTCTGCGTCATGACTTGAGTAACGGTTCCTTAACCGATAAAAGACGAAATATCACTGTAACGCGAAAAATGGTGATGGTAATGAGCAGTAAACTTGAAAACCCAAATTTGTGATAAAGCCTCTTGTAATCCTGCAAAAATTAATATTATATATGTGTGTGTACTCATACATATGTTATTATATATGTGTGCGTATACGTCATTATATATGCATACTTGCCAACCATCTCATTAATAACCGTACAATTGTTAACGCCCCCTGAAAAAACGCAGCTTTTCTCACACCACTATATTTTTAGAGTAATTGTCTCCAAATGTTGTTGCGAAAAAATAAGACAAAAATTACTCTAAAAAATTATTGGTTTGAAAAAAAAGGCGGGTATTAAAAATTGTACGGTTCATAATGAGATGGTTGGCAAGTATGTATATGCAGAGCCTGATTAAGGGGGAAGCACACATTATTTATACATACACCGTTATTTTTTAACAAATACTTTCCTCCTATAATAAACACAAAATTGTCATTAAAAATTATTTTAAAAGAATTCTGGTGTCTAATAACGGTGAGTAAATTGGATTGTTTTAAACCGTTCATTTTTTATAAAAAATATTTCCTCGTCAAAGCGTGGAATTTTTTTACATAAAGTAAAAAATAATTGTAAAAATATTACGGTGAGAGCGGAGATAGTGTGTGCTTCCCCCTTAATCAGGCTCTGTCTGTGACTACAATAGTTGAAACAGTTTACATTTTTCTCGAAATTATTTATGAGTTTCTATTTAATTATTTGGATTTATGTTTTAAATCATTAAAACTGTATTGGGAAATTTCGTCTTGAAAATAAATTAGTAAGTAAAAATTATTCACCCGTAAAACATTGCATTGATGGTTTATGAAGCAATAATAGTCAAATACATAACATTTACAGTAAGACCCCGCTTACCGCGGGGGATACGTTCCATCAAAGTAGAGCGTAATGCGAAACAGCGCGCGTACAATTTCAGGGAATCCCCGTACTGCTGCGAGCAATTTCGGGGAATACACAGGGGAAATAAAACAGCGCTAAACCGAAACAGCATTAAATGAAACAGTGTTAAGCGGGGTCTTACTGTATATTCATTGATTATTTTGATTGTCTTAGCTGTTAATTTCATGAGGTTATACATCTAAATTGTTTTTAAGAAAATAAAATTATTAATAAATTTGCGCTGAAACAATATTTCTCTGCCTAATGGTGTTAAAAATCTATAAACAACTGACAGCATTAAGTACTTTGTAAAAATGATCATTTGTAACGAAAATGACATCGTAATTTTACCTAAAGCCATCGAAAAGCTTTAAAATAATATCGAAATTAATATAAAGAAAACAATTAAATAGAAATTTGTACTGAAATCAAAAACTCAAGCAATTAATCATAACAAATTAAGTATGGGACATTTACATCATTCCATGGCTAGCCTTAGAGCTTTAAAAATGACATGATAATTAAACCTTTAAAGCACTATACTTAAATTCCTTTTAATTACTAACAATTTCCTTTCTTTCTTTTTTTTTCGTTCTCACTGTTTCTCAATCTGATAATCTCTGAGAAGATTTAAAAATTCATCGAAAGCCAATAATGGAAAAGTGGAGTGGTCCGCATTTTGAATGAAAGAAGGAATAACAAATGAATGTTATTTGCTTCTCGATTCAAGAATGACGATCAGGTGATTAATTATGTTTGGTGCAAATTTCATAAATTATTCATACTTAGCGAAATACGTTTCTTTATCATTACTCATCCTGATGCATTTTTAATTGCATCAAAAAATAGCAATCGTTTAAAAATGCAAAAGCCAAATTACTATCCTATATCGAGATAATTAATCGCGTATATTTCTTAATATCTTATCACGTCTAGTGTTTTATTATATAAAATCTTTTTTATCTTGTTTGTTATTAAGTTTTATTTAATAACATTCCCTCTAAATATTAATTAAATTTTGTATTTTAAAAAATAAATTAAGATTTTCGTAGAATGTATCGAAATCTCGCTCTCGGTATATATATATATAGAGAGATAGATATACATATACATAGATAGACACATTAAAATTAATTCCATGCATTCATTTATTACATGCATGTTTAAGTGATTGTTTTAATTTAAATATTTTTTTAAAGAAAAAAATTAATTCTAAATTAGGTTGGCAGCTCTGTATCATAGTTCGTACAGTCCTTGAATTTTTTTAATTTTCTATACCAATAATACTGTAAAGCAATTTTTGATATACAAAAGCTTTTAAAACTTGACATGAAATAAATCTTATAAAAATACTGGTGGAAGGGTCCTTGATAAAATGCGTGGCCGTAAGAACTAATGTGTATGAAGGTAAATTTCATATGTTGACGTATTTATATTTCATAGTATCATTTTGTTTTGAAGGTAAAGAGAAATAAATTTAAAAAATAAATTTGTTTTCAATATATACATATATATATATATATATATAATAACTTTTCAAACATTGTACAAGAAAAAGGAATGAATTCCCCAAAATATTTTTGAAACTTTATCAAAAATTCTTTAACTGTAATTTTTACTTAATATTTTTACTTAATCTATAATTCTGTCAGTTGGCGTTTATTGCGCAATCTGTATGTTATATATTTCTTAAGAATCTACACATTATTTGTATTTGTACAATCAAATATACAATGGTTTCAAACACTTTGATCAGAAAGAATGTAATTGTAATTTATATTCATTTGTAATAGTGAATATATAAAATTGTGTTCTGAATTATTGTAACTTGGCAGAATTTCGCTCACAGATGTACATTACTGTCAAAAAGACAAAATCATGCGGTCGCGAAAGTGTTAAAAAAATTAATAAATAAATAAATAAAGTGGAACGAAGTTAAGACCGAGAAAAAAATGCTACGGAATAAAATTAAGTTGGCAACTCTGAATTTGTGTAACTCTCACTCTGTGATTGCTGAGAATATCGTTTTCCACCCATAGCGCCACGCTTGACTTGCTCACCGTTATTAGCCTTCCTTGTATTTGGGTATCGATTAACTATGAATTACTGACTTCAACTATGGATATCATTTCACAAGATTAAAATAAGACACTGCATTTGGCCAATACTCTGCTTGTATTTCACGATAAATCTCTGTATTTGTGCAAAGTTTTGAAAAAAAAAAAAAAAAAAGTGATATTCCGCCTATTTTAACGTTGAAGTTTTCGTGTGATTCGTCAGTTTTTTCTTGCATTACGCGGCAACAATTGCAACTGTTACCGTTTTGAAACTGGAGAACTCAATTGCCGCCTTTGCACTATCCGATATCAGTTTATTTTATTTACTGTAACACATGTATATCTGTAGTTGCTAACCTTCATATAAATTTTAATCTACGCATAGCTGCCAATATTTTGATTTAATCCGGAGTACTTTTAGCCCCGCCTTTATTTCGCACCACTTTATTTATAGAAAAACTTTCTTCGATACATAACTCCGATAAAATAAGAAAAAAATACTTTTAAATTATAAGTGGTACGAATTAGAGGCGGGGCTAAAATTACTCCGGAATAAATTAAAATATTGGCAGCTATGTCTACGTATTAAACATTTAATGTCGGTTATATGTAAGGCAAATCAATATAAATATATTAAAATTCTAACCTTAGTGGACATCCTTTAATTAAAATTTATTTTCATATTTAGATCATTATTTATTTTAATTCTTAATAACTTTTCAGAAACTATGTGTGTGCCAAGTTCCCCGTTTTTTAAGTAAGTCTTAACTCCGGAAACTTTAGTAATTGTTTTCAGTTTATTTATCGGTCAAAAATAAATATTCCAGATTATGTTTAAAACTACTGATGAAGAAATTTATTTAAAAATCTAAAAGTGTGGCAGTTATGAAATTGTACTTAAATATACTATTTAAAATACTACTTAAAATATACCATTTTATTAATTATTCATTTTTCTTAATATTATCTATTTATTTATATGAACAAAAGTGTCCCTAGTTTTAATAAAAAATAAACAGCTACATCTTTGTATTCTCTTCGTATTTTTATAGTTTTGATTGACTTGGATTGCTTGCTTAACTGTTATATGTAATAGTTCATATTTCTGCATTTGTTCCATCGCTAATTTATTTAAAGAATTACCTTTCTTCGTATATATATACATATATATATATTTGGTTTATACGGTTCTTTTTGTCACAGTGATTATGGTTTGGGCATTGGACAAATAGTTCTTTTCGCATTATGCACTCTTAACAAAGAAAACCATCATTTGGATATTCTGGTTCTTCAATGTTCTTGATAAAATGGGGAATCTAGAAAGCTTTCATTATTTTGATTTTTGTTTTATTTTTAATTTTAGTAAAATCTTAAACTAAAACTGGGATTACTTAATCCCAGATATTTTTGTTAATCCCCCTCCCATTTTTATTGTTTCTTTTCTTTCTTTCTTTCTTTCATTGTCTTCCTTTTTTTTTTTTTTTTTTGTTTGATCCTTCTCTTTATAGTGGTATCTTTATATCTTGGTAATTTTCTATAAGTTTCAATATGTATAAAAGGATAAAGCGAAATAAGATTTAAAAATATTTTTTTTTTATTGATATTTAAAGATAACTTAATATTAATAGCTCAGAATAACTCTTAAATTTAACAACATCAAAACGGGAATTCTATTCTAGAGCCCATGTAAAGGTAATTTTACATGGAAATTGAGTTATCCCGTTGAAATTGAGTTCTCCCGTTGAGTTATCTCGTTGATGGAAATTGAGTTATCCCGTTTCAAAGCGGTAAGAGTTGCAATCATTAACTGGAACCGTTGTAATGTAGTGCAAGGAAGAACTGATGAATCACATGAAAACTAACTTCAGCGTTGAAATAGGCTAATCATTACATATTTTATTTTTTTTTCTTTAATTATAATCGAGAAAATTTTCTTTAATTGTAATTTATAATTCCTGTTATGTTGTTCTTAAATTTTAGAGTTATTCTCAGCTATTAATGTTAAGTTACCATTAAATATTAATTTAAAATACTAATTTACAATCGTAATTCTGTTTGTCCTTTCATATATATTAAAACTTACAGAAAATTACCAAATTAAAAAGAGAAAAAAATAAAGAGAAGAATCAAACAACAACAACAAAACAAAGAAAAAAATGGGCAGGAGACTAATAAAAATAAAAATAAGTCAAAAAAAAAAAAAATAAATAAATAAATAAATAAAATAAAAATAATAATAATAAAGTTTTCTTGATTCCCCATTTTATTTAGGACATTGAGGGAACAGAACATCCAGATTATGTTTTAATCACATTAAAAACTGAGACAGACAATATGCACTAAAAATATACAATTTAAAACAATAAAAACGCAAAACAGAAATTTAAACGTTTCGATCCTTTTACAGGCTCCTCATCAGTAAAAAACATCAAATGTAAATGCGGAGAAGAACAACAGACTTTCATTAAGTGAGTACAACGTATTCACCGGGAACTGCGCATACCTCATTAAGGGGTGAAAAATGTTGATTTGTTCTCTTCATACTCGAATTAAGGAACGTAAAACAAATGTCAAACACCGTGATATACGTTCGAAAATTGTACAGCATGCCATAGAAACTGACCATTTACCTGATTTTAACAGTACTAATTAATCTTATCTAACTGTTTAAATTATCATTCTAGAAATTTCCTGGAGGGCTGGTACATAAATCAACATTTTTAACCCCTTAATGAGGCATGCGCAGTTCCCGATGAATACGTTGTACTCACTTAATGAAAGTCTGCTGTTCTTCTCTGCATTTACATTTGATGTTTTTTACTGATGAGGATGAAGAAAGGGATTTAATTAAATAAGGGAGTGTTGGAACAACTGCAGAAAATTTAACGATTATATTTAACAGTTAATCAAGCAATCCAAGTCAGTCAAGGTGATTGCAACATAGAGAGATTAAAAAAATGTAGCAATTTTTTTTTTTTTTTAAATTACAACTAAAGACTCTTTTGTTTATTTAAATAAATATGTAATATTACGAAGAACACGAATAAATAAAAAAATAGTATATCTGAAGTAGTATTTTAAATAGTATATTTAAAAACAATTTCATAACTGCCAAACTTTTAGATTTTTAAATAAAATTTGTCATCAGTCTTTTTAAACATAATCCGGTATATTTATTTTTGACCAATAAATAAACTGAAAACAATTATTAAAAATTTCCAGTGTTAAGTCTTACTTGAAAAACGGGACACGTGGCACATATACAATTTCTGAAAAATTATTAAGAAAAGAAAAAAAAAAAAATAATAATTTAATTATGAAAATAATTTAATTAAAGGATATCCACTGTGGCTAGGATTTTAATATATTTATATTGATATGTCTTACATATATCCGACACTAAATGTTTAATATGTACATTAAAATTTATAAGAAGGATAGCAACTACATATGCATATAAGTGTTAAAGTAAATACAATAAATTTATAGTAGATATTGCAGAGACGGAAATTCAATTCTTCCGTTTCAAAACGGTAACAGATACAATCGTTAACTTCAACCGTAGTTATGTATTGCAAGAAAGAACTGATGAGTCACATGAAAACTTACTACAATGTTGAAATAGGCGGAACATTACATATTTCTTTTTCTTTAATTATATTTGACAAAATGCTGCACAAATAAGGAGATTCATTGTAAAATATGGGCAGAGTATGGGCCAAATGCAGTGTCTTAACTTAAACATGTGAAATGGTATCAATACACGAAGACAGTCACTTAGAGTTAACCAATACGCAAAGACAAGGAAGGCTAATAGCGGTGAACAAATCAAACTAGGTGCTATGGTTGGAAGACGATATTTTTAGCGATCACAGAGTCATATGTGCGAACATCCTAATTAATGTTCCGTAATATCGTTAGCCCCGCCTTTTTTTTTTTTTTTTTTTTTTTTTACACCAGTAATTTTGAAAAGTAATATTATCCAAATTCAAATATGATTAGATAAGAAGAACAAAACTCTAATAAAATATTGGTGTGAAATAAAAGCCGTGTCTAACGATAATAGGGAATATTAATTAGGGTGTTAGCGAATGAGAGTTGCGCACATTCAGAATCGCCAACATTATAGTTTATTCCGAAGCATTTTTTATTTCACCTTTACTCCATACCACTTTATTTAAGCCTTTATTTATTTATTTTAAGAGGTTTTTTTTTTTTTCTCTTTTAATTGTAGTTATATATTAGAGAAAGTTATTTTGAAAATAAAGTGATGCGAAATAAAGGCGAGATTAAAAGAGCTACGTAATAAATTACAGAGTTGGCAACTATCATTACACAGAAGTTAGGAATATCTATTCATCGTGCACATCCCATAGTTCGGTGCATCATTCTCATACTACGCGAGCTCCAGAACCGATGTGCTATCTTCTATTCCCAGAGCATAATAATGATTAATGAAATGTTCTAAGTAATGCCTGCAATAAAAGGTTTAGAGGGTACTATTGTTAAACAAAAAGTTACCCATGCAATTTTATTAATTCAAAAAGATAGAATTTTCCAGCAGACCTAATATACATCACATGTATATACAATAGGTGCGTCTTATGCATTCTTTTTAGATGAGTTTAATATGTAAATAACGCATTTTCTTACGCATTTTTTTTTTTTTTTTTTTTTTTTTTTGTTATTATTTTTCTAATAGAATTTTTGAGGTTTTAATTTCTTTTTTCTTTTATAAACCTCGCGTTTGAAAAAAAAAAAAAAAAAATACGCGACAATTTTGATGTTATTGGGTTTCGTATGCTGTAATTTTTTGACAAAAGGTTACAGTATAACAGAAATAACACCTATTTCTATGCAACGCACTGCCAAAGCCATTAAAAAATTATTTATGTTGCATACCTTTATAAAAATATTTTTAATAATATTTGAAAAATATTTTTTTGGAATTCGTCCCGTTTCTTCCTGTGATAAGTAAATCTTCAGATCTGCGAACCATCTCATTATGAACCGTACAATTTTTGGTGCCCACGTTTTTTTTCACATCAGTCATTTTTTAGAGCAATTTTATTCTGATTTAATCGCAACAACATTTAGAGAAAATAACTCTAAAAATAAAGTGGTGTAAAAAAGGGGGCGTTTTTTCAAAGGGCTTTAACAATTGTACGGTTATGAATGAGGTGATTGGCAAGTATGAATCTTCTATTCTTGTTTACTGTTTGAAAAGTTATTCTACAGAAAAAGATGTATACACATTGAAAACAAATTTATATAATAAATTTATTTATATTTATCCTCAAAACAAAATGATGCAATAAATTATAAATACATTAACATGTGACATTCACCTTCAAACAAAGCTGTTAACCTATCCAGAGGATTGTTAGTACCACCCCCTTTTTCTTCTCCAGTCTTTTTTTTTTAATATTTTTCTTCTTAATTCATCGTAAAAATATTTGAAGAGAGCTACTCTAAAAGTTAAGAGGCGTAGAAAAAGGGACGGAAATAACAATCCTTCGGAATAAGATGGCAGGTCTATTAAAATATAACTAGTAGTAAGAAAAAAAAAAAAAAAAAAAAAAAAGAAAGATCATTGACACCAATAATTAAATTTTACATATTAAGTATGTATTCCCGGCACTGCGATGGTGCACTTGCTCTTACAATACATTGTCTAGTTACGTTATAAAAAGCGGGAACGCCTAAAAGGCTGTACCTGCTGTAATTACACTGATGGAAAAAAAAATCCTAACACCAGGAAGGAGCTGTGCTACATAAATGAAATTTGGTAGGCGTGTTTGTACATCTGAAAGATGACGTCGATTCAAATTTCGAGCTACGCGCATAAGTGTGGCGCTAGTGGCGACACTATGAACATGCAAATGAGGTTTGCTCTAAATAAGCGCTGTAAGGTTCGTGATCGTTATTTACAGTTGAGATTTGACGTAGTGGGTTAATGTTAGTCAAGGATGCCTCTAAGAAGACGAAGAAGCCATCATCAACAACTCACTGAGTTTGAACGAGGTCGTGTAGTAGGGCTACGAGAAGGTGGGTTTTCTTTCCGCGATATTGCAGAAAGACTTGGCAGGAATGTATCCACTGTGCATGAGTGTTGACAGCAGTGGTCAAGGGAAGGTACTGCCTCAAGAAGACCGGGTTCCGGGAGGCCACGTGGCTTTATTGAGAGGGAAGACCGCCGTGTTCGGCGTATGGCTGTGGCTAATCGTACTGCGTCTGCAGCTGAAAATTGAGCTGCAGTTGGCACCACAGTGACACAACGAACTGTTACAAATCGGTTACTTCAAGGAAAGCTCCGAGCCAGACGCCCTGTAGCGTGCATTCCACTGACTCCAAACCACTGCCGTTTGCAACGTGAGTGGTGTCAAGCTAGAGCTTATTGGAGGACGGAGTGGAGATATGTTGTGTTATCTGATGAAAGCCGGTACTGCCTTGGTCGCAGTGATAGCCGTGTGTTGGTTAGAAGGAGGCCAGGTGAACGCCTGCTAGCGACCTGTCTGCGGCCTAGACACACAGGGCCTACTCCAGGAGTTATGGTTTGGGGAGCAATTTCGTGTTACAGCAGGAGCACTCTCGTGGTTATCCCACGCACCCTGACTGCAAATTTATACGTCAGTCTAGTGATACAACCTGTTGTGCTGCCATTCATGAACAGCATTCAAGGGGGTGTTTTCCAACAGGATAACGCTCGCCCTCATACTGCTGTTGTAACCCAACATGCTCTACAGAGTGTCGACATGTTGCCTTGGCCTGCTACATCAACAGATCTTTCTCCAATCGAGCACGTATGGGACATCATTGGACGACAACTCCAGCGTCATCCACAACCAGCATTAACCGTCCCTGCATTGACTGCCCAAGTGCAACAGACATGGAACTCCATCCTATTGCATATTGACAAAAGTATTATTGATAAATATTTCAATTTACTTCTTATATATTTTATAAAAATAGTTCAAGGTTTATAAGGTAAATAAAATGCACTCACCTTGGTTGTGAGTATCCTCTTTTATTTCAGCTTTCAGTATCAAGATGTTGTATTTCGTAAATGAAAGATAAATCAGTTTGAGTATCAGGAACTATCAGTTGACTGATGCTGTTTAAAATATATAATTTGATATTAATTAAATAATGGTTTTAATTGAATTAAACCAGCCTTCTTTAGCTTGGTTTATGAATAGGAAAAAATATATGTGGGAATAAAAAGAACCCACATGTGTTCCTTATAATCACATTTTTATTATAAAACTGAACATCGAAGAAGAGAAAAAAAAAAAACGAAAAATACATCATTACATGTACAGTCACCCAAAAAAAAAACGCCACCCCCCCACCCAATTTCGCCGTAAATTATCGTAAAATCATGCGGCTGGTACCTATCGATCTGTAATAACGTCTAGTTTTTAATGGTGTAGTTATATTTTGCTTAAGGGGTCATCTACATATTAAAACATGTATAAACTTCATTTTTTTCAATGACGACCCCTATTTTCGACCTCATATTCAGATTTCTGAGATCAAGGCAGTTCGGAAAACTTACCTATTTATAGACTTTAAATCAATTTTAAACAGAGTTACATGTGAAAATGTGTTAGGGGACCGTCTATACATTTAGAAAAAATAAATCGTGATCAACTACCCAATATTCATTATTTATAAAATTTCACACCGGAAAAAAAGTTCAGGAATGTTTATTATAAAATAAAAAACGATTCAAATTCGCAGAACTTTCTTTATTAGCTTATGAATTAAAAGATTTTTATTGGTTTCAATTTATTAAACATTATTATTGAAAGTTAAATACATCACTTCGTACGAAGAAAAATAATAGCTTGAATGATATGAACCCTACAGTATTGAATTACAAAAATCTAAATACCAAGGTAAAAGAACAGTAGTAATAATGATAATAATATTAATAGCAGTTAAAAAAAAAAGGTGTTTAATATTTAAGAAAAAGAATTATCTACTTCTGAAAAGCAAAAACTGTTTTATTTAAGAGACAAAAATTTAAGTTAAAATACATTTAAAAAACAAAAAAAAATATATAAAAACAATTAAAATCTACTAACTAACAATTATTATCTACTTCTTGTTGGGTATATTTTTATTTTATACAGTAAGCCTCGCATGAAAGTGTTACTATAAAGTTTTACATTTAATTTTAGGCGTACAAACCAACAATAGATAATATACAAAAATATACATAACAAGATTTAAACTAAAATCTGAGAAAGGATATTTAATATTTTCCCAACTGCTGATGTAGTTTCACGTCATTTGGAAATCTGTAACTCCTCCAGTGTGCGTTTCTTTCACAATTTGTGTGTTACGATATTTCTTAAGAATATTCCTTATATTCATATTTATATAAACAAAATAGTATGAAGCAAATTTTTTCACTAGAAAGAGTGTATATTCATATCATTGTGTATATTCATATGAAAATAAACATGGATATGGAAAAAACGGTTTCCTATTGCCTAGAACGAATATTCCCCGTTCTGCAGTCGTCTACTGTACTTGAATTCTTAATTATAAATGTGTAAAATCTATATCTTTAAAAGTAATAAGACATATTACTTTGTTTTAAATTCTTTTTCCGTAATAAATGTGACGACAGTTTTACGCCGTGATTAGAATAATAGAAAATAAATAATATTGCACTTTGTTTCAATAATAGATTTTAAAACTTAAAGAAAAAAAAAATACCACTTTATTATTCAGTATTAAAAAAACATTTAATAGAAGTTTTATATTTTATTATGTTACGTCATGCGATAAAATTTAAATAGCATAAACGGTAGAGTAAGCAAATGCGAAAATTTCACAAGATTAAAACAGAAAATTTGTTTTAAAAATTCTGATAAAAATTAATAAAAATCAATTATATTAATTTTAAAAAAGGAAAAAAGAAAAGTATTGTTCACTGCGTATTGCTCTTTCAAATAATATTCCTCGTTTTACCGCGTTTTTTTACTGTCATGATACTTAATTGAGGTGCACGAATCCTAGAATATTCAAGTTAAAAACAAAAGACAAAAGGGATAAAATAGAATTTTAGCAGTGAGAAGCTAGAAAAAGTTATGTAATATTTAAGAACAAAGACTTAACATTTCAGAATCGAGTAAACTCCCTTCTGCAACAAAAGCCACGCCTTTACAGAATTTTTCTAAAACTTTACATTATAAAACAAAATTATTTTACATACTTCCAATTAAATCATTTAAATTTTGTCTTCAGCATTCAATGTAGTAAATGCCATTGACATTTATGCATACCAGCGTCACATATAGTGTCATATACGAGTATGCAAACTAGGTTTTTTAATACTGTTCCCGCAATATAGAGGCGGGGCTACATTTCTTTTGGAATTCTTTCCCAATCTCTTGCCTGCATTGCGATAATTTTATAAAAAATAAGCCAATTTGTATAATAAACATCGAAATGTTCCTTAGAAAACAATTATAATAACATAAAGGTAAATTAAAATAGTTTTTCGTCAAAATGTATAGAAATATTGACTCACAGATGATACAAATTATAACAAGTGACGCCCCCCTAACAGCAGTAAAAAATGAAATATCACTGTAACTCAAAAAATAATGTTAGGAACGAGCTGTAAATTTGGAAACCCATGTTTTGGATGATGCCCGTTCTATTCGTGTAAAAATTAACATAGGTCATAATTCATAATTTTTTCAAATATGAATTTATTAAAAATTTTCATAATTCAAAAAATGTTTTTTTAGCAAAAATTTGGATGGAATATGTTTGGGTCACTTCATTCTAACGAATAAAAAAAACAGAATTTAAATATCATAATTATTTCGGAAGATATGATTTAATGTTTGTCACATTCATTTAACATTAGCATCCCCAAATTTTGACAGCTTATAACTCTATGAAAAATTGAGCGAAATATATAAACTATACCATTTTCCGTGATGATTTGATCCAAAGAATTAAAAAATATTATAAAAAAGGGGGGTTACCATTGAAAAAAATGAAGTTGATGTCAGTTTTAATATGTAGACGAACCCCTAAGTAAAATCTAACTATAACATTATAAACTAGACGTTATTACAAACTGATCGGTACCAGTCGCATGTTTCTACGATAATTTACGGCGAAATTAGGTGGGGGGGTGGCGTTTTTTTTTTGGGTGACTGTACATAGAAACACAGACGGCCAATCAGAACAAATGCGTCACACCGACGCTCCAGTGTAGATGTATATATGCATGAAGAAATAAAAGAGTCAAATGAAATGTTTTTAGAATAATATGAAAAAAAGAAAGTTTTTGTAATTATTGAAAGAATGTCATTTTGAGTTTATTTCTCACCAACACCCCTGCGTAAACTCGATGACATTTAATCACAGTTCATCAAGGAAATTCGCAATTTTCGAAAAGAATGTCTCGGCAGAGCCTTGGTGAGCACATCGGCGATCATATTTTCCGTTCTTACGTACTCAATCTTTATTGTGCCCTGCTCAACAAGGTATCGAATCAGATGGTACCTTAGCTCGATGTGCTTAGTTTTCTGTCGAAATTTGTCATTTTCGGCCAATTTGATGCAAGAAAGATTGTCTTCATAGAGTGTAATAGGACAATTTTGTTGCATATCAATTTCTTCAAAAAGGTTTATAAGCCATTTTACTTCTTGCGCGGCACTTGCTGCAGAAATATATTCTGCTTCCGCTGATGACATTGATACAGATTTTTGTTTTTTGCTTGTCCAGTATACAGTATTTGCTCCTATGCAGAACAAATTTCCTGTTGTAGACTTACGATCACTGGGATCGTTTGCCCAGTCGGAATCTGCATATACCCTCAAGACAGGCTCTTCAATATTATTATATGTCAATTTAAGATTAATTGTACTTTTTAAATATCTCATTAATCTTTTTACCGCTTCCCAATCTTTTGCTCTTGGGCGCTCATTTCTTCTACTCAAAATATTTACCGCGGCGCTAATATCCGGACGTGACACGGTTGAAATATATAACAATGCGCCTACAGCCTGTCTATATTGTGTATTTTCTGGTAAAAGGTTTTCTTCGTCATTTAATTTTATGTAACCTGTGTCCATAGGAGTGTCTGTAGGTTTTGAATTTTCTAAACCGTATTTGACTATAAGTTCTTGTATTTTGTGTGTTTGATCAAGAGTCATTGTATTTTCATTAGGGCGATTAATATTTATCCCAAGATATTGTTTTGCTTCTCCTAAGTCTGTTAACGGGTATTCTTGTTTTAGTTTGTTTACAATTTCATTTATTTGTTGATCATTCCCCGCTATTAACAAATCATCGACATACACAAGTACATAAGTAGTTACATCGTTTTGTTTACGTTTATAAAGACACTTGTCGAATTGACTTTGAATAAAGCCTAAGTTAAGTAATGACTCATTCAATTTTAAATTCCATGCTCTCGCGGCCTGCTTTAGCCCGTATATTGCCTTTTTTAATTTACACACCTTATGTTCTTCCCCGGATACCTCGTATCCTTCTGGCTGATGCATATAAACATCTTCACTCAATTTACCGTGTAAAAATGCAGTCTTGATATCAATATGTCTAAGACTTAAATTCTTATAAAGACTCATTGCCAAAAAACTTCTCAAAGTTGTGTGAGACGCCACTGGGGCGAAAGTCTCATCGTAGTCTATTCCATATTTCTGTGAAAAGCCCTTTGCCACCAGCCTAGCTTTGTATTTTTCAACACGGCCCTGACTGTTATATTTTGCTTTGAATGCCCATTTGCACCCTACTATTTTCATCCCTGGTGAAACCTCAACTAAATCCCAGGTGTCCTTCTGCCTGAGTGAATTTATTTCATCTAATGTAGCACTGATCCAATTTTCCTTTTCTACAGGGTTTTCCATACTTATTATATCATCCCAGCATTTTGGTTCACTTATTCTTTCATTGTGTAATGTGAATGCGAATCTATCTGGTGGTACCCCTTTATTAGATCTTTGTGATCTACGTGGAGTATTTTGTGAATTATCTGACACAACACTATCATTAGTTTCATCTATCTCTGAGTCTATTATTTGCAAATTTGGTGATGGATTTTTATTATCACTTTTCTCATCATTGTTTTGTGATGTTTCATATTTAAGTATCGCTTGTTTTTCATTTTCTACAAATTTTACGGTTCGTCTAATAATTATGTTTTTGCCATTTGTGCAGATCCTATATCCTTTACTTCTGTTATCGTACCCTACGAATATACCTTCCTGTGCCGTATTATCTAATTTTCCCCTGTGTACCTTTTGTACGTATGCATAGGCACGACAACCAAATGGTTTTAACATCGATAGGTCAGGTTTTCGACCTGTCCATAATTCATAAGGTGTCAATTCACACGAAGATGTTGGGAGTCTATTTTGCAAGTAAACTGCGGTATTTATTGCCTCCCCCCCAGAAAGAATTTGGTAAATTGCCATCCTTTAATAAACAACGTGCCATTTCAACTAAAGTACGATTTTTACGTTCAGCAGTTCCATTTTGAGAAGCTGAATAGGGAACAGTGAATTGGTGGTCTATACCTAATTTTGTTAAGTAATCGTTTAATTCTGTCCCGGTATACTCCCCTCCGTTGTCGGAGCGGATTGCATGCAAAGTTCGTCCGAACTTGTTTGATGTCATTGCGATGTATTCCCTCAATTTTGTGAAAACTTCATCCTTTTTTCTCAGTAGGTATATAACTGTAAATCTGCTGAAATCGTCAATGAATGTTAAAAAATAGTATTTTCCACCGACCGTGGGGGTTGTCATTGGTCCACACTAGTCAGTGTGTACCAACTCTAGTGCTTTAGTTGCCCTAAACTGAGCCTTTTTGGGATAAGGATTGTCCGTTAATTTAGTTAATATGCAAGTTTCACATGCATTATCATGTTTGCAGTTGTCTAGTTTTATCCCAACTGCCATGTTGTTGTTTACCAATTGTTTTATATGACTAATGTTTCTATGACCTAATTTAATGTGCCATTTATCAATGCAATTTTTATTTTCGCATGTTTTTACTATGTTTATAGTGTGTGTTGTATCATAGTTAACTTTGCATTCGTATAAATTGTTGTTAATGTAACCTTCAATGCATGTTTCTCCTTCATGCATTATTTTGCATGATTTGTTTTCAAATATTCCTACACAACCATTTTCAGTAGCCTCTTTTACAGATATGAGGTTTGTCTCTATCTCTGGTACATATAAAACATTTTTCAATATTATAGTATTATGTGTGTTATTGGAATTTATGGTGTTTAATTTCACAGACCCATGACCCAGGGATTCTATCTCCTGTCCATTCGCGATTGTTACGCGTGAATTATTATGATTAAATTCATGAAATTTACTCCTATCATTGCATACATGCGTTGAACAACCTGTGTCTACATACCAATTGTTAGATTTCTCCCCGATAAATAGAGTGAATATTTTATCGTTAGGTTTTTTATTTTCACTCTCAGTAATAAGAGCCCTATCCGCGTTATGTCTGTCTTGAGAGTACATACCAGATTTGAAAGTTGATCTGGCATTGCTGGCTTTTGTTTGTTTCGGAGTCTTTTCTTTATTTTTATTTTTAAGATGCCAGCATTCTTCAATTGTATGCGATTTTTTTTACAATAACGGCAGAACTTTGAATTTTCTGGTTTCGGTTTAAATTTAACCTTTAACACTGAATTATTTTCAGATTTGTTTTCTTTTCTTTTAGAAAATTCATCAATCAATTTCGAGCGTATAAACTCTGGTACTAGATCTTTTTCATCACACGATTCTAAAGCAGTGATGAGAACATCGTAACTTGGAGGTAAGGAACAGAGGATTAGGGCTGAAAGGTGCCTGTCATTTATTTCTTCTCCGATTGATACTAACTTATCTCGTAATTGATAAATGTGCGTTAAGTGGTCGATCATATCGCCACCCTCAGTTAATTTCGTAGAGTAAAGCTTTCTAAGCAAAAATAGTTTACTGCTGAGGGTTGAACGCTCATGTACAGCTTTTAAGGCGTTCCAGCATTCTTTAGCTGTCTCGAGATTTTTGACATGGATTATTTGATTATCCTCTATTAAAAGGTTTATTATAGCGCGTGCTTTCCTATTTTTGCTATTCCATGTGTCCGTAATGGGATTCGGAGCATCGTTAATAACCACAGAATATAAATCTTCCTTTTGGAGAGAAACATCTCCAATTTGAATTTCCACACATCGTAATTTTGTGCGTTAAGTTTTTCAATTATAGTGTCCTTGAGGATACTCATTTTAATATTTCAATTTTGTTTTCTTTCTAGTTTATAATAAATGAAATTCTATATTTAATCATTCATATGCTTATTTTAAACATTCTTAAATATATATTTTCACTTCTTTCGTTTTTAATGTTTATACAGATTTCTATACTTTCGTTTTCAAGAAACATAAAAAAAAATATTTATTTATTTTCGTTTACATTTTTTATCATTATTATTATTTTAAATGTAGCAAAATAATATTATTTTAAATGTAGCAAATGTTTCTTCAAATATGCAAAGAAAAAAACTTTTGTCAAGAATAAATTTAAAAACTCAATTTAGCGCATCAGTTGACATAATCTATTGCATATTGACAAAAGTATTATTGATAAATATTTCAATTTACTTCTTATATATTTTATAAAAATAGTTCAAGGTTTATAAGGTAAGTAAAATGCACTCACCTTGGTTGTGAGTATCCTCTTTTATTTCAGCTTTCAGTATCAAGATGTTGTATTTCGTAAATGAAAGATAAATCAGTTTGAGTATCAGGAACTATCAGTTGACTGATGCTGTTTAAAATATATAATTTGATATTAATTAAATAATGGTTTTAATTGAATTAAACCAGCCTTCTTTAGCTTGGTTTATGAATAGGAAAAAATATATGTGGGAAGAAAAAGAAGAACCCACATGTGTTCCTTATAATCACATTTTTATTATAAAACTGAACATCGAAGAAGAGAAAAAAAAACGAAAAATACATCATTACATGTACATAGAAACACAGCCGGCCAATCAGAACAAATGCGTCACACCGACGCTCCAGTGTAGATGTATATATGCATGAAGAAATAAAAGAGTCAAATGAAATGTTTTTAGAATAATATGAAAAAAAGAAAGTTTTTGTAATAATTGAAAGAATGTCATTTTGAGTTTATTTCTCACCAACACATCCCACAAACTGATATCCGCACCTGTACGACACAATGCATGCACGTTTGCATGCTTGCATTCAAAATTCTGGCGGTTACACCGGTTTCTAATGTACCAGCATTTCACATTTGAAATGGCTCTTCGCGCCAATGGCTCTACCTGTGATCTTGAAACTTTAATCAATTAAATATGTTACCTAGACAAATGTATTGCGGAAATTTCATTACTGTACAATAATTTTTTCTTGGTGTTGGGATTTTTTTTTTTTTTCCATCAGTGTAGTTATCATATGAATCGCGTGTACAGGAGATCATTGCTTAACCCTTTCAGTCTCAGTGTTCCCTCTGATGGACCACCTAATTTTAATTCTCAAGTGGAAAAACTCATCCCGGAAATTTTTTAGCAAATATTTACATTTATAACATAGCAGAAAAAAGCCCCCTTTTTTTTAACGTGAAAATTTAAAATTTCTTCTATTTTAATTATGTTCGTAAGTTCGGTGGCAGTGTAATTTAAATGATCCGAATTACCTTGCGCCGAAAAGGGTTAAAATACTCCGGAATAAATTGAAATGTTGGGATCTATGCAACTTTTACGAGTTTTTGTTGTCGATAATGTTTACTTATAAAGTGATTTATTTATTAGATTAAATATTATTTGAATTTAATAAGGTTTATTTTCAGATGTTTGAAACCGAAAATTTCTCGAAATGGAACAATAGTATTTTTTTTTTAATATTTATGATCAGCTATGTGTCTAAAAGCCATTTTAAAAGTTAGTTTATTAACCTTTCAAATAAATTCAGTAGTGAACGTTAAAGGGTTAAAAAATCGTTAGTACATTGAGCAAAGTTTATGGGCATATCCGTCTCAGATAGTATCAATCTCATGCAGTGCTGCCAGATTGCACGACTTTTTTTATTCAACAGTTAGTAATAAGGTTCATACCTACATTAAAAAAAAAAAAAAAAAAAAAAAAAAAAAAAATCTCTAACAGAAAAGTATTGTGTTTATTCAGATAATAATAGATAAACCAGTAAGGCAACTTTAAATATAAAATAAGCTAATCTAATGCTTATTCAGAAATGATGTCTGCGTCATGACTTGAGTAACGGTTCCTTAACAGATAATAAACGAAATATCACTGTAACGCTAAAAATGGTGATGGTAATGAGCAGTAGACTTGAAAACCCAAATTTCTGATAAAGCCTATTGTAATCCTGCAAAAATTAATATTATATATGTGTGTGTACTCATACATTCGTTATTATATCTGTGTGTCTATACGTCATTATATATGTGTGTGTATTCATACATACAAATATATAATTCATACACACACACACACACACACACACACACACACACACACACACACATAAATATATATTAAATAAGAAGTTATTAATAATTTTTCTAATTCAAAAAATGTCTTATAATCAAAAATATGCAAGAAATACGTTTGGATCATTTCATTATAATGCTTAAAGAAATAAAATTTAAATATAATAACTTTTTGAAAGGTATGAATCGATGTGTGTCCTTTCATCTAATATTAGCATCCCTATATCTTGACAGCTCATACTCTCGGAAATTTTGAGAAAAATATATAAGCTTTACCATTTTACGAGCTGTAATCCTAAAAATTTTCAAAAATGGGTATTGCTTTTGCAGAAAAAAAATGAAGTTGCTCCCAGTTTTAGTATGGACTCGATCCTCTAAGCAAACTCTAGGAATGCCATTAAAAACTGGATATTGTTACCTAACGATCGGTACCTGTTGCATGTATCTACACTTTTTATTTTATTATATTATTTTTTTAAATGACTGTACATATTAGAAAAAAGAGGTTTTTGAAATTTAAAAATTGTGATTAACACATACTTGCCACCATACTAATTAATATTCCGAAGTAGTGTTAACTGCGCCTTCTTTTTCACACTAGTATCTTTTTTGAGAATTTTCCTTCTTACTTAATCGTAATTGCATTTGGACAATATTACTATAAAATTTAATGGTGTAAAAAAAAAAAAAAAAAAAAAAAAAAAAACAGAGGTACTAACAAAAATACAGCGTCTAGAATAAACAGTGTGGAAAGCGGCGAATAAAATTGTACTAAAAAAATTAAGCCTGCCACCAGATGTCATTGTAATCGAAGCTAGTGTCACGACAACAAAACCTATTGGTTAATCATATGCTTAGATCACGTGATTAAACTGACGAAACTGGGAAAACCCAATCGGGGCTTCGATTTGAGTAATAGCTTCGATCACAGCGACATCTGGGTAAGCTTAATTTTTGTAGCATCATTTGAACATCACGGTTATGGGCGATTGCCACACTGTTTATTCTAGACCCTGTAACAAAACTACAGACTATTAATTAGGATGTCGTCAAGTATGTTAATAGGCCAACTTTAACTAGCTAAAACTGATTTCCAATATCTTTATTTTTAGTATGGTTTTATGCTTTCTCGGAATTTAAAAGCGCATTTTGTTTTACCAATAAACACGAAACCACACTTGCAAGTTATTTTACAATAGCTCCATTTGTATAAATGTTTGCGACTCTGCATTAATTTTTTATTTAATACTAAAAAGAACATCACATTGAAATGAAATTTTTTGATATTTGAGAAATTTGATTATATATATTAGTATTAAATTATAGTATTATTATTATTATTATTATTATTATTATTATTATTATTATTATTATTATTATTATTATTATTATTTTGAGATTTGATTCAATTCAAAATAATTTCGTTTAACTAGTTTTTGATAGAGTGTATATAATTTCACCTTTTAAATGTTCATATTATAATCATTCAGTTACCGGATTTCATTTCCAGATGATTGGTTGGTGTTTTTTTAGGTTGATTGATTACGCTAGGGTCTTAGGCCTACATGTGGAATGTCCTCCGTGGGGGTACACTTGAAGATTAATGAGTGTATTTCTTCTAGGTTAATGAGTACGTTTAAATTAACTAAAGTTGAATTAATTTCATTCTTTCATTTAAAATAACTTGATGTTTAATTTTTTATTGCTCGAGAAGTTTTAGATACATTTTAAAAATTTGATACCTTTAAAATGAGACTGGACAATTTAAAAACAAACATAAAAATTAAAGTTTAAATTTATCCTCTTTTTGCAGTTTTTACTATATGTTAGAAATAAGGATTTTATCGATATTTACATTTGATTTTCATATTTCGTCTCAAATATACTCATATTCTTTGAAAATAAAAGTTATTGAAACATATTTTTCACTCTCAAATAATTAGTATTTTGTTAATTGAAAATTGTAATCATTTCTAAGAAATTATTATATTCTTGGAAATGAAATAGCTCTAAATACAAACAATATTCAGTTTAAAATTATTTTAAAGATTGTTTCTAAGCGCATAATTAACTTTGGGTTTATTAAATCCAGCATAACTTATAACAATCAACATCTTTTTTACGAATATTTCTGAATTACTTTGAAAATGTTCCACAGTTATCCTTCTGTTGTCAGTTGCTTTTGTTTCCACTGCTACATTGTTATTGTTTTTTATTTATAGATACAGTTGTAGTTTTATCCATAAAACTTTATTTTAGATATTTGTTACGTCGATTTGGATGTTGTTACGTCGATGTCATAGAAATAACTATCGTAACCTATTTTAATTTAGAAATTTTTAACAACCTTGAATATTAATTTTTGATAGAATGAAGTAGAAGGCTGATTTTTTACCAACTATGTGAAAAATATCAGAGCCGGGAATCGCACTCGGGTCTTCCGCTTAACGCGCGGATGCTCTAATCACTGTGCTACCATGGCTAATAACCAGTTCGGCACTTCTCAGATAATATACGTTGGTAAGGTCACCGAGCATGCATTAGAGCAGCTATGTCAGGTGGCAACTTTGAATATGGCCCAACTCCAATAGGCCACGAAATTTCAATTTAGAAATTTTTTAACAGCCTTGACAATTCATTTTTGATAGAATGGAGTAGAAGGCTGATTTTTTACCATCTATGTGAAAAATACCAGAGTCTGGTATAGAACCCGGGTCTTCCGCTTAAAATGAATTTTCAAGGATGTTAAAAAAAAAAAAAAAAAAAAAAAAAAATCTAAATTTAAATTTTGTGGCCTATTGGAGTTGTGTCATGTTCAAATTTGTAACTTGACAGCTGCTTTAATGCAGACTCGGTGACCTTACTAACGTATATTATGTGAGATGTGCCGAGTTGGTTATCAGCCAGGGTAGCTCAGTGGTTCGAACATTCGTGCGTTAAGCGGAAGACTGTGGTTTGATTCCTGGCTCTGGTATTTCTTACATAGTTGGTAAAAAATCAGCCCTCCACTCCATTGTATCAAAAAAAAAAAAAAAAATTCTATTTTCGTTTAAACTCAGGGTTTAAAACTTTCACTTAAAGAAAGAAAAAATGCTTAGCAAAAAGTAGCCCTCAATCTGGATTTTTTAAATAGGGTTATTTTGTAATACCTATCTGAGATTAAATACGTCGAAGATTTTAATTTTAAAATAGCTGTATACGGAGGCTGTTCGCACATTTTTTAGACGATTTTGATGGAGTGTACTGAAGCAATTTCACTCATATTTCGTGTTTTATTTGTTCAGTTTGATTGCCCTTGTTCTTAACTATCATTCTACATCGTAATTTCTATGATAATAATGCTTTTTATAATATCGGAAGAGGTATATTTTTCTACTCCTCTTGATCGGCTTTCCAAAGTCCACAAAGTGTTGTAGGTCGATGTTTGGATAATGTTGATTTTAAGAGTCGAAAAACACAAAAATCCAACAGTGATACATCAGAAGATTTAGCAGGAATATCAGTGAAGGGTATGGTTTTAATTCCCGTTTTTTGTTCCATTTTTTTCTAGAAAAGCAATTGCGGATTATGATGTGTGGCTGCTTGTTTTCTCTTGATACAGTTCAACGGATTGATAGCATTGTGGATAAAGTTCTGGATTTTCATTTATAAAAATTGGAATTAAAATATGTTCTTGATAGTATTTAGAGCTGATTTTGACATTTTTGTCACATTTTTTTTTTGCTTTTATATTGCGCTTGTATGAAAAACCAGTGGCAATCATAAATCCTTTAGAAAAACTTTCTTTTGATGCTTTGAACCATGTAGCAAAAAATTTTTTCTCAACTTTTGTGATATAAAATTGATCTTTTTTTATTGCAACCACTTAAATAGACCCAAGATTCATCTATTGTTGCGACATTTTTCCATTTTTCCCCCGATAAATGCTTTTCATAAAGATTTTACTGAAAACTCTCTTTGGAAAGAGCGGAAACCTATCCTTCCATCCACTGCCTTTTTAAAAGCGCATTTTTGCATCTAAACAAAAATTGTAAATATCAGAAGATAAATAAAACTTCCAAAAATATAACTGTTGTGAAAATAAAATTCTCCAAACGATTTTTTTTTTTTTTTTTTTTTTTTTTTTACTGCGAAATAAAATCGTCTAAAAACTGTGCGAACAGCCTCTGTAAAACTTGTTTTTATTTAATAGTAACTTGGCACTTAAGTATTATAGATTGGAATAACTATTAGTTTTGCTTATGTTTTTAAACTAAATAAATATTGTTAAATAATTGCACAATATCAGAGACAGATTCTTCACTGTTCTTCTTAAACCTTTTTTTTTTTTTTTTTTTTCTTATATATATATATATATATATATATACATATATATATATTCCAGCTTACCTTCCAGTTTTCTAATTAATATTTCGTAGAATTATTGGTACCGACTCTCTTTTTAAACTGCTTTATTTTGAGAGTTTTAGAGTTTTTTACCATTTCTCCAAATTTCATTACGATTAAATAAGAAGAAAAACACTAAAAAAAAAAAAAAAAAAGTTAGAGTTTTTTGTTCTTTCTAAACTGCTTTATTTTTAGAGTTTAGAGTTTTTTACCATTTCTCCAAATTTCATTACGATTAAATAAGAAGAAAAACACACACACACACACACAAAAAAAAAGTAAACACTGGTATGGGGGAAAATGGCGTGGTTTACATGACTATGAAATATTAATTAGAATTTTGGAAAGTGTGATTCAAAAGCACACACATCTGATAAACGATAATCGTCAATATAACGTGTAAAATTGTCGAATCTATATGAAAAAAAAAAAAAAAAAATTCCTTTATTTTGGTCTGCATTGAATATCTTCTGCGTGAAATAAGCATAGTTTTCAAATTTAACACTTTATGGTTACCGAAAATGTTTTAAGGTTGGCAACTGTGGGAATAAGATTTATTAATTTTCATTTGCTTAAATGTGTGAAGTTAAAAATAAATATAAATATAAAATAAAACAACGACCTTTATTATTAAATTGAAATATGGATGCTTGGGTAGAGACTTACTATTAAAGATTTGTCAACTTTTATAATTTATTCCGGAGCGACTTAACTCTGCTTTCTTTCTTTTTTTTTTTTTTTTTCCCATGCCATTATAATTTAAGAATAATTTGCTTCAAAAAGAGAATTATTCATACGTATTTTTGACACTTAAATAAACTGAAATTTGTTATAAATTTTTTTGGTATGAAGTTTTCTTTGAAAAACGGGAAATTTGGTAACTATGATTTATGTAATAATTCAGAAAATTTAGTTATTTCTCAAACAAAGCAATGAAATATTTATTTCAATTATTGGCCTTTTATTCACTATTCGAGTATTTCACAGTTTAAAAAATAATAAGACAAGTTTCTGCATGCTAGATGTTTTATGTACAATTTCACTTAGTTGCACGGAAATAACTTTTATAAGCAGCTAGTAATAATTAAACACTGAAAACACTCTATCAATGTAAACGTAAAATGTTACATTGATATAAATATATTAAAAAAATAAATAAATAATGATAATAATAAAAAAAATACCATTTGTACTATAAATGAAATGTTTAACCTTTTTTTTTTTTTTTTTTTGTAATTTTAATTTAATTTAATTAATTATTATTATTATTTTTTTAATTTAGATTCAAAGCAGATTTTATAGATATAGCCTTAATATACACCACATTCATTAGCTATGACTTTTTTTTTTTTTTTTTTTTTTTTCCAAAATTGAAATGCATTTTAATTTGTGGCTTCATTGCCCTTAAATGTAAAATATTTTAACCATTAGATAAATACGTCTATTTTCTCACAAAAATTTCCATTTATTTCTCTATTAGATATTATATAATGGTTTTATTTGAATAAACAATGAGTTTGTTACAGTTCTTTTAATAAATATAATACACGAAAAAACGTATACAAAAAAAATTGTTACATATATTTATTAAATATGCAGTTCTAAAATTTATATTTCGTGTCTTGATTTGCTTTGAGATGAAATGCGGTTATTTTATCAACAATTATTTATTAATTACAAAATTGGTTATAACTTTTGTAAAATATACTGATATTGAAACTTATATATATATAATAATAATGGTTATGATTTATTATGCATAGTAGAAGCCAAGCAACAGATACAGGATCACTGAAACATCAATGACCAATAAGATTAAAAATTTCTTTTAGAAGTTCAGAAAAATGATATATATATTTTTTTTTTTTATCAGTGGATGAAATACACAAATTTCAAGAAACCAGATTTATTAGTTAACAACCTGCAAAACAAACGAATCAATAAACTATCACAACAAATCTTAACTTAAAACCATAAACTATATCAAAATTTATGAAAAAATAATTTAAGAAACTTAAGTTAGGTAGGAAGGAGGCGGGTGTCTCTCTCTCTATATATATTTCATGTGGATATTATATAATGAATTATTTATTAATTACAAAAATGTATATATCTTGAAAATTATATTACATTTAAAATTATTTCTAAAGAATATGATTTTTTTTTTTCTTTTATCTAACATTTTGTAAATGACTTGAAAAAAATTGTACGTCTTGACAAATATGTTACCAGTCAACGTTTTCTATATTCTAGAAAATTAATATTAAGAAAATAAACAAATTAAATAATAATAATAACAAATACAAAACTTATCAAACATAATTGAAAAATAGATAAATAAATTCGGTGTCATTTTTCATTTTTTCCTTACCTGTATAATTACATACTTGCCAAAATTTTAATTTACCCCTTACTCTTTTCAGCGACTCCTTTTTTCCGTACCACTTTATTTATGAAATAATTTGCTCCAGTATTTAACCATAGCCTTCTAAACTAGAAGCCTTGCGCATGGCTCGGAAACTTGACAACAGTTCAAGCGGTAGACAGCTCCACCTAGTGCAGATCGCTAACTTTTTTATTCAACTGTCACCAATAATTTTAAGAAGTGATATATGGAATACATAATCGACGTTACTTCGATTCTATTCGCCTTTTATGTATGTCAAACCCACAGATTATCATCATAGGGCAGTGAAGTACAGATAGGACAGTGAAGCTAAAACGCGAACCGGAAATATAGTAGCACCACTAGTGTCAACAGAGGGGAACTACATGTGTTAAGTCTACATGAATAGCATCTTTGATCGAAAATTGTTTTTCTATTTCGCGAGTAGTTAGTAGCAGGCTAGTATGGGAAGTTTTATTTTTCTTCACTTTCTATTGTTTTACAAAAAAACTCACAGCTATTCTTCTAAGAAATAAAAATTATTTTTTTATAATGTTTAAAAATATGCTTTGTGAAACATATTCATATTCAAGTACAAATTAAAATTACAAACTGTAATTCTGAAATAGCAGTATGAAATCATTAAATATTTAACGTTGCTTGGTTTAAATAACAAAAAAATGCCTTAAAGCGAAAAAAAAAAAAAAAATGTTTTTATTTTACGTATATTTTCAAAGTTTATTTTCTTAATATTTCGCACTTGCTTCTTGAAAAAAAATTGCTTTTGACAATCAAGTTTGTAAACAATATTAAAGTTGTCAACGAAAACGTATGTGCAGTTTTCTTTCCTTCACTTTTTCTACTACTTTTACATTTACAAAATCATAACATTCACAGATATTTTCTAAGAAATAAAACTAATTTTTATTATGTTTGAAAATAAATTTTTCCAAACACAGTCGTGTACAAGAGTACAAATTAATACAACAAACTGTAATGCTGAAATAGCAGTATGGTATGAAATCTTAAATATTTAACTTTGCTTTCTGTAAATAATACAAAATGCTTTAAAATGAAAAAAAATATTTCTGGTTTATGTATATTTTCGAAATTTATTTGCTTAATATTTAGTACTTGCTTCTTAAAATAAATTGCTTTCGACAATCAAATTCGTAAACAATAACAAAGTCCAAACGTAAACATCAATAAGTGGTCAGTCGGTTGGATGTTGGGTTTAACGTTGCACTAATATTACGATATGAACATAGATACAATAAAAATAAGACGAGCTATTGTATAAGCTGGAGAGCTCGAGAAACTTACAGCCGTTGACAATAGTGTCGTTGTAGTCAAATTCCGGTTACCGAAGAATATACGGGAGTGTCCTATCTGTATAATAATCTGTGGTCAAACCTTACTTTTAAAAGTTTTTGGTACCTGTTAATTAAAGAGTCGCGCAATCTGTACCAGGTGGCGCTGTCTACCGCCATGATTCCGAGCCACGCGAAAGGCATTTAGTTCAGGAACCTATGATTTAACTGCGATAAAATAAGAATATATATATATATATATATATATATATATATATATATATATATATATATATATATATGAGGATGAATGATTCAAACCGTTTTTTTTCTCAAAAAATAAATAAATAAATAAAAGTGTTAGTGATTTTTCTTTAAACTTAACATAAAAATAGTATGTCTACATATTTTCCTAGTATCTAGTAATACATCTATGTAAACGATAATTGGGTTATAAGCTTCGTTATTTATTAGTTTTATTGTTTTCTGAAAAATGAGAAAACACGGTTTGAATATTTGCTCTTGATATACTCTTTAAAAAATATAGTATGAAATACTGGTGGGGTTAAAAATGCTCCGGAATAAATTAAAATGTTGGCAGCTCTGTAATTGTAACCAGTGTATTATTTTGGGGTCAAATTTTCTAAATTGAGTTTCTGTTTCATTTTACAAATTTTGAAATCATCGAGTCCGAAAATATGTTATTTTAGCAGTTGAAATAAATTCAAATGAATTCATCATACACATATGGTAAATAATGTATGTTTTTAAGCTAAATATTCATCGCTTGTTTTTTGTAAATTTACACGTTTTGAAGATTCCTGATTACCGAAGTCAAGTTTTTTAACGTTTCATATCTGTCTGTGTCTCTTAGAGTAATTTAAAAACGATTAATTTGGTGATCCAAAAGTTGTATTTTGAAATTCATATAATTTTGTTGCTGAAATAGTTTGATCAATACTGATATGTTTCAAGGAATGTTGTGTGTGAAAGTTGTATGAACAGTTTATAGTGAACTCTTAATTTTAATAACAGATTTTAATTTTATATAAATGTGATGAAAGGGGGAACTAATTATCATATAAAACTCTTCCGAAGCCTAATTTAAATTGTTTTTACATAGGTGTACATAACAGTACTCGTTATCTTACCTCTTAATCTCCAACGAGTATTTATTGTTTGAAAATTCAGGGTAAGAGCAAGTCATGTGAGTGATTATTAAGCAACTTTTGTGGGTTAAAAACACTAAATAGGAATTTTTTATTTAGGTTATTTTTACTTAGGTATTAAATATTTATTTATTTATTTATTTATTTATTTATTTATTTATTTATTTTTTTTGTATAATTTTCAAAATTTTACTTTGCAATCATTTAATTTAATTATATATATATATACATATATATATATATATATATATATATATATATATATATATATATAATCGAATTTGTAAGTGGAAATGTATAAAACATATTAGACCTTTCCTGTTTCTAAAAGAGTTAATCACTTAAAATTATTCACCCTTACAACATTATAATGGTAATTTATTTTTCTTTGTATATTGTAAAGAAAAATATTTTTTTTTTCTTTGTATATGGAAAAAATAAGCAAATTATTTTTTGTTTTGATTTTTTTAGCTTTTATATATCTTTAAATTGGTGATGTTAACTTTGTCTGGGATAATAAAGTTAAAAACATTTTTTAAAAGAAAATATATCTATATGTTTACTAATTAGACAGATAATCGTAAATCCTTGATAACACTAGATACAATGTATGTATTATTCTTTATTCGCTACGATGACAACGGCATAAAGATTTTATTTAAATTCAATAAAAAGATTAATTGTAGTATTTGAAATAATTTCATAAATACAATTATATTGTAATTTGGGCTTAAATCAAAATACCAAACAATTAATCACAACAAACTATGATTTGGGCCTTTTCCTTATTTTATGGTAATCCTTACAACTTTAAAAATAACAAAATAGCTATTCATATTCCGCATTATATTTAAATTCATTTTAATTACAAACAATTTTCTTTGCCTTTATTTTGATATTTCTCAATCTGATTTGTAAGAAGATTTAAAAATTCATCGAAGACCAATTATGAAAAAGAAGAATGGCATGCATTTTGAAGGAAAGGAGGAATAACAAATGAATGTTATTTGCTTTTCAGTTCAGGAAAACCAATCAGATAATTTATTATAATGAGTGAAATCTTCATAAATTTTCCATATTGAAAGAATTAAGTTTCTATATCATTAGTCATATCAATGCATTTTTAATTTTATCAAAAACAGCAAACATTTAATAAGATGAACACACAAATTATCTTTCTATATTGAGATAATTAATAATTTAATTTTCAATATCTTATAGCGTCTAGAGCATTATTTTATTAATCGAAGAATTTTTTTAATTTATTTATTCAAATGCATACTAAATAATACTAACTAATTCATACTAAATAATTAAAAATTGTAATTTCAAATATAAATGAATAATTTTGATTGAATGTGCAGTGCTGCCAACTAATTCATAGATGCCAACAATTTAATTTATTTCGGAGTATTTTTAGACCCGGCTTTATTTCGCACCAGTTTATGTATAAAAAAAAATTCTCCAATACATAACTTCGATAAAATAAAAATAAATTACTCTTAAAAATAAGTGGTATAAAATAAAGGCAAGGCTTAAAATACTCCGGAACAAAGTAAAATGTTTGCATCTATGCCTAATCTTGAGGATTGTTAGTACCGCCCCATTTACCACACCAGTCTTTTTTTTTTTTTTTTTAGATTATTTTCCTTCTTAATTCATCGCAAACACATTTGAAGAGAATTACCCTAAAATTTAATTGGTTTAGAAAAAGGGGCTGTACTAACAATCCTCCGTATTAGGGTGGCAGCTCTGAATGTGTCTATTTAGATATAAGTATATTTTAAATCACTGAAATACGTTAATGATTAAATATGTACAATATTTTACTTATATGCATATATAAGAGATTGTGTTAATCGAAAAAATTTTACTGAGAGCCTAATGTAAATTTGAAAATAAATCGAAAAAAAAAAAAAAAAAAAAATATATATATATATATATATTTTTTTTTCGTCATACTTTAGAAATAAAATAACTATCGCTAACAACCGCTTCAAATAGTTAATTGTATCACCAAAAGTGCTAGATACGCTTTGAATTTAATTTGTTTTTTAACATACTTGAAAATGAACAAAAACAATTAATAATAATAATAAAAAATCATAAAGTATATTATAGATATTAAAACATAGATGGCAACATTTTAATTTATTCCGGAGTATTTTCAGCCCCGCCTCTATTTTTCACCACTTTATAGAATTTTTTTCTCCAACACATAATTTCAATAAAATAAGAAATATTTACTTAAAAAAAAAAAAAAAAAAAGAAAAAGAAAAAGAAAAAGAAAAAAAAGAAAGAAAGAAATAAGTGGTACGTAATGAAGGCGGGGCTAAAAATACTCCGGAATAAATTAAAATTTTGGAATCTATGACTACAATAGTTGAAACAGCTTACATTTTTCACGAAAATATTTATGAATTTTTATTTAATTATTTGGATTTATATTTTAAAATATTAAAACTATACTGGGGAATTTCGTCTCGAAAATAAGTCAGTAGTTAAAATTATTTACCCGTAACACATTGCATTGATGGTTTATGAAGTAATAATAATCAAATAAATAACTTTTATAGACCTGTTGACAATGCTAGTTTATCCGTAATGGTATTAAGCCCCGCCTTTTTTTTTTTTTTTTTAACACTAGAATAGTTGTAGAATAATAGACTTCTTATTTAATCACGAGAACATATTGCTGAATATTACTCTTCATCTATTCTGGTGTGAAAACAAAAGGTGGGGCCTAATACAATTACGGATAAACTAGCATAGTTAGCAGGTCTACTTTTACATTCATTGATTATTTTGATTGTCTTAGCTCTTAATTTCATCAGTTTATTCATCTAAATTGTTTATAAGAAAATAAAATTAATAAATTTGCACTGAATTTGTATTTCTGCGTCTTATGGTGGTAAAAATTTATAAAAAACTGACAGCATTCAGTACTTTGTAAAAATGATCATTTGTAAAGAAAATGACATCGTAATTTTACCTAAAGCCATCGAAAAGCTTTAAAATAATATCGAAATTAATTTAAACAAAACAATTAAATATAATTTTGTAGTGAAATCAAAAACTCAAGCAATTAGTCATAACAAATTGAGTATGGGACGTTTGCATCATTCCATGGTTAGCCTTAGCGCTTTAAAAATGACATGATAATTAAACCTTTAAAACTCTATACTTAAATTCCTTTTAATTACTAACAATTTCCTTTCTTTTTTTCCTTTTTCACTATTTCTCAATCTGATAATCTCTGAGAAGATTTAAAAATTCATCGAAAGCCAATAATGGAAAAGTGGAATGGTCCGCATTTTGAATGAAAGAAGGAATAACAAATGAATGTTATTTGCTTCTCGATTCAAGAAAGACAATCAGGTGATTAATTATGTTTGGTGCAAACTTCATAAATTATTCATACTTAGCGAAATACGTTTCTTTATCATTACTCATCCTGATGCATTTTTAATTGCATCAAAAAATAGCAATCGTTTAAAAATGCAAAAGCCAAATTACTATCCTATATCGAGATAATTAATCGTATATTTCTTAATGTCTTATCGCGTCTAGTGTTTTATTATATGAAATCTTTTTTCTCTTTTTTTTTTGTTATTAAGTTTTATTTAATAACATTCCCTCTAAATATTAATTAAAATTTGTATTTTCAAAAATAAATTAAGACATTCGTAGAATATATCGAAATCTCTCTCTCTCTCTCTCTCTCTCTCTCTCTCTCTCTGTATATATATTATATTGATATACATATAGATATACATAGATAGACACATTAAAATTAAATCCATGCATTCATTTATTATATGCATGCTTAAATAAGTGGTTTAATTAAAACATTTTTTTTTTTTTTTTTCTTTTTTTTTTTTAAGAAAAATATAATTATAAACTTATCAAAAATTTTGGGAAACACATAGTTATCACATTGAAAAAAATAATAATTAATTAAAATAAAATATATAGCTGTAAACTACATTCTAATCTAGATAATTAGTCAAAATAGAAATCGCAATCGATAGACTTTTGGGTTTGTTTAATTTTGAACAGTTTTAGTAATAATAAGAATCATTAAATAGAAAGTTTATAAAGTATATTTAAATTTCTAAAATTCTTGAAAGTTATTTATTTATTCATTTTTTATGAGATTATTTAAAAGTTAGCTTTATTTATTTATTTTATTTAGTATTGTGGTTAAAGTGAATTATCTACACGAGAAGCATAACATGAGTAAAATGCTTTCCGAGGGAAAAGTTTCCCAGGGTTTCTCAGAGCCTGAAGCACACATTATCTCCGCTCTCACCGGAATATTTTTACAATTATTTTTTACTTTATGTCATAGAAATTCCACGCCTTGACGAAGAAATATTTTTTATAAAAAATGAACGATGTAGAACAATCCAATTTACTCAACGTTATTAGACACCAGAATTCTTTTAAAATAATTTTTAATGAGAATTTTGTGTTTACTATAGGAGGAAAGTATTTGTTAAAAAATAACGATGTAAGTATAAATAATGTGTGCTTCCCCCTTAATCAGGCTCTGGGGTTTCTTGTCCATATGCACACTAATTTGGGATGAAACCGCGAGAAGCATAGTCGATAAACGCGACCTAAGATCGAACCCGAAATCTCCCATCTTCTGGTTCAGATAACAGAATATATCGTTCAATAGTAGGGTTTTGAAAAACGAAAATTGCTATATTGAGACATGTTTGTTTGTTTATAACAACAAAATATGTTAGTATGTAAATATTGTAACCATATATACATTTTTTAATTTGTGTTAAACGATTAAACTTTATGTATATATATATATATATATATATATATATATATACATTATTACAGTGTTATTGTAAGCTACAGAGACTATTTTAAAAACCATTACATATTGCGTCTATAGAGTAGTTTATATTTATTTATTTATTTATTTTTATTATTATTATTATTATTTTTTAATAAAAAAAGCGTGATTTATTAATTACGAATACATATATTAAAGGAAAAAAAAACCCTCTTCTGTATAATTTTATCTTTTCTTTCCAAAACGTTTAATCTAACCATTGAAAAATAGTGATGAAACATCTAATGAATTTTCCAGATATTGGTTATTCATTTCTAGCATGAAACAGAGCTCCAGATATCTGAAAAAAAAAAATACCGTTTTTTCCAGCGTATAACGAGCAGATTAAATCAGTTGGACACCGAAATTTTAAATTTACAGTAAAAGCTGTTTTTGAACAAGCTTTTATTTCTAGCAGATATAACCTTATTTGTAAATTAAACTCTCTGGTGTGTAACACTTTTATTCGAACTGCGCGTTATACGCCGGAAAATACGGTATTTGGTTTATCCATACATTTAAATGCTAAAATTTCTTTCAAAGAAAAAACGAAAACAACAAAATGTGACCCTTTTTTTTCTTTGTTGTTGTTGTTCTTTAGTGTATATGTTTTCCTTAGGAAATAACGAATATTTACCGAAATTTTGGTTTGATTTAATATCATGGAGCAACCCCAAACTAAACTCTCTCCATATCAAAAAAAAAAAAAAAAAAAAAAAAAAGCTCTCATTCGTTTAGATTTTTTTTTCCTGATACGACATATATATGATGCCTGTTATAAAATATTATAAAATGTTTTACATGCATAAAAAACTAGTTTTAAGCAAATACTTAGGCGTAGAACATTTTTTTAAACCTAAGATGCATTTTACATGGAGAATTATAAATTAAAATTTTATTCCTAAGATATAAAATTTCGAATTAGGATTTAAGAACACTTTAAGATTTAGTAAAGCCTACTGCCCCAAATTCTACATTTATATAAATTCACCTATTACTTCATTTATTTTCTGAATCAGAGTTTATTTTTCTTTCAAATGTAACATTTAACAAATAAATAAATAAAAATAAAACTATTTTGCTAAAACTATCTATTGATAACTCGGACAAAATAATCTTTAAACTTTCGATTTCCTCTATGCATATTACTTATTATTTTTTGTTGCTTTGCAAAAGACATTCTAACTTAAACACGTCGGTTACTTAGGTAAGAATTATTTTTATTATCATATAACTGACAATCGCATTTTTCGTGCACAATTCTAAGTGCATAAAGATGAAGTCACATGCAAAAAAAAAAAAAAAAAAAAAAAAAAAAAAGTTTATTTATTAATTTAAAAATTGCCTTTATGAAAAGAAAGGAACTAAATCCATACAGTAAAGATCAGTTCTATACATTTCATTTAATGACGAAATTTTCATTTCACTTGACACTTTCATGACCGCTGACGTAGATTCACTTCATTTGGAAATCTGTAACTCCTCCAGTAGGCGTTTCCTTTGCTATTTGCATGGTGCTATATTTCTTAAGAATATTCCTTGTAATCATATTTGCAGAGATGCTAATATTTTAATTTATTCCGGAATACTTTTATCCCCGCCTTTATTTCGCACCACTTTATTTATAGAAAATATTTCTCATATATATAAATACGATAAAATAAGAAAAAAAATACTCTTGAAATAAAAGTGGTATGAAAAAATGACGGGGCTTAAAATACTCCGGAATAAATTAAAATGTTGACATCTATGATATTTGTACAATCAAAATACCATGAATACAAATATTTTCACTGGAAAAAGTATGATTATTGCGTATATTCATATTCATATGTAATATAAATATGAATACAGGAAACTTTGTTCTGAGTTAAAGTAGCTTGAATGAATAGTGCCCAAAGACGGAACATGCGATCAAAAAGACAAAAACATGCAGTCGCAAAGAAGTTAAGTAATTGAATGTTTCATTTAACGCTTAAAGTTGTCGATACATTTATTACAAAACTAGGCATAAACAAAAATATCTACCAACAGTTTTGAATCTTTCAAAAAACTTAGCATACCTACTTAAAAAAAAAAAAAAAAAAAAAAAGTATATATTCGATGATACTAATAAACTTAAAATTATAATAATTATAATTCGAAATTAATAATATTTCACTTTATTTTATTTCAAAAAAAAAAAAAAAAAAAATTGGTATTTATTATTATTATTGTTATTATTATTATTATTTTAAGTATAACGTTTTTTCCCAACTTTCTCTTTATTATTGAAAGTCAGAAGTTTGAAAACTAACGTCTATCGAAACATTTTTCATCTCAAGAAAGAAATCGAAACACAATTATACAAAAAAAAAAAAATCATTAGAAGTAAAAAGTAGAGTACTAATAAAATCTTGAATATTAATAATTTATAAAATTCCTCATTAGATGGCATTATTAAAATAAAAAACATTTATTTATATGCAAAAATTCAAAAGCTCGTTCTTAATATTTCGTGTCAATAATCGTTAATAATATATATATATATATATATATATATATATATATATATATATATATATATATTTTTACTTATATATTTGAATAATTAGACACAATTGATGTATAAAAAAAGGTTTATGTTTCGAAGACTAATATCAGGTTGAATTTAAATTTTGTTTGAAAATGCATTTCCCGTAAAAATAAATAAATAAATAAATAAATGAATGAATGAAAGAGAGAAAGAAATAGTAGTCGTTAATTTAGCAGTTCAATATTGATGAAGCTAATAGAAAAATATTTTCTTGATAAGTTTTCGGTAGCTTAAAATGCACTCTATAACAAAAAAAGCAACGCACCAAGAAGAAGTGGGGACAAAAATTGGTAGATAGGGTGGAATGGGTGGAATGGGTGGTCCGAATGGGACAAAAATTGGTAGATGTGATGCACATGTGGAGAAAAACAATTGGTTACAGTTTCAGAAAATCTGAATGATTTAATCAAGAGAAAGGGCTCACAAAGTAAACAAGTCAATAACGCGTTGGTCCACTTCTGACGTACGCAGTTATTCGGCTTGGTATTAATTGATAGAGTTGGCAGGTGTGCTCCTGTGAAGTATCGTGCCAAATTCTGTCCAATTATTGCGTTAGATTGGTAAAATCCCGCTCTGGTTGTAGGACCCTTTTTATGACGCTCCAAACGTCCTCAGTGGAAGAGAGATCCGGGGACTGAGCTCAGCCCCATTTCACTGAGCCGTCTATTAAGGATATTTGAAGTCACTGAAGTACCAGTTGCACGTAGGATCGACGATAATGATGAATTGGTGCTTGATTCCATCAAAACCTGTATGTATGTCAATTTGTGTCCAGTTTACATTACTCTTTCTTGGTGCGTCACTTTTTTTGCTATAGAGTATATAAAGAAAAACCACATATTTTCAATATATTACCAAATACTTTCCGACTGTACTTGCCAGGTACATTTTAAGTATTATGTGATAAATATTTTGCAGAATTACTGAAAAGTTTAAAAATAAAATAAAAATAAAATAACAAACCAGTTGAAAATGTAAATTCAACAATTTTCCGTAAAATTTCGAAAATATTTAACTTGCCTTCCAGACCGATCGTTAATGATAACCATGCCATTTTTTGTCTGAAATATCTTGTATTACATCTGCAAAATGTCTTCTAATTTCTTTATGTTAAGCGCAATATAAAGATGTTGAAATGTGCTTAAAACAAGTACATCTTTTAGAACTTAGACTGCATTGTATCCGAATTATTTCGTGGGGCCGTGAACACAAACCAAAGATGTATATGTATGGTTTTCATTAGGCAAAATAATTAGTGTTTTGGCTTAAAATGCCAGGTGCAGGATTCAATGACTATCTTAGGCATGCATATCGGTAGTGTTTTGAAACCCACTTTTGCTACTGGTTTATAGAGCCAAAGAAGGGCTTTTGTGGTGTATCTAATGGGCTGTAGAAAAAGACTTTGACCACAAGTAAACCCAAACCCAATAGGAAACATTCTAGGAAACGCACAACATTATTTAAAACGCATTTTTAATAATTTCCATTTTATGTCCTTTAACGTCCATTTATATTACTGCGCAGTCTTATTTTTTACACTTTCGTACATATGAAGAATATTTCGTATAAATCAAAGTTCATTAAACTGTGCATTAAATACAATGCTCGTAGACCTTAATGTATCTGAAATGGTTTGAGAGATTTTGTACACTAACTCGTATTTCTGTTTATACAAGTTGGAAAAGATAACTTGCCATAATCAATTTTAATGTTACATATTGGTTTCAAAGTATTATAGAAGTATTTAGAGAAAATACAGCGCGAAGAAGCAAACAGACAAATAAATCAAAGTAAAAAGTGATAGACAATAAGATACTAAAGAGATATTCAGATAAAATCAATAACAATATTGACAAACGAAAGTAAGACTTAACCCTAACTTTCCCAATTGACCCCATTTTGTAGCTGAAATTTAGATAAGCCCGCCTCATTCAAAAAAAAAAAAAAAATGCGCTTATTCGCCAGATAGCAAATGTAACCAGGGGAAAGTTGCATCTTCTAAACGATACAAAAAGACGCGGTGCTGGTGATTTTCGCAAAACGTGTCAAGCGGCACCTGAAAGCAATTTTTTTACAGTAACGCCTAGCTTCCAAATCGGCTGCTCTCTCTCTCTCTCCCCCTTCAAAGTGCATCAAATCATCACTTCTATGTTCTTTGGGATCCCACTCTGCTCAAAAGTTACGAGTATCTCGACTATGCAAATCTTATTCATGTCCTTTACCAATCCTCAGGTGGAGGTAAGCGACGGTCTAGACCGTCGTAGGCACTCCTCTAAGCATCGTGAGGATGATGATGATGATGATCTTTGGAAAGCGAGGGTTGAACCATAGCCTCATAAACTAGATGCCTGTCGCGAGGCTTGTAAACTTGGCAACAGTTCAAGCGGTAGGCAGCGCCACCTTGTACATATTGCACGACATTTTTATTCAACAGCCAGCAAAATTTTTAAAAATTGGATTTGATTGATATACATAAAAGGCGAATAGAATCAAAGAAACGTCGATTATATATATCATATATCACTTCTTAAAATTATTGGTGACAGTTGAACAAAAAAGTCGCGCAATTTGTACCAGGTGGCGCTGCCTACCGCTTGAACTGTTACCAAGTTTCTGAGCCAAGTTTTCAACTATTGCCAGGCCTCTAGTTTAGGAGGTTATGGTTAAACACGTTTTAAATTTCTTATACAGTGTTAGAAATAGCTATCTTATAATTTATAAAACATCTTATTGTGAATGCGATAAAATGTCCTCATTCTAATACAGGGTTTTTACGTCGACTTATTTCGTATACCACTAATGTTAATTAGAAATGTATATCATAAAAGAAGTTTGTATAGGTAAAATGAAATTTGTGTTAGAAAATAGTGGTGAAAGAATTCTTAAAGTATGGAAAATTTATGTGAACCCTATTATACATTTCCCTTTTCCCCTTTTCTGCTATTTGTTATAGTTAACTAAAATTTATACTAAATGAATAAACGCAAGCAGAAATACATTTTGTTGCATACAAATATTTTGAGATAAATTGTAACAACGATAATTACTTTTAACCTGGATTTAAGAAGAAGCGCAATTAAATTTTTGATTCGTAGTATAATTTTATAAATTTTCGATTCTTAGTATAATTTTTATTTAAATACACTTTTGTTTTAGTTTCATATTTCATAATGATAAATAATTTAATTATTTTAATTAAGCAATGCTTAAACAAAAAAGATTATTGTTTTAAAATTAAATTTCCATAATTGGATTACAGTCAAAAATGAAAAATTCCTAAAAAGATGAAATGAAAAATATGAATGAAAAATATAATGAAAAATATTTAAAAAGATATTGGGATTATTATTTTTCTCGTAGAAAATCGAAGCTAACTAACTAAATTAAAAAAAAGAGAAAAGAAAGACAATAAAGTAGCATCGCTTGTGCTCGCATAGCAATTCCCTATAGTTTAACATAAGAAATTATTCCTACGGTAGATATTACTTCTATAAAATTCAAAATTTCCAACTATATAACAAAATGAAACTAACATCGTTGCTTTCTTTATTCTATTCTATTTCTTAAAACAATTTTTATACATATCACCAACATAACCAACGCACCACATACACTTTAAATTTTAGATCATGTTTTATATAAAAATTAAATCATTAAATTCATTTTTCTTTTACTTATTTTTATTTAATTTTGCACGCGCACTTTTTATTTCCTAATTCAAAATTATTAAAAAAAAAAAAAAAAAAAAAAAACTTTTTCGATTGTGTTTGTTTCGGTAGTGATTATTATTAATTTTCTTTTCTTTAGTTTTTCTCACCCCCCCCCCCAAATATATATATATATATATATATATTATGAAATTCTAGCAAAAGCAGAATTTAGTTTAGGACGGAGGATTATGAGTCTTTTTTTTTTTTTTTTTTTTTTTTTTGTCAAATTATAACATCGCTTTTAAATTATTCAATTATATTTTCGAAAAATTTTAGATTTCGATAAATGTCCAACTATCGACAAATGACACCGCAAAAACCCCAGATTGAGACTAATAGTCCTCAGTCCTAATACATATAAGAATATATTTTACTTGTTTTTAATATATGTTCCACTCATATCTCTAAATCTGACACAAATTTCTTAAAGCAATATATAGATACACTTATTTGTCTTTTTTGAACAGAATATTTTTAAGGGATTACATGGGTTTCATGAGTTACAAAAAAGCTTAATTTCTTTCTTTCTTCCTTTTTTTTTTTTTTAGTATAATAAATATTTTTTAATCAAATTTTTAAACATATGAAAGAGCAACATTCAGTTAATATTTTATAAATTTTTCATTAAAAAAAAAAAAAACTTTGGAAAATTCATTCAATGGGTTTTTTCCAGACTCCCTTCAGAAAAGTGACAAGCGCAATTTCTTAAAATCTTGCAGATTTTTCACCCACCCTTTTTGCAAAATTTCACTTTTTTTCTTTTTCTTTTTCTTTTTTTTTTTTTTTTTTTTTTTCAAAACGCAATTGACTAGTGTTTAAATGAATTTTGAAATTTTGGCAGAATTTTACGCAAAAACACGACAATTTTCGTAAATTTTACTCCAAATTTAACCTTGGAAAATTAGTTGTTATAGAAATATATATATATATATATATATATATATATACAGGGTGGGCGGAAAGGAACACCCTATTGGAATTTTTTTTTTTCTCCTAAACGGATGTAGGTATGAAGGCAATTTTTTGTACAAATTTAGTTTATTGTGTGGTATGATAATTACAAAAGTTACAATTCAGTGTGGGCCGCAGTATTTTCTGTACGCTGTCTTAAACGAACAGGCACGTTTGCTACGGCCTTCCGCAAGAACTCATCAGGAACACCACTTATGACATCACGGATTTTGTTCTCAAGGTCACCAAGAGTTTGAGGTTTGCTTCGGTACACTTCTTCCTTAGCCCGCCCCCATAAAAAGTAATTGCATGGGGTGAGGTTTGGACTACGCGCAGACCATACTGTGGAGCCTCGGAGGCCTATCCAGTGTCCAGTGAATCACTCATCAAGACACTGCCATATATTAGACATATGAAAAAAAAATACAAATAATGCCACACTACAGTCTACAAAACAAGGTAATTTTCATTGAAATCTACACATAGCATCAATAGCTATTCAAAATTTAAAATAGGGAGTTATTTTCCGCCCACCCTGTATACATATAAGTTATTTAGTTAATTAATTAAAAATGAAAACCATTCGTTCAAGCACTAGTTAGTTCTATTTTGAGGAAGTATGCGAAATTTCAATGAAATCGATGCATTAGTTTTTGAGAAATTGTGACATTTGCTTTTGAGAAATTGTGGCATTTGCTTTTGAGAAATCGTGAACTAAATGATCTTATTGAAATATTTCACAAGTGTTCAAAACAGAATTGAATAATGCTTGAACGAAGGATGAAATAATAATAATAGTAATAAGTTTTGGCAGATTTACGTGAAAAAAACAGTGCAATTCTCGGCAGATTTTATTGCATGTTTAGTCTTGTAAAATAGATTATAACCGAAATAAATAAATAAATAAAAATATATAAATAAATAAAAACCCTTCATTCAAGTGTTAGTCAAATCTATTTTGAAGATTTATGGAAATTTTCAGTAAAGCGCGGCTAAAAGTACTCCGTAATAAATTAAAATATTGGCAGCTATGCCAATATTTTAATTTATTCCGGAGTACTTTTAGCCCCGCCTCTATTTCGCACCACTTCAGTTTTTGAAAAATTTTCTAGAATATATAACTTCGATAGAATAAGACAAAATTACTGTTAAAAAATAAGTGGTACGAAATAAAGGTGGGGCCAAATTTTCTCTGGAATAAATTAAAATATTGGCAACTGTGTACTTTTAAGAAAATAAAGAAAAAATCTCCTTTATTTTTTGTTTTCTAACATCATTATCGAATTCCGGTGTCTGTTGTTTTAAAATAATTGTAATTAGTTTGAGCCGGACAGTGTTAAGAAATTTATGTGAATTTTAAGACTCTTTAATAGAGAAACATTTTAATTTATTCCGGTTTATTTTTATTCTCGCCATTATTTCATATCACTTTTTCCTTACGAATAATTTTTTCTTGTTTTATCATAGTTATAGATTGGAGAAAAATTTTCTGTAAATAAAGTGGTGTAGATTAAGGGCGGGGCTAATAATGGTCTGGAATAAATTAAAATGTTAGTAACTCTTCTCTTTAGTATACTCTGTATAGTACAAAAGTAAAATTAAAAATGGATTCGTAAAAGTTTCATATTTCTGTTTTTTGATGGATTTACATGTTTTAACATGTACTGAATTAAATAGCTTCGTCTTTATCGTTATTTTAAAATCTGGATTTCTTTAAAATGAGACTTAAAAAAAAAAAAAAAACGAAGTTCTAAATTGAGTTTTTAATTTATCTGCTTTTATAATTTTTAATCTAAGATAAAAAAAAAAAAATAAATAAATAAAAATAAAAATAAAATAACAATAATGGTTTGCAGATATTTATTCATCTTTTTCCATGTATTTTCAAAAAGAAAAAAAAAAAAAAATGCTTTAATTCTTTCAGTATAAAAGCTATTACAATTTCCTGTCGCTCTCACATAATTATTAAAATGTTAAATAAAAATTTAAATTGTTTTCTAAGAAACTAATACACTGCTCAAAATCAAAAAATACTATTTAATAAGAGCATCAATTTTAAAAGTTGTTTAAAGATTGTTCTTCGCATAATTAACATTGGCTTAATTATAACAAACATAACTTATAAGACTATGTTTTTCTTTTACGCTACTTTCAAAATATGGCACATATTATTCTTTTGTTAGTGATTTAATTTGCTTAGCTCCATTCCTGCTCTTTTCAAATTGTTTATACAGCTATAGTTTGAAGCATGAAACATATCTTTAAATATTTATTACGACAACTTAATAAATTAGAATCCCCACGACCTGATAGCTATAACCACACTATTTCATTTTATTTTAAACTTTTTTTGAATGTATAGTTTTTACTTTCTAAAGCACTGAATTATAAAACCTAGAATTCTTACATAAATAATGAAATAGATTGCAGATTTTTTTTTTTTTCTTCTATGATTTTCATACTTGCCAACATACTAATTAATATTCCCTAGTATTGTTAACTTCGCCTTCTTTTACACACATGTATCTTTTTAGAGTAAGTTCTTCTGATTTAGTCGTAATTGAATTTGGAGAATATTACACTAAAAATTTACTGGGGAGAAAAAAAAAAAGGGCGGGACTATCATTACTACGGAATATTAATTAGTATGTTGACAAGTATGGATTTTGATACATTACCATTACTGATTAAACTAACTTTTAATTTTGCTATTATTTTTTTTTTAACTAAATAAATTTTATTATAATTGCAAGGCTGCTAACATTTCAGATTTATTCCACAGTACTGTTAGTTGTTTTAACCTTCGTTTTCCCCTTGCTTTTATTTTCTTATAATTCAATCATACTTATATACATACTCTCCAACATCCTAATTAATATTCCGTAGTATTGTTAGTCCCGCCCTTTTTCTCCCACCAATAATTTTTTAGAGTAATATTCTCCAAAGGAAGTTAAGAAGTTAGGATGGAATGGTTGGCACGCTGTGACAGCGTCACGCATCCTCCATTAACTAAAGGAATACTCTGCAAATGCAATTGCTATTAAATAAGAAGAAAAATACTCTAAAAACATATTGGTGTGAAAAAGAAGTCGGAGCTAACAATACTACGGATATTAACCCGTTAGTAGTCGCTAGTTGGTCGAGAGTTTTGCCAGATTTTTTTATTCAACAGCCACCAAAAATTTTTAGAAGTAGCATTTGATATACATAAAACACGAATAAAATCAAAGAAAAGTTGATCACATCACTTTTTAAAATTATTGGTGCGAGTTAAATAAAAAGTTCGCAATCTGTAATAGGTGGCGCTGCCTATAGCGACTACTAAAGGGTTAATTAGTATGGTAGAGGGTATGGTTATAGATTAAAGAAAATAATTCTCGAAAAAAAGTGGTGTGATAAACAGGGCGTTTGCTAATAACGGAATAAATTTCAAATATTGGCAGCTCTGTAAATGCAGAATAGTAAGACAGATCTTTTACTTATTTAAAACTTTTTTATTAATTATTTAAAAAATATCAAATTTACAATAATTGTCAATGTATCATTTGAAGCTGGCGTCAATGTATGCAACAATTTTCTTTTAATTTCGATAGATTTTATTATACTATGCGTGTAAGTTTTTTTTTTTTTTTTTTTTTTTTTCGTTTCAATGTGCAGAGCTGCCAACCTAATCCGGCAAATTGTTAGTACCACCCATTTTTCTACACCACTTATATTTTAGAGTATTTGTTTTCTTATTTCATTGTAAATATATTTAAAGAGAATTACTATAAAAATTAAGTGATGTAGAAAGATGGGCGGTACTAACATTTTTCCGGATTAGGTTGGCAGCTCTGAATGCATATAGTGTAAAGAAAATAAGTCATTTATATTATTAAATTTTGTTTGCTGTATATACATTTTGTGGTCACTGTATTTGATTTCTGCATAAACCAATTTTTTATATTGGATTCATAACTACTGCGAATGTTCATGTTTGAACCTGGACTTGAATCGGGCACATATTGATTTAAGGTCAGAGTGTTAACGATAAAACCTCTAAATGGGCCGTGCGATATTAGATTATATGGAGGAAACAAGATAATAATTATATCGTTATGAGCGTCCGAAGGCTGTTTTAATCAACTTACAATAAAAGAGCTATCTTTAGTTTTGTTCACCACTTGAATGTTGGGCGATTTCTGCTATTACAGGTTTACGCAAGGGTATTCTTTTCATTTATGTGGAAACAAGGAATAAAATAAAAATTATTTGTTTTCGATTACTAAACGAGGGATTAATAATAATAATAGTAATAATAAATCTGATTAATAAATAAATAATTTTGCTCTTAGTACGATTTATGTTAAATAACTGGAGTAGACCTCTAGAATTCTAATCGTATAAGAATGTCATTAGTAAATGCATGCCGTAAAAGCAGATTATATCCATATGCTACAAAAGGCTATATGGCAATCTGACGTATTTTGAATAGATGCCAACATTTTAATTTATTCTGGAGTATATTTAGCCCCGCCTTTTTTTCATACCACTTATTTTTTAAGCGTAATTTTTTTCTTATTTTATAAAAGTTATATATTGAAGAAGAATTTCTAAAATTAAAGTAGCGCGAAATAAAGGTGGGGCTAAAAATACTCCGAAATAAATTAAAATATTGGCACCTATGACATTGTTAAAAAAATGTAACAAAAGACTGTATAACACTGCTTACAATGCATTATTAAGGACTTTTCTTACTGAATTTTATAATGACAAATCATGATTGTCATTAAGGAAAGGTCAATTTACCTCTCAAATGCATTATTATATGCTGACGCACGACATGTAAAAATGAACCAATATAATAAAATGTTAACAATTTTTATTGGAGCAAACATAAAATTTTCTTCTGTATTTTCTTATACAAATTCAAGCAAAAAAATCTATTTAATAAATATATATATATATATTTATAATAATTATTTTCCATAGTGAATGCAGATAATTTTCTTATCAAAAAATTATAAGCTTAAATATCTAATGACAGTACAAAAATGACGACATCTTAAAAAAATAACATTTTAAAAGATGTTTTAAATAGTAATAATAAAAATAATAAAATTAATAACTTTTGTTTCAAATCATCACATGTGCATTCTTTTTAACCAGAATAAGTGGATCAAGATTTTGTGATAAGATCGAAAAACTTTTTTCTAATTACACTGCGCTGCCAAAAAAAAAAAAAAAAAAAAAAAAATCAATAACTGATACCATTCTTGCTAATCCTTATGTAAAATGACCTCCTGAATCCGAATATGACTCCTATTTTGCCCAGTCGTGTTTTCTCGGGACACCGACTCCTCCCGAATTTTTATCACTGTTCCGTAATTTTATGGTTATGAATTTGATTTGGAGAACTAAAAAAAGTTAACTTAGCACCATACTTGCCAACATCCTAATTATCATTCCGTAGTCTTCTTAGCCCTGCCCTTTTTTTCACACCAGTAAGTTTTTAGAGTAATATTCTTCAATTGCAATCACTATTAAATAAGAAGAAAAGTTCTCTAAAAAGCTACTGGTGTAAAAAAGAGGGTGGGGCTAACAATACTACGGAATATTAATAAGTGTTGGCAAGTATACTTTGTACATTAAAACAAAAAATATACATAATGTTTAATAAATAACATTAATAATATATTTAAATATATATAAGAAATGTAATACATAATTTCAGTGGCAAGTTCCTCCTAAATTTTCCCTTTGCCGCAAATGTTCATGCTTTAGAGTTTTCCAAGTCAGTAATCCCTCAGAAGGCATTTAACAGTTAAAATAATCCTCCACTCCCCCCTAAAAATAAAATTTTTAGTCATAAAATTACCGAAAAGTGATAAAAATAGGGGGTCATCCCTAAAAAACGGCGGGTTATACGGCAAAATGGGCTTCATATTCGAATTCAGGAGTTCATATTATATAAGAATTTGAAAAAAAAAAAAAATGTTGTTGGGGGCGATTGTTATTCAGTGCAGTGTTATCTAAGACTTATTTCTACGCCATTATACGTTTATAGCTATTTTAATGTAAACAAGAGTTTTGCTTAATTAGAAACCAATCTGTCATCATGTAAATCACTGAGAGCATTAGTTTCTGTTATTAATGTTACCTTATATAGCATTACAATAAGAGAAAGAAGCAATACAATAAACAAGTCTCTTTAAAGGTGAAGATAATAATTAACCCGGCAGAACGGGCGCCGTGAAATGTAATGTGAGGACGGGCGCGGGGTGTCAGCGCACCCCAAACATATTAAACAACATAATTACAAAAAAAATCTTTAGAATTCAATGTGTTAATGAAATTCGTGATAATTACACTATTTCTCGTAAAATAAATAACTGAAATGTTAAATCATCGTTAACTTTAAAAGTTAATAGAAAATAAATTAAAAGAACTCAACTTTTTCCTCCTTGTTCGAAAACCTTAATTTTTTCCATGTGTCACTCAATATATATATATATTTTTTACAATATTTATTATGATAAAAATAATACATTACTGTGGATAAGAAAATTGAGACATTAATTATCCTAACTAATTAGGGTGTACATGGAGCAGAAACTTTAGATTTTGTGCATTTTTTACATATAGCTTCAATTTCTGAGTGTTATATAAGAATGAAAAAGAGTCTGAATTTGCCGTTTTCATACGCTCCGCACGGAGGATGACCTTGGAGGCAGGTACTGAAGGACCCGACCACTTCTGTTTATAGGGAGAGATAGCAGATAAATATTTTAGGGCATGGGGTGTCAAAACACCCCGCGCCCGTTCTCCCGCCTTAATAATAAGTAAAATTATCTAGAACATTTTATTATTAGAACCCAGCCATAAAAATAAACACTGTTTGATTTTTAACGAATAAAAGCAATAAAAACTATTTACTGTGTTAAATAAATATAAACTTTCGAAAAAAGAAATAAATTTTATACGATATATGTTTTATTTGTTTATGTATTTAGTTATACTTACACGCAAATAAATGCAATTAGGAGTTATTTAATTAGTTTTACGGAATAAAATGTTCAACTTAATTTAAAAAGTACTCTATATATTTATTTATTTACCTTTTTTTAAATTCAGACATATGAAAAAGCAAGCATTTTTCTACTCCATGTCATTTTCAACATTTTTGAACATTATTTATTTATTTATTTTAACTATTTATTTAATTATTGTTATTCCGATAATTTTTTATGTTTGATACAAAAAACTTCTCTTTTAAAAAGTAGCACATAATAGTTAAAGTTGAAAGGAAAATTGCTATAAAATAAAAATTTACCTTTCAATTTATGCTATTTAATGAATGAAAATTAATTAAACTGCACTTCATTTAAACAAAAATAAAGGTATTCAAATAATTTTATTCCTAGCAGAATGTTTTTTTAATTACATATTAAAATTTTAGTAGCTATTTTTGCAAAAAATAAAAATAAAAATAAATAAATAAATAAAATAAATAAATAAAAATAAAATAATAATAATAATAATAATAATAATAATAATAATAATAATTTTTTTATAAATGTTCATTAAAAATGTTAGAGAGTAATTCTGCTGATGAAATGATATCTTTTCATCCGTATGATCTAAAAGCATACTAATTGTTCGTTCAAAATAACTATAGAAAACGAAACACTAGATAAATGTTAGTTTCTTGTCTTTCTTTCATATGCAGAGCTGCCAACCTAATCCGGAAAATTGTTTGTACCGCCCATTTTTCCACACCACTTAATTTTTAGAGTATTTGTTTTCTTAATTCATCGTAAATAAACTTGAAGAGAATTACTCTAAAAATTAAGTGGTGTAGAAAAAGGGGCGGTACAAACAATTTGCCGAATTAGGTTGGCAGATCTGCATATGCTAGACTTTATTATATGATTTAGGAAATCTTTTTCACACAGCTGTATCGTTATTATGTTATTCGGAGAAAATACTTCCATAGGAAACAATTTATTTAATTAATTTAAATGAAGATTTAATTATTTTGTAAACATGTTTTAATTTAAAATTCATTAAGCAGAATTCCATTAAGCAAAAATTCAAAATTTTAAGCATTTTGAATAACACTATTTTATTAAAGCGCCCTTTGTGCAAGTCAGATGAAAAGTTTATGTCTAGAATAAAACAAACATTTCTCTCTTAAAAAAAAAAAAAAAAAAAAACTCTCTTTTAAAATGCGCAAAAATTACCGACTATAGTACAGTACTTTAATTATTATTATTATTATTATTAGTCTCATTCTCTACTAAACGTTTTAAATAAACTCTTATAAAATGATACCATAATTGTGCAGAAGCTCAATATTTATAACGCTCATGCTTTCTGTTCCCCTTAATAGCATATCCTGATTATTTTCTCATTAACCGATCTGTTCCTTATCCGTAGGAAGATGGTGGCCACACTTCCAAGGTACAGTCAGCCAAAAAAAAAAAAAAAAAAAAAAAAAAACGCCACCTCCCCCACCTAATTTCGCCGTAAATTATCGTAGAAACATTTGACTGGTACCGATCAATTTGTAATAACGTCTAGTTTATAACGGTATAGTTACATTTTGCTTAGGGGTCGTCTACATATTAAAACTGGCACTAACTTCATTTTTTTCAATAGCAACCCCTATCTTTGACTACATATTCAGATTTCTGAGATCAAGGCGGTTCGGAAAACATACCTATTTATATACTTTAAATCAATTCTAAATAGAGTAACACGTGAAAATGTATTAGGGGTCCGTCTATACATTTAGAAAATATAAATCATGATCTACCACCCAGTATACATTATTTATTAAGTTTCACACCGAAAAAAGTTTTCAGGAATGTTGATTATAAAATAAAAAAAATGACTCATTCACAGGACTCTCTGAGTTTCTTTATGGATTAGAAGTTTTTTATTGGTTTCTATTGATTAAACATCAAATAGTTCACTTCATACGAAGAAAATTAAATAGCTTGAATAGATATTAAAATAGCTATCAAAAAAAAAAAAAAATAAATAAATAAATAAATAAAAAAATAAATAAAAATAAGGTGAATGGTTTTAAATTTGTTTGAAAATTCAAAATTATTTTAACTCAAGCTGCCGTATAATTGTCTGAAACGGTGGCACTCAACCTGGTTCCCACGGCCGTTTCACAGTGACAATGGGAGTTTGTTCTGATACTGCAGTACTTTCATTTTCTTTAATTTAATTGACTTTTTAAAAATATTAAAACAGATTTATTGATTGATTTATTTATTTTTTAATTATTACTATTATTTTTTTCATGACATTATTAAAAATTTTTACATAAATCTCCACGATATTCTTTTGCTTTTATATTTTATAATGTGTAACAAATTAATATGCAAAATAATAAATCCTACTACTTAATGGGATGTTCTAAAATTCTACTCTTAACACAGATACCGATGTGGACGTTGGGTGTAGAAATCCTGACTACCCTTAATCTAAACCTTCAGTTGAAAAGGTCAAAATGTTACATTACTCTATTAAAAAAAAAAAAAAAAAGAGAAAGGAAAAAAGAAAGAAAATAATAATAATAAAAAAATAAAATAAAATAAAATAAATAAAATAAAATAAATAAAATAAATAATAAAAAATCTATGGGAACAGAAGCAGGGAAGCCATCGTCTCCGTGAACGATAAAAATTACGATGGCGTGTCTCCGGACCATCGTAGGGGTGCGTCCCAGAACGTCGCCAATTACCCATAGCGCAGTACTAGTGCGACATTAAACCCACCCAACCTACCTACCTACCAATATATTGTGGTGTGAACTGGCGTATAAGTGACCGATTACACATGTATTTCAGTGTGGAATGGCTTTCTTAGTAGGAAAAATCTGTTTGGATTTTCACAAATATATATGATTTTAAGTTTATTTAAAATTTGCTTTGGAAGAAGATGATGACTCCTCATTTAAATGCTAATGTTGAAGGTCCCATGTGGATAGCGGTAAAAAGTAAAAATCTATGTTAAAGTAAGAAAAATTTATCTTAAAAAAAAAAAAAAAGGAATAACAGTGGGCTAAAAATACCCCGGAATAAATTAAAATGTTGTTTATTCTGGTTTTAGTCAGGTGATATCACTTGTGCTAAATAGCTGGATCCGCCCTCTCTTAAGCTCAGGTTCAGCTCATCATTAAAATATTGTTTTTAATATCTGCCGCACCAAAATGTTCAAAACACAAATGCCAATTTTCATATATTTTGAAATCTTCCCGTTTCAACTTTAAAAGCATTTAGATTAATTTATTTTATTTTGAATTTTTAAATTTAGACGATTAAAGTCTTTTAAATGAAATTTCAAGATTCGGTAAGATCAATATCTATATATTTGAAAGTAATAAGACTATTCCTTTGTTTTAAATTTTTATTCCATAATAACTGTGACTTTGATTTCGTGATTAGGAAATTGAAAATAAATACTATTGAGCTATGTTCCAATAATAGTTCTTATAAACTTTAAAAAAGAAAAAGCAATTTTTCACTATTTGATTATTAAAAAACTTTTAATAGAAATTTGATATTTTATTATGTTACATTATGGGATAAATTTTAAATAACACAAAGCTTACAAACGGTACAGTAACCAAATGCAAATATGTCACAACAAAATTTAAACAGAAAATTCATGGTAAAAAATCTTTTTAAAATTATTAAATATTCATAATAATAATAATAAAACGATTGTCGAATGCATAATTGCTGTTTCATGCAATCAGTTTCGCTGTACCAGTAATCATGCAAATCAGGCACCAGTAATCATGCAATGTACCAGTAATCAGTTTCGATGTATTTCTAAAACATCATATTTAACTAGAGGTGTACGTACTCTTGAATATTGAAATGCGAAAAAAAGTGTAACAGGGTTAAAATAGAATTTTTGCAGCGAAAAACTAGAAAAAGATATTTAATACTTATGAAGAAAGACTTAACATATTAGGATCGGATATATTCCTCTCTTGTACCGTAAGCCACGCTTTTTCACAAATTTTCTAAAACTTTATAATATAAAAGAAAATAATTTTGCATATTTGTAACTAAATCATTTAAGTTTTGTCTTCAATAATCGATGTAGTAAATACAATTGTGATTTATGCATACCAGCGTCACACATAGAGTCAAATAGGAATATACAAATTAGTCTTGTTTTTAAAATAGTATTTCAGTTAATCAGAGGCGGGGCTTCTTTTCTTTTGAAATTATTTCACAATCCTTCGCCTACATTGTGATAACTTTACAAAAATATGCCAATTTGTATAATAAACATCGAAATATTGCTTAGGAAACAAAAAAAATAACATAAAGGTAAATTAAAATAGTTTTCCGTCAAATTATATACAAACATTTACTTGTAGAGGATACGGATTATAACAAGTGACGGCCCCCTAACAGGAATAAAAAGTGAAATATCACAGTAACTCAAAAAATAATGTTAGGAACGAGCTGTAAATTTGGAAACCCATGTTTTTGATGATGCCCGTTCTATTCGTGCAAAAATTAACATAGGTTATAATTCATAATTTTTTCAAATATAAATTTATTAATAATTTTCATAATTCAAAAAATGTTTTTTAGCAAAAATTTGCATGGAATATGTTTGGGTCACTTCATTCTAACGAATAAAAAAAAACAGAATTTAAATATCATAATTATTTCGGAAGATATGATTTAATATTTGTCACATTCATTTAACATTAGCATCCCCCAAACTTTGACAGCTTATAACTCTATGAAAAATTGAGCGAAATATATAAACTATAACATTTGCCGTGATGATTTGATCCAGAGAATTCAAATAAATTATAAAAAAGGGGGGTTACCATTGAAAAAAATGAAGTTGATATCAGTTTTAATATGTAGAAGACCCCCTAAGTAAAATCTAACTATAACATTATAACCTAGACGTTATTATAAACTGATCGGTACCAGTCGCATGTTTCTACGATAATTTACGGCGAAATTAGGTGTGGGGGGGGGCGTTTTTTTTTGGGGTGACTGTATATCCGATTAGTCGATCTGTATTTTCCCATAGTGGATGCAGATAAATTTCATATCAGAAAATTATAAACTTAAATACCAAATGACAGTTAATCTTGTGCAAACTCTCTAAAATTTTGAATCTCGCAAAATTTGTATCGGATAATCATTCTCTTCATAACAAAACACACTTCCACTCTAATTGTTCTGTGGGACATGTTGTAACCATTATAATTAATATTGTTAATGTTATTATTATTATTACTATTATTATTATTATTATTATTTTATTTTTCTCGTAAATGATGAAAAATAATTGTTTAATAAAAGAGTTTTTTTTTTTTTTTTTTTTAATAGTGGTGCCTTTTGACACTGCATAAAAAAAATAATAAAATAAATAAAATAAAATAAAATACATAAAATAAAGTTGTTTTTCAATAATAATCACAGCCTAATTGAAGCACAATGTATTTGTCATAAAGAAATAAAATATTATTGTTAAAGAACAGTGCTGTGTGGTTGTTCCAGGTTACATAATTCTATGTCTCCACCTCCATAATTATCCGAGTAATGCTACAATATTTCTTTAGTATATTTTAAATATTTTAGAAATATTTCATGTATTCCATCTGAATGAGTTTCGAACAAATAATATATATATATATATATATATATATATTTAACAATTTAATGTGCACGATTAATTAAAGTAAATTGCTGTGCAAAGCATATTTTTTGAAGCATGGATTTCAGTATATTTTAATCATTATACATGTTTTGCATCAATCACATTAACACTTCTACTTACATAACGCAATTCCAGCAAAGAAAGAGCGTCAGATGCAAGTAATTTAAGCAATAACATGATGTACATCATGATCGGATACCATTAATGCTTGATTGACTAAATTATGAAATTGACAAAAAATGCGTTGAAAATCCATATTATTATTATTATTATTATTATTATTATTATTATTTAATATTTAAAAAGAATTTTTAAAGATATAATCAATAAAAAAATATACATATCATCTCCAAAACTAAATTCAAAACTGGTGTACAATCGATAAATAGTTTTTATTAAAAGACTTTTTCACACACCATAAAATTTAAGCCAGCACAACCGGTTTCGAAAGGACGTAGCCTTTCTTCATCAGGTGCAAAAAAAAAAAAAAAAAAAAAAACACGTGCAACTGGCATGGAGGCAAAAGCAAGACTGAAAGCAGGGCGCAAAATCCAGAGGGGGAGGAGCAACACAACCAACCAATAGGAAGTATCAATCAGGACCAATCAGTTATAATTTATAATTAAATAATTCTAATAATAAAAAAAAATTAATAAATAAATAAATTTTATTAAATTTACTTATTAGTATAATATTAATTTAAAAAAAAAATAAAAATTAAAAAATTAAAAAAATAAAAAATAAAAAATTAATTGATTATTCCTTCCCTCCCTCCTTTTGTTTTTGTGTGTGTATGTGTGTTCCTCTCTGATTGGTCCTGCATGATGCTTCCTATTGATTGGTTATGTTGTTCTTCCCCCTCTGGATTTTGCCCTGCTTTCAGTCTTGCTTTTGCCTCCAAGGCAGTAGCACGTGTTTTTTTGGACTTGATGAAGGAAGGCTACGTCCTTTCGAAACCGGTTGTGCTGGCTTAAATTTTATGGTGTGTGAAGAAGTCTTTTAACAAAAACTATTTACATATCATCTCATCATAATATTTCATTGGGAATCAGTGAGGTGCTAGTTTAGTGTACAACTGGTACATAGAGGTCGAAAAAGAGAAAACAAAAATTAAAGCAAAAAAAAATTAAAGATTACGTATTTTTTTACTTTCTTTTACCCTTAGGGTCGAGAAAGTATTGTTTCAGGGTCAAATTTTCGAGCGTGAGTTTTTGTTATATTTGCATGTTCTGACGTCCCCTAAAATACGAAAATGATGTTTTTAGCAAATGGTCTGTGTGTTTGTCTGTGTGTCTGTTATCAGCATATCTCAAGAACAAATAGTAGCAGAAATTTCAAACTCGGTATTCTAAATTTGTCTCATACAGGGATGCTACAGTAAGCTTTTCGTTGAGATGAAGGAAATGGTTCGTGTACAGGGACACTCAAAATTATTCAAATACATTACGTTTATGGGGGAAATTGCAGGTAAGTAGAGTTTAACATCTATAGACTGCACTAAACCAAATGAAACGAATATATATTTTTTGTAATGGAGATAGTCAACTGGGAAAAAAAATTTGTATGTAGGAGCCTTCCGCCTCCCCCTGTGGGGAGAAGTTCACCCTCGAGAGGAGTAAATTTTCATGATAGGTATCTTTCAAAAGAGCTCGCCAATACATTTAAAACGAATGGTTGAACCATCGATCTGCGATAATTTAAAAAGTTATCGATATATTTTCATTTTTAATAATAATAATAATAATAATAATAATAATAATAATATATATATATATATATATATATATATATATATATATATATATATTTTACTGTAATGAGAATAAATTCATCTTTTTTTTATTTTTTTTTTATATATATTTAGTGTTATACTACTTCTCTAATATGGAAATCGTCTGTATTATCATAAAAGATAATTTTTTTAAATAATAATTTTAATAAATTATTTTTTAAAAACAGAATTACTTTTTAATAACCGAATTAAAGTCTACATAAACGTAGGTGCATATGACAAGGGGGTTGAGGGGGGGGGGGGGCGGTAGCCCCCTTCACACAGAACTAATTATCGTATAAAACTCTTCCGAAGTCTAATTTGTATTGTTTAAGATAGGTTTACATAACAGTACTCGTTATCTTACCTCTTATCTCCAAGCTGTATTTATAGTATTAAATTTCAGGGTAAGAGAAAGTCATGTGAGTGACACACCAGATCATTTATATCCGTTTTTTTTTTTTTTTTTTTTTTAAGACTGGAGGTAGATGCTGAAAATAATATATAAAAAAATTATAAGATAAAATTATTCTTTTATATACCATGTTTTTAAATTTTCTGTTGAATCATGACTGTAGTACTTTATCAATGTGTATAAAATTTTGATGACATCGCTTTTAAATAATTACAATTATATTTTCGAAAGACTTTAGATTTCGATAAACTATCGAAATATGACACCGCAAAAATCCCAGATTGAGTTTAATAGTCCTCAGTGCTTAAAAAAAAAAAAAAAACTAATTTTCAACAACAATTTTGTTTTAATGCACTTGAAATTATAAACATATTGCTATGAAAAAAAATAAATTACTACAAACCTTTAATACATATTTGTTTACTTTTATGAATAACAATAAATATTTTCATTTTAAAAGTTATAAACATAAATATTTTTTGTTTAAGACTATAGGCTTGCCATTTCAGCATTAAAGTCTGTTTAAATTAGCACTAAAAGAAATTCAAGTCCATGCCCTAGAAAAGGAAAAATAAATTTACCTTTGTTTATTTTCTCATTAAAGTACGTTTATACGAATACATCTCAAATCATTGAGCCTTTAAGAAATTAAAAGAAAATTTTTCAAATTAAAAATGATGATTTAGTATATTTTGAAAAGAAACTACAATTTGAATTAAAGAAAAAAAAAAAAAAAGAGTCATCTGCATTCATTTAAGCGTAAATTAAGTTTTAGAATGATAAAAAAAAAAAAAAAAAAAAAAGTAATGTTTGTTCGTCGTTTATGTCTTAAAACTTTTTTTTTTCTTTTTACGTTTGCAACAATTTTTGCTATGCAAATGTTCTAATTTAAAAATATAAATTACAATTCTCTGTTCATCTCGTTATTTAGCAGATTCTTCTATACAAAGATATATTTTCATTTATTCTTATTATTAATTTATTTATTTATTTTAATAATGAAAATTTGCGATGAGTTATGTGAAAAAGTAAAGTAAATAATTTGTAAACTTTTGCGATTACTTATTTATGAAAAACCATGATATCTTTGCATTGTTAGTTTGTAAGAAGTAATTATTAGTTAAGTAATTCCGAAAACAGCAAAATGATAAATTTGTTTATTTTGCCAACAGCCAAGAAGATAATTTTGAATAGAAAATTTATTTAATAAAAGGAATTTGTCTACGCAGATATTTTGTTATTTAATTCAACAAACCTATTCTAATGATTTTTATTTTTAACTTAAAAGTTAATCAATTACTCAATTAATTAACTTATTAAACAATACTTTCTACTACATAAAAAGTATGTTCGAGTGGAAAAACTAAATCAACAAAATATTATTTTTATTAATAGATGCAAGTTTATTTGGTTAATTAATTTTTTTTTTTTTGTTAAAATGGCAAAATAAAACTACAAAAACAGCTTTAAAAAATAAATTTGGTGTTTTCAACAACAAATTTGTTTTCACGTAATTGAAATGGTAAACATATTGCTAAGAAAAAAAATATATACATATGTTACAAACCTTCATTACTTATTTGTTTACTTTTATGAATTACACTATAAAAATTGTAAACATATTTTTTTTTTTTTTTTGGGGGGGGGGGACTGTTTATTTATTTATTTTTTGTAAAAAAAAAAAAAAGTTATACCACATTTAAAAAATACTTTAGTTTTGCCATTTCGACATAAATGTCGGTTAAAATTATCTCTAAGGGAAATTCAAATCCATTTCCTAAACACGAAAAAATAAATATCCCTTTGTTTATTTTCTCATTAAAATGTGTTTATACGAATACATCATATATTTTTGAGCTTTTAAAAAATCAAAAGGCATTTTTCAAATTGCAGGTAATGATTTAGTATATAAAGAAACCATATTTCAAATTAGAGGAAAAAAAAAAAAAAAAGGAATCATCTTCATTCATTTAAGCGTAAATTAAGTTTTAGAAAAAAAAAAGTTAATGTTTGCTCGTCAGTTATGCCTTACAATCTCTTTAATTTTTATTTATTTTTTATTATATATATATATATATATATATATATACTTTTTTTTTTTTTGCGTTTGCAACAATTTTCATTATACAAAATGTTCTAATTTAAATACATAAATTATAATTTTTTGTTCTTTTCGTTATTTATCAGATTATTGTATACAGGAAATAATTTTCATTTATTTTTATTTTTATATATTTTTTAAAATGATGAGTATTTGCAATGATTTATGTAATAAAGTAAAGTAAATAATTTATAAAATTTTGCGTAATATTTATGTATAAAAAAGCCTCAACTTTTTGCATTGCTATTTTGTAAAACTAATAAGTAATTATTCATTAATTCCGAAAACAGCAAAATTATAAACATGTTTATTATATCAGCAGCCAAGAAGATAATTATTAACAGAAAATTTCTTTAATAAAAACAGTTTGTCAAGGCAACTATTGTGTTACCTAATATATCAGACCTATTCTGATGATTTTTGTTTTTTATTTAATACTTTGTATTAACCAATAGCTTCTGTTACACTGAAAAAAATTTCAAATTCCAAAATCAAAATCTTGGTAATTCAACTAAATATATTTGTTGATATATCGTTAATAAAAGGTAACTATAAATCAATTTATTTTGTTGTTTTAAGCAAAAAGATTTGCTTATTCAACCAATATATATATATATATATTTAATTGACACAATTTTTTTATGAATTTAAACAAAAGAAGTTTTATTGATTAAGCTCATTGTTCGCGGATTGACTGTTTACAAAGTAACGTAGTTTCTTGAACTACGAAGTGACTCTTGCTTCAACCATATTCTTTGGTTAATCGAAGGAAGTTGATTTATTTAACAGAAATTATTTAAGTGCAACAGGTCGCACTATTTCTTTCAATCGGCTGTTTTTGTGCCATTAGCCATTTTCATCTGTCACCTTGAATAAGAGTTCAAATATTTTATTTTTCATTTACAGTATATAATGTTCAATGTTCGTCATTGTTAGATTTTATCAAAAATTGTTACATTTTTTATACAGGACAATATCTAGCTAACACCATATTTTTTAGTTCAAATGGTAATTGGTTGAAAAAATGTTGAATGAAAACCTCATTTTAACTTAATTTTTTTTTTTTTTTTAATTATGCCAAATATAAAGAATTAAATAAGAAAATATCTATCTTTTTATGTCCCAAATAAAAGAAAAAAAAGTAGAAGAAGAAGAAGAAAAGTCAGTGTACATGGATTTTATAATTAAAATAAGTTTGAAAAGAAATCTTGCTTAAGAGATGGAACAGCTTCAATATAGAAATTCTTGGTAAAATTTTATATTTGGCATCCAAGTAGCTCGGACGTTTCTTACCAAGATCTTCACTTACGCAATTGGAGTATCCATTTTGTTTCATCGCCAAAATGACAACAGCATTTTTAAAGCCACCAAAGGCTACATTAAAGATATTAGCCAAAGCCATTTTAAGAATTAAACATAGTAACCGATGCTAGGGAATAAACACAGTTTTGTTTGCACAGTTTCAACTGCAATTAAATTCTTTTAGTTGTAAAAATAGATTAAAAAGTTCCGTCTTACTAAATTAAAATCTGTTTTGCATGCAAGTATCATGTATAATAAAAAGTTATTAAATATATACATTATCCATTGTATTTTGTCTTTCTTATTTTCTCATCATAATCCATTTGCTCATTCGATAATTTTTTACTGTCACCAATTATTTTTTCATAACTAAGGAAAATTGGAAGTTTCGCATTATTTTACATATAGAATTAAAATATACCAAAATGTATTGATATAATAAAAATAATTGGATTTTAGTTGGTATATAATAATTCATTTAAAAAAAATGTATAATACATTCATAATTAAACAGTTTTTACTTAACAGAATTGTCAGTTTTTTTTAACTTGGAAAAAAGGATTTAGTAACAATACTTTACTTTTTGTTAGTGCAATAAATAATAAATTAGTAGTAAATCAGGTGTATTAAGTACAGAAAAAGAATTTTAAATTGTATATATCATTACTTAAAAAAATGATCTTTTTTTATTTATTTATTTATTTTTATTTTTTTTAATTATGTGCGTGTGTTCATAGATTTTGTTAAAAATTAATATTTTATATTTTATATATTGAAACATGTATGTTTTTTTTGTTTGAACTAAACATGATTTCTTTACAGATAAATAACTAGACCTAATTTGGAAAATATTTCTAAAAATGCATTTTTTATCGTTTTTACTTAATTATCTAATTAAATAACCCCCAAGAACAATTCATGCAAATACAGTTATTTTATCTTTTAACTTTTTATTTGAGAGAAATTTACCCTTTACTGATTTTTTCAATAAATCATTTTTTAAATAATTCATAATTTCTGAAAAAAAAACTGACTAATTTCAAACAGCAATTTTTCAGTTATTGTATTTTAAAATCGAAATACACGTCCATTTTTCTCTCTTTCTTCTTTCTTTTTTTTCTCTTTATTATTATTATAATAATTTAACAACTAATTGCTTTTCAAAACTGAAAACTTACAAGTTACATTATAAATAAAAAAAATTCAAATTTCATTACATTTATTAAACATACATTTTTTTTTTCTCCAAATTGCTTAGCATTTTAAATATGTTTTTAAAATGCATGAAACCATTTTATTTTATAATTAATAATTAGTCTTCTTTTATTCATTTTGCTACCTTCTAAAATAGCACAAACATTTATTTTTATTTTTACATTCAAAAAAGTATTTTGCGTATGAATTGTGCATCAAATGTCATTATATTTTAAATAAGGTAACTTATAGGGAAGGATTATTCTGGTGTAGAGGAATAAGTTTTGGACGTTTTGTCAGGCTTCATATTTATTTATTTATTTATTCATTTTACAAAATGTGTATTAATATCTCAAAAAATATCTAAAAAAATAAATTAAAAATGTATATGCTGGTTAAATGAGAGTAAAAAAAGGGGAGTGTTCTGGTTGACACAAATGCAGCCTTCCTGGTCATCTAAAACAAAATTTCAGAAAAAAAAAAATACTTAATTAATAAGAATGTCGTTATAAACCCTAATACCTAAGATAAAACAAAACAATTTTTTTTTCGTAAAACGTAAACCGTTGAAGAAAAAGGCCTTTTTTTTATAGACTTTTTATTTGATAGATTTATTTTTTAATTGCAATTAATAATAATAATAATAATTTGGCACAAAAATGGTAGGAGTGATAACGGGTTATGAATTGGAGGTTAGTACAAAATTTGAATTAAATTGATTAAAACAAGCTTGAGATATCATGTCAACCATGTTGAAAAAAAGTAGTTCTGTGTAAAAACGCTTTTAAAGTTTTAAGTAAAACTTTCGGTAGCCGCAGTATGAGTCATAGAAGGTAAAGGTAGCCTAAAATGAGCCTAGCGGGCAAAATGATTCTTCCACACCGATAGCGCTATATACAGTGTAAGACATAAATTAGTTGTAGCAAGCCAAGAAGAAGCAATGGTAGTATTTAAGAAATCACAGTAATACGCGCCTGAATGAAATTTTTTGAAAAATTTAAATTTGTAATATCTAAGTATAACATAAATTAAGCTCTAATTTTCCCACGTATTTAGATATACATTTTTTCCTGTACAGAAATATGACTTGGTTTATTTTTGTTTTATTTCATTATGTACTGTCATAATATCTTTATTTTGCCGATAAAAAAGAATTTACATTTATTTTCAAATAAAGGAGCATTTTGCCCTCACCATAGGGCAAAATTGTCCTTTATTTGAATTTTAATATATAAAAATGATTCTTTGGACAATTTTTTTCATTACTCAGTTTGTGTTTAAAATATAATTAAATACCAATTCAGACACATTAATGTCTGAAACACTTCAATATTCAACATTTCAGACGCATGTGCTGTCTGAAATTAAGACACATAAGTGTATTTTTATAAATGAGCTGAGATAAGTCTTTGAATAAGGTTGATATGTCCGATCCAAATTTTCGGTAATTGCAAACCAGCTGGTTGCAAAAGGCGACTAATTTTAAATAAATTGCGTTGGAAGAATATTTTTGTAATTTACAAGCCTTAACATAATTTACATTTTAAACAATTTATTTACTGATAACATATTTAAAGATATAGATGTGCCAAGTTACTACTAACGAAAAATCAATTTCGTAACACAGTAAAGGAAAAAAAAAAAAAAAAAATTGTCCGATTTAATTGAAGATAATTATTACAAAAGAATACATTAAAAACATTCCGGAATTAAGATTGCGGACAATCCGTAATAATTTGGCAGCTCAGAAGATATATCATAATTGCAACATGTGAGAAATGAAATTATAATATATAAATTAAGCTTTTGAAAATATGTTATCAGTTCTACATGACTGGAATTCTCCCTAATGTAGTAGTGTAATACCAGTGCGATTTTTGCGTCATCAAACCCACGTGACCTCGCACTGAATGAAATATAGGAAAAAACATAACTGAAGTCAGTAACTGTCTTTCTACCAAAAAGGTTCGCAGAGTTGTCGTCTGAGTGATTATTATTATTATTATTATTATTATTATTATTATTATTATTTTAGGCTAAAATGTAATGTTTATATTCTGTATATATATTGTGTTATGTCTTCATTAAACTTTGTCATATTTTAAAATGGCTGCGGAGTTTTCATCTGAGTCTTCATATTTTTATTCAACGCCTCAAATTAATTTTTTTTTTTTTTTTTTTAAATGGAAAAACAAAGAATAATTAGTGTTATGTCTACATTAAGTGCTCTACCAAGCTATCGAGCAATATAGTAGTCCAATTACCATACAATTTTTAAAGTTCATGAAACTAAATTATTTTCAATATATAATTTAAAAAATAATTATTCATGCAATGCTATAATTTCGGTCATATGCAATAAAAAGATATTTCTACACATAAAACAGTTAATTAAAATTACATTTTATCATGTGTTTAAAATACACATAAAATTATTATTTAAATGTGCAATGTAAATCAAATGCTTAAAAAGTTTTGTTCTTTAAAATTTTCTTTCATAACAAAGTTCAAAATTTAAAAGGAAGTACTATTTTTCTATTCCAGTTTCTCAATAAATGTATCTCTAAACTTTTCAAAAACATATTTAAAACAAATTGTTCTTTAATTACCGAATGATTCTGCTTTGTTATTTCTTCCATTTTAAACAAGGAGAAATGAATGTATAACGTGTCATTATTATTTGCGAAGAAGCAGATATTATTTCAAATTAATATTTGTTCAGCTCATACGTTTTATTGTTTCGGAAGATAAATTGTTGAAATAAAATAATAAAGTTTCTTTTCAAAACAAATAATGAATAACGCATTATTTCTGTGAAATGTAAATTAACAATTGTTGCCCATTTAATAAAAACGGGCAGTAAGATTTGAAAGACATAAAAAAAAAAAAAAAAAAAAAAAAAGAAGAAGAAGAAGAAGAAAGTGTTGTTTTTCTTTGAGTTTGAGTTTTATCGTAAAATTTTTGAAGCGTTATTTATTATTGCTTTCATAATTTTCTGAAAAATTATTCACTAAAAATTAAAAAAACTAGTTAGCATAGGAGGACTCTGCTCTGTTCCCCATCATATATATATATTCATAAATTTCTGGAACAGGACATTCTATTAACATAGTTATCTTGTTAAGAGAAATGAATTTGAAAAAAAAAAGGCTTGACACAGTGACAGAATGAAATCCCCGCCTAATAGGCTATCCACCGTTCACTTCGATATATTTACCTTATTCTAATCTATTAATTTATTTTAGTAGGGTAAATTTCATAGTTCAGTTTTCATGCTACTATTTCCAATGCAACAATCCTCAAAATGCATATTTATATGGAAAATTTTCAAATTTGTTATGTTGATAAAATCTTAAATAACCAATAGCTTACGAAATTTTCCTACTAGAATATTTGTAATCAGTTATGTACATACAAGTATCATAAATGTTATTTTGAAGTTGTTTGATGTATTTCTGATCCTGAAAATGGCCGTTTATGCTCAATTTTGTATTCTTCTGCCATTTGAAGAGGATCGTAAATTCCAAATAACTTCCGAATTTCTTAAATTAGAAAATTCATATTCTATGATATTCATGTCAGTATCCTAAATAATATTTCAAAAGTGGTTTGACATCTTTACGATGAAAATATCCCTCAAGATTGACGTTTATGTGAAATTTTTCTCTATTCTGCCATGTTAAGAAATTCGTAAATTTCCAATAACTTAAGAAATTTTTATATTGGAAAATTCATAGTCATTAATATTCAGGCCAGTGTCATAAATAATATTTCATAAGTAGTCTGACATCTGTACGATGAAAATATCTCTCAAAATTGACGTTTATGTGAAATTTTGCCTATACTGACATGTTAAGAAATTCGTAAATTTCCAATAACTTGTGAAATTTTCAAAGTAGCATGTTTATAGTTACTAATGTTTATTCCAGCATCAAAAGTGATATTTTAAAACTGGTCTGACATTTTTACAGTAAAAAGTTTCCATTAAATGTACGTTTAAGTGAATTTTTGTCCTATTCTCCCATGTTAAGAAAATCGTAAATTTCTAATAACTTACGAAGTTTTTAAATTCGAATGTTGCAAATGAATAGGGTTCTTGCCAGTGTCTAAAGTAATATTTTAAAACTGATATGACAACTCTGCGACAATTTGTTCTTGAGATATCATGTACACAGATTAACAAACTAACGGACTAACACACTAACCCACTAACCCACTAACAGACACCCTACAGACAGACAGCATACAAATTTTGTCATTTTCGGATTCCTTACACCTGAAAACGTGTAAAAAAGTAAAAAAACCGAGGTCGAAAATTTTCACCATTACCTAAGTTACCCGTACCTATAGTATGATGGGGAACTAAAAATTTAGAAAAATGAATGACTATCTACCAAAAGGAATTTGGACAATTTTTTTAGGCATTTTGTCAAATATCTAAGAAAGTTCTTTTGGAATCTTCTTGAAACTTTGGTAGCGTAAAGAACATATTATACCTTATATATTTCAGCAAAAGTTGTGTCCAAAAGAGTAAAAGGAGACCGATAAAAAATTAAACAATGGTCAAAATGTTTTGGATCACCCTGTAAAAAGTCCTATTTTAAATGTCCTTTAACTGTAGCATGTAATTATGAGGAATTTTTCGTTATCTGTATAAAGATTTATGAGGCTTCCACACATATTCAAGGAGATGAAACTTTTTTTTTTTTTTTTTTTTTTTAATTGCAAAATAAATTTCCACTTTTTAAATTATAACTCGTAGGACATTAGACCCAGTGAAAATACATTTTTAGGAAAATTAGCATACAACAAAAGCCACAGCATACTGCAATCAGAATACAAAAATTTTAAATATACTACGGAACATAAACATTTTTACTAAATAATTTTTTAACTACGCATGCGCTTGCTTAAAAAAAAATTCATTTGCATAATTTAATAGGCAAAAGTATTGAGCAACTTATATGAAAACCACAAACAAATATCGAGTAAATTTAAATAGTTATGACAGTTAGAATGATCTGAATTTCATTTCTCTCAAAATAAAAGCTAAACAATAAGGGGTTTTAGTCACATTTTTATTTTGATTCAATCAATGTCCAATGTGCAAACAGCCAACAGTGTTCGCTGATAGTAAACAAATTTTGATGAAACCCCCTATCATCTCCCCTTTTTTTAGAAGAACTGAAATTATGTTCATTCTATTTTCAAAAAATGGTTTTTCACTGAATCTAATATCCTACGTGCTATAATAAAATAAGTGGATTTTTTTTTTTTTTTTTTTTTTTTTTTTTCATTAAAAAAAAAAAAAAAAAAAAAAGTTATAGCTCCATGAATATAAAGCATTTAAAGATTTAATTTTTACAGGGGATCCAAAACATTTTGAATTTCGTTTAATTTTTTACTGGCTCATTTTTCTTCTTCAGGACAAAACTTTTGCTGAAATGTATGATGTGTTCTTTACACAACCAAAGTTTCAATATGACTCCTGAAGAACTTTTTTATATATGTGACAAAACGTCTAAATTCGAAAGTGTCCAAATATTTATTGGTAGATGACTATGTTACGATGAAATGAATAAATGATGATTTCAACAAAGTAACTGATAAACTTAAAAAGTTATTTGGTTTTTGCCTATAACTTTGGAGATGTTATTTGCAGCTTTTGGTAAAATAATCAACTCAATTCTAAAATGCATTTAAGCTACTTATTTAAATAACAAAACTTTTAAATTAATCTCTAATTTATTATTATCATTATTAATATTATTATGCAAAATTTTGGGACTTTAACTATAGACTGCTATGCGAATTAAAATGTGCCGCTTTATTCTAGAACAGATAAGTCGTCATTTTCTAAATCCCTAAACTATGAATCTAGAGTTCCGAGCTATGTGTATAAAGTGAGTCAATAAACTTAATAGACGAAATGATATAAAATTTCTAGTCTATACATTTTTAAACGGTGAAACAGTATCAATATTATGGATATTACAGTGCGTTGCATGAATATAAACGCACCTTAGCTTTAAGAATTAGAATGGTATAGAAGTGCAATAAAAAATGTGAATAGGTGACACTTGATGCAAACTGTATGTATATGATTCAAGAAATGAAAATAAGAGTCAAAACAATGAAAGACCAGTATGATATTTTAGAAAATAATTTTATTGAATGTATGACAAAAATACATGTTGCATGAATTTAAACGCAGATGTAAAAAATAAATGACTGAGTACCAAATACTGTATCTAATACTTTGTAAAGTCACCATGGGCTTTTAGAACAGCCTGTAAACGCCTTGGCATTGACTGATATAGTGGCATGAGGTCATCCAAGCTGATTGTCTTCCAAGCTAATAGAATGGACGATTTTAGTTCATCTTTCGTGTTAAACTGCCTTCCGTTTACGTAAACATGGCGACCTAGAATAACCCATACGTTCTCCATTATGTTTAAATCGGGGCTTTTTGAGGGCCAATACAGAACTTTAATTTTATTGTCACGGAACCATTTTTTTCACGATATGTGTTGTATGTGCAAATGCACAATCTTGCTAAAAAATATAATTTCTTTCCGCTTTCTTGACTGTTTGACGGCGGAGGTTCCTTGTGAGCATCTGGACATACTCTATAGAGTTCATAGTGTTCTCCACGAACACGAATTCGAAAATCCCTTTAAAACCTATGGCTGTCCACACCATGACAGACCCACCTCCAGATTGACGTTTTGAACAATACAATTCTTCGGTTCTCAAATCGCGCCAGTAGCTACGAATCCCGTCCAAGCCATCGAGATTAAGCTTTTCTTCATCTGGGAAGATGACTTTTTCCCAATTTAGTCGATCTAGAATCCATATTCTTGCCCATTCCAATCGCATATTTTTGTGCTTTTGAGTGAGGGGCGGTTTCGCCTTCATTTTCTTAAATTTAATGAATGTTGCAGATTAAATAGTTCTCAATATGGTTGTCCAATGAACCCCCAGCTTGTATTGAGCCTTTATCTTCGCACAGGAAATATTCTTATTCTTTGCAGCGTTGCATATTCGAAGTTTGTCGTAACTGGTGAGCTTTCCTTTTCGCTTCTTATACGCTTTTTTACCATAATTTGCTCCTTTTTTATACAATTTCGCACAACACTTTCACTTCTGCCGATTCGACGCCCAAATTCACGATTGCTAAAGCCTTTACCACGCATAAAGTCGATTTTTATCCTCTCGTCTACTGTCAAAGTTTTCCCTCTTGCCATTCTGAACAAACTCCGTAAATTTTGCACTGAAGCGTTAAAACTGTTTTTAGAGAACTTTAGCAACATTAATTATTTTAATTCCGGTGGCTCTGTTAAATTTTAAATGCAAAATACAGAAAGCGTATAATTTCACGCAACAAGCGAAAAACAGTGAAAAATATAAAATGCTTAAACACTCATTTACATAAGCTTGCATGAGCCTAAACATACGTGCTCAAAGCACCTTATTCAGTTGTTAATCATATGCAATAACTGCATATCAAATTCCGTCTTTTAAAATTAAAATATTAAAATTTCTAATTCTTGTTATAGGAAAAGGTGCGTTTATATTCATGCAACGCACTGTATGCAGCCTTTGCATTGCAAGAAATTCTCGCTTGATTTTCTAGAATTGGGTTATAAACACGATTTATAGTTGCTAAAACACGCCTCTTGTGTTTACAGAGATTTTTAAATAGGTTTGACCTCTATAATTGTCAAACGCTCTAGAATTCTAATAGGGATTTCTATTTTGCTTTCAAAGGCTTCTAGATTACATGGAATTATTTAATATCGACATAATTTAGTTTCTAAATGTGATTCACAGAATTTTTCCTATGTGTGTATGATACATTTTGTGATGAATTGCGATCTAATTGTTACAGAAATATTTTGGCTTAGTAATAATATAATCGATGTTTTTATATATTTAAAATTATTATTACCATAATCAAATTTATAAAACTAGTTTACACATCAACTATACATTTAGAAAAAAATTCTTTAACTGACATCTAGTATCTAAATTGTGGCTCTAGTAAAAATAGCTCCATGTCATCCTTATAAATTCTAGTCCTCTTTGAAAGCGAGTTCTAGAAACCCCTATTAGAATTCTAGAGCGTTTTCCTATATTCTCGAGGGCAAAGTTATTTAAAAATCTCTGCAAATAAATGAGAACACAGGAGGGGGGTTTCAGCAACTATAATCTTGGTTTATTACCTAATTCTAGAAATTCAAGCGAAACTTTCTCGAAATACAAAAGTTTCAGAATATACAGATTATTATTTCACCACCTAGAAATGTGTAGACTAGAAATTCTCGATCATTTCCTCTATTCAGTTTATGGGCGTGCCTTATGTGCATAGCTCGCATACCTACATTTCTAGTTAAATGATTCAGAAAATGACCACCTATTCATTTTAGATAAAGACGATATATTTTTCTCAATGTAGAAAAACATTTATGTATATAACAAACTTTTTTTGTTTCTTCTTCTTTGTCTTCTTCTTCCTTTTTTTTTCTTTGTATAATATTGTAATAACCTTAGATTTAAATATATATATATATATATATATATATATATATATATATATTTCACTTTATAAATATATTTATACATAAGTATCTTTTTTTTCCTTACACGTTACCTAATTTTTCATTTTGTTATTCTGAACATAGAAATTATTGTATAATTTAACATTATACTCAACAATAAGACAACAATTATTCCCCAGTGTTTAAAATTTATAGAGAATTTTTTATTCAATAACTTTATCGTAGCTGCTTCTGTCAGAAATCTGAAGCACACATTTTTTTATTAATTTACCAGTCTTATACAGATTATTATATATCATGTTATATAAACATTTATGTATTATCATTACTCTACGTTTACGCTATATTTATGTTATAATATATCGTAAAGGATATTATGCATTATCTTTACTTTATTACTCTGTACAACAGAATTTTATTATTTATCAGAATAGCAACAAACGCCTGTTTGTGTGAAATATTCTCTCAAAGGTTCTCTGTACTGCGAACCCTGGAAAAGGCATGGGTGTGTTCTCAGGGGTAGTTAGTTTGGGTGCCCCTTCAAGAATGGTCAGTTCGGTGAATCACCGGCTAATACTTAGTCGCATGTGCCTCGCCATAAAAAAAAATAATAATAGCGAATAAATAAAAATAGTAGCAATAAAATGTTTAAAAGAAAATATTCGTATTTAAAAATAATAACGTGTTAGAAATGTTACGGAGAATTTATTATTTATTTATTTACTTTTTTCAATAATAATAACGCAAATGTAAGTAACGGCGTGAAACCAAAGAATTCCCCCACGTTCGTGAATAGATAACGAAGTTTTGCCAGCACTCCTTAATACCATACAATAATGAAGTAAATGGCATCCCTCCGAAAATAATGATGCCTTCTACTGAACATTAGCTAAAGTCATAAGCACATATTTACTAATTGTTTCAAACAAAATCCGGCAGTGTTTTTATATAACCAAATATTTCATTTGAAAAATTAAATAAAGAAATTCGAATATAAGTCACATCAAAGTTGCTTTGTTTGAGTAAGTATGGAAACGAATGACCATGATCAATAAAATGAATTTAAATACTCTATAATGCATTTTAAAAATTAAACTATATTTTTTAAATTACAAAAATGTATATTTCCTAATTTATGAAATTCTATTTTACCGAACTGCATATACTTTAAAATAAAAATTAATAATATAAATAATATTACTGCAACTAAAATCCCGGAATAAAAAAAAAAAAAAAAAAAAAAAAAAAATATGCAGCAGTTTTTGTCATTTTGATTTATGTGATAAATTTTCTATTTAATAAAATGTTATTTATGTACATATATATATATATATGATATAAAAAAAATCACGCTTGAAATATAATTCTTTTTAAAACGTTTTAAATCTGATTATTTAATGCAAAAATATGAAATGGAAGCAATACACGTTTGTAAATGGATTGTTTTTCTTGCTAGTTTTCGATGGTTTATTAGCATGCAGAATATTATTTTACTGGGGAAAAAATGCTTTTAAACAAAAAAATGTAAGTTTTGTCAATGTTTTTCTCTTAAAAAAAGAAAACATCTTGCTTATTATTTTAATATTCCTTTATTTTCATACCTTCCAAAATATTGTTTGATTAAAAAAAGAAAAAAAGGGGGGATTTATAAAATAAATAAATAAATAAATAAATTAAGTAAAACAATGTCATATAAAGAATATTCCTTAAAGAATCTTTCCTAAAAATTTTTGATAAGAAAAATTACTTTGTTTAATTTAAATATATATATATATATATATATATATACATATAATTTACTTGTGGAGATTTGAAGCCGTCATGTTATTCCTTTTCTCTGTCGAAAAACACTTTATATATATATATATATATATATATATATATATATATATATATATATATATATATATATATAATAGATTATAACAATATTCTTGAAAAGCATTAAAAAATAGTAATTTATAATGAAAAAAAAAAAAAAAAAAAACTGAGTAATGTGCCCAAATATGAATGATTTTTTTATTAAAATCATTTTGCAATCATTTATAATTCTCTTCCATCTACAAAAAAAAAAAAAAAAAAAAAAACCTGTATGTAGATTCTTTTACTCTATTTAAGGTTCTGAGGTCAAGTCTGTTAAAAATTTTATGTATGTTCAGAAAAATATCATTTTGTTGGATGTATCATATTAAGGGTACTGTATATTCTGTTTTTGATGCTCACCGTAACAATATATATATATATATATATATATATATATATATATATATATATATATATATATATATCTGTGCGTGTTTGAGTGTGAAGTCGTCTGAAAAATGGGATAGATTTCGCAACCTTCAAGTAAAATTATTATATAATATAAACAAGTAAAATCTGTTATTTAAACATATTAAGTAAATAAATGTATTCATCACAAATTAGAATGTAAATATTTATTCAGTGTTTCAGTCATATTAGTTTTTTAATATATGTATAATGATTAGCTATATTGTTTTACGAAATCGATGCAGCTGTCACAGCTTTATGAAGTACATGCCCCCTGATGCGTATTTTACTTCTATTTTTAAGCATTTTTATCCAATTATTTCTGTGGTTATTTATTTGTTTTCTGTCATTAAGCTTAATGGCCCTTTCATTTTTGTTATCATCCATGTCGGCGTAAATAATTTAAGTTATTTTTGTCTCTTAATGGTTCTTAATATAAATCGCAACAATTTTGTGTCAGTCTTTCCTCTATGTTAAAATCAGTTCTATATTTTTGTGTGTTGGTATTGTTTTGTACCTATTAATTGCTAAATTTTAAGATTAAATTTTATTACGATATCTATCATTTATATATATGTATATATATATATATATATATATATATATATATATATATACAGAGAGAGAGAGAGGGGGAAGAGAGAGAGAGAGAGAGAGAGAGAGATAAAGGAATATTCCAATATATATAAGAAAGAAAGAAAATTCAATTGTCCAAATTGTCCAAAACAAAATTGCCAAAACTTTAAATGAAAAGGTTAAGAAAAAAAGAAAAAAAAATCCACGAATATTTCTGAGAAATTTCGAAATTTCAGTAATCAATAATCGATTGCTAATGTTCTAAAGATATATATATATTTATTTAAACTACTTGGAAATTTAATATTTTCATACATAAATACTATCTAAATCAGAAAGATTAATTCTTTATAATTAGAAAAATTCCATTAATAAACAAATAGATACGCAGATCTGCCAGATTGAGGGAACTTTTTATTTAAAACCCACCACTAAATTTTAATTGAAACGGTTTGCTAACTGTTTTCAAACATCTTCTACAGAAAACGTCTATGCAATTAGGAAATCGTTACAAGTAAAATTTAACGGTGGATGTTGAATAAAAATTTCCCTCAAATCTGGCAGCACTGTACATACGCACTATAAAACTGCATGTAGATGATCTACTCAAACGTAACTGGAAAAAAAAAAACGTAAAATTCGTACTTTTTACATAAGTGAATTTGTTGATTTAAATTATTTGAGATGAATTCAAAAATTTAAAACATATTTCTGATTGACAATCTAACAACATAATTTAATATTAAACACATCACTGCTGTACAAGAAAATCTTTAGACCTGATTTTTTTTTTTTTTTTTTTTTTCAGATTATTCAATTGTTGAAAATTAATCTGACAAATTCCTGTTCAATAGTAGTGGCAATAAATCTTATTTAAAAATTAGAAATATACGCAGTTACGACCTTAAAATACTAAACAGTGATATAGTCTGTATATAATTTTTCTTATATTTTCTTTCTTTTTCTTTCTTTAATAAATATTTATAATTTTATCTATTTTGTTTTATTTTATTTTTATTCTATTTATTTCCTTATTTATGTTTTTGCAAAGGTATAAATATATATTTTTTCCTTAAAAATAGTTTGAAAGAATCAATTAAATAACAATTTTGATTCAAACCGAAAATGTAAATACTTAGTCATAACAAATTAAGCATTGGGCACTTTCATTATTTCATAAGTCTTACGGCTTTAAAAATGACAAGTTACTTAACTTATTAAGCTTTATATTTAAGTTTGTTTTAATTACTAAATAATTTCGTTTTTCCTGATTATTCCTAATCTGATAAATGCTAGACTATTTAAAAATTCATTAGAGACAAATAGTTTGAAAGAAGGATGGCAAGCTCTCTGAAAGGAAAATAACAAATGAGTATTATTTGCTTTATAATTCAGGAAAACTAATCAAATGCAATTTTTGTGCCGGATATAGACTTCATAAAATATTCATATTGGGAGAAGTAAACAACATATCATAAATCACATTGATGTATTTTTAATTGCATTAAAAATAGTAACTTTTAAAAATACAAAATACAAATTTACTTATCACATTCAGATAATTAATCGTTTATTTATGAATATTTTATTGCATCTGGTGCGTCGTTATCTGAGTTCAGTTATTTTTTAAGTTTTATTTAATTCCATCCAAACAAAATACTAAATAAAGTTCAAGCTTAGAAATATAAATGAAAAATATATCAATACCTTAAAAACATTTTTAAAAAACAATACTTTCTCTACCTTATGAGTAAGAGAAAGTAAAAATCATTGAGGAAAAATATATATATATGGATGAAATTCTTTTATTATATGGACAATTGAAAGATTGTTTTAATTTAAACTATTTTTATTAAAAGACAAAATGTAAATTTAAGATAAAATCGGAATACCTATTTTTGTTATATTTTGCAAATAAAGAAATAAATATCTTCAAATTGCATTTTGGTTATGAATTATAATAGAAATTGTGTTACATATGCATTCAACTTTATTTGTATTTTAACATTTGAGGAAATAATAAAAATCGTAAAATAGAAATAACACTAGATATAATAAAATTTTTAGTTAGTTAAAACTACTATATTTGTACCAAAATTCTTTGTGATTGCCAATTTAACACTAAAATTAGTAGTACTAAAAATAGTCTTAGAATAGTAAAAAGAGAGATAGCCTATACATACTTTTTCTTTTCGTCCTTTTTTTCTTTCATACTTACTTTATTTTTTATTTTTTTAACTATAAAAATAGTATTTTGGGTTTTTCTAAAAGGATCACATACATCCAAACTAAATTTAAATATCTGGTGGGAGACTACCACACGATTTCCATTACTCAATATTACACGTATTATGTGCACTTTTTGAAGATACTGTGACCAGAAGACATAGAATTGACCTAACATATTAGACATCTAACAATTTTTTGAAGAAAAATATAATGCATGTGTTAAGACATAAAAATCAGACCTGACATAGCGAATTAAATATATATATATATATATATATATATATATATATATATATCGGTAGAGTCATTTTTTAAAGCACAAATATCCAAGATCTAACACTGGGTCCACCAGCGGCCGAGCGGTTCAAAGCTAGTAGATGAGAAGTGCCGGGTTCGATCCCAGGTCGCTCTCATATACCTAGCCGTTCTGAGTTTTCCGTGGTTTTCTCTGAAACTCGCGTAAATACAGACTAAAGCCCCTTAGAAAGACCCCCCATGGAGGACATTCCACCTATAGGCCTAGCAACCTATAGTAATCAATCCGCCTTAAAACCCTACAACCAACAACCAACCAACCGAGTTCTATATAATTAACCTACTACCATTGACCTAGTTTATATGGATGACTGTTAATTTTCATGTAATAACCACATAATACATGAAAAGAAGTTTATGTAGCAAGTTTCAAGAAAATCTTTAGAGACGTTTTTGAGAAACCGACTTTCACCAAAATTTGGCATAACAATTGTTGACCTGAAAAGAATAATTATGTACCAAATGATATCTGAAAGGGAGTTATTATGGCCTTTCAGCAGATTTTAATGAAACGCACTTGTGAGACCTGCAATTCAGCCATTTATACAGGGCACATATCAATTTTCCTGGACAAACCGAAAAAATTCATACGATAATACAATGTTTATGTAGTAACTTTGAAGGAAATTGCTGGAGCCGTTTTTGAGATACGGACTTACGATCTCTTTTTCAGTTTCCAATGATTTCTGGTTTTTCAAATTTCAATAAAATTTGAAAATGCCATCTGTACACCAAATCTTTCTCAATTCCAAAGTTTTATCGTCCTAGCTTTATTAGTTTTGGAGCTATGATAGTCAGAAGATTCCTCACTCACATTCAAACGTACATACACACACGCACAATCACACACACACACACACGCGCTCATTGACTGATGAAAACGCTTTTTTAGACTCGGGAGATCTTAAAACATGTAAATCTCTTGATAACTCGAAATTGAATGGTTTAACCGAATACAATACACATTCTAATGAGGAATAGAAGTAAAAATCGTTTGAAAGAAACAATTAAATAACAATTTTGATTCAAATAATAAATAAATAAATAAATAAATAAATAAATAAATACTTAGTCATAACAAATTAAGAATTGTGCGTTTTAATTATTTTATAGGCCTTATGGTTTTAAAAAGGATAAGATAATTTAACCTAATAAGCACTGTTTTTAAGTTCCTTTTAATTACTAAAAAATTTCGTTCTTCCCGATTATCCCTCATTGGCTAAATACTAGACTTTTTAAAAATTCATTCATTACTGATTAATAGTTGGAAAGAAGGATGGTAAGGACTCTGAAAGAAATGATAAATAACAAATGAATCATTTTTTCTTTACAATTCAGGAAAACCAATCAGACGATTAATTGCACCAGATACGAGCTTTATAAATTATTCATATGGAGAGAAATATATTTTGTTTTCATTAATCACATTGGAGAATTTTTAATTGCATCAAAAATTAGTAATCTTTAAACATAAAAAAGGAGAATTACCTTCTGTGTATTGAGATAATTAATCGTTTATTTGCGATTGTTTTATCACATTAAATGAGTTATTATCTTAGTTTAGCTATCTGAGTTTTATTCAATGTCATTTACACAAAATATTAAATAAAATTCATGATTAGAAATATAAACAGAAATGGATTAATTATAACAAAAAAAAAAAAAATAATAATAATAAAATAAAATAAAAAATAAAATAGAATAAAATAAAAATAAAAGTAAGAATAATGAGATAAATAAAAACAATCTGCATGCTTTTTTTTTTATTTTTATTTTTTTTATGTGCCTGTTTAAGCAATTATTTTAATTAGCTCTTTTTTCAAGTATAGCCAAAATGTACATTTAAAGCGTAATCGGAAACCTAATTTTCTTGGATTTTGCAAATAATAAATAAATATCTACAAACAATATACAATGCACTACAGCAATAGTTAGCACACTTTTAGTTTTTTTTTTTTTTTATAACCACCTCTATTCTCTAATAGTATTTTCCAATTAAATAAATGAAGATAATTATTGGAAATCGGTAAGTAAAATTTTAAATTAAAATAGCTGTATTACATTAACTGAGAAAACTAAAAAAGTTGGCAACTAGGCTTTAAGTGACTAGTCATACACTAGTCATTTACTTTCATACTTTTTTTCCATTCTAACATTCGTGGGAATACTAAGCCAAGAAATCATAAATAACATTTGGTATATTTAGCTTATTTAATCAACTATTTTAAATTTTAAATGATTTTATATTTTAAAAATGATGCTTAACATCATTTTTAAATTATTATTATTTTGCCGTTTTCGATGCAACAATAAATACAATTGATGAGATGTTTAAACAGATCAAAATGATACATTATCTTTCCCTAAATGGACAGAAACTTTTCATTTCAAACGTTTTGTCAAATATTTAAAAACGTATTGAAGGAATCATCTTGAAGTTTCAGGGGTGTAAAGTACATATTATACGTCATATATTTTTCTAAAAGTTTTGCCCTTAAAGCAGAATATGTACCAGTAAAAATATTACAGAAAGAACAGAATGTTTGACTGTACACTTTAAAAAATTAGTGTTTGAAATTTTTTATTCCTGTAGCATGTAATTATGAGGCTTGTTTTAATTTTCTGTATTCACTTGTATGAGACTAACTCATATATTTGTATAAGGCGCTCTGGGGGACATTTTAGAATATTGTTTTTTTTCGGAATTCCGTGAGCGCACCTCGTGTATAGTCTATATACCAAATTTCATTGCATTTCGTTCACCCGTTTGAAATGTAGGATGCGGTTTATAGGAGAAATTAAATTATAGCCTTCCTGCATGTACACACACACACACACATACATATATATACATATATATGCTAATATAAAAATTTCTTTAAAATAATGCAAAAAAAAAAAAAAAAAATCCATTTTTGATTATAATAGGAGAGATATTAATTTCAATGCGAAGCCAATTTTAAGAAAACTTGACATATTACATTAAACATTACATACATAAAGATACATCAGAATATAAAAATATTAAATATATAATGGAATATGAACATTTATATTGATAATATTGAACTGCGCGTGCACAAGCTCTAACAATTTCCATTTACATAAACTTATAGCCAAATGTACTGAGTCACCGAAACAACAAGCAAATATCATGAAAATTGAAAATGCTGTAGTCGCTGGTATTAGTATAATTTATCCCAAATTCATTTAAACACATGGCAACATGCCTGAAATTGAAATTGGCTGGTAATTTGAGGAAAGGCAATGTGATTCCCATTACAAATTGAAATTTTATTTTACAGAAAATATAATTTTTAATTAACTTGCTTCATAAATATAGCCTCTTCACACCTGAATCCATAATAACAATATGAATAATATTTGAAGGCTTTTAGACACACATGGTCATATTATTTATTGCAAAAAAGTGCATGATTCTTAAACTTATAATTTAGAAATCTAGTACTGTATAGATGTGTATGGAATTTAAACAACTAAACTCTAAATAACTAAGTTACTTAAATTTGCCTAACTGTAAAGCAACTTAAAATTTGAAACCCTCAAATAAATCAATCAATTTTAAAAATAAAAAAATAAATCTACTTTTTATCTTTATTCTTCTAAATTGTCTAAATACTTTATATAATTATGAAAAATAGGGCCGAGTGGGGTTGAATGCGACACAAGATGAATGGGACAATAGCTAGATTTTATGTTTTGCTAGCAACGGAAACGTTATATTTTTTCTGAAATTTGGCAGCACTGTGTGTCATTCATCAAGTGTAGTTTGAGAATTGTGCTATCCATAGAAGGGCAGAAAAAAATTAAACTGTCTTTTTCAGCTGCCAAAGTAAGTTTTTAACGATTCAGTTAGGTAGTAGATAAGAAATTAACTATTAGCTTAAAGCTAATATAAATATTATATGGTGAAAAGGCATAATCTTTTATTCTATTTATGATATTCAAGAAGAATATTGACAATTGTTCATTAAGCCGATTTCCTGTTTTATATGGTCATTTGGTGGTTGGGATGAATGGGCAGTCTGAACGGGGATGAATGGGACATTCCCCACTATGTGATCATTTAAAATTGTACATAAAAATTATATTAAAACAAATCTTAAATAGATTTTCAATATTATTATAACCTGTAGTTCGATAGTTATACCATGGAATTAAAAATGTAGCATTTGAATTTAGTGCAAGTAGGCTAAAAATAAAGAAACATAAGTAAAAATTAAGGATGAACAGGCTTTATTTTTTTTTCTTTTTAACAACTAGGGTCTACATAAGGTTAGTTAATTCATTATAAAATAATTTTATATTTTTAATTATGTAAATTAGCCATATTGATTATCAAGATTCTTAATTTTGTGGATTTAGAGAAAAATAGATTGAAATTAATTGTTCTGATTTTTGGTTATAATAATTATGATTAAAAAAATTATAAGTTAGAATATTCAATGCAACGTAAATCAATAATTAAAAATAAATAATTACATAAATAAATAAATAGATAAATAAACCAAAAATAGTTTGATTAAAATCACAATTACAATCAAGCTAATTAATTAAATCCTGGTGTTTATTAATATAATACAGAGTAGAATGCTGATTCTTCCCGATCAGTCGGAAACAAAAATTTATCTGGATAATTTGTATTCTATTATAAAGATTTATCTCTTTCTAGTGTCTTATTGATTTATTTATTTTTAGATTAGGTCTCTTTAGTTTAAATTACCAAAGCCTAGGGCACTAGGAACTGTACGAACCAAAGGACTTTTGTCTTTTGATGTTAATTTGAGACAATATATCACTTTATGTTAATTTCAGTAAATTAATAGTGTGTAATAAAACCACATAAACCAATTTTACTTTAAAAATTTATTTACATTCCATTTTGGTTTCTTTTCTTTATTAACTCCACTCCTGTCCCATTCATCCCCAATCATGTCCCATTCATCCTTATAGAGAGGATGAATGGGACAATGCACATGCATGTAAAAAAAGAAATATATATTATTAATTATAAATTATAAATTTTTATTAAAGTTAGTATGTTTATATGCAACTGATTCCTGAAGTGTACTTATGAGCAGTGTTGCAAAATTCTGAATTACATATGGCCATTTCTATCAATAAAACATGAAATATGTCTCACTCATCCCCACTCTCCCGTACGTACTTTTTTTCCAACCACACTGTTTTGAAACACTTTTGCTAAACTATAAAAAATAACATTGTAATTTAAAATTAAATTTAGTTTTATGCTGCTGTATATTGGTACTTTTTTAAAGCCAATTTACATAGCTTTTTGTTAGTGTAGTCAAAATGTAAAAATAATTATAAGATAAAAAAAAATTTATAAACCATGTTTTTAAATTTTCTGTTGAATCATATAAACGCTACTGAAGGCAGCCGGAACCCCAGCAATTGGATAAAAGTATTAAAAAAATTCCTTGCTATCGTCTTTTGAGCTATTATAAAAGTTTCAAATGGCTATCTAGCCGGGAAGTTAGTTAAAAGTTGATTGCAATCTTTGAACTAGAAACGCTGCCGAAGGCAGCAGGGTCCCGAAGCAATTGGATAAAAATATTTTTAAAAAGCATTTTTACCGTATTCTGAACTATTCTGAAAGTTTCAAATGTGTAGCTACTCGGGAAGTTAGTTAAATAAATTTTCTGTTGAATCATATGAACGCTGCCGAAGGCAGTAGGGACCTGAAACAGTTGACTAAAAGTATTTAAAAAAATGTATTGCCACCGTGTTCTGAGCTACCCTGAAAGTTTCAAATATCTAGCTAGTGGTGAAGTTAGTGAAAAATCGATTGCAAGCTTTGTACTGGTAACGCTGCCGAAGTCAGCAGGAACCCTAAACAGTTGGCTAAAGGTATTAAAAAAAAATGCATTTTCACTGTGTTCTGAACTATTCTGAAAGTTTCAAATGTCTAGATGGTCGCGAAGTTAGTTAAATAAATTTTCTGTCGAATAATATAAGCGCTGCCGAAGGCAGTGGGACCTGAAATAGTTGACTAAAATTATTAGAAAAATGTATTGTCACCGTGTTATGAGCTGTCCTAAAAGTTTCAAATGTCCAGATAGTCGGAAGGTTAGTGAAAAATCGATTGCAAGCTTAGTACTGATAACGCTGCCGAAGGCAGCAGGAACCCAAAACAGATGGCTAAAGGTATTAAGAAAATGCATTTTCACCGTGTTCTGAACCATTCTGAAAGTTTCAAATGTCTAGCTAGTCGGGAAGTTAGTTAAATAAATTTTCTGTGGAATCATATAAGCGCTGCCGAAGGCAGCGGGACTTGAAATAGTTGACTAAAATTATTAGAAAAATGCATTGTCACCGTGTTGTGAGCTGTCCTGAAAATTTCAAATATCTAGCTAGTCGGGAAGTTAGTTAAAAATCGATTGCAAGATTTGTCCCTGACAAACACACAAACAAACAAACAAGAATCGAAGTTAATAAAAAACACGGTAATATTGAATAGGTTATAGGATCGAAAAGGTATATATATATATATATATATATGTGTGTGTGTGTGTGTGTACATATATTTATACATGTATATATATAAATATGCAAAGAAAAAAAAAAACTTTACAATTATGTGTAAATGACACGTACGTAAAATATCAAAAGGCTACAAATTCTCAAATAATTAATTTTAATGAACTATAAAATTCTACTTCAGTTTAAAAATTAATTGATTTACATAATAGCTATTTATGAGATGTATTTCTTAGAACTGCTATTTTAATTACTCTAAAAGCTTCACTGAAATTTGAAAGCTATTATTATCTCTTACATCTTAAATTAGTATCTGTTTTAATAATGACTAAATTTATAAATTTCTTAAAAAGAAAAAAACCGGAGACTATTTTATTGTATATTAATATTCTCAAATAAATTACAGCAATGGCAATTACTTTTACTAGGAACTTGATTGAAAGAATAATTAAATTTCCAATGGATAGCATAATTCTGTATTTTTAAATAGAAAAAGGAAATTAAACAAAATTAATTTAATTATTTATTGTGCAATCATTCGGGTTAGGTTAAAATTAAACTGTAATTCTTTAATTAAATTTTTAAATAAATTTTAAAAATTAGATTGTAGATGCAAACCTCCCAACACTGAAAACTTCATTGGCGTTTCCAAGTAAGAAACTTTTTGTTTGTGATTTTTTGCTGCACTACCTCCCCCCCCCTCTAGCTACACATACAGTAACATCATCACATGCCTTTGCAATTAATGGTCTACTAGGTAAAAGAACTTATTTACATTACAAATATTTAAAAAACAACTTCAGTTCTTATTGGCTTAGACATTTTGATCGAGCGCCTAATCATTTTCAGGTGACAACTTAGTTTTTGATGACTATTTTTTTCTTCTTTTGCTTTTGTTATAAGTATGTAACGCCACCGATGATCCACAACCAGGCTCTGGTTGGGTTTCACATCTATGCACAGTATTTCTATTGCTTCGCGCTTAAAGTTATGGTTATTGTAGTTAGGTTATTTTAGTATATGTTTCAGAAATTTATGCTAATGTCAGAGCTTTGTTAAATTTGGCAAGGGCTGTTGCGATTTTACAATATTTAATGTCGTTTTTATATTCTTTAACTTTATTATATATAGTGCGTTTTGTCACGCCCATATCGAAATCATATTTTTTTTTTTTTTTTTTTTTTTTTTTTTTCATAACGTATGTGATAGATTCCATATGTATCCAAATCTAAGAGATGTCGACCCAAACTAATCCAAAATCAGATACTAACAATGATTTCAGAAGGATTAAAAACTAGTTTACTACAGTAACCATAAGTATGTTTTAAAGCACGAAACGACAGAAGTACTTACTAACAAACACAGCTACAATGATACGGAACCCAGTCAATGTCTTAATCAGTAGTGGCGCTACACACTAGTAGAAAAGGGGGGAACAGCCGTTAGAAATTAAGTCGCGTACTGATGATGTTCAGGTATTCGATCGAAAATAATAAGAATTAAATGTAATTTAATAACAACAACAACAACAATAATAATAAGGTAATTTAATAATAATAATTTAATAACATTATAGAATTGTCTATAAAGCCAAAAGAAGAATATACGACTAATTTTCCTTTATAAGAATTTCGATTGAATTTATATTGAACCTAGAATATCTGACAATAAGATTTCCATACGATTATGCTTTAGATTCAAATTTAACTCGATTATGAAATCAATATAACATGCATTAGAATCAATAAGTTTAGATCTACTCACCCTCTACCAGAATCCCGGGATTAGAAAACGACAAGGGCTCACACAAATAATTCTAAAATTGAATCCAGCTTTTAAGAATAAAATTTATTGGCCTCAGACATAACTTAAGATATGTAAGTATGATAAATTGACTTAATACGAATAAGATTATGATTTAGAATTAGTTCTTGTTTTACTGTTCAAAGGCGCATCGCACCTCGTCCGAATCTCGTGAGCGACTAGTAAACCCTTTGCTCACAGCCGTCTCAAAAGAGTTCAGTTCCGCGCATCATTATTTTCACTGCACTACTTTCCACCACAATTGTTATTGCAACTTTGATCCTCCTTGGAGGGGATTTCTTACCCCTCTTTGGTATCTCTCAGACACATTACTTTTCAGAAAATTTTAAATCACGATTGGTTTCAAATGAGACTAGATATCTAACATTTAAAAAATAATCTAAAATATGTAGATGTGCATATACAGGGCGATTATAATTAAAATTACGATTTCAAAACAGTATAATTTTAAAACTATTCTTTACAGTGATTTGATATTTTACCAGAGCAATTATGAGGTTGTTGAAAATTTTGTTTGAAAAAAAAAAATAAAGAAAGAAAATAAAGAAAAAATAAATAAAATAAATAAATAACAGTTCCAAATTGTGCCGTTCATTATCCGTAAAGTATTTGTTTCATGAAGCTCCTCTTTTTCTCTTTTGATTATGACTGTTTCCGCTTTAAATACATATTCTTGTTTTCTTGCTAAAAAAAATTGTAGTAAATATTGTTTCATGCTATTCCATTGTGTTGCTAACAACATTACTGCGTTTAATGAGTCCATTTAGGCATTTTCCCTGTCATTACCCTGACAGCGCCATCTATAGGAACATTTTGGAACTACTTTTTTTCCTCTCCCAAACAAAATTTCATTGCATCAAGATTGCTCTCGTAAAATATCAAATCGCACTGATGGGTAGTTTTAAAATTATATAGTTTTGAATTGGCAACTTTAATTATAATCACCATGTATATATGAATATATACACTAAGCGCAAAAAAAAAAAAAAAAAAAAAAAGGCCGCATTGCAGAAAAAATGATTTATACCTTTTTCATTTGTAATAACTTTAACATTAATGTTTGAAACAAATAAAACTGTTTTGTTTGCATAATACCAAAGGTATGAAATTATACCTATGTACATTTTCGATTAAAAAATTCGCATTATTGCACTCTACGTGATACTTTATAAAAATCTGCATAAAACTTTCTTTTTAAACATATTGCAATAACTATACACTTTGTATTCGATTATAATTTATTATATGAAATAAACAAGTTATATTTTAATATACGAAATAAAACTATTTATTTGTTAGATCTAAGCAATTTTTTATTAAAAATGTGTATTCTGAATTGGATTAATTCCACCTTTATATGGAATTTCTGCTTTAATGCGCAATGGCATAGTTTTATACTGTATTTTAATATAAATCTCAGAAAATTCAAAGTGCCTAATGTCACAAATAATTTTTCTAGCCCTGGCAGATATGTAGGCTGCAAATTTCGAATCCTATCCCCTCTCCCCCGCCTTTTTATAGGCGAAACATTTTCAACCGGATCGCGATTAGGACTATTTCCATGTCTGGCAAAGAAGAAATTATTCTATATCCTTCGTGGGAATTAACTTAAAGTGAAAAAAGGTATGATTACTTACATAATTATAGGTTCTCGTGGGAATGGAAATTTTGACAATTTGAAGTGAAAAAACTTACTACAGACGCCGTGTAGTAAGGTGCATTATCATCTTGAAATGGTGTTTGCGGAAATGTCCAAGATACATCCAAAATAGTCGGTCAGTCACCACTTTTATGAAGATTGTGTTTTATTTCGAATTAATTGATCTCTTGAGCATATAACATTACCCGACTACTTGAAAAATTATGCATTTACGTACCATAATGTACGGGGAATATGTCACTGTTTTAAAAGTGCGATTTTCATTAAGAAGGTCACATTTTCGTAGTCAGATCTGCTTGTTTTCTTTAGCTCGAAATAGGTTAAACTTGACTCATTAAAGAGAACCAGTTCAGCCCAATAATTAACTAATAATTTTTTTTTATTTTTTAGCTATCTGAAGTCTTGCTTTCATGATTCTCTTCACTAAGAATGGAATTTTTTCAAAATTTCTGTCATTTAAACCTGCTTTGTTTAATAGTTGCTGCATTGTAGTTAAAGAAATTATGCTGCTAAACACTTTTTCTGAATCACTTTTATGTTCTAAATGTAATACAAACCGATTTTACAAGAAATGTCTTTTTAACTTACGGTCATCTCGCTTGGATTAGCAACATGGCCGCCTAAAGCCAAATTTCCAGTTTGAACGGCCAAAAAATTTTATATCTTGCTAAAAACCATTTCACCAATATTTCGGTAACATTTAATATTTTGTCATCTTACGTATTAAAGAATTTTGATTTTTATTAAAAATTATTACTTTTTGTGGCATCGTTAACTACCTTATTCTTACCCTTTTGAAATAATTTCTAAAATTACAATTTTCCTGACAATTGCATTTTGTTTCTGACATTTGACTCAAAGGTAAAGTACATGTTGAGGACAACAAAATAAAACCTATTCGAAAATTTGCTTTGAAAACGATAAAATTGGCGGTTGTAGAAGGTAAAAAGAAAAATAGCCAAGTGCGGCTTTTTTTTTTTTTTTTTTTTTTTTTTTTTTTTTTGTCGCTTTGTGTATATATATATTATTTATCTGCTTTTATGATATTTAATGTACGCTTGAAATAGTATTTTTTTGCTGAATTTTATATCTTTTTCTCATATTTCTTACAAAATACAGAATATATTCCGAAGTAAAGCTTATTAAACTATACACTTTACTGTCAAATATTAGTTAAAAAAGAGAGAACTCAAACTTCTTTGTCAGCAAGCTAAAATAATAGTATATATATAAATTGGTTTTTCGTTTTCATAAAAAATGAAATACTTTTACAAGAAATTAGGGCATTGCTGAAAATGAAACAATACTAATTTCTTAGAGAACTCAGTTAAAAATTATTTTAGAGATTTTCCTTGGCGTATAATTAACATTAGGTTAATTAAAACCGGAATAACTCGTAAGATATTACTTTCCTTTTCAGAACTCGTCCGTGTTACTTTTATATCTATTTTTCTTTTGTCAGTATTTGCGTTTTCCTTACATTTTTCTTCTGTTTTTGTTTCGTTTTAGTTTGAAACATAAAACTTTTAAAGATATGTCACGACCATTTAATAAAATTCAAGCCTTGTTATGTAAAATAAATAGTCATCATTTTTATTTTAAACTCATAAACCTCTTTTCATGATTAATTTTATGTTTTTGAAACTTCTATTTATAAGGCGCGGGAATTTATTTTTAATAATAAAAAGGTTGTCTAAAAGATCTTTTAGTATCGATTGCTGAAAACGTTGGTGTATTATACTATTGATTTAAAGGAATTTTAATTTGGCTAATGTTCATATAATTAATTAAATTTTATTCTAACTGCAAAATATCATAGATTCTTCGCTCACAAAAATTGTAACAAAAAAGAATTTCTATAATAAATGCTTTAGAACAATTATTATGAACTATATGTTAGTATATCACGTAACTTGACGACTGTATTTGTTAAAATTTCTTTTATGTCGGATGTGTTGAAAAAATTATGCATTGCATATGATTTTACTTTTTTTTGTGTGTGTGTCTTTTAATGTAAAAAGCATAAATGACACATGCTACTGAGCAATTCTGGAACACAATAAATAATAGCTAGTACAACCATAACTCAAGATCGCGGATCACAAAACACCAGTGGGTCGCCAGGTAACTTTTAGTGGATTGCGAATTTTTTTGAATATATATGTACTTTTCCACATTTTGCACAAATGTAATGCAAGCTTCTAAGTCTTCATCAAGCGACACAGCAACAACACAGCAACACAATAATAAATAATACCGTCACGAGTCACAAACATATGACTCATATCAAAAGCAACTAATTAAAAAATAAAACACGTGTTTCTTTAATGATTGGATGGTGAATTAAAGAATAGAGTTTTAACATATATTTTATGTGATCTGTTGCTCCAGTGGGCAACTTCGCTTTAGGTTACATTTCCGCACAGTACCTGCAACGGGCCCATCCAAACAGAATATTGTTTCAATTTAATAAAATTTGAGTTTATATTAATTTTGGATCTGTTTGTTATCATTTGTTTTACTTGTAGTGACTATGTACCGGTTGATTATAATTAAAGTTTAAGTTTGAAATTCGCTGTAAAAAAAAAAAAAAAAAAACACTGATAGGAATGTCGTCAAATTTCAGCGAAATATTACTAAAGAAGGGGAAAAGCTTGTGGCATAAAATAAATAGTTCCGGATTTCAGTAACAGATGGCACTGTAAGCGTCAGAATATGTAAATGAAAATACTTTTCATGCATACGACTCATTGCAGTTGCTATAAAAACGCCGGGTACACGGCTTTTCCTCATTTCGCGTCTGAGAAGTTCGCCATGTCTCAATGCAGGACCGGGATCTGTTTGTAAAGCTTTTTTACAGGAACAATGACTGTGCATAGTCACTGTGCAGAGGTTCCGGATATACAAAGGTATGAAAAAAGGCGTTGGACCGATGACTGCAGTGGGTCTGGAGAAAATTATTTAGAAATTCAAAAGGACAGGTACTTTTGATGTTCAGTCTGGTAGAAGGAGGAAAAGAATTGATTCGACGTTAGTTGAAGAAGTGGCCATGCAGTGCAGGAAGCGTCGAGCCGTGGTGTACAACCATGCAGTGCACGAGGAATTACCCGAACACTGGGCAGGCCTGTGAGCATGGTGCATAAAATTCTGCGAAACATCGTGCATTGCTATCCATACAAAATTATTCGTGGGCAGGAGTTGCTTCCTGCTGATCTGCCAGCAAGAGATACTTTTGCGTTAGAATTTCTTGCTCACATAGCAGCGGACAATAAATGACCGTGGAAAATTTTGTGGACAGACAAAGCCCATTTCCATCTGGAAGGATATGCCGAATATGAACAACAGAAACTAAACTCACAAATCGACCAGTACCCCTTCATTCTGCAAAGGGCACTGTCTGGTGCAGGTTTAAGGCATCTTTCATCGAAGAGCCTTATTTTTTCAAGAAGACAGGTGCTATCGGTCCTGTTACCTGTACCGTCATTATCAGCCGTCATTTCCCTACGCCTGGCCGTCCCGATCACCTGATCTTAATTCTCGGGACTTCTGGCTGTGGGGCTATCTGAAATACGTTGTATTCAGTTCTCCGATCGCAAACTCAGCTGAATTGAAGGCATGCATTTCGCAACACATTCTGAACGTGACCCCGACGACACTTCGATCAGTTCTGAAATATGATGTTTCTCGATTTCAACTTGTTGCAGAAAACACTGGACTGCATACTGAACATGTTTTGCGGCAGCCTCACGAAATTTAAAAACCGATTTGATTGATGTTTTTTATGCTGTTTCTTGCATTAATTTGACATTTGTACTCTGTTGTTAAAATTTGGAACTCTTTTTTTGTTCTCTTTTTTCTTCTACCATATGCTTTCGACCTTCTTTAATAATATTCCGTTCAAATTTGATGTCATTTTGATCAGTGGTTCTTTTTTAACGACATTTTCAAACTTAAACTTTAATTATAATCACCCTGTAAATATATATGTATATATATATATATATATATATATATATATATAGATAGATAGATAGATAGATAGATAGATAGATAGATATAATTTTATCGTGTATTTTATCATATCTGCTTATTATGGATAAATAGTTGGGGGGAAAAAGGCAGCAAATAAACGACCGATTACCTTAAAGCTCAAATTTAATCAAACCAAAAAAGAAAAAAAGTTGTTAGAGTTTACGTTAAAGTTTCTTATTTAAATTTTTCTTTAGAATAAAGATTAGAAATTCCCAAAATGGAGTATTTTATTTGTAATGAAATATTTTGGAAAGGAAATTACTTTCCTTAGTAAATTATATCGAGAAATTGAAAAAAATCATCCTGACAGGAAAAAATCAGCTTCTTGGATGCACTGAAACGTGATACTATAGATTCAGTTCATAACAAATGGTTCACAACGTTTAAAAGTTTGAGAAGCCTTGCTCTAAGTAAAATAATGAATTTTTTAGGGAGAGAGAGGGGAGGGGTGAGAGAGATTCTTGGAATGTCTAATTTTATCGTTTTCAGTAATACAATGCACATAAAGGGCTCAATTATTGCAACTTCAATATGCATATAAAGGACTGAATTACTGCAACTTCACAATACTGATATGATTTATTAAAGAAGTATTTGAAAGCTCGTAGAATAGACGAAATTTTGGTACATTTGATCTAATATATGGATGCAAAGATATTTTGAGATTTGCCAGTTTCAAAGTTTAGTTACAGGTTCATTTTGAACTTAGCGAATGTTTTAGGGCATATAACATAGTGTTGATTTCAGATATCCCGAATTATATGATAGCATGTCAAAGTATTTTTTTTTTCTGTTCTTCAAAATATGTGTTTATTTTGCACACAAATCTAACGAAATCTTTTAAAAAATGTAAGTATATTTTGACGGGGAAAAATGCATACCTTTTTTTCAATCTGCCCTAATTCGGAAACAGTTGGAGGAGCTACAAAGTTACTTTGATGCTTTATGCTTCACGCAAAATCTTTTATCATGCCTTTTCGTTCAGTAGATTATATGCAGTTCAGAGTTCATTATTTGTTTGTGCACCTTTTACAATAAATTAAAAAATATATATTTATTAAACTTAAAAAATAAAAATAATAATTTTGTAATTTGTAATTTTTACAATTAGTTTAAATCAGGAAAATTTAATTTCCGGATATAAGTAAAATGATAAATAGATTGCTATTGAATACTTAAAATTATTAGAAACAAATACTCATTCCACTCCCCCCCCCCCCTTTTTTTTTTTTTTCAAAGCTAACAAAAATATGAATAAAATTATTTTCGTATTATATGCGAAATAAATGCTGTTTTAATTTATAACTGCCAAGTGTAAAAAATGCCAATTTTGCCAAGCCAAAGTAAATAAATTGTAAATTACATTTTTTACAATTAATGTAAATTCTTCATTCAAAACAAGGAAAAATTAATTGATAGACATAAGTACAAAAAAGAATAAGTTACTATTCAATATGTAAAATTATTAGAAACAAATACTTACTTATTTGTTTATTTTCAAGTTTAACAAAATGATGAACAATATTGTTTTCAACAAATTTATCTTTATTTTCACTTTTACTAATAATATAAAAATAAATAATATAAAAAACACTCACAAAACATTCTTCTGGTTTACCACTTCAATATATATGTCTCTTTAAATCAGTATAAAAGAAATTTAAATAAAATTCTTAAATATGTACGAATATATTTTCCACTGTTAATTTTTCTCATTAAAGTATGCTTATACGAACACATCATAAATCATTCATTCTTTAAAAGAGAATTAAAAGGCACATTGAAGTTGTAAGTGATGATTGAGTATATTTTGAAAAGAAACTTGCATGTTGAAAAAAGAATGCACGTGAAAATTTTTTACAAAAGAAATAGAAACAATTGTTACAATGTTTGGTCCTCATTAATATTTTCTCAAATCCTGTTAAGCATTATTTTTTAACGTTTGTAATAAATTTTGGGAAATAAATATTATAAATGAAAAAAATATAAGTTATATTTCTCTTGTTTTTTTTTTAATTTTACATATTTTGTTAAAATATAATCTATATTAGTTTTCTTTCCCTTCATTCACTATAGTTTTGGGAAATTTAAGTATTTATGAAAACGTTCGATCTCCATTTTTCGAGTTTTGCGTAATCTGAAAATAAAATTTATATGTGTCCATCTGTAGGGTGTTTTTTTTTAGTTTGTTAATATATTAGTGTGTTAGCTTGGTAGTGTGTTAATTTGTGTATGCGATATCTCAAGAAGGAATTATCACAAAGATGTCGAACTTCTTTCAAAATATTTCTGATGATACTGGAAAGAACCCTATACATTTGCAACATTATAGAATATAAATCTGCAATAAGAACCCAATGGAATCTTTAAGTTTCTATTACTTTGCTAACACGATGTTACAAACGGTTATGCTTTTACTTTCTTCTATATGTAATATAGAGAAAGTATTGGATTCGCGAAAATTTTCGACCTCCGTTTTTTGACGGATCTACACGTTTTGGGATGTCCTGAACACGAATTGATAGTTTTTAGAAAATGTCTGTCTGTCTGTGTGTCTGTCTGTGGTTTCATTTTTTCACCGTATCTCACGAACCAATGAATGAAATTCAACCAAACTTGGTATATAATTGGAACTTGACGGGGCATGGTGCTGATTAGATTTGGGGATCAATCGTCTAGCAGGTGGCGTGGTGATCACAAAATTTCATATTTTTCACCGTATCTCACGAACCGATGAATGAAATTGAACCAATCTTGGGGTATAGTTCGATCCTGACATGGAAAGTGTCTGATTAGATTTTGGGATCAATAGCTCAACAGGTGGCGCTGTTATCGCATTTTTTCGAAATTTTTAACATGGCAGTATAGGACAAAATTTTGTATAAATGTACATAATGAGAGTTATTTTTAACTTGTGATTGTAAAATTAATATGAGTTATTGATAATAGTAAAAGTTAACTAGAAAAAAATTTCTGTGCATGTGGGGGCATCGCTTCCCCCCCTGGGGGTTAAGTACCCCCCGGGGGGGTAAATTTTCAAGATCGGTATCTTTCGAAAGATCTCGTCAATACCTTTAAAACGAATGGTCGAACTATAAATCTGTGATAATTTAAAACAAAGTTATCGATTTTTTTTACTTTTAACAAAAAAAAAAAAAAAAAAAAAAAAAATTTACAGAAAAAATCGTTTTTTTTTTTTTTTTTTTTTTTTTTTAAATATTGTTACTGATTGAATATGTATATAGGAAAATATAGAAGAAAGTCTTGTGGTGGCCACAACATACTAGTTTGAATTGCGGTAGCTTAATTTTAACGTACTTAACGCTAGATTAATTATAGTGGTGAATCTGTCTCTCTCTCTTTTTCACTCTTATTTAATGTAGTTCACGGACGATTTTTTTAATTTTTAGTTTCGAATGAGTGTAAAATGCATATTACACGTCATACATTTTAAAGAAAGTTTTACCCTGAAAGCAGAAAAGGGACTAGTAAAAAGTTAAAGAAAGAATAAAATGTTTGACTCATCCCTGTAAAAAATAATTCTTGAAATGCGTTTTGGCCGTAGCATGCGATTATAAGATTTCTTTTAATCATCTGTATTCATATGTATCGCATATATTTATGTTGGTATAAATATACAGGGTGTCCATGAATTATCTTTACAATTTTGAAATTCAATAACTTTTGAAATAAAAAAGATATTCACATTCTGTGTTCTGCAGTTATTAGTGCAACTCATAAAGTTTTTTTTCTGTTTTGGTTAGCCAGTTGTAACTGAGCATGTGGACCCCACAGGAGAAAGCACAATGTGTGGCATGGTTCATTGAGAGCAAATCGGACACACAAGTTCAACACAATTGCAGAATCAAATTTGGCAAGGCGCCAACATCCAGACCCACCATCCGTGCATGGCACACCAGCTTCATGACCACAGGCTCACAGTGTTACATAAGAAAGGAGCAGGACAACCCAGCACAAGTGATGAAACTGTTGAGCAGGTTCACGAAGCATTCCAGCGCAGTCCAAAAAAATCAGTTTGTTCGGCTGCTACGCAATTAGAAATACCCAGATCAACAGTATACAAGGTGAAAAAAAATCCTTATGAGTTGCACTAATAACTGCAGAACACAGAATGTGAATATCCTTTTTATTTCAAAAGTTATTAAATTTCAAAGTTGTAAAGATAATTCTTGGACACCCTGTATATATATATATATATATATATAATAAAAAAAGTTTGTTTCTGATTTTAACATAAGGGTTATTAAGTCCAATGCAAAACAACGTCCAGCAGGTGGCGCTGTGATAAAAAAATTTCGTATTTTTCACCGTATCTCACGAACCGATGAATGAAATTGAACCAATCTTGGTGTATAGTTGGACCCTGACATGAAAAGTGTCTGATTAGATTTTGGGATCAATAGCTCAACAGGTGGCGCTGTGATCGCATTTTTTCTAAATTTTTAACATGGCAGTATAGGACAAAATTTTGTATAAATGTACATAATGAGAGTTATTTTTAACTTGTGATTGTAAAATTAATATGAGTTATTGATAATAGTAATAGTTAACTAGAAAAAAATTTCTGTGCATGTGGGGTCATCGCTTCCCCCCTGGGGGTTAAGTACCCCCCGGGGGGGTAAATTTTCAAGATGGGTATCTTTCGAAAGATCTCGTCAATACCTTTAAAACGAATGGTCGAACTATAAATCTGTGATAATTTAAAACAAAGTTATCGATTTTTTTTACTTTTAACAAAAAAAAAAAAAAAAAAAAAAAATGAAAAAAAATCGTTTTTTTTTTTTTTTTTTTTTTTTTTTTTTTTTTAAATATTGTTACTGATTGAATATGTATATAGCAAAATATAGAAGAAAGTCTTGTGGTGGCCACAACATACTAGTTTGAATTGCGGTAGCTTAATTCTAACGTACTTAACGCTAGATTAATTATAGTGGTGAATCTGTCTCTCTCTCTTTTTCACTCTTATTTAATGTAGTTCACGGACGATTTTTTTAATTTTTAGTTTCGAATGAGTGTAAAATGCATATTACACGTCATACATTTTAAAGAAAGTTTTACCCTGAAAGCAGAAAAGGGACTAGTAAAAAGTTAAAGAAAGAATAAAATGTTTGACTCATCCCTGTAAAAAATAATTCTTGAAATGCGTTTTGGCCGTAGCATGCGATTATAAGATTTCTTTTAATCATCTGTATTCATATGTATCGCATATATTTATGTTGGTATAAATATACAGGGTGTCCATGAATTATCTTTACAATTTTGAAATTCAATAACTTTTGAAATAAAAAAGATATTCACATTCTGTGTTCTGCAGTTATTAGTGCAACTCATAAAGTTTTTTTTTCTGTTTTGGTTGGCCAGTTGTAACTGAGCATGTGGACCCCACAGGAGAAAGCACAATGTGTGGCATGGTTCATTGAGAGCAAATCGGACACACAAGTTCAACACAATTGCAGAGCCAAATTTGGCAAGTCGCCAACATCCAGACCCACCATCCGTGCATGGCACACCAGCTTCATGACCACAGGCTCACAGTGTTACATAAGAAAGGAGCAGGACAACCCAGCACAAGTGATGAAACTGTTGAGCAGGTTCGCGAAGCATTCCAGCGCAGTCCAAAAAAATCAGTTCGTTCGGCTGCTACGCAATTAGAAATACCCAGATCAACAGTCCACAAGGTGAAAAAAAAAAACTTTATGAGTTGCACTAATAACTGCAGAACACAGAATGTGAATATCCTTTTTATTTCAAAAGTTATTAAATTTCAAAGTTGTAAAGATAATTCTTGGACACCCTGTATATATATATATATTTAATAAAAAAAGTTTGTTTCTGATTTTAACATAAGGGTTATTAAGTCCAATGCAAAACTAATTTTCGGAAACTTGACAAATTACACTATCCATAACATACTGCAATCATAATATAAAAAATGTTAAATGTATAATGATATATATATATATATATATATATATATATATATATATTTAAAAATAATTTTAAGCATGCGAAAGCTTCAACCAAAGTTCATTTGCATAATTCATTAGCCAAATGTATTGAGACATTCATATGAAAACTGCCAGCAAATATTATGAAAATAAAAAAATGTTGCAGTCGATAGCAAAAACATAATGCATCAAGAACTATTTTATATATTTGACGAAACGCCTGCAATCAGAAATGACATGTAATTTGTGAAAGGTAGTAAGCCTTCTATTGAAAATTGGAATTTTATTTTATAGGGGAATTATATATATATATTGTATCATAATTATTTTTGAATATTTTGATGTACTAAAATAACCAAATATACAAAGCACAGAAAACCTAAAAAATTATGTGTAAATGATACATAAGAAAAATGTTAAAAGTCAACAAATTATCAAATACATAATTTCATAGGAACTTTAAAATTCTACGTCAGTTTAATAATTACTTGATGTATATAAAAGCTATTTCTGAGATGTATTTCTTAGAAATGTTATTTTAATTACTTAAAAGCTTCGCAGAAATTTTAAAGCTATTATTATCTTTTACATCTTAAATTAGTATCTGTTTTCGCAACAATTTAAAATACTTAAAGACGAGTAAGTCAAAGACTTAAGATTCTATTGTATAATAATATTTGCATATAAATTATAGCTACGATAATTACTTTTATCTGGAACTTAATTGAAATAATAATTAAATTTTCTGTTGATAGAATAGTTCTATATTTGCTTTATTTAAAAAAAAAAAAAATAAATAAATAAATAAATAAATTTAATTCATTTAATTACTTATTGTATGATATATATATATATACATATAGATAGATTAGATTAAAATTAAAACGTAATTCTTTCATTAAAATTTGAAAATTATTTTTCTTTGACTTAGATTGTAGATTCAAATCTTCAATTTATATTAGATTGTGTAAATAATGCATTTCCTAGTTGGGAACGACCCCCTGCACACACACACCATCGCCACCATAACGGAGACATGTCATCGAAATTTTGGTCCTCCACGGAGGAAAAACTTACTCTGCTTCCATAACTCTCAGAGACATTATTTCTGAGGCAAATTTAAATCAAAATTTCTTTGAAACAGACTAGAAAATTAACAATTAAAAAATTATCTTAAAAAATATTACTTTGATTTATCTATTTTTTATGATATTCAATATAATAATAAGCTCGTATAACATATTGTGACGAATTTTATTATTCATTTCCATATTTCTTACAAAAATACTAAAATTACTAAAAATAACTCTTATTAACCCTTCGCGACGGGAGAGGCACATCGCTCAGGCCGGCACTCACACTCTTTCGCGAGTGCCTGTCCAGAGCCGGAGAGATTTTTGCTATTAAGCCTGAGTCTGAAATTACCGAAATATGAACGCATTGTTTAATAATTTTATTTAGATTATATAAAAGGCATAAGCTTTACTTATTTTTTATTACATACTGTATTTACTGAAGATATTTCTTGTTTTAAAACAATTTTTCCATGCTTTATCAGTCATTAATAACCATTTAAATATTGACAAAATTAATTTGGCAACTAAACATATTACTTAAAATTACTTTTTACTATTGAAATTTTGAAAAGTGGGATATACATACAGTCCTACGTTTCAACCCTTGCACACTAGTAATAATCATTTGCCGTTTTGGAGATTTTTTGAGGGAATGTGAAGAAACGAAGCATCATCGTCATACTGTCTTAACAATTTCTTATCAACAAAATATAATAGTGTCACTATCACAATACTCAGAGTCTGTATCAGAATCAATATCTGAAATAGTTTGCATCATTTCTGCTATTTTAAGTTCATTTAAACAATTTCGATGCTTCGGCATCTTAATAGAAAAACAGAAAAATTCCACGTGTACAAGAACTAATTATCGGTTAAAAACTGTGTTACAAGTCCAAATACCCAATGCTCAGTCGAAAAAATATCTCCCCTATTTATTAAAGAAAAAAAAAAAAAAAAGAAAAAAAAAAAAAAAGAAAAAACGGGCTCAATTAAAGAGCTTTCATAAATCATGTGATTTGGAAACTTGTCTTTTCCTTTATGTTTGTACTACAATCCAAATACACATGCGACATGCGTATAAGTTATGTTACTTTCATTTTGCGTATAAGATCAAATTTGCATGTATTTTAAATCGTACGAACATACAGTGTCATCTTGTACCAAAAATTATAATTTTGAAAATGTTCTAGAACGTTGACACAAATATGTGACTGCCAGAAATGAACGAGAAAACGCTTTGGCACACCGGCGTTCTGGCCGGGAAATGAGTGCGTTATTTGCTGGCACGTATATGTGACATTTGATGTAAAGAGCTAAACTATACACTCTACTATCGATTACTTATTGATTTGTTTCTTTTTTGATTTATATAGAGAGAACCCGAATGTCTTTGATAGCAACATAAAATGATATACACTCTATAATCCCCCCCCCCCCCAAAAAAAAAAAAAAAAATCGACGTACGAAGAAGAAGTGGGGACAAAAATTGGTAAATGGGGTGGAATGGGTGGTCCGAATGGGACAAAAATTGGTAGATGTGATGAAAAGCAATTGGTTTCAGTTTCAGAAAATGTGAATGATTTAATCAAGAGAAAGGGCCTCACAAAGTAAACAAGTCAATAACGCGTTGGTCCACTTCTGGCCCTTATGTACGCAGTTATTTGGCTTGGTATTAATTGATAGAGTTGTCAGATGTGCTCTTGTGAAGTATCGTGCCAAATTCTGTCCAATTGCTGCGTTAGATTGGTAAAAGCCCGAGCTGGTTGTAGGACCCTTTTAATGATTCTCCAAACGTCCTCAGTGGAAGAGACATCCGGGGACTGAGCTCAACCCCACTGAGCCGCCTATTAAAGATATTTGAAGTCACTAAAGTACCAGTTGCACGTAGGATCGACGATAATGATGAATTGGTGCTTGATTCCATCAAAACCTGTGTGAATGTCAATTTGTGTCCAGTTTGCATTACACTTTCTTGGTGCGTCAATTTTTTTGTTATAGAGTATATATATATATATATATATATATATATATATATATATATATATATATATATATATATATATATATATATATATATATATATATATATATTCGTATTACTGACAAATGAGATAGCTTTCTAAGAAATGAAAACAGTGCTAAAAATAAAACCGTGCTAATTACTTTGAGCGTTCAGTCAAAAATTATTTTAGAGATTTTCCTATGCGCATAATTAACATTGGCTTAATTTAATCCGGAATAAGTCAGAAGATATTACTTGTCTTAATAACTGTTATAAAACTGTACATTTCTTTGTATAATACTAATTATTTTCTTAAATATTTCATTTATATAGAAAGAACCCGATCGTCCTTTCTAGCAACATAAAATAATGTGCACATATATATTTTTAATTAATGTTCTATTGTTGAAAATTGAGATAGTTTTCTAAGAAGTTAAATGTTTTCTGGAAATGAAAGAATATTAATTACTTAGAGCATTCAGTTAAAAAATATTTTAGAGATTTTTCTTAGCGCATAATTAACATTGAGTTAATTGAATCCGGAATAACTCGTAAGATATTACTTGTCATTTGAAAATGTTTCGGCGTTACTTTAAGAATGCTGCTCAGTTATTTTTCTTTTGTCTGTATTTGCATTTATTTTGCTTTGTTCATATTTTTGTTTCGTTGGTATAGTTTTAGTTTTAAACATAAAACTTTTAAAGATTTGTTATGACCATTTAATTGCACTGAAGTTACACAATGTAATATTTAAATAATCATCATATTTACTTTAAACTCATAAACCTCTTTTCATAAATAGTTTTGCACTTTTTAAAACTTCTATTATGAGACACAGGCATTCATATATTAAGAAATATTTACTAAAAGTCTATTTAGCAACAATTGTTAAAATTTTTAGTGCATTTATATTATTGATCAGATGGATTTTAATTATACCATGTAAAATTTATTGTAATTACAATATATCATATACAGATTTTTCACTCATAACAAGTAATGTAAATGAAAAAAATTTAAAGGTAATTCCTACTTACAAACACTATCAAAAAAGTTTTTTTTAAATAATTTTGAATTAGGAAATAAAAAGTGCGCGTGCAAAATGAAATAAAAATAATTATAAGATTTAAAAAATATACATATGTATATATATATATATATATATATATGTATATACCATGTTTTAAATTTTCTGTTGAATCATAGAGCTCTTATCAATGTGCATAAAATTTTTAAAGTGGTAATAACGTCGATTTTTGTGATATGCATAATTTGACTTTTTATATATTTTTAATGTTCACGTTTAATTAATTGTATTTATTTATTTATTTTTTTTGTCAAAAGAAAATAAGCTCTTTTTTTTTTTTTTTTTTTTTTTTTGCAACTATTAAATATAGCTAATATTTTAATGGCTATTTTATCGCTATTAGGATGTTAATATTTTAATATTTTAATTAATTATAAGAAAACTAATAAAAAATTTGAAAATCGGACTTCGAAGTATTGTGTTGTCACCGTGTTCTAAGCAATCCTGAAAGTTGCAAATTTCTAGCTAGTCGGGAAGTTGGTTAAAAATCGATTGCAAGATTTGTACATGATATATATAGGGAGAGTGTCAACTAATAGTAGGAATTGAAAAAGTTATCGCAACAAAAGAATTTTTGCAATAAATATTTAAAATAAATATTATAAACTATTATAACTAACATTATATATATCGTGTTATCTTGACGACTGCATATGTTAAAATTTCTCTTATGTCGGAAGTGTTTAACAAATTATGCGCAATGTACATTTTTTTTTTTTTCGTATGTGTGTGTGTGGATAGCGTAAACAAAGTAAATGACTAAGCGTTTCTGGAACAAAGTAAATTATAAATAAATTTTTTGCCCAGTGATTATTTATAAAATTTCACGATGAAATTTTTGCCTTGTTGTTTTTTATATCTAGGAAATAATTAAATATTAAGTAATTTTAAACACATCAAATTTAAAATTAATTTAGCACGTTGACTGTAAAAATGCTAGAACGAAATGTAGGAACATAAATTATATTTAATAAAAATATTCCCATCTGTAGTCATTATATTACCTTACTAAGTAAATCTATTTTTGTATATATTATTACGATTAATATCACTAGATTTATCAATAATTTATATTTATAAAACATATCCAATATGTTATCCAATTTCATAACAAAAATAAAAATAAATAAATATAAAAAAAAATAATAATAAATAAATAAATAAATAAATACATTACATTACAGATTCCTCTTTTTTTTTTCAAGGTATCTACAGTGGCTTTAGGGCAGAACACATCAAAAAGAATGTTACGAACATGTGACTATCCCATTATTTATTTCCCCCTTCTCACCATAAATTGAGATTTTGGGGTAATCTCATAGGCAGAATTAAACAATCTGAGGTTTGATGACCGAATTGATAAAGTAATGAATAAATATCGATTATAATCCAGTTATCCATTCAGAACGCATTTTCATCTCTAGCAGATGGAATTCCTTTGTGCATTTAAAAAAAAAAAAAACGAAATGAAGAAGTAAAATAAAAAATGTCGCATTTCTAATGTTCAGGAAGTTTACGAAATGCGTTAATATCAACTCTAAAAATAGATGTAGTAGTCCCAGTCATTAGTTGTTCATAACCACTTCATATATATATATATATACATATATTAAGTTATATATTATTATTTTATATTGTATATATATATATATATATATATATATATATATATACATAGATAGAGTGAGGAGCAGTACATTATCAAACAAATTTTATGCAAGAAGAAATGCTTAATTTAAATCATATATTCACTGTGTATTTTAAGGATGCTATTGATTTATAAAAAACTCAAATTAGTTTATTTCCTTTGCTTCATAATTGTTCATTTCTGCAATGTCATTAATTACGCGCGTTAAAAAAAATAGCAACGATAACTTTGCTGGTGGCAAAAGCCTATCATTGGTTGGAATTCCAACAAAAGTTACTGTTTTTTTTTTTTTTTTTTTTTTTTTTTGAATAAATTAAATTTTTATAGTAAAAGCCTCATTCTTTTTAGAAAGCCGATTTTAAGTATGAGACGCAGGAAATGTTTAGGTGTAACTGGTCAAGGCGAAATTCCCTTTTTGTGTAACGAAAGTTTAACCTATCCACAAACTGATTCAAAAGCAGGTCAAAACATTATTGTTCATTTATTTTTTTTTTCAATTTTTTTTTTCTACATTCTCTAAATTGTGTGAGTCTTCAGGACGACTTTCCGTATTGATCGCACGTACGAAAAGAGCGTTTTTGAGAGTTGCGTCTAATTCTGCAATGTAGTGATAGCTAATGAAATTGGTGTTAATATGAATGTGTGGAGTATTCAAAGAGATTTAAAGATATTTCCAATATTTAAAAATAAAATAATAAAGATGGAGCCATTTTTAATTGAATTACACACACACACACACACACACACACACACACACAAAAAAAAAAAAAAAAAAAAAAAGCAGGTTAGATTTTGTAAGAAAACATGTGACGTTAACTAAAAAATTGAAAAGGGTTATTTTCATCCATGTGAAAAAGCTTAATTTGGATAGGCCAGACGACTTGGATTGCCGTAAATTTCCGACCAAGTGCCACCACGTGATCAAACGCCCTCCTTAAGATTTTGAAATAATATCTTATATATATTTAAAAAAATAATAATGCTTTTCTTCCCTGCTAAATCATCTTAAACTTATAATCCACTACGTGAAATACTTCCAACCAAATCGTTGACATTGATGCTTTTCATATCATTCACATTGATGTTCAAATCATTTATGTTTGCTCTGACCATCCTTTTTTTTTTTTCTAGTTCGTGTGTGTGTAGGAGGGGGGGGGGTGCTTGCTCTGAATTTCTTGGTGATATTATCGCGCAACTTGCGTAAAGAGGAAGGTATTCTTTCAAATCGTCAAATGCTGGCTGATGGCTCTGTCGTAAACTGGTCAGCGCTTGATATCAATGAGAAAACTAATATATTGTACTTTCGTGCAAAATAAATACAAAATTATATCTTGATCTTTTACAAAGTCACTTATTTCTGAAGGCTTCCACTATAGCTTTTTGCAATTTTACTTTTTGAACAGAACATCGTTACTGTTAATGCGGCCAGTACTGTAAAAGCATGGTTTACAAAATAATGATAATAATAAATAAATAAATAAAAATGCAGTTCTTGATAGTCTAGACTTCTTGAAGCACATATTATTGAAAATCTTTGGAACAACCTCACAAGACAAGTCTTGAAAAAACGTCAGCAATTTCCTACAGAAGTATTAAAGAAGAATGAAAGAAACTTCCTCATAATTTTATTTTTTAAAAATGTCTGAAAGTTTAAAAGATAGCATTTTTGAGTTTATAACTGTTAAAAGTATAAATGCTATCATTTTTTTATTTTTGTAACTTAAGATTTATTAGAATGGAATTTCCTATATTCAGAACCTTTTGTCGCTCAAGAAAAAATTCAAAATGGGTAAGATTTATTTATATATAAATTATATTGTTATCAAATCTTGTATAAATATTTAATTTGTTTTTTCATAATAATAATGATCCGTAAAGTTCAAATAATGTTATTTTATGAGAAAAAATAATGAAAGATAGAGAGAGAGAGAGAGAGAGAGAAAACTATGTTCCTACTTTTTTCGAATTTTTATATTACAAAAAAATTGTTTTTAATTCCTTTTATTTACCTAGGGGACCGTTAAATACCCCAAAGTCTTTTTTTTTTTTTTTTTTTTTTTTTTTTTTTTGTAATCACTTAACAGTAAAATATCTTTGGATAGCTACTAACATTTACACTTTTTAAACCCAAATTTAATTGCGTAGAAAAAGTATACCGGGTATCCCATAAATTAGAAAATATTCTTAAAAATCCACAATAATTGAAGAAATTGCTAGAATTAAACTCAGTTTTCAAAAAAAAAAAAAAAAAAATGTTACTCTCGTAGAGTTTTTTCTTTTATTTCTTCTTCTTCTTTTGTAAAGAAAAACATAGATAACATTTTTGTTAACAGAGTGCACTGCACAGACGCGTAACGAAAAATATGCTAAACAGAGTCCTGTAAATTGCACAGTTTTATCATTAACAGCTCATTTCCTGTTTTGCTTTTTATTTGTGCGCACGCGATGTTTCAATTGCGATGTTGATTTTGTGAATGTACAATATTAGTCAAGATGATGTAACTCAGCTAAGAATTGCCAATGGTGGCGGCAGTTAACTGTGTTGAAACGTATTTGCAAACATAATTTGTTGTGATGGAAGACACATTGAACTACGAATTATATGTTTGTAAACGTTCGCAGGTGAATAAATGCAGTTTTTATTTTATGTTATTCCATTATTTCATTATTTATTTATTTATTTTATGTCCAGCGCTTTTGACCTTAAAAAAAATAAAATAAAATAAAAAAAAATCTTTCAAGGGAATAATTTTTTTAGAAAAGCACGTTCGATTCTACCAATTTGTGCAAATTTTTAGTATTTTTTAAATCGTCTACAGACTCCCAGTATATATAATAGACGAAACTTTCGCAGATCTTGAATGGTTAAAGTAATTTTTCTTTTAAGTTTGTTATATTACAGTCTAAAGAAATTTTGATGGAAAAAAATGACAAAAATGTATGGTATTTTACCTATATTTCGAACATTTAAATACCATTTTTCAATGTATATGTTTCCTGAATTTGGTGCATTTCACACTAAGAAAAAGAAATTCATCTATCTTCTAGTCAACAATCTCCTATACAAACCCTATACACATATAGTTTGAAATGCAAATCAGTTTTACATTTTCCAATTTCAATACCATTATCAGAAAAAAATGACAAAGTTCAACTATAAAAATATTAAATACTGACTAAACGTAGTTTAATCATCAGAAAAAGTTTAAGTACTCATAAATAATAACCTCAAAACTCTTTAATATTTTAAAGTCAAACTACTCAAACATATAATATTTTCTTATTTTAACATTTTCGCGCAGAGTTCCCAACTTTTATAATTTATTTACGAGCATTTTTAGTCTCGCCTTCTTTTCGCACCAGAAATTTTGTAGATTATTTCTCTTGAATATTTGACAACGATTAAATAATAAGAAAATCCTTTTTCAAAATTTCCGGTATGAAAAAGAGGCGGGGCTAAAAATGCTCGTGTATAAATTATAAAAGATGGGAACTCTGCTTTCGCGACCACTGACAAAGATTTACGTCATTTAGAAATCTGTAACTCTTCCAGTGGGCGTTTCTTTTGCAATTTGTATAATGTTATATTTCTTTAAAATATCCCTTATATTCATATTTGAACAATCAAAATACTATAGATACAAATATTTTCACTAGAAGGTGTATAATTATTATGTATATTCATAAGTAATATAAATATGTGTAAATTCTAAATATGCATGACATTAACAAAATGGTTTTTTTTCTGGCATGGATAAGATATAAGACTATAAATTTGTATAATTACCTAAAGAGGTTTTTTTTTTTTTTTTTTTTTTTTTTTTTCAGTTACTTTAAATGTTTAAAATAATTTGAAATGTAATTCAAGATAAATTTATTATTGTGAATGAATAAATTGTTTACTAATTTTCATACTAAAACATTCTTCCTTCATTGCATCCTAAATTATTTAGCCTGAAGTAGCAACTTACTCATTTCAAGTTATTTTTCTAACGTGTTTTAAAAGAAAAATACAAGAGGGGAAAAAATGTTTGATTTAATTTAATGAAAAAGAATTAAGGTTAAATTTGAAAGATAACAGAAATAGTTTTAAATTTTTTAAGTTGCTTGTGTAAATATTCGTTTACGAAAACAATTATACGTTTTTGAATAGTTTTTCATAAATCTTAAAACATTATTCCTTTCTGTTTCTTTCTTTTTTTTTTCTTTTGGTATTAATTTGGAAAAACTGTTAATTGTTTAAGGTTGTTTTATAGTTCTTTATCCTGAATTACTGCTAAAATGCCAATTACTGTTAAATGCTAATGCTAAAGAACTTTATTAAAGATAATTCCTATAATGCAATTATTTAATAACTCTACAAATAGCTTTATATATATATATATATATATATATATATATATATATATATATATACATTTTAATTTCTGTTATTTTTTATTGTATAAAAAATTTTTACGGAAGATTTATATTACGCATTAAAATTTTCTTTTAACAATTTTCATGTTTCATGAGCGTCATGATACGGAATTTGAATTTAAACCATGGATATGAAATACTCCAAAATTTATAGGTTAATCAAAAAGCATTTCCTAGATACGTCAAAAGAAAATAATTTATTTGGCAAAAAAGATCGGGAAATTTTTTCGAGCATTACTATCTGCACACTTTGTTATTGGCCGTTCTCATAAAATGTATAAAAAAACTATTTTTAAATTGTACTTAAGCATCATAACATGACGCATTATTTGTAGTATTCGTGGTGTTAGCAGAAAGAATATGGCACAGATAAACTACCTGTATGTGAATATTTTAAAATTTTAAAATTATTCATAAAACATGTATTAGACTCGATCATTAACTAACAACATTTAGATAAATATGTGAATACTTTATATTTTGTTTCAGCAAAGCGTTATGTAAATATATATTGCAATTCAAATCATAAAAACATAACCAATTTTTAAACAATAAATGATAAAATTAGTTAAATGACTACAATTATAGAAAAATTTTAATTACAATAAAATTTTGACAATTATATATAGTATAATCATTTAAAATATAAAAATATATCAGTTAATACGCAAAACATAAAGTTATATTTGCGTATTAACTGATATATTTTATTATTTTAAATATATTTTGTTTTATGTAGTTGTCTCAATTTTATTGTAGGAGAAACCAGGATTAGTTGAATACATAGCTGCCAATATTTTAATTTATTCTGGAGTACTTTTAGCCCCGCCTTTTTTTTTTGCACCACTTTATTTATAGAAAAATATTCTCCAGTATATACCTTTGATAAAATTAGACAAAATTACTTTTAAAAAATAAGTGGTACGAAATTAAGGCGGGGCTAAAAATATTTCGGAATAAATTAAAATATTCGCAGCTATGGTTGAATATGGTGCTAGAAAAATTTTCTTTGTTTGAATCTTGCAAAGAAAATTTATTATAATTTTTCATTTCTATCAATAGATCTAATAAGATTTGATGATGAATAAATTTTGTCTCACATCCATTTATTCACAAAACCCAAATTTAAAAGAAGGCCTTTGCGACTCACAATTCAAGTGTCCATTGCAAATAAAATGTAATGACATAGTTTTGGAAAAATTCTTAATTTCTGTTAAAAGTAAAAAACTAACATTTTGTAGGGAGATAATTAATACAGTGATGCAGTTTTCAAACTTCGTACATAAGTAAACAAGCGTTTATTCTGTTTAACAAGAATTAACTAAGAATAAGAACAGAAATCGTCTATTTTCTATGGAAGATAAAGTCCACATATGCATATCGAAATTCAGACACCGAAATCAACAATTACGTTACAAAAATAGGCGCAGATTTCACTTTAACAAATGTTAAAAATTGTTATACAAAAGAAATTTATTATTTACCTGCATTTAATTAAATATATAATCACACAAATTGTATATAATTACATTTTATTTCAAATAAATGACTAAAATGTTAGCCGTTTTAGATTTCATTAATAAATGCAAAAATATATAATGAAAAAATATATATATATATTACATGGACGCTGAGCTCCCTATAACTTCAACATTGTCACAAGGATTAAGAGAGAACAAAGTTGGGAATAGCTGATCTTGATAATATACATTCGTAATTTCATTCAGTTCCGATTAGTAGAGCTGGAGCTATTTGTCTCTGTGTATCACCCGTTTAATTTTAACCCCTCTGTATATGTGCACACTTTTTATATACATATTCACTAAAAATATCAAAATTTTTATCTGATAATAGCACACTTTAATTTTAAGATATTTTAATACACAATTTTTCCAAGTGTTTTTTGCTGAATTTGCAAGTGTTTTCGGCAGAAATAGGAAAGTTCCAGTCTCATTAATAATTCACTCACGTCTGCCTAGCCGTTTAGAGTTTTATTTGGTCTTCTCCAAAACTCACTTGAATACGGGCTTTGATGCCTTAGAAAGACCCGCCGCAAAATTTAAGTTACCCAGGCCGATGTAAAAAGTTTAAACAACCCCTTAAGTTCTCAAAAAAAGAAAAAAAAAAAAAACTTAGAAAAGCAAATTAAATTTATTTTCAGTAATTAATTTAAACATATAAAATAAATAAAACAGGCTTATGACAATGTGCACTAAAAATATTGAAATACCAGTTATTTAAAGCGTAGAAATTATGCAAATAAAATGAATTACAAAAAAGGCAATTGATTTTGGTCGAAGTTATTAGACACGACCCTTTAGTCTGGAAAGGGTTGAAGTTTGCATTGTTAAGGATTAAACAATGCCAACTTTAATTCTAAAAATTTTAAATCTAATCTCACCCCTGCAGAAAAAAATGCCTTTAACGAATTAAATTCTAACGAAAATATCACCATCACAAAAGGTGATAAAGGTGGTCAGATTGTTATTTTAGATAAGAAGCAATACGTCGATAGTGTAACCAAATTAATTAATGATGGCCAATATATTATTCCGTCCCGTGACCCCTCTTCTTAAGAATTAACTAAAATTAAATCTACTATAAAATATTGACACTTGTTGTTGAACTCAACTAAATCTCATCTTATCCCTTCCATAGCTAACTGTGCCAGATGTTATGCTCTAACAAAAGTCCACAAATCCAATATCCCATTTCATCCCATAGTCTCTAATATCGGTACTGCTTCCTATCACTTACCTAAATTTCTCAATACAATTTTTGCTCCATTTTTTTCAGCAAATATTTATACTGTAAGGAACTCCATTAACTTCGCAAAAAATATTCAAAACTTCCCTCACACTAATCTAACTATGTTTTTTTTTTTTTTTTATGTAAAAAATCCCTTTTTACTAATGGGCCAATAACTGGCGACCTCTCCTGTCTTCAAAAGAAATTAAAAGAGTTTTATTTCACGTCCTTTGTAATACAAGAATTAATATCTCTCACCCGCATTTGTTTATCAAAACTACTTTTTCATTCAAAAGAAAATTTTATCGTCAATCTGAAGGTTTAGCCATGACTTCTCCCCTCTCCCCAATTCTTGCTTATATTTATATGCATTTTTTTAAAAGTACGCTCTTTAAGAAATACTTTTTTGGATGCGTTACGTTGATGACACTATCACACTTATCGACACAATATTGGCCATGTCTTACAAGCTATAAATTCTGTAGACAGTAATATCCAATTCACATATGAAATAGAAAATAATGGCTCACTTCCATTCATTGATACTCTGACGCACTGAACTGAGAAAAAATTCTGTAACTGACATCTAGAATCTAAGTTGTGGCTCTAGAAAAAATAGTTCCATGTCATCCTTATAAATTCTAGTCCCCTTTGGAAAGCGAGTTCTAGAAGCCCCTATTAGAATTCTAGTGCGTTTGCCTATGTTCTCGAGGGCAAAGTTATTTAAAAATCTCTGCAAATAAATGAGACTACAAGAGGCGGGTTTCAGCAACTATAATCTTGGTTTATTACCAAATTCTAGAAAATCAAGCGAGAATTTCTCGGAATACAGATGATTCAGAATATTTAATGTTTTCAGAATATTGTTTCACCATCTAGAAATGTGTACACTAGAAATTCTCCATAATTTCGTGCATTAAGTTTATTGGCGTGCCTTACGCACATAGCTCGGAAATCTATATTTCTAGTTAAGGGATTTAGAAAAGGGCCACTTATTCATTCTAGAGGAAGGCGGCATATTTTTTTTTTTCTCCGTGTGAAGTTGGCTTTACCAACACCCTTTATTGTAAAACTTTTGCAGTCTTTCTAACTCCGCATGCGCGTTTATGTCACCCACCTACCCCAAAAATAACAGCTTTCTATACTTTTGTTAACTGAGCCCACAATATTTGTTCAGATCTTGTTTTATTAAGCTCTGAAATCAAATATCTGAAAGCCATAGCAATTGACAGAGATTATAATCATTTTATAACAGATAAAGCTATCCAAAAATTACAACTTTCTCGTAGTTCGTTTACTAAATCAGTCTCTTCTAATATCAGTATTGTTTTACCCTATTTTCCTAAAGTCATTCATTTCATAGCTAAAATTCTTAATATGATTTTAAAATAATTTTTTCGCATTCCAATATACTCAAGATCCCACAGATATGTATAGTTTTTGGGGCATCTATAGCATTTCCTGCCAGTGTGGATTATCAAACACTGTCCAAACTAAACGCAGTCTCAAATTTTGCCTTAAAGAATATATTAATTACGTCCGTAAGCAAGAAACCAATAAATCGGCTATTTCTAAGCATTGCTGGGAGAAAAACCATAATTTAAAATTTTATTCAGCTAAAATAATTTTCAGGCCTAAATTCACTCATGAACTCGATTTCTTTGAAGCTTTTTATATTTATAAATATCTTTGAAATATTGCTAATTGTGATTTCCCTGTACCCCATTTGTCTGATTGCAGGAAATTTTACATTCAGTCCACAATTTCTTAATTTGTTCTGTATTTTTCACAACTAGTTTTTCGCAATTTCCTATTGGCCAATCACCCGCATCCCGCGTAGTTCTATTGTTTGATCCTCCTGATCTGAATCCGATCCCTTTACTATATATAGCGTATTGTCTGCAGTTCATTGCACTGAAGATAATACGCTAAATGCTACCGAAACAACTGTCTGCTTTCCTATTATTTTTAGTTGTTACATATTTGGGCATTTTATCATAAATACTATATGCAAGGCACTTATTGTTTAAGAATTTTTAAGAAATTTAACATTAACATTGAAAATATTTTATGCAACAGAAAATTGAGAACTTTCAGAATAGCAGCGAATTTGAAACCTATGATACCCATCAACTTGCATCATCGGTAATATGATTTAGTAAATGAAAAATAAAAAAATATCGATACTTGTAATTTGGTTCCTAAAACTTAATTAGGTACATGTTGTTTTGGAAATTCTTCTTGGTTATTTCTATGAAATTATCCATAATGGTTCTTCATTTATATGAAATATACAACAATAAATCTTTAAGATAGGTCAAATAGGTGATATATGCAACATACGCTGTTGTGGTTTATACAAAACATTTTCAGTAATATCAGCAAAAAACTAATTTTTTTTTTTTTTTTTTTTTTTTTTTTTTTTTTTAATGTGTAAAACAAGTTTATTTATTTATTTATATCAGAAACAGAAGAATAAAAGATGTCATTAAAAAAATATCTTGATTTCACTATACATAAACTACATTTAAGTAAATTTTTTAGTTATTTATAGATCTTTGCAATACATTTAAAAACTATATTTTAACAATTATTTTTTTTAATATCTTAATGTGTGAATTTTTGACTACCCGTTCCTGTCTTAAAAATGTACAAATGCTGGAAATTTAAGATGCTGAATTATTTTCAATGTTTAATTTTAAAAATAATTATATCTATGTATTGCTATATTTTCAAAAACTACAAAATCTACATTATTAGTATATTTCCAGAAAAAAATAATAATAAAATAATAATAATAATAGTAATAGTAATAATAATTTAAAATAAATGTATAATCTTTTGAAAATATCTTTTCTTTTAAACTGCGAAATATATAACAAATGTATAAAAAGTTTAAATCTTCATAATGTTTCATAACAAAGAAAGAAAAAAAAAAAAAAAAAATTGAAAATTTCAGTAGAAATAATATTTCTCTGTTCCATTTCTTTAAAAATATCTCATTAAACTTTTTAAAAACATAGTTTATAGAAATTATTTTTTCATTGTTAAATGTTTCTTCATTCTTAATTCTTCCATTTAAACATGAGGATATGAATGTATGACATGTCCTTATTATTTATTAGTCGCGTAGAAGAAGATATTATTTCAAATTATTTTTTGTTCCGTGCATAGTTTTATTCTGCTAAAAGACAATAATTCATTGTTAAAATGAAAGAAAGTTTTGTTTTCAAAGCAAATAAATTATTACAGTAAGAGAAAAAAATTAAAAATGTTATTTGGTTGATTAAAACTGGCGATAATTTTTAAAGTGTATGTTTCATCATTTTTTATTTAAATTCTTTTTTTTTTTCTGTAACGTTTTTCAGATACTTTACAAAGTAAACTGAAATAAACATAGATTTATTTATTTTATTTATTTATTTTTAATACGATGAACCTAGCTAAAAATACTGCAGTTTATTAGAAGGTAATTGGGGCAAGAATCTGCAGAAAAACTACAGTTTGTATTCAAATTCCTTAGAATAAGTGATGTTTGGAAGCAAAAAAATAAAATAAAAACTAAAATAAAAACTAAAATGAACAACAAATAATAAACATGAAAATCTGACATTGACAGATTTTAATTTAGTGCCAGAGGCCTACTGCTAAACTTGTTAATATCGACAAATTCTTCTTTAGTTAATTCGTGACGATCTAAATTCCATGATAAAGTTTTCATTAAATCAAACCAATGTGTTTCAGCTGCAGATATTGTAACAAATAACGTTGGAAGTCCAAACTGTCTTATAGCCGCAAAACAACGTTTTTTCTCTTTTTCCCAATGAGGGGGAGGTGTGCCTTTGGGGGGACTCATGTCAAAGGTGTGCCTTGGGGGGGACTCATGTCAAAGTTGTACCTTGGGGGGGACTCATGTCAAAGTTGGGCCTTGGGGGGACTCATGTCAAAGTTGGGCCTTGGGGGGACTCATGTCAAAGTTGTACATTGGGGGGGACTCATGTCAAAGTTGTGCCTGGGCGGGACTCATGTCAAAGTTGTGCCTTGGGGGGACTTCATTCAATAAACCCCATTCAATAAACCGACTGAAATAGGCCCTTAGCACTATTAAGAGTGTATTATAAAAATTCGGCAACGCTGTACCGACTGAAATAGTGGTACCTTGGGGGGGACTCATGTCAAAGTTGAGGCTGGGGGGGACTCATGTCAAAGTTGTGCCTTGGGGGGACTTCATTCCATAAATCCCCATTCAATAAACCGACTGAAATACGCCCTTAGCACTATTAAGAGTGTATTATAAAAATTCGACAACGCTGTACCGACTGAAATAGGGGTAGCTTGGGGGGGGGACTCATGTCAAAGTTGGGCCTTGAGGGGACTTCATTCAATAAATCCCAATTCAATAAACCGACTGAAATAGGCCCTTAGCACTATTAAGAGTGACGTATAAAAATTCGACAACGCTGGGCCTTGGGGGGGACTCATGTCAAAGTTGTACCTTGGGGGGGACTCATGTCAAAGTTGGGCCTGGGGGGGACTCATGTCAAAGTTGTGCTTTGGGGGGACTTCATTCAATAAATCCCCATTCAATAAACCGACTGAAATAGGCCTCTAGCACTAATTAAGAGTGACGTATAAAAATTCGACAACGCTGGGCCTTGGGGGGACTCATGTCAAAGTTGTACCTTGGGGGGGACTCATGTCAAAGTTGGGCCTAGGGGGGACTCATGTCAAAGTTGGGTCTTGGGGGGACTTCATTCAATAAATCCCCATTCAATATACCGACTGAAATAGGCCTCTAGCACTAATTAAGAGTGTATTATAAAAATTCGACAACTGTACCGACTGAAATAGGCCTCTAGCACTAATAGTAATAATAATAATAATAACAGTTAAAAGTATTTTTAACCTAAAACTGTTTATTGTCCGATTACCGTCAAATTTTCTACAGTTTTGTACAGTTTTGAATCTTTTTTGTAGTTTTTCTGCAGATTTGTTCAGCTGGGAATATATAAATGGTGATTTTAATAAGGCATTTAAATAATAATAATAATAATAATAAGTTCAATTAATACTAAATAAGAAAAATAATGTTATTTACATAAAATTAGTGGAAGCACTATCGGTTTCGATAGGACATAGCATTTCTTATTCAGGTGCAAAATACATGCTACTGCCTAGGAGGCAAAAACATGCCTTGCTTTTGACTCCAAGGCAGTAGCACGAATTTTGCACCTGAAGAAGAAAGACCACGTCCTTTTGAAACCGGTAGTGCTTCGATTATTTTTATGATATAAGAAGTTTTTCTTTTTTAATTATTTATTGTACACAAGTTCTTTAATTTTCTATGATGCCATTTACACATTTGCCTGAAACAATCAGTTGCGTCTTAAAAAGGAATTATTTTTATTATACATATATTTAATTAAATTTCAGTTTTTCAAGCCATGCTCTGTAGATTTTTGTAAATTTTATTTCTAATTTGAATGTTATGCTGTAGTGTATAAAAATTAAAGTCAATTATCTGCACTAGGACGTGGGCTTGAGTGTTGTGCCCTGCGTGGGGTCATTCTTAGGGTTTTTAGTTCGTACTTCCGCTTGTTGTAGGGGAAATGTCTAAACGGCTGGACCGGCGGCCATGACCTGGTTTCGATCCAGGCCAATTAGCTTAGAGAAGAAAAAATTTCGATCATTGGTGATGCTGTATATTATGTTGTTTTGTGAGTGCAATATTGAAAAATTGGCATTTTACATGTTGAAATGCTTTGGGTATTTTGTCATTAAAGAAATATTTAATAGTATACCATTTGTTTAAAAACTATTGGTGTGTATCTTTTTTTTTTTTTGCAAAATACACGTCTGAATGCCCCCCCCTCCCCCCAAAAAAATGTAGTAGACTATTATAAACATTTTTTCCCTATCATTTGGAATAGTAAAAAATAGTCTGTACATTTATATGAAACATTTTGCACATTTATACGAAATATTGTCTTATACTGCCATATTAAAGATTATGGGGAAAATGGGATGCCGGCTAACCTGCGTACTGATTGATCTGCAAATGCAATCAGTACCAGTTTAGGTCAAAGCCGAATAAATACTAAGTTTGGTTAAATTTTGTTCATTGATTCGTGAGGTACGGTGTCAACAATATTTTTGATACATACTTACAGAATCACGGACAAACATTTTCCAAAAATGGTTAAATCGTGCTCATGCCATCTCAAAATATTCCGATCCATCGAAAACTAGAATTAAAAAAAAATTATTAATTCAGTATCTTCTTCTTATATATATGTGCGTGCGTATAAGAAAGTAATTTAAAAAAAAAAAAGGATTAAAAAACAGTATATTTTAAAAACTAGTCAGAACAGCTTGTTTTTGGACTGGGCATAATTGAAAAAGAAAGTTATAACGCAGAAATGGGTAAAGTATAAAATATTTTTTCAATTGTAGCATTTCAAGCTTTATCTATTTTGAAAACTGCTATTTTTAGAAAGAACCTCTGTAATACTCAATCAAAGAAAAATACTGAAAACGATTGATAATACTAAACAAAATGTGGTATTCAAAATAGAGACAATCCCAATTCCTATATAGGTGTTCCACAGACTTTGCAGTTTGTGAACTTCACAAATTCCAATAGATATCCTCCAGACATGCTTTTTAACACCTGTTATTCTGGGCTTATTATAAATGAGGATCAGATAAGTGTAGCATCATAGCCCAAAATATTTTTAGAAAAAAATTAGGTTTGCTTCCATATATATATATATTTTTTAATGTTACTTAATATTAATCAGGATCGCTAAAGGACACGTGCTTTATTGTAACTCTTTAACCAATTATTCCTATAATATATATATATAAATCATATAAATTTCTTTTTTTAATTTTCGTGTAAATACATTATAGATAATTAATAAAACAAATATCTGGAAAATATGTATCGTAGCAACGCTGATTAACCTCTTAACTGCACCGGGCGTATATATGTCTCACTAAGCCGTTGCGTTAACTGCTTCAGTTGCGTTAACGCTTCCTATACGCTTTTAGGAAGTATGATCCCTTGTTTTGTTCTGTTAACAGTGAAATTAGTCCCACAGTTTTGGAATGCAATAAAAGGATCTAAATGTGACCTTGATAGTGTTTATCATGGATATACTTATTTCAGACAGGGGGGTAGTGGGAGAAATCGGAAAAGAAATGTTTCTGGAACAGTAAACGTGCGCCTGTGTGAAAAACGGTGGCATTGAGAAGCGAAAGTCGTAAATTTTCCTTGTTATGTAAAGGGTTAATACAAAATAGTTCGTTGAAGATTAAGGTAAATTAAATATTTCAAACAACTTTGTTTTTTAAAGTTTTGGTGTTGTTTCAAGTTTTACAATTGTTTAGTTGCACAGTTTGAGAAGTTAATTCCTGATCCAGAAATTTTGAACGTTTCCTGATATATTTAATTTTAAACGGCGAACGTGCTGTATTAAATGTCTTGGAAAAATTATAAAATATCCTGGAATTATAACTAAGTTCAGCAACAAACAAACAAAACTCTTCAATCAAAAAAAACAAAAACAAAATTCATCGTAATATTTATGTTGGCTATGATGGTAAATTTAGAGAAACCCAAATTAGGAAATTCTAATTATCAGCTCTATTATACAGTCGGCAGCAAAAGTATCCGAGAACTAGCCAATAATTCCGATATCAGAAAAGTACATTTAAAACTGTTTTGTTAAATAAATCCTTGTCGAATCATGTTCATACACTGACTAAGAACATGATTCGACAAAGACTTGTTTAGCAAAGTAATATTAAGTGTACTTTTTTTAGATAGGGATTATTGCTAGTGCGCGGTGCACGCCTATTTCTTCTCCACCCTTTCAGGCCCTCTTAATTAACCTACGTATACCAATTTTGAACGATCTAACTCATTTGGCTGAGATGCAAAAGAAAACGTAATCAGGAGACCTCAAAACGTGTAAATCTGGTGAAAAGTAAGTCTCCCAGGGGAATGCCTTCCATGGGAGGTCTTTCTAAGGAGTCCTAGCCCGCTCGGATACTTTCTCCGATACTTTTGCTGCCGTCTGTACCTACCAGATCCAGAATCTCAGGCTGAGTAGCTAATGGGACACTCTGAATATTCACGGGGAAAAAATCATTTGAATTTCCATAAGGTATGTAAGTTAAAAAAAAAAAAAAAAAAAAAAAAAAAAAAAAAAAAAAAACATCCAAATATCTTTTTACTTTTTAATTACTTTCACACACACACACACACATAAATGCATGTATAATAATAAGAAGAAGATATTGAATTTATCAAATTTTTCGAATTCTAGTTTTCAATGGATTGTCACATTTTGAGATGTCAGGAACACGATTTAACTATTTTTAGAAAATGTATGTCTGTGAGTCTGTACGTATGCTCCAAAACTATTTTTAACTCTGTACCTCATGAAACAATGAACGAAATTTGACCAATCTTAGTATTTATTTGGCTTTGACCTAAACCGGCGCTGATTACATTTGAAGACCAATCAAATAACAGGTCGAGCCGTTATCCCATTTTTTCATAATTTTTAATATGGAATTATAAGACATCATTTTGTATAAATGTATAAAATGTTTCGTATAAATGTTCAAACCATTTTTAACTTTTGAAAATGATAATATATATATATATATATATATATATATACATATATATATATATATATATTTATAATAGTAATAGTCAATTAGAATTTTTTTTGTATATGTAGGGGTAGCGTTTCTCCCTTCAGGAGGAAGTACATTTTTTTTTCGGGTGGCGGGGTGGGGGGGATATTTAATATGGGTATCTACTCATCAATAGCTTTATAAGGCCATAGATCTGTAATATTTTCAAAGTATTCCTTTTTTTTTAACAACAACAATAAAAATAAATAAATGAAATGAAATGAAATGGAAAAGGACTTCTTAGGCAAAAAGGGATATTAAACAAAGAAGAAGGAAAAGAAGCGCCTTTCTTAAGTGTTTTCTTTATAGCATAAACTTGATGATAAATCATTTTAGTAAATAATATGTACTTCGTTGATTTCTATAGAATATATAGATGATAGCCTTTTGGTGGCTGCAACATATCAGTTTTAAGCAAAATTACAGGCAGCAAAATGTACTGCTCGTATTTTGATTCCGATTCCACTGATTACACAATCAAACAGGACGAATTATCCTGATTTTCCTGCTTAAGTAACTATCAAGTTTTAACTATTTTTTTTTTTTAAATAATAAACAAGAATATCCGTTAAAGTAAAGAAACAATTTTTGCTTCCATTACCCGACGATCGTAGGTAATGGAAGTATTGTATTCGGTCCAAAACTTCGATACCGAGTTTTCACGTGTTATACATATTATAAGGTCTCCATAGTCCAAAAGAGTAGATTTTGTCGATTCGTCAGTATGAGAGTATGTGTGTATGTGTGTGCGTGGAATTTTCTGACTATCATATCTCCGAAGCTAATAAAGATAGAGCTACGAAACTTCATTCTTCCCACAGGTCTAATATACAGATGATTTTTCCACCTTTTGGTGAAAATTGGAAGTGGGGTCGTAATTCCGTGTCTCAAATACTGTTTTAACGATTTTCTTGAAAATTGCTATAAAAAACACTCTATTAGATGTCCTTTGATATGTACTAGTTGGTTTGTTCATAAAAATTGATAGGCGTCCGGTATAATTAGCTCAATCTTGGGTCTTGTAAGTGTGTTCTTTTAAAAACGGCTTAACGGATTATTTTTTAAACTCGAAATATTAACTCACCTTTTATATATCGTTTTGTGTATAATTGTTGCTTTCCGCTCAACAATAGACTATGCCAAGTTTTGGTAAATGTTTGTATCTCATAAACAACTGCTCTAACAATTTTCTTCAAAATTGTTACAAAAACCCATTTTAGATATTCTTTTCATGCTTTACGGGATTATTACAGAAAAATTAATAGTCATTCTGATTAGGTAGGTCAGTTTTAGATCTCGGAAATTGTTGTTTCAAAAAATGGCTCTACGATTTTTTTTTTCTGATTTTCTAACTCACTATGTAAACTCTGTATTATATGTTTTTGCATGTGTATCAGCTTTCTCTTACCGGAAAATGTTAGGTCACTTTTATGTCTTCTGATCACATTATCTTCCAAAAGTGCATATGTGTAATAGTAGGTAATGGAGATCGTATGGTTGTTTCACACCAGATTTTTTTTTTTTTTTTTTTTTTTTTTTTTTTTTTTTTATTGTGATGTCTATTTGGTAATGTATAAATTTGATACTACGACCCCCCCACCTCCCTTTTTACTTTTTTTTTCTTTTTGAAGACGAGGAATTACTATCATATGAATTATTATTAAAAAGTAGTTCAGGCAGTGGAATCTGAATTTAATTAGACTCTGCGAAGTGTTCATAACTTGTAAAGCCTAAGATCTAATATAGATGTCAAATATGGTAGTAAATATTTTTTAAAATGATGTAATAAAAATGTAATGTCGGACATCGAATATAAAAGTCTCTACGGATTGGCAACATTTGTTTGTTGTTAGAATAGGTGTACACGAATACTTAAGTGTTTTGTGCCGGCCAGGTGGTTCGGTCGGTAGGGCGCTGCCTTCCGAATCTACTGGTCCCAGGTTCGAATCCTAGTGCGGGCATGAATGTTTGTGTAGTCCTATGTCTTCAAAATATTGTGTACTTGTATAATAAAAACTTGTAAACCCTTGTGGTGTGGATTTTTCGAGATATAAGCGGCCTTAGAGGCAAGCAATAAATCTCAGTACTCATCAAACCAAACCAAGTGTTTTGTAAAAGCTCTCACTTTATATATTAAAAAATACCATACAGCCTAATATTATGGAATGTGTAGTTAATGAAACTTTTATCATCATTTTAAAATTTAAAACTTTTTTGTTTGTTGAAAACTCCTTTTAAATAATACGACATAAAATAAAAAAAGTATAAATAAATTTTATTTTACAAATGGTATTGACTCCAATAAAAAATGTAAAATTCTTTGAAAATAATTCTTTTTATTATTGTTTATTATTATTATTATTATTATATTCTCCTGCCATCTTTGATAACACTTAAATATGTTTAAAGACTATTTATGAAAATTTCTCTTTTCAATCTGCAAATATTTAACTAGTAAAATATTTTTCTCTTTAATATATTGCTAGATTACCGGACTCGTTTTTTATAGTAAAAATATCAAATGATGTGTGTGGGAAAACAATACATGTTTTGAAATTTATTGTTTTTCTTGTTAAAATTCGATAGAGATTTAAGATGCAGAAGAATGATTTCACTAGAAAGGAAAATATTTAAAGAAAAAGGTAACAAAAGTTAGATTACAGTTTAAAAAATATTTCAAAATATTTTTTTTTCTTTGGCCAAAGGAAACGTGTGCTTATTATTTAAAAAAATTCCTTTGTTTTCTACAACTTTCAAAAATATTCATTGTGCTTGTTTAATGAAAAGAAAAAGTAAAATACAATATTTAAAATGAATGCGTTTTAGATATTTTCACTCAATGTTGTTAAATCATATTTTTAAAAATAACTATGCAGAGATAATGGGTTATTAATATAGAATAAATAATTTTTATTTTAGTAGAACAAAATATTAGTTTTGTTTTTCTTAAAATTCTACCGAGTGAATATATGTATTTTATTTTAAATAATGTTTATCAGAAATGCTTAATAACTAAAATTTCAGACTATTTATAATAATTTATTGTATATTTTGCTAAGCAAATTTAAATTTTTTGTATTATGAGGAAAAAATACTATATAATATACATATTTAAAATTCAAATATTAAATTCACAAAGTTTTTTATAGGTTTTTTTTTACCCACAATATAGAAAGTTCGAAATTAATAGACAAAATAATAAATAATCGAAAACGGTAATTGTAAAATTGCTTTAATTAGTTATGCGATTGCAATATTCTTTGGGGATAATTCTAAAATTTAGTAAAATTTTCACTGACCTACTATTGTAAGAACTAAGGCTGAAATAATATTTAACACATTGCAGTTATGCACCATTTTTTCTTTCTTTCTTTCTTTTCTTTTTTTTTTTTTTTTGAAAAACTTTATTTCCCAACTCAAAACTAAATTATAACACTTGATTTTCTCTCTCTCTCTCTCTCTCTCTCTCTTTTTACTTTCACTTACCTATAAGTTACAGGAATAATTGGCTTTGGGTCAAATTTTCAAAAGTGCGTTTTTGTTATATTTGCACGTTTTGAGGTCCAATGAATAGGAAAATCGTGTTTTTGCGGTTAATCGCTCTGTGTGTGTGTGTGTCTGTTATCAGCATTTTTCAAGAACAAATATGAGCACAGATTCCAAACTTGGTATTCTAAATGTGTATTATATAGGGATGCTACACTAAGCTTTTCGTTGAGATGAAGCAAATGGTTCGTGTACAGGGACACAAAAGATTATTTAAATACATTACGTCTATAGGGGAAATTGCAGATAAGTAGAATTTAACATCTATAGGCTGCACTAAGCCAAATTAAATGAATATATATTTTCTATATGCTTAAAAACAGAATATGACAAGGAAATTATATTTAGGTGCACTATGTGGATTGTACATATTCTGAAAAAGATATACAGGGTTAAAAATATTTAAGCGATGACATTCTTTTTTATTGTTAGTGGAAGTGCTTTAATAATATTTTATCATTTTCAGGAAAGTTGCGCAGGAATTGAAAGGAATTTCTCATAGAAATATGGTAAATAATATATGTTTTTAAGCTAAATTTTCATCGCTTGCTTTTTTGTATGTTTACACGTTTTGAGGCTTCACGATTACCGAAGTCAGGTTTTTTAATGTTTGATCTTTGTCTGTGCCACTTAAAAATGCATAATTTGAGGAGATCCAAAAGTTGTATTTTCAAGTTAATATAAATTTGTTGCTGGAAAAGTTTGATCAAGGCTGATAAGTTTCAAGGAATGTTGCATGTAAAAGTTGTCTGTATAATTTTAAGCTAACATTTAATTTTAATCACATATTTTAATTCTATATAAATGTAGGTGCAGTAATGAAATGGGGGTTGAGGGGGCCGTAGCCCCCCTCACACACAATTATTTTTCAAAGAAAGCAGTTCTTAAGCCTAATTTGAATTGTTTCAACATAGGCTTGCATAATAGTACTCGTTATCTACCCCTTTATCTCCAATCTGTATTCATAGTATAAAATCATAGTATAAATCATAGTATATATATATATATATATATATATATATATATATATATAAATATATTTTTTTTTTTTTTTTAACTAAAATGTATTTTATTATATTTACTCATTGGCCAGTAAATACATTAATTGCTGGGATTTTTTCCCTTTTTTAATAGATACTGCATAGATGTTATACTTTTTTAAAAAGAGCTCTTTTTGTGATGACATTATAGATGTCAAGTTATTAGATTTAAAGATAATACGTTAGAATGTTTTACAACTCGATATCATTCGACTGCTTTTATCTTAAAATAAGTGTCTAGTATTAAACAAAAAACAGTCTAATATTAAAGAATAATGAATATCTTTTTTAAAAATATATCAGTTTTGAAGTTGAAGTTATTCAGTTTTGAAGTTGAGCTTCAATTTTTTAATTACAGCTTTCTTATTTCCCATACATAATCCATTAAATTTATAAACAATTGTTGATTCATTCTTGAGAATCATTTACATAAGAGAATTGTTCAAAACGAGTGCAAAACTGAAGAAATATTTTTTTAAATTTAATTTGTAATATGTTATTTTGACTTTTTGACGTTAAAAGCAATTTTTAATTACGTTACAAAACCCAAAATGTGATCATTCATTTAAATTTAGTGACCAGCGAAGTTGGCTTATCTTGCTAGTGTTCGATATAGCATCAAGTTTTTAAAAGCATTTTCATCACATTATACCATGCTTCATACTTTTATTTTTCAAGTTCTCCACATTGGTTCTTTTCAAGTGTTCAACCATATCAGGAAGAATGTTACGGACATTTGGGTTTCTCACACATTTTATTACAACAAATTTGTTTATATTCTCATTATAAACTGTGGTTTAAAGTTAATTTCTTAGATCACAGATAATTATTACAAAAGGGTACTATTAGAAAATTCCAGTATGAAGGAAATGGACAATCCGTAATTATTTAGTACCTCTGCCATAAGGTGATTCTCGTCTGTATTTACGCGAGATTGTGAGAAAACCACGAAAGCTTCAAAAGACTATGCCAACGACTGCGACCTGGGTTGTATCCGGGCACCTTCCGTCATCATCTTTAAGAGCACGTATTTATTATTTATATAGTAAAACTAATTTTAAATGTTGATACATATAAGCGCTATAGTGTTTACAAATTTTTTAAGAGCCTATAAATAATCACAATATTATTTTAATTTAATTGACTGAAGAATGGCGTGTTTTCGCATTTCGAGTATAAAAATCATGTTTATGTGATAAATATCCTATTATTAACGATTTTCAATAATCATTAATATTTTGAAGTTTACTTTCAAGCAAGACTTTTATTATACATTGTGTAAAATGAAAACATACATACCATTACCAAAACTATATATATATGTATATAGATAGATAGATAGATAGATAGATAGATATTTCTTTCTGAAGCGTATAATATAACAGAAAATAAATTGTATGCTAAAAACTAAATAATAACTACGATTTTTTTTTAACCATTTTGCATATTTAAAACATTTTGAAATATTATTTAAGAGAAATTATTTATTATGAATGAATAAATTGCTTTAGTTTTCATACGAAAACATGCTGCTTTCAATGCATCATAAATCATATAGCCTGAAGAAACTAACTAATTTGAAATTGTTTTTCAAACCTATGACGTGCACATTTTCAAAGCAAAATAAATGATGAAAAAATATAATGTTTGCTTTCATTGAATAAAAACTGTTTGTTAAATATGAAAGATAACTGAAACTGTTTTAAAAATCTTCAGGCTGTTTATTAAGCTATTCATTCACTTTACAAAACCAATTAAGTATATTTGAATAGTTTTTACATAAAGCTCCAAATAATAATTCTTCCTTTCTTTCTTTCTTTTTTTTAATGATTTTGATTAACTGAAAATTTTAGAATGGTATTTGAATTGTTTTGTATGCCGAATTTTTGCTAAAATTTCAAAGAAAAATTAATTTTTCATAATTAAATATATTTATAGATAAAAGTTAATTTAATTATATATTTTTTCTCTTTGGAATACTGAAAATCTTAAAATATTTAAAAATATAATTAAAAGGAAATTATTGGTTATGAACGAATAATTGCTTTACTAATTTTATTACTAAAGCATTCTCGTTTCGATGCATCATAAATCATGTAGCATGAAGGAACTGACCCATTTCAAACAGATTTTCTAACTTATAATTTGTAATTTTAAAAGCAAACTACACACACACACACACACACACACACACACACACATATATATATATATATATATATATAGTTGCTTTTATTTAAAAAAAATGGTTGCTAAATATAAATAATAACTGAAACAGATTTAAATTCTTTAATGCTGTTTTTTTTTAATCTATTTATTCATTTTACAAAACGATTTTATATATTTGATTAACGGAAAAATTTATAAGGATATTTTATAATGTTATATATGGAATTTCCGTTAAAATTTTCAGAAATTAATTTATCCATAATTACGATGAGACAACTATTTAATTATTCTAAATATGTATATGTATTTTATATATAATATTTTTTCCAAGATAAAAAATCGTTTTACTAAAGATTTTTTAATTGCTTCAAATTTTTATAAACAACTGCATTATTATGGGAGTCATCGAAATTTGAATTTACAACATGATTTTAATTATTCAAAAACTTGCAGACTGTTTAGAAAACGTTGCCTGGATGTATCAAAAGAAAACACATTATATAAAAAAAAAAAAAAAAAAAAAAAAATTCGAGAACCTTTTTTTTTAATAAAATTAATCCACGCGCTTTGATATTAGAACTTATCGTAAAATATCGTAACTATTTTTAGTTGATACTTAAGTGTCACAATTTGATACATGATTTAATAACTGCATTATTCCTGGTGTTAGCGCAAAAAAATATATCACAGCTGAAAAGAGTAAAATCCAGGCGCACGTTTTTAAAAAAGTTAGTTATTTTAAGATGTACCGTAATTTCTGGTAGATACCCCGTAGGTTATATAATCGAGTTTTGCACCAGAAATTTCAATTGATAAATAAATTTATATTTGTACGAGCTCTTCCTTCGCAAAGTATAAATTTATCAATTAAATAAAATTTCTGGTGGAGAAATGACCTATCTTACCTACGGCTTATCTACCAGAAATTACGGTAATTTTACACTTTGAATAAACTGCAAAACGAAATTTTAGATCAATGAGCTAATGAATCAAGTATTATATGAACGTGGGGTATCAATAAAAAAGGGGGAGTTGTCCGAAATGTAAATATATAACAATATATTTTCATTCTGTGTGTTTTATTGACAAATGTCTTATCGCATATGCGTAAGCATATATATAAATTTAAGTGAATTTTGAAAATGGTCCAAAGACCTAATTTTAAGTTGGGCGCGCATGTGTAATCCACTGCAAAGTGTCATTCAATTCCATTGAATCTTTTTTCACGTGATATCTGAACAAAAAAAGCGTTTTAGATAATCCTTAGTCTTGCAACAGTTTAAAGGTACTTTTTGCTTTTTTAATATTTTAAACCAAATGTAATGCATTTGTTTTTCATTCTATATCTTTTAATGACAAAAGCTTTTCAGCATGTGCTCAAGCTTTATTCACCAATGCCTCTAATTCTCATTAAAATTTTGAAATGCTCTATAGGTATAATTTTAAGTTGATGTATCAGCAAAAACTTACCAGTTGTCCCTCTATTCCATCCAACCATTTTTAAATAATATCCGGATCAATTAATAAAAATATACTCTGTGTAATATGTATAGATTTTATGTGAATATATTTTGCATATATTCATGTATTTTATATGAATATATTTTATATGATATATAATATAAAATACAGCAAGGCGCCAAATTTTGCAAATACATACGGAGGCATACTTATCTGCTATAGAAATGACCATTTGGCACGTAAAGATTCTAATAGGCAGAATTAGGCCCTTATGTAATATCTGGTAGACCATTTTCCGCAAATCAAAATCTTGGCCTAATGCCGCGATAATGAAGTTTACATGACATTTAGTTATTTCAGTTACATTATTTTAATCATAAACACTGTTAAATTTTAAGAAAATGAGTTACTACAAATATGCATTTGCATTGTGTTTGCAGACGATAAAGTAAAATAATAGATATATATGTGTATTTTGTTGCTATATGTGTGTGTGTCTGTATGTATATATATATATATATATAATTATTATTATTATTATTGCAGATTTAGTACAGGACTCCCTTGGGGATTAAATATTTATTGAAAATTTGACGATAAATTAAAATGGTTTACGTTATTGCGTAAGTTATGAACTTAGCGGAGAAGGTCCGAGCTGCTTCGTCGTCAAATCACAAATTCTGCCAAATATGTCCCTTATTAAAGTTGTTTCATTTCTTTGACATCATTTTTTTAATTTTATTTTAAATACTTCTATCACTCGACGCGAAAAAAATGTAAAAACATGTTCAGTTGGTCTATATATACAAAAACGTTATAAATAAATAAAATAAAATAAATAAATAAACAATTGATATTTACCTTAAAATATGAAGTTCTGTTTCTTAGCAACGGTTATTTTTTTAAAATAAATAACAGTTAATAGCAGTTAACATAATAAACATGTAAGCAGTTTCGTATTAATTTTATTCAATCTTTTAATAGATTTATTCTTTAATTTATTTTATTTAATATATTTTAAATAAGCAAATTATTTTAAAAGTGGTATTATTTTAATTAATTAGAATTTTAATTAACTATTCAGACTGTTTTAACTGCAACATTAAAGTATTTTATAGTGTCATATAATCATTTTTCATACCTAAGTTGTGTAATTACTATCCTTTCTTACTTTCATAAAACCGCTAATGGACCCTCTTTCACAAAACCCGAGTTATGTGGTGGACCCCCCCCCCCCTTTACACAGAAAATATTCTGAAGGCACTTTTAGCTTTCATGATGTGCAAAACGTAAAGATATTCCATATTTTCTTTCTATTCTGAGCTATTAGACTGCAGTCTAATTTTATTTATATAGATGTCTGTGCATATTTTCAATAATATCCTTACTTGACCAAGGATTCTGTGATTTATATCATTTTCAGGTTTGATTGTTTGTAATACAACATATATCGATTCAAATGAGAAGTTACTTTTACTTTTGTGAACAAAATATATTCTAAGAATCCACAATCAAACAATCAAACATTATTTATTTCATGCAGTTTTTTTTTTTTTTTTTTTTTAACTATTACTACTATCGTAGTAACAGTGTCTTTAAATGAGGTTTTTATAGATAAGTAAGATAAGTGTGCAGAAGTAACTGACGGATTGGGTTCCTTATTCAATTTAATTAATTAATTTATTTATTTATACCAGATTACATAACAGAAAATTTTTATTTTATTATCTCAGAAAGTCGTTATTAGCATTCACGCATTAAGTATAATTTAGTCGTCCCAAAGTACCACTAATGTTGTCTTTAACCCCTTAACGCGCGGTGTCCTCGCTGCAAGGACGCAAAATTTAAGATCCAGCTGCAAAAATTCATCCCGGAAATTTCTTAGCAAAAATTCACGTTTATAACATATCAGAAAAGGCCGGTTTTTTAAACCTTAAAATTTAAAACTTCTTTTAGTTTAATTTAGTTCATTAATTCCGGTGGCAGTATAATTTAAATGTTACAATTTGTCTTGCGCCGGAAAGGGTTAATGGTCTGAAAATTTAAATGCTAGACCAACATATACACGTTGATAAATATTAAACTGACAGTACTCAGAATATGATATTTCCAGTTCTTTTGATCAAACCTGATCAACGTTCCCAACTTTTATAATTTATTCACGTGCACTTTTAGTCCCGCCTTCTTTTTGCACCAGAAATTTTGTAGATTATTTTTCTTTATTATGTGATAACTATTAAATAAGAAGAAAATCATTTTTCAAAATTTCCGGTGTGTAAAAGAGGCGGGGCTAAAAATGTTCGAGAATAAAGTATAAAAGTTGGGAACTCTGAACCTGATTGAAATATACGAATTATGTTGTATAAGGTCATGGGGCGGAAAATCATGTGAAAATAATAATAATAATAATAATAATAATAATAATAATAATAATAATAAGTTTACAAGTTTAAAAATTTACGAGTTTTTGAAACTTACGATTTTAAAATAATTTCAAAATTTAATTTTAAACATAAGTATTCCTGTATTGCTACTTGTAAATTAGTCAAACCTACATTATTACACGTTTTTTACAAAAGAAAAGAATAAAATTTTATTTTACATGATTTGAAAAAGAATATATATATATATATATATATATATATACAGTTCCCACCGCTTACTAAAATCACATTCGTTCTGAACAAAGTGGTTTTATTAAGCGGCTGATGTTTATATCCGGCGAACGTTCCTGCACTTAAGAAAAAGGTATTACTTCCCTGAATTTCAAAAGAAACTTCAAAAGGTAACGAATAATATAATTAGTAAACAATATTAATTAATTTTTGGTACATAATTAACTAATTGTTTCTTCGATATAAGTAAATTAAACGCATTGTAAGTTCCCGTGCACTTTCGTTAGAGGAAAATCATCATTACTTTACGAAAAGTTCATGCTGGTCTTATAAATTTAAATTCTTTTCGTTTAAACCTCATGAATTATAGTTATTTCAAAATAAGAACTAGAAAGTGCCTTCTAATAATTAGAAAAAAAAAATCATTTCAAATGAAATTTGTATTTTATTACTGCGCTTTGAAAAATACGTTCCTTGAAATTGTTACAGAGATAAGTGCTGGAAGTATAAAATCTTGAACAATGAGCGATAACGGAGGGTTTGTTGTGCTTTAATTTCTTTTTCTATTAAAGAAAAAAAAATCACAATGTTAATAAAAAAAAATTTTAGTGTGCGTAAATGATATTTTTGGCTTCTGAGAAGATATTTTTGAGTTCATTAACCGGTGATGCTGATTTCATTAAGCGGCGGCTTTAAAAGTAGTTTGTATTGATTTGATTCCGTTCCTGGCAATTTGATCAGATTAAGCTGATTTTATTAACCACTGATTTTATTAAGCGGCGGTTACTGTATATATATATTTTTTTTAATGTAAAATGTAAACCAAATCCGTAAAAAAATATTGTTATTAATAATGTTTCATAACAAGGAAAAATAAATTAAAAATTTCAACAGAAATATATATTTTTTTCTATATCAGTTTCATTTTAAATGCCTCATTAAACTTAGTGCAAAGAAATTTCTTATTCTTTGTAAAATTATTTTTCTCTGTTAATTCTTCCATTTTTACATGAATATACAAATATAACTTGTTATTATTAGTCGCGAAGTAGAAGGCATTATTTCAAATTAATTTTTATTCAAATCGTAAGTTATACTGTTTTAAAAGAGAATAATACATTATTGAAGTGAAAGAATGAGTTTTCTTTTGAAAACAAATGAGTTATTTCCGTAAAAAGTAAATTGAAAAATATTATTTGGTTGAATGAAACGGGCAATAAGTTTTGAAAGTTTTTTTTTTTTTTTTTTTTTTTTAACATACAGAAAGTAAAGTGGGGTAAATGTAATTTTTTTTTTTTTTTGCATAGTTCAAATTCGACTTCCTTTCTCTCAGTTTCTATTATACTTATGCTTCTGAAAATTTTTAGGCTTAATTTTGAGGGGGATGGGGGGGGGGGGGGTATTATGATACAATTTGGAAATTAAATTATTTTCTTATAATAAGCTATTTTCATGCATGAAAAAAAAATGTTTTTAAAATATTTAAATTAATGTTGATAATTCGTTAAACACAACTTAAAAAAAAAAAAAAAAAAAAAAGAAGAAGAAGAAAGAAAGAGAGATGAGTAGGAGAGGCATACATTTATTTTAAGAGCAAAAAAACACAAACTGAAAATGAAATATTCTTAGTATATGCTATTGTTTTTAATAATAACAATATTAATTTATTAATATCGTTAAAAATAATTTTTTAATTAATTTCGTTAAAAATAATTCTTTTTTAAAATAAAAATTTTAAAAATTGCTTGCAACTCATAGTCATATTTTGCAAAATAGTATTTCTGGACGTATTATTATGTATGTATAAGTGTATGTATAATGAATGCGGTATATTATTTATAAATGCTGTATACACATTTATATTTTGGTAAATGAAGGAGGTGGCTCAAAAATCAAAGGTGTGTTTTAATATATATTTTACGGATGAGAGAACAATTTATTTCGGACAGCAAAAAGGTGTCACTATTTTATTGTAGATTACCCTGAGAAAAATAATAAAAGAACCATGTCGAATTAAAATGCTTTAAGAGAAAAAATAACAATAAAAGAAATGTACAGAATTTTAGTACATCATGAGATAGTATAATAAGAATAAAGTTTAAGACATGGACAATGACAATGTGCATTTGTATTTTTGTACTTTTCTGGTACAATTGGTAAAACTGCATTCATTTTAAGCTTGTTAAAATACTCCTGTTATTAAAGCTTCTCTTCATGAATTCTCTTCAGGACATAAGTACAATATCAATAAAGTTTCTTTAATTTTTTTCTAAATACGCGAAAAACTTTAAAGAATTTCTTTTCTAATTATCAAATACATTATTATTATTATTATTACTATTATTATAATTAGTTTTATCTGATTATAATTATAAACAAAAATGTAGTAATAAAAATATAATTATAATTAATATGATTTAACTATAAATGTTTTTATCTGAGTTTTACTTATTATTATTTTATTATTTTTAAAGAAAGAAAAGCGAGAGAGAGAGAGAGAGAGAGAGAGAGAGAGAGAGAGAGAGAGAGAGGTCAAATAATTAATATCATGATTTTACAACAGACGAATAAATATGTATACTTTTTAATAATAATGTTTTTTTTTTTTTTGGGGGGGGGGGGGGGGGGGTAAAAAAGTTTGTTTTATTTTTCATTTTTTATTTTTTCTTATTGATAAGACGGGATTTTAATTACATTAGAAGTAAATTAAATATACAATTATAGAGCTAGCTTTCATTCAAAGATGAAACGAGAATGAGGAAAAACGCAACCATAGCCAAACAGGCAATAACTTTCGACATTCTGTAAACATAACAACCCCATTCAGCTTTTAAGCCGCTATCAGACGAAAGACCGCATAAACTGCATTAGCCTATAGTTCAGCATAAACCGGTTTTTCACGAGGAAAACTGACGAAATACCTTCGTTTGATACTTTTGTATAGTATATACTTTTTATATACTATACCTAACGTATAGTCTACTTTCACGCATTTTCGACTGTTTTACGCTCTCTTCGTCTGGTAAAAAAAATTGCGGCGACGCATGCGTATTGGTAAGTTTACTTCTGCTTGTCGCATCCCTCAATATAAAGGCTCCCTAGTTACAATAACCCTGATTTTTGAAAAGAAATAAATATATTCGCCAGATAATTTGGCGATGTTGTTTTCCTGCCAAGGTTGACAGATATCAAAGCTATTCCGCTGCAACATCTTAGTGTCTTATATCAGATACTTTGTTTAGACATTTGAAAACAAATTTGACTTCAAATTATGATAAAGTATTTATCATTTTCATTTTAATTAGTATATTAGTTGGATATTTATTGTGTAAATATCATCCTCTGAAATGAAATGTTTACGTTTACCATTGTATATGGAAGTTAGTCCTTTATTTTTTCTATAGTTTCGGAATTGAAAATTTAAACTTTATCAATTTTACAGTAAAAATAACTCAATCTAACGCATGCGGATAGGGTAACTTCTATATAATTACACCCAAATATGGGGATTAAAATCGGGAGATAATTTCCCTTAATTTTTAATATTTTTTTTATAAAACTAGGGGGCTCTGTCCCCTGCTCGCTCCGCTCACAACCCACGGTTCACTTCACTTGTTAACCCCTGTGAGGCTTTTCACTGAATAGGAATATTAATAGTGTGCAAAACAAAGCAAAAGCGCAGAAAAATGTTATAGAAATTCCCATATTTAATGTCAAATTAAAATACAAATGATATTTAATACCACATTTTTACTTTCCGAACACCATATTGAGGACAGTATTGTAATCATGTCAAAAATCCGAATTTGAGATTTTGATGATTCTATACGTGTCGAGGTCCCCTTAGTCCGTTTTCACTATTTTTAGGATGATGTATGTATGTGTGTGTGTGTGTGTGTATGTGTATATGTCTGTGATTTAACACGCTAGCGTCTAAACGCTATGTTCGAAAAAGCTGAAAGTTGGTACGTATATTGTAAGTTACCACAGTACGAACCCTATTGATTTTGGTGAATCTAGCTCGTATAGTTTCTTTTACAGGGACACCAGGAAAAATTCTTTATCATTATGGCCAATGGGGCCAAATTTTTAAAAGTGCGATAGCGTCTAAACGCTTTATTAATCTGAGAAAAAAAAATTGTACACATGTTATAGGTCACAGTTGCACGAACTGTATAGATTTTGGTGAATTTAGAACTTAGTTTTTTTACAGGGGCACAAAGAAAAATTCTTTATCATTATGGCCTATGGGGCCAAATTTTTAAAAGTGTGATAGCGTCTAAACGCCTTATTAATCTGAGCTTAAAATTTATATGAATATTATAAATCACTGTTTCACTAACTATAAGCATTTCAGTGAATCTAGCATTTATGGGTTTTTACAGGGACACAACGAAAAATTCTTTATTATGATCTATGGGCTCAAAGTTCAGTAGCGTTAAATAAAACATGCAATGCAATATATGGAGAAAAATACTCAAACACTCTATTATGGTTTTCTCTCTTTTGTTTGTTTAACAACTCCTCTTTCTTTATTTTATCTACAAAACTGTTAATTACTCAATGTTCGGAAAGTCGAGTGGAGTCACTCCAGATTTTTTTAATATCTAGACCATTTGGTTTTACAACTTTAGTACTCGTATATGACCCCCCCCCCCCCCCTTAGCAAATTTAAAATTTTTGTCATTATTTGACGATAAATTTTTTGGTGTAACAGCTTTTTTTTTTTTTTTTTTTTTTTTTTTAAAGAAGAAGAAGAGAAAAAGAAAGAAAAAAAAATGTCGTTCTTACAATCTAAAGCCTATACATTTTTTCTAATGCCTATACTTTATAGGTGATGATTTTTTACTTTCCGAACACTATAGTGAGGAAAGTATTGTAATCATGTCAAAAATCCGAATTCGAGATTTTGATGTTTCTATACGTTTCGAGGTCCCCTGAGTCCGTTTTCACTATTTTTACGATGATGTATGTATGTGTGTGTGTATGTGTGTGTGTATGTCTGTGAGTGAACACGCTAGCGTCTAAACGCTTTGTTCGAATAAGCTGAAAGTTGGTGCGTATATTGTAAGTCACTATAGTACGAACTCTATAGATTTTGGTGAATCTAGCACTTATAGTTTTTTTACAGGGACACAAAGAAAAATTCTTTATCATTATGGTCTATGGGACCAAAATCTGAAAATTGCGATAGCATCTAAACGTCTTCTTCAAATGAGCAAAAAATTTATACACATATTATAGGTCACAGTTACTCAATCTGCATAGAGTTTGGAGAATCTGGCATTTACAGTTTTTTTACAGGGGCACAAAGAAAAATTCTTTATCATTATGGCCTATGGGGAAAATTTTTAAAAGTGCGATAGCGTCTAAACGCTTATTTAATCTGAACAAAAAAATTGTACTCATGTTATAGGTCACAGTTGCACGAACTGTATAGATTTTGGTGAATTTTGCACTTACAGTTTTTTTACAGGGACACAAAGAAAAATTCTTTATCATTATGACCTGCGGGACCAAATTTTTACTTTCTTCTATAGTTAATAGAAGAAAGATTTGGATTCGAAAAAATTTTCGACCTCGGATTTTTGATGGATTTACACGTTTTGAGAGCTGTAGAACACGATTTCACCATTTTTAGAAAATGTCTGTCTGTTTGTCTGTCAGTCTCTGCGTGGGTGTGGCAAACTTTCGTGGCAACTGTGTCTCAGGAACTACTTCACAGAATTTCATACAAATTGGTATGTAGTTGCACCTTGACATAAATTAGTGCCTATCAACTTTTGGTAAAAATTGTCTTACAGGTTGCGTTGCCATCCCGCTTTTTCTAAATTTTTAACATGGTGGTATAGTACAAAATTTTGTATAAATGTGCATAAAGAAAATTATTTTTTAATAATCATTATGAAATTTACCGGAATTATTTATAATAGAGATAGTCAACTGGGAAAAAAATTTTGTATGTGTAGGAGCCTCGCCTTCCCACCCCCCTGGGGGGGATTTTCATGATGGGTATCTTTCAAAAGAGCTCGCTAGTACCTATAAAACGAAAGGTTGAACCATAGATCTGCGATAATTTAAAATGAAGTTATCGATTTTTTTTTAATGTAATATTGACAATAAAATTGACTTTTTCTGGATATTTAGTGTTATACTACTTCTCTAATATGGAAATCATCTGCATTATCATGGAAGATAATTTTTTTAAATAATAATTTTAATAAATTATTTTTACTGAGTGAATTTCTATAGGAAAATATAGAAGAAAGTCATGTGGTGGCCACAACATACTAGTTAAAAGTCATCTAAACGCCTTATTCAATTGAGCTGAAAATTTATATGAATATTATAAATCACTGTTGCACTAACTATAAGCATTTTGGTGAATCTAGCATTTATAGGTTTTTTACAGGGACACAACGAAAATTCTTTATCATTTTGATCTATGGCTCAAAGTTCAGTAAGGTTAAATAAAACATCGTGTAATATATGGAGAAAAATACTCAAACTCTTTATTATGGTTTTATCTCTTTTGTTTTTTAACAACTCCTCTTTCTTTACTTTATCTACAAAACTGTTAATTACTCAATCTTCGGAAAGTCGAGTGGAGTCACTCCAGATTTTTTTTTTTTTTTTTGCCGTAATTCGATATACAAAATGTGTCCCAGTGATGTTTAATTCTGTAATTTTAAAAATCATTAATGCGAAATTACAATATTTATAAATGAGTTTGATTTTGACTCTATTTGGAACAACTTGCAGGTTGGTCCACAACTCTATTTGGCGATCACTTCGAAATGCAATTTTCAGATGCGGTTGCCCTGGATTCCAAACATAAACGAAGTGAAAACGCGTTTTTCAAAATGCGTCCCTTTTGAAATGTACATAAAAAAATTAAGCCTATTTTTAATATTAATAAAACAAATATCTGAATCCTTAATTACCTTTCCTTACTTTACATGAAAGAAATAACAAGGATCATCAGTATGCATAAATATATATATATATGCTTAAAACATATTATGCATTTAAACCATTTATTTTCTGCAGTTGCCGAGAAAATACCGATTATATAAACCAGATTTCCTAATCCACCAAAAAATTTCAAAATCATTTCCCTCTGTAAATAATTGACTAAAAAAAAAAAAGGTACTTACGTATTAACGCCACCGCAGCTTGAGATTAAGTGCCGTGAATCTACACCTGAAATTTTTGCGACAAATCATAAAATAAAACACTTTATTTAAAATCAAAACACTTTCAAAATTCAAAACACTTTATTTAAAAACAAAGTAGTCAATCGAATTTCGGTGGAAAATGGGCCGATATAGAGTTTAACATTGATTTAAAACAGTCTCTATTTTCTTTCACCTGATGCTGTCGCCATATGAACTCTGATATATAAGATTCCAAAAGATGTCTCGCTGTTCCCATATGTCTCTTGTGCGCGAATAACAAGATTTCTCTTTATTGGCGCATTAGCGCAACTTCTGCTGCGGTGGCGTTAATACGTAAGTACAAAAAAAAAAAAAAAAAAAAAAAACCCAGCAAACACAGAACTATCATATTGACACCAAAATGATATCTTGCGACAAACACGAAAGGTATCATTACGATGCCAGCAATTCGTAACTTTTCTGTGTCGAAACTGTCCGCGAAATCGATACCCGTAGCGATACGGGAATAGGTGTCGGTCCGGCATCGCGTATCTGATACGGATACGAACGCCACCGATAGCTCCGATACGAAAATGTTAAAAAAATGACACTTCATCGATACCTTTATGTTGCCATTTCGATGCTTATATTTGACGCATATATGATACATATCGGACTTGTGCCAAGCTGCCGACAGTTATTCGAAAGTCTGCGTTTCCTGTCAATTTTAATATGCATAATTTTAATATTTTCTATACATAAACACAAAATAATTATTTTTACAGGTATCGATTTCTTTTCTTTAATATTTATATATATATATATATTTAACTATATTTTAACGGTACAGTCAAATGGTGGTAACTCTGACAAAAATAAATTAAATAAAAATCAGCAGTTTAAAAATATTTTTACTTAAAAGTTTCAAAAAATTATTAGTTCATTTTTCGCAATTGACGATTAAAGAAAACCATAATTTAAATTAAATATATATATATACATATATATATGTATTTCATTATGGCATGTAATTACATTTTTTTTTTTTTTTTTTAGTTTTAAGTAGTCCCAGTTGAATGATTTACTAAATCAAAACTAAGAATTATTAAAAGTAAATCCATTTTAAAAATTCTGTTGCGGACAATCTTTATTGTAATTAAAAAGCAACTAATTAAAGCTTTGAGTTTATCCACTAATATATATATATATAAATACATCTATCAAAGCATTTTTTTTTTCTTTAAAAAGAAAGGCTTTGATAAATTATTTTGATTTTAGTAAATTATTAGATATAAATTTCTTTTTCTTAAAAAAAAAAAAAAGCTTTTATAAGTTTTATTTTTATTATTATTCTTTAAATTTGAACAGTCCATAAAAAATGTTTCATAAAAGGCATATTTATATATGTATTAGCATGCAGTGTTTCAGATATTCCAGATCATTGCACAGCACTCTCCACCAGAAAATCACTCTCAATTTATTTAAACCACAATTTAGTATTATACAGAGATTTCTTGTGAATAATACTACGGAATGTTTGCAGTTCTTTTGTTACACACTATGTCTTCACTACTGAAAGAGAGGAATATTACATCAGAGGACAAACAAGCTTAGAAACAATCCATCACCCCCCCCCCTTTCCAGTGTGAATTATGATTTTAAATCAAAAATTATTGTTGGTCAGTGCAATATATAATAGGGTAGAGTGTAAAATTTGTACCCCCCCCCCTTTTAGCAGGTCAAGATTAGATATGACCCTAGAAAAAGTTTCATCTGTCGCTATGAGAACAAATGAAACACACAGTACAAGAAAGTGGCGTGTAGTATTAGAGTGTTTGAATTTATGTGTGGGAGGTATTGAGATGAGTCTCAGCAAGGTTTTCTTTTTTAATTTGAACTAAAAATTGTTTACATTTTTAATTAAATTATTAATTTAAAAAATATATATTTAATACATTACAGATTTTTTCAGCAAAAACAAATCTTTTTTTTTTTTTTTTTTTTTTTTAAGTTTTTAACAAGAAAAAATTTGTTAATTTTTTAAGATAAAATAAATGAATAATTTAAGGGAAAATACTTTTATATTACATTTAGATAAAATTTCATTACTGATTTGTTTTAATGTTTTATGCAAATTTTTTATTGAATTGCAAATAAGTTTTGATTGTCTAGTCTTAAATGATTCTTATTCATGCTACTTATACATAAAAAATTCTGAATCATAACAGCTGTTGCTAAACTGTTTGACATCACATTTAACGTCTATTTCAATTATTTTATAATTGCCAAATTTTGTGTTTTGGGGAGAACTGACAGTAAAATTGTGCACAAGGATTAAGCACAAATTTTCTCAATATGATTTCACTGATTTATAATTATTTTACATTGTAAAAATTTTCAAAAAATAAAACAATCTATTCAATGCACCTACTCAGCAGCATTATTCGCAATAAAATTTTTGACATTATCCTTGAAGTTTTGCTTCCCACATGGCAAAGAGGTTCTGCTCTTGAAGTTAGTAGACAGGAAATACTGGATTTGATTCCAATCTGTGTTTAACAGTTTTCTGGGTTTTTTTCTGAAATTCGATTAAATACAGGATAAAACCATTTAGAAAGACCCTCACTCTTCCAAATCCTATGACCTTTGTGTAGTCAACCAACTTTAATACTTTATTACATTGTTTACCTAAACCATTGTATAAAGCACAGCACTATTGAAGCCCAAAGTCTACCATGAGATGTAGATGCTGAATCAAGTCACTGCATGCCACTCACATCTATGCCTAGCACGCTTGCCAGACAGTTTGCTATAAGAGATACTTACCATGAATTCCTTTGTATTCAGGTTTTCTTGCCACTCACAGAAAAAACATTGAATTTTTCTTCGGCAGGAGTTTCCAAAAACAATTTAAAGTTAGCAATTAAAATTTTTCATTTTCTTCATTCTTTTTTGATAATTTTCTTCCTTCAACATTTGTACAAAAAGATTATGGTTCTGAGTTTGATTTTTACACAAAATATGTTTTTTGAAATGCAATTCGCATGTTGTGGTCCCTAATTCTCAACACCACATACATTGGTTTAACAGAGAATTATTTAATAATTTTTTGTTAAATTCTTGCATTCTGAAAAAAAAAAAAAAAGATGATCAAATAAATATGTGATGCTACAAATTTATAAGAATTTTCAGGCAAAAACTTTTTTTTTTCTTCCTGTCCTTACCTTCTGCAGAGATTGGGGGAGAGGGTTGTTTATTTGTGAAAAAGCAAATTAGGATCTAGTGAAGTGTATTTTTATTTCATGTGGAAATGACAATATTTATTTTAGGAAATTTATGAATATTTCTTATAAAAATAAATTTGTTAGCCATATTTGAAAGATAACAATTGTTACTAGTGCAACCAATATAATTTTTTGCAGGATTAAATCTTACAAATGAACAGGAAAAAAAAAATCTAAAAAAAAGATTCTGAAAAAGAAACTTTTTTATCAGTGTCCTAAAAAGTAGTAAATAAGGCAAAATTTTCTGTACTGAAACCAATTAAAAGTTAAAAAGCATTCATTGATGATAAAGTGTGTTATTATATAGTAGAATGTATTCATCAATGAATGCTTTTTATCTTTTAATTGGTTTGACTACAGAAAATTTTGCCTTATTTACCACTTTTTAGGACACCGATTAAAAAAGCATTCTTTTTTTTTTATATTATTTTTTACTTGTAACTTAAAAGCTAGTCCCTCATATTCATAGGGATGACCCTCAAGTCAAAATATAGCAGAAAAGTGGCTCGATGACACACCGGCAGAAAGAAAGACAACCTGGCTGAATATAAGGCAAAATTTTCTGTACTCAAACAAATTAAAAGATAAAAAGCATTCATTGATGACAAAGTGTGTTATAGGATCTAGTCATCAATGAATGCTTTTTATCTATTAATTGGTTTGAGTACAGAAAATTTTGCCTTATTTACTAATTTTTAGGATGCCGATAAAAAAGCATTCTTTTTAATTAGCAATAAACAATTTAGAATTAAACAAAAAACATTTTTAAACACTTGCCCTCAAGTGAGTTCGAACCTATGACCTTTGGATTCATAGCCCAGCACTTTTGCCTCACAATCACAGCGTTCACAGGTGAAATCGCTTTTGCTACATTTCTGCTTCCTTAGGCTCAAAATATAGCAGAAAAGTGGCTCGATGACAGACAACCCGGCTGAATAAAAAAGCATTCTAAAAAGTCCATATTGTATTGTGGCCTGAAAAAGTCCCCATATTAGAAATACTATATTGTGATGAAGTACAACAGTTAATTTACAGGTCTACAACTTAAAAGACACTTATTTTTGTAATATGAACCATGATATATAATATACTTACCAAATTTGAACTCAATCGACTGCAATATTCAAGATATAATATGGCCTTTATTTATATATCTCTTTATTTATAAAACAAAAAGAATTCTACAAATTTTCATCATGATAAAGAATCAGTTAAAGGACACATAATTTAAAGAAATTATTTCCTTAGTATTTATTTATTTTTTTATTTTTTAAATCTCACAAAATAAATACATTCATGTAATTTAAAATTCAGCTTCTTTCAGTCATGTTCTCTGCCAATAGCACTTTGTCCATATTTGTAGGTGAAGAAGAAACCCTAGAGAAATATTAAGAAAAATACAAACAATTAGTACATTTATTATAAAATAGGAACAAAAAAGTCCAGCTTTCACATTTCAGAAGGGAAAAAAAAAAAAAAAAAAAAAGAATTAAATATAAAACACAAATAAGATTTTGTTTCCTACTTTTTCCAACCAGTGTTCAATTAAAAAAAAAAAAAAAAAAAAAAAAAAAAAAAAAACACCCTTCACACCAACACCACATTGTCTCCCAAGAGGTTGTACGAAGCACCATGCCATTGCAGTGTTAACTTGAACACACAAAGCAGGTTTCAAATCGAGTCACAATAGCCCTGCTCATACACCTAACTTGCTCACTAGATTTGCCATAAGTAAGTTACCTATCATGAACTTGTTTTAGCTTTGGATTTCTGCCACCTGCAAAAGGGAGCATTAAATTTCTCTGGGGCAGGAATCTACCAAAACTTTTGAAGTTAGAGATTCTATCAATTTTCATTTCTACGCCTCCTTCAATGTTTAAGTGTGAAAAGTTGCAATGCCATGCTTATTATTTATTTTTTTGCACTAAACAAGCACTAATGCAATTCGTGTGTGACAGCCCATAATTTGCAGCAATCAATACTTCATAAAACTCGTCAAATTTAAAACAAATGCTTCAGAAAAATCAGACAACTTAAAGAAAAAAAAAATTAATTAAAATAAAAAATTGACATTTAGAAAAGGATAACCATAAAATGCAAGAACTCTCGACAATTGTTTTGGGCTGAAAGAAAACATGATCCTTTGTCAGCTGAACGCAGTATGTATGAGTGCTGCAAACAAAGTGGTAACGCATCTCACACAAATAAATGAAAAAGAAAATTCAAAACCCAAAAGTGGGCGGAGTTAAAATCAAAAAAGGAAAAAAGGGGTTAAACAATCTATATAATATTTCTCTAACGTGGAGCAATTACGATTATATTTTGTAGAAACGATACGTTAGTGACAATAAAATACACGAGGATTATATATATATATATAAACAACATTTAAGCATGCGGACTTAGTTCAGTGACCTAATAAAAAAAATGAGGACATTTGTCTGATGAGATAATTATACGGAAAAAATTACTTTTAAAATTTGCATCTTTACAATCTTTGCAAACGTCGTTTTAAACCTGGCAATACATTATAGCTAGAAACAAAATATGAACTTTGTGTTATAAATTGACTAAAAAACACAACAATAAAAAATATAATTAAAATAGGTACTAAGTTTTTTTTTTTTTTTTTTTTTTTAACAAAAAATTATGCCAAAAATGAATTAATTAAAAGGCATCGCCAACATGGCGGTAAAAAATTAAAAGTCATCATAGGGGACCTATACTAAAGCTAACCTACCTGGGGATGTATGAAAAAAAAAATCATATTGGGTGGTGAAATTGGTATAAAACTTACAAGTTTCAAATTTTAAAGATAAGTTTACAAAAAAGAAAGAAAGAAAGAAAGAAATTGTGAAAATTTCACAAGAGTTTGCTAATTAAAAAAAAATTGGTAAAAGAAAAATTTGAAATGAAATGCACAATACATGAGAAAAAAAAGGGGGGAAGGCAATTTAACAAATAAAACAAAAAAAGGAAAACAGAATTATTCACACATCTATTCACCTGGTGCAAGAAGCCCAAAGGAGCGAGAAAAATTATATATATATAAATAAATGGAAAAAGCACCACACAACTGGTGTTAAAAAGCAATAATTACAAAACTTTGAATAAACACCATAAAATGCAAAAATTGGCAACAATTGTTTTGGGTCAAAAGAAAATACAACTTTTTGTCAGGCGAACAAAGCAGCAATGCACCTTGCCGATATATCCAATATTAAAATGATGAATATTGTTATGAATATATAAATAGTACTTGTTTTTATGTAATTTTAAGTGTTAATTTATTTTTCGAAGTGAGGTCCTTACACGTGGTGTGAAGATTCTGCAAAATTTAATTTTTCTGTAACCGAAATTACATTAGTGCGGCCTTGTGCGTGAATGCAGCCCATATGCGGGTTTTTACAGTATATATATATATATTTATTTATATATCTATACGTATATATATATAAACAGTACCCGTCACTCAGTAAAATCACGTTTGTTCTGAGCCAAAGTAATTTTATTTTAAGCGGCTGATTTTTATATCCGACAAATATTCCCAAACTGTAGAAAAAAATATTTCTTCTACTAATTTGGAAAGAAATTTCAAAATGGAACAATAAATGGAAATAATAAACATGATTTAAATTTCAAAAAGATATTTAACTAATTATTAATTGAAAAATAATAAATTAATCTGTATAAAATTAAAAAACACATAATACACATTGAATTAATTAATATTTCTACATTAATTAAATATTAGGCTTCTAAAAAATTATTAGTGATTTTTTTTTTTTCTTTACGGAGAATTAAGCATTTAAATCTTTACAAAAATGTAGCATTAAAGGCCTGCTCCCAAACTTTCATTATCCATCTGAGTTTATGAACAAGTTCATACGGTCTATATCAGGGTGCGAAATTTCCGCTTGCCAGCTCGCCAATGGCAAGTAAAAATTTAATCTATTTATATACAGAATTCTTACACGATTCAGTGACAGAAAGCATTCTTTTTATAGATTTAAATATGACAAAACTTTGCCATCTTATAACCTCATATTTAACCTCTCTTTTTACTCTTGGAATGCCGAGTCTGTATGTACGCTGCCTGACGATCACCCTAGCCCGAGAAAGGAAAATTGCTTAGTGCATGCCTAAAAGTTTTAATCTCTTCGGCAGTTTCGTTTCTCCTACCATTATTTCTCTAAGCAGAGTAAGAATAGACAAGCAGATAGCCTATTTTTCTGTTACCCACTATCCGAGATAAGAGAAGTGAGAAAGTTTGCCTATGTGATATTGGCACATAAAAATGAGCCCGAACCCTTTTAAAGTTACTGCCTATGTTTATTAATGATTAAAAAACAGTTCATATTTTCCAGTGTTTCACTGAAACCTTAATGATTGGTGCTTCTAATGATTTGTAAGCAACGATTTTATCGAAAAAGTTATTCCAAAATGGCTATTTCAAATGACAATAAAGGACAAGTTATACAAATCGACATTCCGTTACAAAGATAAAATGGATGAAAAAGACATTTCTCATGTAAAAAGTTAAATAAATAAATATATTAGGTAAATAAAGAAGCTTAATCTTTCATAATAAAAAGGTTTTCACAGGATATTGTTTGACAAAGAATTTTTTTTCCTTCTTTTTTTCTTTATTGACTCTTTGCGTCAACGTGACTCTTCAACGTTTTTATTTTAGGTATTTTAATCTTTTTCAAATTTTTAATACAATACATTAATGATTTTTAATTATAGATGATTATGAGACATGATGATATACGACACACTTTTAATATATTTAATTTTAGGCATATTTGTAAAAGGATTTCAAATAGTTAGGAAAAATAACAAGCCAAAAATGTGAAAAAAAGAAAAAACATGAGCATGACAACTCTATTTGTGGCTAGTAAAACTTTTTTTTTTTTCGGGAAGTGTAATCTGAGTTGAAATTTCGGGCTCTGGTCAAAATTTTTTGCTTGAATCTTCCACCGCTAAATTTAAATAACAATTTTGCCCTACTAAGCCCATAAATTAAAAAAGTTAATTGCTAGTAAATAGTAGTGGAAGACTTCGGGGCAAATTGTGGCCCATATTAACCAATATGAGCCTTGCAATGTGATGTATCCGTCAACACATCTAAATTAGAATTTTCATCTTTACTCGGTACTCTAATGCAACTCTTGAACATGAGAACTAATCCAAGATTTCAGTAGAAGATATTTCAGTTGAACTTAGGAAGTTTTCATCAATCTTAACACAATGAAGGAAGTCCTTGTCAAATTGTTCATGAACTTCAAAGATGGAACATTTTTTCTTCAGAATCTTATTCGGACTTAATGCTAAGAAGCATTTTGTGACTATGTCATTGTACTCTCCCAAAACATTTTTATGCATAGTGTAACCATGTTTCCTACACCTAGCAGTGAGGACGATTCTAAAGGCCTGGTGGGCTGGCAAATTGACTGACAGTTTAGGATTTGGTAAGCACCCAAACATTTGGTGTTCCCTATTGTTTATTTTCAGTAAACGACAAGGTTTATCACCCCTATTTTAACACTAAACTCGTCGACTCTGCATTTGTACAGAGGCTCCCATGGTCATAAAAAATGCAGTCAAAGAATAATGCATTGAATACAAGAAACTGACAGATTTTGCTGCAGTGGTTACAGAAAATGATGCAGATTAATCACAGACATCGATTTCTGATAGATTTTTTTGGCTAATTCTTTTCTATTAATAGCATTTAAAGCTCTGATTCCCGATTAAGTGGTTGAATTAGGCAGAAAAAAATAGTTTTGTGTGTTACAACATTAAATATGCAACCTACTATGCAACGCAATTGTTCTAAACCAGAATAATTTTTTCAGTTAGCATTTTGTTTCATTTCATGAAAAAATCAGAGGACTGCAGATATCACTCATGTTTTCTTATTATTATGTTAATCCACAGGCAAATTCACTCCTTTAAAGCACCAATGTTTCTTTCTTCCTTAAAAAACTAAAGGTATTTTATTAACAGCTATGTCATATTGCACGTCAGAAGATCAGTTATTACGTTGTCTAATTTTCTCGCATCCAACAATGTTTTTGACATTGAACACATCAGCATGTTTTGTTAAAATAAAAAAAGAAAGAAAAAAAGAAAAAACAGTGCACGTTAACCAACATATAAGATCTGAGCTGCATCATTCTTTCAACAAATCTGACTGAACATCCGTTTTGTCAGAGTAGCATTAAAACCCACATCTTGCTTTGCTCTATGAAGTTTGCACAAAAAATAATTTTTTTATACTTTGACTTCGAATGCTTTGGAATGGATGCAGCTGTGATAGTCACACATCTTCTAGTTTATCAACCAGCCATCCATAGTAATAAAATCTATAGTTGTAAAGTTCTTGACCCTCATCATTCATATGAACTTTTTAGTTTTTATGCACAAAACCGCACGAGAGTTGGGAATTTTCTGTAACTTGTCATTTTTTAACAAATATAGAAGTGCTGCCTTGACGGTCTGCTTTTTCTACTTGATTCTACTTTATATTTTCATTTTTTATAACGTGTACAGCAATATTATCTTTAAGAAAACTTCATAATTTTTTTTTTTGAAAAATCAAATTTTCGATGCTGCTTCTTTTGGATACATTTGAGGAAAATCATAATTAGAGAAAATTTCAGGCCTTTTTCTTCAAGTTTAATTTTTTACTAGCAGAATATTGTTTTTTAATTATTTCAATGTAAGAACTAGAAACTCTTTTAATAGTTAATGAGAAAAACTGTGATCGCCAATCAAAGCACATTTGTAACTTACTATTGCACTAAAATTATTCCATGCACAAAATTTATTCGCACAAAAATTTCCATGAATTTGTTGCTAGGAAACCTGACAGAACATGTTTGTTTTATTACTATGCTGCAGAACGTAAAATTTTCCTTAAGAAAGATAATTTAATGACTTGCTGTATTTTCTTAAAAAAAGAAAAAAAAAAGAAAAAATCAAATGAAATTCAAAGTTTGTTTTCTAGCTTTTCATAAATATACATTTTTGCTTCTGTTGAAATTTTTATGAGTTTATTAACCGGTGATGTTGATTTTATTAAATCGCGGTTTTAAAAGTAGTTTGCCTTGATTTGATTCTGGCCCTGAAAATTTGATCAGATTAAGCAGCAAGCACTGTATATAATCAGGGGTAGAAATTAAGAAAACAAAGCTACTGGTTTACAAGTTCAGCAATTTCCATATTTCACTGGTCCGTACATACTTTGACTAGTCCCTTCTTTCATTCTATTATATTTTTACAAATATTTAAAAATTTGTAAACTGTTTGCTTCACTAAGACTTTGTTTATAAATTTACAAGTCAAGTACAACAAACTTTTGTAAATTAATTAAAAAATACAAATGAAGTCATTTATGTATAAATAATTTATGCTTTAATAAACACGCTTAATGTCATGTATTAACTATTAAGAATTAAAGGTAAAAAGTTATAAGAATGAAATTAAATGAAAATTACAGAGAATAGGTGATATTAACAATTATAAAGTATATTTCTATTGTTATAATATAATATTCTGTGACAGATTTACAGGCAATTTTAGAGAAAAGTAAAAAATACAAAAAAATTGAAAAGCGTCAGTGGTCTGGTAGACCTATTAGAATTCCTAATTTGATGGGTCTGTTACCATTTATTTTTATCATCCCAGACCAAGAGAACACTGTTAATTTCGAGCCTTGTATATTGTATAGAAACCCTTTCAAACATATCACAGGAAGAAATGAAAAATGTAAAATATCACTGGAAATAAAATTTTGATCCAATATTATTTTGGTATCATTATTTAATAAGTTCCTTTTGTGAAATTAAAACATTAAACAAAATTCAGGAAAAACAATGAAATCAATAAAATAATCAGTACTCTTCAGGGGCAATAGTCTAATTATTGTATTACAATATAAGGATTAATTTTATTTATTCTATAACTTATATAAAAGTAAAATTGTTCAATACTTCTCACTCATATGTCTTTTGATTTCCCCCCCCCCCTATTTCCCACACTAACAATCAGTCATCAAACTGGTGATTGTTTACAGGATTACCCAAAGTATTTGGATGCATTGGGACTATATTTCGAAATTGCTGGAAGTGTACTTAATTTTGTATTAAGTTTTATTCCTATAAAAATAAATTTAAGTGCACAGTGTGAAGTGTATATAGTTTATAGACAAACACAGGGCTACCTAAAATTAAGTTAAACATTCTTTTCTATTAGATGTAATTGATGGAAGTACTTTTTACTACATTTTACTATGTTGATGAACACTGCTCAGGAACGATAATTAATTTCTTTTACCCACACTATAAACAAAGTATTTTTTTTTTTTTAGTTCTATTTTCAACTCTGGCTTTTCTTTTTGTTTAATATCATGTTTTGAAGCGCACTGAATCTGAAAAACCAATTTTTAGTGATACAATTTTTTATTAAAGTCACACTTCAACTGCGGAAGAAAATCATATTAATTGAAATTTTATTTTTCCGACTGAGTGAAAATAATGCCTGGACCGGGACTCGAACCCTGATATATATATATATATATATAGAGAGAGAGAGAGAGAACGAGTAGGCATTATAATTGAATGGGGAGATTAAGAGGACTTTAGCCCCCCACCCCCTCACAATATTAATTGTGAGGGGGGCTGAATTTATAATTTCACCAACAGTTTTTTATTATTTATTTATTTTTTTTAATTAATTTTTTAATGACAGTACCTGAAAAAATTTACAAAATTTGATGAAAATTCACTTTTGGAGAGCCGTTTTATGATACAAAAACTTAATTAGAGGTGAACTGAGAGTATATACTCTGTATATACTTAGTACTCGGCCAAATTTGGGCTAAGTATTTGGCCAATACAGAGTAGTACTGAGAATTTCATTATTTTTATGCATTATTGAAAGAAATGTGTTAATGTGAGATATTTATTTTATAAACAAACTAAAAAATTATGAATATATAAATACAGAGTCATTATAATTAAAATTTTTGGTACAACACTCTGCAGTTAAAATGGGCAAGTAGATTGCCACCAAACTTGGTATAAAGGAAGTTAAGGATATAAACTTGTACATTTCAGGTATAAGAGTTTAATTATAACTATCCTGTATAAATATGCAATATTTAATAAAAATTTATTACATAAAATTGTATCGACAAATCAGACAAAAATGAAATATTTAAGAAGAAAAAACCTTTATGTATTTATTAACACAAAATTTTAGTTATAATTTTGCGCAATTATAAAAATAAGAAAAGAATAATTTTGATTAAAAAAAATATATATATTCTAAAATACCATTCAAGCTATACTTCATTCATTATACTACTAGGCGAGTCGTATTAATCCTGGACGGTAGGACCCATGCCCCAGCCCGCCCGATTCCCGCTCTTCGATGTGTTTTTCTAGTCAATTTTGTCCTTTTATTACTTCCGGTGTGAGCCTGTTTTTTTTTTTTTTTTTTTAACACACTTGACATTGTGAGTTTTTTTGTTTCTCTTCCCATGCTATTTCTATGGGGTTTTTAGCCTTTTTTCCCCTCTTTTTCTACTTTCTAAAGTAGCGGTGGAGGAGGAAAATCGGGATATATTAGGAAGGTGTGGCTAAACGGTGCAAATACAAAATACAGAAATTAATATACATTTGCGGTATAAAAAAAGGATTAATAACAAAGAATATACAGTCAAACCTCGTTAACATGAATTACTTTTACCATAAACTGTTTACGCAAACCTCATCAAAATGAAGATTAGTTTATACAGTTGAACCTCGTTAATGTGAATCTCAAGCAGTGGCATCACCAGAAAAAATTTCAAGAGAGGAGGGGGGGGGGGGAGCACAACCTGAAAAAAAAAAAATTCAGCACTAATGCAACGTAAAACAACCAACCAACTTACTTTCTTTCCTTTTTCTTTTTAGAATATAAGAATTAAACGAACAATAAACTACTAACATTTAACTTGAAGCATTATTTTGAACTCTCGAAATCCACAACTCACATAAATGGTTAAAAATTATTATTAATCCGTTTTTCAAAATTTTAAATTTTCAACTTAATACAATTACTAATAACATTTCAAATTCTTTTTAAAATAATTTACCAATGTGTGACAGTGAAAATTTACCTTATTTTTTAATTAAAAAAAGATTTATATGATTTTTAGATGAATTAGTAATGTTCATTCACTTTTCGAGTTTCGGGTATAAAGAAAGCGGGTTCGGGTTGGTTTTCAGGATTATGAAAAAAATTTGTCGGGTTCGGGTTATTGAAAAAAATTTTTCATCGGGTTTCAGGTTGATTTAAAATTCGTCTGTCGGGATCCGACCCGTGCGCAGTTGTAACCAAAGCGAGTCACCTACAGACGTCGAAAAATGAAAACACCTCATAAAAGGTAGAAGTAAAGTAACAGAAGTGCTGACACAACACCTAGGATTTTCGGAGTTTAAGCCTGATCATGGTGTGGATCCACACCGAAAAATTTAGCAAGAATTTCCAAGTAGGCCATTTTCTTGAATTTATATTATTGTGAATAAATTTTTTAATTTCATGAAAAATGCTCAGTGTTCCAAGGATGCATAATAAATAAATATGTCGAGCTGATGGATGTTTACAAACTTAATTTCCTTGTTTTTGATAATTTTATATGAAATTTTGGTAAAATGCAATCACTATAACATATTGATAACAAAAAAAAATAAAAATAAATAAGTAAAGTAACAGTGATAAAAGTTCATGCATGAAAATTTCATGTGAATTTATCAAAAAATAAGAAAATTAAGTTTTAAAACATCCATCAGGTTAACTTACTTTTATATATCCTCGGAGCGTTATTTTTATCAGAATCATCACTGACTTTTTCATAAAGTCTTATACAATAAATCTTACCTGCTCAATAATAAAGTTAATGTTATACAATTTATTCATAAAATTAATTTAGTAAACAACAGAGTGATTTCAAAAAATATTTTCGCAGCTTCAATCTATTTATCTAGCAGGCTTCGCTGGTCACTACATTTAAATGAATTTAAAAAAGAATCAATATTTTTTATACCGTTCTACAAATTAACACTAAAAAGAAAATACATTGAAATTGCTTAAAAACTTCGTTTCGGGCCCTCGCTGACTTTGGCAGTGACTTCTTCACCACAACGTCTTGGTACTGGATAATTTAATTTCATTTATAGAAATGTCAATAATACATGAAAAACTGCATTAGTCATTTTCTTTTTGATAATAAACAGAACGAAAAGTGCAGGGGATATTTTATATGGAGGTAATTTGTATAATTAGACAAATTTAATAGTATGCTTTACCTTTTTTTCCCACTCGCATCCAGTGACAGAAAATTTTGTAGCTGTTTGCGACAGGTTTTTAAAATTTCGTAATCTGTATCAAAAAGCCTGAAAGCTGAAAGCGGCAATCTGGGGGGAGGTGTTAACAACAGTGGTGATCTCGTGCAACAATACACAATACAATTTTACTACAGAACAATATAGTATAAACAATTACAAAATAATAAGTTTAACTCATTCAATTAAATATTTCATAGCAATGTTTGACAAAACACAATATAAATAATTATAAATAACAAAAGTATTAGTTTTAGTTTTGATACAGAAATTTTTATAAGTGAATTTTGAAGTGGAGGAGAAGTTTTGGAGCAGTTTTAAATGAAATTAGCACTTTCCTACATTCCCGTAGAATCTCAGTAACAGGTAACAGGAGAAAAGAATACATGCATAACACTGCCTATCAAGGGAGATCTAGGCTCCTAGGACGTCCTTGTTAAGCACTGTTTTGTGTGTTCCTACCAAGGCACCTATAGGGGGCTCTAGAGTTCCTACCAGAGAGCGTCTAAGACATCATACATCAGTAGCGCATTGTCGCGGTCGAAAAATGTCTAAATTGTAGACATTTTTTTATGACTGCAGACAAAAACTGTTTTAAAGTTGTGGGCAATTTTTTTTTAGTAGTACAGACGAAGAGTGTCTGAAAGTTAGGGACTATTTTTTTTATTAGTGCAGACAAAAACTGTCTGAAAGACGTTTTTCTGTGTCCGCGACTATGTTGCCGTGTCGCGGCACTTCTGCCACTGGGCACTCGCATTACAAAACTATTTAAAATAAAATTGAGAAAAATTATGTTAAAAACATTGAAAGAGCTTGGACCTTTTGGCGGAATTTGAAATTTGGCACTGAAGTAGCTCAGACGTTTCTCACCAAAATGTTTACTTATGAATTCGCGATACCCATATCAACTCATCGCCGAAATGACAAACTATTAAATTATAACTAATATTTATTTTCATATTTTAATTAATTAAAAGAAAACTTTGCAACGTAATATATTTAATAACTTGATGCATATAATGTCTACACAAAAAATGAACAATTTTTAGAGCTCTTTTAAAAAGTATAACATCTATGCAGATATCTTTTTAAAAAATTCCTCAGTTTTTACTAAAAAGAATGGCCAACTTTCACCACCAAAGTAGTTAAATCTAGACTAATCAACAATAGGAGTGGTCCACCCAGATGTCTTCCTGACAAACTTTTTGCTCTATTTCTATAGATTGTTATACAAGGTCTGAGATATAATGTATTATATAACTCTGAGAAAAAATGTAAAAATTGTAAAATAAAATATAGCATGAAATTTTTCAAATGAAGAAAGTTAGTATAAAAAAAAAGACAAACTTACCAGAATTATGCCAATGTCATGCCTTGTTTTTGAAATGAAGTTTACTTCACAGCATCTACAATTTGGGGAGAAAAAAAATGTGATAAACAAATATGAAAGCTCCTGGTGCATTTTTAAAAGACTTAAAATTTTACTCCCAACATTAAAAAGTTTATTTACGACTAGCAAATAGATTGCTGTAATTCCTCTTTGGCTTAAAATTTTACAATATTGCGATGCGATAACAATAAACAATTTTAAGCTTATTCCTGAGTAGCCTGTTTTGACACTGATCAAACACTTTATATATATCTAATATTAAACATATAAAATTGAAAACTCACTTCATAATATATAGTGCATTTTTGGCAAATTCTCTCATTATCATATCAATGTTTTCTATACCATCATCTGTTATCAAGGTTTCAATACGATGAACATTGTCAAACTCAATTTTAATTGAGAAAGTATAAATGGATAGTTTATGTTCATCCATTTAAATGAACAATCTTATTTTCATACTTAATTCTTATTTATCACTGTAATTCAAAATACAATATTTTCTGATATTTCTCTTATTTTAAATTTTATAATTGAACATTGTTTATTGTAATCGCTGCAAAATATTCAATGCAGACATGAATAACTCACAACATTTATAAAAAGTAACGATACCTACAATCATTACATTTACTTCTTCTGCAAACGAGTTAAGATTGAAAACTCACTTCATAATATATAGTGCATTTTCGACAAATTCTCTCATTATCATATTAATGTTTTCTATACCATCATCTGTTATCAAGGTTTCAATACGATGAACATTGTCAAACTCAATTTTAATTGAGAAAGTATAAATGGATAGTTTATGTTCATCCATTTAAATGAACAATCTTATTTTCATACTTAATTCTTATTTATCACTGTAATTCAAAATACAATATTTTCTGATGTTTTTCTTATTTTAAATTTTATAATTGAACATTGTTTATTGTATTCGCTGCAAAATATTCAATGCAGACATTAATAACTCACAACATTTATAAAAGGTAACGATACCTACAATCATTACATTTACTTCTTCTGCAAACGAGTTAAAATAGTAGGTATAAATAACTCGCAATTTCTTTCTCCTAAGATTTTGGCTTTTATTGTTTAAGAAATATGAAAAATACGTTTCTCATAGAATTAAAATACAATACTGGCTTGGAATAGTCTAGTAACTAAGACTAACACTATGAATATTTTACCTTCTACTATATTATTTAAACTTAGCACCGGAGGATATCACAAAGTTTATTATTATTATCAATCAAGAATATATTATCAATTATATTCTCGAATTTATATTAAAATAAGTGAGTACTTTGACTTTTTAAAAATCAAAATGCATTTATGATACAGATTAAGCCTAAACGTGCGAATCATAAAATAACAAATTTCCGAAGAAACATTCTTAACTGAAGTAAGTATGAAACACCAGATAAGTTTATAATTTTCTAAAAAGTCAACACTATATTCTCTTTTGTATAAGAGCATGTAATAAAGAAGAAAATTCCTTACCTAAATCAATTAGCAAAATATATGAAACTATCCAAAACAGGATCCACGAGAGCTTCGGTTCGGTTTCCCCGGCTTGTAAACAAAACAATGTGGTTCAGTTAGCGGTTACGGCTAGCAAACCAAAGCAATGCCAATGATGTTTATTCGATAACTTTTCGATACTTCAAAAAGGGATGTCAAAAAATTAACATGTTTCTGATATCAGATCTATATCATATTTTGGACAGGTTAGTGTGATGTCATAAATATGTCGTGTTTTAGTTATCGTTTCGATAACAAATATTTATACAGAAATTGCATGTCATAAAGTCGGTAGGTTTTCGATATTTTAAAGACATCATTAGATGATATAACTTTATTTTATCGTGAAAAGGTACCTAAATGTTACGCGAAAATCGATATATCTGACAAGTCTGACATATCTGACATCATTTTGTTATGTTTCCGACACGACTGTGTTTGCTGGGAAAATTCTAATACATTCACCTTTTTTTCCGAAGGCCTATCTTTCGTTAATTAAAATAGCAAACATAGAATACAATACTAAATATTAACTATTGTATTCTCCTTGGTTACTTATTTCTATTTCTTTCGAGTTTTGTACTTTCCAAAAGGAATGTGGCAACATCGATAAAAACTTATTCTATTCTATTCTATTTACATCGATTTGACTAGTTCCATGATCAATATTATCGACTATCAAAATACATCGAAATGTCTTTGAAAATTGTATACATGTATATAAAGTAATGTATGGTGCTAAATGTTAATTAAATGTTTATAAAAGTTCATCATTATCTTCATCAATACGCGGCTACTCGCCACCACAGTCACAACAGTTTTGGCGACGAGGTAAAGTTGTTTCATTTTCAATTCAACTTAATAATTTTTATATACAATATAATTAATTATTGAAAAAAGTTATAATTTACATTTTAAATAGATAATGGATCCAGAACAATTTCAGAAATTGCTTGATACTGTAAATCGGGGCCAACAAATGCTTATTGAACAGTTGTTGTCAAGAGATAAATCTGAAATGGCTAATGATAGCAGTAATACTAACTCAACAAAGGTTCCAGTTGTTAACATTTCCCATATTCCTCCTTTTGAAAGTTTTGATAATAAGAAAGAAAATTTTAAATATTATTGTCAACGTTTCGAAAATTATTTAATGATGAAAGATATTTTTCATGATAAATTTAAAAGCGCACAAATTTTGTTAAATTCTATAGGAGCATCAAATTACAATATCTTGGCGGCTGTCATTGCGCCAAAGGCTCCCAGGGAATTAGAATGTGATGAACTACTTAAAGTGTTAGAAAATCATTTAGCACCAAAGAAAAATCCTTTAGTTTCACAACATTACTTTTTGTCAACTTATCAAAAACAGGACAGTTCTATTTCCGAATATGTGGCAGAATTACTGCGTGATATTTCCGAATGCGAGTTTACTATTGACTGTGAATGCAGTAAAAAGGTATCTGTTGCTGATATTTTCCTTAGAGCACAATTTATTCGTGGCATTAAAGATAGTTGGATCAAAGAGCAACTCTTGCAATCAGAATTAAACAATTTCAACGATATTGTTGATAAAGCTATTGCACTTGAAGCTTCAAAAATTGACAGTTGCGAGTTATCAAAAACTTTAAATACCAGTACATCTATCTCAGAGGATGTCAATAAAGTCGCCAAAAGTAATAAGCAATCGAAATACGTGAAAACATCCTTTAACAATCAAAACATAAAGAAAAAAGAGGCTTTTCCCCATCAGCGCATGAAATCCAAACAAAATCAAATTGATTTCGAAAAACTTGGCATAAATAATTTGTGCCTAGGCTGTGCGAAAAACAACCATTTATCAAAAGACTGTCGCATTAATCCAAATAATTTGAAGTGTACTTCTTGTAAATCAACTGGACATGTACAAAGAGTCTGTATCAAGACATTACTTAAAGCTAAAAGATCAAATAGTCCAAGAATACCACTTAATCAAATAGAAATATATGAAAATAATAACATAAACACGATTGTTGATATTTACGATAACCATATCTCAGACCATAACCATTCTGCCCCTGATGCTAAGAAATAATTTACTACAGTAAAAATCGAAAATCGCTCTCAAAAATTTGAAGTCTACACAGGAGCAGGATACACTCTCATACCAGAAAGTCAATTTAAAAGGTTAGGTCTCAAGGAGCAGTTTGAACCAACAAATATTGTTTTTAGATCATATACTGAAAATGTATTTGTGCCCTTAGGGAAAGTGCGAGTGAAGGTTGAATATAAAGGGTGTATATCTAATGAATATTTATATGTCGTTCCTGATGGGTATGATCCTCTTCTAGGCAGAGTATGGGTTAGACATTTAAAAATCAATCTACATGAAATCGATACAGAAAACAACCCCCAAAATAGAATAGGAAATAAAATCGCTGCAATCAATGATGTCTCGGAGATTATAAATCTTTTTCCAGAAGTGTTCGAACAAAAGGTTGGTTGTGTACCGAATTTCTTAATCAAACTGAAGTTACGTGATGGAGCAAAACCTAGTTACACTCCTGAACGAAATGTGCCCTATGCTTTATGAGGAAAAGTTGAAAAAGAAATTGATGATCTCGAAGCAGCTGGAATAATATCTAAATCAATTACAAGTGATTGGGGATCACCGTTGGTTGTAATTCCTAAAGCGTATGGAACCAACACCTCCTGTAATAATGCCTTCAAGCTGAACTCTACGTCATGGAAGATCGGCCGATTTTATCCAATCAACACTTCCTATGATACATGTGGGATCGTGGGGATTGGATGAAATCGGCCGATCTTCCGTGACGTAGAGCTCAGCTCGGAGGCATTATTACAGGTGGTGTTGATGGAAACAGTTAGACTCTGTGTTGACTATAAAGTTGGAGTTAACGATCTACTGATGAATGCAAATTATCCAATAAAGAAAATCGATGAAGTATTAAACAGTCTTAGGAATTCGAAGTATTTCTGCAAGTTAGACTTGTTTAAAGCTTATCTTCACTTAAAAACTGATGATGAGAGCAGCATTATCCAAACTATTTCGACACATCGAGGGACATACAGGATGAATAGGTTAAGCTTTGGAATTAAAACTGCACCTGCTGAATTTAACCGGGTAATTGATCAAATCCTGAAGGGTTTACCAAAAACCATCGCTTATTTTGATGATATTGTTGTTCATGGTGAAACCAAAGATGAATGCTCAAAGAACCTCCTTGCATGTGTAGAAAGATTACGGGACTACGATTTACACGTGAATAGCAAGAAATGTGATTTTTTTTCGAACAAAAATTGAATATTTAAGTCATGTAATAGAAAACAATAAAATATCACGATCACCCACAAAAGTTGAAGCTATAACACACATGCCACGACCAAAGAATGTTCAAGAACTGCGCCAATTTTTAGGTATGGTAACGTACTATTCTCGATTCATACCAAACGTTTCGACCATTACTTACCCCTTACGCAAGCTTCTGCGGAAACATCAGAAATTTTGCTGGAATAAAGAAAGTGAGCAGGCTTTCATTAAGCTTAAAGAAGAGATATCCAGTAACAGAGTGTTAGTATCTTTCAATCCTGAATTACCTGTTACACTGGCGACAGATGCTAGTCCAGTCAGAGTTGCTGCTATCTTATCACATACTATCGATGATGTAGAAAAGCCAATCGCTTTTGCTTCCCGTTCCTTAACAGAAGCTGAAAGAAATTACTCTCAACTTGACCGAGAACCTTTAGCAATCGTATTTGGATTTCTCACTTTTTCGATTATCTTTATGGTAGAAATTTCGTCCTAATCACTGATAACCAGCCCTTATCCAGGATATTTCATAGAAAAGCAAGACTCAACTGAAACTCTAACTGCAGATGCTATCAGACGAGAAACAGAAAACGATCAGGAGTTGTCACAGATCAAAAAAGAACTTCAATCAAGCTCCATCAACAGTGACTACATTTTGGATAATGGAATTGTATTTAAGAGTAATCGCATTGTAATACCGAGAAAACTACAGCCTGAAGTCCTAAAAGAATTACATTCCACGCATATTGGAATAACAAAAATGAAACAGTTAGCTCGACGTTATTGTATATGGAAGAATATCGACAAGGACATAGAAAACTTAGTAAAATCTTGCCCAGATTGTTCTTCAGTGAGACATAATCCTGCGAAGGCACCCCTTCACCACTGGGATTTACCAATTAATAATTGGGATAGAATTCATATCGATTATGCAGGTCCTTCCCAGGGATTTTATTGCCTACTCGTTGTGGATGCAAAATCACGTTGGGTAGAAATCAAAGTCTCACAGAAAGCTCCAAATGCTGACATTAACATGAAATTACTTAACGAAATTTTTGCAATGCATGGATATCCACTAGTTATGGTTTCTGATAACGCCAAAATTTTCACGAAGGAAAAATTTAAAAATTTCTGTCGTATGAATGGAATAAAGCAAAAATTTATAGCACCAGGACACCCAGCGACCAATGGCCTTGGGGAACGTAACGTGAAACACTGAAAGATCGACTAAAATCAATGGCCACAGAAAATCATCCCATCCACTTAAAACTTCAAAAGATTCTTTTTCGATATCGAGCAACGCCTTTAGCAAATGGGAAGTCACCAGCAGAAATGTATCTAAATCGCCAAATTCGTATTAAACTTGACGCACTGTTTCCATACCACGAAAAGAATTCTGAACAGAAGATTAGACCTCACACTCGAAAAATCTATGTCGGGGAGAGAGTGAGAGCAAAATTCTTTATACACAATAAAATCGTATGGAAACTAGGAGTTATAACTAGAAAACTTGGACATATTCACTATATAGTTAAATTAGATGAAGGCAGGGAAATCAAGAGGCATATTAATCAACTACAGAAATCAAATGTTCAAAGGGAAAATATAGCATCGCCATCAATTCCACACAAGAAATCCTCCGATAACACAAATCATGACCCTGCTTATTATCAAGTTATCAATCCTCAAGGAAATGAGCTGAACACATATCCAGCCACAGACCAACCACAGACTCCTTCACCACCTGTACGAAGATCTACTAGAACGAGGCGCCAACTAGCATACCTGCAAGATTATATTTTATCTTAAATGTTGACTCGGCACTGTATGTTTTCAATTGGGGGAGAATTATTGTATTCTCCTTGGTTACTTATTTCTATTTCTCCCGAGTTTTGTACTTTCCAAAAAGGAATCTGGTAACATCGATAAAAACTTATTCTATTCTATTCTATTTACATCGATTTGACTAGTTCCATGATCAATATTATCGACTATCAAAATACATCGAAATGTCTTTGAAAATTGTATATATGTATATAAAGTAATGTATGGTGCTAAATGTTAATTAAATGTTTATAAAAGTTCATTATTATCTTCATCAATACGCGGCTACTCGCCACCACAGTCACAACATTAACTGTCTTTTTACTTCCTTATACAAAGTATAAGGAAGTATAGTAATCCCGATTTGCGAAATGGATTTTGTATTTCACATTGCTCGAAAACGAATGATCGCTGAATGTTGCTAATTTATACGTGTGACTTTCATGATGTCTAGTTGCACACCTGCAAGTGTCATCTTAACACGAGCTCTCGTTTTAGAGATATAAGGGATTTTACACGATTTTTCGTGACGTCTGTGTGTGTGTGTGTGTGTGTGTGGGTATGTCGCATAACTCAAAAACGGTTGGACGTAGAAAGTTGCGAATTGGTACATAGGTTTGTTATAACATCTAGTTGTGCACCTCCCTTTTTGGACTTTCTATGATTTTCCGTTTTGGAGATATTTAGGAAAATTAGGTTCCTAATGACAAAAATTTGGCCATAATGTATCAAAAAACGGTAATAACTCAAAAACGGTTTAGACAAATCTTGCAATTTAACTGACTTTCCGATTAGCTAGACATTTGAAACTTTCAAAAAAGCTCAGAACACGTTGACAATGCATTTTTTAAATATTTTTAGCCAACTGTTTCCGATACCTGCTGCCTTCAGCAGCGTTTATGCGATTCAACAGAAAATTTATTTAACTAACTTCCCGACTAGCTAGACATTTGAAACTTTCAGATTAGATCAGAACACGGTGAAAATGCATTTTTTAAATACTTTTAGCCAACTGTATAGGGTCCCTGCTGCCTTCGGCAGCGTTACCAGTTCAAATCTTGGAATCGATTTGTAACTAACTTCCCGACTAGCTAGACATTTAAAACTTCCGCAAAAGCTCAAAATACGGCGACAATGCATTTTTAAAATATTTTTGGCCAATTGTCTCGGGTCACTGCTGCCTTCGGCAGCGTTTACATGGTTCAACAGAAAATTTATTTAACTAACTTCCCGACTAGCTAGACATTTGAAACATTCAGAATAGTTCAGAACACGGTGAATATGCATCTTTTTAATACTTTTAGCCAACTGTTTCAGGTCCCTGCTGCCTTCGGCAGCGTTTATAAGGTCCAACAAAAAAATTATTTAACTAACTTCCCGACTAGGTAGACATTTGAAACTTTCAGAATAGTTCAGAACATGGTAAAATTCCTTTTTTTAATACATTTAGCCAATTTTTTCGGGTCCCTGCTGCCTTCGTCAGCGTTACCAGTACAAATCTTGCAATCGGTTTTTAGCTAACTTTCAGAAAAGCTCAGAACACGGTGATAATTCATTTTTTTTTTAAATATTTTTAGCCAACTGTTTCGTGTCCAATGTCAATGTTTTTTAACATTATGTATATTTCTAAAAGTGTATAAGGAAGTCATGTGGTGCCCACATCAGATTTTTTTTATTATTTTTAAGTTTTAAAAAAGTTTAATAAAAAAATATAAATACACTTTATAAAGTTAAAAAGATATGGTGCTCACAAGGATGACAATTTTAAAAGAATAAATAATCCAATTCATAAAAAATGCTATTTTGGAAATCGGGTACTTACGTATTATCGCAACCAGGCCAAAATTCGCATAAATCGCCAAATTTGGCGACCCTACTTACAGCAACCCTACGTGTTATACGAGGTTTTTCGTAAAGAAATTATTTTGCTAACTGGTTAGATTGAATGCCGTGAAATATTTTAACTAATACTAATAACTTAACTAATAATAATAATAACTTAATAATAATAATAACTAATAATAATAATAATAATAATAATAATAATAATAATAACAGTATACTTATAATAATAATAATAATAATAATAATAACTTAATAATAATAATAACTATTAATAATAATAACTTAATTAATACTAAAATCTTAACATTCTTACTCAAACTTACAAATCGCGCCAACCTGGTTGCGATAATACGTAAGAACCGGAAATCGTTTCCAAACCTAAATTCAGTAACTTTTTTAAAAACTTCTGCTGACCTATAATGGATAATGATGGGAAATCATGATCATTATTCACGAGAAAGAACATATTAAAAAATTTATAAACAACGCAAGAAAGTTCTAGTAATAGAAATATTTTTCTTAATAGCAACATTGGCATTGATTTTATTATTTTTTACACCATGGATCACATTTAATTTTTCCGTGGAAAATGATGTCATGACAGAAGAACAACGTCGTAAGAGAAACTTTTTTCTGCGGTGGAAAATAGAGTACCATATAAAGCCGGCGTTTTTAGTTAATAACTTCGTTAATTAAGATGATACAGATTTCTAACTACCTGAAATGCCTGCCTTGAAGCATTCGGAACACATTGATACCTCTCATGATGCAAAGCACTTTGCCCTCCACGAGGAGATGCTGTCGCATACAAAAAAAAAATTGACGCCAGCGACAGTTACTTTCTTTTAATATATAGAGAAAGACAATACAGATTTCTAACTACTTGAAATGCCTTCCTTGAAGCATTCGGAAAACATTGATACCTCTCATGATGCAGAGCACTTTGCCCTCCGTGAGAAGATGCTGTCGCAGTCGCAGAGAAAAAAATTGACGCCAGCGGCAGTTACTATTTTTAATATATTGAGAAATCCAACGGACAATTAACATAAAGAATCTTTCATCTGGCTCCACGGACGGCCAGTGACGTCATCACTTCGCTTGCGTACGGCTATGATTCAACAGAAAATTTAAAAACATGGTATATATTTCTTTGTTTGTTTGTTTGTTTGTTTCTGCTTCAAATCATACGTGAGTTACATTGTCTTATTATTCAAATTTCGCAATGACAATTCGATTATTAAAAACTGCAACAAGTGTTAGTCCGGTCAATTTAGACATAAAAATAGTGATCAAATAAAGAAAATTCCAACAGAGCCAAATTTCCGTAGAGACCTTAGGTTCACCACAAAGAATAAGGTGTCAAACTCCCCATCGGTCCCATGTGTGCTAAGGGACTTATTCGGGCCCCAAGGTCAAAATTTTAGGTTTTTTGGATTTTTCTCGAAAACGGTAAGTTTTATCGAAAAAGTACCTCAGAGTAAAGTTGTAGATCTCAAAATTCTCTATAAAAATGGTCCTTATGATTTTTTCTCTAAGACCCACCATTTCTACATGTGTGCTAAGGGACTTATTCGGGCCCCAAGGTCAAAATTTTGGGTTTTTTGGATTTTTCTCGAAAACGGTAAGTTTTATCGAAAAAGTACCTCAGAGTAAAGTTGTAGATCTCAAAATTCTCTATAAAAATGGTCCTTATGATTTTTTCTCTAAGACCCACCATTTCTACATGTGTGCTAAAGGACTTATTCGGGCCCCAAGGTCAAAATTTTGGGTTTTTTGGATTTTTCTCGAAAACGGTAAGTTTTATCGAAAAAGTACCTCAGAGTAAAGTTGTAGATCTCAAAATTCTCTATAAAAATGGTCCTTATGATTTTTTCTCTAAGACCCACCATTTCTACATGTGTGCTAAGGGACTTATTCGGGCCCCAAGGTCAAAATTTTGGGTTTTTTGGATTTTTCTCGAAAACGGTAAGTTTTATCGAAAACGTACCTCAGAGTAAAGTTGTAGATTTCAAAATTCTCTATAAAAATGGTCCTTATGATTTTTTCTCTAAGACCCACCATTTCCCAGATATTGCGCTTGTAAGAATCATGTTCTACATAATATGCACACATATGCCACGTATATACATATTCAGGTACTGAAGCAAGTAAAAATGCCTACTTGTGTCTCTTTCATGTATACATTATTCTATTCTAAGAAAATATACTCTCAAAAGACCGCCAGTCCCTTACAGTATCCCCTCTACTTGTATGGCCTTGAATAACATCTGGCTATTCTTTTGTCCGTGTGGTGTCGTTCACGTACCTGTTTCTTTTAGTGTTAAACGTGCAGTTCGAGTGAATATACGTATTTATTACAAGTAGTATTTGATGGCTATAGTGACACAACAAAGAACATAAAAGCTGCAGAACAACGTCGTCGTACTACAAAAACATCCTCAGGTTCCGACATAATGTTTGATGAATTTATGACAACTCCAGTAAACCAAGAACAATTTTTTGCAAACATTAATAATAAATCTCGATTTATTTCTATGTTGAGTAACAAATTAACTGCTGAAAATATTGCCGTGAAACAAGCTCCGAATGACGCCGATGTCATCATAAATGAAACAGCAATAGAAATATTTAATGCAAGAAACACAACTATTGTAGTGGGCGAAGATGTTGATTTGTTAGTACTACTCACTGGAAGGACTCCATCTGATAAAATTATTTACTTTCTGAAACCTGGGAAGGCGCAACAACGCACAGAAATATATTCTTCTAAAAGTTTATCAGCTTATCCAAAATGCCAAAACTATATTTTATTTTTACATGCGATAACCGGCTGCGATACTACGTCAGCAATGTTCAGAAGGGGCAAAAATTCAGTATTAAATCATTTGAAAAAAAAGATTTGATTGACTGCGCAAAAGTATTTACAGAAATTAATTCTCCACCTCAAATACTAATTACTGAAGGAATTCGGTTTCTTCTTGAGGTTTATGGAGCTCCAAAAAAAATTGATTGCATAGATAAGTACAGATATTTAACATTTGTAAAATATACACGAAACAAAAAGCAAGTACAACTATCTTGTCTTCCTCCAACATCGGCATCTGCTATTCAACATTTGTTTCGAGTATACTATCAAGTTCAGACATGGCAAGGCAATCAACTGAACCCTGAAGACTGGGGTTGGAAATTGATAAATAATACTTTGGAACCGATTAAAACTTTACTGCCCCCTGCTCCAGAAAAACTTCTTAACTCTATTTTTTGCAAGTGCAAGAAAGGTTGTAATGCCAAATGTGGCCGTAAAAAAATAGGGTTGCAGTGTTCTCCAGCGTGTACCAATTGCCAAGGTCTATCGTGTTCGAATGTTCAATTAAATACAAGAGAGGAAGATTCATGTGATTTTGATGAAGAGACAACTGATTCATCTTCATTTGAACAATTTTTGAACATTCATCAACAGGAAGAAAAAGAAGAAGAAAACATGATTATTGAAGTTGAGTATGAAGAGTATGAGTCAGATTAAAGTAACAAAAAAACATTCGAACGACAGTTAAACTCAATAACCAATATCAATAATCTTCATACTATTAAATAACTATTTTTCCTGAAAATAACGTCATACAGGTTCGTGGAATAGGCCTACCGGGGAAACCACGTTAAAAAAAACGCGCCGAGTACACTACCTCACAGGTGGTGTGGAAATGTGTGCATATTATGTAGAACGTGATTCTTACAAGCGCAATATCTGGGAAATGGTGGGTCTTAGAGAAAAAATCATAAGGACCATTTTTATAGAGAATTTTGAGACCTACAACTTTACTCTGAGGTACTTTTTCGATAAAACTTACCGTTTTCGAGAAAAATCCAAAAAACCCAAAATTTTGACCTTGGGGCCCGAATAAGTCCCTCAGCACACATGTAGAAATGGTGGGTCTTAGAGAAAAAATCATAAGGACCATTTTTATAGAGAATTTTGAGATCTACAACTTTACTCTGAGGTACTTTTTCGATAAAACTTACCGTTTTCGAGAAAAATCCAAAAAACCCAAAATTTTGACCTTGGGGCCCGAATAAGTCCCTTAGCACACATGTAGAAATGGTGGGTCTTAGAGAAAAAATCATAAGGACCATTTTTATAGAGAATTTTGAGATCTATAACTTTACTGTGATGTACTTTTTCGATAAAACTTACCGTTTTCGAGAAAAATCCAAAAAACCTAAAATTTTGACCTTGGGGCCCGAATAAGTCCCTTAGCACACATGGGACCGATGGGGACTTTTGACACCTTATTCTTTGTGGTGAACCTAAGGTCTCTACGGAAATTTGGCTCTGTCGGAATTTTCTTTATTTCAATTGTCCAAATTGACCGGACTATGTATATAATACAAATTTAGATAGAAAAGTAAGTTGATAAAATTGTATATTTTGATACAAGGATTTACTGTTTACATATGTGTGATTCAAATGTTTATTATTTAATATTTACATACATTACAGAAAGATAATGGTGAAATCATGTGCTCAGTAAGAGGGAAAAAATCGTTAAACAACTTGCGAAACAACAAGTGTGAAAAAACTGTACGAATATATGAGACAGTGCTATAGCTGAAATACATACTGCTTTTAAATAATTTATGGGATTAATGTTTCTGCAACATTAATTTTTTGCAATAAATTGCTTATTTTTTTGTTTTTAATAAATTAAAATGCGGATATCATAAATGCGCTTGTAGAAACCTTGGCGAGAAACGTCCGAGTTACTTCGGTGCCAAATTTCAAATTTCGCCAAAGGAGTCCTATACTGAAACTTTTCCGCTGTTTTTAATTTGAAGCTTAATTAGCTTTCATGCCAAGCATGCTATTGGCGCCAACAACGAGATAAATAAATAATAACAATTTAGATCAAATTCGGAATTTGAGAAAAGCCATAAGGAACCTCGTTTTGACGGGGGTCCCCCGACCGCACATCGTTTTTATTTCTATGCTTTCAAATTAGATCTGGAAATTAAAATTTAGAGTTTCTCTTATAAATCGCTTAAATGGACTTGAAACTTTATTGCTAATTTTTTTTAAGGTTGAATATTTTAAAAACTCTTTTTAATTACATGATTTTTTATAAACTGTCTATTTTAAATTCACTTTATTTTTTTTTTTTTTCAAATTTTGCTGATTTTATTTTACTTCTTAAGGTGTTCAAGTTTTTGGGAAGGTGTTTTCTTTTAATAGTCAATTAATAGAATGTGTCCATTTTTATCGCTTATTATTGAAACTTGGTATTTTGTGGCGCCCATTGCCAAAATATGGAACTATTGGTACAACTATAGTATCTCCCCACAGCTGAATTTGGCGATTTTTCATTGGCGTCGATTTGAACGATAACGATGTCGTTCTGGACTGTTTGCAATATAATATGGCAGCCTGCATACTGTTTATTTTGGATTTATGATTTATAATTTAGCTTATGATTTTATCATTTATGATTTATGGATTTATGATTTAGTCATAATGGCCAAAAATAAATCGCCAAATTCAGCTGTGGGGAAATACTATAGTTGTTCCGAACTACTTCAAAACTGATTAAAAAATAATTAAAAAACTTTTTACATACCATTATTTAAAAATTTATGTTGGACAGCTGTAGAACTACATTAGCACTTCATGTCAGATAAAGTGGAGTGGAAGGCTGATTTTTGTATACCAACTATGTGAAAAATACATTCCCGGGAATCGAACCCGGGCCTCTTCGCCTATTTTTCACATAGGTGGTATAAAAAATCAGCTTTCCACTTCACTTTATCTGACATGAATTTTCAAGGTTGATGAATGAAAAATTTCTACATTAGCACTTTATCAGTGTGTATAAAATCTTTAAAGTGATCATGACGTCAGTTTTTGTGAGATGCATAACTTAATTTTTTACAATTTTGTTCACGTTTAATTAAATGTATTTGTTTTTATGTCGAAAGAATATGAACTCGTAAATTTCTTTTTGGCAACAATTAAATATTAGCTAATATTTTAATGGATATTATTAAAGCTATTAGGAGGTTATTATTTTCATATTTTAATTAATCAAAGAAAACTAATCAAAAATTCGAAAATCGGGCTTCGAATTATTGTGTTGTCATCGGATTCTGAGCTATTCTGAAAGTTTCAATTGTCTAGCTAGAAGGGAAGTTAGTTAAAAATCGATTGCAAGATTTGTACGGGACAAACAAGAATCGAAGTTAATAAAAACGTGGTAATATGTCTAATCGCAGCTAATATCTTAAATAAGAATTTTTTCCTGATAACAGCTGAAATAGACGCTTATAAAAACTGTAATCGGCAAAATTCACTTTATTTATTTAGTACGATACGACTATTTCTTTCAATCTGCAATTTTGCGTTGTCGCCATTTGTTGTGTTTCACCTTAAATATGCCAAGATACTTGCCAATATCCAGTTTTACCGTTTAATTTCTGAAACTATCTTAAAATATTAAGTCAAATCTTTAAAAGATTTTACGTTTTTTAACCTACTGGTAAGCAAGAATTTCTTCCCTGATTCTATGTAGAAACCAACTTGCTGATTTCCATATCAGAGACCATTACCATTCATAAACTGAATGATTTCTGAATATTTGTTGGGAATAGTTGGTGGCTTTTTTTACTTCCTTATACAAAGTATAAGGAAGTATAGTAATCCCGATTTGCGAAATGGATTTTGTATTTCACATTGCTCGAAAACGAATGATCGCTGAATATTGCCAATTTATACGTGTGACTGTCATGATGTATAGTTGTACACCTACAAGTGTCGTCTGAACACGAGCTCTCGTTTTAGAGATATAAGCGATTTTACACGATTTTTCGTGACGTCTGTATGTGTGTGTGTCTGTGTGTGTGTGTGTGTGTATGTCGCATAACTCAAAAACGGTTGGACGTAGAAAGTTGCGAATTGGTACATAGGTTTGTTATAACATCTAGTTGTGCACCTCCCGTTTTGGACTTTGTATGATTTTCCGTTTTGGAGATATTTAGGAAAATTAGGTTCATAATGACAAAAATACATAGGTTTTGGCCATAATGTATCAAAAAACGGTAATAACTCAAAAACGGTTGAACGTAGAAAGTTGCGAATTGGTACATAGGTTTGTTATAACATATAGTTCTGCACCTCCCTTTTTGGACTTTGTATGATTTTCCATTTTGGAGATATTTAGGAAAATTAGGTTCATAATGACCAAAAATACATTGGTTTTGGCCATAATGTATCAAAAAACGGTAATAACTCAAAAACGGTTTGGACAAATCTTGCAATTTAACTGACTTCCCGACTAGCTAGACATTTGAAACTTTCAGAAAAGCTCAGAACACGTTTACAATGCGTTTTTTTAATATTTTTGGCCATCTGTTTCCGATACCTGCTGCCTTCGGCAGCGTTACCAGTACAAATCTTGCAATCGATTTTTAACTAACTTCCCGACTAGCTAGACATTTAAAACTTCCAGAATAGCTCAGAACACGGTGACAATGCATTTTTTAAATATTTTTAGCCAATTGCTTCGTGTCACTGCTGCTTTTTGCAGCGTTTATATGATTCAACAGAAAATCTATTTAACTAACTTCCCGACTAGTTAGAGATTTGAAACTTCCGGAATAGTTCAGAAACACGGTGAAAATGCATTTTTTAACACTTTTATCCAATTGTTTCGGATCCGAAGTCCCCCCCCCAAGGCACAACTTTGACATGAGTCCCCCCAAGGCGCAACTTTGACATGAGTCCCCCCCCAAGGCACATGAGTCCTCCCCAAGGTACAACTTTGACATGAGTCCCCCCCAAGGCATAACTTTGACAAGAGTCCCCCCAAGGTGCAACTTTGAAATAAGGCCCCCCAAGGCCCAACTTTGACATGAGTCCCCCCAAGGCCCAACTTTGACATGAGTCCCCCCCCCCAAGGATTTTAAAATGAGTCCCCTCAAGGCACAATTTTATTTATTTATTTATTTATTTTTTTACGTATGCATGCATTTTTTTTAAATATTTTTAGCCAACTGTTTCGGGTCCAGTGACAATATTTTTTAACATTATGTATATTTCTAAAAGTGTATAAGGAAGTCATGTGGTGCCCACATCAGATTTTTTTTTTTTTTTTTTTTTCAGGTTATAAGATTGTAATATACAAAAAAAAAAAAAAATACAGACACGACATTATTTCATTATTTAAAACATGAAAATCTGACATTGACAGATTTTAAATTAGTGCCAGAGGCCTACTGCTAAACTTGTTAATATCGACAAATTCTTCTTTAGTTAATTCGTGACGATCTAAATTCCATGATAAAGTTTTCATTAAATCAAACCAATGTGTTTCAGCTGCAGATATTGTAACAAATAACGTTGGAAGTCCAAACTGCCTTATAGCCGCAAAAACAACGTTTTTTCTCTTTTTCCCAATGAGGGGGAGGTGTGCCTTGGGGGGGACTCATGTCAAAGTTGTACTTTGGGGGGGGACTCATGTCAAAGTTGGGTCTTGGGGGGACTCATGTCAAAGTTGGGCCTGGGGGGGGGACTCATGTCAAAGTTAGGCCTTGGGGGGACTCATGTCAAAGTTGTACCTTGGGGGGGGACTCATGTCAAAGTTGGGCCTGGGGGGGACTCATGTCAAAGTTATACCTTGGGGGGACTTCATTCAATAAATCCCCATTCAATAAACCGACTGAAATAGGCCTTTAGTATTATTAAGAGTGTATTATAAAAATTCGACAACGCTGTACCGACTGAAATAGGGGTACCTTGGGGGGGACTCATGTCAAAGTTGTGCCTTGGGGGGACTTCATTCAATAAATCCCCATTCAATAAACCGACTGAAATAGGCCCTTAGCACTATTAAGAGTGTATTATAAAAATTCGACAACGCTGTACCGAATGAAATAGGGGTACCTTGGGGGGACTCATGTCAAAGTTGGGCCTGGGGGGGGGACTCATGTCAAAGTTGTGCCTTGGGGGGACTTCATTCAATAAATCCCCATTCAATAAACCGACTGAAATTGGCCCTTAGCACTATTAAGAGTGTATTATAAAAATTCGACAACTGTACCGACTGAAATAGGCCTCTAACACTAATAATCCTGTAGTACTAAATTAATTTTTTGCTTTGACAGAATTTTCTACTTTCATAAAAATCAGTGACTATACTATTATAAAAATATCTAATTTACGAAATAGGCCCTATTTTTTCGGGCTATTTACAAAATACGGATTCATCTTATGCTGCCTAATTTTAATCGTGCCATTGACGTTTAATTGCAGCAATAGTAAATTTTGACATGTTCAGTTATTCATATTTATCCTGAAATAAAAGAAAAAATGAATTTTATAATGAAAGAAAAGGTGTAACTCCCGTTTCGCCGACAAAAAATTTCCTACCCCCCTGTTTTTCCCATTCAAGCTTCCCTTTCCAGCTATTTAGGGATTTGTCCTATAATTATGGGGAAAACAAGTGGAAAAGAAATTTCAATTCAATAAAATGGCGGGTACTAGTTACGTAAGGAGATTAGTGTCCAGTTCACCCCTTTTTATCAGTTGATACGACTCACAGTCTCAGGTGCACAAACCCGTGGTGAATTACAATTTACACTTGTCATTTTTTACGCCTAATTTATAACCACGTTACTGTCATAAAATTATTTCACTTTCTACAGTTCACTCCCAGAAATTCATACAGTCTGAGACCACAGACGGCGCGAATTTTAAAATTTTGTAGATTTTTTTTTTTCTTTTCAGTTTAAAATTAGAATTTTGATATTATAATACATTGAAAATTATTGTCATTACATAAGATATATGAAATATATAGATGAAAGCAAATAAAGAGCATAAATAATGTAATAAAAACGCACATATAAAATTTATAGTGCAGCAACATTTATAATATAGCAAATTTTTATTATTATTATTTTTTAATAATTTCTTTTCAAAAGGAAATCTTTTTAAAAGGAAGTGGGCATAGCCTGCTAGTATAAGAACAATTGTATAATAAATTTGCGACTTTTATTACAGTTTAGAAATATAGGTAAATATAAGTAATTTATTTATTTATATTTTCAGTCTTTGGATTCTTTCTTTTTTTATTTTTTTCCTGTGTGTGTGTGTGTTTAAGCACAAATATTATTGAGTTAAAAGAATTTAGGTACTTATCTTCAAGACCTAGACCTTGCTTAAAATTAACTTTCCTTATCTCATTAGACTCCATTTCTAAAATAACACTATTGAAGTAAGTTCTATAATGATTTTCTGCTTTGAACTTTATCATAAATTCCAATGTTTAAATTGGTCGTGATCAGCAGATTTCTGAAGTCAACTAAAATTTTCAAAATCCTTGTTTATTATTATCTTTAAAAAAAAATCTTATATTTTCAGTTTAAACGCATCGATACATTAGCTCAATAAAAACCAGTAAGTAAAAAATCACATAAATGCTGTTTAAAAAAAAATATATATATATATTTAATTTATATATATATATATATATATATATATATTTAATTTCCTACCAATTGTTATTTCTCAGTTTATAAATACATCACCAAAAAATGTTTATCATGGTAATTTCTGAAATGCTGAATTAATTAATAAACTTTGGGCTTATAAAACTGAAAGTAAAAGTTAATAATTAAAACAACCGAAAAGAAGAAGAAAAAAAAAGTTTTAATGAATGTTTTCTAAAAGTTTTCATTTTGCTTGAAGATGTAATATTTGGAATTTGACTAAATTTAATAATCTGGTGTGTCACTCACACGACTTTCTCTTACCCTGAAATTTAATACTATAAATACAGGTTGGAGAATAAGAGGTAAGAAAACGATGTTATGTAAGCCTATGTTAAACAATTCAAATTAGGCTTCGGGAGAGTTTTATATGATAATTAGTTCTGTGTGAAGGGGGGATACCGCCCCACTCAACCCCCCGTTTCATTAATGCACCTACATTTATATAGAATTGAATTCGGTTATTAAAAAATAATTTTGTATTTGAAAAATAATTTATTAAAATTATTATTTAAAAAAATTATCTTTTATGATAATGCGTACGATTTCCATATTAGAGAAGTAGTATAACACCAATTATCCAAAAAAAGTTCATTTTATTCTAAAAAAAAACAAAAAAAAATTAAGTCGTTAAAAGTAAAAAAAAATCGATAACTTTGTTTTAAATTATCGCAGATCGATGGTTCAACCATTCGTTTTAAAGGTATTGGCGAGCTCTTTTGAAAGATACCCATCATGAAAATTTACTCCCCTCGATGGGGACTTGAGGCGAGGCTCCTACATACAAAAATTATTTTTCCCAGTTGACTATCTCTATTACAAAAATTTTATATTCGTTTCATTTGGTCTAGTGCAGTCTATAGACGTTAAACTCTACTTACCTGCAATTTCCCCCATTGACGTAATGTATTAGAATTTTCTTGATTGTCCCTGTACACGAATCATTTGCTTGGTCTTAACGAAAATCTTACTGTAGCATCCCTATAAGATACGCATTTAGAATACCAAGTTTGGAATGTCTGCTACTATTTGTTCTTGAGATATGCTGATAACAGACAGACACACACACAGACATACACACAGACCAACCGCTAAAAACATAATTTTCGTATTCAGGAGACCTCAAAACGTGTAAATATAACAAAATCTCGCTTTCGAAAATTTGACCCAAAAACAATACTTTCTCTACCTTATGGGTAAGAGAAAGTAAAAATGAGTTGACCAGCAGGTAATTAAAAAAGAAATTCTATTGTTTATTCTGTTTTACGGGAGTTTTTAATTTAATTTAATTTAATTTTTTAAATATAAATAAATTCTTGTTAACTTTTGTGCTTGTATTTATTATTTAAGTAAATAATAATAATAAACTATGTCTTATCCTATTAAAAAATTTAACAATTATGCCTGAGTAGACCATTTTGGAAACTAAAAAATAATAATCTTGTGTGTCACTCACACGACTTTCTCTTACCCTGAAATTTAATACTATAAATACAGGTTGCAGTATTAAACAATTCAATTTAGGCTTCGAAAGAGTTTTATATGATAATTAGTTCTGTGTGAGGGGGGGCTACCGCCCCCCTTAATTCCCTGTTTCATTAACGCACCTACATTTATATAGAATTTAATTCGGTTATTAAAAAATTACTTAAAAAGATTATATTTTATGATAATGGAGACGATTTCCATACTAAAGAAGTAGAAAACACTAAATATATATATAAAAAAAAAGTTGAATTTATTCTCAATATTACATTTAAAAAAGTTTTTTTTTTTTTTAATGAAAAAAATCGATAACTTAATTTTAAATTATCGCAGATCGATTGTTCAACCACTCGTTTTAAAGGTATTGGCGAGCTCTTTTGAAAGATACCCATCATGAAAATTTACTCCCCTCGAGGGGGGAACCCGGGGGGGGGGGGGGTAAGGCAAAGCTCCTACATACACAAAAAAATTTTCCCAGTTTACTATCTCTATTACAAAAAATATATATTCGTTTCATTTGGTTTAGTTAAGTCTATATATGTTAAACTCTACTTACCTGCATTTTCCCCCATAGACGTAATGTATTTGAATACTTTTGAGTGTCCCTGTACACGAAACATTTGCTTCATCTCAACGAAAAGATTACTGTAGCACCCCTATATGATATACATTTAGAATACCGAGTTTGGAAATTCTGCTACTATTTGTTCTTGAGGTATGCTGATAACAGACACACACACAGACAGACAGACAGACAAAGACACAGACCGTTCGCTAAATACATGATTTTCGTATTCAAGGACCTCAGAACATGTAAATATAACAAAACCTCACGTTCGAAAATTGGACCCTAAAACAATACATTCTCGACCCTCTGGGTAAGAGAAAGTAATAATAAAGTGCCATTGACGGCTGTTTTTCACATTCTAATTTCTAACTCTGGGTGTAGCGTATATTTCCCAAGTTTTTCTGCATCTTTGCTTCTAAGTTTTTTAGAATTATTGCCTTCAAACTACACATTTCTTCCAGATGTTCAACAGTCTTAAATGAGTTTGAAAAATGTATGTTATACCCCCATTTCGCCGACAAAATGGGGGGTGAACATTCACTGTCGGCGAAACAGGTGTTAAACCGATAATGTCGATTTCCCTTGTTTGGGGAATTTGTCAACAAACGGGGGTAGGAAATTTTCGTGTCGGCGAAACGGGGGTATAACCAAAGAAAAAAAGTGCAGCGAGTTCTTTATTTTTTAAATCGCCATTTTATTTTGTTTATAATCGCTCCTTGGTGAGTGCATTTTTCCCAAACCACTTTCATTTTCCGGATTCTAAAAATTTGGCTACAGTCAACACCAGCTTATCGGGTTTCTTAATCCTACTAAAAACTCAGCCGACTTTTAAGTAACGATTTATGAATTTTCAGACTCATAACTTTGTTCTTGAAGATAACATTTATTACCGCTTCCAGATTTCGGCCCCTATTTCCAGCTTCGTCAGCAGTTGATGATGGTATGATACATGCTTATACTAGGCGAGACGTATTAAACCCTCGATGATAGCTTCAGGGGCCGAATCCCAATTCCTTCCCGTGCTTCGATTTTATTCCTTCTGGAGTTAGCCCCTTTTTTTTACCACACACTTGACATTGTGAGGTTTTTTTTTTTTTTTTTTTTACGTTTTTATCTGATTTTTTAATGCATTTTTTACTCCTTTTTCCCCGTTTTCTGCACTCTAAAGTGCGGTGCCTTATACTAAGCGAGAGGTAATAAACCCTCGACGAGAGCTTCAAGGCCCCAACCTCGATCCTTTCCCGAGCTTCGATGACTTTTTCTAGTCAATTCTGACCTTTTATTTTCTTCCGGTATTATCCGTTGTTTTCCCTTCCACACTTGACATTGTGAGGTTTTTTCGTTTTCATCCCATGCTTTTTACTTCCTTATACAAAGTATAAGGAAGTATAATGGATTTTGTATTTCACATTGCTCAAAAACGAATGATCGCTGAATGTTGCCAATTTATACGTGTGACTGTCATGATGTCTAGTTGTACACCTGCAAGTGTCGTCTTAACACGAGCTCTCGTTTTAGAGATATAAGCGACTTTACACGATTTTTCGTGACGTCCGTATGTGTGTGTGTGTGTGTGTCGCATAACTCAAAAACGGTTGGACGTAGAAAGTTGCGAATTGGTACATAGGATTGTTATAACATCTAGTTGTGCACCTCTCTTTTTAAACTTTGTATGATTTTCCGTTTTGAAGATATTTAGGAAAATTAGGTTCATAATAACCAAAAATATATAGATTTTGGCCATAATGTATCAAAAAAAACGTAATAACTCAAAAACGATTTGGACAAATTTTGCAATTTAACTGACTTCCCGACTAGCTAGGCATTTAAACTTTCAGAAAAGCTCAGAACACGTTGACAATGCATTTTTTTAGCCATCTGTTTCCGATACCTGCTGCCTTCAGCAGCGTTTATGTCATTCAACAGAAAATTTATTTAACTAACTTCCCGACTAGCTAGACATTTGAAACTTTCAGAATAGTTCAGAACACTCTGAAAATGCTTTTTTTAAATACTTTTAGCCAACTGTTTCAGGTCCCTGCTGCCTTCGGTAGCGTTTATATGGTTCAACAGAAAATTTATTTAATTTACTTCCCGACTATCTAGACATTTGAAGCATTCAGAATAGTTCAGAACACGGTGAAAATGCATTTTAAAAATATTTTAGCCAATTGGCTCGGGTCCATGCGGTCTTCATCAGCGTTACCAGTACAAATCTTGCAATAGGTTTTTAACTAACTTTCATAAAAGCTCAGAACACGGTGATAATACATTTTTAAAAAATATTTTTAGCCAACTGTTTCGGGTCCAATGTCAATGTTTTTTAGCATTATGTATATTTTTAAAAGTGTATAGGAAGTCATGTGGTGCCCACATCAGACTTTTTCCATGTATTTTCCTGTCTCTTCGCCCCAAGAGCGTAGCCAGTGAGGGGCTATGGATTCTTGAGACCTTGCAGATATTTCGAAATTAAATACATTTTCATTTTTGACGATTGAAACAAATTCGTCTCAGTCCCCTCCCAAGCCACCTCGGGCCTTTTGCAGATAACATCTGTGATAACGCTTTTGCTTCGCCCGATTTCTTTTACTCACCGTTGATGGGATTCAGTAATAACAAATTAGAAACTAAATAATCAGACCCAGGCAGGGGAATCAGATGAAAGATATAGATAACGAGATTCTACGCCAAAACCAAAATTTGCGTTAGCAGAAAACCTGGTGACTTGGCGACCAAATTTAGCGGACAAAATTATTTCAGAGTAGCAAGAATTAGGAAAGCCTTTTTCTAATTTAACGGTGTTGATGGTTTTATTATAACGCATCGTTTTTCGCCATTCATTCTCGCCAAATAGAACAAAATAACACTATCTACACTCTAGTGATTCTATTGAACTCTAAGCTGTACCAATGAATCGCCAATGAGGTATTCTCTAATAGTAATCTGGGTAAAAATATAATTGAGGGTGCCCCCTTGGCGAAATTGTTTGGCGCATTTTTGTAAATATCCTATAACATATACATATACACTGTATACATATAACCTATCTATATATTAATAGGGAAGCATAAAATTTGTTGTCCCTTTTTAACATATTAATTATGGGAGTAGAGGGTTGAAAATGGTATCATTCGAAAGGTATGGTTAGCCGGAAGGTGCGAATACAAATATTATTTTCTTACGATGTCAAGAAGGTATTTAAAAATACATTTATTTTTTATGCATTTTCCCCCATTTTTCCCTTTTATACACGTATTCCTTACATTAAAAAATACCTAAAAGTAGAAAGTTGTTAAATCTGGCAATTTCATAAAGCTTAAATAAAACCATAGACACAGTAATTTGTATAATGTAGCATCACTATACGCAAGCGAAGTGATGACGTCACTGTCTGTCCATGGAGCCATGAAAAATATTTTCTATGTTAATTCGTCCATTGGATTTTTTGTAAAAAATTATTTAAAAATAACGGAAATTATCTACCGATTTTAATTCCGATATTTGGGTATAGTTATATAAAAGTTACTGTCTACATGTGTTTGATTGAGTTATTTTTTCTGCAAAATTGATAAAATTTTAATTTAAAATCACAAAACTCCAGAAAAAAAAAATGGCAAACTTCCAGTTTCGAATGTAAACATAAACATTTCATTTCAAAGGGTGATATTTAAACAATAAATATTCAACTAATATACTAAATAAAAGGAAAATGGATTTGTTACTAACTGCTGCATGTACAAGTAGACGATACGGAAAAAATTCCGATTTCCGTTTTTTGCTGAATTTACATGCTTTGAGCTTTCTTTACGTTTCAATTAACTGAAATTGGCTACTTATTTTTTAAAGAAGTGTCTTTATTGCAAGCTTTTGTTAGTAGAAGAAGCAAGTAGAAGATACACAAAAACTTTTGATTTCCGGTTTTCGATGAATTTACACGTTTTGAGATTTCCTTGCATTTTAATTAAGTGAAATTGACTACTTATTTTTATTTTTAAAAAGTGGATTTATTATTCTTTCCTCTGCATATATAAGTAGAAAATATAATATTCAGAAAAGTTTTAGATTTTCGGTTTTCGACAAAGTTACACGTTTTGAAATTTCCCGAACTCAATTCGACCATTTTTGAAAAATATCTTTTTTTTTTTTTTTTGTTCAAACACTGTACTTTATGAACCGATCGAATTAATTTAACAGAATTTGATACTTGGTTGGGCCTTGGTTTGACATGATACCTATTAGCTTCTGGGCTGTATCACACAACAAGGGCCGTTTTCACGTTGCGATTTTCTCTCATTTCAGGAAAGGCTAACATCTACAGAGAGAAATAGTTATATTAAGTAAAACTCTGCTGATTAAGTTAGAGTGAATATCGGCAAACAATTGCCGCAGCTGTGTTGCAATTGCATTCCGTTTAGGACAAGCTTTTTAACTTTGCTTTTCCTCGCTTTGCAAAAAAAAAAAAAAAAAAAAAAAAAAAGGTCGTGTTTCGACCACTGGGCAATACTAGTACATATAAATAGGCTAACCTTAATATATTTACCGCGATCACAACTTGGCGAGAATCAAGGGGCACCCTCAAATATAGTCTAACCCACTATATACCTATAACCTATGTATATACACTATATACATATTATATACATATAACCTATACATATAAATAGACTAACCTTAATATATTTACCGCGATCACAACTTGGCGAGAATCAAGGGACACCCTCAAATATAGTCTAACTATAATTTGTAGAACACTATTTCAGAGCGAGTGATTTTTGCTCTCTGCGGTGTTTATAATCCTACTATCGTGACTTTTGTGGTTGGAGTAATGGTTTTCTTGGCTTGTTTTCAGGAATGTTTATGGACTGGAACCTGCCTGTTTATTTGCGAACTAGTTATTTCACAAAAATTTGTCAATGTTATGTATATTTCAGTAGGTCTGTAAGGAAGTCATGTGGTGTTGACATGGGATTTTTATTGTAAAAACTTAAAGAATAAACATTTCTAACATCAGAGCTTGCTTATATCAAATAACATTAACTAGTGGATCAGCAGATCAGGAGCCTCAACGTCTATGTGCATCAGACATTATTCAATAGGTCATTTTTATTTATTCCTTATTATATAATACTATATATTGATTCGATCGACTTGTTATCGCAAACAGCGATACATTCATGAGAGGGACTGCCACCCCTCTCAACCCCCCGCTGTATTTCTCTTTGTATACCTATCTTCATACCTACACGTATTCTTAATAAACGACGGTCTTGTATTATTTCCCTGATATTCATGAATACCAAATTTCGTAAGTACCAAATTTCACGCAAAAAAAAAAAAAAAAAAAAAAAAAAAAAATACATAGCAAATCGGAAATATTTTGCGTAACCTTGCAAACTAATTACCCATTATATGCCCACAATTTTCAACAGAAAATCATGCTTTTAAAATTCTAATAAAATTTCATTTTATTTAATGGGGTTTAAACATGTTGAAATACACTTTTAAGAAATACAGACTATAGACCGTAATAGTACTAAATTCTTTTATGTATCCCAGAAAATTAGCCAGAGTTATTATAAATGCCGATAATAAGAATACGCCTAATTAATTATAACTCATTAATTTTTCAAAATAATTTGACATCATTTGGATGATTACAGTACTTCCTCGGAATTATTTTATGTAGTCCCATAAATTACTTAGTCTATGCATACCCTTTTTTAATAGTAAACATGATTTTAAGCATCTTTATAATGTATGTTTATTCTATTAAGTTCAATGCAGCATAAACGCATTAAAGTGCGCGCTTAACTAAAAATTTGTCTATAGGCTCTAATGTTACGAAATTCATTTGTATGTCTCTGTAAACGAACCATAAACATTGTATTCACCAGTAAAAAACTATTCAGCTTATTTTGCGTTTAAAATTATTAATTGTTCCAAATTTAACATCGTTTGGATGACTACGTGACATTCTCAGAACACTTTTGTAAGGTCCTGTACATTAATTAGAAAGCTTAAGAGCACATATTTTCTTCAAGCAACATAAGTTTAAGAATCTTACTCACGTACGCTAGTTTCATTTTCTTGATTGCAAAGTAATGATGTTAGAATGCTTTTAAACGAAATTCACCCCATACGCCGTAATGTTAAGTATTTTGGTGTGTCCTTGTACACAATCCATAAAAAGTATAGACATAAAAAATTTTATAGCTATATCTATACCGAGCCTGAATGTGTGTTTCAATTTGCAAGTCAATCGGGGAATTTTTGCAGCCGCTATTGCGGTACATACAAATTCTGCGCCCATAGGCCGTAATGATAAGAAAATATTTTGTGTGTCCCTGTACACGAACTACAAATGGAACACACACCCAAAACTATACAGCAAAAATTTTGTGTGATTAATAAATATGTGTACCAAATTGCAAGTCAATAGCGGGATTTTGCGGCCGCTATCGCGCTACATACAAATTCTTCCCATAGGCCATAATGATAAGAAAAACTTTGGCGTGTCCCTGTATACAAACTTCAAATGTAATACTCACTCAAACTATACAGCTAATTCCGTTGGGCTCAGGAATATGTGTACCCAATTGCAAGTCAATACCGTGATTTTTGCGGCCGCTATCACACGACATCCAAATTCTTCCCATACGCCGTAATGATAAAAAAAAAATTTAGCGTGTCCTTGTATACGAACTACAAATGGAATGCACACCCAAAACTATACAGCTAATTTCTTGGAGATCATGAACATATGTGCCAAGTTGCAAGCCGATAGCGTGATTTTTGTGGCCGCTATCGCGCCACAACATACAAATCACCATCGTCATACAAATTCTTCCCATAGGCCGTAATGATAAGGAAAACTTTGGCGTGTCCCTGTACACAAACTACAAATGGAATGCATACCCAAAACTATACAGCTGATTTCGTGGGGCTTATGAACATGTGTACCAAATTTCAAGTCAATAGCGTTGTTTTGGGGGCCACTATCGCGCGACAGACAGAACCCAAAACCGTTTTGAGTCTCAACAGAAGGCCTCCACTGACATTTCGGCAATTAATTAAAAAACTAATGAAAATTTTGAAGACTGGGATTCGAGATGCATGAGGAGAGGTCAAACCGTGCGAGATCCTGCGGTGTCAGCCGTTTTCCTTCAAAACTACCGACAAACATGCAGACATCTTGGACTTGTGGAAGACTCCACAAAACTGTAATGAATTCAAGAAACTATATTATTTTTTTACTTAAAAATCTCTAAAATATTACATCTTGATTTTCATATTTTAAATTATTAATTGCTGAAAATATATTTTTTCTTCTTAGGTGAAAGCAAAAAGTATCATTTCCCGAAGAAAGGTAAAAAAGCCCAGAATTATTAAATCACCACAGAGTTCTTTAGAAAGAGAACATTCGGTAATCGATAAACCAACGCTGAAGTGTGATTATCTAGTTGATGATGCTGGAAAATCTTTTCATCGGAAAATGATTGTCAACAAATTGAGTCCGAGAGTGTCCCGGAATAGACCTACTCTTAACACTAATTCAGTAAATAAAATATCCGAAGACAGTACAAGGGGAATAGCAAGTTCAACGAGTGTCGAAAGTGGTTTTAACACCGAAAGTTTCTCGAAACCTGAAGTTGCTGTTATAAATGAGGATCCGTTATTGTACGGAAAAGAAACGGTAGAAATCAAAGACAATTCGTCAACTAAGATAAACACAGCTATCTCATCAGTTTTCAGTTCACCATCTCCTTCTTCAACAGCCCCTTGTGCTCCAAATTCTTCTTTGCACGCTCAAAAGGAAACTTCTATAGAATATTGCAATTCTTCAAAAGCTTCAGCAATATTAACTACTTTAGAAACTAATGCAGAGGATGGAGTATCAGCTGAAGATAATGTTTCAATGGATTCTTCTTTAGAAGACACACTGTGCGATAAAAATGCTTTAACGACGCTTCCAAGTAAGTTGCACCCAATTTCAGCGAATTTCGAAAACGAGTCTGGTAAAAACAGAGTATCAACAGATTTCTTAGAAATTTACGAACATTTTATGAATTTTAACAAGAGTGACATTGAAGAATGCCTGAATTATGTCTACGCTACTTATAGCCGAAAAGAATTTTCAAATCCACTCTTTCGTCCTGTTAAAAAAAATGAAGAAGCAAATAATTTCCCAATTGAAAATGCAGATGTGCAAGATATGCCTTGCACCCCTGTATTAGAGAAAACATCTGAAAATTTTCCTTGCGTTAATACTGAAGGTACAAATGCTTCTACGATCATGCCAGCTTCTTCTGAAAAACCTCAGAAAATATGTCAAAGAGAAAATATTTTTTTTCCAGTTTCAAGCCGTTCCGACTACAATTGTAATCTTGAAGGAACTAACAGTTTTACTAAAAAGAATATGGAATCATGTATTCAACATAATATGGCAAAGTGTAACAGTTATGAGAATACGGAAAACACCTCATCTAATAATAATGTTTTGGTGCCATCTAACAATGAATCTGCTATTGCTATCGATAAATTTGAAATTCGGAATAAAAATGAGGGTTCAGAATTTCCATCTATTACTCCAGAGGACGATAACAATGGTTTCAGTAAGTTTGCTTGCATTTATGAAAATGAGAAAAAGTTTATGACAAACAATATAAAATCTGACATTAAATGTTATAATATACGTGACGAATATATTTCTTCGAAACTTCCTTCTTCTGAAAACAATTCCACTATCTGTGTGACACCCGAAGCTGTTAATATGTATGTGAAATCAGAAATTAAAAGTCCGGAACATGTGTCTTCTAAGACTACCTGTCATGCATATTCCGCCACTGAAAATGATTTTAATACGTCTATGTTAAAAAAAGAACACGAGAAAATTGACTCTGTGAAACTTAATAATACGTTGATACCAGAAGCAGGAAACACTGTGCAGTTAAATCCTGAACTTCTTTCTGAAAAAATAAACATATCAATTCCTTCTACAGAATATTTGCAGAATATAATAAAATATGTGGCATCAGTAGATAATGAAACAAATAGTCCACATCCTTTGAATTCTTCCAAAATTCAAGTAAAAATTGAGCAGCCTGAAACAGAGGAAATTATTTTTGAGGGCGAAACACGATGTTCAGTTTCTTCCATGATGAAGGAAGCACAGCCGGACAAGGATTTTACGTCTGCACCTGCAACTGATGAAATAGAAGTATTGATGATAAAAAAGAAAAAGCATAGTTTGCAAAGAGCTCTGAATCGAAAATCCAATCGATTTGGTTTCAATAAAAATACCACAGAAAACTCATCTAGGAACAATAGAGATGTACACAATAATCATTTCGATGCAGCTAATGTTACGCACGAATCCACCGCGACTTATTCTAGCAATATTTTTAATGGGGAGAATGCCGTACAAATTACAAATACTGCAGAGATATCGGATGAGCTTCATTCTAATGAGAGTCCTCCGGTCAACGATTCTTCTTTGCTGAAAAGAGCCCAGTGCGATTTCGACAGCTCTAATGCTGCAGTGAGTAGTGTAAAGGATAATACGCAAAAAACCCCAAATCTGACAAAATTCAACTCCATTAAAGGAGAAAAGCAGAATATAAATAACGAATTTGTTGGACAACTTGTTAAGAGACGAAAATGTCTTCCTATATCACCTACAGAAACGTCCCCATTATCTAACGATACAAGCAACTTTAACGCTCCCTGTAAACGGAAGGCATTTAATAAAGATGAAAGTAAGAAAAAAACAAAATTGAATTCAGAAGAAAATGAATGCTTAATGATGAATAATCTTAATAAACGTCAAAACAATTGCACAACAGATTCCCGAATGCAGAACTCCAGTGATGTCAGTGTTGATACCACTTTTAACGAGAATAATAAGAAGGATCTAAGTTTTGCGAGCAATCCACATTTAAAAAAAAAAATGCACCAAACCAAGGAGACTCTAATCCTGCAAGCAATCGGATGCAGCTTAAAAGCAAACAAATGAGCTTCATGGGAAAAAGTTTAGGCGATGCAGTCAAGACACATTCTGAAGATATTTTTAATCCGGATGTTGTCGTAAAAACTGAAAAAACTGCAGAGACAACAGATAAAGTAGATTCTAATGACAGTTCTCTAGATAACGACGTCAACAATTCATTCCAGAGTTCCAGTAATGTAAATGTTGATTACGCATCTCCAACAAACTTTAAGGCTTCTGGTAATGAGAAAAATAAGCAAGATCCATTGAAATTAAGTTATGGAACACTTTCAAGCTATCCACATTTAAAAGAAAATACGCATTTTCCAAAGCAAATAAATTCTAAACTTGCAAACAGTCAGATGAAGACTGAATGCAAAAAAGTCATTGGCAATGAAGACAATATAGGTGATACAGTCAAAATTTATTCTACAAATAATTTTAATCGGGATGCTGTTTTAAAAATTGTAAATACTGAAGCGATAGCAGATAGAGTAGATTTTAGAGAAAGTTCTTTAGAAAATTACGTCAAAAATTCAATTAAGAATTCCAGTAATGCAAGTGTTCATTGCACAAATCCAATGAACTTTGAGGCTTTGGATATCGAGATAAATAAGCAGGATCTATCAAAGTCAAGTTATAGAACGTTTTCAAGCAAACAACGTTTAGAATCAAGTACTCATTCTTCAAAGCAAATAAATTCTAATATTGTAAAACGTCAAACAAACTGTGCAACAGATTCGACTGTTCAGAATTCCAATAAATCGAGTATTCACTGCGTAAATCCAACAAACACTGAGGCTTCTGTTAACTATAATAATAAGCAGGATCAATCAAAATCAAGTTACGGAGAGTTTTCAAACAATCAACATTTAGAACAAAATAATACTCATTTAGCAAAGCATTCTAATATTGTAAAGCATCGAACAAGTTTGCCAGTTCAAAAATCCAGTAAATCAAGTGTTCCTCGTGCAAATCCAACAAACAGTGATGCTTCTGATAAACGAAATAATAAGAATGATGTATCAAAATTAAATTGTGGAATATTTTCAAGTAATCTGCATTTGGAACAAAATACTCATTGTCCAAAGCAAATGAATTCTAGCATTGTAAAGCATCAGACAAGTTATGCGACAGGTTCGCCAGTTCAGATATCCAGTAAACCATGTCTTTGTGCAAGTCCAGTAGACTGTGATGCTAGTGCTAAAGGAAATAGTAAGAAAGATGCATTAAAGTTAAGCTGCGAAATGTTTTCAGGTAATCAACATTTGGTACAAAATACTCATTCTTCAAAACAAATAAATTCTAACATCCTAAAGCACCAAACAAATTATACGACAGCTTCGCCAATTCAGAATCCCAGTAAATCAAGTGCTCATTACGCAAATCTAACAAACACTGATACTTCTGTTAAAGGAAATGACGATAAGGATTTTTCAAAATTAAATCGTGGAAAGGTTTCGAGTAACCAAAATTTGGAAGAAAATGCTCATTCTTCAAAGCAAGTAAATTCTAACTTTGTAAAGCATCAAAGAAGTTATGCTACAGGTTCGCCTGTTCAGAAATCCAGTAAATCAAGTGTTCCTTGTGCAAATCCAACAGACACTGATGCTTCTGTTAAAGGAAATAATAAGAAAGATATATCAAAATTAAGTTATACGTTTTCAAGTAGTCATCATTTGGTACAAAATGCACATTCTTCAAAACAAATAAATTCTAACACTTTAGAGCATCCAATGAATTATGCGACAGGTTCGTCAATTCAGAATCCCAGTGCTCATTACGCAAATCCAACAAGCACTAATGCTTCTGTTAAAGGATTGGTTGTTGGATTTAAGGCCGATTGACTCCTGATGTGTCCTAGGCCTAGAGGGGGAATGCCCTCCGTGGGGGTCTTTCTAAGGGGTCCTAGCCCGTATTTACGCAAGTTTCGGAGGAAACCACGGAAAACTCCGAACGGCTAGGTCGATGAGCGCGACCTGGGATCGAACCCGGCACCTCCCATCTACCAGCTTTGAGCGCAGAACCGCTCGGCCGCTGGTGGGCCCTGTTAAAGGAAATAAGAAGGATGCATCTATATTAAGTTGTGGAACGTTTTCAAATGATCAACATTTGGAACAAAATGCTCTTTCTTCAGGGCCTAATCCTGCAAGCAGTCAGACTAAACCTACTCCTATCATTCGTTTTGGTCGTAAAGGAAAAAATCGCGTTTCGTCATCGAGGTGCCTTCACAAAGAAGTTGGTAAAGCTTTTATGGATATAAATGACTTCCCATCACTCATTCTCAAGTGCAATCCAAATTGGCTCTACATGCAAAAAGAAATAAAAAAAATGTGCTCCTATTTGTGAAAATTACATAAAAGTGAAAGACTGCTATAAAAAAGAACTAGATTATTACAATACTTATTTTCCACTGAATTTGCTGAGTTTATGGCTAGGAATTACCGTCTCTTGGATGAAATGTCCTCCAAGTTTCGACACTGTACTTGAGAACCAAGTGGAGAAATCCACTTTTGTAAAAATAAGTCTCTGCGCCCTATTAGATAAAGCAGAATATTACAAATGGCCAAAGCGAGAGGACATTGTGTTATGTAAAGTGCAGAAGCCTGACGGAAGCGAGGAGAACCTTTTTGGTCGCGTCTGTAATGTTCTGACTTCAGCACATACAGACACTTTGAAAAGGGTAAAGTTCGAACTATTCTGCGCTGAATTATTGAATGTACCCATAAAATCTTCTGTTAGTGTTCAAATTTTGAGTAATATGAGAATGGCTCTTCTGGAAAACGATGCTTTGCAAAATCTGAATAATTCAATGAAAGATATCATTCTTGATCCTAAAAAATATGTATCTCAGTGCAAATTCATCACACTTTGTTCTCCTAATTTTTCAAATTACATCAAAAGTGTTTTTGATTCTGTAACCACAAATGAAATTCGTATCACAATTGTAAACTCCCGATTTCCCAACGAAAGTTATTTTACAGTATTAAAGCTTGCAACTTTCTTGATAAAAAAGAAATGTCCAATTCTTATCGGTCTGAAAAACGAACAAACTTTTATTGACTTGACCTGTAAATTGAAGCATTGTAATCCAATATTAGCAATTAAAAGAAGAGAAATTAAATTGCCGGATGAACTGAAACCGTTTACCTTAGAAGAAAAGCTATCGGTTTCTCGCGATACCGTCAAAAGTTGTAATGTAATCCTTACACTTTTATCGAGCGTTTTCATTGGGGATTTCACAAAAGTGTTTGCTGATCAAACTTTCACATGCATCTTGTACGATGCACATCTCTGTACAGAAGTCGAAGCAGCTCTTCTGTTGTATTATGATGTCAAAAATTTAGTTCTCATTGGCAATGAAGAAGCCCAAATAACAATGCACCCACTTCTAAAATGTTACGATTACGATGTTTCTCTTTTTCACAGATTTTGTAGGGTTTTTAATTAAATAAGTTAATATATTCATGGAATTGATTCACAACAATGTTTCTCCCTTTTGAAGAATTTTGTTTGCCTAAAAATTTCTTAAATTTATTTCTATTATATGTCTAGTGATTCTGCAGTTACAAATTTGTTATCAACAATTGTTACTTTATTTTATTTTATTTGTTGTTGTTGTTGTTGTTAAACGACCTATTGGAATTTGTATTTTATAATGTTGACTTAAAACTTACATTCATACTAATATGTGCAATCTCCCCAGAGTAAAGGGGGAAAAATACCTTTTAATACTTGTGAATTGCAAAATTGCCAAAGAGATTCAAAAAATACCATTAGGTCTGACAATTGTACATTTAGAGAATTTATTATTATGCTTATAAAATTTTAAGTGTCCGCTATTATATTTAAAATAAAAAATAATTTCTATGACTGCAACTGCAATCAAATGCTGTGCATATTTCTACTTCAGTGATCAATTTTATCTTCAAATACTGAATTTCTTGTCTCTTCATCAGAAGCAGGAAGTTCAAAGCTGTGATCATTTATTTAGCCACTTACAATTTTCCGTAGTTCCTTCGATATACCAATGAATACGAGCTGGAACCCTTAGAAGGACTTCGACCGATGGCATTCCATTCAGGCGTACGTTACTGGAATAGACAATTGACCTTAATCCATACACCACGACCACCACATTTTTGTCATTGCAAGCAGAAATTTGAGTTGCATACATATACAGTTTTAAGCTCTTAATTAACAATTATATTTTTCTGAAATTAAAAAACTTTTGTTGCAATTTTTATTAACAGTTTAAATGGCTGAAAATAACTGATCCTCCCCCCTTTCGAAATTTCTGTACATTTTTGGTGCCATTTTGCATGTTTCTGTATACTGTAGGTAATGCGAAATAACATCAACAGTGGTGTTAGGGTTAAGGCCAAATTGACTCCGTTAGGGTCCTAGGACTGAGGGGGAGTGTCCTCCGTGTGGGGTGTTTTTAAGGGATACTAGCCCGTATTTACGCGTTTCGCCGAAACTCTGAAAGGCAAGGCTGACGAACGCGAACTGAAATCGAATCTGGCACCTACCAGCTTTGAGACCAGAACCTCTCGGCCATCATTGATTACTACAGGAAAATTGATAAGTATCCTGATTATACAAATCAGTTTGAAATCATGAAAATGAGTGTTAAAAAAAAATACTCCCAGTTTTTTTAAACATTTTCTGTGTGTAAACATTATTTTCTATGTTTTTTTACTAGTATGCATTAGTTTGCTCATGCAGAAAAGTTTTTGCCTCATTTGTTAAGTCAATTTTATGTCTTTTGATCGCACTATTTCTAAAAAGAGTATAAGTGGGGTAATGGAAGTCGTCTGGTTGTTACGCATCAGATTCTTTTCATTTCAAAAGAATATAAAAACCCTAAGCCTATTTTTTTTTCTAAGTAATAGATATATTCATTTAGGATATTATATTTTGCTTACATTAGGCGGGACGCAGCTCGATAACCTCGAGATTCCCAGCCTCGGTTGCTTTTTCTAGTCAGTTTTGACCTCGTATTCCTTCCGATGTTATCTTTTTCTATTTTTTTTCTAACTTTCCCTTGCCTATATATATGATAGAAAAAGTTTTGTTTTTGGGTCAAATTTTCGAAATTGTGTTTTTGTTATATTTACACGTTTCGAGGTCCCGTGAATTCAAAAATCATGTTTTTAATGGTTGGTCTGTGTGTCTCTCTGTTATCAGCATATCTCAAGAACAAATAATAGCAAAGTCCAAACTTGTTATTCGAAATGTGTATCATATAGGGATCATAAATTAAGCTTCTCGTTGAGATGAAGCAAATGGTTTGTGTACAGGGACGCCCAAGAGAATTCAAATACATTACGTCTATAGGGAATATTGCAGGTAAGTAGAGTTTAATATCTATAGACTGCACTAAACCAAACGAAACGAACATATATTTTTTATATGCGTAAAAACATGTTTCATGTAGAATATGGTATGGAAGTCTATCACTATTCATTTACAGGGCTACACAAAAGAACTAGGTAAAAGTGCGATAATCGTTGCAAATTGATGGAAGTGTATTTCAGGCTGGGCCATGTATGATTAGTATAGGATTATATTCAGATGCACCCTGTGGTCTGCACATAATCTTCAAAAGATATACAGGGCTGCAAATATTTAAGCCATAACATTCTTTTTTATTGTTAGTGAAAGTGCTCATACCATGTTCAAGAAAGCTGCTCAGTGTGAAATCTTCAATAAGTAGCGTGGAAAACATATTCACTTGGTTGTAGTCAAAAATGAGATTTAGTAACACACGAAAAAATAATTATACTTTAGTGCAAAACTTAATATAACTTTAATAAAACTAATTTTTAACATCGTACCATACGACATGCATCACAGATACCTGTGAAAACCTAGCATGTGTAACATTTATACATTTTCAGGAGAACGTCCGTTCTCTACCTAGACATAAATCCAAGTCCTCGATTTAATATCTGAAAACCTTACTCCTTCCAAAAATCTTCGTGATCTGAAAACAAGGGGGAAACAATTTTTCCAACACGACAAACACCAATCAAACAGTCTTTGGTCATGAGGAGTATCCAGGTTTACACTCAGGTCAACAGTTCATTGGAGATTCAAGTGGCGTTAAAAAGGCGGGGTACCACCCTAGCGTGGGGTGCCCAAGCGGCACATCAAAGCCATCAGTGAAATCGCCGTTACTTTGTAACCATGAGGATGAAAAAACCGCCTGGTATGCCCGGTTTCTCGAGACTGCAGACAACCTGGCACCATGGACCTCACGCAGTCTGGCGAGTACAATGGACACAGCCTTGAATATGTCAGATCAGGAATTGAAATAAATTCCTCATAGACATGTGATAAATGTATATTTTTAAGCTAAATATTCATCCTTGTTTTTTTTGCATATTTAGACCTTTTGAGGCTTCCTAAAACCGAAGTCAAGTTTTTAACGTTTGATCTTTGTCTGTGTCTCTTAGAGTAAATTAAAAACAAATAATTTCAGGCGATTCAAATGTTGTATTTTGAAGTGAATACGTTTGTTACTAGGAAAGTTTGTTCAAGATTGATGAGTTTCAAGGAATGTTGCGTGTGAAAGTTGTCTGGTTAATTTTAACTTTTGAATTTAATAACAGATTTGAATTCTATATAAATGTAGGTACAATAATGATTGGGGGGGTTGAGGTAGTCAGTAGCCCCCTCACACGCAATTATTTGTCAAATAAAGCTGTTTCGAAGCCTAATTTCAATAGTTTTATCATAAGTTTGCATTATAGTACTTGTCCCCTTAATCTCCAAGTATTGAATTTCAGGATAATAGAAAGTCGTGTGACTGACACACAAGATTATTTCTTTTCACACACTTGTGATTATGAATGTTTATTCGTTTTCATCCCATGCTATTTTCTATGGATTTTTTTACTAATTTCCTCCTATTTCTACATTCTAAAGTGCGGTGGCAATGTGCCAAATATTATTGGGTTGTTCGGAAAATAATTTCGTTTTTTCCTTTGAAAATGAAAGACGATTTTCTTACATTGTATAAATATTTTATTGAATTACACATTATCCACTTTGATCGGTTTCTCAGCGATCTCACGAGTTTTTATTTGGCAGTTTTCATAAATCAATACTTTATTTTATCTTCATTAGCATAAACTGGTTTTCCAGAACGTAATGCATCTGCAACGTCAAAATGGCCGTAGCAAAATTTGGTGAACCAGTTTTGACACTGGCGTTCTTTAAATAAATTTTCTGTATACCCATCGTGTATTGTTAACTTTCTTCTATATTCAATAGAAGAAAGTATTGGATTCGTAAAAATTTTCGACCTCAGGTTTTTAATGGATTTACACGTTTTGAGAGCTGTAGAACACGATTTGATCATTTTTAGAAAATGTCTGTCTGTCTGTGTGTGTGTGTGTGCGTGTGTGTGACAAAATTTTGTGGCAACTGTATCTCAGGAACTACTGTACAGAATTTCATACAAATTGGTATGTAGTTGCACCTTGACATAAATTAGTGCCTATCAACTTTTGGTAAAAATTGTCTTACAGGTTGCTGTGCCATCCCGCTTTTTCTAAATTTTTAACATGGTGATATAGGACAAAATTTTGTATAAATGTGCATAAAGAGAATTTTAGTAATCATTATGAAATTTACAAGAATTATTTATAATAGAGATAGTCAACTGGGAAAAAAATGTTGTGTGTGTAGGAGCCTCATCAACCCCCTGGGGGGAAACTCCCCCCTCGAGGGGAGTAAATTTTCAAGATGGGTATCTTTCGAAAGGTCTCGTCAATACCTTTGAAACGAATGCTTGAACTATAAATCTGTGATTATTTAAAACAAAGTTATCGATTTTTTTTACCTTTTAGGAAAAAAATCTTAGAAAAAAAATCGGTAATTTTTTAAAAAAATTTTTAACCGAAATTTAACCAAACTTGGTATTTAGTTGGCACCTGACATAAACTGGTGCTTATTAGATTTGGTTATCAATTGCTCAACAGGTGGCGCTGTGATCGTATTTTTTCTAAATTTTTAACATGGCAGTATTGGACAAAATTTCGTATAAATGTACATAATGAGAGTTATTCTTAATCTGTGATTGTAAAATTAATATGAATTATTGATAATAGTAAGAGTTAATTAGGAAAAAAAAATGTGCATGTGGGTTACTTCCCCCCAGGGGGGTAAATTTTCAAGATGGGTATCCTTAGAAAGGTCTCGTCAATACCTTTAAAACGAATGGTTGAACTATAAGTATGTGATAATTAAAAACAAAGTTATTGATTTTTTTTTTTTTTACTTTTAACGAAAAAAACCTTGGATTTTTTTTTTTTTTTTTTTTTTTTTTTTTAATATATTGTTACTGAGGGAATTTGTATAGGAAAATATAGAAGAAAGTCTTGTGGTGGCCACAACATACTAGTTTTCTTGTTTTAACAGTGTTTTCGCCTTTTTGATACAAAAACGATTTTCTTTATTTGATAGGGCACGTATCAAAACCTATTGAGCAGAATAAAACGAACTTTTTCACAAGCAAACCTTGCTATAATATCAGCTGTCACAATATATAATGGTAATGCAGCTTAATTGTGAAGATGGTGTGGGAAAAAAAAATACAATTCATTCCTCTGCTGAGAAAAACGAAATTACTTTCCGAACAACCCATTATATTATATTCTGCACCAAACAGAATTTAAGGAAGACAGGACTTATTTTAATCTATTCTTCCATACAAAGGCATGCAGTAACTGTGCTTCCCTCCCTAGCAACATTAACTATATTCATTTCTAAAATTTTCTTTGGTATAGCTTTAGCATAAGAGCCCCTTGCGAGCTTTTAAATTTTTGTTGTCATTTTGGCGATGAATTGGAATGGCTATCGCAATTATGTAAGTAAAGATCTTGGCGAGAGCTGTTCCATTTATTTCGAACGATTATTCTCAGTTTTATTTAAATTACTAAAAAAAAATAAAAATGTTTGCACGTTCTTTTCTCCTACTTGAAAAGAAGGATATTTTTATTATTTATATATTTTTGGATCATAAATAATAAAATCATTTGATATATAGTTTTTATAATTTTAATAGACAAATATTAATTTTTAATAATCGAATTTATGTCGTAATGTTTATTTTTAGAAATTTCCTTTTTCGTTATTAAGTTTAATCCTTTTCCAGCCTTTTCCATTAATTTTAATTTATTAGAAATGCCTATCATTATTTTAGGTACTTTAACTCTGTTTTCAGTTATTTTAAAAATGTTTGTTATGAATATTTTCGAGTAAATTTCTGAGTTAACTAATGACTTCACATCTTTCTAAAGTCATAATAAATACATGCAAGTTAACTTTTCTTGTAATTTTTTTTTCAACATATATAAATAATAAATAATTAGGAAATAAAATTAACTTCGACTTTTTCTTCGTCAAATTCTGCTCTTAGACATGAGATATACCACAAATTAAAAAGTTTCTTGAAAATAGGTGGTACAGAGTTTTATAAAACCCTTTAATGTTTTTAGAGAATTTCATTTCACGAATTACGACAATTTAATTTTTATACCTCCCGTACAAAAAAATAATCAATTAGTAAAATTTCCCAGACGCATTAATGAAATCGCGTTTCATGTACAAAATGTCAGCTTTGCTACAATGAAATCTCAAAGGTACGATAAGACACGAATGTTCACTTAAACTATTTTTCAGTTTTGAAATAAGTTTTCTGGTTTTAAAACAGATGCGGTCAGATCTCATTTCGTATTTCATGCAAATGTTACGTATATAAACAGTGATAATGGAAACAAATAGACAAATTCATATTTTAGTATTTGAATAATCCAGTAACAACTTTGTTTAAGCTCATTTCTCGAACTTTTTATGAGACATCAGTGAAAATTTATAAATAACCTTATAATAGAATTCCACGATAGATCATTTAAGAACGACATCTGGAATCCCATTACTTAAAACTTTAATTAAAATGAAGCACAAGTTACAACAACTATATACATCGCGTGCAGTAAACAGAATATAGTTGAATGTAGGATACATAAGACGAATGTAACTTCTTACAAGTCACTGCCTGTGGCCCATGGCCATACATGCGTCTTACATGAAAAAAAGTCTACATCTTTCAGCAAGAACTGACGAACTTCTGACTTCTGACATACTACTGAAATTAAAATGTGTTCACTTCACTTTATGGATTGGCAAAATATCATTAGATATTTTGCCAAGAATGGCGACAGAGCCGTCTATATTGTTTTAAATGATAGGGAAGATGGCTCAATATCGATAGGCTATTTAATATATTCGTAAGAGTTTGAACTTAGTGCGTTACAACCTTACTGGGGTATATGAGCCTTATTTTACTTATTGGGAAATTTCTTACACAACTTTTTCGCACCTTACAAGTTTTAGAATCAATCTATTTCGCACACATTTCTGTCTGAGGATGCATTACTCTTTTCAACCCCTCGTCTAAAGAATGCTCCCATAAAACTTTTAAGGAAATTAATATTAAAAAATGATAACTAATCTTTATATTACATGCAGGTATGAATGATAGTTGAATGAAGTTTTATATTTTAAATATACATAAATAATACACTGAATGTAATATATTTTTAAAAAGTTGTGCCTTGGGGGGGCGGGACTCATGTCAAAGTTGTGCCTTGAGGGGACTCGTGTCAAAGTTGTGCCTTGGGGGGGGGAGACTCATGTCAAAGTTGTGCCTTGAGGGGGACTCATGTCAAAGTTAGGCCTTGGGGGAACTCATGTCAAAGTTGTACCTTGGGGGGGACTCATGTCAAAGTTAGGCCTGGGGGGGACTCATGTCAAAGTTGGGCCTTGGGGGGGGATTCATGTCAAAGTTGGGCCTTGGGGGGGGACTCATGTCAAAGTTGTGCCTTGGGGAGGGGACTCATGTCAAAGTTGTGCCTTGGGGGGACTCATGTCAAAGTTGCGCCTTGGGTGGGGGGGGGGGGGGAACTCGTGTCAAAGTTGTGCCTTGGGGGGACACATGTCAATGTCATTTTGAAAAGATTTTGATGAAATTCTGGCAAAAGCAGAATTTAGTTTAGGACGGAGGACTATTAGTTTTTTTTTTTTTTTTTTTTTCTTCCCAATTATAACATCACTTTCAAATTATTCAATTATATTTTCGATAAATTTTAGATTTCGATAAATGTCCAACTATCGAAAAATGACTTCGACAAAGGTCCAACTATCGAAAACGACAACGCAAAAATCGCTGTCTGAGACTAATAGGCCCTCAGTCCTAATAATGATAACTAGTATCGCCCAGTGATTAAAACTCGACTCTTTTTTTGCAAAGCACTGCAAAGCAAAGTTATTGCCTTCTCATAATAGGAATTAAATTGCAACACAGCTGCAGCAATTTTTTTTCGATATGCACCCAAACTGAATCAGAAATTTTACTTTTGATATTTCTCTAAGTTTAGTACACTGTAGATATTGAGCCTTTCCTGAAATGTGGAAATCGCAATGTGGTAGCTCGCCCTTTCGTGTGATACAGCCCAAAAGCTAATCGGAACCATGTCAAGCCAAGGTCCAACCAAATATCAAATTCATATTAATTCCATTGGTTCATAAAATACAGTGTTTGAACTCAAAAGACAGATATTTTCCAAAAATGGTCAAATTAAGTTCGAGAAATCACAAAACGTGTAACTTCATAAAAAACCGACAATCTAAAATTTTTCTGAATCTTATGCTTTCTTCTTATATATGCAGAGGATAGAATGATAAATCCACTTAAAAAAAAAAAAATAAGTGACCAATTTCAATTAATTGAAATGTAAGGAAATCTCAAAACGTGTAAATTCACCGAAAACTGGAAATGAAAAGTTTTTTCAAATCTTATACTTTCTCCTTATATATGCAGAGGACAGAATAATAAATCCACCTTTTTAAAAATAAGTAGTTAATTTCAGTTAACTGAAATTCAAGGAAATCTCGATACGTGTAAATTCATCGAAAACCGGAAATTGAATTTTTTTCTGTATCTTCTACTTGATTCTTATACATGCTGAACCAAAACCATAAATCCACTTTTTTAAAAATAAGTAGTCAATTTTAGTTAACTGAAATGCAAGGAAATGTCAAAATGTGTAAATTCATCGAAAACCGGATATCAAAAGTTTAATTAAATCTTAAACTTTCTTCTTATATGTAGAAGATATATGCAAGTAAAGTGTGACGTTACTGACCGTCGTTTGGGCCAATTAAAAGATTTCCTATGTTAATCGTCCATTGGATTTTTTGTAAAAAACTGTTAAAAAGTTAGGAAAAATTTTTCCCGATTTTAATCCCCATATTTGGTTATAATCAAAAATTAGTTATCGTGCACATGTGTTAGATTAAATTGTTTTGTTGTCAAATTGACAAAATTTAAATTTTAAATTTCAAAACTCTAGAAACAAAATGTGCATAGATTTGATATATGTTCGTCCTTGGTGTTTAGTATATTTGGCGCTCAAAAACGCAATACGGAAACATACATGCCAGGTGTATATTTTAGTAATACACTGGTTCTCATAATTACAAGGACACCATTTTTTTTATTATTAACTAAACACTGAACACTATTATTTAAACAAATATATTTTTTATTAATTTGAATTTCAGTAGTAGACGATATTTAAAAAGTTTTATCGTTTTTCTATCTTAGAAAACTTTAAATACGGTCAAGAAAAATGATTTTTTAGGTGTTCACAATGGGCTCTTCCCACCGTCGTGTTCTCAATCATGTGATAGAGGAAAACGAATAATCGAATTCTGAGAATCGAATTCAATTAAATATTGTTCTTAAGAACAAAAATGTTAATATTTAATATAAAATAAAATAAAAGTAATATTGTGCATTTGTAAACAGTACAATAGTTGTACTTCTAAATTTAATAATTTTTAAAAAACACTTTATGTGTTTATTTATTTTCAACTGTAAGAATCGATTTTTGTAATGTTCGATTCTAATGTAACTGTTACATTAACTGATCTAGCAATAAATAATAGCTTGTCCTTGTGGAAAACGTTTTCATTTAATTTAATTGCATAAATGTGTTACAACAAGTTAATTAACTTAGTTACTAGTCTAAATGGATTTACGCAGTACGATATTGCACTGTCACTTATTTAAGTACCAAGGATCAGAGTATTTAACATGTTCTTCACCAATATCAATAACAAATATAAACTAAATGATGATTGTAAATGTATACAGCAAACAAAAGATGATGAATAATGATATAAAATGGATTAAAAATGATGTATATATATATATATATATATAAAAAAAAAAAAAAAAAAAAAAAAAAAAGATTAAATATGATTGACGAAAAATAAGTATAAAAAATATGTTATTTCAGCAATCGCTATAGATAAACAAGACATCGTCTACTATTTGTTTTTCCTCTATCATGTAACCTCTGACGTCAGGTGGAAAGAGCACATTGTCTGTGCTAAGATGTGTTTGCAGGTTTGGGGTCTTCCGTAGGTGTTTCTAAGGCTTCCTAGACTGTATCTACGTTTGCATCGGAAGAAATCACAAAGAAAAAAAAAATCGAATGCCTAAGCCAACGAGCGTAAATTAGGCTTAAATCCGACCCATCCCCTCCTACCAGATAACAGAGTGTAAACTCTAGACCACTAGAGAAAGCTTGAGAATGATTTACTAGACTTGAAAGGACTTGAGAGTTGGAACTGCAGCGATGAAGATTAATGGAAAAAAGGATTTAAAATAAACTACGTAATAAGTCGACAGAACGTCCTGTATAATAATCAGTGACAAGTGCAGTGTCACAATTTTCACGAGATTTGCTTTACTTCCCTTTATCTACAATACGAATGTTTCTGTATTACATTGTAAAGTGGTATCTATATAAGATCTACGCTGCGGAAATGATAAAATGCATTGTTTTTACCTGCCTTCTTTTGGTCAAAACTTTCGCTGTCAGTGCATCTGAATGATCTTTTAACCACCACAATACCACTGCTTTCAGTTCAGTTTGAAATCAGTTTCCGTTAGCTTCTTCGAAGCATACCCAATACTCTAGTGTCTTAAAGTTTTGTATCTATTATTTTCAAGCCCTGCCACTGCCAAAGCATTTACGGTAAGACTTAGAAGTATGGATCTTTTTGCAGTGCAATTGAAAAATTACTACAGCTCTAATAAAGCAACTTGATCAGTAAGGATCAATCATTTTCCTGTAAAGGCAAGATTAAAAATAATGTTATCCCTTTAACTGCTGCTTTTATTTTAAAACGCTAAAAATTTGCATACCGATTGTTTCAGTTATATGGGAAACGTTATCTACCGTTCGAAATTTATACTATTACATTTTGTTGCATATTTCTTTTTCTCATGATTCATATAACGCATATACCAAGTTTCAACGACGTATGTTTATTACTAGAACAAATAGAGCTAAACAAGGTAATTTTCATTATAAACACTCAGTATATTTATATACGTTTTTGATTAAAATAAGTGGTGACACATGTTCATGAAGTGGAATTTAATATATATATATATATATATATATATCAAATAACTACATTTATCAATGTTATTCAATGCTATATTGTAGTTTTTACATGTCTGTCTCGATTAATAACAGTAAGCAATTATGTTTCTTAAACAAAATATTTTTATATCATACGCTTTATGTTTTATTTTTTAAATATACGTCTTATGTTCTACCATTAAATAATATTTATTCATGACTGTATTTATTTAAAGTGCTGGTGCATGTTCCATGCTTCAATGCAATTCAATACGGAAACTCATTTTTGATACAGAAAAGGGTTCGTTTAAAGTGTTCATTGTATTCCATAGATATAAATACAATTGAAAGCATTTTAATGATTTAAATTCTAGAAACATACTTTATGCTTCAAAGAACTGAATAATAACATACTTGCAAAAAATAAATTTTTATGACAATTCTTCTCATGTTTCCGAAATAAAAATGCATGCGTGTCTGGACATTTTAATGACTAAAAAAATCTATTTTCTTTTCTTTCTCTCTCTTTTTTTGAAAAGTTCTTCATTAAGGTAAAAAGATTTTTAAATTATTATTCATGATATATATATATATATTGTGCCTATTCCACATGAATAATTCTTGCTTTATGTAAATTATAGTTACAAATTTAGCACCTTTTGGCTACCAGAAAATTGTAATAGAAATATTTATTTTATTTAACCAGTGAACTACAATAGTTTTCACTAATAAAGTGAAATAAAAGATTTTAATACAATTTTCCGGTAGCCAAAAATGCTAAAGTTGGCATTTATAATGTAAGTTAATGTGCAAATGGATGATGTTTAATAAATTATTCATAATATGTCGCATTTATTTATTTATTTATTCCTTTGGTTTTATTTTTTTCACTTCTTACATGTATTTTAGTTTATTGTTGACATCTTTAAGTTTTTCGGTAATGATAGCGTTTTTTTATAGGATTTCATATATCACTGTCTCAGAAACAAATCATCCTATAATTTTTTATCTATACTTTCTGATCTATAATTATTCTTCTGAAATATATAGTAGTTTGGGGGTAAAGAAATTTTAAATTTATCTTTCTACATTTATTATTATTTTATTTCTTCAATATATCTTAAATTGTATAATGCTTCAATTGCATCTATATAAATAAAGAGAAGTGTTTTTGTATTTTTTTGTGTGTGTATATACGTGTTCTGCAATAAAAATTAGGGATCGTAGAGCTAAACTTGGCAGAGGTGTTGCTTCGACCATGTAGGTTTGCACCTCATCGAGATTTTTTTTATCGATTTTAAATTTTTTTAATTAATTTTGTAATGTCCATTTTATTAATTGAGTTTTCTGTTTCATATTCTAAAATTTATTCTTTCATTTCAATCGTCTGAGTATCGCTGTGCAGCCATTAAATTGTTTATTTATTATTAATATTACTCATATTTGAAGGGAAAATCTTTTTTTTTTTTTTTTTTTTTTTTTCTATAAGCAACTTTGTTTTTAAGCTATTTATGTTTTGTTTATTCAATTCATTCATTTAAAAGCAGAAACTCTCTCTCTATATATATATTATATTTTAAATCAAATAATAATGTAGTAGAAAAATTAAACATATTAAATTTAAAATTTAAACAATTTTTATAATATTTACAACAATTCTGTATTTATGTACAATTTTAATAGTATAACTAATTGTACTAAATTATAAATCTATTCTAACTAAAAGCTTTATTATTACAGAGTGAAGTCTAGAAAAACCGAGTGGTAAGGTCCAATTAATACATGGTGTCAAAACAAAACGGCTAATCGATGCTGAGATATAGCCATCTATATAATCGTATTTCTTAAATAATTGCAGTTCCGCTTGTCGTCTATTAAATAACGAAATTTATGCCCGGAAAAGGCGTTGTCGCAGACAGTGTGACCCCGGACCCGACATACCACGGGAGAGAATGACGCTGTCGAAGGCAGAAAGTACCTTAACCTATATTCAGGACAATTGCAGTGGATTTTTTTTTTTTTTTTTTTTTTTTTTTTTTTTTTTTTTTAAGTTTAAAGTGATACAAAGAATTAATTATTCATTTTTTTAGGAATTATTTTATTATTGCAACCAGCGAAGAGGGCAAAGCCTGCTAGTTTACAATAATTTATTTATAACTTATTAATTTATGTTTTCCTTCCTGGATTATATTCAATATAAAGTTTTTTTTCTTTTCATTATTATACATTGTCAATATTTATCATTTATTTCGTAGAATATTTAGTATCTTTTATTTGCATTTATTGATAACATATACAACAGATTTGTATGCTTGACACATATTTAGCATCTGGCATATTTTATTTATTTATTTATTTATTTATTTATTTTTCTTTTCAGTATAATATTCGTTGTACTTGACTTCGAGTTGAAAATTTAATGTACCTGTTGCTAATACCCTGCATCTTGTCTGTGTAATAACATGAAAATGCAGGTGAGAAAATCAGAAATTGAACTGTCTGCCAAAAGAAAAAATAACAGAAATTCGGAAATCAAACATCAATAAACAAAAAACAATTAATCATTTTGGGCCTATATCAAATGAAACACAATTCACTGTGAGAATGGATGGACGCTAACTCAAGCACAAACTCCTTAATTTTATTATAACGTGACTATGACATTTTGTTTTTAACAATCTCAAGCGCGTGCGGTTGTAAGAAACCGTGAGATATCAATAATTAAAATAATCTGGTGTGTCACTCACACGACTTTCTCTTACCCTGAAATTTAATACAATAAATACAGGATGCAGATTAATAGGTAAGATAACGAGTACTATTATGTAAACCTATGTTAAACAATTCATATTAGGCTTCTGAAGAGTTTTATATGATAATAAGTTCTGTGTGAGGGGGGCTACCGCCCCCCTCAACCTCCCGTTTCATTAATGCACCTACATTTATATAGAATTTATTCTAAGTTTTTTTTCATTAAAAGTAAAAAAAATCGATAACTTTGTTTTAAATTATCGCAGATCGATGGTTCAACCATTCGTTTTAAAGGTATTGGCGAGCTCTTTTGAAAGATACCCATCATGAAAATTTACTCCCCGAGGCGAGGCTCCTACATACACAAAAAAATTTTCCCAGTTAACTAGCTCTATGACAAAATATATATATTCGTTTCATTTGGTTTAGTGCAGTCTATAGACGTTAAAATCTCTTTTCCTGCAATTTCCCCCATAGACGTAATGTATTAGAATTCTCTTGATTGTCCCTGTACACAAACCATTAGCTTGATCTCACGAAAAGCTTACTGTAGCATCCCTATATGATACACATTTAGAATACCAAGTTTGAACTTTCTGCCATAATTTGTTTTTGAGATATGCTGACAACAGACAGACACACAGACACACGGACAGACACACAGACATACAGACAGACACACAGACATACAGACAGACACACAGACCATTTGCTAAAAACATGATTTTCGTATTCAGGGGACCTCAAAATGTGTAAATATAACAAAATCTCGCGTTCGAAAATTTGACCCAAAAACAATACTTTCTCTACCTTGTGGGTAAGAGAAAGTAAAAATGAGTTTTCTATAGATTTTAATGAGAGTAGCGACAAATTTGCTGTCAGTTGTAAGTTTTAATATTTTATTAGGTGTAGTATTGTGCTATAGCTAGCCAAATGCGTTATCTGTTACTGTTCTGAATTAAAAATAATAATAATAAAAAAAAAAAAAAAACTTCGATATTAGTTATTAGTCGTGTGTTTTTAATGAATTATTACTCTATAACTCATTAAATTAATTAATAACTCTATTAAATCATTAAATTCATTCTAGTTATAAGAAAAAACTTTTTCAAAATATTAGTAATTTTAAAAATCTATATATATATATTTCTTTTGTGCTTGTGTATGTCACTGAACTCCTCCTAAACGGCTGGACAGAGTTTAATGAAATTTTTTGTGTGTCTTCAGGTGGATTCGAGAATGGTTTAGATTTACAAATAAAAGTTGTAACTTAATTAGTTCTTTCTTAATTAATTTTTAACCAACTCTTTCAACAACTTTCCCACCTAGATGGCGTGAGTTGTCGTAAACACGATGTCAGAATTTATTTAATGTTGAAATGAAAAATGAATTTTTAACCGTATCTTACGAAATGTTTAAAATATTTTTTCAAAGTTAATATTTTAGAATCGTAAACACGATGTCAGAATTTATTTAATGTTGAAATGAAAAATGAATTTTTAACCGTAAGTGTTTAAAATATTTTTTCAACGTTAATATTGTTAAAATGTTAAAATTAGTTAAAATGGTATATTCTTTTAAAAAATTCGTCAATATCCGACGGAGTTATTTTATGTTAAAATGAAAAATGAATGTTTAGGCTATTATTATTTGTGCAGATGGAAAATATACTAAAAGTTTTCCGAAAAATTTCACGATCACAAATGTTGACGGATATCCAATATATCGTCGAAGAAATCCCGATAATGGCGGACAATCTTATCATCTATGGCGGTCATCTATGTCAACAACATAGATATTGACATTGATAACCGTTGGGTGGTCCCATATTCGCCTCTGCTGAGCAAAACATTCAATGCTCATATTAATAGCAAGAAATTCAAACTTCTTCACACACCATAAATTTTAAATCAGCACAACCGGTTTCGAAAGGACGTAGCCTTTCTTCATCAGGTGCAAACACGTGCAACTGCCTTGGAGGCAAAAGCAAGACTGAAAGCAGGACAAAATCCAGAGGGGGAGGAGCAACACAAACAGCCAATAGGAAGCAACATGCAGGACAGGACCAATCAGAGAGGAACACACGTACACACACACCACAAAATGAGGAGGGAGGAAAGGAGTAAACAATTATTATTATTTTTTTTTTCAATGATATTAAACTAATAAGTAAATTTAATAAAATTTATCCATTGATTATTATTTTTTTTATTTAAATTAGAATTATTTTATTATAACTAATATGATGTTATAAACATAATGAAGGAAATTATTTAATTGAATTAAACAAATTTTTCCAGGCTGTAGACAGCAAAGTGGAATCTGGATTTTGTCCTGCTTTCAGTCTTGCTTTTGCCTCCAAGGCAGTTGCACGTGTTTGCACCTGATGAAGAAAGGCTACGTCCTTTCGAAACCGGTTGTGCTGATTTAAAATTCATGGTGTGTGAAGAAGTTTGAATTTCTTGCTATTGTCTGTACGCCAGTTTTTTTTTATTTATTTTTGGTGCTCATATTAATGTTCAGTTCTGCAGTTCAGTGAAGAGCATCAAATACATTTGCAAGTATGTGAATAAAGGCAGGGATATGGCTGTATTTCGAGTTGAAAATACCAATGTGAATGCTCCTCCGGTGAATAACAACGATGAAATAACACTTTACCAAATTGGCCGGTACGTCAGCTCCAATGAAGCTGTTTGGCGTATCTTTGATTTCCCAATTCATGAACGGAATCCAGCAGTTCTTCATTTAGCCGTCCATCTTGAAAATGGCCAGCGCGTATATTTCACGAGCGAGACAGCGATTGATCGTGCTATAAATCCACCAAAAACTACACTCACCGAATTTTTTGAATTGTGTAATCGTGCGGATGCTTTTGGTGCTTTTGCACGGACGTTACTCTATTCAGAAGTACCACGCTATTTCACATGAACTCCAACAAAAAAATGGATCCCCGCAAGCAAGGCACGCCGATTGATGCATGTCCCGGTTTATTCAAATCAAACACCTTGGGACGAGTATTTACAGTCAATCCAGGGCAGACTGAGTGCTTTTATCTTCGACTGTTATTGGTTAATGTCATCGGCCCTTTGTCATTTCAAGATTTACGTAAAGTGAATGGACAACAGTATCCAACGTATAAAGATGCATGCCTTGCACTCGGCTTGCTGGAAGACGACAATCAGTGGGAGTGTATGCTTGCTGAAGTAGGACTGAACTGTACAGCAAAACAAATTCGTCTACTATTCGCTATAGTGTTGACTACATGTTTCCCGGCCCGAGCAGAGACATTACGGGATAATCACAAAGATTCAATGACTGATGATATATTGCATCAACATCGTTCACGGTGCAACGATCTAACGATAGTATTCAGTGACGCTATGTACAATGAAGCATTGATTGCTATTGAAGATCTTTGCATTATCATTGCCAACTTACCACTCAGTCATTTCGGTATGCATTCAACAAATCGAAATGCATCTGATTTAATAAGCACTGAATTGAATCGTGAACTACAATACAATACTGTAGAAATGGCAGCGATTGTTGCTCGCAATGTCCCACTAATGAATGAAGAACAAAGAACCATTTACGACCGCATCATGCTCGCAGTTTTGGCAGGACAAGGTGGATTCTTTTTTTTTGGGGGGGTGCACCAGGTGGAACTGGCAAAACATTCTTTATTTCGCTAATTTTCGCCGAAATACGATCAAATAATGGCATCGCATTGGCTGTTGCATCATCTGGCATTGCGGCAACTTTATTGGATGGAGGCAGAACAGCTCATTCATTATTTAAACTGCCACTAAATATTCAAAATAACCCAGACGCAGTGTGCAACATAAAAAAACATCGTCCATGGCCACAGTGCTGAAATAGTGTAAAATTCTTATCTGGGATGAATGCACTATGGCACACAAACATTCGATTGAGGCGTCGAACAGGACATTGAAAGATGTAAAAAACAACGACAAACTATTTGGGGGCACTCTGTTACTCTTTTCAGGTGATTTCACACAACCACTTCCCGTTATTCTGCGTTTAACATACGCTGATGAGATCAACGCGTGCTTAAAATCATCGTCATTGTGGCGTAATGTTGAAAAAGTACAACTGAAAGTAAATTTGTGCGTTCAAAAGCTTCAAGATCCATCCGCTGAAACATTCTAAAACAATTGTTAGATATCGGCGATGGAAAAGTTACTACAGATGAAACTGGATGCATAAAATTACCGACCGATTTCTGCACAATCATTGATTCTCAAGATGCTCTTATTGACCAGATATTTCCCGATGTACACAGACGATACACAATTCATGAGTGGCTGGCAGAAAGAGCAATTTTAGCAGCAAAAAATGTGGACGTCAACGAATTGAATCTCAAGATACAACATTTGTTACCAGGAGACTTGGTGTCATACAAATCTAATGATACAGTTTGCGATGCCACCGAAGCTGTAAATTATCCAACAAAGTTTTTAAACTCATTGGATTTACCAGGCATGCCACCACATATTTTACAACTGAAGGTTGGATCTCCGGTTATTTTGCTTCGTAATTTGAACCCACAACGGTTGTGCAACGGCACGCGATTAGTCATAAAAAAATTAATGAAAAATGTTATCGAAGTCATCATTTTAAATGACAAATTCCGAGGTGAAAATATATTACTACTGCGAATCCCTATTATACCCACAGATGTGCCAATTCAATTTAAACGCCCTCAATTTCCAATTAGATTGGAATTTGCAATGACTATCAATAAGTCTCAAAACGATGTCTGTCTGTGGCTTAGATATGAGCACATCATGTTTTTCACACGGACAATTATACGTGGCTCTCGAGTGGGCAAACCATCCAGTTTGTTTGTATTGGCGAAAGATGGGATAACAAAAAATATTGTACACTCTGTTGCATTAAGGGATTGATATTGTTTTTTAGCAATATTGTTATAAGTAGCGATATGTATATAATTTTAAAGAATCAATTTTAATAAATTAAAAAGATAAATGATTGGTGTTTTGTTATTTTTATATTCTTTCACCGTTCACAGCGCTCCATACATCTTCCACTTATATACCACATCCTTACACACTTACAATAAGTTAGTTATTTTTTTCTAGCAAAATATTCTCTAGAAATAATTTATATGACAAAACAACGTTTGTCGGGTCAGCTAGTTTATATATATATATATATATAAATGATTGCGCAATTCCCAAACCAAACATACAAATATTGTACGCAGTATGGGCAATATTATATTAAAGTTACAAGTCATTTGTAGATTTTTATGATAGAAGGTGATCCAAAATGTTTTCGCACTTCTTCAAATTGTGGTTGGTCAGCACTCTGAACTAAATCGATAGCGGAAAATATGAGTTTTTAAATGTTTATTGCATGTATGAAGTTTCAGGTCTAGTAGTGGTTTTTCAGATAATCGTGTAGTATTTTTTTTTTTTTTAGATAATCGAAAATAATGTCAAAATAAATAATAATTTAAATAATTTGAAACTTCACTTTATATCAGTAATAATTTCCATCAATTGTATATTTTATATACATTCGAACGTTCAAATCATTTCTCATCCCGTTGCTCAAACATTATATGCAGTAAAAATACAAAATCTTTTTGTATGCAATTTTTCTTTTCTTTTCTTTTCTTTTTTAACTTTTTCTTTTCATTTTAATAACAATTAAATGGGTTTTCTGAACGCTGTTTACATAATTTTTGCTTCTTTATGTGCAAATATTTCACCGCTGAAATATATTTCCATTCAAAATATATTCAGTCTCATTTTTAAAAGTAAAAACATAAAATGATGAATGCACGAAAACAATACACGCTTTTGAAATAAATGTTTTTCCTCTTAAAATTTGAAAGAACTTTAGAATCGAAAGTATGATTTCATTAAATAAGAAATTTTAATAAAAAAATAGAAAAATTTAAAGTTTCAAAAAATTGTCGAAGTATTTTTTTTTCCTCTGAAAAAGAAAACATCTGCTTATTATTTTAAAATTTCTTTGTTTTTCTCAAATTCATAAATATTTATTATGCTTGTTTAGTGAGAAGGAAAATAATAAATGTATTAAAAAACAAATGCATTACAATAATTTGTTTCCAATGCAGTTAAATAGCATTTTTAAAACATAACAATGCAGAGTTAATGGGTTATTAAAAGAGAATAAATACATTTATTTTTATTTTTTATTTTTTATGAAACAAAATATTTGTTTCTTAAAAATTCTATCGAGTAAATATGTGAACTTTAATTTAAATAACATTTATTAAAAATGCATAAAAACTGAAATTATTGAACATTTATAATAATAATAATAATAATAATAATATATATATATATATATATATATATATATGTGTGTGTGTGTGTGTGTATATATGCATAATTTGTTTAAGGATATTTAAAAATGAGTACAATATTTTTATGTGAATTTAAAATACAAATAATAAATTCGAAAATATATATTATACGTTGATTTTTACTCACAATACGGAATACTTAAAATTGCTTGGAAAAAACATACAATAATAATAATAATTAACTTATTATTATTATTATTATTATTATTGTATAATAATAATATATATATATATATATATATATATATATATATACATATTTTGTTTAAAGATATTTAAAACTGAGTACAATATTTTTATGTGAATTTAAAATACAAATAATAAATTCGAAAATATATATTATTTGTTGATTTTTACTCACAATACGGAATTCTTAAAATTGCTTGGAAAAAACATACAATATAAAATAATTATTAACTTATTATTATTATTATTATTATTATTATTATTATTATATAATAATAATAATAATAATAAGTTATTTTAATTTTACTATAACTCATTAAGCTATTATTTTTTTTTTTATGTTTTGTTTTATTTATTTATTTATTTATTTACGATTTATTCTAAAAGTCTGATTTTTTAGTGATCTAACGCTGTAAACATTTAAATCGTTTCTCTGATCTATACTTGTAGATTTAGTTCTTTTTTAATTAAGGCCGATTCCTCACACTTGAGATTTAGGCGTGTTTAGGACGGTGATTTTTCTACGGGGCCCTAGCTGGTATTTACATATTGATGTAGCAAAATCATTTACATGCTAGTGAATATTTTTATTGTACATTGTAAAAAATAAAATAAATAAATAAATAATTGTTAAGAAGTACGAAATAACTATAAAAATTGAAAATACCTTACATAAAATTAATGTCTTTTAAAAATTCAGAAATTGGTTTTAATATTACATCTCAACCACTCAAAATAAACAAAACCATATAAAATTTGAAACTATTGATACAGATTTCATATAATGATTACAATTTTTTTTCTGTTTTGCGTACGGAAAATTGGTGTTTAAGCGGGACTGGGCAAAAAGAAGTAGCAAAAAGCAATCGCAGCTAAGTAGCAAAAAGAAGCACAATTCCACGGCTGAGAAGTAATATCGTCGCCGCAAACTATGCGGTGGGGTACTGGTTCGACTACGCCATCTAGTAGGACTTACCATTATAGTAAATGTCCTCAACAGAGGGCGTAATCTAATAACTTTATAATTTGCGGTCATTTCCCCCCCCCCCCCTTAAATGTGGTATCTCATTACATATATTTAATAATTAATCTATGTCATTTTAGCTTTCCAACTATGCCTAAATCTAACTGCTTAAATGAAAAGTAAGTGTACAATACAGAAACTAAAAAACTGAAAAACTCGAAATTATGTTCTTTCCTACGCAAACATAACATTATGTTCATTCTCCTCAATATTAATAACAATATGAAGAACATAAAATGTAGATACATTGTTACCTTTTTTTAAGGTCCTGATATATGTTTTTACCCGTTATGTACTATTGATACACTGAAGTAGCACCTTATAATAAGTCCTCATTAATTGTTATGATCATGTGATATGCATAGTTTTATTCATGTATTTTTAAACCATACTCTTAAGTAGATGAAAAATTATGTTTCAATCATATTTTTGTTTGTTTCGTAATGTGTTAAATAAAGTTTGAAAAAAGAAAGAAAGAAAGAATACGATTTAAAATACTAAAATAATTCCATTTTCTTTTTTACTCATCTGCTATTATGACAAATATCATCAGTCACAACTCAAAAGTGTATTCTAACAATGAAATTAATTTTTTATTTTATTTTCTTCCTTTCTTTACTTTATTTTTTGCTTTTTCTCACCCATATTGTTTCTTACCCAAAAATTGTTTATGGTTCAAATTTTAAAAATTGAGTTTTTGTTATATTTACGCGGTTTGAGGTTCCCTGAATCCGAAAATCTTATTTTTTGTAGTTGATCTGTGTGTGTGTCTGCCTGTGTGTATGTGTGTGTGTGTGTGTGTGTGTGTGTGTGTGTGTGTGTGTGTGTGTGCGTGTGTCTCACGAACAAATAGTAGGAGGATGTCAAAACTCGGCATTCTAAATATGTATCATTTACTGATTTAGTTACACTATACGTTTCGTTGAAATCGAGCAAATAGTTCGTGTACAAGGACGTTCAAGAGAATTCAAATACATTACATCTATAAAGAAAATTTCTGGTAAGTTACAGTGTAACATCCCTAGGTTGCCCTAAACGAAACGGAATGTACTTATATTTTTTTACATGTATAAAAGCATGTTTTGTGTAGATTGGGGTATAGAAATTACTCATCATTTGTTTACAGAACAACCCAAGGTATTTGGATCTATTGGAGCTATACATGATATAGATGAAGTTTATTTCTTTTTGTGTTAGTTGTTTCATAAAAACATCTAACACAGGTGTTTCATAAACACCTTTTCATATAAAACTAAATTAAAGTACACAATGTGATGTGCATATAGTTTACAGTCAATACCCAGAGCTACTCAAAACTAATCTAATCGTTCCTTTCTCCTGAATGTAATGATATGAGTGCATTGATACATCATACTATGTCGACAAACACTACTAATCTAAGTAACATAAAATTTCCATATCCATAAAATAATATCCATATCCATACTGTTTAAAAAAAAAAGAAAGAAAGTACTTTTCCACGTTTTATTTTTAACATGTTTTTAATAATATCACGTTTTAAAATATCCTAATTACGAAAGCGGACTATTAGCAGTTGATCTGTATGTATATCTGTATGTATATCTGTTACCAGCATAACCCAAAAGCAAATAACTGCAGGAAGTTCAAATTTAATATTTTGAAGTTCGCATTAGGTTCCCATTGAAAGGTTTAATCAAAATTGACAAGTTTAAAGGATAATTAATAACAGCCTTGATTTTTTTGGTTTAAATAAATGTAGGCATTATAAATTTATGGGGGGCGTAGGGGTTGCAGCTCCCTCCTCAACTCACACTGATTTATATTTCAAATAAAACTGTTCCTAAACAATTTTAGGTTATTTTTGAAGTAGATAACTATTAGTAAATAATTTTGGATTATTTTAAAAGTAAATTGAACTTATTATCTTACTTTATTCATCTTATACACGACCTACTAATAAGTATTAGGACATTTTCAAATTTAGACATTTTGCCAAATGTCTAGAAAAATTCTTTTGGAATCGTCCTGAAACACTGGTAGCGCAAAGAACATGTTATACCTCACATATTTCAGCAAAAGTTGTGTCCTGAAAAGGAAAAGAGGACCAGTAAAAAATTAAATTAAAGACAAACCGAAATGTTTTGGATCACCCATTTATCATAATCACTGTAGCATGTGATTAAGTGAAATATGTTCATTATCTGTATAAATTTGTTTGAAAATTTTATATTAATTAAATTAGCATTGTTGGATAAATTAACCTATTATATAACTTAAAAAAAAATATTAGATTTTCCTATTATATAAATAAAAAATAAAATAAAATAATATAAAATAAAATAAAACTGAAAAAAAAAAAAATCTACTTTTTTATTTGTAACATGTAGGGTATTAGCAGAGTTGCCAACTTTTATAATTTATTACGGAGCATAGCCCCGCCTTCTTTTCGCACCAGAAATTTTATAGAATATTTCTCTTTAATATGTGACAACGGTTAAGTAACAGAAAAATCATTCCTTAAAATTTCCGGTGAGAAAAAAGGACGGGGCTAACAATACTCCAGAATAAATTATAAAAGTTGGCAACTCTGTATTAGATCCAGAGCAAAGACATTTTCAGAAAATTTGGCATTTTTAATTAGACACAATATATTGCAATCAGAATGCAAAAATGTTAAATATCTTATGAAATATTGTTTTTGTTATTGTTTCTTTTGTTTTGAGGTAGAATTAAATAAACATCACCATCCTTTAAAAATAACAACTACTTATTTCAACAATCTATTTTTGCAATTTATAAGTGAAAAAATTAGTTTCAAAATACTTATGGTAAATTGCTCGAGTGTTAATCAAATTCTAATAATTAAAAATACATATGCTACATTTTGTCTAAAATTTGTTTGGTAAAAATATTTTACCAAATATATTTGGGTTGTTTTTCTTTTTCCCCTGGATTCCGATTTAGTTTGAGTTTTTCTGTTGGGATTTGGTTGAGTTGGTTTGTTGTATCGTTTGTTTTGCGAGCTGTTAAAAATTAAATTTGGTTTCTTTGAATGTGTGTATTTCATCCAATGATGATTTTTTTTCACCTTTCTGAGCTTCTCCTACATAGAGAATTTGTTCATTCTTATTGGTCTTTGTAGGTTTGGTGATCTTGTGTCTGTTGCTTGGCTTCTACTGCGCTTAATGGGTCATTATTGTTCATTACAGTGTTCTCTTTTTTCACCTTGAAATATTGTCCTAGAGTCAACCTTCTTGTCATCAGAGTCTAATTACACAGTCCTATTTTAATTTTCAACAGGTATTGTTGTACAGTGGATTGGCGTCAGTACTATTGTTGAGCTTGATAACTGAATCAATTTGGGAATTCTTGTTGCTTTGTTTGGCGTGTTTGTGTCTCTTTGGTGAATTGTTTGACTAACTATTCTTCGTTCTCATTTTTTGCTTCTACTACCAAAAGGATTATCTATATATATACATATATATATATTTACAATAATTGGTGGAAAATTATTTCGCAAATTATTGGTAAATCATTAAAAAAATAATTTCACATCACTAAATTCTGAAATATTTAATGTATTTGTAATCTTTATTTACTTATGTAGAAGAAACTTTTTCTTTCCTAAATCATTAGTAGAAAGGAAAGAAATGAATACTACCTGCCAAATGAACTTCTTTATTAATTCTTTGTAAATTATTAAATCTTTTTAAAAAATTAATCCAATTTTAAACATTTTTGTAAATAGGCTTTTGTATTTTATTGTAAACAGTTATTCAAAAAAATAAAAAATCCTTTTTACACGTGAATTATTTTTCTTTAAATAAATCTCTTTTCTTGAATACTGTAAATAAAAATATCAGATGGTATCGATCGCAAAACGTTCTATTTACATCAAAATAAATGTTTCCTTATTGGAAATTTAAAGAATTTTCCAAATGTAATAAATGTTCTTTGAAGAAAAAAAAAAAAAAAAAAAAAAACGAAAATTAACGTGAAAGTAAATGCTAAATTTTAAAATTAAAATTTTGTGACAAGTTACGCATTTATTTTACTTAGCAATTTTTAACAGCATTTAAAGGTGATGTTCCATTTGAAATTACAACGAAAAAACTTTTAAAAATGTTTTTTGTCTTTTGAAGATCTCTCGAATATAATTTTTTCTACCAAAGAAAATACTGTGTGTGTGCTTTAATTTACGAATAAAGATGTTAAATTATTTTATTTAAGTTTAATTAAGTTTAGATGTAACTAAATTAAAATAAGATAAAATTTTCTATTATATGAATCAATAAAATAGGAAAAATGAGAATGCGGCATCTTAATTATACCTTATTTATTTAGTTCTTTCTTTCTTTCTTTATCATATACAAAGAATTGCAGTAGTTATTTTCTTAAACAAACATTTCGGTTATTTAATAACGCGTTATTTTTAAGTACTTCTTTTTACATCAGGATAACTTTCAAGATTATTAAAAGAAAAAATATATATACCAGAAATTTTGCATAACACTTTCTTTAAATATGATTGGTATTTAAATATTAATTTATTTTATATTATTTTCATTTCATAACATTTGTATTGCAAATATGTTTACATCGGTTATTATATCTTTGTTCGTCAGAGACTCAAAATTTATTTTGAAAATATTTAAAGACACACTTATTTAGTAAAACAGATTCCGATGATTGTAAAAATATTTTGTTGGGTGTTATAGTTTTTAAATGTTATTACTAATGGTAATATTGTATCCTCTGAAAATGTTAAAAAAATTTCGATTAGTATAATCTGTTTAGAAAAATGTAGCAGTAATTCACTAAGAGTAACATTTTTTTTTTTTTTTTTTTTTTAAGTAATATATTAGGACAACCGAAAATTTTCGTTTCTTCTTCTTCTTCAAAAAGAAAGAAAAAGAAGAAAAAGAAAGAAAAATTATGTCGTTTGAATAAATTATTCAGCATTTTCTCCATACACTTACGCGTTAAATGGCCGCATATATTATTTAGTTTTAAATGTATTTGAATTTCGTAACTGCATCTTTAATAATTTTTTGTTTTTTATTATGGATAAAGAAAACATCTAATGACATAATATATTATAATCATACAAAATAAAAAGGCGATATTTACAATATTGCAAAACATACTTACTCGGAAATTATGAAAAAAATAAATTAATAAAATAACAATCTGGTGTGTCACTCACACGACTTTCTCTTACCCTGAAATTTAATACTATAAATACAAGTTTCAGATTAAGAGGAAATATAACGAGTACTGTTATGTAAACCTGTTTTAAACAATTCAAATTAGGCTTCAGAAGAGTTTTATATGATAATTAGTTCTGTGTGAGGGGGCTACCGCCCCCCTCAACCCCCCGTTTCATTAATGCACCTACATTTATATAGAATTTAAAAAAAAATTTGAAAGATACCCATCATGAAAATTTACTCCCTTCGAGGGGGTTTTCCCCCCTGGGGTAGGAAACGAGGCTCCTACATACACAATTTTTTTTCCCCAGTTGGCTATCTCTATTACAAAGAATATATATTCGTTTCATTTGGTTTAGTGCTGTCTATAGATGTTAAACTCTACTTTCCTGGAATTTTCCCCATAGCCGTAATGTATTTGAATACTTTTGAGTGTCTCTGTACACGATCCATTTGCTTCATCTCAACGAAAAGCTTACTGTAGCATCCCTATATGATACACATTTAGAATACCGAGTTTGGAATTTCTGCTACTATTTGTTCTTGAGATATGCTGATAACAGACGCACAGACCATTCGTTAAAAACATGATTTTCGTATTCAGGGGGCATCAGAACATGTAAATATAACAAAAACTCACGTTTGAAAATTTGACCCAAAACAATACTTTCTACCCTATGGGTAAGAAAAATTAAAAAGTCAGTAAACGCCCGCATAAATAACTGCACTTCATTACATTTTAACAGATTTATCGCGCTTTTAACATATAAACATTTGTTTAGAAGAAAGACTTTCTTATATAGATGATTAATGCAAAGTAAAAAAAAAAAAAAAACAATGCATGTTAAATAAATGTCCTTATTAATTCTTTGTAGCTAATCAATACCCTAAAATAAATTTCAAAAAATCACCCCTTTCCAAACATATTTGCAAGTATGTTACCATATTTTATTGTAAACAGTTATTCAAATAAATAATCCTTTTCATGGGTGAATTATTTTTCTTTGTGCAATTTTGTATAATAATTATGTCAGATGTTACGCATTGCAAAATATTCAATTTTTATCAAAAGAAATGTTTCATTGTTGAAAATTTAACGAATCTTCCGAATGTTACAAATGTTCTTTCACAAAAAGAAATGCAATTTACGTAAAAGTAAATGCTTATAAGTCAAAATTAAAATTACATGATATGTTACGCAGTTATTTATTTTATTTATTTATTTATTTACTTTTTTTTCAGAACTTAAAGATGATGTTATGATGACAAAACTTTCAAACATATTAAGTATATTTCCGAACAGGTCGGAATTAACTTTCTTTTGCTAAAAGAAATATGATGAATATATTGTGTTTTATGCAAAAATGTGCCAAAATATTTTTATTTATATTAAATTAAATTTGGACGCTTGTAAATTAACGTAAAATAAATTTTTCCATTACATGATTCAATAAAATTGAAAATTGAAAGTATAGCATCTTATTTATTCTTTATTGTGCATAAATAAATTTCAATATTTATTATCTTAAATAAACAAGCATTTCAGTAATTTATAACAGATCATTATTAATAACGAATAATTTGTTAAAATAAACTTTAAAATCACGTTGTATAATGCATATTTCGCTAAAAACTTATTTACAATTAAAATACATTGTTTTCGAAACTTTTCACCTTGACTATCGAAACATTATCAGGATTTTTTTTTTTTTTTTTTTTTTTTTTTTTTTACAATCATGTTCTTTATGTGCAGCTCCATATATATTACAATAATTTTACAGTTATAAATAAAGTTAAGCTTGATGTAGAGGAGAAAAAATTGAAAACGGCATTCAGAAATATGCCGTAATTATTCAGCTTTACGTTGCTTTGTTGGGTTAACGTATCAAATAGTTACTCTTAAGACTCCTATATGATAAGAGCTAGCGCAGTGTCCGCCATTTTCTAGACCGTCTGGCAAAGTGTTGGCGGTAGAAAAAGCTAGGTTACCTGATTAGCATTGTTATCGCCTTTAAACTTCTATACAGATCAAGTGAGCTAGAACTTCTCATCAAGAAACAAACAAGTTGGCAATTTTAAGAACATCACCAACATTCTCAAAACTGCAGCCCATCACGTTAAAAGAAATGTAATATTAAAGTTAATTGTAAAATAATTTAAAGTAATAATTTAAAAAAAAAAACAGTACATTCATATTAATTTTGTGAAACAGCTTTGAAAATAAAACGAAATAATTTGAAAATAAAGGAAATCTTATGCTGCAAAGTTGTGCGCCTGCTCCGGGTATCCTCGAGTTACATCTGCAATTTATAATCCACTTTTTCCTTCTTCCTGGGTTAGAAGAAAATATAAACAGGCGGTGCCCTTTACTGGAGTTATTCGTGCAATTTATTGCCGAAAAACCACCAATAATAAAACGTCAGCCGGTCTTGTGGACTAGAAAATGGCGGATGCGTCAGCCTATCTATGTAGGAATTCTAGTTACTCTGTTGGGTCACTGCACGTTGCCTCCTTGTGATCCAACAAAGTTCCTACCAATCTAATTCTGTGACTCGTCCAGAAGTAAAAACTATCGTTTTCAATATTTTTTTCTCTCTCTCTCTACGTTAATTTTAACTTCATCTTTAACTGTAAAGTTATTGTGATATATATGAAGCTGCACTTCAAGAACGCAATTGTAAGAAAATGTTTTTCCTGATGATGCTTTGAAAATCAAGGCGAAAAGCTTCGAAAACAATGTGTTTTAATTGTTAATAAAATTTTAGTTAAATATGTTTTATGTCTACGTGTTTTTTAGTGTTTTTCAACAAATTGTACGATTATAAACGAGTTTTAACTTATTTCTCTTTCTGAGAGATGATATCTTTTATTTATTATGTAGCTTTTTTATAACAGTTTTTTTTTTTTTTTTTATATATAACAGTTTTTTTTTTTTTTTTTTTTTTAAGGACTATCGACTTAAGATAAAAACTTAAGATTTTAAATATTAGGGCAATGCCTCCGGTTGTGGGTACAGTTTTGAGTTTAGCTTATAACTTTTGATAGAGTAGATATTATGCAAACATAGAAATAGCAATGGAAAGCTAGAAACCATAGCTGACATTTGATGAAGTAATTGCATTGATTCCGTCAACCAGAAAAAAAATTATTACCAATTCTGTGAAGTGGCCGTCTTTGGCCAAAAAACGTTTTGTACCCGGTTGTAGGCACACTTAAAAAATCCGCTAAAAATGCAAAAATAATGAGAAAAACCACCATAAATACGGAAAACAACAAAATATATTCATTTTGTAAGGATTTAGTGCCCGAAATAATAACAGAAAATGGCATATTTCCAATCGTGTTCGTCATCTTCTTCGTCCTCTAAATCAGAAGTGCAATGCTTGCAAGTAAAATAATTTGCATGAATGTTAGCACACTTCAAATGCATTAGACGATCACACGCGTTGCATTTGATTGAGGCGTGATTGTTAGGCATAGTGGCATGTGCTTCAAACAGATAACAAAGAAGTCGACATTGCTAGATTGTTGATTGTTCCTTGAAAATAAGTAAATTAAACACATATACCATATAAAATTAAGGAACACATACGGCATAACAATTAGTCACTTTTTAAACATTAATTAAACATTGGGCATTTTGAAAAGCTGATTAATAGTTCTTTGTTATGACGGAGAAACTGATATTTCAACATTTCTATCAAAAATGTAATAATAGCTGCATTTTCGCAATTTCCATTCCAATTTTCCAGTGTCCTTCTGAATATACGAATTACTTTATTTGCAACGTTTTTTTTCAGATTTAGGTCTCAGCTTGAGAGTCTTCTATACTCGACGTCTCGTTTGAAAGCTGTAAAGCTTTAACTGACTGAAGCTTAACTGTGCTATTCTTTTAGTGTCAGATTGTTTCAGTCAACGTTTTCACCAATGTCAGCATTTTGAAACAAATTTTCTTTATATTGGTTCTTATCTTCAAAGATTTTTTCTTGAAAATCTTCTTTTGACTAAAATACACACGCTAAGAAACTTTTTGGGATAATGTTTATCGTCATGCTGCCCAAGAATATTTTATGTAATACATTGCAACAGGATACATTGCTTACGGATTTTAGTATATAATATTTATAGAAGATGCATGTACGTCGATATCCGTTACAAATTTTATGTCCAATTCCTTTGAGTAATGACATTTTACCATGCTTTAATTAACTGTCTTTCTTGTTTGTTTGTCAGGCACAAATCTTGCAATCGATTTTAAACTAGCTTCCGGACTAGCTAGATATTTGAAACTTTTAGAATAGCTCATAACACGATGATAATGCATTCTTATAATATTTTTATTCAATTAATAATTGTTTGGAAATCTCTTATAATTACACTCTTTATTGCGCATTTGATCATTTTCTTTCAAGTTGATGCGATAATTTATCAAAAAAGTTTTTAAAAGGTATTTATTCATAAATAGAATTTTCAAGTTTATATGATTCAATAAAAAATTTAAAAACGCAGTATATAAAAAGCTCTTTGTATCTTGTAATTATTTAGCCTCTCATCCTTAAACAAGCGTCTGAATGCGGAGGTTACTTCAAGTGAAAGAAACGCTAGTTTTACGTGTTGCAACGTTAAATCTGTAGGAAGTACAGTGCAATTGTCCTAAACCAGAACAATAGCTCTAGTAAGATTTGTATATAATTCCATGAGAAAACAAAGGCGATTGCAAATATCACCTGTGTGTTTTTATTATTGCTTTGGTTCACAGAGGAATTATTTTTTCCTCCAAGATAACAAGCTTTCTTGCTTCCTCTAATAACTAAAGAAAGTTTTGCGATAATTTCGGTCAAATTGCACGTCAGCAGTGGCGGATTTAAGGAGGGGGTAGGGGGCTGAAACCTCCCCCCAAAAAAACAATGGCATTCACAATTGAATATTGCAATTTTTTATTGGTCTAGAATAACACTTTGAAAGATCTTAGCCCCCCCCCCCCCAAAAAAAAAAAAAAAAAAAAAAAAAAAATTGTTCAAGTCAAGTTCTGGATCTACCACTGCACTTCAGTAGGTCAGTTGTTTAATTTTCTTACATTTTTTTTTTTTTTTTTATTGTATTACAGCTTTAACATATGAAAATGCTCTGGTAACGCCCCATAAATCATAGTAGTTTCATAATTTTTTAAGATCTAACCTGAATCACAGTCTTACAGCAAAAAGTCTGTTTCCCAGTAATTATCGTGAAAATCTCATTCTGCTCTGCTTTTCTGTGTTATATTTGAGGTAAACAATATTTTTTTCCATTCTACCATCTCATCAAACAGCTATTCGTAGGATTAGATCTTACATCATTTATGTGAAGTTTTCTGTTTTTTTTTTTTTTTTTTTTTTTTTTTCCAACAAAATTATACAAGTGACTGGAATTTTCTTCAACCTGGCATTTTTGAACCAATCTATTGCCTCAACTTATGCTTCTCCTACGTGATTCCAAACGTGCTACAAATTTGGACATCAATGTTATTTACAGGTTCAAGCAAACTTCATAAAGCAAATTCAGGAGTCCCGAGTTCTGTTACGCCTTCTTTAGAATTTATTTCAGGAAAATCATCATTACTTTCCCAAATTTTCACGCATTTCTTTTAAATTAAATTTTTTTTTCGTTTAAATATTTAGCTTCTCATTTATTTTGAAATAATAACTAGAAACTATCTTCTGATAATTAATAAAAATCGCTGATGAATCAAAGAAAATATATAACTTATTACCGCGCTGTGTGTTAGTGACATGGACTATAATACTATGATATGCAATACCGTAATATAGAGGTGTTATTTTGTATCAAATACCATCATTCTTTTTAAACTGGAGTATATTATGTTAATGTTTTACACTTTGGATACATTTCCAAACTTCTGTTTGTATGAATATTTTTCTTTTGTATGGTTGAAATATTTTTCTTTTAACACTTTCCCTTCTGAAACTTTGTTAAAGGAAAATATCAAGTGTCATAATACATCAACAAACAACACATTTTTCTTTTCAAGAATGTTTCTAATGTTAAAAATTAAAAGTATACTTTAAAATACATAAATATATCTCTAAGAGAAGAAAAGAAAATTAATAAACAAATGCAAAAGGTTAACTTAAAGTTATGTCTTATATTCAGATTTTTTACTTTTTACTTTACGCTGTCAGGAAGTGTTAAAGTATTTTTCTAAAACTTCCTGGCAAAATTTTGTTTTAAAATTATTTTTGCGTTTGTTAAGTGACATAAATTAGCCCCACTTTTCATAAAAAAGTATTACAGTCATTTTTATTCTTATATTTATGTGTGTTATCTTTAAATATAACTAAAGTGTAAAGAGAATAACACATAGAAATAATTAAAAGTATAATTTTTATTTTTCAAAGATAAATTAATGCTTTTAATACAAATATATGACAGACTTTTGTTATAAAACTACAATATATAAATCTTTATCGTTAATTTTATTTGTATAAATGTCAGTCATTTACAACATGATCGTTATCCTTAATGCAACAGAATACCGGGAAAATCATTTAGTGCAACATATATCAATGTGCCTCTTTTCCTAATATACAGGGCGCCGCATAAGTCTGTAGAAAAGTAAAAAAAAAAAAAAATCATAACTATTAAGTGAATTGGTAGAATTGAAAGCGGTTTTCGAAAAAATCATTCACATGAAGAAGGATTTTTTTTTTTTTTTTTTTTTTTTTTTTTTTTGGGGGGGGGGGAATAATAATTGAATAATAATAATTAACTATTTGTCGATAGAGGGCGTTGTGCATGACCAGATTACACATTTTCTTAATTAGCTGTGCTTATTATTTAATGTATATAGGAACATATGTCCTATTCTATATGTCCGTCGTCACCACAAAGTACAGTTTGCAAACGAGTTATAACACTGCTAATTCCAGCTTCAGTCGGTGGTTCTTATCTGAGAAAAAAATATTCACCAATAGCTCTTTATCCACCAAGCCAACGTCGCAATTAAACTTCATGTATGCATAAGCAGGAGGCAAAATAAGAAATAAACTGTTCTAATCGCAAAATTTTGCAATTTATAGGACTTCCATTTGCATATTTTTCTTTCACATCTCTGCAAAAAAAAAAAATAATTATTTGTCTAGCTATCGTCGATAAAAAATTTAACTAAGGTAAAGCTAGGAGAGTTTGCACACAATTCAACAAAACTTTTTTTTTTTTTTTTTTTTTTTACCCTAAATTGTTGGTGCATAGTACTGCACAAATACAGGCAAAATTTTCTGAAGTCATTTTCAGCTTTCATGGTGTGTGAAACGTGAAGATATCGCAAAATTTTACGATTCTGACAAATTTACAGACAAAACTCTGATTTTATTAATAAGGATAAATGAAGTGACAAATTTGTTTTCTTTTGATTAAATAAAATATGTAACAAAATTTTATACTTTTTTTTTTTTTTTTTTTTTTTTTTTACTTTCCGAACATATATGGGTCATTCTCAGAAAAGTAGGCTTCTTTAAAAAAAAAAAAAAAAAAAAAAAAAAAAAGTTAGCCGAAATAAAATTGCTCCATTATTTTTTTCTGTTACTTTTTTTTTTTTATTTTGTGCATGTACACATACGTTACAGTTAATAAAAAATAATATAAACCAAACTGCATCTGATAATTTTGAAATTTTTATTAATTAGAAAATCTGATGTGGGCACCACATGACTTCCTTATACACTTTTAGAAATATACATAATGTCAAAAAACATTGACATTGGACCCGAAACAGTTGGCTAAAAATATTTTTAAAAATGAATTATCACCGTGTTCTGAGTTTTCTGAAAGTTAGCTAAAAACCGATTGCAAGATTTGTACTGGTAACGCTGACGAAGGCAGCAGGGACCCGAAAAAATTGGCTAAAAGTATTAAAAAAAGGAATTTTACCATGTTCTGAACTATTCTGAAAGTTTCAAATGTCTACCTAGTCGGGAAGTTAGTTAAATAATTTTTTTGTTGGACCATATAAACGCTGCCGAAGGCAGTAGGGACCTGAAACAGTTGGCTAAAAGTATTAAAAAGATGCATATTCACCGTGTTCTGAACTATTCTGAATGTTTCAAATGTCTAGCTAGTCGGGAAGTTAGTTAAATAAATTTTCTGTTGAACCATGTAAACGCTGCCGAAGGCAGCAGTGACCCGAAACAATTGGCCAAAAATATTTTAAAAATGCATTGTCACCGTATTTTGAGCTTTTCCGGAAGTTTTAAATGTCTAGCTAGTCGGGAAGTTAGTTACAAATCGATTCCAAGATTTGAACTGGTAACGCTGCCTAAGGCAGCAGGGACCCTATACAGTTGGCTAAAAGTATTTTAAAAATGCATTTTCACCGTGTTCTGATCTAATCTGAAAGTTTCAAATGTCTAGCTAGTCGGGAAGTTAGTTAAATAAATTTTCTGTTGAATCGCATAAACGCTGCTGAAGGCAGCAGGTATCGGAAACAGTTGGCTAAAAATATTTAAAAAATGCATTGTCAACGTGTTCTGAGCTTTTCTGAAAGTTTCAAATGTCTAGCTAATCGGAAAGTCAGTTAAATTGCAAGATTTGTCTAAACCGTTTTTGAGTTATTACCGTTTTTTGATACATTATGGCCAAATTTTTGTCATTATGAACCTAATTTTCCTAAATATCTCCAAAACGGAAAATCATAGAAAGTCCAAAAAGGGAGGTGCACAACTAGATGTTATAACAAACCTATGTACCAATTCGCAACTTTCTACGTCCAACCGTTTTTGAGTTATGCGACATACCCACACACAGACACACACACACACATACAGACGTCACAAAAAATCGTGTAAAATCCCTTATATCTCTAAAACGAGAGCTCGTGTTAAGATGACACTTGCAGGTGTGCAACTAGACATCATGAAAGTCACACGTATAAATTAGCAACATTCAGCGATCATTCGTTTTCGAGCAATGTGAAATACAAAATCCATTTCGCAAATCGGGATTACTATACTTCCTTATACTTTGTATAAGGAAGTAAAAAATGAGGGAATGATTGTGAGGGAATGACAAATTTCTTCTAGAAACTACTTTATAAAAATATGATTAGGTTTAGTTGTATTTTCAAACACTAAATATTTATGAAAACATATTTTTATTACTATAATAACATAAAAAAGCAAATTTGATTTCTTTTAGTTAACTTTATAATGAATGAGGGAATGACGTATAATAAAAATACTGTATTTCAATCTAACGTTTGAGAGCCTTATGCAACTCATTGTAAAAAGTTTCGAACAGAACACAAAATGGCTTTTTACTTTGCTGCTATACAAAGTAAGTTTGACTTATATAAAGCACGTGCTGCCATTAATGGAGTAAGTAGGGGTGTAATTATAGTTTGACGAGGGAATGATATCTAATACCAGGGACAACAATAAAGTGTGTTCTAATTTCTTTCATTGCATAATATATAAATATATTATAATGGATATATATTTATAAAAGTATGTTTAATAAATTTTCAATTAAAATAATCTAAATATACGTGCTTCAATACCATAGAAACCATTTTATTTACTTACATGTGTGAATGGAGACACAGTGAGGGAATGATATTTTGCATTTCAAAAAATATTTTAAAATTATATTTAAATTCCAGTAACCAAAGAATCACAGTTTATATGCATAACTAATTAATATTCATAGTTCTGACAGCTTTTTGTTATTGTGATTTTAAAAATATGCCCTCAAGATTACTGGGACATGAAATGACCACTTTTCAGAGAATTACTCATATATGTAATGAAAGTATTGTAATCATGTCAGAAATCCGACTTTGGGATTTCGGTATTTCTATACGTTTTGAGGTTCCCTGAGTTCATTTTTACTATTTTTACGATAATTTATGTGTGTGTGTGTGTGTGTGTGTATATGTGTGTGAGTGAAAACGATAGCGCATAAACGCTGTGTTAGAATGAGCTGAAATTTGGTACGCATATAATAGGTTACAATAGCACAAAACCCTACTGATTTTCGTGAATCTGGGAGTTATAGTATTTATTTTTTTTTTACAGGGACACAAAGAAAAATTATTTATCGTTATGCCCTATGAGACCATATCTTTTAAAATGTGATAGCGTTTAAACGTCGTAATTGCCTTTGTTGAAAATTTATAAACATTTTATAAGACACTGTTGCACGAAATATATAAATTTTTGGTGAATTTAGCTTTTATAGTATTTTTACAGGGACACAAAGAAAAATTCTTTATCATTACGTTCTAAAGGACCAAATTATTTAAAACGCGATAGTGTCCAAGCTCCTTAATCGTCTTTGCTGAAAATTTATACACATGTTATAAGTCACTGTTGCACGAACTCTATAAATTTTGATGAATCTAGGTTTTATTGTTGTTTTACAGGGACACAAATAAGAATTCTTTATCATTATAGTCTATGGACCCAAATTGCTTAAAGTGCGATAGTATCTAAACGTCTTAACGTCTGAACTGAAAATTTATACACATGTTCAAAGTTACGATATCTCAAACTAGATTTTTGTGAATCTAGCACTTATAGTTTTTTTTTTTTTACTGGGACACAAAGCAAAAATATTTATCATTATGGTCAATGGACTGAAAATTATTTAAAATGTGATAGCGTCTGAACTGAAAATTTATACACGTGTTATAAGTCACTGTTGCACGAACTGTATAGATTTTGGTGAATGTAGTACTTATAGATTTTTACAAGGTCACAACGATATATATTTTTTTTATAATTATGACCTACGATCTCAAGTTTTTGAAGTGCAATAGCGTAAAATTAAACAATATAGAAAAATACTCAAACACCCTATTATGATTTTCACTTTTGTTTATTTAATGTCTTGTCTTACTTTATATATAGAAACGTTAATTATTTAAGGTTCCGAAAGTCTAGTGGAGCCACATTTTTTTTTTCTTCCTGAATTCGAATTTAGATAATATAATAGATAACAGAAATTCCACAAAGAACGTTATTAGCATTTAAAGAAGATTAGTTCATGTTCATTGCTGTATTGTATCATAATTTTTAATTTGCTCAGTCAAACTGGAAGAAAATTTATAAAATTACTTACTGCTGAATCACAAAGTGTGTAGAGATTAAGGCAGATTTTCTACGCTAGAGACTCAGACCTAGGTGTGATGACCTTCGTGAGGAAAGGGGCTTGCTAAGCAGTAATATCTGCTATTTACTCTAATGCTGGTGGAAAATGCAGAAATATAAATAATGACGAGCAAGACTTGGAACCAAACTCAGCACTTCCCGTCTACCAGTTTCAGGAACGTGACCTCTCGACCACTAATAGGGTATTGATCTACTGAGAATCAAATTTAAATACAAAGCAGTATTTATCGATTTACAATAATAATACTAATTATCGATACATGTATAATTATAATTATAATTATAATTATCGATTAATTATTATAATAATAATTATCGATATAATAATAATTATCGATTTATATTAATCTTCTGCAATATGTTTGCTGAATTTCGTGATTTAATTGAGAAATTTAATCATTAAGCTACTTTGTTGCAAATTAAAAGAATTGAAATGTTAAGATAAAATATGTTAACACGATATCATATTTTTGTAAGTAAAAACTAGGTAGCTCTTGTGTCAAAATCGATACATGTATTATACATGTATTACACATAATTTCTTACAGATAATTTATATAAAGATGTTGTCTTGTTGTTAGTTAAGCTTATAATTATACAAAGTTCGAAATATTTAAAGCAAATAAATGCAGAGAAAATGTTAACTGAAGAGAAATAATAATAATACGAGTAATAATAATAATAATAATCAGCCATATTTTTTTTATTTTTTTTTTATTTTTTAATTACTCTCTCCTCCTTTTGTTTCCTTTTAAAATATATACCGGGTGACCCAAAAGTCATAGAAAAAATTATAAATTCTTTATTCAAAATGTACTGATTGCAGCTATTTATGCGGATTTTTACTGAAATGTACAGAAAATCATAGGATTTTTTCATGTATGTAAGAAAAAAATGTTGGTTAAATGTTTCACCAAGATGTTGGTATTTGCAGTATCCTCTCACATTTTAAACAGATCCGTCTGACCAAATGACGCCACATTGCAAATACTGAAACTTCTTTTAAGGAGAATTTTCAATGTGCAACATCCGACGTTCATTCCAATGAATGACGGCCATTACATTCAGCATTTAGATTCCTAGTTACGTTGTTGAATTTAGTGCGTCACTGTAAAATGTAAATTTACATTTATGGTTCCACCTTATGAAGAAAATGTAATTTAATTTGCTAATTTTTTTTTTTTTTTTTTTTTTTTTTTGCTGTCTAAAACAAATCCCACATCTTTCTGTGCATTTCAGTGAAAACCACATAGTACTGCGGTCAATAGTTATTGAATAATAATATTTTTATTTTTTGTGTGATTTTTTTATCACCCGGTATATACATATATATATATATATATTTAAGTAATACTCCATTAAAAAATATCACATCACCTAAATGATCTAAAATTTAGTTAGTAAAATAAGTTACCAGAATATTGGTTATTATTATTAATATATATATATATATATATATATATATATATATATATATATTAATGTTACACGATATTTCATTTAAAAATCTAATTCTAGAAAAAAATAAAATAAAAATAAATAAATAAATAAGGGTAATTGTGTTAAAGAATATAATTCCTATGATATTTAGAAAATATTATTGTATATCATATCGGTATATAAGCATATAAAGTGCATAAGCTTACTAAGTATACAAGTTTACTAGCATATAAGCTCACTAGCATTACAATGATAAACGCTGCGATTTTAAATTAATTTTAAAAAGGGAATTTCAAGAAAAATATAGATAAATAAAATTTAGTATTGAAAACAATACATACATAAACATATGTATATATATTAACACATTTTTGTAACAATTTTGAAAATATATATGTATGTCAACAAACATAAGAATTTTATTTTCTAATATGTAGCTTATATCCCTTTTGCTGATTTTTAACACGCTTTTACTAGCTTCACCTGCATGTGTATTTGTATGAATGTTTGTAACCGCTTTGGGAGCAAACAAAAAATCTATATTGTAAAAAAAGACTTTCCCAGGGGGAGCGCTGCGGCTTTGAGGTAAAGCTCCGGGCTACGAAACTAAAGGTCTAATGTTCGAGCCCAGTCAGGGGAGATTTTTTAAAAATAGTTTTTGTTTAATTCTAAGTTATTTTATAATCACCCTTTAATATGGCGTGTCACTCACACAATTTTTTCTTACCCTGCATTTTAATAATATAAAGATAGATATTTTGTGCTTTTTAGTTCACATTTAAATAAGAGCGTGTTCTTTATTGTTTTAAAAGTATAATTAATCATGTTGATATTGGTTTATAAGACAACAGAACATTTCTTAAAACATCAAGTTTGGTTTTGTTTCGCTCCTCCTCCACGATCTTCCATAGTCCATCTAACATTTTGGGATGCCGATTACAAAGAGCTTAATTAAAAAGCTCAAATTCACAGTAATCCATAAGAGAGACGTCAGGGAACTTGCGTGGGATGCATTTAAAAGGAAGAACTTCGTTTACGGTTTCATTTCTCATTAAAAAAAAAAGAAAAAAAAAAGATCAATAGATTTACACTGAGAAAAATTTGTGTAACTGACATCTACAATCTAAGTTGTGGCTTTAGAAAAAAATAGTTCCATGTCATCCTTATAATTTCTAGTCCCCTTTTAAAGCGAGTTCTAGAAGCCCCTGTTAGAATTCTAGAGCGTTTGCCTATATTCTCGAAGGCAAAGTTACTTAAAAATGTCTGCAAATAAATGAGACTACAAGAGGCGGGTTTCAGCAACTATGATCTTGGTTTATTACCCAATTCTAGAAAATCAAGCGAGAATTTCTCGCAATACAAATGATTCAGAATATTTAGAGTATTCAGAGAATATTTTTTCACCATCTAGAAATGTGTACACTAGAAATGCTCGATCATTTCGTCTATTCAGTTTATTGGCGTGACTTACGCGCATAGTTCGGAAATCTATATTTCTAGTTAAGGGAGTTAGAAAATGGTCACTTATTCATTCTAGAGGAAGGCGGTATATTTTTTTCTTCTCAGTGTAGAGGTAAGGATTGCAGCAATATACTGATGGAACTCAACACAATGAATCTTTTTTTTTATTTTTATGGATGAAATTTATTCTTTCAAAATAGGTGTTAAAACGTATTTCTGGTAGTAATCCGAGTTATTTTGAATTTTTTTCTACTTTCTCTATTTTAAATTTTCCTTTATAAAGAAATTTAATAATGAGCATAAAACCTTTAACAAATTTTTCCCTGTTTACTCTGAACCAATATTTTAAGTCATTTTCTCTTCTTTTCCAGTAGTAAATTGATTTTTTGCAATTGAAATAAGATAATAAAATCCAAGCCTATCCATTGTGACTATATAATTTTATTTTTCATTTCTCAAAATTTTTTCATACAACAATCTGCATATAGTTTTACGCTTCGGTGTCAAGGGGATAAACAATACTTTTTTTATTTTCTTTCTTTCTTTCTTTCTTTTTTCGTTATAATTAGCTTTAAGGGGGTATTCTGGTCTAGAAGCCTGGATTTTAGGCATTTTTTAAAGTAAGATTAAAAAAAAAAAATGAAAAACATTTTTACTATCCATTTTTTATATGTTTTTTATTGACATTTTGAGAATGTAAAAAAAAAAAAAAAAAAATCGCCGAGATACAGGCCGATGGAGTGGGGGCTTCAAAAAAAACGGTGCGTCCTGGTTGACATGATTTCAACCCTTGTAGTGATCTAAAACAAAAAAATCAAACAAATTCTTCATTAATAAAGATGTCGCTATCGGGTTGACCATTTTCAAAAAAAAAAAAAAAAAAAAAAAAAAAAATGACAAAATGGCGTCGACTTGAAAAAAAAAAAAATTTTTTTTTTACCCGACTTTTTTCGACCTTTTCGAATTTTTTAAAAATATTGAAAATCAAAATTTTTTAAAATCCAAGGCAGACGCGATAGAGAGTTGTATAAACAAGATATATACCAAATTTCAAAGCAATCGGTTCAGTAGAACTTGAAATATCATGTCAACCACCTCAAAAAAAGTAGTTTCGAGAAAAACGCGTTTAAAGTTTAGGAAACAATTCTAATGGAATAACTCTGAAAATAATATGTTATACTCACTTTGCATCAATCGGCGATCCCAGATCCATACATTGGGCCTTCCTCCTTCTCATAATTCAGCTCTTGAGAAGTTCTTTTTTTTTTAAAATTTCTAGACAAGAATACCTCCTTAACTCAGATTTTATAATATTGTTTGAATTTCCTATACAGATATTTACATATTTTATGATAGCTGTTTAAGAGGTTGGATTTTTTTTTTTTTTTTTTAAGATGCGATTTTAAATTTAATAAGAGGTGTGCGTATATTTGTTTAGTATGCACTTTTGTATTTTTCCCAGTCAAATAACAAACTTTGACTCTTATTTATTTTTTATTAATCATTTCCTTTATTTTACGTGAAGAAATATTAAAACTAGGCTTTCCATTTTTCCTTTTTTTACGAGGGTTGCTATTTATATTTCTGGCCTTGGCAACAGTAAGTGTTGCTAGGCGACCGCAGACGATTTTAATCGAAAGTTTGATATTTTTAAACGTAAATTAAGCAGACGATTTACCATTATAGCTTTATTTGTGTTGTTGACAGTAAATTGAAAATTTCTTCTCTTTCAAAAAATGGAATTGAATCGTGAAAATTTTCGTGCGATTATTTTTCATAACTTTCGACGTGGATTGTCAAGACAAGAGTGTTTCTATGAACTTAATTCTTTATACAGCGATAAAGCGCCATCCTACAGCACTGTAAAAAATTGGTATAACGAATTTAATCGTGGTCGATGTTCGATCCAGGACGAATCCCGTGCAGGTCGTCCAAAATCCGTTGTTGTGCCAGAAAAGATCGATGCTGTGCGTGAACTGATAAAGCAAGATCGTCATGTGACATACCGTGAGATTGAGGCGTCTTTGGACATTAGTATGACTAGCATCAATAAAATATTGCATGAACATTTGAGCGTAAAAAAAATTTGTTCGCGTTGGATCCCGCATAATCTGACAAACGCTCAAAAAAAGGCTCGTGTCGATTGGTGCAAGGAAATGTTGGATAAATACGTTCAAGGTACATCAAAGGCTGTGTATAACATCTACACAGGTGACGAATCATGGATCTATGCATATGAGCCGGAAACAAAACAGCAATCAACTGTATGGGTCTTCCAAGGCGAGGCAAAACCAACAAAAGTTGTTCGAGGAAGAAGCACATCGAAACAAATGATTGCCTGTTTCTTCGGCATTAACGGTCATGTGGCAACAGTGGCGTTAGAGCAACGCAGGACGGTCAATTCTGAATGGTACACGACCATTTTTTTGCCAGAAGTCATCGGAGAAATTCGAAAAAAGCAGAAGAACAGGCGAATCATTCTTCATCATGACAATGCGACCTCTCACACATCGACTCAAACAAATGCATTTCTGACTGAGCGAAAGATCGAACTGATGGGTCATCCGCCGTACAGCCCTGATTTGGCACCCAATGACTTCTTCTTATTCCCACACATCAAAAATAAATTACGTGGACAACGATTTTCGACCCCCGAAGAAGCGGTTGATGCATTCAAAACGCATGTTTTGGAGTTACCTCAATCGGACTGGAAAAAGTGCTTTGAAAATTGGTTCAAACGCATGCAAAAGTGTATTGATCATCATGGAGAATATTTTGAAAAACAATAAAACCAATTTCGATCCTACATATTTGTTTTTTCATTATTAGGCCAGAAATATAAAAAGCAACCCTCGTAACAATTGATTAAGTGTATTTCTCTTCGGAAAGTGTAAAATTAGTCTCCGATCCATTGCTTATTTTCCAGCGACATTTTAAAGTAAAAATACTTTAATGCTGCAGAAAATAATTAAACCCTCTTCAAATTTGATATCAGCCAATTTTTGATTTTAAAATTTAAATTGAAATTCAAGGAGAAAGTCAAAATTATTACAAAACTGTGTGAGCACCCCATATTGTAAATATTTGATTATAATGAAAAATAAAACAGCGTTAATTATGAAAATTTTCTTAATCAGTAAATGAATTGCTATATTTTTAAAGTTTGATTATTAATTAATTAATTTTTTTTTCTAACTTGAAAATTGATAAAATCTTTTATAATTATTTAGCAAAAAGAATTCGTAAAGAATGAACAATGCATAAATAATGTAAGCGCATAAAAATATATTTACATATTTTCTTAGTTCACAAGTATATATACATACACACTTTCAGTACCGACTTTTGGTTTAGGCTCCCAATATTCGGGTTTATGACGACAAAACTTTTAAGCCATTTCAAAAATTTTACAAGATATTCAATTTTCAACCTGATTTTTGAATTTTGAACCGAATTTTGAACCGTCTTAGCGAATAGTTTGTGCTCTCAAAGCTAGTAGATGGGAAGCGCTGGAATAAAACCTTGGTCATGCTCGTCAACCTAGTTTTTCATACTTTGGGCGTGGATTTCTTCAAAATTCGCTTAAATATAGGCTAGGTGGTGCAGTGTATGGTTTAGGAATCACAATTGACTGCCTGGTTGTCATAGACAAACTGAAACAGCCTCCACCGGGGTCTTTTTAAAGGTCCTTTGCTCGTATTTACGAGATTCAGTATTGTTGTGTGATATATATAGCCGATTGTTTACACTAGGGATACCCCCTAGAGACGAGCGTGACTTGAGATCGAACCCAGCACCTCCCGCCTACATCGAATGAGTAACCTCTCGTCCACCACGTGATTTTCGGAGAAAACCAACGAAATCTTTAAAAGTCTGTGTCAACAAGAATGACCTGGGATCGAATTCGTTACTTCTTGTCTACCAGAAATAGGACCTATGATCACTAAGTAAAAATATCGACTGTACATAATACAACCTCACCAACACCACAACCCACTCATTCACTTAACCGCCAACGGCCTATTCTCTAGCGAAGACATTCTATCTTTAAAAAACAAATCAACACGATATAAGCAAATTTTTCTGCTTGAATTATACTTGCTATCATGAATCGAGTGTGTTTGCATTTCGTGAGTACAATTAGGCTAAAATAATTCAGTACGTGATTATTTAAATATAAAATAACAAATGAAATTTTATCAGAATATATTCTGATACACAACAGTTTGTTTACATATGAAACAAAATATAAATTTCTTTATTATTCATTGAAATATTCAATTAACATATTTGTGGGCTCCTCCATAATTTAATAAAAATTTCTTACATTACTTATCACACTTATCACACTTTTTCAGAAAAAATAAAAATAATATTTTTTTTCCTCGTATTGTGTAGCTGATAACGGAAAAAAAAAAAAAAAAACTTCTACAAACAGTTGTAAAAAATTTTTTTATGAAAAAATACCAGTATTCAAAAATCGGAAGTTTAGGAGACATGGTATTCTACTAGTTTGATTTATGTATTGAATATTGGATACAAATGTTGTATTACATAATTACTAACATTAACCCATTTTAAATACCAGTATCTCAAAATATTTTTTCTTATTGTCTAATTTGAGCAACTTTAGCAATATCTAATAAAGCCTTATTTTAAATATATATATATATATATATATATATATCCTAGATAACAAGCACATTTGCAGCAAGTTTGATTTTTCTTGATATTATCTTGCCATGACATATTTGATGCGATAAATTTGCCGTGAAATTGCCGCAAAGTAGACAGAACATAAATCTATCTTTCGTTTTAATTAATTTTTTTCTTTCACACCATTTCTGTTGCAAACTAAAATTGCTATGTAAGTATTTGAAACTGAACCAAAGACAGATATTGAAGCGGTTTCGCAACGTTTTCTTGCTCGTGTTGTTTACTGGTGGAAGAAGCGTGACGTTATCCGCGGGGCTCGAAGTCTCGTGTCGACAAGTCTTATTCGAAATACAAGCTATATTTACATATTTCTATGTGTATTTGCAGATAATGTGACGTGATAAGAATCTGAGTTTGCAATGCATTAACAGTTGGTGTGGCATGACAAGCTTGCCTACTGCAATGAATTTGCAGTACTCTTAATACGACAAACCTAACTTTTCTACTAGTTTGCAACGAATTTGCAGCAAATTTGATACAGTAAGAGTGCAACTTGCACGACAAGTTTGCTGCAAATTTGGCGTATGGTGACTTCGGAGTTTGCGTTAACTTGCTTCAATCTTGTTATGAACTTACAGCTTGTCACACTGAACTTGCTGCAAGTTTGTTGGCTTACAAAGCAAGATTGCTGCAATTTCGCTACAAATTGAAATTGCTATGTGGGATATATATAATACTACTAATTATATATATATATATATATATATATATATATATATATATATATATATATATATATATATAATTAGTAGTATTCAAAATATTTAAAAGCTTGAAACTATAACGTTATGATCAATATATCAAAGTATAACATATTTTCCGCAGTTATTTTATGATTATGATTATTATATTTATTATTATGATTATTATTATTATTGTTATCATTATACTAGCTGCTCACCTAGTGGTCGAAATCGTCAAATGAACTTATTTTCAGATTTACCATATTCGTCAAATCAAAAAAAAAAAAAGTTTCTTTAATATTTATAACTATATATTTTTATCAAAATAGTGGGATTCACGAAATAAAATATAATTTAAATTTAACTATTTATGAAAATTATCTTCAGTATGAATTCATCAATATCGTAATCATAAATACCGGATTATTATTTTATTATTATTTATCTAATTTTATTTATTTATTTATCTATATATTTATTTTTATTTTTTTGCTCTAAAATAGCACCCTCGTCCCCCCCCCTTTTTTTTCCATTTTGAATTATTTATAACAATTTTAATATTTTTAATATTAAAATATTTATTTTCTATTGTAATAATTTTAACCTTTTATTCAATCTCCATTTATTCCAATTTGTTTATAATCAGTTTAACCGTCAGCTTATAGCGCTGAAAAACTGCCAAATCACTGACAAGCGGTCCTTATATAAAATTATATCTATATCTTTAAATTATCTCTTATATTTACTTTTTTTTAAATTGGTTTATTATTCATAATTTAATTTTTTTGTTTATTTTTTATTAATCACGGTTAAAATTTATTTATTTGTCAATAATTGGTTGCAATGCGGAAGTCACTTTTTACTGCAAAATCATCCATCTATAAATATTTTATTCATTCATGTATATGTATAGAATTCTTATTTATTTACTTATTTATTTATTTATATTATTTTATTTATTTATTTATTTATTTGTTTTCAGAAATCTTTATTCATGTTCTTACTAGTTCTTCATGTAATACACAGTTTCACCTTGTGCAATTTTTGAAAAAGTTTTCATTATATATATAAAATGTTTTTTAATGACATCAGTTTCGAGCGTCATCTCTCTAAAACTCGGGCTTTTTATGTTCACATTATTATTTTATTATTATATTATTTTACAGTGCTTAAAAATATTTTACGGATATAAGCCTATAAATGCCAAATTTTGTTATCTCCTTATAAAATTGTTCACCTTATTTAATAATAGGAAATTTACTTCAAAAACTTATGGAAAATTTATAGAAATGCCGCTATCAAAATACGAGACTCTTGGCAGTTATGTAGACATTTGTAGGCCTAATTTAATCTACTTCTGAATATTTTTAATTCTATAACATTAAATGAAACTTTATTTTCACATAAATAGAAAACAAACTGCTAAAATATTATTTTAAAATTTAGTTACTCTTTTAAAATTAAATTTAATTTGTATCATAATAAGGATTGTTTCTTCAATTAAAGAAAAGAGGAAATGAGATTTGCTGATGAAATCGTAATTAAAATAATAATAATAATAATATACTTTTATGAAACTTTATTATTTCTAAATGTCAGATTGAAGGATTTTTTGTTTAAAAATCTTATTTTTATTTCAAGTACTTTGTTTGAATTTTCTTATTAAATTCATTAACATGTAATATCGAAAACTGAGACATTTTCAGAATTCCAGAACTCTAGTAAAATTGAAATTTGCTTCTGTGTGGTGCTGCCATCTATCAGCGATAGTCGACACTTTTTAAAAATATTGATTAATGAATTTGTACAATAATTGAAAAACTTTTAATACACATAAATTCATTTTACTACCTAGATTTAAAAGTTTCTTTTTTAGAAAAAAAAAAAAAATAATAATAATAATAATGATAATATTAATATTAATAATAATAAATTTTGCTTTTAAAACACTATTGAAAAACATTTCTATCATTAAAGTTGCATAGTATGGTATAAATTATAATTATGTAATCAAATATAGAAAAAAAAAAAAAATCCTTCATTTATTTTATTATTATTTTCTAAATTACTTAATCCTTTTAAAAACATAACATTTGTCACAGTAATACTAATAATCTTACTTTGGTACTGAAATAATGTAAAAAAACTTTCTAAATAAAACTTTGATTTATAAAATTTTATAAATGCATTTATCCTTGTTTATTTTGCCTAATTTTAGATTTTTGCAGAAAAAAATGTGTATTATTAAAATATGGCTATTAAAAATAATAATGTATAATATCCTTGGAAATTGTTTCACTGAATTCTAATCCTTTCAATTTTACGATAATTTTTAATAATGATTTTTTTTTTTTTTTTTTTTTTTTTTTTTATGTAAATATTTTATTATGAAATAAAAAATCTGGTTTGAAAAACAGCCACACGAATTAAATTACCCACTATTACACATATTACATGCATTTTTAAGAGATATTGGGATCAGAAGGCATAAAAATGACCTAAAGAAGTAGAGACCTAAAAATTTTCCGGTTAAAGTAACTTGATACGGCTTAAAGATATACAAAACGGTGTTTACATAGTGAGTTAAAAAATAATAATAATAATAATAATAATAAAAATAAATAAATAAAATAAAATAAAATAAAATTATAAACGCAGAGTTATTTATTAAAACACCAATTTCCGAGATCTAACACTGATCTACCCAAGCAGGATGACTGTTAATTTTCCTGTAATAACCACGTAATATATGAGAAAGGATATCTAAAATGGATTTATGCGACTATTTTCAAGAAAACCGTTAGAGCAGTTTTTGAGTTAGAAACTTTTACCAAAACTTGGCATACACAATAATTGACCGAAAAACAATAATTACACACAAAAGGATATTTAAAAAGGAATTAATATGGCAAGTTTGAAAAAAAAAAAAAAAGTACAGCCGTTTTTAAAGAAACGCACTTGCGTGACCTGAAATTGAGCTAGTTATACAGGAGGCTTATAAATTTTCTTGTCCTAAAAAACTATATCATTTGAAAGAACATCTGATAGAGTGCTTACATAGCAACTTTGAAGAAAATCGTTTGAACCATTTTAGAAATACGGACATATGGTCCCACTTCCGGTTTTCCATTTTTTACCAAAATTTGGAAAATGCATCTTTACACCAGACCTGAGTCAATTCTGAAGTTTTGTAGATCTATCTTTAACAGTTTCGGAGAAATGAAAGCCAGAAGGTTCCCCACATATATACACACACATGCTGATCAGTTACTAAAGACTACTTTTTTGACCTCAGGATGCCTTAAAACATGTAAATCAGGGGAAAACTCGAATTTTTGGATCGAATACAATGCTTCCATTACCTACAGTACTCGGATACCGGAAGTGAAAATTGAGGGGAGATAGAAAGAGTAATGAAGAATGAAAAGTACATTTCTCATGATTTTTAATCAATAGTATTATTATTTATTCTTAACGTTTCAGAAAATTTTATTGTTTGTTTCAAACATTCCTAATTCAGTATAATTATGAACGTAACTAAGAATAAGCGAAGATTATTAAATAAATTATATTTTAGATATCAAACTATATTTTAGAAATAAACATATATCAACATAATATCTGACTACACTGTTAAAAATTTTTCTGTAAATTTACAGAGAATCTATTGGTAATTAATTATATTAAGTCTTACGTAAATTTACAGAGAATTCAAAAAAAGAGATTCTGTCAAAATGCAGAGAAACTATTCTGTAAATCAATCATAGTCTCTGTAAATTTACATAGATCAAAATATTCAAGTCTCTGTAAATTTAAATCTTTGAAACATCATAGTCTCTGTAAATCTACATATGCAAAATATGCAAGTCTCCGTAAATTCGAGCATGTAAAAAAAGCATATAAATCTCTGTAAATTTACCATTGTAAAAATTACCACGTCTCTGTAAGGTTACATATGTAAAATCATCCAAATCTCTGTAAAATTACATATGGAAGAGCATCCAAGTCTCTGTAAAATTACATACGTAAGAACATCCAAGTCTCCGTAAATTTCGTATATAATATTATGAAAATCTCAGTAAATTTATCCATGTAAAAATACCTAATATTTGAAGGCCCCACCATTGGCTGAGAAGCTCTGCTCTCAACGTTTGAAGGCGGAAGGTGCATAGTTCGATCCCAGGTTGCGATTTTCGACCTACCCATTCGGAATTTTCCGCGGATTTCTCCAAAACTTGTATAAATATGGGATAAGACATTTTAGAAAGACCTACACTTACGGCTATCCTCACAGGTCTAGAAACCTAGCACATCCAATCGGCTTTAACTAACGCCGATTAAATATTAGTATGTTTACAAGCGTATCGAAGACACCCTAAATTGGCATATGCTTAAAATAAATTTCATTATTATCAATTTACAAGTATAAAAATATCCAACAGTAAGTTTATCTTCATGAATATAGGTAATAATCTAGTAAATACGTTACATAAGTACAGATTATTATTCAACTTAAGAAAAAGAAACTTAAAGTTGTATGTTTTTGCACTTGTAAATTCATAGCCTTGGGATTTATTTTAAATGTGCGTCAGTTTATAGTGTTTTGAACAGGCTTCTGAATATATTAATATTATAATATTATTGTGGTGGTAAAATCACATTGGTTACTCCAGAGTCCTAGGCCTGTATAGAATGCCTTATGTGTAGGTCATTCTAAGGTGTTCTATCCCTTATTTACAAAAGTTTTTAAAGAAAACCTTGGAAAATTTCGAATGGGTAGGCTGAAAATCTCAACCTGACATCGAACTTCGCACCTCCCACCTTCAAACTTTGAGATAAGAACTCCTCGGAAATTGATGGGACAAGAAGACCAGACTTTAGTATATATATAGACATGCTATATATTTTTTATCAAAACTACATTAAAATTCAGAGGTATAAAGTTGGTTAAGCTTGTATTACCTTTGGTAGGATTTGTAATGATGCGCTTTAACAGGTTTTTAACTACAATTTTTATTAATGTTGGGGTACATTTTGCATACATTAAACTTTTAATAAAAAATTTAAAAAAGAAGCTGATTTATATTATGGTACTTCTAATAAAATTATCAGACATAATTGCAAAATATGTCATATGTTTGCTTAATATTGATCGGTTATATTTAGTCCATACCAAAATAAAAACTTAATTCCCTCATTTATGTAGAATATGACTCAATATGTAGAATATGACTCAATAGTGAATGTCACACAGGTCTAAATCTAAAATATTGATTTGATAATTATGACTGATATTGATGGTTTTTGCTCGGCTGAAACCGAAACTAGATTTTACTCTATCACATATTTTTACCAATACAGGGTGCGCTGATTTTTTTTTTTTTTTTTCATGACTCTTCCACCAATATAATTATACGGTTACTTTTATAGTATGATTCCATGACTGATTACAATTAATCATGGAATCATACTAGAAACTACCGAAAGAGAAGGAATTGTGTCGGTAGACACCCTGTATTGGCAAAGGCTATATGCAGAGCTGCCAACCTAATCCGGCAAATTGTTAGTACCGCCCCTTTTTCTACACCACTTAATTTTTAGAGTATTTTTCTACTTAATTCATCATAGATATATTTGAAGAGAATTGCTCTAAAAATTAAGTGGTGTAGAAAAAGGGGCGTTTTTCAGTAGGCGTTAACAATTTGCCGGATTAGGTTGGCAGCTCTGTATATGTAACAGAGGAAAATTGGCTTCCTTTTCGGCTTCAGCACATTAAAAATATAGGTATCAACTAAAATAAATTAAATTTTGCCAACATTATATTTGTAGATCTGTATTAACAACCTAAGTTTCTTTCATTCAAAACATACATCCACTTTGTAAATACACTTAAAAAAAATATTTTAACAAGTATATGTATATATATATATTACATTTTGATCAGATATTAACTTAAAACAATTAAGAATGTAATTAAAACACTAACCGTTTAAAATGCATTATGCTCTTAAAAAGGTGTAAACTTTCTAAATTGGGGGGGGGGGGGGGGAGGAAGAAGTTCTAAAAATTTGTTAGGTACACTACCTTTCCGTAATGACCGTACACTTTCGATTTCAGACATTTTTAAAAGTATTTCAAAAAATGTTAAACAAATCATTTTGAAACTTCAGAGATGTGAAAGGAGGACCGGTAAAAAAAATTAAAGTAAAATGAAAGTATTTGGCTTCACCCTGTAATAATTAATGCTTGAAATACAATCTGGTAGTAGCATGTGATTATAGGACTCTTTCTCATTAACTCTAAGTTTATATGTTGCTACCGCATATAATCAGGGGGATAAAGGTTTCTTTAAAAATTTCTTCTTTTTTTTTTTTTTTTAGCTATAACACGCAAAGTATGAAAAGACAGTGCAAAGTTATTTTCAGGAAACTCGACATACAATAATAAACACTGCATACTGTAATCACAATGAAAAAAATATTAAATATCTAATGAAATATGAGTATTTTTACTAAATTTCTAACTACGCATGCGTAAATATTCAGTGACATTTCCTTTTCAAAATTTAACAGTCAAATTTATTGAGCTACTTATGTAAAAACCCCAAACAAAAATCGTGTAAACTCAAAAAGTTCTACGTCATAGAATAAACTGAATTTCAGCTGTTCCCCAACAAAGAAATTGTTAAGAGGGCTTTCCCAATATTTATTTACAATCACATAAAATTGCATTACCGGTCATCGAATTAAAATAAAAATGTGAGTAAAACTCCTTATACATTAGCGTTTCTTCGAGAGAAACTGAAGACCAGTTCATTCTTTGGCGTAGAACTTTTTGAGTTTACACAATACTTGTTTGGAGTTTTTATATAAATAGTTTAATGCATTTGGCTACTAAATTATACAATTGAAATTTAGCTAAAACTTAGTCATACACAGTTAAAAATTTAGTACAAATGTTCACATTTCATTATATATTTAATATTTTTTTCATTCTGATTGCAGTATGTTGTGTCTAATGTTGTATATTGGGTTTCCCGAATATAGCTTTGCACTGGATTTAATACCTCGCATGTTATAGCAAAAAAAAAAAAAAAAGTTCAGTATATTTTTTAAAGAAATCTTTATATCTCCCTGATTACATGCGGTAGAGACTTAAAAATTTATACAGAAAATGAGAATGAGCCCCATAATCATGTGCCACAGCCAGATTGTATTTCGAGCATTACTTTATATTGGGTGATGCCAAATACTCTTATTTTTCTTTAATTTTTTACTTGTCTTCTTTTCACTTTTGGCACAAATAAATAACTGAAGTACATGAGGTACAACATGTTTTTTACACTCCTGAAGTTTCAAGATGATTTGTATAGTACTTTTTGAGTTATTTTAAAACGCATCTGAAATCGAAAGTGTCCGGTCATTTATGGAAAGGTAGAGTAGTAAATGAATTTTAATTTTTAAATACTCACATTGATTTTTATATTAGCTGAAGAAAAAAAAAAATTACTAATTTATTTCCATATAAAGGTCTCTCTAAAACTATGCATACAATTTTGGTAGTTTATTAAAAAAGTAAATTTGTGCAACATAATAATGCAATGCATAACTTGTCACTTAAATCAAGACTAACAAATTTGATGCAAATTTCATTTCAAACTGTAACAATTTTTTAACATTTTTCAATATTCTGTTTTCAATAAAATTGGTTTCTAAAAGTTATTTTATTGGGAAAAAAAATTCTCATTTCAGATCAGATTTCTAATACGTAATCGTAGAAGTATAGGAACATATTAAAGGTTCGATACCTAAATAATTTTATTTTTTATAATTAATTCATTGCAATGTGTAGAATAATTTCCTTAATTACTTCAGTTTCTGGGATATAAATATTTTTAAATAGACGGCAAGTGGAGAGAAAATGTTCGTACGTATTAAATAGTATATAAAGAAATATAGAGCTTTTAATATTTTTAAATATTAATTTAGGGTTCAATGCAGATGAAAATCGGGTTTTTTTTTGGTTTTCGTCACTAGCTCCATAAATTCAAATTTTTAAAATATATAACTTTTTGTTAAAGAAACCATTAGATTATTTTGAATTAAAAATATTTTGACTTTTTTTTTCTTTACAAAAACAAATTTTAAATCATTTTTCTTCTACAAAATAGGATGTAAAGAAGAAACAAATTCTACGCTTTTACACATGAAAGCAGCCTCCTGGTAATTTACTAGAATCATTGCAAAAAGCTCACTAAGAAGAAAAAAAATCTTTGCTGCAAAGAAAACATACAATTAAAAATAATTAAAAAATAAAACATACTGAATTAGATTTAAATTAAACTTTATTTTACTAACATATAACACTGAATGAATCTTGTTTTTTTAAATGAGATTAATGAAAGGTAAATGGTGAAAAGTTCTTTAACAGGATAAATATTTGGTATTTGTAAATGTCTTTGATGAGGGTATTTTACGGCATTTTCTATTTTCATATTTCTTAGACAACTTGTTTCTTTTCTTATATCAGGATCAATTTCCATTATAACTAGAAAAAAGAAAAATGATGAAAAATTACTATTGTAGAAAAATACTTTAACTATAAATTTTTAAAACAAAATCTGCATCCTATGACATGTTAAGCAAATAATGAAAAGAAAGGATTGTAATTCCATGGCACTAAAAAAAAATTAAGTATACATAAGCGAATTTTAAAGTGTATCTTATATACTCCATCTAAATAGAATCTAATAAAAAATCATCTAACGAAAATAAAAGTAGATATACATGGTATTTTAAATCATTAATACAGGAAAATACACTTATATAATGAAATCATACGATATTTAAGCACCATTTTATGAACGCCAGTGTAACAGGAATATTTTTGAAGTATTTTATATTAAAATCAAGTATGAATTGGATTGGATTTGGGAATAAGGCCGATTAACTGCTGTAGGTCTTAGGCCTACTTTGAAAAGACTTTATTCCCGAGCTTTTAAAAGACTCCCCCCCCCTTCCTATATGAAATTTTAAAGTTTGCGTTTGCCCCTGTGTTCCCCTCCCCCCCCCTTTTTTTTTTCTTCTTTTTTTAACAAATGTTAGAAACTGGGGGACTCGGCCTTAGTTCCAAGCACTCTCTTAACTTTATAATACTCCGAATTAAAAACTGTCCAGTTATTAAAATCTCCCCCTTACAAAGAAGGAAAAGAAAAAACATGTTTAAGAAAAATTATTTCTGTCAATGCAAAAACTTATCTGAAAGTGTTTTGACAATGCATTATTAAGCAGAATCTATTAGCAGCGCTGCCAGATTTGGGGACTTTTTTATTCAACATTCACCTCTAAAATTTTATTGTAACAGTTGCTTAATCACTTCGAAGAATAATCGACTATTATGTATGTCCAATTCCCCTTCTCAAAATTATTGGTGATAGTTGAATAAAAAAGTCCCCAAGTCTGGCAACACTGTCTATTAGCTATATTTCAGTGAAACTGTATTTTTAAATTGCAGTTGCTCCACAATCGTCTGCGTCCGCCTCCCTACATAAACATGTAACCGCAGTCTTGGCATGCTTATTATTATGGTATATTCATCCAGGATAATTCAAAAATACAGTTGGATTTTGTACTTAAAAGTAATGTTTTATGCGGATCGGTTATTTTGTGATATAAATTAGTCCGCAACATATAACAGCCTGGATAAAATTTCGTATTGATTTAAACATTTCCTCATTCAATTTAATATACACTCTGTACTTTGAATTCTTAAATATCAAACTGTATTCTGAAAAATATTAACTTGTCAGAAAATTTAATTTGTCCCCCAACCCACCCCTCTATTACCATTGCTCGGCAACTGCAACAATAGTTTTCTTTTTCTTATATTGTGGTTTTTTAACTTGTGCATATTATATGCATACATATACACACGCAAGCAGATTTTCAAAATTTTCAGAAAGCAAAATTAATAACATTGGACGGTTTAGAATGCAAACCGTCCTCCCCTCCCTTAAAAAATAATTTAAAAAAAATTGTCGGATAAAACTCCCATCAATAAAATCTTTATTTTTTATTTCGATTTTTAAATTTACTTATTTTTTATTATTTAAACTATTAATTATATAATGTGGAAATGACTTACTTCTTCCTCAATTCCTACTATTTGATTTAAGGTAATCTATATTATTTTTCAGTCTTTCAGCAAATGCCTGCAAATGACAGGAAGAGGCTGTAAAAAGAATATATAAGAAAACATATAGAAGTTTCAGACGATATTAAACTAAAAACTAGTAGGATGTGGCCACCACATGACTTTCTTCTATATAATATTACACAAAACTTATACAATAAAAATTACTTAATAAATTATCAAATTCTTTTCAATTATAAATGCAGAAGATTTTTATCTGATAGAATAATTATCACTAAATGCCGAAAGATATCAGTTTTTTCCCAAATCAAAAGAAATGACTTATTTCCAAGTTTTTTTTTTCGTTAAAAGAAAAAAAAGAAGGAAAAAATGGATAACTTTGTTTTAAATTATCACAGATCTATAGTTAAACCATTAGTTTTAAAGGTATTGACGATATCTTTCGAAAGATACCCATATTGAAAATTTATTCCCCCCGGGGGTACTTAACCCTCAGGGGGGGAGCGATGCCCCCCATGCAAATTTTTTCCCCTAGTTAACTACTACTATTATCAATAATTCATATTAATTTTACAATCACACGATTAAAATAACTCTCATTATGTACATTTATACGAAATTTTGTCCTATATTGTCATGTTGAAAATTTAGAAAAATTCGATCACAGCACCACCTGTTGAGCCATTATTCCATAAATCTAATCAGCACTAGTTAATGTCAGGGTCCAACTAAACACCAAGTTTGGTTAAATTTCGTTCATTGGTTCGTGAGATACAGCGTCCACAAAATTTGTGATACACACACACAGAGACAGACATTTTTTTAAAACAGTCTAAACTGTCTAATCCTCAGAACAAAATTTTCTGGTTCTTTAAAATCCCCCCCCCCCCTTCCACACACACACACACCTCACAAAGAAAAAAAGATTATGCTTAATTTTTTTTTTTTTTGTGTGTGTGTGTGTGTGTATGTAAAAAATTGATTGTATATTTTCTGGCCCAGTTTTGATAGGGCAGTATCAATTAGATCTATTTTAGCGAAAATGTGGTTTTAAATTACAGCCAATTGTCATTTTAGCTATCTCTGCCTTACAAAATACATTTGTGGACGAAATATTGTCATAACTGTAGTTACGGCACAAAAGTACAAAAAAACACATGTGCATTAGTTATACTTTTGAAAGTTGTATAGTGAATTGTAGTTTTGAATTGGTACGAAAAATGTAACCTTGATAAAATTTCGCATTCATTTAAACATTTCTTCGTACAACTTAACGTTATGTTTTCAATCTTTGAATATCAATTTGTACACAGAAAATTAACAAGTTTGAAAGTGTAATTTAACTCCTTCCCCATTCATTTCCGCTGCGGGTAAAGAAAGATTTTTATTAGTTTTTCTATGTTGGTTGTTTCTGATTTGTTACAACAAATATATGAATATTGTACACACAAACAGATTTTCAAACATCTCAGAAAACAAAACTGAAAATATTGTGTTGGTATCCATACAAATCATTCCCATCACCCCCCCCCCCCACACACACACACACGCACATTAAAAAATGTTTAGCATCAATGATCTATATAATTCGCGATAGTATTTCTGGTCTTTATGGTTCTGATTCAAATTTAACCTTATTCCTTTCGGAGAAAAACATTGCTCATTTAATAAACTTTTCTGGCCATTAGACATATGCTCTTCTTAAAAAATAAAGAAAAGAAAAGAAACGTTTAAGAAACAATGTTTTAATTCATATCAAAATCTTGTCGGAAAGTTGTCGGATTTTGTGTTGATAGGACAGTGTAAGTTTGACTTATTTTAACAAAAAAGTATTTTTTTAATTGCAGTTAAACTTTAATCAACGTCTCCACCCCGCTGTAAAAGCGTGTAGGTGTAGTTTCGGCAACGTATGGTTAGGAAACATTTATCTAGTGTAATTCGACAATCCAGTTGTTTTTATGCTTTAAAATAATTCCAAATTAAATTGAACTTTTTTAAACTTCGATTTGAATTTATTCACAGAATGTAACCTGTGTAAAATTTAGTATTAAACATTTCTCTACTCAGCTTGATTCATAAACTATACATTTATTCTTTAAACATCAATTTGTGAGTAGATTGTGCTACTAGTTTGAAAATTTAATCTAATCTTCCTCCTCTTCCCCCTTCCAGTATTATCGCTGTGGGAAAAAAAATAATTTTATCGTTTTTCTTGCATTGTTTCTTAATTTATATATTAAATGTTAACACTCAAAAAAAAAAAAAAAAAAAAAAAAAAAAAAAACATTGCTGGGTTGATGTACAACTCCCCTCCCCCGAAAAAATAGTGCGTAACATCAAATACTCATATATAATTTGTAATAATGTTTCTCTGTTTTTATGGATGTGCTAAATTGTTTTTATGGATGTGCTAAACTGTGTTTAACCCCCCCCTCCCTCCACACACACACTTTTTTCATCCTTTACAATAACTGCTTTCTAACAAATTAATATATCTATGTTTATTTTGTATATCTCCTGCTAAAGCAATTTTATTCTAAACTCTAGAAGAAAAAGCAAGTCAGATTATAAGAAATAATTTCTATAATTTTGCCCTCCGCAGTAAATACATAAAGTATTATGTAACAGAAATACGAAGCTAGATACTACATACTAGATTCTAAGTATCTTTAAATTGAATAACTCTGTTTATAAGTTTCAGGATTTAAATATAAAAAAAATAACCGCTAATATAACTAACATGAACAGTCATTGTTTTTGTTGATTATTAAAATAGGATAAAAGATTATATAAAATTTAGCTTACCTAATTATGAATTCCAAATGAAAACATGAATTGCTTTAAGTTCTTCAATACAGACAACAACAACAAACTTTTCATGTGTAGATACGAAGATAAACATTCCGCAGAAACAATCTAATTTTCCCTAACGTTCCCTTTTTCTCACCTTTTTACGTAATAGTACACTGCAATGAAACAAACTATTCAGTATATTTTTGCCTTCAAAACTTCTAGTTATATATATATATATATATATATATATAGGTATTTACTTTAATATAAAAATAATTTAAGGTTATGCATTTACATAGTTTTTTATTTAATGTATCAGTCAAAATCCCTACAGGGAAAACGTTGTTTTGGAAAGGGAAATATCTGTAAATTAAGAACTGAGTTTCTTGGTTCAATGCTTTTAACAGAGAACTCATGTAAATTTGCGGAGAGTCTCAATACTTTTTCTGTACTTTTACAGAAATTTTTGACAGTGAACCGAGTTTCTTGATTCACTGCTTTTAACAGTGAACTCATGTACATTTACGGAGATTCTCAATACTTTTTCTGTATTTTTACAGAAATTTTTAACAGTGTAGTTTTAACTAGGAAGAAGGGGGAAAGAAAGCTGCATTTATTCACCTTAATTTTACCATTAATATATATATATATATATATATATATATATATATATATATATATATATAAAACTATTGACAGGAATTTATAAATATATAAGTTTTACAGATTAGAAAAACCAATAGGAGAATTACAAACCAATGCACAAAATTTCAGCAAAAGGAAATGCAAAACTTAGATGTAGGAATATATAAATGTAGAAATATATAAACAAATGAATGAAATTAAACCCCAAAAAACACTGAGATCTTCATCAGGGAGGCCCCTCAGTGTAGTAAATATATAAACAAATGAATGAAATTAAACCCCAAAAAAACACTGAGATCTTCATCAGGGAGGCCCCTCAGTGTAGTAAATATATAAACAAATGAATGCAATTAAACAGAAACTTCTCGTTCAGAAACTATTTCAGAAACTTCTCGTTCACACTACACTGAGGGGCCTCCCTGATGAAGATCTCAGTGTTTTTTGGGGTTTAATTTCATTCATTTGTTTATATATTTCTAAATTAATATATTTCTATATATATATATATATATATATTTAAGTCTTTAATTTGCGATGAATCACATCAAGTATCAAATTTCTCAAGATGGAATTAAATTTCGGAATTCATCAAATGCATTGCAAAATATTTCAATATTGCAATTAATATGGCTTTATTTATAAATTTTATTTTCACTTATCTAGAGCCCTACCATTGGCCGAAAGGTTTTGTTGTCGAAGCTGGTAGACGGGAGGTGCCGGATTCGATACCAGATCGCGTTGATTGCTCTTGCTGGCTTAGTTGTTAGGAGATTACCAGCATTTTCTCCGGAAGTAGCACGGGCACGGGCTAAGAAACCTTAAAAATACTTCCGCAGAAGGCATTTCAACCAAGCTTTCATCCCTTCTGTGGACAATCGGCTTCAATCTCTTCCCACCGTTGATTCAGATGTAAACAATTTTATAGCTTTTCTTATGATTAGTCTAAGTAGTTTGAGAATGTAACGTACAACCATGAACTAATTTTCTGTTAATGCTAGTTAAATAATTCCATGTAAATGCAATGTCAGTTACATGTAGATATATTTCAATTGCCACCAGTATTTTCATAGAAAATTGTTTTGAAAAATGTTTAAAAATATAAAATTTTAATTAATTGGTAGGGAAAATATTTGTCCTTTCATATACAAAATACAAATATATATATATATATATATATAATAATGATTACTCTATCTACTAATAAGTATTTGGTTACTGAAAAATTCTGCAGGAATTTTCTTGGAACTGTGGGAGAATAAAGAGAATGTTATACCTCATATATTTCAGCAAAAGTTTTGTTCTGAAGGGAAAAAGAGGACCAATAAAAAATTAACCAAAAGTCAAAATCTTTTGGACCACCCTTTAAAAAATAAATGCATTTTGGCTATATCGTGTGATTATGAGGATTTTTCTCATTATCCGTAAAAATTTATAAGAGGATAATATAATAGTTTCTTTAAAAAACTGAAAAAAATAAAAAAATAAAAGAAGCCACTTTTTTTTACCCAGTGCAATGCCATTTTTAGGAAACTTGGCATACCATATTAAACACAGCTTACTGCAATCAAAATGCAAATATATTAAATATCTTACGAAATAAGAGCACTTGGATTAAATGTTTTTTTAATACGTTAAAGTAAGATTTAAAATTCATAATTTAAAGGCCAAAAGTATTGAGCTACTTATACGAAAGTCCCAAACAAATATCGTTTGAAGTTTAACAAAATATGAAAGTTTGGGGACTTTACTCACTTTCTTATTTTGAATAAATCAATGTCCATTGAAAATACAATGTATGCTGACTGTTGAATAAATACTATTGATAAAAAACCCTCTCATCATCATCTTTTTTGTTGTTGTTGTTGTTGTTGTTGAACTGAATTTCTGTTCATTTCATATCTCATACCTTTTTAAATTCACAAAATATTTGTTTGAGATTTTTGAACCCATTATTTGTTTGGGAAAGAATTTTAACATTTTTGCATTTTGATTGCAGTATGCTGTGTGTAAAATGTAGTAGGGGAAGCCGGGGTAATAAGAGACAAAAGGGTAATAAGAGACAAAAAATATTATTAAAATCTATACTATTAATCTAAATAACTTGAAATAAATGTGTCGTATTAATTTCGTTAAATGGACTCCTCTAGATTTTTTAGGTGATTTTTGAACTTAAATTTTTTGTTTAAAAAAACATTTAAATTTTCATTAAATCCTTGTTCCTAATAACCCCGCGGGGGGTAATAAGAGACCAGGCTTGTAACTGTCCATATATAGCAAAGTAAAATCATGTGGGTAATAAAAGACACCTGGAAACAATTCTGAATCAGCCAATAGTTTTTAATTTTTATTATTTACAACCATTCAAAAAATATGTTTTCTCGAAAATTAACTGTCATAAATGTGTTTGTGAAATTCATTTCTTTTAATATTAAGCCTTAAATAATATAATATTGTACTTAATGATAGTTCTACATAATCAACATAACCTAGGGATTAACCAAAAACATCAATATAATTTTTAAAGTGGGCAGAAAATATTTTACGTATTTTCTAATGTGTAGTCGAAAATAACCAAAAAAACGTATCTTTGAAGTGTATACAAGCGAACAAAATGTTATAAAAAAATTTCTAGTAATTATAAATGAATTTATTTATTATGTAATGAAGTATTAATGACTAAATACTAACTTATAGACATTCTAAACATAAATTTACATAATCGTAAACCTTAAATATGGTCTAGCCTAATGAGTAAAACTGCTTTTTGATTTAAAGTGAAAAAAAAAAAAGTTCTCTCGGTAAACTTAGACTAGGCCTAACACTAGGTAAACTCCTCGTAAACTAGTCAGCAGAATTAACAGGAACTACAATGGGGGGGGGAGGGGTACAGGAATTAACAGTGGGGGTAATAAGAGACTCATGTCTCTTATTACCCCCACAAAAAATAAAAATGGGGTAATAAGAAACATGCCTAGAACATGTAAATGAAAAATGCTTTAAAGGTTTTAAAAAAATTTACATCAAAAGTCATAGTCTTGGTCAAAAGGTTACACAATAATAAATCCCAAGCATCTAACCCGCAAAAAAAAAAAAAAAAAAAAATACAAAAAATGTAGAAAATGTCACGAATTTTTAGGGTAAGTTCAAAGTGAAGGTTTTTTTCATCGTATAAAAAGAAATTCAAAATGTGATATAAACTTCTCAATAAGTGTATTGAAGTAAAGAATACACATGATACTTAATATTACATATTTTTAAAGTTGTCTAAGTATATTTTTTGGAGGTTTTTTTGACTGCGTCTCTTATAACCCCTGTCTCTTATTACTCCGGCTTCCCCTACGCCAAGTTTGCTAAAAATGGTTTTGCAATGGGTTTAATATCCTACGTGTTATAATTTAAAAAGTAGTGTTTGTTTTTGCTATTTTTTAAAAACACCGTTATATCTCAATGAATATAGGTTGTAACCTCATACAAATTTACACAAATAATTAGAAGAAATGATATAATCATATGCTACAGCAAAAACATATTTCAATTTTTTTAGAGGGTGATCCAAAACATTTTGATATTTGCTTAATTTTTTAGTCTCCTTTTCTTCTTCAGGACAAAACTTTTGCTGAAATATATGAGGTTTACCATGTTTTCATATTCCAAAAGTTTCAAGATAAATAAAATAAAAAATAAAAATAAAAAACACTAAATATTTCACAAAACGTCTAAATTTGAAAATGTCCAAAGACTTAATGGTAAATAGTGTATTACAACAAATTTTATAAATGAATTCAACTTTCCAAATCGCCATTATTTTTAGAGCCAGTTGTTATATACACGCCCCTACTAGATGAATTTGTTTTTTAAAATCTCTATTAGTGATCGTTTTCTTTTCTCTTTCTTTTTTGTTTTTTACATATTCTATATAACTTACTAGATATTTTAATCCCTAAGCTATTTTGGACCTCACCCTCCTCTTCGAACAACTAAAAAACTGTCATTGATTATTAAACATAAAATTTAAGTAGTAAGATATGAAATTTACTCTTTAATTAAAAATCCTTACTCTCTTTTTAATTTATGTCATTTAATTTCGTTATCTTAATTAAAATTTACATTATACGATACACCATATTGTAAAATCATTATACATTTTTTAATAGTCATAAAAAAAAGCTTATCCATATGCATACTTGCCAATATCTTAATTAATATCCCATAGTGTTGTTAGTCCCGCCCCTTTTTACCACACCGCTAAATTTTTTGAGTAATATTCTCCAAATGCAATTACAATTAAATGAGAAGAAAAATACTCTTAAAAGATACTTGGGTGAAAAAGAAGGCGGGTCTAACAATACTTACGGAATATTAATAAGAGTGTTGGCAAACATCCCTAATAGCACATCTCATCCACAAGACATACTATGGATGGAAGTACATCCAAGGGGCATCCTCAGGATGTACTATGGATAAGTGTGCTGTTAGGGATGCATATATAGTTCATTGAGAGACAATCTATATATATATATTTTTTTTTTCCTAGTAGTTGAATATTATATATAAAAATGATTTCTACATATTATGTCGTTCAGTAGAACTACTTTCACGTCAATATTATATTTATCGTTAAAAATATACATTTGAATTGAAAGTATAAAATGAAATTCACTTTTAACTACCTTTACTTGAACTTATAAGCATAATTAACTAGCATTACTTGCATAATTAACTAGCATAATTAACTACGCATGAATAATTAATTAACTAATTAGCGTAATTAACTACGCATTAACTACGTATGAACTACGCATAATTAACTAGCTTTTTTTTTTTTTCTTAATACAGAAACAAGCCTTTGCGATGAACGGGAACATCATGAAAGAAATTGACAAAACTTCAAAATTTACACGAAGAAAATTCGGAAGGAACAGCGCTATATTCAAAATACATTTAGACGCTATATTTAGATTTCTCAATTTGTTTAAAAAGAAAAGTTTATAATCGGTGAATTTTACCTATTTTAATTTACGCTTCAGAAATTTGGACATTAACGTGTAAAACTATACAAACATTTTAAACAACCTAGGGAAGCATGTAGAAATGCATGTTAGGATTCACTCGGAGAGACAGAACGCGAAACACTTAGATTAGGAAGCAAACCAAAATTACTAATGCTATTTCTAGAGTTAAGAAATTGAAATGGAGCTACCTTGCGTGAATAAATGATGAAAGATGCACCAAAAAAGTATTATTTTGGATACCCAATGATAAGAAAACACCGAGGAAGAGACCATCGTGACGTTGGAGAGATGAAGTTGTGAAGTTTGGAAGAGCAGAAAGGAGAAGAATTGCAGAAAACAGAGCAAATTGGAATCATCTAGGAGAAGCCTTCTTCCTGTAGTGGATTGATAAAGGCTGAAATTGATAATGATGATGATGATGTGCATATATGCGTGTGTGTGTATACGTATTATAATCATAATAATTATCATTACAATGATAAAACACTAGGCAGGAAGACATGAATTAATCAATAATTAACCCCATACAGATGTGAAGCTTTAGACTATGCAAAAGGTTATATATTTATATACATATAGCTGCCAATTTTTAAGCTTTTAAGCATTATTTTAATTTAAAGGTTTTTTTAACCTCATTTCATCAATTAAAACTGTTACAAAATATAATAATAGATTTTATTTTAATGTTCTTATAGCCAAAAAGCTTAAAATTTGGCAGCTATGTATATAATATAAGTACACATATATTCTATATATATTAATACAGGAAGATTTCATTCTTGCATCGTTTTCTTAGCTCAATAAATATTTTAACTAACAGATAAATTTTCTTTTGAATACTTTACTTTCACCAAAAAAATCTTTAATAAAAAACAAAGAGAAAGGGGAAAAGAATGAAATACAAAAAAAGTATTTTACTCTGACTATCTCGTATCTTTGTAAAAAAAAAAAAAAAAAAAAAAATCACAGTTTCCTTTAATGGCAATAAAATATTTTCGAAATGAAACTAAACAGCCGATCCATTCTAAAAGAAAATCCCTTAGAGCCCCAGGTGTTATAAAAAATTACTCACTCGACTTTAACTCATAATATTTTCTGTTTTTCAATGAGAGATAAAATTCTTGAAATCTTCTTTCAAAGCAATAAATGTAGCCTGCAGGAAAGCATTGAGTATATGCTCTAATAGAAGGTTCTCAGATATTTGTACTAAATGAGATATATTTTTTAAGGAAAAAATATGTAATATTACAAATGCTTTTTATTGCTAAACATTTCAAAATATTTATCAGTAGTGTGTTAACTTTACCCTAGATAACGACTAAAATTTAGTATTTACATACTTATATCCATAATTATAACAATAATCATAACAATAATCATAACAATAATCAAAATAACAATTTCAATTTCATAACTCTTACAAAACTCTTGAAAACGAAATAAAAATATTAAGAACTCTCTTAAATAAACTTTTAAATACAGGAAATTGCTAGATCATGTTGATTGTATATTCAAATATCCTATTATTTGAGTCCTTCTTCAGACGATTTTGCAGTTTTTTGTAGAATTTTCTTATCCGCCGTTCTGTCGCCAGTCACCAATTTGCGCAGTACTAGTGCGACGATAAACCCAACAAACCAACCTTATCCGCAGTGGACAATATCCGTTTTATTGGGTTCGAGGCTAAATCATACCCAACATGTGACTTCTGATTCTCGATTTCCCTATGAATTTCCCTCTAGATACAAATATTTCCCTACCCAATGCAAACATTTCCCCATAAAACATAAATGTAAACATTATAATCCTGCATTTTCCCCTGTAATAGTCACGTGTCAGGGGTTTATTACGTAACGCGGATAAAGTCCATTGTCTCGGTTGAAAATGGGTTGGCTGTTTGGTTGGTTGAGTGAGTTTTACTTTGCACCAATGTATTTGCCCCACTATTGGCATCTGGCGAAGGTTTGGAACTCGCCTCTAAGGTGGCCTTTAACTAAACCCAGCTCTTTTTGACGAAAGGATAGAATGCGGATCATTCCACCACCAAATAGATATTATAAAGGAGTATGAGTTATTGTGTTGTGAAATTTATCTGAAGCAGGTTTAGGTTGACTGGATTTTACGTCGCACTAAGTGTTTATGCACTATAGGCAAGTGGCAAAAGTTCTGAAATCTCCCCGAAAAGGAACAGGAGTAATGGAGTAACTTTTTTTTTATCGAAAAGGACTCGAGCAATTTTTTTAAATTGATATATGTAATTAATCTCTTTTGTCTGAGAAGCATGGCGTGTCCCGTTTTTCACAAAAAACTCTTGTTTTTCATAACTATAACTTTAAAAGTGGAACTATATTACCTCGAGGATTACACTCTTTTCTTTTGCATCTCTAAAAAAGCGAGTGTAATCCGGTTGGCATGTTCGCGGACGCATACAGACTTCGCTTCCGTCTGAAATATTCAATATCAAATAATCGTTTTCGCTCCATTTACTGGGAATTGGTGTCAAAAATAAACTTACATAAATTTAAAAAAAAATTCTTTTACATTCTTTAATGTATATATTAAATAGAATATTTATTTAGGTATTTGTATTTTATATAATATTTTTTTATCAAAAGTACTCATTAAAATCACATTGCTTTCAAGTTGATACGTTGTTAACTTTGAAAAATGGTTTTATTTTAGAAAGTGATTGCAAAAACAAAATTTATTTTCTTTGCCGTCATAAAAATGGCAGATAATATTATAATCATATGCAAAAATTTATAATTTTTTTTTTTTAATTAGGTGATAAATCACTTAAACTACGAATTAGAAAAATCCTTAAAAAAAAAAAAATAATAATAATAATTAATTAATTAATTAATTTCCTCATTAAGTTTCCAGCATATATACACTTTATAACAAAATAATAATAATAATAATAACCGAGAAGGAGCAATGCAAATTGGACGCAAATTGACATACATACAGATTTCGATGGAAAATGCAAAACTGTAAAGTTTGGCTGCCATCGAATGAATATGAGAAGCTGCAGCGCTCATCTTAACTGCACAATTGGCAGAATATTAAAAAGGAGAATTTTTGATTCTAGGTCATAAATTCTTTGAGAATATTATTCTGTCTATTCAGATAGACAGTAACTATGCCTCGCATACAGCTGCGCAAACAACATGTGCAGACGTCGGCATTTGAGAGAGGATTGTAGTTGGGTTCAAAGAAGCCGGTTGGTCTAATCTGCGAACTGTCTGACAATTGAATAGTAACGATGCCACTATTAGATCATATTGTCATGGTCGAACAGAGCGTCAGTGAGGAAGCGGTCGGCCTAAAGAGAGGACAGGACGTGAGAACCTATCAATCATCAGAGCGATATTCAAAGTCTCAAATTCATCATTATCATCGATCCTATGTGCAACTGGTACTTCAGTGACTTCAAATACCATTAATAAGCGGCTCAGAGAAATGGGGTTGAGCTCACAGAGTCCCTAGTGTGGATTACTATTAAACCGACAAGCAAGTTTGCAGTGATATCGAGATCGTTCGAACTGGAATGTCACTGAATGGAGTAGAACTGTTTTCAGTGATCTGTCCCATTCCGATTTGAGCCCAAATGACCAGCGAAGACGCGTCTGAAAAAGGGGGATTCCAACCTGATTGTCGTCAGCCATACGGCCCGACAACCAGGAGTAATGGCATGGGGTGGCATTTCATTTAATGACAAGACACATTTGGTTGTTATCCGTGGCATCTTTACAGCACAGCGGCACGACGACGACATTATACGCCCCGTTGTGTGTCCCTTCATTTCACGCCATCCTGAGCGTATATTTCAGCATGATAATACCCGCCCGCGTAGGAGATAGTTTCTACTGAGGACGTTTGGATCATCATGAAAAGGGTGCTATAACCAGCTCAAGATTTTGTTAATCTAATGCAGAAATGGGACAGAATTTGGCACGCTATCTCGAGGGAGCACATTTGCTAATTCTATCAATTAATGCCAAGCCGAATAACTACTTACAGAAGTACCAGCAGTGGACCAACGCGTTACTGGCTTGTTTACTTTGTGAGGCCTTTCTCTTGATTAAATAATTCAAATTTTCTGAAACTGTGATCATCTGTTTTTCTCCACATGTACATCACTTCTACCAATTTTCGTCCCATTCGCATAACTCCTTCTTGGTGCGTCTCTCTCTCTCTCTTTTTTTTTTAGAGTGTATATTACAAAATGTTAAGCTATTATAAAATTTTGAATAGAGTAAAATTTTTTTTAAGTTAAATTCATATAATTTAGTATGTAAATGAAATATTTTCAAAGATTAAAATAATTGTACTATATCAAATCCATATTTAAAATTTCTTACTTTCTTTCTTTTCTTTTCTTTCTTTCTTTCTTTTTTTTTTTTTTTTTTTCTTTTTTACTTTATAAAGTAATATTCTAGCAAAAATAAAATAAAATAAAATAAAAATAAAACAAAAATGGCTAGGTTACCAAACACTTAAATGTATTGGAAAAACTCTGAAAACAGAATTAAAATTTGTAAAATAAATAATAAAATAAAATAAAATAAATAACATCGACTTTGGTTTAAACCCATAATCTATTTTTATTTTTATTATTATTATTATTTTCGCATTATAAAACTTAATTTAAACGAAATAATATATTTCAGCAAAGCATACTGGTAAAATAATTAAGAATTATACAGTCTATTATTTTATGAATTATTTTGTTCGTTATATTTCTAGTAATAAACTATACTACTTAAATATTTACTAGTATAAAAGTTTAACTTTTTAAAGATTTTTCTATTGTTATTTATTTTTCTCTTTTAAATCAAATCTATACCTAAAAAATAATTCACGTTTCTTTCTTTCTTTCTTAAATTTAACAGTAGAGAGGAGACATGAATCTAACAATGATAATAATTAATTAATTAATTAATTAATTAATTAATCCTTAGACTTATTTATTTGATATAACATTGATATAAAATGAAATTACCATGCTTCTTCTATTTCCACACATTTTCAATTAATTTGGATAAGGTGACACAAAGTAAACATTTCCATACATTTTACTTACAGTTTTGGATAGCATAACTCAAAAGATAAAACTATCCATTGTAATAAATACATTTCAGCACATAATCAGACCCTGATTAAGGGGGAAGCACATATTATCTCCGCTCTCACCGGAATATTCTTACAATTATTTTTTACTTCATGTCATAGAAATTCCACGCTTTGACGAGGAAATATTTTTATAAAAAATGAACAGTGTAAAACAATCCAATTTACTCTCCGTTATTAGACACCAGAATTCTTTTAAAATAATTTTTAATGAGAATTTTGTGTTTATTATAGGACGAAAGTATTTGTTAAAAAATAACGGTGTAAGTATAAATAATGTGTGCTTACCCCTTAATCAGGCTCTGCACATAATATAAGCTTAATGAAAGTGATATATTTGACAGCGTATTTGAAAATTAAAAGCATCATTTCAATGTGCAAATATACTTTTTAATATGCAAGACAAAATAACTGCAACGGAATTTGAAAACAAGTCACTTAATGTAACACCACTGCGTTGCTGGGATTTCATATCCATACTTACTAACCATCTCATTATGAACCGTACAAATTTTAGAACCCGCCTTTTTTTCACACCAATAACTTTTTAGGGTAATTTTAGTCATATTTAATCATAACAATATTTGGAGAGAATAACTCTAAAAATATAGTGGTGTGAGAAAAGGGGCGTTTTTTCAGGGGGCGTTAACAATTGCACGGTTATTAATGAGATGGTTGGAAAGTATGCATGTCATTTCTTTTATAACATGTAGGAGAGGGTGGGGCTAGTTGTAACAGGGGTAAGAAGTAACACACAATTTACGAAATAGTTTGTAACATTTGTGATTAAATATTTTTATAAACATAATTCTTATGACGCGTTTTATAATGCTAGCTCAATCGGTGCTTCAGAAAGATGGTTATTGAGAGGTTATGTACACGTGCTTCATTTTAGCAAGACAGTGGAAAAAAAAAAAAAAATTCATAAATTTTGATTAAAGTTATGTTAATTTATACTTTAACGAAATGTTTATAGCTGTTTATTTAGTCTGTGTGTTGAGTTATAAAATGCACGTATATATATATATATATATATATTTGTATAAATCGTTATATATTTCTATAAATAAACAAAATGTCCAAAATCATACGATGGGGCAAGTTAAAAGAAATTTTTGGAGCAAGTTGTAACATGTTAGAGGAGTGGCTTGTGGATATACCTACAGCCAGAGCCAGAGCTCGAAGAATCCGCCCATTTTCAGGAAAGTTTTAGAAATGAAAATTTTTTGGCTTTTTTGCCAATGCTATATTTATATAGATATATTTCCTGTGTTTTATATTATAGTACCGCGATTATTTAACCACGAATTGGATTCACGATTTAATCACGAATTAGAGAATGTTGCATAAAAATAGTGGTAGAAAATAAGCATAAACTTCTTATCAATGAGAGTGTCCTAAAAAATGGGCGGAGAATCCGAGCTCTGCTAAACGCTCTCTGTGGCATAAGAATGATTATAATACTTAATTTGCAAAATTTGTGCATACATTAAATGCATGAGACGAATAAAATATCATTTGTTTGAATTTTTTTAATTTTGACTAAGATTGACTTCTATGGTGATTTTATCTTTAGTTTTCACTTTATTTTACTATAATCCCTTTGATATAATACATTGTTACTATACCAAGAAGGCTATAATTTAATATTAGTTATTAATTGTCTTTTTTAATAAATTAATAAATGATTGATAACGAAACACATTTTGAAATATTGTCGTTGTTATTGTTGGGGTTCCCTTTGTATCCGTTACAATTTGCTCCGAATCCGGGGCAAATTTTAACAGGCAAATAATTTTGAAAAAATATTTTTTGTGCTAAAATTAGCAAAATTAACGAAAGTTTTTTTTTTTTTTTTTTTTTTTTAATAATAAGTTAGATGAATAAGCATGCTATGGAAAACACTAATTATAAACAGGAAAACTTAAATACATTTCAAAATATACTTAATTTTCCAAAAATTGTTACAACCTGCCCCACGCTCCCCTATATTATAAGAGATGTGAATGAAAAGGTATCAAAAAGTAAATGTTATATATTATTTTATGTTAAAACTGACGTTTACACTGTAAATATAAATAGAAGAAAAAAAGCAAATTCAAATATGAAAATCTATGATATTTTAATTAATAGCAAAGCGTGACTGAAAAATTTATATCATTATTTTTAAGACCCGTCCTTCTAATTCTTATATCCATAAAGTACAATGCTGCGTCACAAACTTTTAATCCGTGAAAGGTTTTTTGTATTGATAAAATATACAGCGGAATTATTTTAGTGGAAACCAGCATTTTCCATAGCGGAAAATTTTCCACGTCGAATTCTCTCCGATGTGATGGATCCTCCTGAATTCTTCTCCCGTTATTTTTTCATGTTTTTATGTTGAGAAAGATGCGTAGCATTGGCCACAGGTGCTTCCAAGCTCAAAAATATTCGAACATCGAAACAATCGAGTTTTCTGTTAGTTTCGATAAAGTGAACTTTTCTTAAAAAATGGTAAACAAAGTGCATAAAATTCGCCAAATATGTTTTAAATATGTAATATTCTAGTACATTATTTTTTAAATAATGATTTAATGATCATGCGAAAGAAATATATTATAGTTGTACCTTGAAAAATATATATCCGTTGAATGTTTTTTACTTTTATCTTTCTTCTTACGAAGAAAAAAAAAAGGAACATAAATAAATGGGAAAGTTAAAAGAGAAAAATAAAATAACATAAAATAATAATAATAACAATATTTCTTGGTTAAAATAAATAGCTTTTATAAATTATTATTACTATTATTCTGAAAATAAAATATATGTTAAAATGAGAGAAGAATAATATCTACGGTTCCAATTAAATGAAATGAACTGTACAAACACCTAACAAACAGTTAAAATCCAATATATTGGGTAGAAAGGCAATAAAAATGGTTTTAGATAAAAAATAAAGAAAAAAAAATATTTCGGTCAATGATTACAGCGGAAAAATTATATTAGAGAATTCTATTGGATGCATAAAATTCTATAGGATGTATTTTAAAAACAATTTGAAAGTCTCTCGACTTTCAAGAATTTTCAGGTCTTTCATTTTACTTTCACTTATTACGTTAACTGTTCACGAACTGGTATAGTTGCCAACTTAGCACCTTTCACCTGCTGGAAAATTTTAATAAAATTTTTATTTTACTATATCAGTGAAAATCGTTACAATTCACTGATTAAACTTTAAAAAAAAAAAAAAAAAAAATCAATCTATTAAATTTTTCCGGTAGACAAAAGCTGATAAATTGCCAACTATGCGTACTAGGTGCGTTATAAAGCTGTGCGAATTTCAAAATTTCATAATAAAAGAAATTTGGTTTGCGCGTACTAGAAATAAAAATGTTCTATTTTTTCTTAGAACTTTTCCAGTAATATTTTTTAACATTAATCTCTATACTATGTAATAACAAAATAGTAAAGAAAAATACACTAAATATTTTTTATAAAAAAAAAAATCTATATAAATAAAAAGTGGTGCTGAAAAAGAGGAAAACTTTCATCCATGGCGGGAGTATAATTAGAGAAACTGGATTTTTTCTTCATGTGTGTGTATGCATAGCTTCCTAAACTAGATGCCTTACACGTGGCTCGGAAACTTGATAACAGTTCAAGCGGTAGATAGCGCCACCTGGCACAGATTGCAGAAATTTTTTATTCAACTGTCACCAATAATTTTAAGAAGTGATATATGATATATACAATCGATGTTTTTTCAGTTCTATTCGCCTTTTATGCATTACAAATCCTAGCTTTAAGAATTTTTTGTGGCTGTTGAATAAAAAAGCCGCGCAATCTGTTCCACTTGGCGCTGTCAACCGCATGAACTGTTGCCAAGTTTACGAGCCACTCGGAAGGCATCTAGTTTAGGTGGTGTTTGTGTATCATCATCATCATCATCATCATCACGTGAGCTTTAGGAGCGCCTGCAGTGATCGAAATCACCGATTACCTGCACCTGAAGTTGTAGAAACATGAAGACGGATTGCAGGATCAATCAAATCGGGATTCTTAAATGAAGTGAACTCTACAAGAGCTCGGCCTGATGATACGATGAAAAAAAAATATAGCCAGTCTGAGGAGAGGCAGTAAACTAAAGAGGGTGGGAGAAAGCTGACAGCTATAAGTTACGTGATGGAAATGTGTATATGCATAAAGGATCAAAAATCAATCGTAAGATGGCACACAGATCGTTCTGAGACTTTTTATACAAATCGCGAAAATACAAACAGACAATGAAATGCATCACAATAACATGAATTTTATATTTATTTTATAATAAAATCCTAGATGCCAACATTTTCATTTACTCCGGAGTAGTTTTAGCACCACCTTTATTTCGCAACACTTCATTTATAGAATAGTTTATCCAATATGTAATTATGATAACACACACACACACACAAAAAAAAAAAAAAGCCTTTTTTAAATAAAAGTGGTATATGAAATGAAGGCGGGGCTAAAAATCCTGTGGAATAAATTAAATTTGTGAGCACAGGTAAAATATGTTCAACATGAGTTGAACATATATTCAACCAGTATAAGGTATTAAATAAGATGATGGCTCGCTACTACGTCTATTTCAGTTGAGTGTGTCATGCCGTCCATGTAACATTCGGTCCCACGGTTTAACACCGAATGCAGAGTCGGGTAATGATAGCATGCTGATACCAGCAGAGGACGAATTCATTTCTAGCCAGGTGTTTTATTATTAGCCTAATTTGTACAAAACGTCAGAATAGACATGTTAGAGCTCTGTTTCTATTACTTTTGAAATCAATTTTAGGGATGGAACACGGGCGCAGAATTCCATACTTGCCAACCATCTCATTATGAGCCGTACAAATTTCAGTACCCGCTTTTTTTCACACCAGTCAGTTTCAGAGTAATTTTATTCTTATTTAATCGTAACAACATTTGGAGAGAATTAATCTAAAAATAAAGTGGTTTGAAAAAAGGGGCGTTAACAATTGTACGGTTATTAATGAGACGGTTGACAAGTATGGAAATCGTACGCGTATTTGTTTTACAAATTTCTCTAATTATAATATTGTTGATTTAAGAAGTAGAAAATTGTCTTACATTGATTGTGGAATGAATTCTGCGCCCGTGTTCCATCCCTGTAATTTATATACAGAGCTGGTAACATTTTCATTTGTTTCGGAATATATTTAGTCCCTCTTTCATTTTGCAAAACTTTATGTACAGAAAAAAAAAAAAAAAAATTTCATTATACAACATCGATAAAATAAGAAAAAAATACTCTTAAAAAATAAGTGGAAGGAAATAAAGGCGTGACTAAAAATAATCCGGAATAAATTAAAATGTCGGTTCTACAGCTATGCTTTTAATGATTAACGTCTGCTGAAAATTCTGATTGTTCAAACTCACACTGATTGTACCAGCAGAGCCTTTGCCGTAATATTCTACACCGCTGTTTTATAATTTCTATTTTTTCAAATTGTATAAATATCGTAAACATAATTGTCACACTATCTTTTCACACACAAGTTTGCCAGAGGTGACTTTTTATATTATATTCATACCACTATTTCAAAAAAAAAAAAAAAAGAAATTCGTTGATTTAGCCTACATTAATTTATTATATATTTCATGTTGTGGAAATAATGGTACGAAATAATAATAAGAAGAATAAAGTCGTTTGTGTCAGCCCTGATAAATGAATGATACTTTCGGTTTCATACGTTTTGTCAAATATCTAGAAAAGGTTTGGTGAATTAACCTACAATTTTAGTCGTGTACAGAACATGTTATACTTCAAAAATTTGAACTAAAGTTTTGTCCCAAAATCAAAAAGGGACCAGTAGAAGATTAAGAAAAAATGTAAGGGGTTTCACTCACAATTTTTATTTTGATTTAATCAACCGTAATATAATATTTATTGATTGTAACTAAATAATGATAAGACACATTATCACCCTCCCCCCCTTTTTTTTTTCAAACCAGGAAACCATCCCATACTGTAATCATAAAAAATAAAAAAAAATCCAAAGGAGCATTTATCGAAAGAGCATATGTAAACATGTTTTTTCGTGTGTAATCAATAGCTCTCGTCAGCTCGTTTTCGAGTTATAAATTCTGAAATTTCCCTAATAATCGGTGCAACCACGCCTAAATGAAATTATGAATGAAATCAAAAACAATCAATAATCGAAAGAGCATCGACAAACGCGTTGTTTGATGCATAAATCAATTGCCCATTTTAGCTTTGAAATATAGTCTATGGAGATATAATGTCTAATGTAGAATCTAGAAATAAAAAAAAGTCATTGTTCCGGGAGGTTTTATCGGGACTCCTCCCACTTCTTTCTTGTTACTGCATTTTAACCCTAACTTAACTATAGGTTGCTCGAGAACGCGCTCACGAGAGCTAAAAATTTACGTGTCGAAAAGTCATGTTAGACGATGTCCTCTCGAATGAGTGAAAACTTGTACAGTAAAGTCTTGTACAACGCGGGTGCAAGTTTGCCTGATGAATATTATATTTTTTAACACCACTAATTTTGTATCAAAGCAACTGCTTTACACAAAAACTAAATAGAGTGTATGAAACAATAGATGGATACTCTAAAAATTTAGTGGTGTTAAAAAATAAAACTGCTTTATTCATTTGTCATCTCTGCCTCCACGTTGTACGAGACTTTACTGTATTAAGAAAAGGTTTTACCTTTCTGATAACTGAAAAAATTTTAAATGAATAAATAAGTGTATGATTACAATAAAACGTTTCGCAGCGTAATTAACTTTATTTTCTTTTATTCCTAAAAATATGAAACGGCATTTACATTTTAACAGTCACACAGACAAAGAGAAGTCGGCTAAACACCGTTGATTACAGAAGTATTGATAGTCAGTCCAGAGGGAGGAGAGCCATGTAGTGCCGAATCCCACATTTACCGTAATTTCTGGTAGATAACCCGCAGGTAAAATGTGTCATTTCGACACCAGAAATTTTATTTAATAGAGAAATCTATAGTTTTTTGAAGGAAGAGCTCGTACAAATATAAATTTATTTATCAATTGAAATTTCTGGTGCAAAACTGGATTAAAAAACCGGCGGGGTATCTACTAGGAATTACGGTAATTGCTTCTTTGCAACTTGTCTATCGCAGTTTTTACTTTGGGTAATACGAAGTTCTTTTCAGGACCAGTGTTCGCATTGCCCAATCCTATTTCTCATACAGATGAGTCATTCTCAAGGCTCCTTAATTGCTGGAATTATATGCGGTCAACATAAACTTGAACTCCGAGCGACATTTTGCTAAAAATTTCATGGTTCAATGAAACTCAATGAGATAATCAACTATTTCTGCAACAAAATGATTCCAAAGTGTTCAACTTGGTAGGTCAACTACAAAATAATCCTGATGACATCAACCTGCAGAAAGCGACGAATGTTATTTTTACGAAATGTCTGCATGCAGTTAACGAGCCAACCTGTGAAACTCTACTAACAGTTCTATCTTTATATGATTTCTGTATTAATACGTACAATTCTGCCAGCTATCCTTTTCTTAAAAAAATTGATGACAGAGGAAAACTCTAAATTTTAACTCCCCGAATATAGCAGGAAAAGAAAAAACTCTTTGAGATCCTTCAAAAATTCTAGTAAAATACCGGTTCAGGAAAATTATATTAAAACCTAAAATTCTTTTGATTCGCTTCATGATGAAGTCGATTATGACTCGATGAGTAACACTTCCATAGTTGCCAAAATTTCCCTTTCTTTCCTTTTTTCATTTCCATTCTTTTTTTCCATTACTTTTTTCCATTTATCTGTTATCAGAGTAAGTACTATAATAATTAGTCATCTAAAGGAAGAGAACTATAACTTTCACAATTCTACTTACTGTTTTTTTTTTTTTTCATTTTTTCCCTTTATAATTAATAGTTTAAAATAAGTTTATCTATATGTATTTCAAATTAAATAATAAAATATATTGATACTCTGTTATGGACTATGCATATATTAAATTTCAAGTAATATGCTCTTAAATATGTGAGTTACGACGGAATTTGACATTTTCAAATATTGATACTCGAAGTTATTCTTCATTGTGTAGATTTTAATTTATGTATATATGTTACGGTGAAACACCGAAATCTGGAGAATGCCGACTTTCACCGGTGAATGTCAACAAACACATAGTTGCTTGGTGTATGTCCGAAATATTTGCTAAATACCCTTATTTCTGACTTACACCAGTAAATGTCGACATTCACCATGCACTAATGGTGAATGTTGAACAGGTCCGAGATGTATATTTTCTTCTCCGTAATTCAGTCGCGATAAATTTTTCGCCTCTCTTTCTGAGAGGAATGACTAAGAACTGAAAATAATAGAAGTTAAAAAATTACTTAATTATACAGTACATTCAAAATGAGAAAGGAAAATAATAGAAGTTAAAAACTTACTTAATTATACAGTACGTTCTAAATGAGAAAATAAAATAATACTAATAAAAAACTTACTAAATTATGTGATTCAAATCTTATTTATTGCAACAACTGAAACTATTATGACACTTTGAATTGCACAAGAGGCCCTTGCTTTTACAACCGCATTTATTTGTGGAACACTTCTTTTTGCAATGACAGCGTTTATAGCCTTGCCAACCGCTTCTCGAATTAGCTGCAGCTGCTTCTCTCAGCGAAATTTCTTGAAAATGAATCTCATCAATGGAAAGTAACTTTTCTTTACAAATTACGAACTGATTACCTGTGTAAAGCTGCTTGAGGGTACCATTTTCATTTGCAAGTTTATAGAAGTCGGAGTCTTCTATTCCAACAACAACCGCTAACACATTTCGGTTATCTGTACGACCACGGTCGACATCAAGGACTTGTATTCGTACAGTATCACCAATTTGAGCAGGAGGAAATTGTTTTTGTGAGGTTCGTAACATTTTTGTTGCTTGCAGTAGAAGATTATCTTTCGCGGCCGCTCTTTTTATAGGAATTAACTCGTGTTTTTCAGTCAGAACTTGATGTGAAGACGTGGTAGATTGCAAGTCCTCTTCAATATTTTTCTTTGGAATATGGTTTTCGGTATGACCACCACTCAAAATTTTTTCAGAAGTATTACCAGTTTCTTAAAGCTGTTCTTCGGTTTCAAAAGAAAAAGTATTGGCAATTTCTTCAAGTTGTTCTTCGGTTTCGATATTTGCGATTTGTTCGCTAGGCAAAACAGACGATGCTATTCCTCTTTTCGCTTTAATGCCAAACATGGCTTCATAAGGACTTTGGCGTATTCCTTCGTGGTATGTAGTGTTCTTGGCAAATTGGACAAAGGGTAAACCTTCTGACCATTTATTTGTATGGTTACCGTTCATCCATGCAGTTAGTATATTCTCTATATCCTGAATGGCCCTTTCAACTGAGCCTTGTGTTTGACTATGCCGAGGCTTTCCATGAACTATCTTAACATCTTTTCACATAGCGCATATTTCGGATATGACTTGATTACTGAATTCTCTACCATTATCTGATTGCAATATTGCTGGAGCACCAAATGTTAAAAATATTGGAAGAACGTGATACGCTACTTCTTCCGACCTCTTAGTTTTCAAAGGTCGTAGCTGGACAAACTTAGTTAAATGATCTTGATACACCATTATGAACTTATATTCGCCATCTCTGTTTGACTGCAGATCTATCAGATCAACTTGACATCTTGAGTTTAACTCAGAACTGATCATTGGTTTCACAACAATACCTTTTCTAGGTGCACTGTGTTTTATTTGACACTGTTTGCATAAATTTAAATACAACATTACAACTTCATATGTAATATTTTTGTATTTATTTTGCAACTCTTTAAGCATACGTGTTCTTCCTCCGTGGCCTATTCTGGTGTGAGTTTCATATAGTATACTGAACAATTCCTCATTGGTAACATAATACTGTATATTCGTTTCTCCTGGTTTTAATGGTACAATTAACTTCTCTTCATCATTAATTTTTAAAACGTCAAAACGTTTTAATCGTCTGTAATCCAAAGGTGTATTGCACTTAGTTTTAGCAGACACCACTTCAGAAAGTATTTTAGAGTACTTTTCTTGAGAAAAATAAAAACAATTGTCTTCTCGTTTACCCGCAATTAATGCATTTAACTTTTCAAGAAAAAGATCACGATTCACTGCAGTATCCATTCTGTATAAATTAGGGTATCGGAAAAAAAAAAAAAAATAAGAAAACGTTGCTCTCACCATCAAACCTTGCGTAAGACTGACAAAGCTGACTGACTCCAAGCAGAACAAAGGATTTGGCGGGAAACAGCCAGTCGCCTCTTTGTCTGCTCCTCTCTTTTCGACCTCCACCAGAGCATATCTGTGATTGTCGACATACACCGGTGAGGGTCCGAATGTACAAGAATGTAATGAAATATTCGATCTTTCACCGACGTATTTGGTGTTTGTTGACATTCACCGGTGAAAGTCGACATTCTCCAATTTCGGTCTTTCACGGTAACATATATATTTCATTTCGTCTTATTTCCTTTCTTATGACTCATTTGGTGTAAATTGGAGCTTAGGTATTGTAAAATCTTGGCATATGCGTATAGTAATTTTATATATTTTGCATACAACATACAATCAGGATCCCTGATGACATATTGTATTGTTGTTAGGCCACATTTTATAGGATTTTCATTAATTTTTCTCCTGTTCAACTTGTTCAAGCTCTCTAAGTGATATAATTTCTTTTCATGCGATATCTGAAAAGGTATCTATTATATATATATATATATATATATATATGTATATATATATTATATATATATTTAACTAAATAGATTTTAGTAATTAAATGAATTTAATACAAAAAATAAATAAATAATATAAATACATAAATAAAATAAAATAAAATTTTCCCTCACAAAAATAAATAAACAATAATAAAATAAGCTTTTTTTTCATAACTTTTTTATTTTGAAATAAACTGTTTATCTCTTTTTTCACGCTAGATGGTGCAAGCACACATATTTTATGTAGTAATTTAAAACGTTAAATAAACTATAAGTTTATGAAAGTTGTTATTAAACTCCAATTCATGCAAGCTTTAAAAATTTAAAAATCATTAAATTAAAAATACATTAATACAGCGAATTTAATTATTAATGAAATTGCTCGTGAACCTTTATTGATTAATCGTTGGTAGTCTTGTTATTATTTTTATTATTAGAATTGATCTAATGACAACTTATTTATTGTTTCTCTCTAAGTTTGTAGTCGTTTGACGTGTGGTTAATTCTTATTATTTTTTATCTTGATTCATTGAAGGTTTGTTTAATAATTTATTTGATTCCTCTTTAAATTTGTTTTTGTCGCAAGATAGAAACATGAACAGTATTTTTGGCTTGAATTACCTATACAATTTTCTCAAAACTTGCGATTTCTTTGCTCTTACAAGTACATGTTTCCTGAAGTGTGAATACTTCGGTTTTTGAGCATTTCTTAAATCAATTCTTATTTCCAGTTACCCATTTTTCTTATTTTTTAATCCAATTCTCATTTCCAGTTACCTTTTTTTTTTTTTTTTTTTTTCCATATTTTTTATAAATTCATTGGTTTACGTATGATAACTTTCATGAATTTTGCATAAATTACTTCTAGTTAGTCTTAGTGTTATGGTCCTAAATGTTCACTTTAGCATAAATAATTTAAAATTGATTATCTATTAATTGGTACTGTAAATAAGTATAAAAAATAAGTGCTAACATTTAAATTGAATTACAGTCACTTTTATGTGTATGTTGTTGGTAATACCATGTATCTATTAATTGCTAAATTTTATAACGAAATTAAATTCATTAATATACACATATATGTATACATATATATATATATATATATATGTGTGTGTGTGTGTGTGTATAATAGATAGATAAGCAAAGTAATTGCAATTAGTAAATTTCTACTGAAACCAAAAAGAAACGAACCCAAAAGGAATATACATTATTATAACATCCGCCTTTCAAAAAAAAAAAAAAAAAGTTGCTATGTTTATTTTAAATGAGTGTCTAATACTAATAGCTTACCATTTACTTACCTTAATCATTTATTGCGAATGATTATCATAAAAAATATTGATGATTAGTACTGGTGTCATTCTTTTATTTTGTGAAAGAAATTCTTGCACCCCTGTTTGGAATATATAAGGGTAAAAGAATTAATAAATACACAGGGGTCGTACTCTCCGCCCTTTTTCCAGGACACTCTAATGAATAAGAAATTTTAAAATTTTTTACTACCACTATTTTTATAAAATCTCTGTATAATCATGTCACATTACTGTAATTATACCACAAGTATTTCTGCATGAAATTAGTGGTGACAAAAAAGGCGGAAATGTCTTATCTCTAAGAGTGTCCTGAAAAAAGGGCGAAGAGTACGACCCCAGAATACATGTGAAATATTTGAAAAACTCGGTGCAATTAAATTTAAGTAATTAATTGAAATACTTAGAATATCCTTAGATATATACTTAGAATATCATAGAATATAATCGGATGAATTAAGAATGAAAGAAAGAAATTAATAATAATAATAGTATTTTAATTGCTTCATTGCTTGTTCTGCAGTCTAGTCAGGTCTCAGGTAGTGCGAAAGAAATTGGCAACAGTGACAGGTCAACACAATGTCATCTTACGATCTCGTGTGAATTTGCCTTTTTTTCATACATAATGGTGAATGTAGGAGTCCGTCGTAGTTTTAGAAGTTTAGTTTAGAAGCGAGAGAGAATGGAACGAGAAGTTATGCATTCTACGCGAATAGGCCGAAGCGCAGCTTTTTGCCCCTCTTGGTTCAAAATTAATCTGCTCCGCGAAGATTACTGTCTTTCTATGTTTTTCAACAACGTGGTATCACTTTATGTATTCAGAAAACAATTCAGATCTTATTTTTAAAGCAGTTACAATGGATATATCATATTTTCAGTCTGAGAACATTTTCTCGTATTTCTCTTACATTGAGGGAAATTTTCCCTCTAAGACCTGGATTTTCCCTAAAAAGGGAAAATTTTCCTCAATGTGAGAATACTGATAGCTTGTGAATGATAAGTGTGTACTGTATATCGTGTAATGTCGCATCAGTCTTGCCAGACGCAAGAAATTGTACCTTATTTTGGGAGTGCGGATTGGGATATGAAATGTACAGAAAATTTATCTTGATGTATGTGTGTTTCTTATCTTTAATATTTTTATGTTTGAATGACTAAAAATTGAAAATATTTAATAAATTTTAGATTTCCGGCTCATTTAATAGCAAATATTTAATGATTGCTACAAATCTTTTGTTATAGTTTGCATTCCACTCAGACAAATCTGCTTTAAAACAATGCGAGATTTAACTGAATTAAGAGTATTTGAATTTTAAGAGCTCCGCCTTTTTATTAAATGTTTTTTTAACAGTCCCCCCGAACAGTGTTGCTAAATTGAACGACTTTTTTATTTAACAGTCACCAATAATTTTGAGGAGTGATGCCTCATATACTTAATAGCCGATTAATCGTCGATTATACTTGTGTTGTCTGTTTTTTTTTTTTGTCCTTGTGTTTAAAAAAAAAAATAAATAAATAAATAAATTTAAAAAAATTGTGTTTTAACATACGAAAAATATTATGAAATTTGCTGCTTGAAAAATAAAAAAAAATATTCTTACTATCCCTAAACTTTCTCCTAGTTATGTAATGTTGTACTTAACCTTTCTACTCATTTTTATTATTGTGTTTCCTTTTTACATAAGCTCTAAAATTCCTTTGTTATTGTTTTTTGTTCCTTTTATGTCCCCCCCCCCCACCGCTCTCAATTGCAGTGAAATTGTAGTTCGGGACTCTCACTCCGTTAGCTTCCACTTTTAGGTAAAGGAGGATGCGTGACGCTGTCACAGGTGCCTCCCAACCATCCCCTCCTAACTTCCTAACTTCATCGATTATATACATTAAATATCACTTTTCAAAATTATTCGTGACTGTTGAATAAAAAAATCACGCAATCTGGCAACACTGCGCCCGAAAACCGCGCATTTTATCATTCCTCTAAGATGTTTTATTATTTTATATAATCAATCTATGCATAGGAAATTTAAGTGTTTAAAATTTATTCTCAGCAATCGATGCAGTAAGTGCAACTGGCATATTTGTATGCCAGGACCAAATAAAATGTTACGCATAATTATGCAAAACATTTTTATTTTATTTTATTTTTTTTATAAAGTGTAATTTTAGTGGAATGAGTAAAGGTGGTGGAGTAATAATCATAAAAATACAAATATGCGATAGACAAGCAATGTGTTAAAACACTACACCCACCAATAATTTATTATCTTATGATTTATTTATTTATTTATTTATTTATTTATTTATTTTTTTTCAGAAATTATGTGATTTTTTTTCTTTTGATTGTTTTTCAAAATACACAAAACAACCATACAATATATTTCCTTTTATATAGCACTGAAAACAAATTAAGTATTAAAAAAGAGCAACCACAGATGTACTCCATGTCGTGGATCAAAGGATGTATTCATAAACAGGGTTGCAAAGTTCCTTTTTTTATTTTAGAACCATTTAGCCACGCCTTTATATCTGAACACTTAATTTACAGAGTATATTTCTATAACATAACATTGCAATAAAATATATTCTTATAAAAATATATTCTAATAAAGGAAAATATATTCTTATAAAAATAGTGGGATAGAAAAAAAGGAGGGGCTAAATATGCTCTGGAATAAATAAAATTTGCAACTCCACATAACGAGGCGTACACCCGTTGTTTGTTTGCATTGCTTTAACAAATTTTATACTGATATATATATGTAGTTAATCTCTTCCCATACTTAATTACAGTAAATTCTGTATTAATGCATTTTTTTTTTTTTTTTTTTTTTTTTTTTATCAAAATAGAAGTTAATACATTTCATAATATTGTAATACAGATAAACACAGAATTGTTGTCTAAATAATAAGTAAACTGACAAATTGTTTACTATGCTGCAATATTCCTTGTGATAAAAGACATCAATTGACCAACACTTGAAAACTAATATTCACTGTCCGAAAGAAAAATCTGAAGAATAAAGTTCGTGGATGAATTTGTAAACTTATAGGCACTATCAGACGAAGTTCCGTATAAACGGCATTAGCTCATAGTATTTCATACACAGATTTTCCATGAGGGAAACCGGTGAAATAATACCGTTTGATACTTTTGCCTAACACATATTCTTCAATCACGCACATTCGACTGTTTAACTCACATACGCTAATCTTTAGCATGAAGTCCTCCAATCAGGGAATCGCGATTCCAAAGTATCCTCTATCCTCATTCCTTTCAAATCTTCGAAAGGGGAATTATCGCCAAATGTTGCGCTCGTTGTTTACATTTGTGAATTTCGTTTATGCTGAAAAATAACCCTTGACCGAGATCAAGAAAGTCGTTCGGTACGTTTGAGATGCAGCAGATTATACTTCAGAATATGTATTCTTTCGTCTGATAGCGACTGAACTAATCACACTATCAACTCCATCGGAAAACAAAAAAATGATGTCTCTATTGATTTATGTAAATCTCAAGTTGACAGTAAAAAGTAGATAATCATAATTTTAGAGGTTTTTTAAAGGTATGTTATGTAAATCAAATCATTCCAGCTGAAACTACTTTTAGAAAACATGGCCTTGGCGACTTTTACAGTTTCGTTTTCAAAGAAATTTGCAAGAATTTTGAACAGTACCAGAATTTTGATTAGTTTTTCCATAAGAATTAGTACTAATAAAACTACAGAGACATGTGGTCGTTTTAGAATACATTTAATTTGCGTAAAGGAAGATATTGTTTGAAGAAATCAGAGCGGCTAGATCAAAGAACAGGATCCGGGTTTTAACACAACGCCGACCCTCTACAAGCATAGAGAGAGAACCTCTCGGCCACTAATGAAGCCAAATAACAGAAAAAAAAAATCTAAAAAATTAGATATCAGGGATTATTTATTTATTTATTTATTTTTATTATTGAATTTTAATTGAATTGAATTTTTTGTATTTTAAATATTTTTCAAAAATTCTTAATAGAATTATTTTTTATAAAATTTCATTGAATATAGTCGAACCTTGTTAATATGAACACTGTTAACATGAACTGTTTCCACAATCCCCGTTAAAATGAGGATTAGTTCAGTTATATGAAGATTAGTTACTGATAGCATGAACTACTGATAATATGAACAAATTTTTTTATCCCCCTTGAGACCCGTTAACGAGGTTCGACTGTATATATATAATTGTAAGACAGTAATTAAAAAAACGATTTTAAAAAGTTTTAATTCCTATAAATGAAAATTACTTACCAGGAGACCATCACAATTGCGTAATAATAGAAATCAATTAAATTATGTTCATTCGAGAGGAGATTATCTAGCGAGATTTTTGACGCATAAAATAAACGTAAACCTTCGTAAGCCTGTTTTCCAGAAATCTATATTTAAGTTTGAATAAAAATGTAGTAACGAGAAGGAAGTGGGAGGAGTCCCGTTAAAACGTCCAGAACCATTACATTTATCAATTTTTAGACATTTATATATCGATTGATTATTTCAAAGTTGAAGTTGGCAACTGATTAATGCATCCAAGGACATGTTTGTCTATGCTTTTTCGATTTCTGCTTGTTTTGGATTTTATTCATTTTTACAATAAGGCGTGGTGTCATCGATTCATACGTGGTTACACCGATTATTTGCGAGCTTCAGAATTTATAACTCGAAAATGAGCTGACGAGCGCTATTGCTTCATGCGTCCAAAAACATATTTATATAGGCTCTTTCGATTAATGCTTGTTTATTTATTTTTTTTTTTTTTATGATTACAGTATGGGATGGTTTCCTGGTTAGATTGAGTACAAAATAATGATATTAATTTAAAACAAATTATTTCAGATACTAGGATGTTAACACTTTCGCGACGGCATCATTTTGTCTTTTTAACAGTTAGGCCCGCCTGTGGCCGTTATTCTCTCAAATTACAATATTTCAGAACAAAATATTCTGTATTTATACTTATATTACAAATAAATATGTGCATTATAAATAGCATACAAATCGAGAAAGAAACGCCCACAGGCGGAGTTACAAATTTTCAAATGACGTGAATCTACGTCAGCGGTCGCGAAAGTGTTAAATATTGAAAATGATTTGTTCTAGCTCGTGTTTAAGCGAGTTATGTAGAAAGCACGAGGAAACTAGAGCATCCAGACCAAGAAGCGCGACCTTGGTTTAAAACTGATTCCTCCCCACTATCAAGTTAAGGAGCAGAACCCCTTTGCTGCTAAAGCTAAGAGAGAGAGAGAGAAAAAAAAATAGTTTTTGAGGGTTATTTAATTTATTTTCATTATTATTATTATTATTATTATTTTCAAATAATTAAAAATACTGATTATTAATTTCTATATATATTTTAAAAAGTCAAGAAATTCTAATATAATTATTATTACTATTACTATATTTCACTGCATATGTATAATGATAAAAGATATGTGTGCGTGTAAGACAGTAATCAGAAAAAAAAAAAATAATAATAAAAATAAAAATAAAAATAAAAAAATAAATAAATAAAAATTATAATTTCTTTAAAGGAATTTTTTGGCGAATGAATTTTTATTGTAAAATATCAGCCAGTTAACAAAAGTACTCAATCCGCAGAGTTTCAGATAAAATTTCTCAGTTTAAGGAAACTCCAAATATAAAAATATCTCTGTTTTGACTACTGTAATTTCTGGTAGATACCCCGCAGGTTATATTAGGGGGACCACAAAATAATGTCGTTTTGCTTTAATAAAATGAAACCGGAAATTTTTGTTTAACAGTGTTTACACGGTACTTTACAAATAACCATCTTAAAAGTTACCTAAGAATATCTTAAATTTTATCCAGGATAAATTTCCGATGTCAATATTTTAATTCAAAACGACATTATTTCCGGTCCCCCTAATATAATACAGTGTTGCACCAGAAATTTCTATTGATAAATAAATTTATTTTTGTACGAGCTCTTCCTTCGTAAAAGTACAGATTTTTCTACGGTTCATAGATTTTTGTACGGTTCATAATAAGATGGCAAGGACGAACATGAGGCTGGTGCCGATTGATTAGTAATAACGTCTAATTTTTAATGATATAAATAGATTTTGTTTAGGATGTCGTTCTACATATTAAAACGTATACCAATATAATTATTTCAAAAAGGAATATCAATTCTGATAAACGTTTTCTGCAGTTCTGTTTATTATGTCAGGAAGTGTTACACAGTTGCCAATTTATTTTATTTATTCCGAAACATTTTTTGTCTCTCCGTTACTTGTCACCACTTAATTTAAAGGATATTTTTCTTCAATGTATCATACCGCGATAAAGAAAGAAAAAAAAAAAAAAAAAAAAAAAAAAAAAAGAAAAAATGGAATGATGAAAAGGCGGGGCTAAAATTCTCCAGAATAAATTAAGGAACTTGGCAAAACTCTTGAGTTAATTAATAAAGGGCTCTTAAATATGGCAGGAAAAATATAATATCTACGTACCTGGGAAAACTTTTGCATTATGTCAGTGCATTCTTTATACTGGGAAATATTAATTAATGAAGAGTTTTTATTTTTCTTTCACATGAAACGAAAAATATATTATCCTCTAGTCTATAAAGTGTGTTTCATATATCATTGCATTGCATTCACCATATATCATAATCTAAGTGATATATCAAAACCCTCTGGCAACGGGCTATCCATACGATGTTTTACAAAGAATTTTCTCTCTATTGAAAAAAATATATTGCACATTATTTATTGGAAGCTAAAACTTGGAAATAATCGTTACTGAAAAATTCTAAAGAAGACTGCTACGAAAAGGTATGAATAAAGCGTAATTAGGTCGTCCCTCATTAACTAGCTGTAAAAGTGAAAAAAGAAATTCCTATAAAATGTAATATACAGATTAATTCCTTATTTCCCCGACAAACTCAGAGGCTAATAGTTCACATTGAGCATAAAAAAAAAAAAAAAAAAAAAAGACATCAAACCCGTTCTATCTCAAACCGTTCCCAATATACAAGGAATAGAATAAAAAAATCAACAATCTTAGAACATCCCCTTTTTTAAGGTTTTATACATGCTATTTAGGAACAGTTCACATAAATAGAAAGAGCAGAAAAATCCTACAAAACAACATCGATTGTGTTAAAATATTTACATATAATGACGAGTTACAAACACTAAAACAGTGAAAATAAATGCAAAATAAATATCTACGCAAAAAATTAATGGATAATGCCACGAAATCTATTTTAGCTCCAATAAATAAAATTTACTAAGAACCGGCTTATTCAAATAACTTTCGAATAAACTTTCTATGAAATATATTGGTTAACTACAGCAGGAGAAATTTAATTGTTTGTTTGTTATATACACCATTCTTTTTCACTTTTTTAAAAAAATGGTACTCCCCCTAACACCTTTTAAAAAATTTTCTTACCAACTTCCATTTGTTTTCACATTTTATTATACTTAAATGCATCAATGTAATATTCATTTATTATACAGACAATAATTTATCAATATCTGTATTGATATATATTTATGTGCATTTATTTCTATTTTGATTTCCAAATAAATAAATAAATAAAAACATTACAGAGTCTATCGTGATTAAACATAGGGGGAGTTTATCTCTCATAATGCCTAAATTAGGGGTTGTACTTTCCGCCCCTTTTTAGGACACAGACGAGAAATTCCCGCTTCCATTACAACCAGTATTTTTATATGATAACCTTTACAGAATTTAATGATAACAAATTGCTCTAAAAACACTATAAAGAATTTTGCAGAAATTTAGTGGTGTCTAACATGGCGGAAATTTCTTATCCCTGAGAGCGTCATGAAAAAAGGGCGGAAAGTAACACCTCCCTAGCCTAAAATAAAATTTAGTGTAATCCTTTCACTTACCTTAGAAGAATGTAATTTATTTAATTCACTGACATGTAATAACTATGAGCAAATTTCTAAATAGAGGTCTCAGATTTAATAATAGTATTTGTTATTATGAAATTTACTGCCTTCATAATACAGTATATTAAAGTTTCTTGTTATTATTACTATTATACTTATTAAAAGGACGCAAATAGTTAAATGTGATTTATTTATTTGAAAATTAAATTAATGATACACAGCCAAAGAATGAATTTTATAATGTATTTTACTTTTAAAAAAATTGTTAATTAATATTAAAAATTAAAAAAAAAAAAAAAAGAAGTTTATAATCAATATTGAGAAAGCGATCGTATTCTTTTTTATAGTAACTCCTTATTAAGTTTAAAGAAAAAAAATAGCGCCAAAATTTATCTCTTAATAACAATACTTAGAAGTTCTACTCTAAAATTAAGCATGCGCAGTTTTGCAGGAGCAGACGCCTAGCCAGGCTAAAACTAGCATTACCCAGTTTGCGGACATTGCTTTGCTTTTTATATTGATGAATCATACATAACACTTTAACAGGGATGGAACACGGGCGCAGAATTCATACCACTATCAATGTAAGAAAATTTTCTAACTCTTAAATCGACGATATTATAGGTATATAAATTTCTTAAACACATTCCGGTGTGAATTTTGCGCCGGTGTTCCATCGCTGCTGTAATACAATTCTGCTACTGTTAAATTTTATATAAGATAATATTTATAAAATGCAACTGGTGGGGAATATATAAAAATAACTAAGTGTGTTATTTGTTGTAAATAATCTGGAATCTTACTTTATATAGGTTAAAATCTAATGCAATCATTTTTTGCTTTAACGTCAAGGCTCATTTTAAAAGCTTTATCACTAATGTTTAATTCCGTTTTGAATAACTTTCTCTCTACCCCCCCTTCTCTCCCTGACACTAATGTTAGACCTATTGAAATTATTAATATTATTAAATCATTAAAGAATCGTAAAGCACCTGGTATTGATAAAATATCTAATGTTGCCATTAAAAATCTTCCACTTAATTTCACCCTTTTTCTTACTCATATTATTAATCATATTCTAAACCTCTCTTATTTCCCTAAATTATGGAAAACTTCCGTCATTTCCCCAATTCCTAAACCAGCTTGTAACTTAACTAATCCCACTAATTTCAGACCGATCTCCCTTCTTCCCTGCCTTAGCAAAATCGCTGAACGAGTCATTCGTGAACGACTCATTACATATTTGCAAGACTCCAACGCATTCATGCCTGAACAACTTGGCTTCAGAGCCCAACATTCCACTGAACACCAGCTGCTTCGGGTTGTGGAATTCCTTAGCGAAAACCTCAACGCATCGATACCAGCTGCCGCAATTTTTCTCGACGTCGCTAAAGCCTTTGACAAGGTATGGCATGAAGGCCTCATATACAAATTAATCCAGATAAATACTCCTGCCTACCTCACACATCTTATACACCAGTATCTTAGCAACAGAACCTTCGTTGTCCGCGTCAACAATACACTATCACACCACAAGAACATTACTGCAGGCATTCTCCAAGGCTCAGTACTTGGACCTACACTCTTCAACATATTTTTTAATGACATTCCCAGACATCCACACACAAATTTAGCCCTTTATGCTGATGACACTGTAATTTACATGGCAAGCAGACATCCATTTACACTTTACTAAATCGATGCAGCTTGCTTTTGGACCTTTTCAACGACCTTTAAATTCTTAGGAACTGCGAACCGTCTTACACTCTTTATTTTAGTTACCTAGTTTAGTTTCAGTAGTTTTTTCACTAATTTTTCTAAACCCTTTTTTTTGTAGACTTAAGTTAACTCTTCTTTTCTTAATGATAATTTTATTTAAACTTAAATTTTATATCATTTTTTATTTACACGCAGAATTTATCTCTGCAGTTAGATCTTTTTTTCTACTGGCTCACATGTATAGCTAGACAATCATCAATAGCCTGGACGTAAAGTGATGATCACTAGGAAGTCCATCAATGCAAAAATCAGTTCCAGTATCACTAATTTCCGCAGTTTTCAACATTAATAAGTAAATAATTGGAAAGAAATGATGAAGAAAAAATAAAATAAAATAAAATATTCTATTTTCTATATTGTGTGATATCAGTACATAATTCGAACAGTTTAAAATGCACATTATTCGGAAGTGGCAAAAATCTACTGAAGCCATGAGTCTGGCTGTATTTGTCTCTTGTGTGCAAATGTTAGCCTATGGTAAATTCGTCGAGAATTGTTTGGTTTTGCAATATTTTCAAAAATGCTCAAGTTTGTATGTACAGCTATCGGCTGCTTCTACTAACTAAGAGTTAACGCAAACAAAGAAATATGAAATTTTGAAATTTCTTTTAAAGGACTATAATCCTCGAAATATAATAAAAAAAAAATTTCATAAAGGCGTTTAAATTTTAAATGAAATTTAGAACCAAGTGAAATTTGAATTTTTAGTTAATTTATTTACTTACTTATTTATTTATTTAAAATTTTTCAGTTATCTGAAAGGTGAAATATATTCTTAATGCAAATTTTCACTCTGCTCCCTCATCTTCAGTTATGTAAGGTGGGGTCAGAGTTCCCAACTTCACGAGCATTTTTAGCCCTGCCTCTTTTTCATACCGGAAAGTTGAAGAAAAAATAAAATAAAATAAAATATTCTATTTTCTATATTGTGTGATATCAGTACATAATTCGAACAGTTTAAAATGCACATTATTCGGAAGTGGCAAAAATCTACTGAAGCCATGAGTCTGGCTGTATTTGTCTCTTGTGTGCAAATGTTAGCCTATGGTAAATTCGTCGAGAATTGTTTGGTTTTGCAATATTTTCAAAAATGATCAAGTTTGTATGTACAGCTATCGGCTGCTTCTACTAACTAAGTAAGAGTTAACGCAAACAAAGAAATATGAAATTTTGAAATTTCTTTTAAAGGACTATAATCCTCGAAATATAATAAAAAAAAATTTCATAAAGGCGTTTAAATTTTAAATGAAATTTAGAACCAAGTGAAATTTTAATTTTGAGTTAATTTATTTACTTACTTATTTACTTATTTAAAATTTTTCTTTTACTCTATCACTTAGCCAAACTGATCATCTGTTCCATCACATCTGGTATCCGAAGTTGCAGGAGATTTGCTCCTACGTACTTCGGATTCATCTCCTCGATTCTCTATTACAGAGAGATAATCTACAAAATTTCTGGTGCGGAAAGAAGGCGGGGCTAAAAAATGCTCAGGAATGAATTAAAAAAGTTGGGAACTCTGGGTGGGGGGTTCAAGTCAACGTTATGAATCTTTTTTTTCTTTTTTTAAATAGTTTTTATACAATTTTCAATAATGTTAAATTTAAAAGTTCACCTTATATACATACATATATATGTATATAGTACTTTTTTCCTCCTTAGTTGCAAAGTTCATAATCTCACACCTATAATTTCTTTCCATATTTTGATTTGCTTATAAAATTAATAAATTTTAGTTTCATGAACTTTATATATTCCTTCCACCACGTACTCATTTTTTTTTTTTTTCGCATTCTGTGTCCATTTATATCTGGTATTTATAATTTTCGTTTAATTGCTGAATTGCACATTAAATATGTCCTTATAAGTTTTAACTTTATACATGGACATCCCTATATTATCCGGCCCCGCATTATAATAATAATAAAAAAAAAGGCGTGATCATCATAAAATGCGTTGCATTTATATTATACTTACTACGCCTTTCGTTTCACAGTGCCAGTTTATATGGACACGCCAGCATATAAATTTTCGATGCTGCTTTTTTGGTTTCCTACCGGGGGGAGGGGTGGAGGAAAGGCGTACCAAATCCCGCGACTCCCCACACTGTCGTAACTGCCTACCGTACCAATTTCTGGATACCGGTAAATTTTTATTGAAATTTTCGTCTTGATTGTTGTTTTCAAAAACATTTAAAAATTTGCGTGAAGAAAAAAAAAAGAAATACCGGATACAAAAATTGGAACGTTTGACAGCTGTACTTCTTTCTACATTGGTTTCTAAATTTGATAACCATGTTTGGGGTGAGATGTCATGGATAGTTTCTTTCTTTCGCATTTAAAATAGAAGGCTATTCTGAAGCGTGTAAAGAAGAAAAAACATTTTTTTATGAAATCAAAATTCTGTGAATTAAATATACATGCGTTTATCCAAGTACCTTATCATGTCAGAATAGACTATGGTTTAAAAGTAAGGTTTCGGTATATCTCTTCGTAATATTGAATCCGAATAGGGGCTTTAAGAAAATTTTCTTAACACAGGAAAATATTTTGTTTACAGGAATAAAAAATTCTCTAATTTTTACTGCTACTCTGTGAAAACTTTGAGCGAGTAAGTAAAAAAAAAAAAAAAAAAAAAAAATCACTAATTATAGCCTTAAAAAATTTGTTTGAAATAAGTCAAATAATAATAGTAATAATAGTAATAAAGTCAAGATTGAATTGCATATAAAGATTATTTAATAATTGTGCTTGGAAAAACAAATCCACATTCGAAACCATTTTAAGATCTTGTTATGCTAGTACTTGGATTTTTTTTTTTTTTTTTTTTTGTAACAATATCTGTATTTTGTACACACACGAAAACTTTCCTTTCTTTCTTTCTTTCTTTTTTTTTTAGTAATTGTCTTAGTAATATATGTAGATATTTTTCATTACAGATATGCAATGATACTCATTAATAATTATTATATTGACATTTCTTGAAAATTATTTCTGAATATTAAATATTTAAATATTTAAAAAAAATTTGAGAAAAAAAAGTTTCAATGTTCCCTGCTAATTAATACTTAATTTTTTCCTCTATCTTTTTGCTCCACCTGTGGCCGAAAGGTTCTGCTTTCCAAGCGGATAGAGGGGAAATGCCGGGTTCAAAGCCATGTTGCGATCGTCGATCCAGCCATGCTGATTTTTTCGCGATCTAATACTAGCATGAATAGGGATAGAAAGAATTTATATAATCCCGAGTATGCAAAACATTTTTTTTTTCTTTTATAATATCTACGTTTTGTAATTGACGCCAAAAAATTCCTTTAAAGAAATTATAACTTTTTTCTTTTTTCTGTTATTTTTAATTTCGTTTTCTAATTACTGTCTTAAACGCACACATATCTATTATCATTATACATATGCAGTGAAATATAGTAATAGTAATAATAATTATATTTGAATTTCATGACTTTTTAAAATATATATAGAAATTAATAATCAGTATTTGAAATTATTTGAAAAAAAAAAATAAATAAAAAATAAATAAATAAATAAATGAAATAAACCTCGGTAACTATTTTTCTCTCTCTCTCTCTCTCTCTTTCTTAGCTTTAGCAGCAAAAGGGTTCTGCTCCTTAAGGGGGTGCATCACGGATCGTCAAGGTCAACCAAAGCCTGTGTTATTCTATGGCGAAATTTGTTTATAGAATTACACATTACCTAATGAATTTTTTTTAATTCTGTTTTCACAATCAGAAAATTCACAACCATACACTGAAGACCCGTGAAACAAAAACTGTTATATTTAATTTTTAACCCTTTATTTTTAAGCTGTAAAATGCGAAAAATACACTTGTGTTGCTTTACTAGCCTCTAACTTATCAACAAATTGCAATATCTGAAATCTGTATAGCGTGTCGCTTTCTCAAGAAAACCAAGCTTTTTATTAATGTTTTTATAAATTGTTTTATTTAAATCTCTATTAATGAGAATATAAGAAACTTTAATTTTTAAATTGAAAAACCTCAATTTCAGCAGATTTCCCCGCCTCCCATCGGAAACGCCCCACGAAACTTACGGGAAGTCATTAAGATTGATTGATGATATCGTTCATGTCGAAAGGGGAAGGGGGATAATGGTGTCGTTAAAACATACTTTCTGGGTCCACACAGAATTTTTCTTTTTCAGAGTCCAAATGCATTAAAGAAAAAAAAAAAAAAAAAAAAAAAAGAGAGAGAGAGAGAGAGAACTCTTTGCTTAAAAATCTAATATTTTTTTTTTATATATATTTGAAAAAAAAAAAAATGTTTGTGTCTCCGATTACCTCTTTACGAAATCTGAACGCAAAAAGATGCGAAATAACTCAAGGACTCAGAATTGAGCATTTAAATAAAATTATTTCAATTAATTAAAAGACAGTAAATAAAATCCCTGTAATAGTTTTAGAATTATTAAATATTTAATTAAAAATATAAAAATAAATAAATAAATAATAACAATAAATAAATAAATGAACTTATGAGTTTATTAATTAATTTAATTAATTTATTTTGTCCTTGGCATAAATTCCTTTACACGCGAAAAATAAAAATAAAATAATAATAATAGTAATGATAATACATACAAACATATATATATACAACGGCAACGAACGCCTGCAGAATTTCAAAGTGTTCGCTGACGATGACGCGAGTTCCATGATTTTTGCTCACCCAAAATGTGCTCAATGCGCCTAAAGAAGTTTTCATTTCAAAAAGCTTGAAGCTGCTATGAAATCTCACATCAACAGATAGGAGCTTTCATAGCCCGTACTTTTGATTATTATTTTTTTTTTTTTTGTCGATGTTTTGGCATGTTATATTATTATTCATTTATTTTATTTAATATGTTTTTGTTTTTTAATAATGACTTAGATACGTTGGAAATAGATAATTTATATGACTATTGGTTTATTTCACTAATTTTACGCCATTTAAAAATTTATTTATATTTTCAATACTCACATAGACTAAAATGTCTGCCGCGAAAATAAAGTAGGCTATGACTGACGAACAGTTTGTAAGATAACAAATGTTTTATAAATAATAGTAATAATAACAATAACAATAATGTATTCATTAAAAAAAGAAGAAAAAAGTTAGTTTTCTTTATAAAATATGTTTCAAATGATCATTAATGAAGTAAAAGATAAGCTGTTTCGAGCAGTTTAGAAAAAATTACGTGATGATTGTTTTCGTTTTATTAATTTTTTGTGATATTATGTGATTTATTTATAATGATTATGCGTGACTAGCCGAATTCGTCAAGGAGATCTTATACTAAAGCTGTTCTTGAAAAAAAGAAAAAAAAAAAAAAAAAGTAAATTCGGTTAATTTAAACTAAACGAAATGAAATAAATTCTTAATTTACTTTTCTTATTATTTATTTCTAATTATGGATAAAGGTTTGTTTTCTATTTTCTCAATACAATGTTGCAAAAGTGATGGTATTTGTTTTCTGTCAAATTAACCTTTTTGTTTTTTGAAGGCCATGGGTAAAATTTTACTGTATTTATTTCGATGTTTTATTGCAGCTATAATGTTAGTTCTCAGCGTAACCGCTGAAAAAATATGGCTATTATTATAGAGAACGTTTTTATTTCGTTCCTAGAGTGTACATAGTTTTCAGTTTTCGGTTCTTGTTTATTTTACTTTCCTGAGTTTAAATACTACCCTTTGATATCTTTGTTTTGCAAATGCAAATCCGTTCATTGTTATTGATTTTTTAATTAGAAAAATGTGATAATTTATTTGATTAAATAAGAAAATGAATGCAACAAATTTAATGCAGAAAATGTAATTTGGCTTTTAATTTCCAATTTATTTTTATTTATTTATTTATTTTTCAGTTTTTATAGTACCTTGTCATGCCCTTATTTTACATCATATATTTATTTGTGTGTGTATATATTTATGTATATATAGTATATGTAAATAATGAAAGAAATACAACTGAAAGCAAGAAAACGATAAATTCATTTGTCAAATACCAATATAAAATATGTTACAGCATCGAAAAATGTATCTGAAAACTCATTTGATGTTAAACTTAAAAATTATCCACGGGAGATAACACAGGCCGACATGTAAAATTTTGATTTTATAATTTTGGCTGATATTTATGTTTTTTGGTTTTCTGAAACCGAAAGTGAAGCCAGTTTGTCTCTATCACGTATAGATTTTTGTCAAAACAGGGTACAATTTCTTCCATTACTCTTCCACCAATATAATTATATAATAAGTTTTATAGTATTTCTCCATGATTAATTAATCATAGAGGCCTATTGTTGAAATTGTGAAGCCCTAGTGCGACTTAAAACCATATCAACCAACCAACAAACCGATTGTTATGTTGGTATATATAAGAAATCGTGTCGGTAAACACCCTGTATTGACAAAAATCAATATGTGATAGAGAAAAATGGGCTGCATTTTCGGTTTCAGCATATCAAAAAACATAAAGGTCAGCTGAAATCATCAAATCAAATTTTGTAAACTTCATTTGTGTATGCCTGTGTAATTAAACATATTATCTGATTGAATAATAGACAAATGAGAGAAGGCACTGTAATGACCATTTTATGCAATATGTGTTACGTGTTTTCGTTTACCTTTTATGTATGTGTGTTTGTGTCGTATAGTGTTTGTAAATGAGAAATAAAAAAAAAATATTTCTCTAAAGAAAAGCAATCTTCTCTTGATGATTACAAGCCTACGATACATCACAGACTAGTGATATGGTGGCAGCTAATGGCATACGTCCGACGCTACAAAGATACGCTACTAAAGGGGTAAGTGCCTTTATGTGTGAAACAGTGCCTTGATTTAAATATAATATAATAAATCAGCTCAGTCCTTGTATTAGAACGTGAGAAAATATTCTTTTTTTAAAAAGGTACTTTAATTCAGATTATGTATTTAAATCATGAATCATATAGCACTGCTTATCCTTATTCATTTAGTAAAAGTATTATTTTAAGATAAATTATTATTGTAGAGAAAAATATGTATTATTAACCTGATTCATCCGTTGTTTAAAAGAAATAAAAAAGAAGGAAATCTTTCGTTTTTTCGTCGATGTGTTTCGAAAAAAAAAAAAAATAAATAAATAAATAAATAAAGTTGATGAATCAGTGAAAAATAAATAAATATATTTTTTTTCTTTTGTTTGATGGTATCCGCGATTGTAATGAAATGCTCGCCCTCTGGTGGGCTAAGGTGAAATTATCATACCACTGGAAGCTTTCACGCTGAAACTATGATAGAACAACAAGAAAGAACAAAATACATACACGTGGATATTATATTTACTAACAACTGCAGTGTTGAGAAAGCGCCATCTATCGTTCATTACAAACGCGGATATTCCTAATAATAATAATTTAAAAAAAACTTACTATATAGTAACTAAATGTTACTACGTTTTGCAGGGAATTTCGGTTTTAAACGGTTTTAAATTTTCATGATGGGTATCTTTCAAAAGAGCTCGCCAATACCTTTAAAACGAATGGTTGAACCATCGATTTGCGATAATTTAAAACATTGTTATCGATTTTTTTCACTTTTAACGAAAAAAAAAAAAAAAAAAAAAAAAAAAACCTTAAAAAAAAAAAATCGTTTTTTTTTTTTTTTTTTTTTTATTGAGAATAAAATGGACGAATATTTAGTGTCATACTACTTCTCTAATATGGAAATCGTCTGCATTATTATAAAAGATAATTTTTTTAAATAATAATTTTAATAAATTATTTTAAAAAAATAGAATTATTTTTTAATAACCGAATTAAATTCTATATAAATGTAGGTGCGTTAATGAAACGGGGGATTGAGGGGGGCGGTAGCCCCCTCACACAGAATTAATTATCATACAAAACTCTTCCGAAGCCTAATTTGAATTGTTTAACATAGGTTTACATAATATCGTTATCTTACCTCTTAATCTCCAACCTATATTTATAGTATTAAAGTTCAGGGTAAGAGAAAGTCGTGTGAGTGACACACCAGATTATTTTTTTTTCTTTTTTTCAACATTCCGTTATTTTTATTTATTTATTTATTTATTTATTTTTGTAGAATGCTTTGAAACTGATATATGTTATTCAAGGTAGCTATGGCACGTTTTCTATTAAAAATGATATAAATAACGCAAATCTCCGGCAAAATAATAATAATAACAATACAAAAGCATAAAATTCTAACGGAATAATTATCTTATTTTCATTTTGTGTCCATTTTAAATTATGGATATTAATTTTTATTAATTTTTTTATTATAGTATAGTGTTGTAATTATGACGTCCCAACCTAAAACAGAGAATCTGAAACCTGTATTGCATTTGCTGTAAAATTAAAGCTATTATAATTAAAGCTATTATAATTCGTATTCATTATTATTATTATTAATTTAGAAAAAGTCTAGGTGGAATGGATTCTGTGAGAATCATTTTAAGGGGTCCTAATCCATATTAACATGTGTTTTGGAGAAAACGATGGAAAACTCCTAGTGCTAGGCTGACGAGTGCTGCCTTGAATCGAACCAAACACTTCTCATAGCTTAGAGAGTAAAATCTTTTGGTTAGTGGTAGGGTTGCTATTCAAGAAAATGTGTTAATTAAATTAGTAATTCAATGAAAATCGAATAAGCGAATTTTTTCTTTGTATATTTTTACTGTGCTTCGAATGGGATATTCGCAGTATGCTGTTATGTCGTATGTATAAATCGTTGTCACAAAAGTCGCGCCAAATGGGTGCAAGTTTATGCGGATCACGGAAAAAGGGGCACCTGGGGAAAAAAAGGGCACTTTTTCGACTCGCAAATTAAGAAAAGTGCCCTTTTTTCCGGATCGCGGAAAAAAAGATACCGGAAGAAAGGGCACTTTTCTTAATTGTTTCTTGTAAAATACTTCTAAATACGAACAATAGCAAAAAATTTTTGTTTTTACGAGGGGAAGGGGGGGGGGGAAGAGAGACAGATTACACAAAAAAAATTCTGTTTCAGAACCCATGCATCATTCATAATTTATAAAACATTTTCCCCATTACTATGACATTTATATATATTGTAAAAAAAAAAGAGCCAGAGGTTGATTTTTATATAAAAGGAAGTTACTAAAATAAATTAAAAATATGCATAGATAAAGAAAGATTTTCCAACATTTTTGTGCTAAAAGACTTAGCTATCGTGGGTGAAATTGATAAAATATTTTTGATTTGATTTGAAAAATTTGATTTTGTTTGTTATATCAGTGTCAAACAGCAGACAAACCAACCCATCATAGAGACATAGACGGTAGAAAGAGTCTAATTTGAAGTTTTTTCTTTAATATCATAAAGATTTTTTTTTTTTTTTTTTAACTAATTTAAGACTTTAAAAAATTGTAAATTGCAATGTCTGGACATAACTTAAAAATAATAATAATTTGTTAAAAATAATTAAATAAAGGAATGAAAAATAAAACTATGGGTTAGGAAATATATAATAGTGCCGTTGGAGCGATAAAATTGTTAAGTTTGGAAGAGCAGAATTTAGAATTGCAGAAAACAGGGCAGTTTAGAATCACCTAGGAGGGGACCTCTGCATAGGATTGATTTTACTTAAAGTTGCAAGTAGAAAATTATTGAAATTATTAATTTTGTTATCCTAAATGTTTTATAATTTATTGCTTTTCCTTTCTGCAGAGATGTAAATTATTTTGGGAAATAATAAGGGCGGTGGGGGATGAGGTTCTAAACTAAAAGCCTTGTAAATATTCCAACTTCACGGGTGTTATTTATCATAGATCCACAGTTAAAATATCAGGAAATGAACGTATTATTTTACTTTTTAATTTTTAACGTTTTCTTAATTAAAGTATTTAAAGCTCAGCGTGTGTCGGATTATATTCCATCAAAATTCGAAAATTACATTAAAATTAGACCCAAAAATAAATAAATAAATAAAATTTTTCCTTGAACTGCAATTCTACTTAATTAAATCTTAAAACTGTTTAGACTCAAGACTAAAATTTTAAGGGAGGAACAGGAAAATGTCATATTGTAATAAAATAATGAAAGAAAATTATATTGAATATTTACTGAAAAATTTTAAAAAGGTTTTCATTATATATATATATATATATATATAATGAAAATATGCAATATATATATATATATATATATATATATATATATATATTGCATATTAAGTTTTAAGATCAACAGTATAAGATAATAAAAAAAAAGTACTTAAAAAAAAATCTAAAATTGCGGAACATTTTTAGAACATATGGAACAGTTTTATTTCACATGTATTTCTTTGTAAGAGGGATACTCCCCTCCTCCATCAAACCCACTTATTTATAATGCATAATTGTAAAAATAAACAAATGAATAATAATCAAGGCTGTTACTAATTTGACTTCAAACTTGACAACCTTGCTCAAAATTATAAGTGGCAACCTAATACGAACTTAAAATACCACTTTTGAATTTCCTGCAGTTATCTGTTTTTATGTTATTCTGATAACAGATATATATACAGATCAACCGCTAAATAATGGACTTTTATAATCAGGGAACCTCAAAATGTGATATTATGAAAAAAAAAAAAAAAAAAAACTAGAGTTGAGAATAAAACTACTAAAAGTAATTCGTTTACATACAGTATGGATATGAAAAATTAATTTTACTTTGTGAGCAAGTGTTCGTCGGCATAATAAAATATAGCAAAGCACTTCCATCAATTACATTCAATACAAAAGAGCGTTTAGCTTAATTTTGGGTAGCTCTGCATATTGTCGATAAACAATGTTGTGTATTTAAATTTATTCTTACTTGAAAAACTTGTAACACAAAATTAGTTATAATTCCAGCAATTTCCAAGTATAGCCTCAATATATCCAAATACTTTGGAGCTCTGTAAACGAATGATTAATTATTTCCATACCACAATCTACACAAAACATGCTTTTATGCATTAAAAAAAAATTGTTACTCACTTTTGTTTAATCAGCATATTGATGTTAAATTGTACTTATCAGAACATAATTTATTTGAACTTTGAACCCCATAAACATCATCTATTTGAATTCTCTTGGATATTCCTGTACGTGAACCATTTGCTTTGTCTCAAGGAAAAAATTTAGTGTAGCATATTTATATGAAACCCATTTAAAATACCAAGTTTGGACTTTCTGCTATTATTTGTTCTTGATATATGCTGATAACAGACAGATACACACACAAACCAACCGCTAAAAACATTTTCCAATTCAGAGGATTTCAAAACGTATAATTATATAATAAAGAAAAAAAAAAAATCAATTTCGAAAATTTGACCCAAAAACAATACTTTCACCCTGTGTATACGTGAAAGAAAGTAAATAGTTAGAATTTAAAAAAAAATTTTGAGTAAACATATTTCCTATTAAAACTTAAAAAAAAAAAATCAACCACTATCTTTTAAAACACACTACCGTGGGTTTGAATCTTTCGACAAGAGAGAGAGCTATTTTATGTACTGTCTGAAACTATATACGTAGTATAAATAATTCAATAAACATTTTTTTTATAATATTCATATATTTTATGCATGTATTTATAATTAAAAAAAATATTTTCTTCTGTTCCGAAACATTTTGTGTAAAGAATTTTCATTTATTCATTTAATAAGATTAAATTTCTTGACATTAGAATTTAAATCTTAAATCTATTTATTTTAGTGATTTACGTTTCACAAAATATTTCACTGAGCGATGCGATAGTTTGTATATTTTTTTTAGCGGCGTTCTTGTAGATAATTGAATACAGGTGGGAAACTGTCTCTTATCACCTCTGTCACCCCACAGCTAGGAGAGGAAGTGTCAAAATAATTAAGGTAGTCAAGAAGATAATTTTTCAACTAATAGGGGAATTCTACTATTCACTGATTGGAGCTCTCGGCTGTCAGTTTTTAAAGTTAGGCCAACCCCAATTTTTTCTTAGAACCTGGGCGGCCATGTTGAATAGAAATCTTCATTTCTGGATGCACGCCCTTAAGCTGATAGTGGGGAGAAATCAGGTTTAAACCAAGGTCGCGCTTCTTGGTCTAGATGCTCTAGTAAACTCGCTTTCTACATAATGCTTTCTACATAACTCGCATAAACACGCGCTAGAACAAATCAAGTTCAATATTTAACACTTTCAAGATCGCTGACGTACATTCACTTCATTTGAAAATTTGTAACTCCGCCAGTGGGCGTTTCTTTCTCGATTTGTATGTTATTTATAATGCATATCTTTATTTGTAATATAAGTATAAATACTGAATATTTTGTTCTGAAATATTGTAATTTAAGAGAATAACGCCCACAGGCGGGCCTAACTGTTAAAAAGACAAAATGGGCGAAAGTGGTCGCGAAAGTGTTAACATCCTAGTATCTGAAATAATTTGTTTTTAATTAATATCATTATTTTGTACCCAATCTAACCAGGAAACCATCTCATATTGTAATCATAAAAAAAAAAAAAAAAAAAATCTAAACAAGCATTAATCGAAAGAGCATATATGAATATATGTCTTATCCCCCCTCCCCCCCCCCCCCGGTAGGAAAACAAAAAAGCAGCGTCGAACATTTATATTCTGTTTGTTCCATATAAACTAGTACTGTGAAGTAAAAGGCGTGGTAAGTATAATATAAATGAAGCGCATTTTATGATGATCACGCCTTGATTTTTATTATAATGCGGGGCCGGATATTATAGGGATGTCCATGTATAAAGTTAAAACTTATAAGGACATATTTAATGTGTAACTTAGCAATTAAAAGAAAATTATAAATACCAGATATAAATGGAAACAGAATGCGGAAAAAAAAAAAAATTGAAAACGTGGTATAAGGAATATATAAAGTTCATGAAACTAAAGTTTACTAATTTTATAAGCAAATCAAAATATGGAAAGAAATTATAGATAGAAATTATAGATGTAAGATTATGAACTTTGCAACTAAGGAGGGAAAAAATACATTATACATATATATGTATGTATATAAGGTGAACTTTTAAATTTAACATTATTGAAAGTTGTATAAAAACTATTTAAAAAAAAAAAAAAAAAAAAAAAAAACGATGGATAACGTTGACTTGAACCCCCCACCCAGAGTTCCCAACTTTTTTAATTCATTCCCGAGCATTTTTTAGCCCCGCCTTCTTCCCGCACCAGAAATTTTGTAGATTATCTCTCTGTAATAGAGAATCGAGGAGATGAATCCGAAGTACCTAGGAGCAAATCTCCTGCAACTTCGGATGCCAGATGTGATGGAACAGATGATCAGTTGGGCTAAGTGATAGAGTAAAAAAAAAAAAAGGTGAAAACGATTAAATAAGAAAAAAATCATTTTTCAAAATTTCCGGTATGAAAAAGAGGCAGGGTTAAAAATGCCTTTGAAGTTGGGAACTCTGACCCCACCTTACATAAGTGCAGATGAGGGAGCAGAGTGAAAATGTGCATTAAGGAAATATTTCACCTTTGAGATAACTGAAAAATTTTAAATAAATAAATAAATAAGTAAATAAATGTATGATTAACTCAAAATCCAATTTTCACTTGGTTGGAAATTTCATTTAAAATTTAAACGCCTTTATGAAATTTACTTTATTATATTTCGAGGATTATAGTCCTTTAAAAGAAATTTCAAAATTTCATATTTCTTTGTTTGCATTAACTCTTACTGAGTTAGTTGAAGCAGCCGACAGCTGTACATACAAACTTGAGCATTCTTGAAAATATTGCAAAACTAAATAATTCTCGATGAATTTCCCATAGGCTAACATTTGCACACAAGAGGCAAATACAGCCAGACTCATGGCTTCAGTAGATTTTTGTCACTTCCGAATAATGTGCATTTTAAACTGTTCGAATTATGTTATAATATCACACAATATAAAAAATAGAATAAATATTTTTTTTCTTCATCATTTCTTTACAATTATTTACTTATTCATGTTGAAAACTGTGGAAATTAGTGATAAGCTTTTAAAATGAGAATTGAAGTTAAAGCAAAAAATGATTGCATTAAATTTTAACCTATATGAAGCAAGAATCCAGATCATTTACAACAAATAACACACTTAAGTATTTTTATTTATTTTCCACCAGATGCATTTTACTAATATTATCCTATATAAAAATTTAACAGTAGCAGGGCTGTATTACGGTGTTCTGGATAATTCATTCATCAATATATAAAGCAATGTCCGCAAACTGGATATTGCTAGTTTTGGCATGTCTAGGCTCGAGCCCTCGAATTACTCTCTTTGCCGCGCGCTTTCGGATTGGTCAAGAAGGGTAGAATTTTTATAAAATGTTTTTTTAATACTGAATAATAAAGTGGTATTTTTTTTTTAATTTTTTATAAGTTTTTAAAATCTATTATTGAAAGAAAGCGCAATATTATTTATTTTCTATTATTCTAATCACGGCGTAAAACTGGCGTCACATTTATCACGGAAAAGGAATTTAAAACAAAGTAATATGTCTTATTACTTTTAAAGATATAGATTTTACACATTTAAAATTAAGAATTCAAGTACAGTAGACGACTGCAGAACGGGGAATATTCGTTCTAGGTAATAGGAAACCGTTCTTTCTATATCCATATTTCTTTTCATATTGATATACATAATAATTATACTCTTTCTAATGAAAGTATTTGTATTCATACTATTTTGTTTATATAAATATGAATATAAGGAATATTCTTAAGAAATATCGTAACACACAAATTGTGAAAGAAACGCCCACTGAAGGAGTTACAGATTTCAAAATGACGTGAAACTACGTCAGTGGTCGCAAAAATTTTAAATATCCTTTCTCAGATTTTAGTTTAAATCTTGTTATCTATACGTCTGTATACTATCTATTGTTGGTTTGTACTCCTAAAATTAAATGTAAAACTTTATAGTAACACTTTCATGAAAGGCTTACTGTATAAAGTAAAAATATTCCCAACAAGAAGTAGATAATAATTGTTAGTTAGTAGATTTTGATTGTTTTTATATATATATATATTTTTTGTTTCTTAAATGTATTTTAACTTAAATTTTTGTCTCATAAAACAGTGTTTGCTTTTAAGAAGTAGATAATTATTTTTCTTAAACATTAAACACTTTTTTTTTTTTTAATCGCTGTTAATATTATCATTATTATTACTATTGTTCTTTTACCTCGGTATCTAGATTTTTGTAATTCAACATTGTAGGGTTCATATAATTCAAGCTATCTAATTTTCTTCGTATGGAGTATTGTATTTAACTACGCAATTTTTAATTAACTGAAACTAATAAAAATCTTTTAATTCATAAGCTAACATAGAAAAATCTCCTAATTTGAATCGTTTTTTATTTAATAACTAACATTTCCAAACTTTTTTTCCGGTGTGAAATTTAATAAAAAATATATATTGGGTGGTATAACATTTTTTTTCTTCTAAATGTACACACGGTCCCCTAACACATTTTCACGTGTAACTCTTTTTAGAATTGATTTAAAGTATATAAAAAGGTTGGTTTTCCGAACTGCCTTCATCTCAGAAATCTGAATATGATGTCAAAAATAGGGGCCGTTATTCAAAAAGAATGAACTTTATGCCTGTTTTAATATGTAGATAAACCCTTAAGCAAAATCTATCTACACCATTAAAAACTAGACGGTATTACAAATCGATAGGTACCAGCCGCATGTTTATACGATAATTCACGGCGAAATTAGGTGTGTGTGTGGGGGGGGGGGCGTTATTTTTTTGGGTGACTGTATATAAATTCATTTTATACGGAGGTTTTAGGCTAGGGAGGTCTTACTTTCCGCCCTTTTTTCCATAACGCTCTCAGGGATGAGAAATTTCCGCCTTGTTAGCCACCACTAAATTTGTGCAAAATTCTTTATAGTGTTTTTAGAGCAATTTGTTATGATTAAATTCTGTAAAATTTATCATATAAAAATACTGGTTGTAATGGAAGCGGGAATTTCTCATATGTGTCCTAAAAAAGAGCGGAAAGTACAACCCATTATTTAGGCATTTTGAGAGATAAACTCCTCCTATGTTTAATTATGATAGACTCTGTAATGTTTTTATTTATTTATTTTATGTTATTTATTTATTTGCAAATCAAAATAGAAATAAATGCACATAAATATATATCAATACAGATATTGATAAATTATTGTCTATATAATAAATAAATAGTACTTTGACGCATTTAACTATAATAAAATGTGAAAAAAAAATGGAAGTTGGTAAGAGAAATTATTAAAAGGTGTTAGGAGGAGTACCATTTTTTTAAAAAAGCGAAAAAGAATGGTGTATATAACAAACAAACAATTAAATTTCTCCTGCTGTAGTTAACCAATATGTTTCATAGTAAGTTTATTCAAAAGTTATTTGAATAAGCCGGTGGTTAGTAAATTTTATTTATTGCAGCTAAAATAGATTTCGTGGCATTATCCATTAATTTTTTGTGTAGATATTTATTTTGCATTTCTTCTCACTATTTTATTGTTTGTAACTCGTCATTACATCTAAACATTTTAACACTATCGATGTTGCTTTGTAGGATTTTTCTACTCTTTCTATTTATGTGAACTGTTCCTAAATAGCATGTATAAAACCTTAAAAGAGGGGGATGTTCTAAGATTTTTGGTTTTTTGATTCTATTCCTTGTATATTGGGAACGGTTTGAGATAGGACAGGTTTTAAGCCTTTTTTTTTTTTTTTTTTTTTAATGCTCAATGTGAACTATTTTATTACCGACTGAGTTTGTCGGGGAAATAAGGAATTAATCTGTATATTACATTTTATAGGAATTTCTTTTTCAATTTTTATAGCTAGTTAATGAGGGACGACCTAATTACGCTTTATTCGTACCTTTTCGTAGCTGTCTTCTTTAGAATTTTTCAGTAACGATTATTTCCAAGTTTTGGCTTCCAATATAATGTGTAATGTAATTTTTTCAATAGAGAGAAAATTTTTTGTAAAACATCGTATGGATATCCCGATGCCAGAGGGTTTTTGATATATCTCTTAAACTATGATATATGATGAATGCAATGCAATGATATATGAAGCACATTTTACAGACTAGAGGATAATATATTTTTCGTTTCATGCGAAAGAAAAATAAAAACTCTTCTTTAATTAATATTTCCTATTATAACGAATGCACTGACATAATGCAAAAGTTTTCCCAGGTACGTAGATAATATATTTTTCCTGTCATATTTAAGAGCCCTTTATTAATTAACTCAAGAGTTTTGCCAAGTTCCTTAATTTATTCTGGAGAATTTTAGCCCCGCCTTTTCATCATACCATTTTTTTTTTGTTTCTTTATCTCGGAATGATACATTGAAGAAAAATATCCTTGAAATTGAGTGGTGACAAGTAAAGGAGAGACAAAAAATGTTTTGGAATAAATAAAATAAATTGGCAACTCTGTAACACTTCCTAACATAAGCCGAACAGCAGAAAACATTCATCAGAATTGATAATATTTTTTGAAATAATTATATTGGTATAAGTTTTAATATGTAGAACGACATCCTAAACAAAATCTTTTTATATCATTTAAAAATAAGCGTTATTACTAATCAATCGGCACCAGCCTCATGTGCATACTTGCCAACCATCTTAGTATGAACCGTACAATTTTTAGTATCCGCCTTCGCTTTCACACTAGTCATTTTTTAGAGTAATTTTGTTCTTATTTAATCGTAACAACATTTGAAGAGAATTACTATAAAAATACAGTGGTGTGAGAAAAGGGGCGTTAATAATTGTACGGTTATTAATGAGATGGTTGGCAAGTATGCTTGTTTATACCAGAATTTGCGAAACGGTTTGTCGGGGCGTGGATTTTATTTGTTTATTATTATTATTATTATTTTAACCATTCATTTGCTTTTATGTGGAAAGATAAACGAGCGAAATACATACAAAGATATGGAAATTTTTTAAAGCCATCTACGAATGTAACACAAATACTGCCCGAATATACATAAATATCAAAACCGTTTGTAATATAAAATTACGATCGAAATTTAATATATTATTTGATTACGTGCCATTTAGTACACAGTACACAATGTTTTTATTTTAATATTTTTCTTGTTTTATTTCGTGTGAAACATAATATCTATAGTTATTTAATTCATGTTAATATTCAAAATTCTCTTTAACACTTAAAAAACAAAATAAAGTAAAATAAAATAATAATAATCATTGTTTATTTCCATCACACTGGACTTCTAAATCTGTAGATCGTTAAAACACTTTTTAGTTTGCCGTTGGGTAGTGTAGCAGTTTTTGCATTTTAATAAATCCAAAAAGTATTGTTTACAAGACAGCTTGATGGAATTTCCATTTTTATAATAAGCTAAGTTTATTTAAAACGGTTTACAGAGAAAGATTGCAGCATGGTAAATAAAATATAATTTACCAGTAATAAATATAATGACTACAATTTATAAAAGAATCCACTTTAAGACACGTATAAAAATTTTAATTAAAAACATTAAAAATTACATATTGCGTCAAGGCCTTTCACCCTGAGTTTCAGGGCATTATCAGGATATAGCTATTTTCTAACATATAAGTACAGCAACAATATATATATATACAAAAGACTAATTTTCGGTTACAGTTATTAACATAGATGCAACAGTCCAATTAAAATGAAGACACTACGAGGTTGAAGGTTAGAGTACTATTTGGTTCACAACGCAGACACATTTCTGTAAAGTAGCTGAGGTCCTTCATTCGTCTGTGTTGAAGTACCTGATGAGGAACTTTAAATCCTTATACGAGAAGTTGGTTGATTGGGTTTCATGTCAGACTGGTGCTGCGTTGATGGGAAAAAAATTAGCGACATAATACGAAAAAACTTGTTTCAGAATTGCCACTCTCAAAACAAACTGTCGGAATTATGTAGAAAAATCTTTTCTTTCCTTCATCTTAAACGATCCTTAGCACTAAGGTACTGCTGAAATTAGATTATATTAAATATCTGATTGAATTAGAAAATACCAAATTTTATGCAAAAATGCAGCGTCTTTAAAATTTATTGCATTATATTTAATTATATTTACAGCTTCCGAAACTGTTAATTCTGAGTTAGTTGCTGGAGAAGAGATGATTTCCGCTTTCTCAAAAAGAGTTGAAGCTGAGGTTTCGTAAATGAAATTAACTAAAGCTGAACTATTTTCTTCTTTAACATTACGGATATGTTCTTGGATTCTTACGTTTAAAGTTCTTTTTGTTTTTCTAATGTAAAAGAAAATATCATGATTGAGTTTTATAGGAATTTTATATACACCTCCAGTGGGTCTAGTTAAATCTCTATCATTTAAGCTTAAATTTTTAATTGTTACAGGAGAACTAAAAGGGATAAGAATATTAAACTTACGGAAAATATAATGTTTAAAATTAATAAATTCGTAACAAAAAGGTAAACAATTACTATACTTAATTTTAGGGGTTGAGGTAGAAGAATTTATTGTAGAAGGATTAAATTAAATTTTAATTTTAAATTTATCCTTCCTATTTAATTTAAATTTTAAATTTAATCCTTCTACAATAAATTCTTCTACCTCAACCCCTAAAATTAAATATAGTAATAGTTTACCTTTTTGTTACGAATTTATTAAATTTAAACATTATATTTTCCGTAAGTTTAATATTCTTATCCCTTTTAGTTCTCCTGTAACAATTAAAAATCTAAGCTTAAATGATAGAGATTTAACTAGACCCACTGGAGGTGTATATAAAATTCCTATAAAACTCAATCATGGTATTTTCTTTTACAGTAGAAAAACAAAAAGAACTTTAAACGTAAGAATCCAAGAACATATCCGTAATGTTAAAGAAGAAAAAAGTTCAGCTTTAGTCAATTTCATTTACGAAACCTCAGCTTCACCTCTTTTTGAAAAAGCGGAAATCATCTCTTCTCCAGCAACTAACTCAGAATTAACAGTTTCGGAAGCTGTAAATATAATTAAATATAATGCAATCAATTTTAAAGACGCTGCTTTTTTGCCTAAAATTTGGTATTTTCTAATTCAATCAGATATTTAATATAATCTAATTTCAGCTGTACCTTAGTGCTAAGGATCGTTTAAGATGAAGGAAAGAAAAGATTTTTCTACATAATTCCGACAGTTTGTTTGCAAGTTTGTTTTGAGAGTGGCAATTCTGAAACAAGTTTTTTCGTCTTATGTCGCTAATTTTTTTCCCATCAACGCAGCACCAGTGTAACGTGAAACCCAATCAACCAACTTCTCGTATAAGGATTTAAAGTTCCTCATCAAGTACCTCAACACAGACGAATGAAGGACCTCAACTACTTTACAGAAATGTGTCTGCGTGGTGAACCAAATAGTACTCTAACCTTCAACCTTGTAGTGTCTTCATTTTAATTGGACTGTTGCATCTATGTTAATAACTGTAACCGAAAATTAGTCTTTTGTATATATATATTGTTGCTGTACTTATATGTTAGAAAATAGCTATATCCTGATGATGCCCTGAAACTCAGGGTGAAAGGCCTTGACGCAATATGTAATTTTTAATGTTTTTAATTAAAATTTTTATACGTGTCTTAAAGTGGATTCTTTTATAAATGGTAGCTTTATACAAAATGCACGTGGGATAACATGTCTCTATATGAGATATTATTGTATAATAAATATAATGGATGAAAAGACAATAATATCCACAAGGAAAATATTTTTTGACAAATCCATTTTAAATTACCTGTCGAAATACTATAAATGTTTAATATTTATTTATTTTTTACACTTGTTTACTATTCGTTTTTAAATATTCCATTTAATATTCATAATTGTATTATAATTATGTATGCAATACATGTAATATGCATAGCTGCCAATATTTTAATTTATTCCGGAGTAACTTTAGCCCCGCCTCTCTTTCGTACCACTTTTTTTTTTTTTTTTTTTTTTTAAGTAACTTTTTCTTATTTTATCGAAATTACGTATTGAAGAAAAATTTTCTTTAAATAAGGTGGTGCGAAATAAAGGCGGGGCTAAAAATACTCCTGAATAAATTAAAATATTGGCAGCTGTGGATATGGTGAAGATAAAACTTCTGTAAATATACTCATTACATACCAAAATTAAATTAAACATAAGGAATTAGAAGGAACATTTATATAAGTAAAACTAGCTCGCTTCGCTAAATTTTATAGCAAATTTCGGATTACTGTAATTTCTGGCAGATAACCCGTAGGTAATATGCGTCATTTCTCCACCAGAAAGTTTATTTAATAGAGAAATATATACTTTTTCGAAGGAAGAACTCGTAGAAATATAAATTTTTTTATCAATTGAAATTTCTGGTGCAAAACTGGATTATATAACCTTCGGGGTATCTACCAGAAATTACGGTAATCAAAACAGAGATATTTTTATATTTGGAGTTTCCTTAAACTGAGAAATTTTATTTGAAACTCTGCGGATTGAGTACTTTTGTTAACTGGCTGATATTTTACAATAAAGATTCAATTTTTACTATTTACTTATAATGTTTACATAATATGGTGCTTTAGAGCGCATTCAGTTTCTACTACTACAGTGTTGAATGCAGTTACATTAACAATTTCGCGACCGCTCTCACAGAATCACGTCATTTGAAAACCTCTAGCTCCACCAGTGAGAGTTTCTTTCGCAATTTGTGTGTTATTTTTTTCTTAAAAATATACCCAATATTCATATTTCATATTTACCCATGGTTTCTACGGCCACGCCTTTTTCAAGGACTCTCCCAGCGATATTTTTATACAATATGTACCCTTTTAAGTTTAAAGGTAATTTTCATAACAATAACTGCTATGTGATATTTTTGGTGCAGAAAATTAATAAAATTCAAGGACTTTACGAACTATGTTGCCAACCATCTCATTAATAACCGTACGATTGTTAACGCCCCTTAAAAAAACGCCTCTTTCCTCACACCACCTAACTATTACAGCAATTCTCTTCAAATGTTGTTAGGATTAAATAAGAATTAAATTTCTCTAAAATCTGACTGGTGTGAATAAAAAGGCGGGTACTAATAATTGTACGGTTCATAATGAGATGGTTGGCAAATATGATATTTCTACTATCAATATACTACTATGGGTATAAATGCTTTCATTAGAAAAAAGTTTAACAATAATGTATATCTGTTTGTAATATAAACGTGAATACAGAAAATTTTGTTCTGAATATTGCAACTGAGGAGAATAACGCCCACAGGTGGAGCTTACTGTTAAAAAGACAAAAACATGCGGTCGAAAAGTGTTAATAAAAAAAGAAAAAAAAAAAAAAAAAAAAAAAAAAAAACATAGTTGCTTTCAAAATTTTTAATCTTTATTTTTAAACCCTTAACAATGCTGAACAGTTAATATTTAAATGATGATGTTCATTGATACTTTTAATTAAACTGAAATATTGTTTACATAAGAATTTCAAATAATCAGAAGAAAACGTATTTACTCAAAATCGTTAATTATTGTTTCGTTCCTTGAGAATCTCTCAAATACTGCATTTTACTGCCTATAATACGCAGATCAGCTAAATCAGTTTCACACCGAAATTTGCCGACAAAAATATTTTAAAAGGAGTTTTTGTACCGCGTAAGTTACTATTGTCTGCAAAACTTTGTGGTACACAACAACCGATTTATGTGGTCTGCGGATTGTATGCAAAACAATACCGTAGTTAAACTTTCAAGAAGGATTTGTAAGCGGAAATTACTGCAAATACTCTCGTTCACAGTTGCTAACATTTTAATTTATTCCGGACAATTTTTATTCCCGCCTTTAGTACGCACAATTTTTAGGGGTCGCATTATCCGCCTTCCTTCTACAGCGCTTTTGGGGATGAGAAATTTCCACCTTATTTGCTACTTCTAATTTTATAGAAAATTCTCTGTCCTCTTTAATAACGACTTATTACTATAAAAATACAATAGAGATATCTCTATAAAATTACTGTTGGCAAAAAATCGAAATTTTTCATCTTTTAAAGCAACCCCGCCCTCCAAAAAAAAAAAAAGGGCGAAGAACGGCGACTTTTGCATTTTATTTATAGAAAAATCTTCTTCAATATCTAACTATGACAAAATAAGAAATAAATTGCTTTTAAAATAAAAGTGGTACAAAATAAAAACGGGGTTGAAAATAAAATTAAAATTTTGTCAACTCTGATCTTATTTGCAATTAATATGGAATTTGTTTATCTTTTAACCGTTGTTTTTATGATATTTAAACTTAAAGCTTATTCACACATCACAGAATTAATGAAAGTACCGCCGGTTTCGAAAGGACGTGAACTTTCTTCTTTAGGTGTAAAACACGTGCTACTACATTGGAAGCAAAAGCAAAACAATCTTGTTTTTGCACCCCAGTTCGTAACACGTGCTTCAAAGAAATACGTGAATATCACGTATTCCTTAGAGTGACATGTTTTTAATGTATTGGAATACCGACGATTAGATTGAAGTCCGACGATGACAAGACTAAGCTTAAAAAAAAAAAAAAATGGTAAAAGGGGTTTAGACCAGAAAACAATTCATAATTTACTCATATAGAAAATTCCAGAATTGTCTGTCTAACATACCACTTGTTTCACCTTCCTGTCTCTCACTGTTTCGTATTTACGTCCTTTGACTTTTGGGGAGTCTTTTCTGAAAAACCCTGTGTACGATATTTTTCAGTCCCCCCCCCCCCCCCCCCAACAACAAAAAAAAAAAAGTGCATATTAAACTCAAAACATTGAGGTAGTATAATATATTATTAGAGAATATATTATAAAAAATTAAAAATATTTCTTATTTTTTACTGATAAAAAAATAAAAAAAAAAAAATCTGTAGAAAAACCAGTTGTTTCCATTTCTGTTTGTATTGTTTTGTAAAGTAATTGACAAAAGTAGTAGGAAAATCCTATATTTTTTTGCGTATATTTCTTAAATATTCGCAGATTTGAGTTATTTAATTAAAAAAAGCATGAATAAATAAATAAAAGATTCTAATGTAGAAATGAATTTCGAAATTCGGTTTGGTTAAAAATAAAAGATAATTAAGGAATTTTAATTAAAAATAACAATTGAAGAATGGAATTTGATACATTTCTAGAAAAAAGCTAATTTACATGATTAAATTTAATTAATCGTTTTTATTTTATTTTTTATTTTATTTTTTATTAGAGGATGAACAGAATGTACATTTCTTAAAATAATCGTCAATTAAACATAATTAAAAAATACGTTTATAAAAGAATAAGGTTAAATATCAAAGTGAATTTGAGCAATATAAAATTTCTTTATTTTTTATTCATCTTATTAAAAGAAAGTGGAAAGTTATTTTAATAGGAAAAAATAATGAAAATTATTGTTTTTATTTTATGCATTCTATAATTATTTAAATTTGAAATGTAATTAAAATTTGTCTTTGGCAGTTTTAATTTAAAGACAAAATCCTACAGTTTTTGAAAATTGAATGAACGGATTTGTCTACTTCTTAAAAAAAAAAAAAACCTATTTATCCGTTCGAAGATTGGGTTGCTTGATTAAAGGAAATTTATTAGAAATAACATACTATCAGATAAATTTCTAGTTCTCTAAAACACATTTAATTATAGATTTCACATAGATGGAACACCAGCACAGAACTCATACCACTATAAATGAAATAAAATTTTCTACTTAAATCAACGATATTAAAAGAAGACGCTTTTTTTAAACAAATACCGGTATGAATTTTGCGTCAGTGTTCCATCCCTGATTTCATCAAAATTGCTAAAAGCCTTAATTTTCTTTAATGTTTTTCTGCGACAAAGATTGCGTTAAAAATAAAGTATGATTTTCCTGGAGATTACAACTTTTGAGATCAATTTCTAAAGCTTTTATTTATTTATTTTTAAATCCAGATGGTTACAACCGATTACTGCCTGTAACATTTCTGTACGAACAGACAGCTCGTTAACAGTTCAAACTAATTTTTGCCTGCGAAGAAAAAGTGTGAGTTAGATTTCTACGTACAGAAATCCCGTAAATTCAGTTTTAACCGGTTTCTAAAGGTTACTTTTGTTATTTCTTTCTTTTTTTTTTTTTCTTTTCTTTTTTTTTTTTTTTTTTTTTTTTTTTTTTTCTGCGGGTGTGAAAAGCATGTTACCCATCAGTTTAACTTTCTTAGAAATTACAATTTTATCAGAGCGCTTTCTTATATTCTACGATTTTTTATCCCAGTTTTTACTTAAATTGATAAAACCTTTAATTTCCTGTAACAATTTTGTCCCCGGAAAGAAAAAAGTTTGTTATGCTCCTACTACACACTTCGACGCTACACGCAACTTTCAGTTGAGTCAATTTTTGCTCCAACTTTTGGAAGTCGGAATCCGAAAGAGGGTTACAATAGTTGAGACAAAAATTGTTCGAAAAAAGTGGTTTGCGCGGTGTACAGTACATGTCACAGCACACCTACTAATCGCTCTTTTAACGGTGACGACGCGAGAGAGCGAAGAGAACAATGGTGAATGAATTCTCGCCGGCACTGTCTTTTCTCGGCGCGTAAGGAGCATCATTCTTATTGGCTTATCACAGTAGGAAAAGTTGCTCATACGAATAACTTTTTCTGACTATCCTGAAAAAATTGTTCGTATTCCCAATTCCTATTACACTGGGCATTGTGGATATTTGGGCCAACAAAATAGGCTCAAAAGTTGTGCGAAAACGCATTGTGTGTAATAGGAGCATTATGAATAAATCTATGTTTTCCTATAACAACAACTTTTCAATTGTTTTCTAGATAAGTATTGCCCCTAATTTACAATTTTGATTAAATTGATCAAAGCCTCATTATTATCTGTTTCGACTAGAAAATTGTTACCTTTTTCATACACTTAAACTAATTGACAGACCTCTATCCCTATTCTAATAAAGGTAAATATTAATGTCGCATGTCTTTAAAGTTTGTTTATTAATGTATGCAAAATATAAAAGTTTTGGTGCTTTTTTGCAGTACTTGTACATACATTTTTATTTATATTTTTTTTATTTAATTATTTTTTCAAGTGGAAGATGGTGTTCGATAATTTCACCTAGTTCATTGTAAGATTTTATTCATTTTCAAACAATTTAACAGTTCTTTTCTTATGCTTTATGAGTTTTTCTTTGAAATGTATGCAATTGTAAAACGATTATTCAATAGTAATGTTACAATATTTCACATATATTATATTTTCCTGCAAATAATCATGTGAGAATTCATGATATATATATATATTATATCGTACATCTTTGAGTTTACATCCCTAGTATAATTTTCTTTTGTACTATTTCATAGTATTTTAAGAATGACAACTAATAAAGCAAAAGTTACCATTTCTATCAACTTTTATGAAACCCGTTATTCAGTATTCTATTCTATTATAGTATCAACCTAATACTTGGTTAATCAAACTGTTTTCAAATGCGTGAAATATCTCAATTCTAATTATATATATATATATATATATATGAATATATAAGAGTGCATTCACTGACTGACTAACTGACTCAACATTGATTTGGCAATTCTCTGCCAGACAGAGTCATAGAATTTCGTGTGAAGGTTAGTTTTGGAAACCTGACTAAGACACGTTTTACTTTGTAATTTTTAATTTAAAGGAGAGGGAAGAAAAAAATCGATTTTCGGGTGAAGTTTCTCAAAATCCGGATTTTTTTGGTTGAACTCAATCAAAAATGGTACAAACAGTTTGAAATTGGCTGTGCGTTTCCTTGAGGATAATTCCAAAAGGGGATGTGGAGATACCAAGGGGCAAATTCAAGGACCTCCTTTTATAATTAAATTTGCATAGGTGCCAAGTTTCCGATATTTTCAACGTAGACTTAATATTTTTATAAATGTTTTCAGTTAATTTAATTTCATTGATTCGTCAAAAATACATGTGATAATAAATATAGATTCTTTTTTAACACTTTCCAACAAGGTTGAAAAGTGTTAAAGACTTCGGTTTGTCTGTCCATCTGCCTGTCTGTCTGTTTGTGCTCTAACCCCGTGAATATTCATGGAATTTCTTGAAAGTGATGTATGATAGATTGATTTTTATAGAATACAGTATGATTAGCATTAGATTTACAGGGTCACACGAAAATATTCAATTACATTAATAGGTATTTTTCGAAATTTATTGGAATTGCATTTTCGTTTATATTAATCGTTTTTATCACTTTCTAGATATTTTTAACACTTTCTAACAAAATTGAAAATTGTTAAATACTTCGATTTTTCAGTCTACCTGTCTATCCGCTCTCTAATTCTCGTAAATATTCAAGGAATTTCTTGAAACTGATATATGATATTCAAGTTCACTATGTGATGTTCGTTTTGAAAATAGTGTGAATATCTCTACTGGCTTGTACACAGGGACACCCAAAAGCATTTCAAAGCACTGCGTTCTATGAGTGGTATATTTATGAACTATATTTTAATTCCTTTATTTAACACAAATTTCAATGAAATTAAAATATGTTATTCAAGTTCACTATCAGATGTTTACTGTAGAAAATAGAGCAAATACTATCACTGATTTGTGTACAGATTCACCCGATCGTATTCCAAAGCATTTGTTCATTGAGAGGTATTTCTATAAGCCAAATTTTAGTAACTTTTCTTTGAACAAATCTTAATAAATAATTGAAATATGTTATTCATATGCACAAAGGAGCGATTTCTACAGAGTGTAGTATGATTAGCATTAGATTTATAGGACCACACAAAAATATGCAGTTACATTGAAGGCTTTTATTGAAAAATTATTGGAATTGCATTTTCGTTTACTGTAAGCGATTTGACATTTTAAAACATTTTTTAAGTGTAAATATGATTTGAAATTTTGTATCTATCTGTCCGATTGCCCGCCCCCAGCATCCGTAAATATTTTCGGAATAAAAAAAAAATAATAATAATAATATATATATATATATATATATATATGTTATTCAGATTCACTATGCAATGGTCCCTATTGTAAACGGCATTAATAGGTACTGTGCAACTGGTTTGTGTACAGGGGCACCCGAAAAAAACGACAATGCTTGGCATTCCAGAGCAGGCACTTTTATTAATTACATTTAAAGAACTTTCTACTGTAAAAGTCATAAAGAATTTGACGTTTGCTGTTAATATGCTAAAATAATATTTTGTATAGAATATGATTTTGTTAACCTTCAGATTTACAGAATTACACCAAAATATTCAGATACATTAAGAGCTTCACTTAGAATAAAAGGGCTAAGTTTTCATTTGTGTTGTGCATTTCTAACGCTTTCTAACAATGTTTAAGTATAATTTCAAATTCAGTTAGTCTATCTGTATGCCTTTTGGAACTACTGTCAGTTCGTTGTGTACGTAGGTAACAATACAACAATTAGGAACATTTGGAAAATGTTAATAATCAATGAATACAACATGATTTTTCGTTCTTTATTAAAATTCTTGTGATGAATCTGATTTAAAAGTTAGAAATTCTGACTGATATGAATTGGTCTTGAGAAATGTATGGGAGCTGCGGCCACGAACTTTTGTGTGTGGGTTGTTTATATGCATCCAACAAGTGCGATGTAATTTTGTGAAATTACTTCTCTTTTTTAAGGAATAGGGGACAAAATTCCGTTTCAAGCATAACTTCACTCCAACTATATTTCAGAAAGGCGGTTCTGATGTGTGGGTTGGTTATTCGTACCCAGCTTGCCCTATAAAGTTGATTTTGCGAAATCGTCCCTTCCACCCTTTAAAAGCTAGGTAAAAATACGCTTTCAAACATAACTCTGCTTAAAATTACATTGGAATGCAAATTTTTGCATATGGATATTGCTTAAATGCATTTTGACAAAATTTTGGGAAATTTCTCGCATTCATCGCGGGGGGGAGGGGGAGAGGAAAAAAAAAGCGAATAAGATGCTGTCGAAAGTAGTAGTGGGGACGCAAACTTATCACGCCACAGACGGGAAAGTTACTTCCAAAGGCATCGGTTAGCTTAATCGAGATTTTGAACAACTCCAATGACTTTTTTAATTTTTTAAATTTTTCAGATGTTTATTAATAATGATAATAATGATTCTATATTAACTAGTATATAATCCCGTCAAAAATGACGGAATGTGAACGATAAGTTTTGAAAACAATGTTTAGATCATGACGGTTACCCCGTGATCATTTAAATGTATTTTCAATTTTTGTTTATAAATCAAATGTGTTTCGATATTTTATAATTTTCTTTCTGAAATTAAAAAAATTCTACCCGATCTATAAATATGAATGACAATAAAAAAAACTGCTGGTTGACAAAAAATATAGGCCCGACAACACAACAGCAACAACACATCCCAGTGTTCTATTAAGCGCTCTATACGCAAGCGAAGTGTGACGCAACTGACCATCCGTGGATGCAAGAAAATTATTTCCTATGTTAATCGCCCATTGGATTTTTTGTAAAATATTATTAAAAATCGAGGAAAATTCATAGAATAATATTAAAGGAAGAAGGAGCATGCCAATACTCTAATGCTTACAAACCCCTTCTAGTGAAATGCCAGCGAAAGCTACTTTTTCTCCTCTCAACTTTGAAGTAGGGCACCCATCCTCCACGCATTTATCGCTGTTTGTTGTGAGTGCTGCCTCGCAGACTGATTGAGAGAAAGACGAGACGATTCAAAAATCTCGCCAACAAGTCGCCATCCAATCAGATGGAAGCACTGTTACAACCGTATACCCGGCATTCCTGGATTTTACAAACCGAAATCAACACACGTACGCTCCTTCTTCCTTTATTATTATTCTATGGGAAAATTATTTCCCGATTTTAATCGTCATATTTGGGTATATATATGTATTAGTTATCATGTGCATGTGTTAGATTGAGTTATTTTGCTGTCAAATTGACAAAATTTTTATTTTAAATTTCAAAACTCAGTTGTCTTTGGCGTTTTTGTGTTTGGCGATCAAAAACGTACTACGAAAATATACATGCCAGATGTATATTTTCGTAATATGTATTGTGCGATTTTTTTTTTTTTTTTTTTTATATTATTCATTACTCTCTTAATATAAGTTTTTAAAATAACCATGATTTTTGAAAGGAATTAAATTATATTCGCCAGATAATTTGGCGATATATATATTTTTTTTATCTGCCAAGGATGACCGATATCAAATCTATTCCGCTGCAACATATCCTATATCTACATCTTATATCAGATACTTTACTTAGACATTTGAAAACAAATTTCACTTCAAATTATGATAGAATATTTATCATTTTCCTTTTAATTAGTGTATTAGTTGGATATTTATTGTGTAAATATCATCCTTTGAAATCAAATATTTATGTTTTCAATGGAATATGGAAGTTTTTTTTTTTTTTTTTTTTTTTTTTTTTTTATCTGGAGTTTTGAAATTTAAAATTCAAATTTTATCAATTTTAGAACAGAAACAACTTAATCTAACGCATGCACATGATAACTAATACATATCTAAACCTAAATATGGGGATTAAAATCGGGAAATAATTTCCCTCGATTTTTAATAATTTTTTACGAAAAATCCATTGGGCGTTTAACATAGGAAATATTTTTCTTGTATCCACGAACGGCAAGTGACGTCATCACGTCGCTTGCGTATTTAAAGTCCTCATAATAAGAAAAAACGATTCACTTCATTTTACCAAAATACTCTTTTTCAAGACTATCGTAGATCCTGTTTTCAAATTTTCTAACTAACTATCCAATAACTACAGACACTCCATGCTAACCCAAATTCACCTCTACTCGATACCTCCAACCAGCTATCTCACCCACAACATCGCCAAAATATCCAGGATCCAGCTAGGGACTTTCTCATTCTCAACCGAACATTTTACCTTGACTCGACATTATCACCTTTGACTACTCTACTTTCAATACTCATTTCAACTGGTGACTTTTACTTGGCCAACCAAACATTCTATCCCAACTATCATTTTACACTAATTTCAAAACTAAAATAAACTGGCGGCATTTACGTACTAAACTCGACGCCGATCATACCTTACAATGTAAACAAACAATGAAGTTTGATAAAAATATTTAAAGGCTTTAATGCGTTTTTACAAATATTTTAGATTTTTAAGGCTTTAATATGTTTTAGAAATATTTTAAGCGTTTTTTTTAATGAAACAGTCAAAGAGTCGTTCATTCGGAATTAAAAAGTTGTCCATTTGGAATTTGTATTTTCTGAATGGCAACAGTTTTGGTTTGTTTTTATTTGGTATTGCATTGTTTATAATCATGAAGTTACGACTGAGCTGAAGAACAACTGGAGCAAATGCTTCCAATACTTTTACACAGTGTTCGTGCGTGCCAGTTTTTCTGCAATCGTTCGCCTGCCTTGCATGGCAAGCAACATTTGTCGGGTCGTCTATTACTATTATAATCTTTAAAAAATTAAAATTTAAAATTGTAGTGTCATGTTTAGCATATGGTTGTTCGAACAGACAACCTTTACACAATTTTACTTTGAAATATAAATATATCAAATGCTTTTTGCCATGCAACGCTCGGAAGATAAACCTTGAAAAAACGGCGCGCGAAAACCGGTCTAGCATTTCCTCCAGTTGTTCTTCAGCTCAGTGGAAGTTACATAATTCTATTTATAGGTTCATGTTTATAATAGCCAGTGTTCCGTTATGTTTAATTTAGACATTGAAACATTACAATTGAATAGTTTTTCAAGGTTTTATAGGAAATAAATAAGAATATGTGCGATACAAAACATGTATGAAAATGATATGTATGTTTCCTAAGTTGAATTAAACAAACGAAAAAAAATGGCTGCCAAAAGTATCTGTTTTGAAGCGGTACTAACCGGATTCGTTCATGACAGATGAGGGTCATTATATATATTAATATTAGTATGTAATATTGATAATTCATTTAAATACAGGGGCTAATCATGCGGGCAAAGCTTGCTTGTAAAGAATAAAATGTTCCTGCAAGTTAATTGATATTAGTTTACTTATTGTCTACAAAGAAAAAAAAGTTTAACCGTAAGAGTGATCATAATTAAACTTCTGATATAAACAGCGTATGGCAGCTAATGCAGGTGAGTACATTGACTTTAAGTTCGATATGAGGATGGTCAGTAAAATGAACTCAAGGAATTCAAAGTAATTTTTTAAAAATTCTATACTGTCTACATGTGGCACTTTGAATCGAAAATACGAAAAATATAACAAAAGAAATGACTCTTAAAGAATGCGTAAATCTTCGATCGTCCAACTTTTTTTTTTCAAAGTGACCCCGCCCCCCCCCCCCCCGGTGGTTATATTGTATGTTTACATTTCTTAAGCATATTTTTTCAAATATCTATATACCAAATTTGGTGATAAACGGTGAAGTATTGCATTCGGTCCAAAAATTTAATATCGAGTTTTCACCTAATTTACACGTTTTTAGGTCTCCTGAGTCCAAAAATATAGTTTTTGGCAATTAGTCAGTGTGTGTATTGTGTATGTATGTATGTGTGAAATCTTCTGACTATCATATCTCCGAAACTAATAAAGATAGAACTACGATACTTGAGAATTGATACAGGTCTGGTGTATAGAGGATTTTTTAAATTTTGGTGAAATTTCGAAAACCGGAAGTGGGTCATGGGAAACAGGAAGTGGGACCGTAACTCCGTATCTCAAAAACGACTCTATCGATTTTCTTCAAATTTGCTATATAAATACTCTGTTAGACGCCGTTTCGAATGATGTAGTTGGTTAGTTCAGGAAAATTGACAGGCGCCCTGTACAAGTAGCTCAATTTCAGGTCTCGCAAGTGCGTTCCTTTAAAAATGGCTGCGCGGATTTTTTTCAAATTCGTCGTATTAACCCCCTTTTAAATATCATTTTGTATGTAGTTATTGTATGCATACACACATATACATATATATATGAAAGCGAACATCTGTGAATTTGTGTATGTGTCGGTCGCTTTGTGGTTAAACGGCTGAATGCAAAACTACAGAAAATTGCATAGAGGTCTGTTTTAATTTCTCATGATGCAATTTGAAGCCCGACTTTCAAATTTTTAATTAAATAGTTTAAAATTTATTAAAATATTATAATAAAAGACTCAGATTTAAAATTATTAAACAAAATATATTAAGTCTATGCCAATAAAAAAAATAAATAAATAATAAAATGCGCGTTCATTTCTATTCGACATAAAAAGAAATATATTTATTTACACGTGAATAATAAAATTGTAATAAAATGTTAGAAAAAATAAATTTGCTCATGCATCTGGGAAAATTGGGTTCATTATAACCAAAATATATATATACATTGATAAAGATTACTAATAGAGATAACTAGTACAGTCTAGTAAAATTAACTACTAGAGACTTGTAAAAATAACTAGTAGACGCTACGACATAGAAAATTCAGTTTGGACGAGCTTGCGCAGAATTACAGCATACTATGAAGGTAACGCAATATTAAAACAGTCGCGCGCACTTGTCAAACATTCTCGAGAAAAAAAAAAAAGAAAGCCTGTAAAGTTTTAGTATAATTGCTTATGCTTAATCATAAGTTATATTGCCTTAATATCAATAATCAACTGGTTAACTTGGTAGTGTGCGCGAGCACGGCAGTAGTCTATAGGTTGTTATTTTAATACTACCTAACAGTAACTTTTTTTTTTTTTTCAATTTTATTTATTTCAATTTATTTTTCATTTTATTTAATATTTAAACGAATTCAAAAATTTGTTTTTAAAGTTATAGAAAATTACATTAAATATTATAAATAGAAAAATAACAGCTACATCTGTGTATGTATATATGTATAGTTAGGTACAGTCACCCCCCCAAAAAAAACGCCACCCCCCCACCTAATTTCGCCGTAAATTATCGTAGAAACATTTGACTGGTACCGATCGATTTGTAATAACGTCTAGTTTATAACGGTATAGTTAAATTTTGCTTAGGGATCGTCTACATATTAAAACTGGCATTAACTTCATTTTCTTCAATGGCAACCCCTATTTTTGATTTCATATTCAGATTTCTGAGATCAATGCGGTTCGAAAAACATACCTATTTATATACATTAAATCAATTTTAAATAGAGTTACACGTAAAAATGTATTAGGGGTCCGTCTATACATTTAGAAAATATAAATCACGATCTACCACACAATATACATTATTTATTAAGTTTCACACCGGAAAAAAATTTTAGAAGTGTTAATTATAAAATAAAAAAAATGACTAATTCACAGAACTTTCTGAGTTAGTTCATGAATTAAAAGATTTTTATTGGTTTCTATTAATTAAACATCAGATAGTTCACTTCATACGAAGAAAATTAAATAGCTTGAATAGATATTAAAATATCTATCAAAAAGAAAAAAAAAAAAAAGAGATGAATGGTTTTAAATTTGTTTGAAAATTCAAAATTATTTTAACTCAAGCTGCCGTATAATTGTCTGAAACGGCGGCACTCAACCTGGTTCCTACGGCCGTTTCACAGTGACAATGGGAGTTTGTTCTGATACTGCAGTACTTTCATTTTCTTTAATTGACTTTTTTAAAATATTAAAACAGATTTTTTTTTTTTTTTTTTTTTTTTTTTTTTTTTTAATTAATTATTATTATTTTTTTTTTTTCATGACATTATTAAAAACTTTTACATAAATCTCCACGATATTCTTTTGCTTTTATATTTTATAATGTGTAACAAATTAATATGTAAAATAATAAATCCTACTACTTAATGGGATGTTCTAAAATTCTACACTTTAACACAGATACCGAAGTGGACGGTGGGTGTAGAAAGGCTGACTACCCTTAATCTAAATCTTCACTTGAAAAGGTCAAAATGTTACATAACTCTTTTTTTTTTTTTTTTTAAGGAAAAAAGAAGAAGATAAGGAGGAGAAGGAAAGATCAAAACGAATATAAAGCATATTAAACGTTAATACCCTTTAAACACTGGAAAAAGGCGGGGGTTTTGTATTGTGTGTCATTTGGGAGCTGTAGAGTACCAGAAAATTACTTTATGTAATAAAACTTTTCATTTAAAGGGTATTTAAAGCAGCATTATATTTAATACATAGACTATTCAGAAAAAAAAATACCATTCATCTGGTTCATGAAAAATAAAGAACATTTTCTGGCATTGCTCTATGTATATACATTCTTGTCAACCTATCCCGGAAGATTACTGGTCCCGCCCCTTTCCGTACATTTTTTTCACATCAGTCTTTTTAGAGCTGTGTGAGCCATCGGTGGCTGACACTGATCTTTGCATTTAGGCTAAGTCAGCCGGCAGTGTAAAATATGATATAAAACTACAGAACTTACATAGTTTTAAGTAATTACTGACAATTTATTTAAAATTTACTTCATGTTTTTTTTTTTTTTTTAATAGGATTTTTATAGGATTATATCGTTAAGGCCTAATGGGGTTTATTGAAACTCGATAAACATAACACGCTTCTAAGCAGCACGTGTGGCCTGAATGGGATTTCCATAAGAATTCGCGTGGCGCTGAATGAGTTAATCGTAAATGTATTTGAAGTTAATTACTCTAAAAATTAAATTATGTACACACAGGGGCGGGAACTAACAATGTTACGGGTTATGTTGGCAAGTATGCATAGATATTTTGCTTGATTTATAAAAATTTATAACACATTTTCTTCTTTTTTTTTTAGTATTTTGTGTTTATATCTCTCATTAAAAATAAATACAATATTCATATATAAACATTTCCATACAGTAATGTATATAAACATATTGATTAAAGAAGATTTGTTGATATTATATAATTATTCTTCTATCCGTATAGTATATTAACACAAATATATTTTGTAAATTTCGCAGCATCGAAAAACAGCAACATAGCTTCCATATCAAGGCTTAATGTAAATAGCCACGCCTTTTCACAAATTTTCTAAAACTTTATAATATAAAGCAAAATAATTTTGCATATTTGTAATTAAATCATTTAAGTTTTGTCTTCAATAATCGATGTAGTAAATACCATTGTGATTTATGCATACCAGCGTCACATATAGAGTCAAATAGGAATATGCAAATTTGTCTTTTTCTTTCTTTTCTTTTGAAATTCTTTCACAATCCCTCGCCTGCATTGTGATAACTTTACAAAAATATGCCAATTTGTATAATAAACATCGAAATATTGCTTAGAAAACAATAAAAATAACATAAAGGTAAATTAAAATAGTTTTCCGTCAAATTATATACAAGCATTTACTTATAGAGGATACAGATTATAACAAGTGACGGCCCCCTAACAGGAATAAAAAGGGAAATATCACTGTAACTCAAAAAATAATGTTAGGAACGAGCTGTAAATTTGGAATTCCATGTTTTTGATGATGCCCGTTCTATTCGTGCAAAAATTAACATAGGTCATAATTCATAATTTTTTCAAATATGAATTTATTAATAATTTTCATAATTCAAAAAATGTTTTTTTAGCAAAAATTTGCATGGAATATGTTTGGGTTACTTCATTCTAACGAATAAAAAAAAACAGAATTTAAATATCATAATTATTTCGGAAGATATGATTTAATGTTTGTCACATTCATTTAACATTAGCACCCCCAAACTTTGACAGCTTATAACTCTATGAAAAATTGAGCGAAATATATAAACTATACCATTTTCCGTGATGATTCGATCCAAAGAATTCAAATAAATTATAAAAAATGGGGGTTACCATTGAAAAAAATGAAGTTGATGTCAGTTTTAATATGTAGACGACCCCCTAAGTAAAATCTAACTATAACATTATAAACTAGACGTTATTACAAACTGATTGGTACCAGTCGCATGTTTCTACGATAATTTACGGCAAAATTAGGTGGGGGGGTGGCGTTTTTTTTTTGGGGGTGACTGTACATAAGTATTATACATTTAAACAAATTAAATATTTTTTTCTTCAGTCAATATATATATATATATATATATATATATATTTCAGAAAATATCTTATGAGATTCCGATGCAATTAAGTTACTTTGGGCGAGCATACGTTCGTAATACATGACATCATCCATTCTAGTTTTCAATACATTCCCAAAACGTTACATTATAATGAAACACGGAATACATACTACCCTTTTTCACTACAAATTACAAAAAACAACTGACACGTCAAAAGAAAGATTTTCTAGAGGCTCTTAATAATTAGGAAATTGTGGGGAAAAAAAAAAAAAAACTTTTAAATTAAATATTAATTAACTAACATTTTATTTGACATTTATTTCCTTTTTACCTTTGTTTGTACGAAATAAAATTTCAGCATCGCTCTAATATCACAGCTCGGCATGAAAATTGCCTCTGGCACCATTTCAACATATTCTTATGCAAAATGACCTCATGAATCCGAATAGGACGCCCATTTTGCCCTATTACCCACCGTTTTTTAGGAATGGCCCCCCATTATTACCATTTTTCGGTATTTTGTGGCTATAAATTTGATTTTTAGGAAGGGGGGGGGTGGATTAGTTTAACCGTTAAATATCTTATGGGGGCTACAGAGTTGGAAAATTCTAAAACATGGACATTTGCGACAAGGGAAATTTTATTTTATTTTTTTTACTTATTTTTTATTTATTTATTTTTTTGGGGGTGGGGGGTGGGGGGGATGGGTTATCCCTGAAATTATGCATTACATATCTTTTATTTTTTAAATCTATTATTAATGCTATTTTTAAAACTTTATATTTTAGGTGTTAAATTAATTATTTTTTATTCTTCAAATCAAATTCATAGTCATAAAATTATCGAACAGGTAAAGAAATTGAGGTAGGGGGTGGTGTATCTAGAAAACGGCGGGTGACTGTGGAAAATGAGAGTCATATTCGGATTCAGGAGGTCATTTTACATAAGAATCAGCAAAAATAGTATCATATTTCGATTTTTTTTTTTTTTTTTTTTTTTCAGAGCAGTGATTTAAAAATAAAAAAGTAAAAAACAGTTGTGTAAAATAAACATATTGAAACAGAAACATGAAGCTCGAACCAAACTTTAAATAGCACACCGGATAACTACATTTCTTAAATTGCAGTTTATTTTATTTGTTTTTATTTCCTTTTTTTTTCTGATTCTCTTTTATTGCTATATTTGTTATTCAATGTTTTATTTATTTACTTATTTATTCATTGCTTCTAAAACAGCAGACGAACGATTGTAAAGAGTGATGATAATAAAAATTAATCGTCTGTTAATTGGAAAAATTATTATTAATACTATTAATAAACCCTAAAATTTAAAATTTAATAAATAATAATTAATTATTATTATTATTATTATTATTATTATATTGTTTTGAATTAAAAGCTGTGCATATACTGAAGTCGCATTTTTCTGTATGTAATATTTATACATTTCTATATATATATATATATATATATATATTTAAAATTACAATTATTTAAAATAAAAAGAAAGACGAAAAAAAAAAAAAAAAAGAGTTACCTTCAAGTAAAATCGAACTCAAAATCTCCAGACAAAAGTAGCGCAGGCTGCAAAGTATGCGAGTGGAACGCTGTCATTTTTACTAAATATCTTGTATGTAAGCAATTACTAAAACATTAAATGTTTTTTTTTTTTTTTTTTCTCGAGATTGTTTGGTTAGTATGCGCTACTGCTTTAATAGGTTTTTACCGTCATAGTAGACAATATTTGTGTTCAAATCTGTTCCGAACTGAATTTTCTATGTCTTGATCTCTTCTTGTAAGACTTAACACTTATATACATGTCTAAAACTAAAACCTCCTTCTAGCATTTGTCTCTACGTCTACATATAATAAAAGAAGATGTGTATGCATTTCTGTTTGTTGGTCGCATTGTAAGCAAATGGCTGATCGCTGAATTAAAAACTTAGGCAGGGGAAAATGTTTTGCCCTCTCAAGTAAATACCTCGCAGTCCGATTTCCCAACATTTGGCTAGATATTTTTAAATTATTTAAATTTATTCAGGTAATTTGCTTTACCATTTGCAAAATCTGGCTTTATCAAAACAGTAAAAGTCAATCTCATAGGCAAATTAACGGTTATTAAAATAGATATCTGTAAATCGAAAGCACTATCGATGATAATAATAGTAATAACAATATTTATTTATTTATTTATTTTTGTGCATCAGCCTAAAAATTAAAATTGGATACAAATAGCGAAACATTGCTCTGATAGTTATATTTCGAAATTTTTATAACAAGATATTTAATAAATAAATAAATAAATAAATCAAAACGGAAAGTAATATGTAACCAATACAAACTTAAATATAAGTATTTACACAACGTTGTAAACGCCAATGTAAAAATATTAAACGCAAACTGCAGTTTCGATAGCGTTAAACGTATTAAAAAAAAGAAGAAAAAAAAAAACAAAAAAAGAAAAGAAAAGAAAAAGAAAAAAAAATAAAAATAAATATTACTGCACAATATCGAGATGAATTATTCTTGCACACAGATGTGGAAGCGAATTTTACAATCGGAACAGCAGCCAATAGGAATTAAATAAACTGAGAAGGTGAATTCGACTGTTTCTTATTGGCTGCTATTTCGACTCTAAAATTCAATTTCCCATCTATTTAATCTAATTAAGAGCAATAACACTACGTTAAAGGAAAAAAAAAAAAAACCCGAGCGCTGATACCATTCTTGATGATTGTTATGTAAAGCGGTTTCTTGAATCCGAATATGACCATCATTTTGCCAATCACCCTACGTTTTCAGAGATGCCAACAACTCCCGTAATTTATATCACTATTCGGTAAATTTGTGGCCATAATTTTGGCTTGGAAGGTAGAATAGGTTTATTTTAACACTTAAAAGTGCATATAATATATAATAAATAATAATAATAATAAATTAATAAAAAATAATAAATGCAATTTTATAATTTCAGTGGTAAATTACCCTTTTCTTAAATTTTCTTCTTGTTGTACATGTTCATGTTTTAGAATTTTTCACCTCTGTAGCAACTAACATGATAATTTACAGTTAAAATAACCTTTCCCTCCCACCAAATCAAATTCCTAGCCATAAAATTATCGAACAGTGACAAAAATAGGGGTACTACCTCCCCCCCCCTCAAAAAAAAAAAAAAAAAAAAACGTGGGTGATGGGACAACATGGGTGTCGTATTCGGAGGATTCAGGGTGTCATTTTACATAAGAATTTGCAGGAATGTTCTCAGGGCTGATTTTCATGCAGAGCACTGTAAACCACGTCATCGTTCTGCACTGATGACGACACGCTTTACGCTACCGACATAGCAGTTTGCGTTTAATAAGGAAAGCGCATGTTTACAAACAAACGCTCCTTTAATCAATCTTTCCCGCTCACGAGTGAGAAAAGGACAATCTGTATTGGTGGAAATACCAATGTTTTGCCCTGAGTAGAGTGTATTGCCCTGAGCGTGACGTCAGCTGTGCTTTCCTTATATCTTTATATTGGAGTTTTAAACGATGCGTAAATATTTAAATTTCTGTTCAACGTCAAGTCTGGTTATATATTCAATACAAACTTAGTTATCATATACAGATCAAATAGGGCTCATAATATATCGTATTTGGCATGGTTCGTTGGTTGGGTTTTACGACGCACTAGTACTGCGCGACGGTCTGGGACTCACTCCTTGAGGTGGTCCGGAGACATGCCATCGCAATTTTAATCCTCCATTGAAGGGATGGCTCTCCCGATTCGGTAACCCCCACAGGTATAATTTTTGATGGGAACATGGAGGACATTGCGTCCACGACAGATTTTACGTGCACCAGCCACCATCAGTGTACACGACGGTCTTTGGCCGGCTCGAGTACCGAACCCGCAATCTTCCAAATACGAGGCTGGTGCTCTACCGACTGGGCTACCGCGGCCCGTATTTGGCATGAAACTGCCGATAGAAATTTTGACAAAAGTATTTAAACAAATAAACTAACTATATCATACTAATATATATCATAATTATGTTATATTTTTATAATATGGTTAATAATAATTAACAATATAACTAGAAATTTATTGTATAATTTTATTATAACATATAGATTCCTGGAAAAGCTAGATAAGTCTACTACGTCTCATTTGCAAGGTATCAAAGTTATAATGTTTAGTTAATTCTGAAATATATCGTAAAATTAGACCGAATTTAATTAATTAAAATAAGAATTCCTTAAGTGTAACGTAAATAACATTTTATGGTTAACTAACGTTGCCTCGCTGAAATAACTTAAAAAATATAAATTATATGATTTTAATAAGAATTCATTAAGTGCAAAGTAAGTAACATTTAATAGATAATTATACCGTAAAGAAAGTTGCATTACAGAAATAACATGAAAAAAATAAAATTCAGAAGGTTAATTTTAAAGTTTGATTCAGGAATTAAGTCATAATTTCCAGTTTGTTTAAAGAATTTAATGAAGGACAATCACATCTCACAAACATCATTCTAAAATGAATATATTTTTTTACAATTCCCTCAGGAACAATTTGGAACTAAACAAATTTAGCTGTGTTTTAAATTTATGAGACGTCTTTTTCTTTTTTTATGAACACATTAATTTCTCCCAGTTGTTTCAGAAATTCTAAAAAATTCTCGCTTCGGAGTGTTTAAAATAAACAAATTGTTATCTCTCCAGAGTAAAAACCAGGCCAAAATGGTCCAGCTATTTTTTTCTCAGGTCATAGTTACGACTTTACATGATTATTTTTTAAAATAGAAACTCTCTTTAAATAACATAAAGACATAGTAATCATATTATTAATGTATTATATATAATTTGTTAAGAAGACACTTTAAAGCACGTATATTTAAAAACATTTTTAATTAAATTACTTATTTATTGTAAAAATAAATTTCAACTATTTTCGCCTTGACCACCAAGGCATCATCAGGAAAAATTTTAACGACTGTGTTTCTAAAGTGCAGCTCTTTGTATATATCACATTTCTAGTTAGAGATACAGTTAAGCTTATTGTATAGAAAATTTGAAGATGTATTCATAGAAGTCAGTTCTGGACAAAACTCTGGAGTAGATTAGTTGGGATACGAGGAGTCAACGTACAGTGCTTGGAGTGTGGAACTGTTGAGGTACTTTCTTAGATATTCGGAGAAGCCAGTGAATGAGAACTAGATATGCTGGTGCTGCACCAGTGGCAACAGCTGTGGAAGAACCTGTAAAGAATTAAAATAAAGTAAAAGCTACAACTTCTAAAACTTCAAACAGAAAAAAATTGTGAAGCAGACCGCTGTTTCAGTAGCATTTTGAGTATCGTCTTCATTGCACTGAAGTTAAAAATCCTGAAGTTAAAATTAATATAATTTCTAATAAAACATTAAAAAAGTTAAATGATGTCAAAATGTCACAGACCACCGACTGCCGATCACTTTTTTAGAGCATAACAATGCTATAAAAAAATTTGGTACGAGGAAAAACATACAAACATCTTTTCAAGAAATACAAACCTAAAACGTTATTTTTAAAATACCACTTTTCAGATGTCAAAGTGGCTTATAATTTGTATACACTGATTTTTAATAATACCTTTCTAAAATCTTTTTCACACGCTTATGAGGGCCACGATAGCCTGGTCGGTAGAGCACTTAGCTCGTAATTGGAAAATTGCGGTTTCGATACTCGAGCTATCCGAAGAGCGTCGCATAAAATAATAGTGGCTGGTACACGTAAAATCCGCCATGGTTGCAATATCCTCGATGCTAATATCTAGAGTTCTTTTGGAGTTCAGCGAAGCGAGGGAGCAATCCCCTCCGTGGAGCATCACAATTATGATGGCATGCCTCTGGTCTATACTTAGAGATGATAACCTAACCGTCACCAATTGTCCACAGTATGTCTCTAGTGAGACGTAAAACAACTCAATCTTAAACACAAGCTTGTGTTTTTGCGTTTTATTTTTCATGCTACTTTCTCTTTTTTCTCATTTTCTCCACATTCTAAGGTAAGTCTCCACATTCAAGTTGTAGGTAAAAAAAAAAAAAAAATTGAAATATTCCTATAAACACTAAATACTGTATATTATAAAGAACGTACTACAAATATTGTAAAACAAACCGATGTCCATAGATTTTCTGAAGCATAAAAGCCAATCGTAAGAAAAATGCAATAAATCTTTGCAAAATGCATTTATCCGGTGATAAATATGAATGTATGATTAATTTAGACGAGACATACTTTTATATCGACTATTGAAATGGAACAAGAAAACTTTTCTATTCCTAATTATGTGGGGAAAAAAAATGTACCAACAGTTTAGTTAATCAGACGCCATGGAAGTTGGCTAAGTGGAAAGTGGAAGTTTGTCGGAATAACAGAAGAAGCATTAATAGAAGTATCAAATAATATAAAACTAAAAGTGCAGTTTTAAATTCACGAGATTTTAAAGTCGAGTTTGAAAAGAGAAGTTCCGCAAATTTATCCACATGTTAAGGAAATAAATTCATTTCTTTATCATGATGAAAAAACTAGCCAAGTTTTTAGATAGACAACCAAATATATTGAGAGCTTATGGCTTCAGAAAGTTCAAATTATACTAAAAAAGAAGTTCTTGTAAAATTTCCAGATATAAATACTACGGAACTATGATTTGGGGTACTTTTAACCATACCTGTCAACGTTCTAATTAACATTCCGTAAAACTGTTAACACGAGACATTTATTTATTCTCTCTCACACCAGGCTTTTATAAAAGTGTTTTCCTTCTTATATAATAGTAATTACATTTGGTGAAAATTACTGTAAAAAATAATCCACACAGGGGCTTATATCCAATAGACATCTAAATTACATCCAATGATCCATAAAAAGTACAAAATATCTTAAGAATGCCCATTAAAAGTCTTGGATAGCCTGAACTAATTATAGATATCTATCATATGTTTAAATGTAGACGAAATTTAGTCGAGCCCTTTTCAATATTTAATAGATGTAACATGTTAGATCATAACAAGATTTAGATATTTTCAACATCTATTAGATTTAACAAGGCCAATTATTGGATATTTGGAGATTGACGGATATTTAACAGACATATGATGAATGTAAAAAAAATTAACATTTGTCGTGCTAATAAATATCTGTAAGATGTATATAGAAGTTTAATGGATCATATTTGTAACTTTTTAGATGTCTTATGGCTGTATGGGAAGTGGTGTGGTAAAAGGGGCGCGTACTGACAGTTCAATGTAATACTAATCAGGATGTTAGAAATTAAACTGAAATTCTTTTCAAGAAAAAAGAAATTGATTATCTTTCAAAAATTATAAATGAAAAATTTAATGTTATTTCCCTGGAAATTTAAGAATATGTATAATTTATGAAAACTGTATTGCCGAGGTGCGAACCAAAAAAACTGAATTCTAAATAAGTTCACCAAAGCAGTCGGTTGTAAAGAAATAAAATTATGTTTTTTAAACTAAATCATTTTTAACAAAAAAAAAAAAATAAATAAATAAATAAATAAATAAATAAAAATAAATAAATAAATAAATAAATAAATAAATAAAAATAAATAAATAAATAAAATAAAAATGTTTTTGGATTGCTCTATAACATTTTGAATAAATTGTTTTTGTTCCTTATACTATGAATTGAATATATTACTCTGGTTGAAAAAAGAAAAAAAAAAAAAAAACTCTTTTATGATTGTTATATCAGTTTTTAATTGTAATTTACTTCATTATCAAAATATTATCAAAAATAAAAGCAGTTTTTTGTAAAATAATAAAATAATTCTTTTATTTTATCTTACTTTTTGCCCGAAATCTTTTCTGTTTCTAGAACCTAAGACAAGCACAAAAATTTCGTAAAAAAATTCCCCTTTTAATTCAGTTTCATTAAATCAATTGTTAACATATCCTTTGGCAAAGGTAATTAAGTTAAACTAGACTCAACCAATTAACTTTAACACTGACTAAGTGCGGTATAAATTTCCTAATAATGGCTAAATTCCTTGGCAGAGGAAATTGCCTACGACAAATAACTCAAATAAACTGAGTTACAAGTTTCTCTTCTTAAAACACTTTGTATTTTTCAATTTATTTGAGTAATTTTTTATTCTCGCAAGTAATACAGTGAAAGTAATTTTATTTTCATGAAATATATCTCTCCAAGGAACTCTTTTGAAGCAGAATACAATATGTGTTAATTTTAAAATATTTACAATGACATTTTAGTTAATTTAATATTTTATTTTTACAAAGTAAAAAAAAGAAAAAATATAAGTTACTGGTGAACGCAAATAAGATCTTGCATTAACTTAAAGTTGAATTAATTATAATAAAAATTAATTGCATTATGTGTGAGGTAAAAATACAAGACTACAATTTATTACTGCACAATAAACGTATTAAGCTATTTAAATTAAACATTGTTTTTAATATGTATGTATTCATTATATAAATGTATTTAGCAATACAATAGTAATACAAGCGCTGTGAAATCGATCGCTATAGCATTTCTTTTTGTTTGTTTGTTTCTTTATTTTTTTTAATACTTTAGATGGGAAAAAAAAAAAAGAGTCAAAGTAAAATTTAATATTACGCTAAATTTCGTCTTTTAAATTCGAGAAATTTCTTTTTTGTTTCTGTGTTTTATCCAAACAAAAATTACTTTTAACTTTTATTAATTTTGGTATTTTTTTCATTTGCACGAAAATTTATTTTTATTGTTTAGAAATGGTCAAAATTTATTAAGAAGCCAACATTAGAAGCAAAATTTAATCGGCCATTGTACGGCCTCTCATCAACGACCGACGAATTTGTGAACGGCCGACCGATACTACAAATGTCATCAAAACCGATGAATCTCATTCGGATTTCATATAAAATGTATTATCCGGAATAGTTGAATCCGATGATCGGAAACCGATAAATTTTAGAAGCTGATCTGATGAAAATTTGATGGAAAGACACGACTTCTATCGAATTTTCACTTGATTTGTCATCGGTTCGATATCGTTTTTCGGTGAAGTTTTCCTCATTGAAAACTGATTTTAGCTACTGCTCGAAATGATATATCCTTGTTACTACTCGATCAAATTTCGAGGATCGATGAAAGAGCAAGCAAAATACGATGGATCAATGCTGCTACGGAATTTTGTTTTCCGTTACACATATACACTCAAGAGCCAAAACATTATGACTACCCCTACATTTTGCAATGAACTCGCCTGGTTGACGTAGAAGGTACGTGATCAGGTGGGAGTTGTGTTTAACTGCTGCTGGAGAGTCTGAAGTATCATTCTTTCGCTTACTTTTATGTATGATGGTTAAGGCTGCAGATCTAAGCGACTTTGAAAGAGGGCAGATTGTAATGGCTCGAAGGCTCGGAACAAGCATTTTTGAAATTGCAGCACTCGTGGGTTGTTTGCGATCTACAGTTTTTAGTACTTATGCAGAGTGGATGAATGACTGTGAAACCAGCAGTAGATGACGCGGTGTTGGACGTCCACACGTTATCAAAGAAAAAAGCCGTCGGAGATTGTCTCGCTTGGTGATGCAAAACCGGAGCCAGACAGTGGCTCAGCTGACAGCCCAATACAATGCAGGGCCAAGTAGAACTGTATCTTAGCACGCTGTTCAGTGGACAATGTTGGATATGGCGCTACGTAGCAGACGTCCCACTCATGTGCCTCTGCTGACCAAGCGTCATCGCCAACTACGCCTACGCTGGTCCCGGGAACATCGTGAGTTGATCATGGATTAGTGGAAAAGAGTTGCCTGGCCCGGTGAATCACGGTTTGTCATTCATCCCACCGATGGCCGTGTCAGGATACGCCTTCTTCCAGGTGAAAGGTTACTCCATCGATGTACAGCAGGTAATACACAGGCTGGTGGTGTCGGTATTATGCTTTGGGGGACGTTCTCTTGGGCGTTTCTGGGACTCGTGTTTGTGGTAGAGCAGACCATGAACGCTACGGATTATCTGAACATCAATGCAGAGCAGTTGCTTCCTTACATGGCGTCTTCTTTCCAACTGGAAATGGAATGTTCCAACGGGACAAAGGTCCGTGTCACAAGGCTCGAATTGTGTTGGAGTGGTTCCAGGAACATGATGCTGAATTCCATTTAATGTCCTGGCCGCCTAACTCACCGGATTTCAATCCGATAGAACACATTTGGGATGTCATGGAACGGCAGCTTAGAGTTCAAATACTACCAAATCGCAATATCTGGAATTTGCGTGACCGTTGCTTAAACATTTGGTACAATCTGTCTCCAGCCATTTACCAAAGACATGTGGCGTCCATGCCAAGGCGGGTTGCAGCTGTATTGCTGGCCAAAGGTGAGTCAACTCGTTATTTACAGGTGATCACAATGTTTTGGCTCTTGAGTGTATGTTAGAGAAAGTATCGTTCTTTAGCCATTTTTTTTTAAACTGAGATTATGATATATTTACATTTTTGTAGTCTTATGAATCCAAAATAAGATTTATAGAGGTTCGTGTGTGTTTCCGTCTCTATTTTACGTATGGGAGTCTGTTAAAAGCATAACTCAAAAGCAAATATCTGCAGGAAATCCAAACTCGGCATAATAAATCTGGGTCATATGAGGATGTTGCATGAAAGTTTTAGTTAATTTCGAAAAAATAAAAAATAGTTTATATAAAGTGACGTCTAAGACAATTCAATTTCAATGCGCACATGATTCAAATATCGAAAGTTACGGTTTAATATCTTTATCATACTTGCCAAGCTAACCTGGAAGAATGTTAGTCACGCCCCTTTCTTCCCTTTTTTTTTCATACCAGTCTTTTTTTAGAGTACTTTTCTTCTTATTTGATCGTAAATATAGTTGAAGTGAATTACTCTAAAAGTTCAGTGGAGTACAAAAAGGAGCGGGAACTAACAATCTTCCGGATTAGATTGGCAAGTATGCTTTAGAGTGAACTAAACAAAGTGAAATGACCATTATTTTTTATATTCATAAAAGCCTGTCTCGTATACAGTAGGGAGTGGAAATGGTTTACCATTTGTTTACAGAAATATACGAAGTATTCGTATTTATTAAAGACTGTTCTTAAAGGAGTAAAAAAATCGACTAAAAAAATATCGTTATTCTTTAAACACTTCTAAACAAATAGCAAAAAAGCGTATTAAAAAATTAGCATTAAATGAGATATAATTGTTAATTTCTTTGCGGCGCAAGATAATTCGAATAATTTAAATTGCACTGCCACCAGAATTCACGAACAAATTTAAAGTAAAAGAAATTTTAAGTTTCAAAAAAAGGAAAAAAGCCTTTTGTCCTACGTTATAAAAGTAAATTTTTGCTAATAAATTTCCGAGATGACTTTTTGCGACCTCGTAGCGGGGAAAGCGCACCGCAAAGGGTTAAGTAAGGTACTAGATGCTCTCATTCGTAAAAAAAAAAAAAAAAAAAAAAAAAAAAAAAAACACCTTTAACTACTGTTTCCTCAGTTTCTTAAATTTTACTCTTGCGCGTATTGTATCCCAACAACATTATAATTTATTTTCAAGAAACTTGGAAACTTTATTGAATTGAATAAGTGTAACAACTCATGCCTCAAATTAACATATTTCTAATAATTTAATATTATAAGAGCATTTAAAGTTTAAAAAAGTATTTTTATTTATTTATTTTACTTTTTTTTTTTTTTTTTTTTTTTTTTAAATATTATTATTTTTAAATGTCTTAATTTGGGGAATACGTACAAGAAATAATCTTTTTACATTGTTATCAGTTATATTTTTGCTTTAAGATACAATATTTGTGCAATAATCTTGCGCGTAGTGACCACAGTTCAACTTTTGCTTCTGACATTTCAATAAAAATAAATTAAATTTGTAAATAATGAAATGAATTCGGTAAAATCCAAAAAAATTGCAATGGATGTATATGAAATCAAACTCTCAGTGAGAAAAATGTCAAAGTAATATGAAATATTGTTCAGTGAAACTAAAATAATTCGTATCATGGTGAAGTTGTGTCGCAGCCACTCAGGTAAGGATTTTTAGACCTTTTAAAGCTGTATTTGGAAACATTTCAAGATACGTTCTGAGTTTCCTTATACTATACTAAGTTTAAGTACATTATGTGGTATGTATATAATTTAGAAGCAATATATAGCGTTATCCAACATTAATCAAACATTTTCTTTAATGTTGAATTGAAACGATGGAGTTTTTTACTAAATTTTACTCAATCCAGAAAAATTGATTAAGAATGATAATTATTTTCTTATGCCTATAAGGTAGCTAAAGTTTTATTCAAAGTTGATATTTTAACACTAAAAGTTTTCTGTAATTTTTTTTTAATTTTTTGTAGTCTTCTGTTTTATGGGTTTTTTTGAATACGGAAATCAAGCTTTTAAAGGTTAATCTTTGTGTATGTTTGTTACACACACAATTTAAAAGCAAAATTCTAGTTTGGTATTTTGAATATCATATGAATTTGTAAATTGAAAAATTTGATTAAGATTGGTAAGTTTTAAAAAGTGGCATGGTAAAAGATACCTAAATTGGTAAGAACTTTTAACTTTCATTGCAGTATTATTATTATTACTATTATTATTTTACCAAAGTAGGTTTTATGTTCAAACAATGGGTAGAGAGGGGCGATGGCCCTCTTCACTTACAAACAGATTTTAAGAAAAAAAGATTTTCTAAAATCAATTTAAACTGTTTTTAAAGTACAGTCATGTATAATTCTTCTTATCTTATATATTAATTTGTAACCTGTTTTATATTATTGAAATTTAGGTCTAAGAGTAAGTTGTGTAAAAAACCACACCGAAATATTGAAAAACGAAAAGAATCTAATTATTATACAAATGAGATATAAAAATTATTGGAAATTTTATATTTTAATTAAATAGGAGAAGATTCTCTCACTGTTTTACGTTGAAATTGAATTAAACAAAATATTTTGAAGGTTTTAAAGCTATCCATTGAACTATTATTTCCTTTTCACATTCGATTGTCTATATAAGAAGAAAATATTCGATTCATGAAATTTTTTTATCACTGGTTTTTAAATGTGTTTAACCGTTTAGAAATGTCTTGAATATGATTTCATAGTTTTTCGAAAACGTCTTCCTGTCGTCTGCATGTATTCAAAATTGTATGGACGCTGTATTTCACGAACAATTGAACAGGATTTAATCATATTTGTATTTAGTTGAACCTTGACTAAGCTGATTTACATTCGGGGAGTAATCATGCTACAGGTGATGTTGTTATTCCAATTTTTCATTATTTTTTAATATGTCAGTATAAGACAAAACTTTGCATAAATATACATTTGTTCTTAACTTTACAATGTGAAATTAAAAATTGTATATTTATGATATAATAGTCAACCAGGATATTGTTTTTGTATGTGAAAATTATCATTATGGATATCATACATAAGAGCTTATCAATACCTTTATAACAAATCCTTGAAATATAAACCTGTGATAAAGTAAAACAAAGTTATATAAAAAAAAAAAAAAAAAAATCTTGAAAAATTGCATTTTCTTGATATTGTGTGCAGGCAGGATTCGCACAGTCTTTGTTTTTTGGAACCAATAAAATATTATAGCAGTTTTATGTATAAAATAAGCTTAAATTTTTAAGTAAAATTTTATAATATAAAAATGGTCCTGGAAGAATCCTTACAAAAGGGCGGGTCCATAGTCCATAAGAACCTTGGAAGGGTATAATTGTTTTTTTCCACATTTATACCTGTATTTCTCTGCAATGAAAATCGTCTACATTAATCGTGGTAAATAACTTTGGTCAATTGTTATTTTAATAAGCAATATGTACCGCCTGGATTTATGAAAGAAATTCCAGAAAAAAGTTTTGTGAGAGTCACGACGTGGTAGTTTTCTTTTGTTTATGAGAAGGAATGACGTTTTTGGCAATGTGATAACTACTTTACGGATTGAGAATGACTTTCCACATTAGATAACTTCAACTAGCAAAAACGGATTGCTATCTGTATTATTCCTCTTATCTTTGAATAATAGCATCACTCCATATTGTTTGTCTGCAGTCAGAATATTGCTCCATGTAGGCTCTTTTAATTTTCTTATTCGGTCCACTTTTGTACAATATTGCAAGAAAATTATGTTCTCATTTAAACAGAGATTATCTGTTTTGAGTACGAATATTTTATATTATTTCCTTTTATAAATAAAATATTTTGAAACATAATCAATAAAAATTCCTTTTTTTTTTTTTTTTTTTGTTTTTTTTTTTTTTAAATTCTGGGTGTAAATAAAATGATGTTAATACAAAAGGTAAAACATGTCAACCACTTGGATATATTTGGCGACTGAGACTGGACATTCACTTGTTTTACCTAAGTTACGAACGCTGAGTCTAATTTCGTCGACATTCAAACTATGACAAAATTACACACGTAAATTCTTGTTTATGGCAAGAGTGATAGGTGCAAGCTGTGGGAGGACGTTTATTTCAATACTTTAGTAGACCTTGATTATCACATGAATTTGGTACAAACGTAAGAATATTTTACCACGTTTTTATTAACTCGCTTTTTTAGTTGTTTGTCCAGCACAAATCTTGCAATCGATTTTTAACTAACTTCTCGACTAGTTAGACATTTGAAACTTTTAAAATAGCACAGAACACGATGACAATGATTTCTTTTAATACTTTTATTTTTCATTCAATTTATAAATGTTAGAAAATTTCTTATAATTACCCTCTTTTTTACGTATTTAATAATTTTCTTTCAAGTTGATGGGATAATTCTTAAAAAAAAAAAAATATATATATATATATATATATATATAGTATACTTTTACAAATGCATAGAATTGTCAAGTTTATATGATCAACAGAAAATTTAAATGCGTGGTATGTAAAAAGTTCTTTTTATCTGTTATTTATGTAAATAAATGTGTATCGAATGGGCTAATGAAAATTAATTCGTAATACTTTAATTTTTTAAAAGAAATGTGCTGCCGTAAATTCGAGAACAGTTAAGAATAGGGAATTTCGTAATCGCAGTAACCCCCGACCAGAGGAGATAGGTGTTATAAATTTGAAATCTTTCTGTCTGTCTGTATGTGACACTGTAGCTTTCAAACAAATGGACTGACTAAAATGCGTTTATTTATTATTTATTTTATGTTATTTTTAATTTGAATGATGCTTTAATTGGAATGGTTCTAGATATGTTCGATGAAAATCTATTAAGCAGATATTAAAAATTGTAATTAAAAGGCATTTTCTCGTGTCCTTTTGCATCGATATTTTAATAATTTGCGACCTAGCAATCTTCCAATTAAAAAAGAAAAATGTGATCTAGCAACGTTTCAACTTTAAAATCATGTTATAAAATACATATATATTGAAAATTTATTTTTACAACTGAAACAAAATAATACCCGGACCGGCAGTCGAACCACGGATCTTACAAGGTCAAAACTCTACCAATTAAGCTATCCAGGCCGAAAAGACCTTGACATTGTAAGTCAAAGATCCGGGGTTCGACTCCCGGTCCGGCAATTATTTCCACTGAGTTGAAAAATTAAAATTTCAATATATATGATTTTCTTTCCAATCTGCTGATTGTGTGATATTAATAATTTATATAAAATACATTTTTTTTTTATTGGAACATAAAAATGCCTTTAAAATACCTTGAGATTTAAACCGATATTGACAGTAGTTAAAAGCTGGCCATGAAGGGTTCATAATCCATAAATAAGACTTCGGTTAAATATTAAGGAATTTATATATATAGTTTTAAAATCTCATAAACTGTGATTATGTTTTCAGACTTTTCTGCATTACTACTTTAAACTTTAAATCAATTTTAGCAAAAAAAAAAAAAAAAAAAAAAAAGAAAAGAAAAGAAAAACAAGCTAAAAAGAGTGATTATGAACTCACAGTTCAAAAGGCACTATATTCGGTCAAAAATTAATTATTTTAATCAAACTTATTATTTCACCCTTTAACTCACAGCGATTCACCACGTGAAAATTATCACTTACTTTCTATTTCTCCTTTTTTAAAGAGTAATATTATTATCTCATTTCTCCAGTCCTTTGGAAACATCACATAATGCTATACAGATGTTGTGTAGTTCAGTAAGAACTTCAATGGCTTATACTATATGTATATAGTATTTGATAAAAAATTAATTGTGAAAAGGTAAACTAAAGTAAATGTTTTATTTTCTAAACAAATACTGTCTAACAATGATTTCTTATAATAAGTTTTCAGAACGGCCGTCTTCGGCTTTGATGTAAGCTTCAGTCTTCTTCGAGTGAGGTGACGGTGCACTACAAATAGTTTGGTTCTAAATCATCCTATTCTTTGTTCAGAGCTATCTTAACGCTATCCAAAATTATGATTTTTCATGTTCGTAATCGTTTTTTTTAAGTACCCGCATACTGAAAATCCATTGTATTTAGTAAAGGCAGTTAGAAGGCTACAGATCTTTTGTGGTATAAGTTTTCACTTTGAGTCCAAACTTGTCGTCCAATATTTGCCGGTCCAGTCTTCCTGAAAGTTTATAGCCGGATGATTTTGTTTTCATGGAAGAACAACTTTTTCTTAAACCAATTTTTGATAAAACATTTCCAATTATTTCAACTTCTTTTTTTTTTTTTTTTTTTTTTTTTGATAAAAAAAACAGTTGAGTCTTCTCATTGGAGTTAATCCTAGAGCAAACCATCAACCTTTTTGGAAACAAACACATTGTTGCAACATTCCGTTTTCTGGAGTTTTTAAAAGCTGGACTCAAAAATTTGCGATGATTTTCAGAGTATTTAGTCACTTCCAGAGAAAAAACTTCTCATCGAACCACACACACACACACACAAAAAAAAAAAAAAAAAAAAAAAAAAAAATCCTCGTTTCGTCGCCCTCGGAAAAAAAAAATCACGAAGCTCTTTGCATTTATCTAATCGATTTTGCTTTCTATGATCGCTCAAAAACTTCCTGTTGAGTAAAGTATAGCTTTTGAATCACTGTTCGTTGTGAAAAATCTTTTGAACCAATCGGCGCAAAATTTTGACGTCTTTTGCAATCTTTTTCCTACAGACTTCATTGTTGCAGTCGGTTCTTTTCATATGATGATTCCATGAACTCTACGACTGCCCATAGTTAGTTTTCACCACATTTTTGACTTCTTCACTGTGCAATTGAATTTGCGTAGCACAAGCACATCGTAGACTGCCCACTTAGGAATGGTAAGCTTCTTTGTAATAGCCAATGGTTTCATCCCAAACTCGTGAAGGCGAGCAGTAGCTTCAAGGAACACGGGCACTTTCATCTTCCTAAAATGTAAAACGAATTATTTTAAGGAATAATATTTAAAGATATAAGCAACAGTACAGCAAAACAAAAGTTATAAGAAAATAGGTAGCCCATAAAAATTCCTCAAAAATTTTTCGAATATTTAGTAGCCTCACTCTCTCTCTGTATATATATATATTGTGTGTGTGTTTAAGGGATTTTATTTTTGCTATTTCAAAAAATGATAACTAAACTGCATTTTTAAAGTTCTTTCTTTTTGAATCCTAAAAAACTCGGTTTATTCCCCATTACAAAAAGAATATGGAAAACGTGGACAGAGAAAATATTTTCAAACTAATAAATCTCGAAAACTTAATTATACTTACTAATTCATGAAAAAAAGAGAAAAAAAGCTTAAAATCGATTTGTTAGCAAAAGTTTTTGCAGTTATTCCCAATTTCAACTTCCAGATGTATTTACTTTACTTCTTTTTATTTTAATTTTATTTTTGTCATACCTTTGGGAAAACTTTTACCAGAAATAAAAGTATCTGCATTTGAAGTTTTGCTGGAATTATCTAAGTCTTTCGATAAATTTATCGAATAGAGCGATAAATCGTTTAGTGTTTATAAGGTAAAAAAAAAGAACTCAGTAATTCATATAAAATGTATGATGTGAAATTTTAGTTAGAAAAATATTAAAGGATTATATATTTAGTTTTCTGTTTTGATTATTTAATTAGTATCTATGTAAACTTTGTCTGTGAGCATAGAAGCTCCGCTTCGCCAATCGACTTATATTAATTTTTTATCCGTTGCTTGATTACCGAAGCGGCACGCAAGCATAACTATTTATAAATAATTTATGTCGATTTATTTTAAAGCGGGAAAAAAAAAAAAAAAAAAGGAAAGAGAAAAGGAAATTTTAACCCATTAAACTCCATGAATCCCACTTTTCAGCGTGCATCTTCAATCATATGTAATTTTAAATAACACACACACACACACACAAAAAAAAAAAAAAAAAAAAAAAAAAATGTTAGAAGATATGATATGGTTTCAAAATGGGAAACTAGGCACTTAATGGGGATAGCATAGATGTTGATGAATTGCAAAACCTTTTTAAATTAATTTTTGTGATACCAGTTTATTATGAATTTAACACGTTGAGTGCCACGTCAGCCATGGTTGGCTGACAACATTTCGTTTAGTCTGCGTCAACCACCGGTGGCTGAGCAGTTTAACATATGATATAAAACTAAAATATTTACATTGCTTTAAGTAATTACTGAAAATTTATTTCAAATTTACTTACTTTTTATTTAATACAAAATACCATTAAGGCATTTCATTGGATTTTATAGAAAGACGGGTGAACAAAACGCGATTGTAAGTAGCGCGCCGGGCCTGACGGGGTTTTCCCTAAGAATTCGCTTGGTTATCAACGCATTAAGAAAATGGCTGTTTTCTTTCATATTCAGTTTTTTTAAACCCCTGCAATAAAATGATGTATTTTTGGTGACTTTTTTCTTATGCTGTAAAAATAAGCAATAAGAAAAAAAAAAAAAAAAAGTCGAATTTACATTGCAAATTTTTTGAACAAAATCACAAGCTAAGTTAGGCATTTTAATATTCAGTGGAAAAAGTAAAAAAAATATATTTATCTTTATTACTTGTAGAGAATAAAAAATTTCTTAATGAAATGTTCCCGTAATGGGAGTGGCGCTTAATGAGTTGTCATTTTACAATGTTAATGTCAAAACCATGATAACGGTTGCGTCCGAAACGCTTTTTGTTCCATAAAAATGTTTTCAACCAGTTTCCAACCAAATGTTTTAAAGCCGCGTGGCAGTCAGCAGTAACATTCATATAAAATTTAAACCGAATCAAATACGATGTTGAGACGCTATTGTGTTCCCTCAGACACATGCACACACTGAGTGGACAAAAAATATATACACGGATTTTTGAAAGTAACACTAATGAAACCACAAAAACAGCAGAAACTCATAGTTATATAAGTATATATATATATATATATATATATATATATATCTTAATATATATAAATCTCGTGTCACAATGTTTGTCCTCAATGGACTCCTAAACCACTTAACCGATTATAATAAAATTCGCACACCATGTGCAGTTCGATCCAACTTGAGAGATAGGATAGTTTAAATCTCAAATTATAGTCGCAATTTTAATTTATTGCTAATTATTTGTCTGTTATTATTTGACAGTCACAATTATCTGTTAACTCCAAATGATTCTAACAGATGTCGATACCTTTCGACTGGGTTGAAATGAAAGCTGAAATATATTTGGTGCTGCCATCTACACAAAGAATCTTCAACTTTTTAACCTATTAATAAATTTCGTATAATTCAATTATTTCCACTTTTTAAATATTTGGTGTTAGCATAGCCGGCCACGTGTTACTTAGACTGAAGTGTAAATTGAATTCATATTATAATGAAGATAATACAGTGAAATTAATCCTGTTTTTTACTTATTTGTGCTTCATTGATCAAAACTTTATAATTTAATCTGTATATATATATAAATTACGTGTCACGATGTTTGTCCGGGGTAAACTCCTAAACTAAGGAACTGATTTTGATGAAATTTTGCACACTGTGTGCAGTTTGATCCAACTTGAGAGATAGGATAGTTTTTATCTCAATTTATTGTCACAATATTGTTTTATTGCAATTATTTGTTAATTATAGACCTTTATTAAAGTTGCTCCAAAATATCTGTGAGTTCCATTAATTTAATTGTTGCCAAAAAAAAAAAAAAATACGAGTTCATTTTCTTTCGACATAAAAATAAATACATTTAATCAAACGTGAACGTTAAAAAATTATAAAAAGTTAAATTATGCATCTCACGAAAATTGACGTCATAATCAATTTAAAGATTTTATACACATTGATAAAGTGCTAATGTAGTTCTATCATAGATATAGTAATATATATAGATCTCTCATCCCCATGTTATCGTAGAAAGATTTTTGATGCCGAAAAAAGATAAAAAAAATAAAAGCTTTGGAAACAGCCATTAAGTGGTATTGAAAAAAAAAAAAAAAAAAGAAAAAGAAAAAGAAAAGAAAGAAAGAAATATGAATTTGAAACTGTATCTGGAGTCTTCCATTCCCCTTTAGCAAATAAATTATTCATAAATTTTATTTGCTAAAATATTAGTATGTATTCCCGTGTGTATTCACTCGGGGAAAGACGGCCATATTTTGGTAAAAACGTCGTCTTTTCCCAAATGAAAAGGAATAACTTTTTTCTCCCCAATGATCACTCTATTCTATATATGCTATACTATATCTATGAGTTCTATACGCAAGCGAAGTGTGACTCACTGACCGTCTGTGCAGCCAAGAAAAAGATTTCCTATGTTAATTGCCCACTGGATTTTTTGTAAGAAATTATTAAAAATCGAGGAAATTTATTTCCCGATTTTAATCCTTATATTTGGGTATAGATATGTATTAGTTATCGCGGGTGTTAGATTGAATTATTTTGCTGTCAAATTGACAAAATTTTAATTTTAAATTTTTAAACTCTGTCGCCCTTGGCTTTTTTTTTTATTATTATTATTATTTGGCGATCAAAAGCGTAACACGAAAATATACATGCCAGATGTATGCATTGTACGAAATGTAATATGTATTATTCATTGTACGTATGTATGACATGTAATATGTATTGTACGAAATATTGTTTCATATTATTCATTACTCTTTTAATATAAGTTGTTAAAATAACCATGATTTTTGAAAGGAATTAAATATTTTCGCCAGATAATTTGGCGATATTCTTTTTTTTTCGCCAAGGATGACAGAAATGAAATCTATTCCGCTGCAAAATATTAGTATCTTACATCAGATATTTTATTTAGACATTTGAAAACAAATTTGACTTCAAACTATGATAGAATATTTATCATTTTCCTTTTAATTAGTATATTATTAGTATATTAAAATTTAAAAGCATAGTATATAATAAGTTTTTTTTTTTTTTTTTTTTTTTTTAAATCTTATAATTATTCTTATCTTAATCCTCAATGTTTCCCATCTTTATTGACTTGAATTTACTATTAAAATTTTAACATACTCAAAAACTTCTCATCACTTCGTTAAAATACACTAAACTTTTCCAAAATCTTTTTGTATTTAAAATGATACATGTATTTACTTTAAAATGTCCAATATTTCATAAGATTTCCAATTTTAAAGTTTTAAAATATTTATCAAATTTACTTATTTTTCTGGTTTAGCCTTATTGTTTTCCCTTTTATAACTACAGCTGTTGCCCTCTTTAAAATATTTAAAATGATGAGGTCATTTAATAGTAAAATTATCCATTATAGCATATATTATATTTCACTCCTCCATAAAAATTGATTTTAAAATCGTCTGTTTCTTTTATACTTTTATTTTAATAGAATTTTAATAGAATTTAATTTATATATTAGTCATTTTAGCAATTTTATCCAAAGTAGCATTAGAAATAATATATATCACTTCTCCATTAAAATTTATAGGACCCTACAATAAAATTAATTTGTGCTTAATATCAACACTACGAAAATTTTTATCAATCGCTTCCAAATTTTGACCTAAGTTTCAAATCTCAACCCTGTGGGTTTTTACATCGGCTACAACGTTTTCGTCTTTGTTCGTAAATAATAATTTAACTGTACTAAATAGTTTACTGCCGTATAATTCAAAATATAACTTAGTCACAGCAACGCGTGGCCGGGTCTGCTAGTATATATATATATATATCCTTATGTAATAATATATATTAAAAAAATAATAATCTGTACAATTTCGTATGAAACGGCCTTTTAAATGAACTTGCTTAGTTTGTAATGATAAAAAAAAAAAAAAAAAAAAAAAAAAAAAAAATACTTACATATATGAATGACTATATTATTTCGACATTATTATCATAGTAAAATCAAAATATTCTTTCTTTTAAATGAATGTAAATACCTTTTTATTTATTTACTTTTTTTTTCAATAAATGAAAATACCTTTTTTTCTAAATAAATATACAAGTATATGGGAAATTTTAGAAACATTTTTCGTCAGATAGAGGAACTGTACTGGAATTATTCTGTACAAAAATTAATAATCTGTATAATTTCGTATAAAAATGCCTTTTAAAGGAATTTGCTTAATTTGTAATGAACAAAAACAAATATTTACTTACATGAATGACTATATGATTTCGACATTACTATAATGGTAAAATCAAAATACCTTTTCCTTTAAATGAATGTAAATAACTTTTCTCCTTAATAAATGGGAATACATTTTCATTAAAATAAATATAAAAATATATGGGAAATTTTAGAAATATTTTTCGCCAGATAAAGGAATGGAACAAGACGTATTCTGTACAAAAAATAATAATTTGTACGATTTCGTTTAAAAAGGCCTTTTAAATGAAATTGCTTAATTTGTAATGAACAAAAACAAATACTTACTTATAAGAATGACTATATAATTTCGACATTATTATCATAGTAAAATCAAAATAGCTTTCCTTTTAAATAAATTTAAATACCCTTTCTTTTTAATAAATGAAAATACCTTTTCTTTTAAATAAATATACAAATATATGGGAAATTTCAGAAATATTTTTCGCCAGGTAAAGAAATTGAACAGGACTTATTCCTTAAACATTTACGCTACAGTTAATTCGAGCGCGATAAATGGGCCAAACTATGCACACTCGAGATAATTCAAATGGTGCCGTATTTTATGCTGCTGCAATATTCGCACTCGAATATATTCGCAAATGGTTTGGAGAGGTATTCGGATTGGTGAATTTGTACAAAGGCGATTGTTATAGAGAGTTACAGACAGTATTGCATTTTTATAAACCGTTCGTTATATTGTGTTTATAGAAAGTAAAGCTGCGTATATTGAATATTTACTTTGAATATATTTCACTATTGGTATGTTTTATAACTTTCAAATTATTATTATTTTATATTTCCTGATATTTTAGTAAAATAGATATCGAAAAATAAGCGATTCTGATTCTGAATCTGTATATAGAAATTTTTCAGAAAGTGGCTCAAACGAAACTAATAATTACATAATAACACTTATTTTTCTGAAAAAAATTCAAAAGAAAATATAGCTGTTGAGTGGAAAGAGATAAGCAATATCAAACCATTTGAAGCTGCGACAAAATATTGCGCTGTATGATTGTGCTAAAAAGAATAATCAGAAAAAAAGAAAAGAAAAGAGGGTTATTATGTAGGAAAAACTTACAATATTGGGTTATGCACTGCACCTTGATTTGAAATATACTATGGAAAAATAATTGTATATATATATATATATATATATATATATGGCCAAAACAAAGTTCTGAAATGTATTTTCTAAAAAAAAAAAAAAAAAAAAAATGTGCGTTAAGTTTTATATATTCAGAGTTTTAAATCTTCATTAATTTGCCAAAATTATGCTAAAAAATTCAAATATGTTTATAACGAAAGTGCATTACAGAATTAAGCAATATTTATAGATTGGTGATAATTAAAATTATACTGTTTAGACCTACACAGATCCTGTTCTAGTAGATGTATTTCGTTATAATATGAAATATTGCGTTGTAAGAACCATGGAGACAAAAAATCTGAAATAAAAAGCACTATTTAAAATTTCGACTAGTAAGTGGCGGTTTCTATGCAGAGTAGAAACGACGTTATGCAAATTTAGAGTGTTCTAAAAAGGCAGTATTCATGGTCGAAAATATTTCTTCACTCTGACTAATACAGAGAATACAAAGATCGAATTTTGCGAATCAATTTGTTTTATCAGAGAAATAGTCGTTTTACAAAAAACACTATGAAAACAACTTGGAAGGTTTAAGAAAATGTCTCTGAAGCGATGAGTTCAGTATTATGCATTGACGTCAAACTTTTGTCTGGTTTCCAGTAGTCTTCAACATTTACAATATCACATACTTTGTCTCTCCCTATATATACTATATGAAAGTTTTACGAATTCATTGTAAGTGGTACCCATACAAAATACACAGTGAAAGCAAAACAACAACAATAACAAAAAACATTGATTTTGCTTTCCTCTCTGTTTTTTTTTTTTTTTTTTTTTTTTTTTTTTCTTTTTGTCAAAACAGCCGCTGACAATGCATCTCCACACAGTCTTTATACAACAGCAATATAAGTTCTTCCACAGTTGATGTCGTCATTTTCTGCGCAGCATACCCAACTTTCCAGTTTCCTCAAATTCTTTCTCTAATCCTGTCTCAACAGAGTTCTTTTTCGTTCTTTTTCGTTCGCTTTCCAAGCGTCGACGTTCTAGCAATGTAGTTGAAAACTGATTATCTCTCTGATAAAACAACTTATGCCGTTTTGAAACAACTTACGACAAAAGAAGACAAAATCTTTAGAAGACAAAGTCTTGATTTTTGTCTTCTAAAGTCATGATGATGAATAAGTTTACGACAATGACTATTTTTTTTAAATACAATTTGCATAACATATATTTTATACTGCATTAAAAATGCCATCTATCTATTGAAATTTGAACTATTAATTTTTATGGCAAAATTATTTTCCTCATGATCCGTATAACGTATGTACAAAGTTTAAACGAATACGTGTACTAGAACGGCATCTACGTAGGTTTATCCCTTACGAAAATGTACTAAACTAAGTAACTTTAATTATAACCACTATCTAATTAAACATACATAAAAAAAAAAAAAAAAAAATCCATTTTTATTGGGAAATAAGTACAGAAAAATATTTTTACAGGAGAATGAAAATTGATTAAATTTACATTACTACTCCCAGTTTTGGAAACAAAAATGAAATACAACTGTTTTTAACTAAATACGAAATATTTGTGGCATTTTAAATGCGGTATATATTTTACAAGAAAAGTTAAATATGCTAGTAAAGAAAATGTTTTACAGAATATACTAAAATCTTAATTTTCTGTTCAAGTTCTTGAAAAAGCTCATATTTTTCGATTTGTAAGCATACAACAAAGAAGTCTGCCAAAAACTTTATTGTTTAAAGAATATATCTCTTACATAAGTCTCCCCGGAACAATTTGAAAATAAATAATATTTCCAACGTTTGAAATTTACGATATACTATTCCTTTTGTTCCTTCTTTTGCAAGCTCATTTTTCCAATTGTTCTAAAAATACTGGAAAATTAAAAGTTCAAATGTTTATTAACAAAACGTAGTAAGTCTCTAGAGTAAAATTTTGACATAAAAATATTTTTCTGTCTTCTGGAGTTAAATTAGAAGAATGTATTTATCGTTCTTATATTTTATGTTATTTATTGGTATCATTGACTTTATCATATAACAGCAATTAGTAATAAAATATTAATAGCAGACCGAAGATTCTTAGCATGTAAAAATAACCTGAAGTTTAAGTAACATAAAGCATTAATTTTAAAATTATTTACATTGTGAATATTAGAAATTGATTTTTTAATGATGTGTAAAAATAAGTTATGAATTCCCTTCACTTTCCTCTAAAGGGACTTTCATGACCATTTTCATTTTTATTTAGTTTTTTTTTTCTTTTTTCATGCATGCACCCAGTTAAAAAAAAAAAAAAAAAAAAAAAATACAGTGCTCCAAATACCGTAATTTCTGGTAGATAACCCGCGGGTAAGATGAGTCATTTCTCTACCAGAAATTTTATTTAATAGAGAAATGTATACTTTTTCGAAGGAAGAGCTCGTACATAAATATAAATTTATTTATCAATTGAAATTTCTGGTGCAAAACTGTATTATATAACCTTTGGGGTATCTACCAGAAATTCCGGTAATCTGAATGTGTTTGGAACAATAAAATGTTTAAAAGGAAAAGAAATTTCAAACTGCAGTTATTATGCAGATTTTAAGATTTTTTGTTCCAATTACCTTCATATTTTCTGCAGACTTTTCTCCAGTCTTTTTTTAGCTGGGTAACTTAGTTTTGTAAATGATAATGTTGGTGATAATTTACTAATTAATATTTTCTAACAAACACTGAGAAAAAAAATGTACCGCCTCCCTTTAGAACAAATGAGTAGCCATTTTCGAAACTCTAAACTAGAAATTCAGATTTATGAGCTATTAAGGTAAAAAAATGATCTGGATAGACGAAAGGACCGATAATGTTTAATCTGTACTTTTCTAGATGGTGAAACAATATTATGAATATTATGAATATTATGGAGCCATTGTATTGCGAGAAATTCTTGCTTAATTACTTAGAATTGGGTTATACACTCCAATCATAGTTGCTAAAGCTCACCTCTTGTGCTCGCATTTTTTTTTTTTTTTGAAGAGATTTTTAAATAAATCTGAACCCTTGATAATATAGAAAAGTGATCTAGAATTCTAATAAGGATGGCAAGAACTTGCTTTCAAAGGAAAAAAGAATTTATAAGGGTGACACAGAAACACTTTTACTAGGCCTGCAATTTAGTTTCCACACTGAGAAAACAAATATACCACCTTCCTCTAGAATGAATAAGTGGCCATTTCCTAAATCCCTTAACTAGAAATATAGATTTCCGAGCTATGCGCATAAGGCACGCCAATAAACTGAATAAGCGAAATTATCGAGATTTCTAGTTTACACATTTATAGATGGTGAAACAATATTCTGAATACTCTAAATATTCTGAATCATTTGTATTGCGAGACATTTTCGCTTGATTTTCTAGAATTTGGTAATAAACCAAGATTATAGTTGCTGAAACCCGTTTCTTATAGTCTCATTTATTTTCAGAGATTTTTAAATAAATTTGCCCTCGAGAATATAGGCAAACTCTCTAGAATTGTAATAGGGGCTTCTAGAACTCGCTTTCCAAGGGGACTGGAATTTATAAAGATGACATAGAACTATTTTTTCTAGAGCCACGACTTAGATTCTAGATGTCTGTTACAGAATTTTTTCTCAGTGCAGATGTCTGTCACGTAATTTTTTGTCAGGATGTAGATACAATTTTTTAAAATTCTTGCTTGATTTTCTAGAATTGGGTCACACTGAAAAAAAAAAAATCATGTAAGATTACGGGGAATGCCCAGAGGCAGAAATTCCAGACAAAGCCCGTATAAAAACACGTTTAGACTATAAATTAACTATATAATCACCTTAAATTATGTTATATGCCCGTATAAAAAACATGCCCGTAAAATACTTTTTTTTTTTTTTTTTTTAAACGGGCTTTGTCTGGAATCTCTGCTGCCGGGTTTTCTCCGTAATCTTATGGGATTCTCTGTTTTTAATCTCTGTTGTCCTCCTCATTAGTAGCCTAAATTTAGTGTTTTTAATTAACTGCTGCCCTCTGCCGCATGGGATTTTACATCTGGCATCAATTGTAATTATTATTATTATTATTATTATTTTTAATGTTTATGCAATAAAGGACGGGGGAGACTTCACCTGTAGAAACGGGCTCTTTCAGAATATCACATTGTTATGTGACATTTGTCGTCGGAGCCCCTCTTTGGAGGTTGAAATCACTCAAAACCGCTGCATAGTGGTGAGTGGCTTCCTTCCGTCTTTGAATCTTTAAATCTTATGGGATTTTCTTTCTTTCTTTTTTTTTTTTTTTACACTGATAAACCAGGATTATAGTTACTAAAATTTGCCTCTTGAGTTCGCATTTACTTGCACAGATTTTTAAGTAAGTTTGACTACGATAGCATAAGAAAACGATTTAAAGTCGAATAGGGGGTTTTCAGAACTCTCTGGCAAAGGGAACTAGAATTTTTAGCGATCACATGAAATTATCTTTTACTAGAAATACAATTTAGTTGCTAGACGATAGTCTTAATTTTTATTTTTATTTTTTCATTATATGCGACATTCCCATTATAATATACTTAAGTACATAATTTTATCCAAATAAAATATAGCAATTTCTTTAATTATTAGGAAAAAAATTTTGTCAATTTTCTAATTTTATATATATATATATATATATATATATATATATATATATATTTTAAATTTCTATCTCTAAAGATTATTCGTTATTGTATGTAATTTTCCACATAGTTCATATTCTCACAGGATATTCTGAGGTTGTATATTGTAGATATCCTGCCTTACTCAGAATGTTTTTAGGTTGTCCTGATAAAAAAAAAAAAACGTGCTAAATGGAAAATATGTATAAGGCTTGTTTTTGAGTGAATTATAAATACGATTATGAAAAAAGGCAATTATTGAAAAAAATAAATTGCAATATAATATGATTAAACAAATGCATATTCTTTCAGAAAACTACTTGGAAGCACTGTGGAGATATACTGTATGTGTATTGTACATAATAACATTATATTTCAGACAATTTAGTGAATAAATGTAATATAGAAATTAATTTAAGATGACTGGTCAATAGTTTTGCAAGGTTCGCAAGAAGGAATACTGGCATAAGTAGCCCTTCTATATAAATATTAAAAGGCCCATATGAACTTTACCGTAGAAGCCTTTGTTACTAAAATGTGATGTTTATAATATATCTAATAAATGTGTTGCTTATAAAACATGAAGATTTTTAAGACACAGGGTTTTTACCAATTTGTATAGATTTTTAAACTTAGTAAAAGTTTTTGTATATAATTTTGTAATATTTTCTAGTAACATATAAAATGTACAATGTTAAGTATATTTAAAAAGAATATTTGTGTGATTTCTTTTAATTTTGTTTATAAATTCCAGTGGCATTCAATATTAAATGTGAGAAATTACTTTACTCCTGAAAAGGTTAAAAAGACTGTTACTTGGACGCTTTACATAATTGCTGAACAAAGTGTCTTGGAGAAGACTTTTTTATTTAAATCTTTTATTTATCTTATTTAAAAAAAGTAATAATAATAATAATAATAATAAAAGTATTTAGAAATTTTTTTGACAAACTCATCAATCGTAAAATATTATTTTAAGTAGTTTAAAGTGTAAGGTTGATATAAATAAATGTTTTTTAAAACCAATGTGTGAAAAAAATCAAATCCATGAATCGAATCCGAGGTTATCAGCCAGGGTGGCTCAGTGGAAGAGCAGGTTAAGCAGAGGTCCTGTATTCGATTTCCGGCTCTGGCATTTTTCACATAGTTGGAATAAAAAAAAAAAAAAAAAAAACGTAATAAACAGAATCAAATATTTGTCTTTAACACCTAAAGTTAACTGTTTAATTTTATGATATCGTATATTATATTTATTTACAGTTATAATTCATAAAACGATTATTTTTAAGCAGCTAATAAATAGACATTTTCCTTCTCTGTTAATAAAACACACATATTAAGTCTTAAACTGAGAAAGATTGTCAGACTATCGGAACATAAAAAGTTAAATTTTATTTAGTCGTGAAAAGTAGTTAAAATGCATTCTTACAATCGATTTGTCTGAGAAAGTTTTGTAAGTTGTTCTCAATTAGAGCGGATTTAGACTGTATTTACTTCTCTGTGTACTTTTCTCGATTCTTTTGGGACTTACGTTAACCGAAAATTGATGTATTTACTTTTAAAGTTTTGCGACTATTATACTGTTTTTATTTATTTTGAAGTTTTAAGTTTCTAAATGTAAAAATATTGTTGTAATTAACGTGATATTTAGAAAAATATGTTAAACATTTCAAATTTAATTTTAGATATTTCATTTTTAAATTAAATTTATGACGGTTTACAGGAAAGAAAAATAATATATGTTTTTAATACTTATGTTTATTATTGTCATTTTTAATGAGATGGCTTCTGGAAGTTGTTTAATGAAAAATAATAATAAATGAATTTTAATATTTCCCCACGTTTTAGTAGTAAGTGTTTCCATAGCCTCCTTAACTGAATGCCTGTCTCGTAGCTCGGAAACTAGGCAACAGTTGAAGCGATAGACAGCGCCACCTAGTACAGATTATGGGACTTGTTTATTCAACTGTCACCAATAATTTAAAGAAGTGATACATAATATATATAATCGAAGTTTCTTCGATTCTATTCGCCTTTTATATATATCATATCCCACTTTTAAATAATGTTGGTAGCTGTTGAATAAAAAATTAGCGCAATCTGTACCAGGTGGGATTGTCTACCGCTTCAACTGTTGCCTAGTTTCCGAGCTACGCGACAGGCATATAGTTAAGGAGGCTATGGTGTTTCTATTAAATGAATTTGCACTATACATGTTCATGCAATACACTATCTGAATAAATATTTGGACCAAGTTTCAAGATGATTCCTGAAGAGCTTTTCTAGATATTTAACAAAACATCTACATTCGAAAGTGCCCAAATACTTATCGGACACTTTCGAATTTAGACGTTTTGTCTAATATCTGGAAAAGTTCATTAGGGATCATCTTAAATTTTTGTCAGTATAACTAACATGTTATACCTGAAATATTTCAGCAAAACGTGTGTCTTGATAAGAAAAAGATAACAGTAAAAAATTAAACAAAAATCAAAATCACCCTGCAAAAAGTAATGCTTTAGATGCATTTTGGCTGTAGCATGCGGTTATGAAGATCTGTATAAATTTCTATGAGACAACCACATATATTCATGAAGCTATAACCATAGCCTCCTTAACTAAATGCCTGTCGCGTTGCTCGGAACGAGGCAACAGTTGAAGCGGTAGACAGCGCCACCTAGTACAGATTATGAGACTTTTTTATTCAACTGTCACCAATAATTTAAAGAAGTGATACATGATATATATAATCGACGTTTCTTCACTTCTATTCGCCTTTTATATATATCATATTTCTTTTTTTAAAATTTTTGGTGGCTGTTGAATAAAAAAGTCCCGCAATCAGTACCAGGTGGTGCTATCTACCGCTTCAACTGTTGCCTAGTTTTTAAGCTACGCGACAGACATCTAGTTAAGGAAACTATGCTATAACTTAAAAAAAAAAAAAAAAAAAAAAAAAAAAAACTGATATTTGTTTAGGTTATCATGTGAGTTGCTAAAGAATTTTTGCTTTTAAATTATGCAAATGAAATTTTTTAGAAGGTAGTGAATGCACAGTTAAAAATTATTTAGCAAAAAATGCTCATATTTCGTAAGATATCAAACATTTTTTTTTTTTTTTTTCATTTTGTCAGTCAAAACGCATTTAAAGCATTACTTTATACAAGTTGATCCAAAAGAGTTTGTTTTTTGTTTAATTTTAAACTGGTCTCCTTTTCCTCTTCTGGACACAGCTTTTGCTGAAATATATGAGGCATAACATTTTCTTTATACTACCAATGTTTCAAAGTGATTCCTAAATAACTTTTCTTGATGTTCGACGAAACGTGTAAATTCGAAAGTGTCCAAATATATATTGATAGATAGGGTATATCCAATAAAAGTAAAGATTTTTCATTATTTAATTTTATTATTTTACAATTATATTTTTTTCAGCTTGATATCACAATTTTGAAAAATCGTAAACATGCATTATTCAGTAAAGTAGAAATTTATGGTAATATATTATATTGCCTTGATGTGTTCTATGTAGCGAATTTTGGAATTAAATTACACCTATAAGGACATTTCAAATTCAATATATTGAAAATCATGTAAAAACATCAATTATGCATTTTTAGGTTTATCATACTATTTGGTTTACGATAGTTTACCAAAAGGTTTACTACAAATTTAGTATAATGTTTAATTTTAGATTTGTTTGAAATTTAATAATAATAATAATAATAATAATAATAATAATAATAATAAACAATTTATTGGACATTTTGTGCAAATTTATTTTCTGAAATTTTAATGTCTATTAAATTATATACAGAATCCTTAAAAAAAAAAAAAAAAAAAAAAAAAAAAAATGTTTCATTTACATTAAGTTTTATTGCTTTTTTTTGGAGGGGTAGGGGTACATCTTTCAAATTTAATTTACGATAAAAAATTTTAATTCAAGTAATTGTAATAAAATAAAGAAGACATTATGCGTAACGTTAATTTTATATTAGAAATCATGGTACTACTATCACATTTATTTTGTATACTTCCTTATATATTATTAATAAATAAATAAATAAATAACATATACCGTAAAATTATTATATTGGACTAAATGCATTCATGTTTTATTAAAGAAGAACAAATAAATAGCAAAAATTGTAAAAAATAATTAAAATAAAAAAAATAAAAAAAATGTCAATAATAATAAATAATTAAGCATAAATAAAAAATAACGAGATTTTTTTTTTTTTTTTTAAAGAAATTTATATATGAACAAATCAACAACTTTATTTTTAATGTGTTTATTGAAACCAAATGATAGCATACGTTTATGATTGTAGCAGGCTGTCTGAAAAAAAATTAAAAAGAAAGAAAGAAAGAAAAATAAATACATAATTAAAAAGAGGTTGTCTTTAGAATCCCAGATATCAAACAGCAAGTACTGCAGTCAATGCACTGGATTTTAATTTTCTCTTGCATCACAACTAGGCAAGATGTATTCCATGTTCGCTAAATATCATGTTAAACTATGGGAAAAAAATTCACAGATAATATATTCATTATTATTCGTTAAATAATGTCCATATTTAAATTCCGCTTACGTCTTTAGAAAATTCATTATTGTTAAATGAGTGCTATCTGTCAAATGTCGACTAATCTCTCTTTTTTTTTTTTTTTTTTTTTTTTTTCTAAGGAAACATTCAAATACCTGAGGTAATTGTTCTTATCTAACTGATTATTACTACTACAAAATAAATTTTATTGTCTTAATTTCATACTTATGTTCAAGAAAATTTTCAACCCTTTTTAAAAATATTTCTTGCGGAGCGCTTTCTATGTTTTTATAATTAATGAAAATGAGAGAAAACCATTTATCCTATACTTGTGCATTTAGACATTTCCCCCGAGAGGAATATTAGTCGAAAATAGAGTAGAATTAGAAAACTTTTGGTAATCCCAGGTGCCACTTTTCCAAAAGTAGACGAATACAAATGGTAAATAATTCCGTTTAAAAAAAAATATGAAACTAGGCTTCTAAAGTTAGAAAAATATAGAATAAAGATAGATAATTATTTTTTTTTACTTTTAAATATTTTGTTTACTATGTTTTTGATAACGTATATTTATATGGTATAATATGGTAATTTTTTATAATTTGAAACTTGAATTTTCAAATAGCATTACTTTAAAGTTTTTTTTTTTTTTTTTTTTTTAATTTATTTTGAATGATATGATATCGATTATTATCATTATTATTATTATTTATTTATTGATATCGATTTATTGTTTCTTTTTTTTTTTTTTTGAAATTGTAAACTGCAAAATTCCGTTTAGTGAAATTTCGCAATCTAGCCTATAAAATAAAATAGTAAAAAAAACAATACCCTAAAATTTAAAACTCTCAATTAATTGTCATAAGTTCACCAACTATGAAAATGGAATTTAAATATATGCACTATCGAAAGAATAGTTATAAAGGACATTTGGATTTATTTATTTATTTATTTTTTTTTTTTTTTAATAGGTTAATTTGGGGTAAAGCTTACTTTTATGAGTTGTGATGCATACCTAAAGTTTCTCTCGGCATGTCTGCGTATTAATCCAAAGTGTAAAAGTGGTGTTAATTTGTTTTTAACCATCTTGTACCGAACTTCGCGCCGTGAAAAATCATAAAAATGTTTTTTTTATGAGTTAAAATAAATATATAACGTATACACGTATAAAATAGCCTTTGTCAATTAAGTTCTCAAAAAAGCAACTGCTTCTACGTAGCAAACACACAGAAAAAAAAAAAAAAAAAAAAACAGTTTTTTTTAAAAAAAATACTTTTTGCTTATATCTGGAAAATGATGTTACACTGTTAAAAACTTCAATTTAAACCTAAACCATTATAAGGAGTAGAGTTATAAGCAATACCATAATATGATCTAACTTCAATTTTAAGTTTTCTACTTCTTGTGACAGAATTTCAGTTGCACCAAAACTTGCAGCGACCATGCATTCACTCACAAGGGCAGTGTTCAGCGTACATGCAATTGTAGTCAGGATTGTAGTTACCCATTGTATTCAGGAGATGGCGCCACTAGCGCTCTGAACAGTGACCGGCCGTATGGCAGAGAGTGAAAATAAAATCTCTGAAGTGAGATCGCGTGTGATTATGTTATTCAAAACCAACATTCATTACAAGAATAAAAAAAGAGTTCTTTATTCAATTGATCCCTAACCAGATGTTACTATGAGAAAATTTATTGAGGTATATCCTTTTAAGAGGAGAGAAAAATCTATTATACGGTCCAGAAAGTATGGATCAGTAAAATTCTTTTTGAAACCAAACTAAGCTTAAATTAAAAAGCGTGGTCGAAAACATAGGATAAAGGGGAAATTTTGAGCAACAACTCACACATGGGTCAAGATAAGACCGTAGAAAATTCAGCTCCTATTATCAAAGTCAAAGAAACAGAATTAGAGGGCAAGAAATTCTTCAGATCGATCCCCGCTTCGGTCGTATGATGACTTATTTTTTTTTTTTTTTTAAATTAAAACATAATACCAATATTTCGTTCGACATAAAATTACCAAATCATGCTAAAATATATATACCATCGGGTGGCAGTAGCTATTTTAGTACCAAGTTTTGGTTCAGACTAACACTAAATTTTTAACAGTGTATGTTTTTTCAAAGGACTACCTTAGCAATATCCTAAACAGATAAAACTATTTCTACATTATAAAAGATTTGTTTTTGTACCAAGCAATAAAACAATGCGCAGATTATTATTAGTTGAATTAAGATTATTAGAATTTAGCATTACTTTTTATAATAATAATGAATTGAGATAAAAATTAATCTTCATTATACAAGGCAAAGTATAAAAAAGTATCGGTCCTACATTTGATGTACCGTCATGAGGCTACGTTTATAATTTTTTGTGATATGTTCCATATACAGCATTATCAGTCTAGTCTAATATTCCGTTACGATTGCACTTAAGAAGTAGTTTCTGACTGTAGATCTGTGCAAATACATGTGTACATCTTAAGTTTTTAGAAAAAAAAGGAAAATATTTAGAGAAGTATTACTATACTTAAAAATATAGTACTATCTGGATAATGATACTATGAATTTTGGAATATGATCATTCAATTATTTATTATTTTTTCTTTAATTACATAAAAAATGATAATTAAAAGTCTTAATAAGCAAAAGTTCAATGTTAAATTAAGAATAAATTTTCATCAAAATACAAAAATTCTTATTCTTACATTAGGATTACCTCAATATGGGATAATATGGGATCACTTAATTTATAATGACATACATTTTATTGCCGTTAATTACAAATGAGTAATCTTACTCTCCATGTAAAAATATAGTCCTGAGGTCGTATGAATTATTCATTAATATTCTACAACTATTCTTGAAAAATAAACTCCTATTTATATTTATAGGATTATTTTATTGCAAAAACTTATTGTCATAATTGATGGTGTAGAAAATAAGGATCTACCATCCTTGTATTGATTAAGAAAAATTTAAGCATTTTCCAGTTTTGATATGTTTCCTATGATATTTTATAATGTAATTTTACTGTAGATGTCACGACAGGTACAGGAAAGAGAAATAGATGCATAATATAGATTATGAACACCTCAACGTATACCTTGGCTGCACTGAGAAAAAAATATACCACCTTCATCATGGCCATTTTCTAAATCCCTTAACTAGAAATATAGATTTCCGAGCTATGCGCGTACGGCAGACCAACAAACAGAATAGACGAAAGGAACGAGAATTTCTATTCTACACATTTCTAGATGGTGAAACAATATTCTGAATCTTTTGTATGGTGAGAAATTCTCGTTTAATTATTTAGAATTGGGTCATAAACCAAGATTACAGTTGCTGAAACCCGCCTCTTGTGTTTGCATTTATTTGGAGATATTTTCAAATAGGTTTCACCTCGATAATATAGACAAACTCTCTAGAATTCTAATAGGGTTTTTTAAAATTCGCTTTCAGAGGGGACTAGAATTTATAAGGATGACATGGAACAATTTTTTCTAGAGCCACAATTTAGATTCTAGATGTCAGTTACAGAAATATTTCTCAGTGCATCTAAAACATAAATTAGGATAAATCGTAATACTGTAGCTAAACGATAAATTTTAGCACAGGATACAAAACTTCATATGTTTAATTGACGTCGAATGTTACGATTAAATTTCATTTAGTTTAAAAGTAAATAATGCTTTATACAGGGTGTTTAAGAAAGGATTCTCCAATATTGAAATGACAAAACTGCGAAATAGTGAGAAACAGAAAGATCAAACAAGTAGTATGCAGGATGAACAGGTCTGGGATATTTTATACACCGGTTTACAGAAATAGGTTAAAGTTTGTGTAATAGGTGCCACCACATGTCCATAGATTTTGAAATAGTGCTTTGAAGTACAGATACTTCATTCGTCAGTCTGTTTGGTTGTTGATTCGTGTAAGGTATTGTATGGAATTATTTATTATAGGAAATTGAAGGTCATTACGTTGCATTATTTAGAACAACGTGTTTTCTTTTATATTAGAATAACAACAATTCGGTCGAAGATCCCAATAACAAGTCAAAACTTTCAAAAAAAAAAAAAAAAAAAAAAAAAAAGTTATAAAAGTTATAGAACAGAAAACAATTCATAATATATTCAAAAAGAAAATTACAGACCTGTCTATTCAACATGTCACTAGTTTCACCTTTTTACCTCTCACTATTTCCCAGTTATGCCATTTTAATATCAGAAAAACATTTTTCATCCTGTACTTTCATATGATTATGCAGTTTAATTAAACGAATTGTTTTAATCATGCAAGAAACAACACATACTATTTTTAATCTGCGGCACAAAACTTTTGAATCCATCCTTTTCTTATACAAACACAAATTTAAAATAATAATATTTTTTTTTATATATATAAAAATGGATACGTATTTTAATAAAATGTTAGCTTTGGACTGTATAACGTTTTAATTACTTAATTTGACATTTGTGTCAAAATTAACGGTTCTGTTCATGTAAAAGGATTTTTTTTTTTCATAAACATAATAAGTTTTCTTATAAATTCTGATATATTTTTTAACCGTATAGTGATATTACAGTAAAAGAAAAAAAAAATTAATAGTGAATGGATATATACAATTATTTTGAGTAAATAATAATTATAATAATATAAAAAATACCGAATATAAATTAGATTGATGTTGAAAGTTTAGAATATAAATTTAAATAAATTATCTTACAACAATTTATTTTTTTTTTTATACCTAATAAAACCTTCTTTCTCTATATTACACATTTTTCATTTACATTTAAAAAATATTAAACTCTTGAACCATAATGAAAGTAAATTTAAAAAAAGAAATAAACTGAATTAAAATAAAATACACCTTCTAGTTGTTAGTAGCGATTACAAATGTTATTTCTACCAAATAATTAAATATTAAACAAACTCAAGTTAAAAAATATCAAAGAAAATTTTCTAAGCTAATTTGTCCATTTAAGAAAAAACATTAAAAAACAAATTTCTAAGATAGAATTCATATAACTGAGGGAAGTGTTTTTATACGACAGATTATTTCTACAATAAAATAAACTTTACAGTCTTAATTACATACTTATGTTGAAGAAAACTTTCAAGCCTTTTAAAAATATTTCTTGTAAAGTGCTTTTTACGTTTTTCACAATTCAAGAAGTTGAGAAGAAACCATTTTTCTTGTTCTTGTGCATTTAGACATCTCCCTTGAGAGGAATATTAGTCGAAAATAGAGTAGAATTAGAAAACTTTTGGAAATCCCAGATGCCACTTTTAGAAAAGTAGACGAATACAAATGTTAAATAATTCTGTTTGAAAACATAAAACTAGCATTCTAAAGTTAGAAAAATTTAAAATAAGAAGATATAATTCTTTCTTTCTTTATTTTTTAAGTGTTTTGTTTACCATGTTTTAGCTAATGTATATATGTATATACAGTCGGTAACAAAAGTGTCCGAACACTAGCAAAAATTCTTATATAAAAAAAGTACGCTTACTACAGTTTTGTTAAATAAATCCTAATCGAATCATGTTGTTAGACTGATTAAGATCAGAATTCGACGAGGATTTATTTAACAAAACAGTATTAAGTATTACTTTTTTTACATAGGAATTTTTGCTAGTGTTCGGACACTTTTGTTACCGACTGTATATATAATCGATAATATAATATTTTTAATTGAAAATTTTAATTTTCAAATAAATTTCACTTAATGTAACGTTTGTTTCTATATCAAAATTCTGTTTACTTGAGTAAAGAAAATCCATCGTCGCTGTTCTCCTCTCGTTTTACTTGAAACATTTTTAATATATAAATGTGTAACTTTGACATATAGAGATAATACTTTATTAAAAAATATTTATCGAAAAACCAGTGTGCAAAATAAGAGACTTGAGCCACGAAGCAAGGATTTTGAACTTCTGAACTTACGCAGTCACCATGTAAAAGACAAGAAATGATATATTAAAATACTATACGACTAAACTCTATATGTTAAGTTAACATCCAACACGACAATAATATTTCTTTTAAAATAAAAGTAAATAGTTCAACAGAATTATAACATTATTATTCAGTTAAATAAATGGGTTGATTCACCCATGCAATAATCATTCGAAAATTTCTGTAACATGCGTCAAACAGATTTCAAATTTTCCATTAATTTTACACAAATTATAAGCATTTTCTAAAAATGTATAGACGTTTTAAGTTCTAGTTAGTTTTAGGATGTATAATTTGTTTATTGATAGATTTAATTTTTATGTTCGTGTAATTAATATAGTCGAACCTCGGTAACGTGTATTACTTTTAAAATGAACACTTTCCACAATCTCCATCAAAATGAAAATTAGTTTAGTTATATGAAGATTAGTAACTGGTTGCATGAGCTATTGATAACATGAACATACTTTGCATTCCCCTTGAGATTCACGTTAACGATTTCGACTCTATTATCCAAATATAGTATTTTTTTTTTTTTTTTTTTTTTTTCGAATTCCGAGGATCAGTTTTTTGTAATAATTAAAAAACATTGAATAAACATCCTAAAATGCAATAAACCCGCAACATTTGTTTCGGGTCGAAAGAACACGCGGCATTTCAGCAGTCGAAAAAAGTAGGCACGAGTGATGGTGGGTTGCCACTTTGATTGAAGCACTCGTGCTTATTTTGTTCGCCTGATGAAGGGTCTCATGCTATTTTCACCCAAACCAATTTTTACGAGTTTTTTGCATTTTATGGTGTTTATTCAAAGTTTTTTACTTATTACATTATAACGGCAGTTCTATGATGCTTTCTTATTTAATTAGGTTTTTTGTTTTTTTTCTACACTATATTCCTATAGATATAACATATTTAAAAATAATTTAAACATAAACATTCATAGCTTCCAAATCTTACGATATTTTTAAACCTTTGTCTTATACATTTGTAGAATTTTCGACTTAAAATGTAGTAAAAAAAAACTTTATTTGGGAAAAGTAATGTTAAACTTTGTATAGTTGGCACAGCTGTGCATTATAGTAAATATATATATATATATATATATATATATATTAATTACAAAAAAAAATATAATAACATTCAGAGAAATTTTTCGAAAGTATTTTGAATATGAATTCTTCTAAATGCTAATATTAAATTTAAAAAACTACTATTACTAATTACTACTATTAAATAAAAAAAAAAAAAAAAATTATATATATATATATTTTTTTTTACATGATCAAAACATCATTGGTAAATTTAATAAAAACTTGTTTCTTTATCTCACATAATTGTAATTTGAGTTTTATAAACGATAAATGTTTGAATCAATAAATAAGTAAAACAAAAATTACTAAAAAATGTAAAAAATAAATAAATAAATAAATAAATGTTTCAATTAAAATACACTTTTTTGCTGTTATTAACGATTAAAAGTACTATTACTAGTTTTATGAACAATAAATATTTGAACTAATAAAAGCTTTAAATAATAATTACTAAAAATAAAAAAATAATAATAAAAAGATTAAATTAATATACACATTTCCTTGTTATTAATGATTACAATTGCTATTATTAGCTTTACAAATATTATAAACTTGAATAAAAAATATTTAAATCATAAATTAGTATAAAAGTAAAAAAAAATTAAATAAGTTTAAAATAAATACACATTTTCTTTGTTATTAACCATTACAAATAATATTATTAGTTTTGCAAATAATAAATAGTTGAGTCAAAAAATATTTATAACGATAATTACAATTAAGAATTGAAAAATAAAAATGAAATAAGAATTAAAACATATTCAAAAAAGTTAATATATATATATATATATATATTAATAATAGTTAGTAGAAAACATTAAGCCATCTCTCTTGAGATGAATATTAGTCGAAAATAGGGTAGGGAAAAAAAGAAAAAAGGGAAATATTTGCCGCTAATTTTACAGAAGAAGACGGACACAATTGTTAAATACTTCCTTTTTACTTTCTCTTACCCATAGGGTCGAGAAAGTATTGTTTTAGTGTCAAATTTTTGAAAGCGAGTTTCTGTTATATTTACATGTTCTGAGGTCTCCTGAATACGAAAATCATGTTTTTAGCGAATGGTTTGTGTGTCTGTCTTTTATCAGCATAGCTCAAGAACAAATAGTAGCAGAAATTCCAAACTCTGTATTCAAAATGTGTATCATATAGGGATGCTACAGTAAGCTTTTCTTTGAGATGAAGCAAATTGTTCGTGTACAGAGAATCTCAAAAGTATTCAAATACATTACGTCTATGGGGGAAATTGCAGGTAAGTAGAGTTTAACATCTATAGACTGCACTAAACGAAATGAAACGAATATATATTTTTTGTAATAGAGATAGTCAACAGGGAAAAAAATGTGTATGTAGGAGCCTCGCCTCCCCACTGGGGGGTGGGGAAGTACCACCTCAAGGGGAGTAAATTTTCATGATGGGTATCTTTCAAAAGAGCTCGCCAATACCTTTAAAATGAATGGTTGAACCATCGATCAGTGGCGGATTCAGAACTTGACTTTTGGGGGCGGGGGGCTGAGATTTTTCAAAGTGTTATACTAGTCCAATAAAAAAATTTACAATTGCAATATTCAATTTTGAATTTCAGTGTTTTTGGGGGGCTTCAGCCCCATTAGCTCCCCTCCCCCCCCCCCTCCCCTTAAATCCGCCACTGCCATCGATCTGCGATAAGTTATCGATTACTTTTTTACTTTTAACGAAAAAAAAAATTAGAAAAAAAAAATAGTATTTATTTATTTATTTTTAATATTGAGAATAAAATGGACTTTTTTTTTTGAATATTTAGTGTTATATTACTTCTCTAATATGGAAATCGTCTGCCTTATCATAAAAGATAATTTTTTTAAATAATAATTTTAATAAATTATTTTTTAAAAAGAGAAATATTTTTTAATAACCGAATGAAATTCTATATAAATGTAGGTGCATTAATGAAACGGGGGGTTGAGGGGGGCGGTAGCCCCCTCACACAGAACTAATTATCATATAAAACTCTTCCGAAGCCTAATTTGAATTATTTAACATAGGTTTACATAACATCGTTATCTTACCTATTAATCTCCAACCTGTATTTATAGTAATATTTTTCAGGGTAAGAGAAAATCGGGTGAGTGACACATCAGATTATTTAAAATGTTAGACTAGGATTCTGAAGTTGGAAAAATATAGAATATGAAAGGTATATTTTTTTGTTTCTTTTAAATGTACTATTTATGATGTTTTTTGTTATATATATTTATATTTGGTAATACATATATACTGCGTGATCCAAAAGTTACAGAAAAAAATAAATTCGTTATTAAAAAAACACTGCTTGTAGTTTTATGTGATTTTCATTAAGACACTGTAACGTACTGAAAAGCATTTATATATATATATATATATATCCATATTTAAGAAAAATATTAGTTACATTTTTTACCAATATATCTCACTATATTCTCACTATCCTCTCACATTTTAAGCAGATTCTTCGGATTAAATGACGTCATATTACAAATACTGAAACTTGTTTTAGGAATTTCCAATGTTCAATATTTAGCGGTCATTCTAATGAATGACAGCCATTGCATTGAGCATTTATCACATCGTTCAATAAATCCCGGACTAATCCCCAGATAGTGTCACAAATGGACTATTTCTGTGTGGGTAAAGTAAACCTAACTTTGAAGACACACGTTTAAGTTTCATGATATTTCGATCGTTTGTTGCCAATATATCAAAGTTTTAGTAACCCTACATTTGATGTTTTCAAAATGAGGAAAAAAGCTGAATTTCATGAGTTGTTTAATCATTGTTTTGTGATAGGCAAAAATATTGTTGAAATTTAGCAATGGCTTAACAGTTCCAACAGTATATTTGTCCATCAAAAATAAATAAATAAATAAATAAAAAAAAAATTAAAAAAAATGTTTAAGCAACAAACGAAATTCAGCTTTGTCCCTCATTTTGAAAACATGAAACGTAGGGTCACTAAAACTTTGATATCGCGGCAACAAACGATCGAAATATCATGAAACTTTAACATGTATCTTCTGAAAGTTAGGTTTACTTTCCCCACACAGAAATATTTCATTTTCGATGCTATCTAGGGATTAATCCCGGCATTTATTGAGCGATGAGTTATAGCCCTAGTTACGTTGTCGAGTGTACTGCACCACTGTAAAAAGTAAATTTACAATTATAGCTCCACCTTACGAAAAAAAATTAATTTTATTTACTAATAGAACTTTTGTTACCTAAAAAAAAAAAAAAAAAAAAATACTATGTCTTTCTGTGTATATCAGAACAAACCGCATACTGCGGTTATTCAATACATTTTGAATAATAACTTTTTTTATTTTTTCTGTGAGTTTTAGATTACCCGGTATATTTCTCATTTGACACCTAAAAGTTTCAGCAACACTATTTAAAAAAACACTTGTTTCATTGTTAGAATTTTGTTTACTTGGGTAAAGAATATTTTATCATGCTTGGTCTGTTTTCGTTTTACTTGAAATGTTTTTCTGTATAAAGATATTTAATCGTGACACATAAATTCAATATTATAGTTGTAAAAATGTTTTTAAAAACTGGAATGAGATAGAGAATCGAAACATAGAAAGATAGAAAAAGCTGAATTAGTATTGTTTTTTAACATCGCAACACACGTAGGAACAATTTGACACACAAGTGAGAATATATTCTAAATCCGTAGTACAAAATTTCATACGTTTAATTGAGTATAATGTATAAGTAAATATAAATCATAATAATTTATACCGTAACACCTTCGTGTAATTTAATTAGAGAATTTTGGCCTTTAAATAAAGTATTTCTTTTTAATTCGGAAATAGATGTATTCAACTATCGAACTTGTTGAAAAGTATGCATAAAAAATGTAACATTTATGTAATATATATATATATATATATATATATATATATATATATATATTGTACAAATGTAGGAATGTGGAAACTTTAATTTTAAATACAAAAAAGTAACATTAGATGAGCGCAATGCTGCTCCTTGCTAATGTACAATATAAATCTAAATAGAATGAAAAAGAAAAACATCAACATATGTAACTGAAGAGGAGCAAAAGAAAAAATGGAGACAAAAGTATCTAAATGGCAGGGGGGAGTTGTGACCACCCGACTCCGGTTAAACATGTCACAACTCCCGCCTGCCATTTAGATACTTTTGTCTCCATTTTTAACACTTTCCAACAAGGTTGAAAAGTGTTTATGACTTCGGTTTGTCTGTCTGTCTGTCTGTCTGTCTGTCTGTCCGCGCTCTAACTCCCGTAAATATTTATGGAATTTCTTGAAACTGATATATGTTATTCAAGTTCACTATCGGACGGTCCCTATTGAAAATGGAGTTTATACCTCTACTGGTTTGTGTACAGGGACACCCGAAAATATTTCAAAGCATTGTGTTCTATGAGAGGTATTTCTATAAACCATATTTTCATACCTTTACTCTAGACATAGATTAGTGAAATTCAAATATGTTATTCAAGTTCACTATCGCACGTTCCCTGTTGAAAATGGAGTTTGTACCTCTACTGGTTTGTGTACAGGGATACCCGAAAGTATTCCAAAGCATTGTGTTCTATGAGAGGTATTTCTATAAATCATATTTTAATACCTTCACTGTAGACATATCTTAATGAAATTGAAATATGTTATTCAAGTTCACTATTGGATGTTTCCTGTATAAAATGGAGGGAATACCACCATCGGGTTATACACAGGGACACTCAAAAGTATTCCAAAACATTGCGTTCTATGAGTGATATTTCTATAAATCAAATTTTAATAACTTTAGTTTCCACAATATTTAAGGAATGGAAATATGTTGTTTATATGCACAAAAAAATGCTTTGCATACAATATAGCATGTTTAGCATTATATTTACAGGGTGGCACAAAAATATCCAGATAAATTAAGAGCTATTAATAAAAAAATTGCTAGATATGTACTTTCGTTTACGTTAAGCGTTTTTAACACTTTCTAATATTTTTAACACTTTCCAACAAAGTTGAAAAGTATTTATGACTTCGGTTTTTCTGTTTGTCTGTCTGTCCGTCTGCCCGTCCGCTCTCTAACTCCCGTAAATATTTATGGAATTTCTTGAAACTGATATATGTTATTCAAGTTCACTATCGGACGTTCCCTATTGAAAATGGAGTTTATGCCTCTACTAGTTTGTGTACAGGGACACCCGAAAGTATTTCAAAGTATTGTGTTCTATGAGAGGTATTTCTATAAACCATATTTTCATACCTTTAGTGTAGACATATCTGAATGAAATTGAAATATGTTATTCAAGTTCACTATTGGATGTTTCCTGTTTAAAATGGAGGAATTACCACCATCGGTTTATGTACAGGGATACTCAAAATTATTCCAAAACATTGCGTTCTATGAGAGATATTTCTATAAATCAAATTTTAATAACTTTACTTTCCACGAAGTTTTTGGAAATTGAAGTATGTTATTTATATGCACAAAAGAATGCTTTGCAAAGAATATAGCATGATTTGCATTAGATTTACAGGGTGGCACAAAAATATCCAGTTTTATTAAGAGCTATTAATAAACAATTGCTAGAATTGTACTTTCGTTTACGTTAAGCGTTTTTAACACTTTCTAACACTTTTAAGTGTGAATATGATTTCATTTTGTGTATATGCCTGTCCGTCTGTCTGTCTGCCTGTCTGTCTGTCCGAGCTCTAACTCCCGTAAATATTTATGGAATTTCTTGAAACTGATATATGTTATTCAAGTTTACGATCTGATGTTCCCTATTGAAAATAGAGTTTGTACCTCTACTGGTTTTTGTACAGGTACACCCGAAAGTATTTCAAAGCATTATGTCCTATGAGAGGTATTTCGATAAACCATATTTTCTTACTTTTATTGTAGACATATCTCAATTAAATTAAAATATGTTATTCAGATTCCCTATTGGATGTTTCCTGTATAAAATGGAGGAAATACCACAACTGGTTTATGTACAGGGACACTTAAAAGTATTCCAAAGCATTGCGTTCTATGAGAGTTATTTCTATAAATCAAATTTTATTATCTTTACTTTCTACGAAGTTTTAGGAAATTGAAATATGTCATTTATATGCACAAAAGAATGCTTTGCACAGAATATAGCATGGTTATCATTAGATTTACAGGGTGAGACAAAATATTCAGTTATATTAAGAGCTATTAATAAAAAATTGCTAGAATTGTACTCTCGTTTACTTTACGCGTTTTTAACACTTTCTAACATTTTTTAAGTATGAATATGATTTCAATCTCTGTATCTGTCTGACTGTTCTTTCCGTCTGTTTGTCTCTCTGTCTGTTTTACTGCGCTCTAATTCCCGTAAATATTCATGGAATTTCTTTAAATCGATATATTTTATTCAAGTTGACTATCGGATGTTCCCTATTGAAAATGGAGTGAATACCTATTCTGGTTTGTGTACAGGGACAACCAAAAGTATTCGAAAGCATTGTGTTCAATGGGAGGAGTTTCTATAAACCATATTTTAATACCTTTAATGTATAGAAACTTCAATGAAATTTTAACATTTTATTCAATTGCCTATCGGATGTTTCCTATGTAAAGTAGAGTACATTTCTAACTGGTTTGTGTACAGGGGCACTTGAAAGTATTCCGAAGGATTGTGTTGTATGAGAGTTATTTTTATAAACCAAATTTTAATAATTTTATTCTCCACAAAGCTTAATGCAATTGAAATATAATATTCGTATGCACAAAAGAGTGCCTTATATGTAATATAGTATGGTTAGCATTAGATTTACAGGGCCACACAAAAATAATCAGTTACATTAAGAGCTTTAAATGAAAATTTGCTGGAATTGCACTTTTGTTTACATGAGCGTTTTAAAACTTTCTTATAGTTTTAGTGGGAATATGATTTCAATTTGTGCATCTGTCTGTCCGATTGTCTACCTTTCTTTCTGTTTGTCTCCGGCTCCTATCATCCGTGAATATTTTGAGAATTTTTAAAAAATGATACACCTAAGTTCCCTATGGAATGTTCCCTATTTAAAATGCTATTAATTGGTCCTGTACAACTAGTTTGTTTACAGGGACAACAACAACAACATTAAAAAAGACAATGTTTTACGTTTTATGACAGAATTGTTTAAAAGTTATATTTAAAAATCTTTCTGCTATAAAAATCATAGAAACATTGACATGCATTATTAATATTCTAAAATGATGTTGTGTATAGAACATGATATGATTAACTTTCAGATTTACAGGGCTACACTAAAATATTCAGAGAGATTAGTAGCTGTAATTATAATCTGACGGCTGCGTTTTCTTTTGCGTTAAGCCTTTTTAACACTTTCCAAAATGCCTAAGAGTAATTTTAAAATCAATTAGTCTATCTGCATGTTTTTCAGTTGTTCTGTCTGTTGTGTGAAAAAGTAGGCAAAGAATATTAAAAGTTATTCGATACAATTGCGTACAGTTGGAAAGTGTTACTAATCAATGCGTACTGCATGATTTTTCTTTCTTGTTTCTTTTGCTCCTCTTCAGTTACATATGTTGATGTTTTTCTTTTTTATTCTATTTAGATTTATATATATATATACATATATATATATATATATATATATAAATTGTGAATAAATATATTATCACATAGAGTAAAATTAAAGAAAATATACGGAATATAAATTAGTCTAAATATAGATCAAATTTAAATAAATCATGTTATGCTAAGAACTAATTTTCTTGGCTTATTTAATAAAACTTGTTTCTCAAATAGTTTGAATTTACATTTTGAAAGAAATAAATGCATAAACCACCGTGAATGTAATGAAAATAAAATGAAATAAATAAAGTAAAGTGAATTTATATAAAAAATGGTTACTTTCGTTAATATCGATTAAAAATTATTATTATTATGATAACATTAAAATAATAACTACAAGCCAAAACTTGATGTCCCAAGATACTTAAGTGTGCAACTTAAGTCTCTAATGGTTTTAAGTCTCTAACCAGTTTTAAACACCGTAATAACTTAATATATATCCCTATGTTAGATGAGGAGGATAAATGTTTTACAGTAAATTCACGCAACTAACATGCAAATTAAGAAGAATACAACAGAATAATAATGTTACTTCATTTTGCATACATAATTAATCATTTCATAAAACATTTAATACTTTCTGTGTAGAAATCAACTCTTTGGATGTTGTTTATATAATATACCTTAAAAAAAAAAAAAAAAAAAAATCGAAACTACATGCTTATACATGTTTATTTTTCATTTTCAACATATTGTTTATAATTTGAAAGAAAATTTCGTGTAATTTGTAGTGAAAACATAGAATCACGAACGAATTAAAAAAATATGTATGGCTTGATTATGCTATTTCAGCCATCGCCTTTATAAAAGCACCCCACTTTTCATTTTTACTCGTATAAAATTACGCTTCGCCTAATAACGTAAAAATAAAAATATTGCTTTATAATAGTCTATATGGAACAAGTCTAGAATATGGAACAAAAATATTTCGAATAAAAAGGGAGAGGGTAATAAAAATGTAAAAATAACTTCATATATATAAATAATTATAATAATATTAATAATAATTGAATACAAAAAATAAATGTTCCATTAAACATTTGGAGCACTTAAGTAATATTTTCTTTCTCGAAATCAGCAGTTTGGATACTGTTTGCGTAATGTTACATGAACAAACAACTAGAAGTTATATGGCTTATATTTATGGTTAAAAAACATGTTGGTTTCTTATTCATGCCGTATTTCGTATTTACTGTAAGAATATTTGCACACTTTAAATAGATGAAACACAGCCAAAATCATTGTAAAATATCCACTAATTAAGATTTCAGCAGTAACATCTAACTTGATTTTCCTTTGTCAGCCTTTAATAATGTATCAATGTAATATTTATATTCTATTCCCACCCCTATTCAGCTTTGTAATGTTATTCTCTATCTAATCACATAAGTATAACAATCTAACATTTGAAGGGGGGGGGAGATGTATAGTCCTCGCATAGAGGATGGAAACAAAAGAAAGCAAACAGAACTTTATTTGGTAAAAAAATGTTCCATCCTGCAAAATGATACGGAAATTGTGCAAAGCTCTTAACTACATACAAAATAAATAAATAAATAAAAATAAATATAAATATAAATATAAATAAGTAAATAAATAAATGTAAAACCTTACAAGAATATAAAAATCAATCATGCAAGATAATTTCATGACACAAATTAACCAATATTCAAAATACGCATATTCCACAATATGCAAATATAATCTCAAGCTACTTTTTAATCGTACTTCAAGCATGACATATTACGCTGTAAACTAAAATATAAACACAGTACAATGCAAAATTAAAGGGAAAAAAAAAGATTATTGTCATGGAGATATAAAAAGAAAAGTCTTATGTTTCAAATTATTATACGAAATATATGTATACTCCACAGTTTGTAATTAAAATCTTGCAAATGTAATAAATATGTCTTAAAAAGTTTTAAATAAACAATTTATATCTGTATAACAATAAATATGATTCATATTTATTTTACTTTTAAGAGAATACTGAAGTTGAAAAGAATTTGCTCTATTTGTGTAAATATTATTAAAACTTTGCTTGCATAAATCTTATTTAGAATACCTTCAATGAAAAAAAAAAAAAAAAAAGTCAGCAAAATAATTGAAGCGTACATAAACATTTTTCATATTTATTTAGTTTGATCACTAAATTTTACCATCAAATTACTTTTCTTTTATAAACAGATAATTACTAAGATATGACTTAACAAGTATTTACTTTACAAACTAGTGTTAGGTGCACATCTTTTAAATACGAATTATTGCTAATCACTTCAATAATTTTGTTGCCGACTGTAGACAGTCAAAGTTGATTAGCTCATTCGTCACAGAGTTCATTCATACTAAGGATCCTAGAAAAGGGAGCTGTCTCACAACTCTATATGCTGCTCACTGCTCTTGTCTTTTTTTTGTTTATATCAAACAAATTTTTGAAATTACAGGTGATTGTTCAACTATTAGTTGTTCTAATCATTCATAGATACTATTTTGAACGGCACAATTTTGAAAAAATATAAAAAGAATAAAAAACTTAGTTTCGGTTTGGGCAATGTTTTCAATGTGAGTCGGCCTGTATTTATAGGGGTTCTTATTCCTACAATTATAGAGAAAGCTCAAAACTAAAATAAATAAATAAATGAAAATTTATTGTTAAAATAGGATACCGCATACATATATAACTGGATATATGTGGTGCAACTTGTTTTTATTTTTAACGTGCTTCCTTCGAAAGTATAAATATTCCCTTCAGTGAAGGATTAAAATTGTGATGGCATGTCTCCTGACCATCGCTAAGGGTGAGTCCCAGACCATCTCCAATTGCCCATTGCGCAGCACCAGTGCGATGCAAAAATACCATCCAAACAAAAGTATTAATGAGTCGTGTGACTTGAGTTATTCGAATTATATATTTATCTATTAATAGAAAGATATTCTCTTCGTAATGGCTCTCTTTTTCTGCGCATGCTGAAAAGATAGGTTTTTGGAATAAAAATCTAATCTTGTGTTTAATTATATATGGTATATATAAAAAAATTTGAATTTAAAAGAATAATTAAAAGGGAAATAAAGAAAATACTCTATAATAATTTTCTAAATAAATAAATAAATAAATAAATAAATAAATAAAAATAAAATAAAATAAAAATCGATGACCAATAGCTAAGATAAAATTCACTTAACTTAGAAAAGTGAGATAATCTTATATAACGATAATCTTACTGATTATAGCTACAGTAAGCAATATTTATAAGCTTAATTACACATTTATGTTCAATAAAACTTTTCAGACTTTTAAAAACGTTTATTGTAAAGTATGTTCGATATTTTTTTACATTTCAAGCAGTTTAGAGGAGACAATTTTTCTCGTTCTTGTGCATTTAAACATCTCCCTTGAGAAGAATATTAGTCGAAAATAGATTAAAATTAGAAAACTTTCGGAAGTCCCAGATGCCACTTTTACAAAAGAATACGGATACAAACGTTAAGTAATTCTGTCTTAAAAAAAAAAAAAAATAGACTAGGATTCTGAAGTTGCAAAATTTAGAATAAAATTATATTTCTTCATTTCTTCTAAATTCTGTTTTTACCATGTTTCAGCTAATGTATATTTATACTCTTTGATATGCATATGTTTCTCATTGAACTATTGAATAACATTATTATTATTATTTATTTATTTATTTTTTCTATTTCAGAATTATGAAAATTCTATCATCATTCATTTCCTCTCTTTTATACACTATAAGTATATTTTCAAAATTTTATTTTCTTGGGTAAAAAAATTCTCTCATCCTAGTTCTCCCTGAACTATTTTTCAATATTTCAATATTTAATTTTGACACATAAAGATAAAATATTAAGTACTTAAAAGCACATTAAACTAGTTGGCATAGGTGGACTCTGCTCAGTTTCCCATCATATGTATGTTCTTATAAATTTCTAGTGCAGGGCATATTATAATAATGTTAAGAGAAATGAATTTTATCAAACGAATGCCACAGTGATAGAATGAAATCCTGATGCAATAGGATACCCACCATTCAGTTCAATATATTTATCTTATTCTAATCAATTAATTTATTTTATTGGGGTCAATTTAGTAGTTTAGTTTTCATGCTAAACTACTAGTTTTTCTGCTACTATTTTCATTGTAACAATTCCCGAAATGCATATTTATGTGGAATATAGCCCAATTTTGCTATGTTGATAAAATCTTAAATTTCGAATAACTAACGAAATTTTCCCATTAGAATATTTGTAGTAAATGATGTTCAAACAAGTATCATAAATGTTATTCTGAAGTTGTTCGATATATTTTTGATCCTTAAACAGATGTTTATGCTCTATTTTAGCCCATTTCTGCCATGTTAATTAAATCGTAAATTCCAAATAACTTACGAAATTTTTATATTAAGAAAGTCTTAGTCTGGGATGTTCATGTCAGCATCCTAAATAATATTTTAAAAGTATTCTGACATTTTTACGATGAAAATATCCCTCAAAATGGACGTTTATACGAAAATTTGCCCTATTCTGCCATATTAAGTAAATCGTAAATTTTGAATGACTTACGAAATAGTTAAGTTGAAAAATTCAAAAATCAAGGATGTTTGTGCCAGTATCTTATATAATATTTTAAAAGTAGTCTGCCATCTATAGAATGAAAAATCGACGTTTATGCGAGATTTTGAAGTATTCTGCCATGTTACGAAATTCGTAAATTTCGAATAATTTGCGAAATTCACAGTGTAGCACGTTTATAGTTTATGATGTTTATCTCCGCATCAAAACTGACATTTAAAAGCTGTTCTTACTTCTTTACGATAAAAATATTTCTTTTTATACACGTTTAGGTGAAAATTTGCCCTAATCTTCCATGTTGAGAAATTTGTAAATTTCGAATAACTTCTGAAGTTTTTTAATTAGAATGTTGCAAATGATATGTTGAAAATCAATAGAGTTCTTGCCAGTGTCATATATAATATTTTAAATCGGATCCGACACCTCTGCGATCATTTGCTCGTGAGATATCTTGTACACAGGCTAACATACTAACGGACTAACGGACTAACACACTAACGGACTAATGTACTAACACATTAACGGACTAACAAACTAACAGACACCCTACAGACGGGCACCATACAAATTTTGTCATATTCGGATTCCTCATACCTGAAAACGTGTAAAAAGTCAAAAAACCGAGGTCGAAAATTTTCTTGATTACCTAAGATACCCATACCTATAGTACGATGGGGAACAAAAATTGTTGTGGAATCATGGAGAATGAAAATTTAGAAAGACAGTAAAAGCTACATAGTAACTATTTTGAACATCTTATCATGCATACACTGACAATATATATATATATATATACCGCCTTCCTCTAGACAGAATGAGTGACCATTTTCTAAATCCGTTGACTAGAAATACAAATTTCCGAGCTATGCTCATAAGGCACGTCAATAAACTGAATCAACGAAATTATCAAGAATTTCTAGTGTACGCATTTCTAGACGGTGAAACAATATTCTGAATATTCTGAATCTTTTGCAATGTGAGAAGCTCTTGCTTGATTTTCTAGAATTGGGTAATAAAACAAGATTATAATTGCTGAAACCCGCATCTTGTAGTCTCATTTATTTGCAGAGATTTTAAATAATTTTGCCCTCGACAATAATGTAAACGCTCTAGAATTCTAATAGGGGCTTCTAGAACTCGCTTTCCAAGGGGACTAGAATTTATAAGGATGGCATGCAACTGTTTTTTCTAAAGCTGCAATTTAGATTCTAGATGTCAGTTACCGAATTTTTTCCCAGTGCAATAACAATTTATTCTATAAGAGATGATATATGTATTGCTGCAGCACGAAACTTCATATGTTCAATAGATGTCCAACAATACATTTATATTTCTATTAGTTAAAAATTAAATACCACAAAAGAACTGTCGCTTGATTTTTAGTTTTAAGTATACGGTTTGATTAATAAACGAAATAGTTAATAGTTAATTGCTTTAACGCGCATTAGAAAACTTTCTGCGTATATGGATACGCTGAAAGCCTGCGCGACTATAAATATTTTATTTTGTAAAGTTCGTGAGTTATTAGAATTTGACGATTTACTTAACATAGGAGCACAGGGCTAATTTTTGCATACACTAATATCATGAGGATTATATTCTAAGTAAATAATTCATTTTAGTTGTAAAATATCATTTACGATTTGTTAAGAAGTATACTGAATATCCATGTTCTATTTTAAAGGCAATATTTTATTCTATTTTAATATGAATATTCTATTTTGAGTATTTTGAGTTATTCGAAGATAAAAAGCTTTATATTACGGTGCAAAATGTTAATTTTTAGTTAATGTTAATTTTAATTTTATCTAGTTAATTTTTTTAAAAACTAAATCAACGTAAAATTTAGGTATTCATGAGTTTTAACTCATTTAAGAAAAATATATTTAAATTTTATTATGACAGCATGCGATATATGATACATTTTCAATAAGTTAAAATTTCATATATGTTTTTATCCAGAAAAAAATATATTATGACTTTTACATTAAAAAAAAAAAAAAAAAAAAAAAAGTGCAAACAGCTGATTATAATAGGCAAATTAAAAAAGACATGGGTATCAATCATTTTCACTAATATTTTCTAACAACTTTCCCTATCCTTTTTTATATCACAAAAATGTGTGATATAGAATTTTTTATGATAGATGTGATAGGAAATCTCCTACTTCAGTGCGACTTACAGAACTTTCGCATAGGAATTATGCATAACACATTTTCTCAAATCTTCCAGTTTCGAAAATTATGCATTTTCCTAAATAACGTATAACATATTTTCTTTTAATAAGTACCTATTTTATGGCGTATAAATCGCAGGTCTTATAAATAATTTTCTCACAATATATATATATATATATACACTGCATAAAAAAAGTAGACGGACACTTACTTGTAATGTTTTAAAGCCGTTTATTTCTTTAATTAGAGATATGAGGTTCATTTCTCTAATATAATTATATTCTTGTGACATCATATATTATTATTTTTTGGATATAGATTCAATCCTTTTGAACTATGTAGTGGAAAAATTCAGGAAACCAAAATGGTGCATATTTGCACTGTAATTTTTCTTAAAAAAAGTAGACGGACACATCTTGTTTCTCTAAAATAAAACGTTTTTAGTAAGGACATCGTTTTACATTTGCAAGTTCGTATACTCTGTTGGGCATCGAATCAACGAGATTCTGAATCTTTTCTTGGCAGAAAATTTCCCAAATGTTTGTAAGAGCTTCTTTGAGCTGGTGAATTGATTCATACTGGCGTCGACCCTCATAAATTTTATGAACAAGTATAGCCCAAATGTTTTCTACAGGATTCATATCCGGACTCTTGGCTGGCCAGGGTAAAGCAATGAAGTTGTTCTCATGAAACCATTTTTTAACGTTGTTAGCGGTGTGTATTGGCGCTCCATGTTGTTGGAAAATACAGTTTTCTCCTCCAAGATCACATGCAAATGGCAAAAGCTCACTGCTTAGTGTTTCAATATAATCTTTGTGAGTCTGCTTCTTACTTAGGAGCACTAAATCTGTCCTTCAACCATAGCCAACAGCTAGCCACACCATCATGCCACCAACAACAACTTACCGAGTAGAGTACACTTCGTCTTCTTTCTCCAAACTGTGCGAATAATATTGGTATTCATCTGGGCCGTCTAAATTAAATTTTTTCTCATCTGAAAAAAACTACAGATATTCATTCTGTAGTCGAAGACATATGGTTTTGAGTCCACTGTAGGCGGTCTGTCACGTGGTGATCCTTCCAGCATGGATGATGTTTTCTTTTCTTATATTAAAAGAGCTCTGAGAGCTTAATGTAGTTATAAATTCTCTGAGAAGTTACGTTAGTAATTCCCATGCTTATTCGAACTCTGGGAATTGATGCTCCAGTTTTTTTCAGCTCAGTAAAAATTTTTCTTCGGTCTCTAAGCGAAAGTTTCTTTGGCCGGCCACTCCTTTTCTTTACGCCATGGACTTCAGGAGCACGTAAAAAATCGCTGATGCTACTTTTGCTTATTAGAAGTAACCTACTAATTTCTCTGACTCCTTTATTAACATTTTTCAGAGCTATAATCTGTCCTTCCTGGTAATCTGTTAGAGGAATTCCTCGTGGCATGGCGCATTCATCTCCAAGAAATTTAACTACGTAAAACCATCTTGTCAAGCACGTTCGCAATTGGCAAAATGCCAAATTTACATGTCCATGGAAAATTGGTATTCCACAAGAAACACCCACTTAGATAATTGCAGTTTTTGACCAGTGTCCGTCTACTTTAATATATATATATATATATATATATATATATATATATATATATATATATATATATATTGTGCAAATGTATATATTTTCTCTTTTCTGCATTTCCCTACATTAAAATTATAAATAATTGAATATTTTTATTTGTCTGTCAAAAATATGAAGATTGATAAGTATAAACATGTTAAAGAATTTCCTCTTAAACAAAGATGGGGTTCCAAAAAACTGTAAAGAAGTGTCCGTCTACTTTTTTTATGCAGTGTATATATATATATATATATATTAATTACTTATTAATAAAAGTGTATTTGTATAAAAAAAGGCGCCAACGGCAGCACTAAAAATTATACAAAAATATATAATTTTGAAAATATGTAGAAACTTGAAGACAAGTGGGAGTGGATAACAAGAAAAAACGTTAAAAAAAGTAACGAATTATAGTAACGAAGAACAATTGTAAAAACAACACTACATGCGAAAAACACCCTTCCGCTTCCTCTTCAGTGAGTGGGAGCAGCAGAACATACAATAAATTAAATTGAAAGAGGCCTGACATGTTTCGGAAACATGGCGAAACTTATCCAAATCCCTTCAAGTAAATCCCCTGTTCCCGAGCTTCATAAGTGGGGTATCAATAATGTCCCTTGTAATAATTGTGATTTATCTTATATTGGTCAAACAAAAAGAAATCTTGAATGCCGTTTACGTGAACATTCTCGGTATGTTGTTAATCAAGAAATTTCTAAATCTTCTATTGTGAAGCACAGTTGGGAATTTGATCATAGTTTTAATTTTAAGAGTGCCAAAATTATCTTTCTTGCCAAACGCGTTTCCGAACTAGATTTTTTAGAAAATGTAGCTATCTACCTTAATCGTGATAAAATTGTCACTGAAAAATCTGATTCCACTTTGTTGTCTACAGCCTGGAAAAATTTGTTTAATTCGATTAAATATTTTTCTTCTTTATGTTTATAACATAATAATAGTTATAATAAATTAATTCTATTTAAATAAATATATAAAAATAATAATAATAAAAATAAATTTTATTAAATTTACTTATTAGTATAATATTAAATAAATAAATAAATAAATAAATTAATTAATTAAAAAATAAGATAAAATTAATTGTTTATTCCTTCCCTCCCTCCTTTTGTTTTTGTGTGTGCATGTGTGTTCCTCTCTGATTGGTCCTGCATGATGCTATTGGTTGTTTGTTTTGCTCCTCCCCCTCTGGATTTTCCCCTGCTTTCAGTCTTGCTTTTGCCTCCAAGGCAGTAGCACGTGTTTTTTTTGCACCCAATGAAGGAAGGCTACGTCCTTTTGAAACAGGTTGTGCTGGCTTAAAATTTATGGTGTGTGAAGAAGTCTTATTGTCTATTTATCGTTTGTTTACCAGTTTTGCATTTAGTTTTACTGATATAAAAGTTTTGTTTTAAAATTATGTTTACAAAGAAAAATAATTTTTATAAAATAATATATTTTCTATTCTATCAGTATATTTTGTTGAATTTTATATTTTTGAAACGTAAGTGTTTTTATTTTGCTATGCTGCAACTAATTTTAGTAAGCATAAAAATTATTAATTCGCTACAATAATTTTCAGCGTTCTTTAAAATAAGAAATTAGAAACTTTAAACTTCGTAATTTGTTAGAAGTTGTGCTATTCATGATCATATAAATATGATATACTTCAAATATTTACGGGAAGTTAAAATTGCTACCTTGGGAGCAATAAGATGCTAATGAGATAGGTATTTTCCTAGTATCAAATAATAAACTTGGTGATTTATCTAAACTGCCTGAGTAAAATTTATTCATGCTTCTAAGGTAACCACAGACTGCATGTATGATTAAACATTATATCTTTCAAAAGAAAAATCGAAAGATGTTGTATTTTTTAAATTGAAAATTCCGACATTATTTAGATGCAATACAAATAACTACATACACAAGAATTTATATATACGTTAATCGTTTATTTCATCATTCTCATGATTCATTCTCATATTAAATTTCACTGTAGTGTATATATCTTTAATGTAAGTATCACAAAATAAACCCAGAATGTTAATTTTATTTAATTCTGATTCGAATTTAGTAAAATAAAAATTATTTAAATATGAATAGAACTAAACAGAAAACATTGTTTATTAATCTATAGGATGTAGCATTCATTATGAGATTTTAATTCATTTTGTTTTATATTTTAACTACAAATGAAAAGAAAGAAAAAGAAAAAAAAACACATCGTAAAAGAATACGAAACACTTCAAAATATCACAGTAATTCGTTACATGATTTTTGACAAAATTTACCATAATACCTGTCAAAATCAGTATGTATTAGGCTGACATACGGAGCAATGAAATTGGCGTTGTTTGTAGGATAGAGTGTTGCGATGAAATCTGTCAGAAAATATTAAACGAGCACCTTATTAGGTCAAAAGTTATTGACCAAACTTAAATTTCGTTTGGAAGAACACGTGGGTTCCATTCAACCAGCAAATCAGCTATTGTTAAATACCGATTGGAGAGTATTCAGTAAAAATAAAACTTAAAACCCTAAATGTATGTATGGACTCAATTTAAAGGAACTTTCTAGATTTATTAAAAAAAAAAAAAAGAAAAAAAAGATGCATATATTTTGTTAATTCTACTTGCCCAGAACCGTATGACTGATTGTTGAAAACCTTATAAAATATCCATTTTATCTTAAATTTTAATTTGAGTAGTCAATAAATAATTTTTAAAAGAATTATTGGCTAATTCTTCTAATTTCTTGCAATTCTGTTGACCAGTTATTTCGTTACTACAATTTGATTGTCGTATATATTTAGAAGCTGAAAATTTTCTGCCTGTTTAAAATTGCTTACGGCATGTATAAAGCTAGAAAAGCAGTAGTATTCGAATTTAACTTATTACGCTTAGAATTAAAACGTAAATGAATTTTAAAATTATTTTTTTTTTACAAAGCTCTAATTCTCTGATAATATAAATTAGGAATAGTAATTAAAATTTACTTATTAAAGTACCGATTCATTTTGTGTTATGCATAATAAATCCATAGAATATATGGTTAATGCAAATAAAATTTTGTGCAATTGTCTGGTCCTGTATATTGAAAGGGGACTACTTGGCGCTAGATAAATAAACACAGAAAAAATCAGTAACATCTTGAAAGCCAAAGGAAATAATTAAGTAGCAGACAGCTTTTTCGGTAGCATGTAGCATACCGACATCAGTGGATAAAGAAGTGAAACAAAAATGCTCCTATATATAAGAGATGAATGGGATTTTATGACAGTTTTATTAGACAAATGAATTAGGCAGATTGTAAAAGATTAGCCAATAGGAAGTTTAGAAATGGCTCTCGTGAAAAATGTAGAAAAAATTAAGAGAGCGTGGATCGAATCAATCCACTATTGTATAGCCAAGAGTATATATTTTTCTGAATTGGAGATTGAAGTAGATTGAACGTAAATTTTAAGAATGACATAACAATTTTAACTAATAAAATTGTAAGAAGAAATAATTACGTTTTGTTACATAATTACAAAGTAAAATAACAATAAAAAGTTATTTACAATAAATCCTTAATCAATAGTGTTTCGTACGAAAACTATAATTACTGGTAATAATATTGGATTATTCCCTCTGAATTTCAAATCTTACATATCTAAAGCTTTGTTCCAGAGAATGGTTTATAATTAGTATTCTTGGTCGTATGAAACATACATATATAAAACATATATGTATTCTTCATACGACAATACATATAAGTATTCATATATATACATCTATATATATAAATATATATAGATATCTATTAACAGGAATTTTATAAATTTATAAGTTCAACAGATTAGATGTAGGAATTTATAAATGTAGAAATATATAAACAAATTTCAGTGTATTTTCGGGTTTTATTTCATTCACTTGTTTATATATTTCTACATTTATAAATTCCTATAAATATATATATATATATATAGATGTATATATATGACAACTCTTGATTTGTTGGATTTTAATAATGTTATGCTGATGTGTAACTACTGAAACCTCCAGCCTTTGATGAAATTATTGTTGTAATTTTTGGTTAATCTATAATCAGGCACACAATGTTTTTTTCACGAGCAAATTCATTTTTTAAATGTTACTACGCACAACACTGCCAAAGATCTCGTTATAGATCTCGGGAGAAACTAGACAAAACTATTCATCTTAAAAAGAAAGAAAGAAAGAATAAAGAAATAACAGTTACCATCAGAAAGTATGTACAAATTATTAGGATTTCGTTGAGTAATAAACTTGTTTGTTGTACAATTTTTTGCAGGTACGCTCGCTGGATGATTAAAGAAATTGTTCAATATAAAAGTTATTTAATTTATGTTTAATCCATTATTAAAATATGCTTAAATTAAAAATATAAAACGTTAAAAACACCAAAAATATTTATATAAATATATTTTGGCATTTCACAGAAATCCCTTTTAGTTTTATTATTATTTTATTTTATTTTTTATTTTTTTAGATTTTTGGTTTTGTTTGAGGAAAATAAATCTCATAAAATGTAAATATTTTATTCGACTTTGTGTAAACATTTTAAACAGTACAGCATTATTTATTTTCCACATTTTCTAGCAATTCTGCAATCCCACTGAGAGTAATTTTGTAGACTGACAGTGAAATATATAAATAAAGATATGTATATTCACCATTTCAACTTTTTGAAAAATGAGTGTAAAAAAAAAAAAAAAAAGCTTTAATAAATGTATATATATTTCATACAAAATACTTTGTAACTCCAAGTTTTTTAAATGAAAAAGAATAAAATAAGAGAAAAATTTAATCTGTTTCAGTTTTTATGGCAAGTTTTCTTTATTAGTGTTTTTTTTTCTTCACACGTAGGTACGTATTATTTAATTTCATCTTATATATATATATATATATATATATATATATATATATATATATATATATTAAAAAAAAAAAAAAAAAAAAAAAAAAAAGATAAATTTCATTTTCAATACAAAGTTTGAAATTTAAAATAATTAATGTATTTTCTTATTTTTTGTATAGGTAAGGAAAAAAATGCATATGTTTTAAAATTTAAATTAAACGCAAAATAAAGATGCAGATAAAAAATTTATTGGTTGTACGTTCTTATACATATAAAAATTTTAAGATGATAGCAAGTACGTTTTAAGCATACGTATGCAATTAATGCTAAATACCCTATCTAGTATATATATATATATAATATATGTATATATATAGTGTAAGCCAATACTCACACCCTATTCCCCGTAACTTGGGAAAGTATCGGGCTTTCCGAAAATTGTAAAACGCGTGTTCAATCAAATTGGGGAGGATTTCGTTTAATTAAAAATAAAATTAATTAATTAATAAATAAAAACAAAAATAATTTCTAGGTACTTGTGGGTAGGGCATTTAGGGAAGAAATCTTTAAATTTTCAAATGGGAAAAGGGCGGTTATTAATTCAATGGCTATGGCTTTTTTAGAAAAATATTTTGTCCTGCTATTAACGCTTAAGACGTTATGACGATTAAATTTTCCCTTAAAGTTCGCCTCCCCTTCTAACTGTATCTGGAGAACACTTTGAAAATACTGAAAAAAAAAAAAAGAAAAAAAAAGAACGAAAGAAAAAAACTTAATCAATTTGAGGGGACTCCGTTTGGTTTTGAACAATTGGGGAAGGAGGTAAATACAGTTGTTATAACTGAGCCATTTTCAATTTCAGTGTATAAATATGTTTATTCTTTATCCTCTATTTTTTGTAAGTTCACGTACGGAACAATATGTCAAAGAAAAAAAAAAAAAGAGTTAAATGAATTTAATTTAACTTGAGTTTGGCTGTGAGATGTTTAGAAAATACAAATTCTAAGTTATTAGCTAAGAACATGTACAAAAAATATGAAAATATATTTATGGACTGGTTGAATGAGGAGATCATAGAACAAGTTCCTGCTACCAAAGTGAACTCTTATGGCAATTACTTTCCTCATCACCCAGTTATTAAAGAGACCAGTAGTACAACACCTATCCGTCCGGTTTTGGATGCTTCAGCAAAGTTGGCTAACCATCCATCTTTAAATCAGTGTCTGCAGTGTGGCCCAAATTTGATTGAGCTTATTCCAGATATTTTCCTACGTTTCAGAGAAAGAAAATTCAATGTAACCGCTGATATTAGAAAAGCGTTTCTTCAAATTAGCATTTGCGAAAAGGATAGAGATTTTCTGCGATTTCTATGGTGGAAAGATCTAAAAGAGAAGAAACTTAAAGTATTTAGGCATGCACGAGTCGTTTTCGGTGTAAAGTGTAGCCCTTTTCTTTTATCATCAGTAATTGAATATCACATCAAAAATAGTGCAAGTTTTGAGGAAAATTTCAAGCAAAGGCATAGATAGGTGTAGATAATGTCGCCACTAGTGTGCACAGTGAAGAAGATCTAAAGAAATTTATCTCGGACTCAAAGAAAATAATGGCAAATGGTGGTTTTGATTTAAGACAGTGGGAATACACTGGTGATCACGATGAAACGTCGAACCAGAAGGAAACTCAAGTATTGGGTCTGATTTGGGATAATGTTTCCGATACATTAAAAGTCAACATGAAGTGGCTAAACGATTTCAACACAGAAAGGATTACCAAGCAAAGTATGTTATCGGCAGTTCATAAGATTTTTGATCCTTTTGGTTTTACTGCCCCGGTGATGCTTTATCCTAAATTGATGTTACAGAAAGCTTTGAAATTAGGTATTAATAGGGATGACGAAATAACTGGTGAATTACAAAAAGAATTCCTATTATGGTTCCAAGAACTTAAATATTTAAATGATGTTAAGATACCAAGATATATCCAGATCACTCCAGAAAACTTACATGCATGCACAATTCATGCTTTCGTTGATGGAAGTAAAGATGCTTACGCAGCAGTAGTATTCTTGAGGATAGAAAATAAAGATCAAGGGGAAATAATTATGCTTGCTGCCAAGTGCCGAGTTGCGCCTTTAAAGAATACGACTGTACCAAGAATGGAGCTATTAGCAGCTACTATTGGCGCTCGTTTGGCGAAAACTGTTGTAGATGCTTTGGGTTGGCAGGAATGAAGAGATATTACTGGAGCGATTCCTCAACAGTGCTTGCTTGGATATCAAGAAATGAGAGCTGGTCTGTGTTTGTCTGAAATCGGGTTCAAGAGATTCAGAAATTAAGCAGTCCTTCATCATGGAAACATATACCAAGTGAGAAGAATCCAGCATACTTGCCGTCTAGAGGCTGTAAGGCTAAGCAATAACTTTCATCAGATGGTGGGAGGGCCCACATTGGATGAAAGATTCAGCACAATTTAGAAACCACATGAACACTTCCGCTGAAGATTGGAAAGAGGAAGAAATTCAGAAAGAAAGGTCAAAGTCTACTTGTATGTTGACGAAACCTGAATTTCCATCCAACAATAACTGGTATTACTGCTACTTTTCAAGTTATTAAAAAATCATACGTTTAGTTGCTTGGATTCTTTCGCTTTAAGCATAACTGTTTAAATCCTGATAAGAGGAGTAAAGGCGAATTGACGGTTACTGAATTTCGGGAAGCTGAGCTAAAAAGAATCTTTCTCTTCGGAAAGTGATGAAAGATTGAAGACTTTACAAACCTGTAAGGATGAGCAAGATGTCATTCGTTTGAAAACTAAAATAACTTACAGGAAAGATAGTGAAGATTTTCTCCATCCCATAATTCTCCCTTCAAAACATGAAGCTGTTAAGCGACTTATTTTTTATATTCATGTAAAGAACTGTCATGCGGGGTTACAAATCCTCTTAAATTTGCTTAGAGAAAGGTATTGGATCCTCAACGGAAGAAAGAGTGTAAAGCTTGTGTTAGCCAGCTGTGTGATTTGTAAAAGGTTTAATTCAAGGGCTTTATGGACATCTAGTGTTCCTCTACCTGAAAACAGAGTAAAATATACTGCCGTATTTCAAATTACAGGCATAGATATGGCTGGTCCTTTGTATCTTAAGAACGATAAGAAGAGTTGGGTTTTGATTTTCACATGTGCTATATATAGAGCTGTTCATCTAGAGCTAGTGACCTCTGCTTCAACAGATGCATTTCTGATGGGTTTGAGAAGGTTTGTGGCTCGCAGAGGAAGTAAATCTCTATTTTCTAATGTGATAACGGAACAAATTTTGTTGGCGTAGCTAATTTATTGAGAAGCTTAGATTGGCAACGTATACAAAAATATGGGTCTGTCAACTCCATAGACTGGAAGTTTAACCCACCAACGGCGGCGTGGTGGGGTGACTTCTGGGAGAGGCTGATTAGGGTAATAAAAGAACTTCTTAAAAGAGTCTTAGGACGCGCCTGTCTTACGTACGAAGAAATGAAAACTCTTTTAGCTGATGTTGAAATTGTAGTGAATTCAAGGCCTCTAACATATCTTTCTGAAGATGCGATTGTAAAGCCTATCTCCCCATCTATGTTTCTTCAAGATGTTCACGAAATTCAGCTTCCAGATGTTGATGCAGTTGAACAAGATTCTTTAACAAAGAGGCTCAGATACAGGCAATCCCTACTCAGAGCTTTGAGAGATCGATTCAGATCCGAATATTTGGGTGCTCTCATACAGCGAGCAAATAGAAAACAGCCAGAAAAGGGTATCGCTGTCGGAGATATTGTATTAATTGGATCTGACAACAAGAAACGAATCCACTGGCAACTAGGCCGTATCACAGAACTTATTCCTGGAAAAGATAAGAAAGTTCGACTTGTAAAGGTTCCAACTTCGCAACATGAACTTTTACGACCTATTGAAAGATTATATCCTTTAGAAGTAACATCATTAAATAATAGTTCAAAACTGAAAGAAGCATACCATTCAAAGGAAACCTCTACTCAAACTGTTAAACCCGTTGTAACTTCAGAAGAGGAACCAGACAGATATAGCAGGACGGGAAGGAGAATTAAAGTCCCTGAAAGACTAATGTATTGAGAACTACACCTGCAACATTTGGTTTTGATTATAACCTATAACCAAAAGATGGGAGGATGTTATAACTGAGCCATTTTCAATTTCAGTGTATAAATTTGTTTATTATTTATCCTCTATTTTTTGTAACTTCACGTGCTGAACAATATGTCAAAGAAAAAAAGAGTTAAATGAATTTAATGTTTTAATTTTTTTGTAAAATATGAGCGCGTGCTATCTTCAAAAATTTGTTAAAAATGTAAAGATTATATGGTGCGTGTGGCATCCATAGTTTTGTTTCTTTTTTACTCAAGAAATAGAATAGAATAAAGTTAGCAACGATGTTAGTTGCATTTTTTCATAAAGTTTGAATTTTTAATTTTAGTGAACTACTTTTTACCGTAGGAATAATTTTCTTATGTTTAATGTTATAGGGAATTATTATACGAACACAAGAGATGCTAGTTTAATATTATTAAGTGTAAATAAGAAGTATTGGCGTCCGCTTTTATACAGTTTAATTTAGTAAGAGAAAATCTAGGAATTTGCGGTGCTTATTCCGTTGCTTTACAACAGCCATAAAGGGGAAGGGGGATATTAAAATTACAAACGGAAAGGAGTTCTTTGTAAACACGATGGAAGTGTCTTCTGAAAATATACATTTTAAGAATATGTTTTTTCTTATTGCTAATTTTAAAGATATTGTATCTTATTAACCCGTATTTCACAATCGTCCTAAAAATAGAACGCCATGCATAAGTGGTATTTGTATAAATTCTTTTGAATATTTTAATTCAAATTAAAGGCGATATGTTATTTAAAAGCCCAATAAATGCATATGTGTCTTTATCGTTAGTTTAAATTAACGCTTAATATATATATATATATTTTAATTTTTAACATGACGATTCTTGAAGATTTATTCATTACATTTTCAACGCATTATTACACAAAAAGCTTTTACGTTCAAGAATAACGGACACATAAATTTATTGAGGTAATATTCTACACTTTTGTACTGGGAGGCAATTATATATACATATATATACATATATATAGATTGCCTGTTTTCTTTATATTTCCGACTGTCCTAAACCATTATCCTATCTTTTAGGACAGCCTGTACCTAATAAGCTAAGGAAAGGTTGGTAAATGTTTTGATTTTGTGCGTGTACATTGGCCTAAAGAAATATGTATCTAAGATTTTATAAAGAAAAAAAATATTTTTTCAATGCTTGGTATTATATGTGTTAAATATTTCATAAAAAGTTCCACCCTTTTTAACACGCTTTTATTAGCTTCACCTGTATGTATGTATGTTTGTATGTTTGTAACCACTCTGGGAGCAAACAAAAAATCTATATTGTAAAAAAATACTTCTCGTGCGTGAACGCCGTGGCTGCGAGGTAAAGAGCCGCGCTACGAACCTAAGGGTCTAGCGTTCGATCCCAGTCAGGGGGATTTAAAAAAAAATGGTTTTTGTTTAATTCTAAATTATTTTAATTAAATATTTAAATGTATGTATATATTATGGTGTGTCACTCACGCGATTTTCTCTTACCCTGCACTTAAGTACTAAGATAGATATTTTGTGCTTTTTAGTTCACATTTCTATAAAAGCGTGTTCGTTAATTTTTTAAAACTATAATATTATTCTTATACTTCTGGAACAAGTCAGAATTTCTTAAATATGTTTTAAAGGAAGAAAGAAAAAAAAACACATTCCATTAATTTAAAGATAATCTAGTTTGATTAAAATAAATATATGAAGGGGCTGTGTGGGTATAAGCAACACCTCCTGTAATAATGCCTCCGAGCTTGAGCTCTATGTCGTGGAAGATCGGCCGATTTTATCCAATCAATACTTCCTACGATACATGTTGTATCGTGGGGATTGGATGAAATCGGAAGATCTTCCGTGACGTAGAGGCATTATTACAGGTGGTGTTGGTATAAGGGGATTCTGTCAGGGTAAACTTTAAAATTATGAATGAGGGTGTGATGTGATTGTTAGCTCGTAAACAAATCGTCTAAGAGACTCATATTAAATCTGACATATTTTAAAATTTTCAGAATTTCTGTGAATTTTCATAGATATGGAGATTAAGGTAGGACTTTCAGATAAAAACGTTTTATCATCCCCAAATTCTTTAAAAAGTATCATATTAATTTTTTTAACATGCTTTATTAACTTGATATGATGTAACTATTAATGTATGTAACGGAATCTTGCAATTCCATTTTAGAACACTTCTGTTCTTTCCACTGACCTGAAATTTTGTACACGACTTCATAGTCGATGACAATTCTACTTGCAAGTGTTTTTAGGCTCCTATCCCATGAAGGGCAGGTTCTAGGGAGAAAAAAATCTATATATATATAATTGTATTATATAATCTATATATATATTATTGTGGCACAGGATTTGTCCGTATTTGTATAACGTTGAGTGGCAACAATTAATTGATATATATATATATATATATATATATATATATTATAAGATGTAAATATTATAGTGTTACACTCACAAGACTTTTTCTTACCCTGTAATTCTATAAAGATAGATATTTTGTGCTTTTTAGTTCACATTTCAATAAAAGCGCGTTCTTTAATTTTTTAAATGTACAGAGTGTCCTAAAAGTTCCAGTACTGACGCTGATGTATTTTTTATTTACAAAACAACAAACCTTAAAACGATCATTTTTATGCTAATGATAAAAGGCACATTTAAAATATCGTCGAACAAATACAGAACTTTCATTCATAATAAATGTTCAAAATGTCCACCCTTTTCTAGAAGGCAAAGCTGAATTCGTTTGCGCATGTGTTTAGAAACGCGTTTTAACTTGCTGGGAGTGAATTCTTGTAGAGAAACCTGCAAAGAACCTGTATTACGAAATTGTCGAAGGAGCTGGTATAGCATATTTTTACTCGGTATTGCATCATCTGGATATTTATATCGTCAAACATCTTTGCACCTTTCATACGATTTACATTCAAAATAAGCTTTAAACAGCGTAATTCTCTGAATGCGTGATAAACTCATTCCACTATGAAGAACAAAATAACATAAAACTTTATTTTCACACAACTTGAGCGAGAAACGAAACAAACGATAAAAATTAAAGAACTGATGCAATAATAAGCAAACGATAAAATTTAATTAAAAAAAAAAAATCATGGATACAATGAATTCTTTAAGTTGGAGTACTGGAACGTTTAGGACACACTGTATAATTTTATCATAGGGATGCCTGATATGACATTTCACCCTTTAGATTCATTGAAAAGATGTTTATTTATTGAATTAGTTTTTAGTTTTGAGAAATTCCAATGGGATCTCAAATACATATAGGAGGTTGAAGACTATTTTTGTGGCATATTTAATCAGATATTAAAAAAATAATAGGGCAAATTATATTTTGAGAAATGTTTACGTTTAGAAGACTTTTTAAACGAACTAACAAAGTTAAAGTTTTATACATTTAAAAACTTGAATAATTTTATTTAAGTGTTTTTATGTCAAATTTGATTTTTCTTTAGTTTAAAAAAATAATCCAGCTCAAATTACACACACACACACACACACACACACACACACACACACACACACACACACACACACACACACACACACACAGTCTCGCGTAAGGTGGAAACCGAGGACTCGGTGCGCAAACCGCCAAACCGAGGACCTATTTTGACTGTCGAAATAATTTAACAAATTTAATATTTTTTCGAAATTATGTATAGAAATTGAATTTATATTCCAATGGGAACGTCCATATTAAGATAGTTTGATTATTTAGCGTATGTATTTTTACCGGTAACCGAGGACCTAGAAAACTGTACGTCAAACCGAGGACCTGCAAATAAAGTTTTTAATTTTGCAAAAAATAGTTGCAGTTATAAGCTTATCGAAATAATTTTACTGTGTTTTATTGAAAAATTAAATATACAAGTGGAATGTTCTTCGGTTACTTATTTCAAATATTTTATATGTATTTTAAATAATTATCAATTAATTTAGTATGCAAAATATTTCATAATATTCATCCTTAACCTTTTGTGTCCCGTTATAGCCGAAATCATCCGAGCTACTTGAATCCCGTTATAGCCGAGGCTAGCTCAAGAAAATTCATCCCCCCTACCGATAAGGACCGGGCAGTCTTGGAGGCGTGGGAACAGGTCAGTGATGGATAGCGCTAACAGGTGTCATTCCCGAACAAAAGAGAGAGAAACAAGTGTCGTTCATCTTTGGTTGAAAATCGTCGTTGCTTCTTTCACTTTGCATTCGAATACAACAACTTTCATTTTGAGATATTTAGGAGAAAAAACATTTGATCTTTTTTTTTTTTTTTTCTAATGCAAAATTGCTTTTAGAAAAAGAATAAAAAGTCAAAATTAGGACACATTGTGCAGAGCTTATGGGAATGTGAGATTTGCAAAATTTGCTCATGCAAAGACTGCTTTTGATTATAACATGATATGATATAATTTCTTTTATATCAATAAGAGATCATAATGATAAAACTGTGATAAATTTAATACTATCAAAGAAAATCTAAGCCATGAAAAATAAATAAATAAGCAAAAACATCTACGAATATGAATATTAAAAAAAAATCCATTTATTTTCAATATAAAATAATTTAAAATAGTAATTTTTAAAACATCACATTTATAAAGCATGTGCGTTATTTATTAGTAGAAAATTTTGAATTAAACTTCAAACAATTAAATTGCATATTGAAAACTTAAATTTAACCATATACATATTTGAAATTTCATTATTTGAAATGAAACAGACAAATCTTGGTTTATAAGCAAGAAAGGAAAATTATCATTCCTATGCAATTCCTCCCCCCCCCCCCATAAAATATATTTTTAACCAGGGGAACTCAAAACGTGTAATTTAACCAAAACCTTGCTTCAAAAGTTTGCCTATAAATCGACATTTCGTCTGTCATACAAGAGCAAAAGAAAGCATTTATCATTTCTACGTAATTGCATCAGATACAGGGCACGCCAAAACTTTCAACAGTAAAAAATTAAGCTTGAAAATTCAATCTTTCTTTTGAATTTTAACATTATGTGTCAATATTTTAAATTTTTTTCTCAAGTGGTTTTTTTTTAGAATTATTTAAAATTATAAAAAACACTTGTATTAAAATGTTATTAAAAAAAAAAAAAAAGATAGAAAAAGAAAAAAACTGTCGCAAAATGTTAGAAAGTATTAGAAAAGATGGATTTAAAAAAAAGTATTTTTCTTTCTTTCTTTATTCTTATTTATTTATTTTTCTTTCTTTCTTTCTTTTCAAATTGTATCTGTATGAATTGTTTTAAACTGTGCATATATTCTTGGTGAAATCATTTTTCTCTATAAAATCATTTAATATTATGAAAAAAAAAAAAATAAAAATAAAAAAAATAAATAAATAAATCATAGACTAATACAACAAAGAATTCGCTAAATGTAGGTATAAAATCATTATATTTTAAAATTTAGTAAAATTGTATTGCCAAAATTATATTGCCGAAATTATGGCTATACCTATATAACTTTAACTTGCTTAACAGTAAGAAGGGTGAACTTTTTAATTATCCATTCAATGTAATTTTAAAATGTGATAATAAACATTTTAAGGGAGAGTATTCAGAAATTTAATTTACGAAGTAGTCCCTGAAGTTTATTTCCCAGATACCTAAAGCTCAACAGTGGCCGAGAGGTTCAATCCCAGATCGAGCTAGTTCGGAATTTTTCGTAGTTATCCCCGAAACACGCATTAATATGCGGTAGGACCCTTAGAACGACCCCCCACGGAAGTAACTCTACCCAAACCTAGGTATCTACTGCAGACAATTAGCCTTATTTTTTACCCCACCATACCTACTCCGATTTAAAATATTTCATATATTATATATAACTCATGAATATCAACTACCGCTAGCTCAGCATTTTTCTCAAATAATATGGAGTAAATTTCTCTTGACATAATAAAAAAGAAAAAAAATGTAAAATTTTTATTATTGCAAGGGAAAAAAAAAAAAAAAAAAAAAAAAAAAGAAAAGCTTATTACATGGGTCCCGTTAATTTTCGCTTGAGTTTATAATTAATTGTTTTAGATGAATTCCTTTTTGTTTGTTAATAAATTTTCATGTAATTGTTTTCATGAAACAATTATTAAAATTTGTACAATTTAAACAATTTACAATTATTTTCATGTTACGTTTTGAAAATAATTGTAAATTTTATGTACTTTCGAGCTATTTACATTGGCCATATTCTCTTGACTTTGCGGAAACAAATCAAAATTTATATCACAAATCAATTTATTTGATGTTATAATTCTGAAATTTAAACCCCAAATTCAAATATTTATTCTCTAAAAGAGATTTAAATAATAAAATACTAAACAACGCATATGCTTACGATTTCTCTTCTTATCTGCTACTTATACGCTAACTGAGGGGGTGTAATTTTATGTCAGATTCTGATGAAAGGAAAAAAGACTATCTTCTTACTCCAGACATTGAGGGACCTCCTTTAACGACATGGTCAGCAGAGTGAACAATAAAAAGAGGGGAAAGTAGTGACCGCAAGACTCGGCTATGTTTCTGGGATCCTGAGGCCCTCAGAATTTCCAGGCCGTGGGAATTATAGAGTTAAATTATGATCGTACAGTGATTAACAAAACAATTCATTGCTGATAGTACAAAAGATAAATTTCTTTAATAATTAAATATTTTAAATTATGCTGTTTTAAAGACATTTGAATACATTTATCTCAATAAATGTAAAGTTTTTACAGAATAAAAATTTATTGTAATTTTCCAAAATAGGAAATAAAATATTTTAATGAATCTTGGATGAAAAAGAGCACATTCTTAAAAAGATTTTCCAGGTTTGTATAATTTTTAACGGTGCAGCATACAAGTCTTTCCTTACTTTTAATTAATTTGTTTATTTAATAAGGTAATATTTTATTGCGTTCATATAATTTAAAAGCTATATTCAATAAACTATTTTTTATTATTTTAAGAATAATTGATAATTAAGACATAATAAAATAGATAATTAAAACATAATAATAATTGATAATAAACACATTTATTATTGTCTTAAATTCTGTGGGTTTTTTTTCCTTTAATTATTAAATTTCTATAGAAAATTTAATATATAAATTAGTATTTTATAACACACCTTTAAATTAAAATATCAAAGATAAATTTTAAATATGTAGTTTGATTACTGAATTACGGCAAATAAAAATTCTTTTCATATTTGTGTAAAAATAAACTCAAAATCAGGTATGTTAAAAAGTCCTCGAAGACAGTATATTAAAATGTCCTCGTTTGCATGTACGTTAACATGTCCTCGAAGGTAGGTGTGTTCACATGTCCTCGTTTGCATGTAGGTTAACATGTCCTCGTTTGCATGTAGGTTAACATGTCCTCGAAAGCAGGTGTGTAAAAATGTCCCCGTTCGCATGTGTTTAAAATGTCCTCGAATGCATGTGTGTTAAAAGTCCTCGTTTGCATGTGGGTTAACATGTCCTCGAAAGCAGGTGTGTAAAAATGTCCTCGGAGGCCTGTGTGTTTAAAGTCCTCGAAGGCAGGTGTGTTTCAAAGTCCTCGAAGGCAGGTGTGTTTCAAAGTCCTCGAAGGCAGGTGCGTTAAAATGTCCTCGTTTGCATGTGTGTTAAACGTCCTCAAAAGCAGGTGTGTTATAAGGTCCTCGAAGGCAGGTGTGTTATAAAATCCTCGAAGGCAGGTGTGTTAAAATGTCCACGAATGCAGGTGTGTTAAAAAGTACTCGTTCGCATGTGTTTAAAATGTTCTTAAATTCAGGTGTGATAAAAATTCCTTATTTACAGGGGCGTTACATTATTGTCAGATATAGTTGCGTAAAAAATATTCCGTTGTCCGATTTGTTGAAGGCTATTCATGCAATGAAATTTATTTTATTGTATATTGATATATTTCTATGTGATAAGAAACACGTGTAAACTTCCTAATTGAAAATATTCGTTCTATTATTTTATTAGATTATACAACTGAAAATATAATATTTTCTAAATTTTAGCTCTTATAAAATAATTGTTTATTAAAATATACTAGCTCTTCCTAATTTAAAATATTAGTTCTAAGTAAACCATTAGTCATAAATTTTTGTGGCTTACTCAAATATTTTTTGTTCACTTTTTTATAATTATATTTATATTATTTATTTTTTAATTCGTATGTTATGTCTTTGTAACCTTTTCTATAGAAATGTGTGCGCTTTGGAGCTCTAAACAATAAAAAGGTTTACTTACATTTTTATTTTAATTCATTGAAAAGTTATACACTTTTCGTTTTTCGTTTTATATATATATTTCTGAAATATATCTTTATCGTTTTCTTCATACCTGGGAACATATAACCCCTCGGGGTGAAATATTTTGATATGGATACCTATCAAAAAAACTCGTCAGTAACTTTGAGTTATATATAGACCTTTATTATTATTTTTTTTTTTCAGTTTGAATTTATTATCCTTTATATTATTTTTTATGTAATTAATATTATATTTTTTAAAGTTAAATTTTCTTTTCTATTGAATGTAATTGACGGAAGTTCTCTGATACATTTTAATTATGTCGACTGACACGTTTCAGGAAGTAAAATCCATTTTTATTATCCACACTGTAAGCAAAATATTAATATTAATAATGACCATCTTCTGTCAGGTACGATTCCGGCTTAGACCGCTTCAAAACAGAGATTTTTGGTAGCCATTTTTCCCCTTAGAAATGCTTTGTATTTTTATTTTTATTTATTTATTTTTTTATTAATCTGCATAAATGTTGCATCATTAGAAAGATCTTTCAAAACTGAACATTTTTTGTGCTTGCACTTTCCCCTTAATCTCAATATGTAAAAAGATTTCAACGAAAGTTTATAACTACCATTGCAATTCTAAAATACCTATGGAGGATAAAATTAAAATGTAATATAAAATTCAATCATAAAAATTATGGGCTAATAGTTATTACATCATTTTCTTGCAATCATGATTATGTACTTATCTGATATAAACAAACAATTGATTGTGACGTCATATTTATCAAATCAGTTAAAGTAAGTAAGGTTTCAAATAAGATACCTAAGGTTACTTCGTTACAAATGTGGTACCTTTCATTTGGTACCTTATTTGTAACGAAGTTTTGATTACATATTTTAGAATTAATTAAAATATGAAAATAATTTCAAAATTGGACATTTAAATTTATGATTGTTGCCAAAAAAATTTACCAGTTATTGATATATATCTTTATATATATATTTCTTTTGTGCGTGTGTATGTCACTGAACTCCTCCTAAACGGCTGGATCGTGTTTAATGAAATTTTTTGTGTGTCTTCAGTTGGATTCGAGAATGGTTTAGATTTACAATTCAGTCCAATTTAAATTGTTTATTTAATTGATTTATCACTTATAAATTGTTGTTGATTTTCGAATGTTTCACATTGGATCCGGCAGACTGCGCTACGATCGTAGTATCGAATATTCAATAATACGCAAGCGAAGTGATGACGTCACTGGCCGTCCGTGGATGCAAGAAAAATATTTCCTATGTTAATCGCCCATTGGATTTTGCTGTAAAATTGATAAAATTTGAATTTTTAATCTCAAAACTCTGTCATCCTTGACGGAAAAAAAAATATCGGCATATCATCTGGCGAACATATTTAACTTCTTTCAAAAATAATTGTTATTTTAACAACTTATATTAAAAGAGTAATGAATAATATGAAGCAATTTCGTACAATACATATTACGAAAATATACATCTGACATGTATATTTTCATATTACGTTTTTGATCGCCAAATACAAAAAGCGCCAAGGAAGACAGAGTTTTGAAATTTAATTTTTTTTTTTTTTTTTTTCAATTTGAGAGCAAAATAACTCAATCTAACACATGCATACGATAACTAATACATATCTATACCCAAATACGGGAATTAAAATCGAGAAATAATTTCCCTCGATTTTTAATAATTTTTTATAAAAATCCAATGGGAGATTAACATAGGAAATCTTTTTCTTGCATCCACTAACGGTCAGTGACGTCACACTTTGCTTGCGTATATTCTATTGTAATTCCAGTTTGTCCCGACAGTTGGTGCTGAGATCAAATTCAAGAAAATATTTTGTAACTTCGTGTTATTATTGTTATACAAAAAATTGTGTCCTAATTGAAATATTACATCAAGATGTAATTAGTGTTTGAAGAGTTTTGAAGTGTGCATAAAAAACTATACATTTTGCAAATTTAGCGCGGAATTGGAGTGAGTATTTTATATAATTTTCTATCAAATTTACACGCGCATTGATCAACAACCACCCTAACCTACAAATTTATTTGTGTAGCTAATTTATTATATTTTATTTATTTATTTTTGAATGGAACACCTTTAGTATCGGATCCCTTTGGCAAAATTTTAAATTTGGCACCGAAGTAGCTAGGACGCTTCTCGCAAGATCTTTAGTTCCACAATTGAGATAACCATTTCAATTCATCGCAAAAATGACTTAAAATATTTAAAGTCACTAATGGGGTCCCATACTTTTGTGCGTGTGTATTTCACTGATATTTTATTTATTTATTTATTTATTTGTATGGAAAATTTGGCACCAATGTAGCTCGGACGCTTTTCGCCAAGATCTTTATTTCCACAATTGAGATAGCCATTTCAATTCATCGCAAAAATGGCTAAAAATATTTAAAGTCACCAATGGGGTGCCATACTTTTGTGCGTGTGTATGTCACTGATAATTTTTTTTTTTTTTTGGTATAGAACACCTTTAGTATCGGATCACATTGGCAAAATTTGAAATTTGACACCGAAGTAGCTCGAACGCTTCTCGCCAAGATCTTTAGTTCCGCAATTGAGATAGCCATTTCAATTCATCGCAAAAATGGCTTAAAATATTTAAAGTCACCAAAGGGGTCCCATACTTTTGTGCGTGTGTATGTCACTGAACTCCTCCTAAACGGCTGGACCGATTTTAATGAATTTTTTTGTGTGGTTTCAGGTGGATTTGAGAATGGCTTAGATTTACAATTCAGTCCAATTTAAATTGTTTATTTAATTGTTAATTATGTCTTTTACGTTATAATCGGAATTCACAGTCACCGTTCACAGCGCTCCATACCTGTTTCACTTATATACCACATCCTTACACACTTACAATAAGTTAGTTATTTTTTTCTAGCAAAATATTCTCTAGAAATAATTGATATGGCAAAACAACGTTTGCTGGGTCAGCTAGTATATATATATATATATATATATATATATATATATATATATATATATATTTTGAGGGGGGGGGGGGCATAAGATGAAATAATGTTTTCACGCGAAAAATTAAAAATTAAAAAATATTAAATTTGCCCATGCATATAAAAAATACTTATTAAAACGAGTCGAAGAAGGAAGCAAAATAAGTAAGTTAAATTACGGTAAATACGATAGATAATATGATACGTTATATTAGACCTATCGTGCTCTGTTAGTAGGTATTTTCGTTAAAAGATCGTTCGGTGCAACTTGCACATTAGTCCCGTCAGGTACAACTTGCATATTAGTCCCGTCAGGTGCAACTTGCACATTAGTCCCCTTTAAACATAGTGTCCAGCAAAGCAGGCAAAGCATTCGTTGATTCACTACCTTAATTGATTTCACATTCCGTCATTTTTGACGGGGTTATGTACTAGTATATGTATATATATATTTCTTTTCTTCTTTAAGTTCTATTTAGAGTTCTGGTTATTTATGTTGTATTATGTTTTGAGGTTCCCTGAATACAAATATCTAATTTTAAGTGGTTGATCTGTGATGTAAATCCAACATCTGCATCACTTAAAATAAATTAGCTTCAAAAAATTGAAATTTGGAATTTTGAAATTTCCTTCAGATTACCACTTGAAATTTTTAATCAAGATTAGCATGTTTGTAGGAAAAAAAAAATTATTTATTTAAGAAAATAAATAAATACATAAATACATAAAGCAATGTATATGATAAGCAATCGGTATAATATGATATGCAATATAATAAGCAGTCGGTAAAAATAATGACTACTTTTATTCTTAATAAGCAGTACTTTTTCTTTACGAATTGAGTAAGTAACGTAGTAAGTAGTGTTGTTAGATGTGTAGTAAGGCACCTATTACTGCTTTTTCTCTTTTCATTCTTTTTTCTTTAATTCTTTCAAAACTGTTTTCATTTAAGCCAGTTGCTTATTAATTGATTAAAAAATTTGCAATCAAACACTAATTATTATATTCATTACCATTTACAGGGGTTGAACTCCTAGCCTCTTTTTCAGGATAATTTCATAAGTGAGATGTTTTTCGCTTTTTCGGCCACCGCACATTTCAGGCAGAAATCTATACTTTATTTTTACAGTAATTTGTCGTGATTAACTAGGATAGAAAGTATTGTAAAAAAAATAGTGGTAACAATAAAGGAGGTAACTTCTCAAATTAGGAATGTATCCTGAAACAAATAAAAATAATGCGGAGAGTATGACCCCCTACGCTTAACACCAGGTTTTAGATGCGTTTTATAGCAATCAGTTATTTATTTAGTTATTTTATTTTATTTATTTATTTATTTATTTATTTTTAAAAACTTTTACTCTTACTTAATACATATATACATTGAAACTGTGATGAAGTTCAACGAAGTAAAATTCTTTTTATGATTCCGATATTATAGTCATTAAAAGGTTTCATTTTCTTTTGGTTGGGAGGAAGGGGTTTTAAGAAATATTCATTTTTGAGGCATTACTATTAAAACACTTCATTAAACTGGATTCTCTTTTCTTTTCTTTCCTTCATTTCTATTTTTTCCGCCAAAAACACGTTTTCTCAACAACTTTTTTTTTTTTTCTTTCTTTTGATGATTTCATAAATTAAACCTTTTTAGTAGGCAATTATATAAAAATGTTTAAATAATTGAGAAAAGATATTTTTACTTCTGATATTCACAAAGCAAATAAATATATAAACTGATTAAGCATAAATTATGCCTTTAAAAAATTTCTGCTAACGAGGAATTAAAAGACTTATATTTTAAAAATGTTTAGCATCTTGAATACGATGTAAATTTAATCAAAAAGAAAAGAAAAAGAAATTATACGTTTTAAATTTATAAACAGTGTTTTTTTCTATAAAAAGAAAAAATGTTTTGCCAAACAGAAGCACTGTATAAAAAACCTAAATAAAGTAATAACTTCGTAAGTCAGAATTTTTTTTTTTTTTTTTTTTTTTTTTTTATTTTATTATTATTATTATTATTATTATTATTATTATTATTATTTATTTTTACAATCTAATAATATTATTAATGATAGGATGATAACCGTCAAAATAAATTCTGTTCTATTTTTTTCCCCCTTAGAATCGTAAGATTTAAAAAGTCATTAATTCAAAAAAAGTAAAAGAAAATCTTATATAAATTCAAATAAGCCAATCGTTAAATAAAAAGTTTTTATTAATAACTAGCTGGCTTTGCCCGCTTCTCTGGTCATTATATTGAAACGGATTCTAAAAACACAATAATAATAATAATAATAATCACTGAAATCAAAATCTAAGTTAAAGTTCTCGCTACCTTTCGTAGCGGTTTTCCCACTCGCCACACTTCACAAAATCCTTTTATAGTGCATGTCGCATACATATACTTAACCGACACATTAAAAAATCGAGATTCTGAGATTATTTGAAGTAGATTTATGCTTTAAAAAGTGTTTTTCAGCCATCCTCTCCCGTCTTTAAAGGAAAGGAGGAGAAAATTTTGCAAAATCGCTTTATATTATAAGATAAATCTAACCCACACATAAAAAATCTTCTTCCTAAGATAATTTACTGCTGAGTTACGCATGAATATATATACCCCCCCCCCCAACTCCCTAGGGGCGGTAGGGTGGAATTCGCAAAATCACATTGTAGTATGTGTTAAATACGCATAAGCACTCCACACATCAAAAATTGCCATTCTAAGATAATTTGGAACACAGTTACGCATGTAAACTTGTTTTTTAACCCTCCAACCCTCAACGGGGGCGACAGTACGGAATTTCAAATAATCCCTTTGTAGTTTGTGTGTGTTGAGTATGCATAACCTATCAACATATCAAAAATCGTTTTCCTGAGATAATTTGGAACAAAGTTTTTCTTTAAAACGCGTTTTTGCCCCTAACCTCACCCTTAAAGGGGGGAAAGGAGAAATTTCACAAAATTCCCTTTATAGTGCGTGTTGGGAACGCATAACCATCCCGCACATAAAAAATCGCCTAAGATAGTTCGGAGCAGAGTTGGGCATGGAAACATAATTCCCTCTACACACACACACCCTCAAGGGGGATAATGTAGAATTTTAAAAAATGTCTTTGTAGTGCGTTTCCTTGAGTGGTTACGTGCTAACTCCGACGTGCCATCTCCGGACATAGTCAAAGGAGTCAATCCCCTTTTGTAATCCCTAACGTCTATTGACCGGAAATGTAGCCAAGATGAATTTTGGCGATAAATTTACTAGTGTTTTACACACGCTCAATGTAACTAAAATAATTTTTCATGCTTTCTAACATTACTTAAAATTAATGTTGAATGGAAATTGAATTATTATCAACTTCTCAAAATAAACCTTTGTTGATAGTGAACGGTTATCAACATAGAATACACAGAAAAAATAATGAATACATATCTTAGATATGCTTAAAAGAAAGACAAGAGAAATGTGCAGGAAAAGTTAAAACAGATCTGGATTATAAAATGTTAAGTTTTAGTGAACATTCTTGTGTGCCGAATGCAGCAAATATTGAAATTAAAAAAACAATAGAAAAATGCAAAAAAAAAAAAAAAGAGTTCGTGAAGAAATCGCATCACCTGTTTCCAGAATTTTTCATGAAGAGATGTCAAAATTATACAATAAAGGATATGAGTTTGTTTCAGAAACTCCAACTTATGAATCAGTCAAATCTACATTATGTCGCGAAAGGAGAATGTGTAACACTCACTGTAATTTTTCTTAAACAGTAAGTGATAATTACACAGATTTCCATTTAAATCAATAACACAGTTTAAAAAAAAAAAAAAAAAAAAAAAAAATCTGCACCACTTTCTTGACTCAGCTATATATAACACTCAATGCGATTTTCATAAAAAATAAGCAATAGTTATCAATAATAGGACGGTTTAATCTTGTCTCTTTTAAAATAAATAATAGGATGGTTTAAAAAATGTTTAATTTTTTTCTGCCCCCCCCCCTTCAACTATATGTTGTAATTTTAATAAAGAGTAAGTGGTAGTTATGCAAAATTTTATATAAATAGTTAACATGACAATATAAAATACTTTTTTCCGGATGCCCTTTATGTATATACAGATTACTGCTTGTTATACATCAATATGTCAAACAACGTCAAATACTGTACATATTTTTTTTTTTTTTTTTTTTTTTTTTTTTACACATGATATATTTCTTAATAATTATAAACACATTCTTTAAATTTTATTTTGGCAGTATAATTAATTTTACCCATTTTACTAAAATAATCTGTTAAGGACAATTTTATATTCTAATTACACATATACACACTATAATAATTTTTAAAGAGAATGTTATGCACCATCTTGTGGAAAGAAATTAACATCCCTTATATTAATTCTGCCCTTAAATTATGATAAATAAATGAAATTGGTATAATTCTTTAATATATTTATTATTATTATTTATACTTTAAAAACACCTTATTAGGGGTTATTTCCATATTGAATGAATACTGAATTTATTTATTATTTTATTTATTTATTTATTTATTCAGTTATAACACTTAAATTTGATGACAAATAATGCTACATTCTTCATTTATCCTAAATATAAGTTTATGCGAAATTTTTAAGAATATTACCTTCAATGTTATTAATTAGTTTATAAAGAGAAGTTTATGATGATTCTTACCAATATGAAACCCGACTGTATTTTGATTAGTTACAACAGTCAAGTTTCTAATAATACAATAAAATTATTTTATTTAAACTGTCTGAGAATGTCATTTATTCTGGTTTTAGGAATAATATTTTATATGAGTTATAATTAATATTTTATTGAAAATTAACTTTATGATTTCAACCACAAAGAAAATTGCAAAAGATAATATTTTAACTCCTGGACTTTTAAATAGTTGCTGCAAAAGTGCAAAAAGTATTAGAATGTTAAGACTAAAGTTTTAGAAACTATAAATCTAATTGTTAAAAATCTAATACGTCTAATTGTTTAAATGTTAAAATTTCTTTGGATATGTATGAAGAAGATTTATTTATCAGTCTCATCAAAACATTCGCATTACCGAACAGAAAAAAAGAAAAGCTGTAAGCTACAAAACGATCATTTAGGGACTTATGGGACAGTACATCATATTTTCATTTTATGCTGCAATTGTATCTCTAAATACAGGGAATTACAGAACTAAATAAATAAATAAAAAGATTTTCAAAGAAATATTCTTTAAACGAAAAGAGTGTTGAGGCAAAAAATATTTGCCAACGAAGAAGATAAACACTTCTATATGGTACAGCGCGATAGCTATAAATCTGTAACCCTAATAGTCCTCCACCCCTTAGAGCAGTCCTTGGGGTGCGGTGTATTGTTATGGGATTTGGTCGCAATCAGCACGTCGGAGTTAGCACGACACCTCTTGGGTACGCACAAGCAATCGACATATGAAAAAATCGCTATTCTGAGATAATATGGACCAGAGTTACTCTAAAAAGCGTTTATTTCGCCCTACCCCGCCCTCGAAAGGGGAGGTGGTAATTTCGTAAAATCACTTTATACTGCGTGTTGGAAACGCATAAACAACCCACACATAAAAATTAATCTTGCCGAGATAATTTGAAGCAAAGTTATGCTTATAAACGGGTTTATTGTCCCCCTCACCCCCAAGGGGGGAAAGGTGGGGATTTTCGCAAAATCCTGTTACAATGTGTGTTGGACACACGTAAAATAGCCACACACTAAAATTTGTGACCTCAGCTAGTACAGATTTTCCTGGACGAATTTAGTGCTAAAAGGGGGGTTCGAGTTTGCTTATAGATTTTTTTTTTTTTTTTTTAACAGGGATACAGCAAAAAATTCTTTATCATTATGGCCTATGAGCTGAAATCATTTGCATCTAAATGCGTTTTTCGATTGAGCTAAAAATTTATTTACGTACTGTAGGTCACCATCGCTTGAACCATAAAGATTCTGGTGAATATATCATTTATAGATTTTTTTTTCTTTTACAGGGACACAATGAAATATTTTTATCATTATGCCTATGGGTATAAATTATTTAAAGCGCGATAGTGTCTAAACGCATTTTTTGAATGAACTCAACATTCATACATACGTTACAGGTCGCTGTTGCATAAACCGTAAAGATTTTTTGTGAATCCAATTTATAGTTTTTAGAACCATTTATAATTTTTTTTTTTTTTTTTTTTTTTTTTTTTTGCAGGCTCGCAAAGAAAAATATATTATTATTATGGCTCATGAGATCAAATTATTTAAAATGCGATAGCGTCTAAATGCGAGCTTATCCGAGCAATGTGAAAGTTTATGTGCATGTCATAGGTAATCATTGCACGAACTTTATTGATTTTGGTGAGTCTAGTATTTACAGATTTTTACAGGGACACAACAAAAATTTATCATTATGATCTATGGGCTCAAATTATTCGAAGGGCTATTATGATTTTCTATTTGACTTATTTAACGATTTCTCTTACTTTATACAACCGTTAATTACTTAATGTTCGGATTGGATTGGTTTGGATATGGGAATAAGGCCGATTGACTGCGGTAGGTCCTAGGCCTGAGGGGTAGTGCCCTCCGTGGGGTTCTTTCTAAGGGTTCCTAACCCGTATTTACGCAAGTTTCGGAGAAAGCCACGGAAAACTCGGAATGGCTAGGCCGACGAACGCGACCTGGGATCGAACCCTGCACCTCATGTCTGTCTACCAGCTTTGAGCGTAGAACCACTCGGCCGCTGTTGGCTATTTAATGTTCGAAAAGTCGAATGGAGTCACACTAGAATTTTTTTTTTTTTTTCTTTCAGGAATGAGAACTATTAGTTTCAATCTACGGATTTTTACAATACCAGTTTTACGATTGTTGGACATTTATCGAAATCGAAAATTTATCGAAAATATGATTGAATAATTTTAAAGCGATGTTATCATTTGAAAAGTAGAAAAAAAAAAAAAAAAAAAACTAATAGTCCTCCGTACTAAACTAAATTCTGCTTTTGCCAGAATTTCATCTTTTTTTTTTTTTTTTTTTTTAAGAAAAAGAAAAGAAAAGAAAATTAATAATAATCAGTTTTGAAACTGAAAGTATCGAAAAAAGTTTTCTTTAATAATTTTGAATTAAGAAATAAAAAGCGCGCGTGGAAAATAATATAAAAAATAAAACAAGATAAATGAATCTGAGTTTGAGTTGGCAATTTTTTAATATTATATTTAAAAAATAAATAATGAAAAATATTAGGTGTGCCGAAGAATGGTGTTGCTTTTTGAATTTGACAAAATTGACCACGGAAAAGTTTTCTGGACAACATTTAAATAAGCTTTATTTATTTTCTTCTTCTTCTTCTTGGTGCCTTTTAGACTTTCAAAACAAGATTTGGATGTCATGATACGAAAAATTTTGTCATTATTTTTTTTCCCAATTCAGTTCAAAGAAAAAGTCTTTATTTATTTATTTGTTAATTATTTGCAGATTCAGATTCATTTAATACTTCACTTCTTAAAATCTGTGTAAATTCTTTGAAGTTTTTTTGACAATACGAAATAATGTCATTTTGAAGTTATTTGTCATTTTTGAAATATTGTCATTTTATAAACTAATTATTATTATTTTCTAAAAAAAAAAAAAACTATTGGTAGTAAAATTTGGTGTCATAGCTCATGACCGCCAGACTTTTACCGATATTGAAGTCGGGACTTAGAAAAATGCAGCTTATGGTATTGAAAGATCTCCCTGTAAGAAATCCCGTGAACCTGGAAAAAGCAAGAATGTACTCCGTACTTCCTTTATTGAATAGCTGTCACCTCACCCTCACCCTTCCCTTTTTCTTCAAGAAATGTCTTAAAAGTTTTCCTGTCAGGTTTTGCAAAAAAGGTGCAATTTCTGTTTATACATTTTTCTTTTATGTTCGGGACGGTATCAACATTCCGTTTAAGTGTGAAAAAAGTTAGCGGTACTATTTTACATACAAAGATAGCGACAAGCAAGAGACGTTAAAGTATAAAACTATTTATTTTATTTTGCCACCCAAGACGTTTTCCCGACGTTCTAGATCCAGAAAAAAAGAGCGCTGGTAAAACGCATCTTCTAAAAACTTACTTCTCAAATAAGAAAGAAAAGAAATTTAAATGTTAAAGTGATAATATATGATTCTACGTTTAATTTTAAGTATAATATTTCCAGAATTTTTATTCATTTATTTACATAAAAAAAAAAAAAAATAAAATAAAAAAATAAATAAATAATAATAATAATTTATTCCTTTATTATTATCGTTGTCGTTGTTGTTAATATTAGTTTGAATCGATGCTATTAGCCGAATTAATAGCCGTCACTAGTCTTCACTTGCCTTTGTTTTGAACAATATATAGCAGAAATCTAGTCTTCTAAGGAACTGCACAAACGATTTTGATAAGAAATTATAGTTAGATATAATGTAACTGGAACTTATTTTTACTAACCTCCAGGAAAATTAGCTGTGACTTCGGTCTCCCAGGCTTTACACACACACACACACACACACACACACACACATATATATATATATATATATATATATATATGTATGTATATATATATATATATATATATATATATATATATATGTATGTATATATATATATATATATATATATATATATATATGAGCTTGTATTAGGGTTTAATATTAGAGGATATTTTAAATTACTTTCAAATTCTTAATACGTAATACAAATAGCAAGTTCTATTTAAAATTAGGCAGTTAAACACTCTCCTATTCTTTATTATTATTATTATTATTTTCTTTTTTCCCCAATTGATTATCTTTTGTCTCCTACGACCTTACAAAAGGAGAAATATGAACAAATGAAAATACAATTGCTTTAGTACTTTGAGATTCTTAATTCATAACAGCTAAAAAGTGTTTTTAAGGGACTTGGCATATTTCACGTCACTACCGAAATAGGTTTTCTATAAAATCATACATTTCCATTTCATATTTATAAACTGAATTAAGTTAGGTTTGTTCTGCAAAATTACAGGCGACAACTCTTATGGTTTTTGCCAGACTTTCTATCGATTTTTAATCTTTAAATTGAATTCTATCACTTTGCATTTTTTCATAAATTCGAGAACTTTAAAATGCTTAAACTTCTACAGATATTTAAGAAAACACTTAAGAAAAGGCTTAATACTTGTTTAGTGTCTTTAATGAAAACTACTTAAAAAGAATCAGATATATTAGAGGATTTTGAAATTTATTAATTTGTTTTAAAGAAAAAATAAAAAAGTTGCATGTTTAGATTAAAAAAAAAAAAATGCTTTTTGTTAAACTTTTTTTTTAAATATTTATTCTTTTAGAGGTATTGCAAAATCCGTTCCTAATTCTTTTAAGTACTTCCTATTAAACATCCGAAAAAAAATTAAGTCATTTCTTTAATACCAGTAGAAAGTTTAGCAATTTGAAGGTCACCAATTCATGAAAAAATTCAAACTGAGAAAATGCGATTTAAAAATTACAAATCTGTAAAGAATACATTAAAAACCAAAAGAATTGTTGGCTGAATTAATATTTTATTAAACAAATCTAATCTAGTTCAGTTTGTAATTTTTAAAAGGAACATTAGGCTATTATATGAAACCTATTTCAGTCGTGCATCAAAGGTTTCAAGTTTCCTTGCTGAATTCTAATAAATTACATTCTCAATCAAATTTATATCATGCAACATATCATTTGTAAAATCAGGTTATTATACAAAGCAAAAAAAAAAAAAAAAAAAAAAAAAAAATGATTTTTTATAATTAATTAATTTTTTTTTTATTATTAATAATATTATTAAATCTTTCATTTCTTAATAGATGAAAGGCAAGAAAGAGCTATTTTATTTGTAAATATTAATATTATTATTATTATTATTATTATTATTATTATTACACTATTGACTCTGCCCCCTGCTCGCTCCACTTACCAACCCCCTAGGAAGGCTTCGCCTCCACCCGACTAGCTTCACTTAACCTCTGTAGCGCTCCCGTCTATTCGCATCTTACTTTTCACTGAATAGGAAAATGAATACTGCATAAAACAAGAAAAAGCAATATATATATATGGAAATAATCGTATTGAATGTCAAATTAAAATACTTAATATTTAATACCACTTTTTTTTTTTATGAAATGATATGCTAAAAATCAGTATTTTTTTTTTTTTTTTTCAGAAGAGAAAGAAATTCATAATATCTAGACCATTTTGTATTACAGATATAGTATATGAACACTTTGGCAACGTTTAAGTTTTTACCACTATTTGGAGATGAATTTTTTTGGTAGAATTCCTTATTTAAAAAAAAAAAAAAAAAAAAAAAAAAAAAAAAACTTTTAAGGAAATTAGAATAACCTTTAAAAAAATTTCAACCTATTTTTTCTAATGCCCGTACTTCTTACTATTGATTTTTTAAAAAGAAATTTATGGCAGTACATAATACTCTCTGTATATTTTTATTGTATTGCTAGATAATAATTTTAAACATTCGAAAATAACGAAAAGTTTATTATTTTTACTATTTTAATTTGGGAAAACCTCCTGCAGCTTCAATTATTAATTCTCTTCCGTGCTTTTCCATTTTGCAGGCGGGGCCGCTGTAGCCCAGTCGGTAGAGCGCCGGCCTCGTAATTCGAAGATTGAAGGTTCGGTACTTGAGCCGGCCAAAGACCGTCGTGTACACTAATGGTGTCTGGTGCACGTAAAATCTGTCGTGGCCGCAATGTCCTCCATGTTCCCATCAAAAATTATACCTCTGGGGGTCACCGAAGCGGGAGTGCCATCCCTTCCGTGGAGGATCAAAATTGTGATGGAATGTGTCCGAACCACCTCTAGGGGTGTGTCCGAGACCGTCGCCAATTGCCTATCTGCGCAGCGGGTCCCGGACAAAATCCCCCCTGACAAAATCCCCGCCGGACAAAAGCTCCAACGGACAAAAGCCCCACGGAACAAAATCCCCACTAACGCTCCAATATACCTGGGGGAGGGCTAGGGGGGGGGGGGGGCACAGTGAGTATAGGAAAGAAAAATATTTTTTAAAGATTTTAATGAAACTTTGTTTAATTATGATTAGAGTTTTAAGAAATCTATACTGATAGTTACATATATCTGAAAGGGAGGGGTTTACGATTAAAAAATGTAGTTTTTAAAGCAAATTTCAACAAATTACGGAGGGCTTGAGGGACATACGAGTTTTTTTTTTTTTTTTTTTTTTTTACAAATTTCAATGAAATGTTTTTTTTTTTTTTTTTTAATTATCACTCACTGCAGTTTGTATATTATGTTAAGTATAGCTGTACAAAGTAGGTAATATTTTAAAATATAGTATATATGATTCATTTAGTTCATATAAATGTGGTTTCAAAAACTATCAATAATTATAAAATAATACTTTTTTTCACCTAATAATAGTATAAAAATTTCACTTTTCAAAATTTTTTCTTATATTTTCTTTTATGGTCTTGCAAAGGTTTTGGAAAAATTTGGGCTCATGTAAAACTTGTTTAAATCTCTCTACTCGTCATAAGCCGTGGTGGCCTCTGTTGCTTCTTATTATTATTTCAGTTTCATTTACACAGGGTGTTTCAATAGTCTGGAAATATCAAAATACATTGAAAGGAAAACAGTTTCGCTAAACACATTGATTTCAAAAGTTTCGTCCATTCAAATGATCTACCAGACACGGTATTATAGGCCCAAGCAAAACACTAATTCAATTTTTCAGATGAAATTTTTTTACAAATTTTTTTAAGCTTTATTTAATTATTCTTTAGAATTTTAAAAAATATAATGAGAATTACATATATCTGAATGAAACATGTTTTTTTTTTCTTTTTTTTGGGGGGGAGGGGGAGGGGTGTGTAGGGACAAAGGGGGAAAATGCAGTTTTTATATATAATTTCTACGGATTATAAAAAACAGGGATGGAACACGGGCGCAGAATTCATACCACTATCAATGTAAGAAAATTTTCTACCTCTTAAATCAACGATATTATTGGTAGAGAAATTTCTTAAACAGATTCCGGTATGAATTCTGCGCCCGTGTTCCATCCCTGAAAAAATAGAAAAGTTTTTTTTTTTTTTTTTTTTTTTTTTTTTAATTTTAGTGAAATTTTCTTTAATTATCATTCACTCTAATATGCATTTATATTAAATATAAGTGTAGTTATGTTCATTTCTACTTTTTTCTTTGCTGGTCTTGAAAAGGATTTCGGAAAGGTTTGGCGCCCAACAAAGTGGTTTGATCTGCTCCACCCATCTTAAGCCATGGCGGCCTCTGTCTGCTCTTTCTTGTTATTTTTGCTTTATTTGTTTGGATTTTGCTCTTGTTTCACATAGTTTTCCTTGCTTTTTATTCATATATATATATATATATATATATATATATATTTATTATTATTATTATTATTATTATTATTATTATTATTTTCAGAGTTACATGCATATTTATGTGGGGAGGCTAGAGGGCAGACTGAAAAGAAAAGTGTTTTTATAGAAAACTTCTACAGATAACCATGTAACTTTGTATAGAAAACACTTACACTTTAAAGAAAGATAGTGAAGGTTGAAAAAGAGCTAAAATTTAGACATCATTACTACTCGTTATATGTGTGGATTAATGTATATGGATGCTTTTAATTTCTGTCAAGATAGTTTGTGTGTATATATATACAATATATAATATTACGTGAAAGATTATAGACAAAAAATTAAAAAAAAAATAATAATAATGATTATGATTAAAAACATCTTTATTTATTAAAAGTGAAAATTTTAAATGTTTAAATTAGTTTGTTTAATGGAACTATTTGAGCTTTCAGTTGGAAAATCGATTTTAAAAAAAAATAATCTATTTTCTTTTTTCTATGAATGATTAAAAATAAAATAAATAAATAAATAAATTAACTAAAAATTTTAGAAAATTAATTTATCTAATATATATCTATATCTATATAGTATATATTTAATAAATTAGTCGAGATTATTTGGCAGTATTGTTGCCGGTTTTAATACTAAAAAAAAAAAAAAAAAAAAAAAAAAAAAGTTTTAAAATACTTTTAATAATAAAAGATTATATATATATATATATAAATGATTATAAAGAAAACCTAGTTATAAAATATATATTAATTTTACTAATTAAAAATAAATTTTTTAAGATTTAAATTAAGTGAGATTGCTTAATACTATTGTTTGGACTTCTAGTTAAAAAGTGTATTTAAGTTGCCGAACGGTTCTCGATGCTAGTAGAATGGAAATGTCGAGTTCGATCCCAAGTAGCTTTCGTCGACCAAGTTGTTGAGAGTTTCCCATAGTTTTCTTCGAAACTTTAGCAAGTATAGGCTAAGGCTGTTTAGGGCTTCACCCCCCCCCCCCCGCCATCCCACCAGAAGAGCTTTTCACGCAGATGTAGGGCACTCACGTTTGCAACGGCCTTTAACACTGCCACAATCACCACGAAGATATATTTTAATATAAAATGTTTTTTTCTATAAATGATTACACACACACACACACACACATATATATATATATATATATATATATATATATAATTTATAGCAATATATATTAATTAAAAATTAATTTAATTATTAAAAATATATTTTTTTAATAATTCAATTAGTTGAGATTGCTTAATACTATTGTTTGGTGGTTTAAATAAAAATACTATAGTATTTCAAAATGTTCTTAAATATAAAAAGATTTTTTTACTATCGACGATCATAGAAATAAGGATCTAATTAAAATTATTTAATTTAAAAGGTCTAATTGAAAAACTATGTTAACTACTAATATTAAAAATGTGTATTTGAATAAAAAAAAAAAAAAAAAAAAAAAAAAAGAGAGAGAGAGATTGCTGGAATATTAATGCTTGGGATTTTAACTGTGAAGCTTATTGTAAAATATTTTTAATAAAAAACATTCGATTTGTACACCCCCCAAAACCCTTAAATACCCATTTTGAACGGTCTAACTCAATTTCTATTTTTTTGCCCCTTCGCCTCCCCCTTTTCCGGTCTTCCTCATAATTTTAGACTTTCGAAAATGTTGTCATTCTGTTTGTAGGTTCCAAAAACCTATATGCACTAATTTTAAACAGTCTAACGGTATTTTTACTTTTTTGCCTCTTTGCGCTGCTTTTAATCATTTTACACTTTCAAAAATATCCTCATTTGATTTGTAGACTCCCAAAACCCTTATATACCTATTTTGAACGATCTAACTAAATTTCTATTTTTTTACCCCCTTTGCCCCCCCCCCCCTCCCCTCCCTACTTTCCGATCTTCCTAATAATTTTAGACTTTCGAAAATATCCTCATTCTATTTGTAGGCCTCCAAAACCTGCATGTGTCAATTTTAAACGATCTAACGGTAATTTAATTTTTTTGGTCCTTTCGCCCTCCCCCTCTTTCCGAGTCGACTAATAATTTTGCACTTTCGAAAATAACCTCATTTTATTTGTAGACCCCAAAAACATAGTAAAATTAAGAATAACAAAAGATTAAATGTCACCGAAATCCACATTAACCAAAAATAATTAATTTATAAGTAAATTAATAATAACCCGTGAAGAATTTAGTACAGATAAGAAAACAATTAACAGTTAATAACTTGAATAAAATATGAAGTATCACACCAAGTTTCTAGTGAGAAAAGAAACAGATTTATTGAATGATTTATTTTATCGCGATTTTAATTAATTTTGAAATGTTAATTTTATCCAAAATATCATACATAGGGCCTTTGTCCGGGCTAAGTGGGTCTTTTGTCCGCGGGGATTATGTCGGGGCCATCGCGAGGATGCTCAGAGCAGTTCTAAAGGGCCTGCTCCTGACCGGTTTTTACTGCCGATGACGTCAACAATGTGATCTGACTTGAAAGAAGGAAGCTTCCTTTTGCCTTTGCGTTTGCTTGTCTTATGTTGTTTTTGATTATTTATGTATACTTTTTCATTAATACTTATTTTGATAAAAGTTTTTTGTGAATTTTTAACACAGTTTTCATTGGGAGAGATTTATGGGAAAGAAGTGTTGTGCTCCTCAGTGCAGATCAAATTATGATACTGAAAAAGAGTATATTACTGTTTTTAAATGAAAGCTGAAAAAAAAAAAAAAAAAAAAAAAAAAAAAAAAAAAAAAACCCTAAAAATTTTAAGTGTGATAAGTTTGCACTCAGAAAAACACGGTGATTTTACGTTAAAAGATTTTAGATATAATCTGTCTAATGAAAATAAAGATGTAGGAGTTTCAGAAAATTTTTAGGATGTTTTCAACAGTACAGATGATATTGAAATCACATATAAAGTTATGTCAGTTTTAATATTTATTGCAGGGTATATTGCATTTAAAGTATCAAACAAACTGAATTGCAAAGAATGTATTTCAACAATAGTGAAAGATAAGATTTTAGATGTAGATTGTTCTCCTGGTGTTTATGAATATTTATTTTTATGTGATAGAGGTAGGCTTAAATGGCCACAAGCCATATTAATTTTCATGATTGTAAATTGTTTTCAAATTTTTAATAAGTTAATAAGCAACAAGCATGAAAATAATTTTTTAATGTTTTCCGAGCCCAAAAAACTAATTATGTAATTAACCATTGAAAAACCAGAAATATTAGGAATAGATTTTTCGAATAGATGCATTTGTGGAAATGATTTGTACTATATTATTAAGTAATGCTTACCTGGAATAGCAAATATTTTGTTGAATAACTATACCAAAATTAAAAATGACAGTAAATATTTTAGTGGTACAAAAAGGAATTGTCAGTATTAACTAATACATGGATTCTTATGCAGAACATTGATTCTATTCATCAATTATTTAATATTATTTTTAAGTATTATTTATTTTTTCGATTGTATTATATATTTACTGTATGTTGTATTATATATTTTCTATTTATTTATATGCATAGAAGTATTGTAACTAGGAACTAACTCCTCGCCTAGTCCTATGGGACAAAAAGAGGGCATGGGCAGGGCTAAAGGGGCAGGTCATTTGGCGCTCAACCATGAAATAAATAAAAGAAAATTTTAGAATTGTAAAGTTTTTCTTTTCTTTTTTTCTCATTCTCATTATTATTATTTTGTTTGTCTAAAAGTGCCGTGAAAGAACCCTAATCATGCTATTCGACCTAGCAATTCAGAATTTTCCCTGGTTTTCTCCGAAACACGCATGATTTCAGGCAAGGACCCCTTAGAGATACTCCTTATTTATTAAGTGTAAGCACCATAACTCAATGGATGCTGAGGAGTGCGGTAGCCCCTTCACACAGAAATATATATCAATTAAAACCGTCTCTAAACCTATTTTAGATTATTTTTCATAGTAAATTGAACATATTAGGACTGAGGGCCCGTTAGTCTCAATCTGGAATTTTTGCGTTGTCGATTTCGATAGTTGGACATTTGTCGAAATCTAAAATTTATCGAAAATATAATTGAATAATTTGAAAGCGATGTTATAATTTGAAAAAAGAAGAAGAAAAAAAAAAAAAAAATCTAATAGTCTTACGTCCTAAACTAAATTCTGCTTTTGCCAGAATTTCATCAAAATCTTTTATTATTATTAGTTTTATTATTATTATTATTATTATTGAAAGAAAAAGAAAAGAAAATTAATAATAATCAGTATCGTTACAAGCGATATCGAAAAAGTTTTTTTTTAATAATTTTGAATTAGGAAATAAAAAGTGCGCGTGAAATAATATGAAATAAAAATAAGTAAAAAATGAATTTAATGATTTAATGTTTTTTTTTTTTTTTTCTTTCAAAAAAAAAAAAAAAAAAAAAAAAAAAAAAAATTAATGAAATTCTGGCAAAGGCAGAATTTAGTTTAGGAAGGAGGACTATTATTATTATTATTATTATTTTACCTCATTGGTCTTACGTCTTAAACTGCAATCTGTTTTTATAGTATTGAAATAAAGGATAAAAGAAAGTCGTATGAGTGACACATTATATTACTTTTTTCCCTTGAATGTTCACACACATTCTGCTTTTTTCCCGGAGGTCTACCGTAAAATGGTGACTATGTTTTAATGTGTCAGATGCTCTCTATATTCATAAAAATTCTTATATATATATATATATATTATATATATATATATATATTCAAAATTAAACAAAAAACTGAAAAACTTTTATTGGCAGATATCTAAATTAACCCTACATGGCTATAAAATTGATATTCTTTCGTTAAAATTCTGTAAGATTGCGTCAAATTATCTTATTTTAATTCATTTTTTTCTGATTATTACATATAATTTAATACAATAGTTATTTTATAATTTAAATTTATAATAATCATAAAAAATTGATTCTTCATCTTATAATATGAAATTGCTTCGCTTAACAATAGTTACTACAATAATCTCTTTTAAAAAATTTAGAGTATTTTCTCTCAGTTGTATGGCCTACCACAGATCGAGAAGTGATGGCTTCGACCCGAGGTTGTGCTCATTGACTTAGCCGTTAGGAGGTTTCCGTGGTTTTCTCCGAAATTCGTGTAAATACGGGCTAGAAGCCCTTAAAAATCCCTTAAAAAGGCCTCCACGGAAGGCATTCTCCCTTTAGGCCTAGGACCGTAAAGTAGTCAATCGGGCTTAAACCCCACAACCAACCAACCATCTCTTAATTTTATAAACTAAATAAATAAAATAGCGCTAAAAGAATAAGTGTTTTAACTTGACCTATTTTATCTGAACTAAATCGTCCTTAGGATCTTAAAAAAATAAAATAACAATAACAATAACAATAAGAATATTATTTACGTTAAATTTTAAGATATTTTTTAAATTTAAAATTGCAGCATTCTTAACCGAAACATTGAAACATGTATCAAAGTAAAATGAAAATGCGTGAAATTTCAAAATTTTATTCAAATATCAAAAAGTCGAATAATTTTTTTTTATATATTTATTTACTTATTTATTCATTTCTTGCATCTATAAAAATCTCAATCCATCCTGTTAAAAATGCTATCAATATGAATGTTTCAACTCATTTTCTGGAAAATAGCAATAGTTAATGTATGTTTTATCTCTCAGCATTAAATATACACATCAAGAGTCACATTTACTAAGAAATTTAAATTCGTTTACTCTGTACGTAAGTTTCTTAACTTATGGAGAAAATGATATAAAAATTGTCATTTAACAATTATATATATATGAGACCTCTCTTCATTGTTTTGTAATATACCAACAAATTGTAAGCGAAATTTGTCTCTGCATACATAAAGTCACTTTTTTTTCCTCCATAATTTTTATTTTAAATTTCTTATGAAAGCATTATACAATTTTTTCTGTCTCATTTTCCTAAAACTTCTAACATTTACCGGTTTGTCTGTAAGTATGCAAGTCAGAAACCTATTTACATTTTTTGTTGTTTAACACATCGTATGCTTTGCACTCCTAAACCAGTTTTTCTAACAATACTTTCAGCCGAATACTTGTCTTTTGTGAGTCGAGTGCAGAAATTGTATCTGTTTCCTTCTGATTTACTTCGAAAACGAGCGAATTTATTCTTTATTTATATACAGTAGAACTTGGATAATTCGAAGTTGAAGGGACCTGAGAAAAATTCGAAATATCCAAAAATTCGAATTACATATACAGGCATGAGAGTGCAGAAAATTAAAAAAAGAGGAAACACGCGTGTTCATAAAATTAATTTCAAATGAAAAATAACGCGTGTGGGGAAAACTGTACAAATGTGTTCATAAAATTTATTTCAAATGAAAAAATAATGCTCACAGAAAAAAACTATACAAAATATTTTTAAAGTGACAAATTAAACTAAAAGAATAACACATCAGCACAATAAAACATGTATAAAAAAAAAAAAAAAAAAAAAAAAAAACATTAGCTAGCAATTAAAATGGACAAAAAAAAAATTACATGAATGAGAAATATTGAATAATTCTGTTCTTTTATATGCTATAGAATATGATAAAGCATGTTTTAAATGAATATTGACATTTACATTTTGGATGGAAAAATATTGAGAATGTAAAGTTTTTCGTGGAGCGTTTGAACACTGATCGTTATTGGAGTTTGATTTTAACAAAATAAAAAATCGCGAAATTAACGAAAATCACAAAAAAGCGGAAAATCGCGGATCCGCGGAAAATTCTCATCCCTGCATATACTATTTCATACTTGCCAACATACTAATTAAAATTCCGTAGTATTGTTAGCCCAGCCTTCTTTTTCACATCAGTAACCTTTTCAGAGTATTTTTCTTCTTATTTAATCGCAATTGCATTTGCAAAATATTACTTTAAAAATTTACTGGTGTGTAAAAAAGGGCGGGACTAACAACACTACAAAATATTAATTAGGATATTGGCAAGCATGCTATTTTGTCAAAAAGAAGAGATAAATTAAAAAATTTAAAACTCTACGATCAAAGATTTAACATATAAACTTTATATCTAAGAAAACTACTACATCCACCCCCACCCCCACCCCCTCCCATTAAATCAATATTTTTTACGAGCTTAATTATTCAACACTTTTTTTAAAAAATAGTCACATATTTTTTATTGCTTCTTCAAGTACAATCTTTGTATCATAACATATGATTTGAACCTATCAGTTGATATAAAAATAGAATCTTCTACATCAGACATGACTTTCAATTCAAAAAACCCTCGAAGTTCATGTATATGCACCGTATCTTCTGATGCACTACGTAGGGGCTTTTCTTGTATTTCCTTATCCTTATTTTGAAAGACTATTAAAATAAATAATGTATTCTAGCTGAAAAAATCTTGGGAAAAATTTTACTATAACATTTTAAAGTTAATCGTATGAAAAATTCGAATTATCCAAATAGAATTCGAACTATACACGATTTTTTTACATTATTTTAATACAAAATTCAAGGGACCGAGTAAAAAACTCGAATAATCCAGAATTTCGAATTAAACAAGTTCGAATTATTCAAGTTTCACTGTATATATATATATATATATATATATATATATATATTTCGAAAATAAAATAAAATAAAATAAAATAAAACAAAATAAAAATAATGATATTTTTAAAATATGGAAAAATCTCCTGGTTCAACATCTGTATGTTATTATTATTATTATTGTTTAATACTAAACCAGTTTTCCATAGCAACTCATTCAGTCAAATACATTTCTATTCTGCAAAATTATACTATACGTTAGAATTTTCTCCCATGCTTACACGAATAATTCAAATGATTTTTTTTCCACAGTCAAAACAAAGAATTATGTATTTTTGTGAAAAATGAATCAATTTAGACTTTAACAATCATTATGTAACATTAAAAATACTAGATAACTATTTTTAATAAAAATTCTTCTTACATTTATAGGGAAAATAAAAACCAATTTTTCAATAAAAATATTTTATAAATAAATGGATAGTAGTAATTATATCATTGGGAATTAAATTATTTGTTTCAGTTAATAATTTATGGTCCGAATACTTTAGCCATTTTTGAATAGAGAGCAAAGAAGAAGAAAAAAAATATCTGAAGACAATATTTAAATCAGATTTTTTTTTTCAAAATATTTATGTATTATTATTACTTTTCTTTATTTATTTTTCTTTATTTTCTTTCTCTCTTTCTTTCTTCTTTCTTCTTTTTTTCTTAAGGTAAAATTAAGTATAATACTCAATGTGTAGTAATATAGATCTACAAAAGATTGTAAGTAACCAATTTTTAGAGTGTATTCATTTCCAAAAAAAGAAAATATATATAACTTCAATCGGAAAAAAAGTCCCCAAATCATGGCTAAATTTCCCGTTTTAGTAACCTAATTAACGCCAAGTGAGTAAAAAGGTCTTCATAGCATCTATAACGCTATCAGGTTAGCTATTCCCCGAGTATAGTGCGACGTAAAAAACCCAACCATTTTGCCGGCGAGGATTTAAAATTGCCCAGAATGATATAACCGATGCAAGAAGAGTAATTGTTCCAAAACACATCGAAGAATAATAAGAAAAAGATTAGAGACACGAACGTCTACTTATTTTATTTTACTTATTTTATATTTTTAAGAATTATTTTTCTGAAGTTTTGCTTAAAGCTTGCTTTTAAAAGTGTTGTCCCACAAAAAATATAAAAAATTTTTGTCAGATCCATAATAACGTATTTAAATAAACTTTAAATTTGAAAAAAAAAAAAAAAAAAGAGAGAGAGAGAGAGAGAGAGAGAGAGAGAAAGAAAGAAAAAATCTAAGTTACAAGTTTATTTTTAATCCATAAATGTATTGTTGTCGCCAGTAAATTTTGCTTGGCAAGATTTGCGCCGGCGAAATGAAAAGTACCTTCTCTCTTATCTACTTCTTAAATTAACAAAGAATAAAATCCACTTGATTCATTATAAGAATTGTAGGCGATGAACTTTTTTCTTGCCATAATTAGAAATATGAAAAGTATCAAGGAAATGTCTAATTCCGTAACGTTAAAAAATTTATCAATGATAAATAAGAAGATTTTTTTCATTTATAATTGAGTTTGAATTTAAATCTAAATATTTTTACATGCAAAAATATATCCAAGGTATTTTAAAATATGTTTTTAAATAGAAAAGATAAAAACACTTTAATGGCAAAAAGAAACTCAGTCAGTTGTACAGACACAACATCATTTCCTTATTCACAAAAAAAAAAAAAAAAAAAGAACACATTAAATAAATAAATAAATAAAAAATAAAATAAAATAAACATAAGTTGCCAGTAATAAAATTAATTTTGTAAAAGTAGGAGGGGAAAAAAAGCGTTTATTTATTTGTTTATTTTTTTTTTCTTTTACACCAGTGATAACATTTTAATTTTCCCGGGAAAAATGATGCCATGACAGAAAAATAACTTCATAAGAGAACCTTTTTCTTTAATGGCAAATAGAGTACCTTTATAAAACCGATGTTTTTAATTAGTAACTTCGTTAATTAAAATGATTGAAATTTTTAAGTAGCTGAAATGCCTTCCTCGAAGTAGTCGGAATACACTGATATATCTCATGACGCGGAAAACCCTGCCTTCCGCGAGAAGTTGCTGGCACAAACAAAAAGAATTGACGCCAGCGACAGAAACTTTTTTTTTTTTTTTTTTTTATATATAGAGAAAAATAAATTTTATTGTGTAAGTAAATAAATTAATTTTAATGTTTGTAATTTTTTACTCCATAAGACTTTATAATAAATCGTATTTTTAAAATAAAACACGTTTTATAAAATATGTATCAATCAATATGAATATTTTTAGTTCCTTTCGTTCTATAAGTATGGGGAAGGCAGGTATGCGTGAAGTTTTGTGTGTGTGTGTGTGTGGGGGGGGGGTTCGTAAAGACTTCGCACCAGTTTTAAAATATCTCTTATAACACTGGCAATATTTCTATTTCATTTCCTCATTCTGATTTGAAAATTTCGTGGGGTATTTAAAACTAATGACTTTCATAACATGGGTAAATAAGAAAAAAATTCACTAACCGGAAAAAATGGTAAAGAAGAAAATGATAACGGAAAATTGATAAACGGAAAAAAAATGGTGAAGGAGAAATATGGTAAGCGAATACTATAATAATGAAACTTTTGGCGTGTTTCAAACTTACTTAATGTTTAAATTAATCATGATATGTGATACAACATAAATGGACTTTTCAATGACAGAGAAAAATAATTCATGTTAATATTTACTGTTAAATTATTGCTTTTTCAATCGATTTTCAGGAAAGACTTTAGAAGCGTATGTTTTCCATACAAGTAAATTGACGTGTTAAATAAATAAATATATATATATATATATATATATATATATATATATATTATAATTAAATATTTCAGAAGTTAAAACTTTACATTTATTTATCATAAAAATTTTCTAAAATATGTTTATATTTTACAAATTTATTATGAATTTATTTACTTTTTCAAAAAGGAGAAAAAAAAATCTACATTATTATTAATATTATTTATTTATTTATTAGAAAAAAATAGCAAAAACTGTTTTAAGCTATATTTTTCAACTATATCTACTCATAATTGTGTCACTGTATTGAAAGTGGTTTTATAATATTTAAAACTTGTACAATAATTTAATGCGCATATTTATAAATTTGACTATTGCAGGCAAGTACTTTAAAACAAAGAAATAACTTTAAAATAGTACTTTAAAACAAGATCCTTTTAATTCGATATCATTTTTAATTCTCAATATGCTAAACAAAACTGAAGTAAAAAGCATCCTCTAAAAAAAAGCGATATATATATATATATAAATAATTTATTTAAAATTTTTGGACGGGTTAAACCAAACTTTAACTTTCAAATGGTTCTGATACGCCTATAAAATATTAAAAGCACCCATATAAAGCACCCATGCTTCGCACCTTACGTGGGCGATTAGTGTGCTGAAGCATCAAGAGATTTTGTTTGTTATTTGTTTGAGATTTATTTGTTATTCATGGGTGCGAAGCACCGACAACAAAAAATTTCTCATGAGAGGATAGTTTTATATCACTTTGTATTGATCGCAATAAAATTTGATATAATTATTATTTACTAACTGTGACAAAACATGATTATTATGTATAACTGAGGGAGAAAACGGGGAAAGAAAATGATATAAAAACCACCCTTTTTGTTGCAAACTCCTCGCTCAACAGATACATTTAGTTTTTACTATACTAGTTATTTTATTACTAATTGAGAATTTTATTACCTTTTGCGAAATCGAATATATATATATATATATTATATATATATATATATAATATATATATATATATATATATATATATATATAAACATCTCTTTCTCTTCCTCTACTTTCCTCCAGGATATCTAATCATTGCTATATTTCCTATCTAATTAGTAAGTAACAATTGAAAAAGTTTAATTGAAACTGGTGAAAAAAATATATAGATTTTTTTCTTTATCTCTTCTGTCAGCTCTCTCCCCGCCTGTAAATGTGTTATCTAAATATATGTTATGTAAAAAAATAATTATTAAAAAAAAAAAAAAAAAAAAAACACTAAAACAATTTGTGCTTTAAAACGAAAGGATAAGAATCAATATAAGTTTGCATTGAAAAATCAGTTTTAGTTAAAAACAATTCTTTGGGTTTTGGTGTTTGGGATCTTTGAACGCTTGAGTCTAGGCCTGGGTGGGATGCCCGCCGTAAGCGTTTTTTGAAGGCAACCTAGCTCGCATCTATGCCAGTTTAAGAGAACGCTCAGCGGCTAGGACGATGGGTGCGACCTGTGTTCGAGCCCGGCACCGGCCGACTACCAGCTTAGGTTATTTTTCATTTTCTTTCTTTTTAGGAAAATAATAGTTTCATAATGAATTAGAGTGTATTGTTATAATTAATGAAAAGTATAATTTTATTTTCTTATAAATGCATTGTCTATCAACATTTTTATTCGTTTGATTAAGAATGTGTTGTTTTTCAGCTACATTAAAATTACAACAAATATATTTCTCTCTCTCTCTCTCTCTCTCTCTCTCTCTCTCTCTATATATATATATATATATATATATATATATATATATATATATTTAACTAAAATCAAAAGCTGAAGCAAAAAAATAAATAAATAAATAAATAAATAAATAATTTTCTACTAAACGTAAATCTAAGGGAATATCTTTAAAATCTAAGCCAGAAAATAAATAAATTATAAACGAATAATTACGTTTCGAAGTTCTAATTGCATAATGAAATGAAAGGTATATTTTCTAAGTACATTCAAACGGATGAAATAATTCATTCAAAAAGTTTGTTATGAATATTATAAAATAATACAAAATTACTTTAAAGATCATAATGCAGTTAGCTACTGAAATCTATCTATCTCTCTCTATATATATATTAATAATAATCCATCCATCATAATGATCAAACATGATGAAAGCAAAATTTTATAACAATAACTTCTGTGAGCATTAAAAAATAATTACTTATACAAGTAAGGCATGATACAACGCAAAAACATTGAAAAATTTAATAATTGTAGAAATGTAGTTTTATCCTCCCACTAGTGTCTTTTTAAGATATGGAAAAATATGAGGAACAGGCAATAAAAATTTTAACATATACAAAAAAAAAAAAAAAAAAAAAAAAAAAAGAAAGAAAGAAAGAAAGAAAGAAATCTAAAACGAAGCGACTGGGGAGACAAGCTGTCCAGAAATAATTGAGTAGAAAATAGGTATTGTCCACTTGTATTCACACGATAAGAACGGCTTTACAAATCGTTCGATCAAAGAGGTTAGATCTTGTAACGTGTTTGTCATTCTGTAAAAGGTCCATGAAGAAACAGCTTTCAACCATACCATCTGCAACCACCTGAAGTTGAAATGAAGTAAGAAAAAGAGAACGAAAATAAAAGATTTATTAGTTTTTTGAATCCAGATCAAAATTATTTAAATAAACTTGAATGAAGATGTACCTCACTTTTATTTTGTTTATTTTCAAAATGTAATTAATTTTTATAATTTGCCTCAGCAATCGGTTATAGCCTTCTTGTGGTGTCGTCCTCTTGTTTGCTTTTCCTAAAATCGAATGTTGGGGTCTATTAATAGAGAATTTCGCAACAGAATAGAAATACTTGGTATATTACTGTATACAGTTAAGAAACTGCAATCATTACATGAAACGAAAAAAATAAATAAATTACATTTCACGTAATTCTTATTTCACCCACTACAGAGTTCGGCTAGCAGCATGTCGAATTAGGAGGTTCAAGGTTACGTAACCTCACAACTCTTCATCAGAAAAAAAAAAAAAAATCAAATTTTGTCAATTTTACAACAAAAACATTAAATCATTAAATTCATTTTTTTACTTATTTTTATATCATGTTATTTCACGCGCACTTTTTATTTCCTAATTCAAAATTATAAAAAAAAAAAAAAACTTTTTCGATATTGCTTGTAACGATATTGATTATTATTAATTTTATTTTATTTTTCTTTCAATAAAAAAAAAAAAAAAAAAGATTTTGATGAAATTCTGGCAAAAGCAGAATTTAGTTTAGGACGGAGGACTATTAGTTTTTTTTTCCCCCAATTATAACATCGCTTTCAAATTATTCAATTATATTTTCGATAATTTTTAGATTTCGATACATGTCCAACTATCAAAAAATGATTTCGACAAATGTCCAACTATCGAAAACGACAACGCAAAAATCCCAGATTGAGACTAATGGGCCCTCAGTCCTAAAAAAAAAAGAATGAAAGAAAAATACCAATTTTGTTTCTTTGATTTCTTTTAAATATGATTTATATTGTATTTTATTAAAACATGATTTTTACTTTCCAAATGTATAAATTGTAAGGAAATTATTGAGTCATAATCAAATTTGACATGGAAATCTTAATTAAACTTGCCAACATACTAATTAATATTCCGTAGTATTGTTAGCTCCTCCTTCTTTTTCACACCGGTATCTATTTAGAATATTTTTCCTCTTATTTAATCGTAATTGCATTTGAATAACATTACTCTAAAATTTTATTGGTGTGAGAAAAAGGGCGGGACTAATAAGACTACGGAATATTAATTAGGATGTTGGCAAGTATGTCTTAATGTACTTATAAGGAACTGGTGACTGGTGTACTGTACATATTTAAACATAAAAACTTCTTCACACTTCACAAAATAAAGGGAAGCACAACTGGTTTCAAAAGAGCGTTCTTTATCTTCAGATGCTATACGCATGCCAATTTAGAGGCGAAAGCAAATCTAAAACACAGGGAAAATTTAACGGCGGGTGGGAACAATAAGAAAACTGACATTTTTAAAACTCTGGATGTATTAAACAAAGATATGATTGAGAATAAAGATATTATTTTAATTAAAAGCATAATTTCAGCTCTAAAAAATAAAGCAATAAAATGGTTTAAGTGCAAAATGGATATCTATATAGAAATCTATTCCTTCAAATGTGATCTTTTTAGAGATATAGTTATTTATTTATTTAAATATAAAATTAAAGTTTCAGATTTAACGGAAATAAAGTTATCAAAAGAAATACCTATTGAAAACTTGGTCTTGAATTATAAAATATAAAATATTTAAATATATTATAATTAAAAAAAATATATAGGTAAATAATAAGGTATTTTTCCACTTAAAAATTCTTGTAATATCACAATTGCTTATACTTATAATATAAATTTAAAAAAAAAGACACTTTGCAATTATAATAAATATAGTAAAAATATAGACCGTATTGAAGATAAAGATTATTATTGCAATCAAGATTTCTATAAAGAATTTAAGGATTCCTATCATGAACATATCATTGCAGGTAATCTAGATATAATAGAAAATACTAAGATAAGAAATCTTATGAATTCAGGTGCTAATTTCAGGTTAAATTTCAATTATACCATTAGAAAAATCATGGATTTTATTAAAAAGGTTTAAATATTTTTATTCTAAAACTCTCTTACAAGTATAGTTGGCCCATAGAAGTTTTTAAATTATAAAAAAAGAAAATTTTGGAATATTTTGAAAACGATTTAATATTTTATAGGAGTTACTTTGGAAGGAAAATTCATGAAGATCACAATAAAGACTTAAAAGAAAATATTGAAAATTTAAAGAAAAAAAATATTATTGCCACCGTTCAAAAAGCTGGAAATATTTTTTCCATTTTTTGTAATTTATATATATATATAATATTAGTTACAATAGAATATTCTGGTAATTGCTCTTACAAAAAATTAAATAATTCCCCCTCAATTATAAGAAAAGGAATCTAGGCTTTGATAAAAATTTAATATAAATAGAAGCAGTTTTAATTTTTCATACCTTTTTTTAACGTTAAATTTCATAAAAATTCCATTAAATTTCGTTACGTTTCTTGCGGCAATTTTAGTTATAATTACAAGGCCAGTAAAAAACTTTTTTATTTGCTCAATAACATTTTGAATACTTTAGAGTCAGACGATAATTGCCATATCATTAAAAATAATTACTCAATATTAAAATATTTTAAAGAAAACTCAGAAGATATATTTACAATTAATACATATGGTTTTGAAAACCTTTTTGGTAGTATCCCATATTACTTACTTCTGTAAATTTTTGAAAAAATCTACGAGGAATTTTGTCATGTAAAAGCCTGCGAAAAAGTTTACTGGATTAACCTTATTAAATTTTGTATCTTCGAAAATGTTTTATTTAATGGTGTAGATTTTTTTTTTTTTTTTTTTTTTTTTTTAGAAATTTACGGTATCCCGATGAGAACCAGTTACTCAAGGGCCGTCGCTAACTTTTTTTTTTTTTTTTTTTTGGTTCATGTTTGAGAGAAAATTTAAGAATATTAAGTTTTATAGATATATTAATGACGCAATAGCAATAAAAATAATGGCTATAAACTGTGAAAATTTTGCGAAAATTGCAGCTGAAATCTATCTCTCCGACCTTATCTTAAACCGTACTGACTATGAAGACAAAATTCCTTTCTTGGATTTGAAAATTAAAAAAAAATAGGTAAAAACTGGTTTATGATAAAAAGCAAGATTTTAACTTTAAAATTTGTAATTTAACGAATTGTTTCTCCTGTATCAGTCATAGAGGTTTTAAAAAATATTATGTTTACCCAAATTAACATAATTAAAATGATTTGCAATAACCATTTAGACCTGAATTTGGCTCTGGAAAATCTCAACTACTCAATAAACATTTCTGTCTTCTTGATTACAATCTTGCTTAAGATGTATTATCCATTTCTGGCGATATTTAAGAACTGGTAAGTGGTCCTACCAGCCGAAGCGGGCTCTCTTTTTTTTATGTAGGGGAGGGGGGGGTCAATTTTCCTCATTCTACTGACTATTTAAGTTTGTTCTTGTATTTATTTATATTCTTGTATTATTTATCAATACAAAAAACCCTTAACGGGTTAAAAGTTTGTGACGCAGCATTGTACTTTATGGCTATAAGAATTAGAAATACGGGTCTTAAAAATAATGATATCAAATTTTCAGTGACGCTTTGATATTAATTAAATTATACATAGATTTTCTTATTTGAATTTGCTTTTTCCTTTTATTTATATTTACAGTGTAAACGTTATATTCAACATAAAATAATATATAGCATTTACTCATTGATACCTTTCCATTCACATCTCTTATACTATGAAAGCATGTGTTTTAAAAGAAATTATATGAAATTCCAGTAACGCAATGGTGTTACATTAAGTGATTTGTTTTTAAATTTCTCTGCAATTATTTTGTTTTGCATATTAAAGTATATGTGCACATTGAAATATTGCTTTTAAATTTCAAATACGCTGTCAAATATATCACTTTCATTAAGCTTATATTATGTACTGAAATATATTTATTTCAATGAATTATTCTATCTTTTGCGTCACGCCATCCAAAACTGAAAAAAATTTCACAGTTTTTTTCTTTGCATCACGATATCTATTTGCATGCATTTTCAATTTATTTGGATGAAATGACACAAAGTAAACATTTCCATATATTTTACTTACAGTTTTGGATGGCGTGACGCAAAAGATAGAATAATTCATTGAAATAAATATATTTCAGTACATAGTATAAGCTTAATGAAAGTGATATATTTGACAGCGTATTTGAAAATTAAAAGCAATATTTCAATGTGCACATATACTTTAATATGCAAAACAAAATAGTTGCAGAGAAATTTAAAAACAAATCACTTAATGTAACACCATTGCGTTACTGGAATTTCATATAATTTCTTTTAAAACCCATGCTTTCATAGTATAAGAGATGTGAATGGAAATGTATCAATGAGTAAATGCTAGATATTATTTTATGTTGAAAATAACGTTTACACTGTAAATATAAATAAAAGGAAAAAGCAAATTCAAATAAGAAAATCTATGTATAATTTAATTAATATCAAAGCGTCACTGAAAATTTGATATCATTATTTTTAAGACCCGTATTTCTAATTCTTATAGCCATAAAGTACAGTGCTGCGTCACAAACTTTTAACCCGTTAAGGGTTTTTTGTATTGATATCATTACTTTTTAGGGGTTAATGATCAAAACGTAAAATTAAAGGAGCATGGTAATGAGTTATAACACTGTATTAAAAGTGTTGTTTTATAGGTCATACTCGAACAAAATAACAAACTAAATAAAATTTCAAAATTTTATAAAAAGTGATAAAAGAGATGGACCTATGCAACATTACAAAGGCATAATATAGTACATTTTAAAAATGACAAAAATTTCTTATTTATATTTATTTCTTATTATAATTTTTTAGGTATAGATTTGATTTAAAAGAGAAAAATAAATAATAATAGAAAAATCTTTAAAGAGTGAAAATTTTATACTGGTAAATATTTAAGTAGTATAGTTTGTTATGAATTTAATTTTTAAAAAATCTTAATCTATTCAAAATTTTATTATAGCTTAACATTTTGTAATTTATATATTATATATACTAGAAACTTAATGAGCAAATTAATTATTTTCAAATTCTGTTTTAAGAATTTTTTCAATCCGTAGTTTAAGTGATTTATCACCTAATTTTGAAAAAATTACAAATATTTGCATATGATTATCATATTATTTGTCATTTTTATGAAAATAAAGGAAAAATTTTTTGTTGTTGCAATCACCTTTTAAAATAGAACCAATTTTGAAAGTTAACAACGTATCAGCATGAAAACAATGTAAATACAAAGAATATTTTTGATAAACAAATGGCATATAAAATACAAGTACCTAAATAAATAACTCATTTAATATATATATTAAAAAAAGAAAAATATTTTTTATTTTTATTTTTTGTGTTTATTTTTGACGCTTTTCGATAGATGGAGCCAAAACGATTATTTGATATTCAGTATTTCAGATGGAAGAGAAGAAATTCGTCCGCGAAACTGCCGCATCACGGTATTTTCGGAGTAAAAAATAGTTCGATTTTTAAACTGAGTTATAAAAAAAACAAGAGTTTTCATAGGGAAAAGGGAGATGTCAGGCACATCAGATAAAAGCGATTAATATCATATATAAATTAAACTAAATTCGCTCGAGACATATTCGAGAAAAAATTCTTACACATATAGTCCGTCCATTTATAACTTAAATGAGCCAATTCATATCTCGAAATATATTGCACGCAGAAATGTAGCGATTTCAGGGTAGGATCAGACAGAAGGTGAAAGTCTATTTTGAAAATATCAGAACATAACCTCCCATATTTCCTGAGATATTAAGTGTCGGCTTTCAGCGGTTTCTTTGATCTTAAAATTCCTGTATATATAAGTGTCGCAGTTTTCGTTTGTTTTTCCGTTTCCGCTGAGTGTCGTGGCGTTCGTTTGTTTTTGCGCTTGCGTCACTAGAAAAACTGCCGTTTTTCATGATTAAAATTCCTGTACATATAAGTATCGCAGTTTTCGTTCGTTTTTCCGTTTCCGCTGAGTGTCGTGGCGTTCGTTTGTTTTTGCGCTTGCGTCACTAGAAAAACTGCCGTTTTTCATGATATTTTTGTACTTTATATTAATGTATTTACTTTTATTCTTTATTTATTCTTTATTTGTTTTTTTATGCTTTGTATTAATTAAATTCGTTTGCTGTACGGTCTTGCTTCCATCTGTGAGAAGTTGGGGTCTAGAAACGTGTTTTTTGGCTAAATAGCCAACGTTTCGCCAGAAACTTCTCATATTTCATTCCATACATGGGGGAGCTCCCATGAAGAAGACCTTGATGCGTTTGGGATTAGTTTTCATTTATACTTGGTTATTTTGCTTATTTATTATAGTTTTTATATTTCCTTTAGCTGTATTTGCAGTTGGGTTTATAAATTCTCTGTTCTAGTTCTATATTTAAAAATTCAAGTTTTATTTCATCTAATTTTTAAGATTTATCATATATATATATAATAAAGGGTGAGACACAGTTATCGTTAAAATCGTAGTTCTTGAATAATAGTAGATCCATCTATTATTGATAAATACCCAAATTAAAGTAAGTGCCCACAGTAAATGTGTCTGCAGAAAGACATCCTGAAGGCAGTGGGCACCTAGTCCTGAAGCAGTGCGTACATGAAAACTGCTGCCGTTGGCATCGGTACCCGAAGCTAGATTTAGAATGATTTTTATGTAATATATTCCTGATTTTATTTATAAAGTGATACAAAAAATAGTATTTTTATTCTTTTGAAAATTCATTTCAAAATAGTGACCAGTGAAGCGGGCGTAGCGAGCTAGCAAATAAATATTTTCACAACAGTCAAATAAAATGAAATTTCCTGCCAAAAAACGTAGTAGTTGGACAAACTAAAAATATCAAACTTCTTTTTTTAGATTCGTTAGCTGTTAATCGACACAAATATCACATTTTTTTTTTCTAAATATGTTTCAGCAACCTTGCTATGAATATTCATTACTATACAAATAATTAATCAAAGTAAAAAGTCATTAGTCAAATCACTTTTAGAAATATGTATGAATATGCTCTTTAAAAACTTCAATTTGCTCAATTATTTTTTATTCGTTGTTGTAAACAAAATGAAATAATCTTAAAATTAACTTTTTTTTTTCTTTCTAACAATAATTGATATAGTTTAAAAATTCATTCGAATTGCTGAACTAATTGTGTTGCTATAAATAACATGAAAAAATCTAAAAATAACTTTTAAAATATTGATAATATTCTATAAATTAATTAGAAAGTTAGTGCCTGTTTTTTTTTTTTTTTTTTTTTTTTTTTTTTTTTTCGAAAATCATACTCGTCGTCCTAGCCGACTAATTTCCCCTTGCTTTTTTCTGAAATTCGTTTTAATATGAGCTAGGACAGGACACCTTTGAAATAGTTCAAGAAAGGCAGTCCATGCTATAATACCTGTTGGACACAGTTGGCCATAATTGTTAAAACACTACTATCTACATTTTATCGGACATCTATTAAAAAAAAAAAAAAAAAAAACCTTATTTTTTTCACTGTCGACCAATTATTTGTTTTCAATGTATTTTAAAATAATTCTACTTTATTCAAGGTTATCTGTCATAAAATATTGACAGTGCTTTTCAGCTACATGAAAGTTATAATCTGCTCGTTCTAATAATTTTGTCCTTTAATGATTTTAATTTAAATGAAAAAGGCTGAAATCTTCATAGAAAATGCTTTAAAATTATTAAAAGCTAGACAACAAACTCTAAAGCTTACGTTATCAAGATCTGAATTAATTCAATTTGCAAAGAAATTGTCCTTTATCGAATGATTCAGCTTTTCTGTATTTGTGATAAAAAACAATTTTTGTTCATTTGATGTAGTTATTCATATAAAATTTAATATTTTTATTATCTTTTGATTTGCATATTAAACAAGAACGAAAAATCATGCGGTACGCATTGATTAATAACACTTTCCAAATGCACGTAATTATAGTTTCGTATAATTTTCAAACCTCTTTGCCTACGTAATCATAAAAACGACAAACAGAGGCTCTGAAAGGCTTACAGGTAGACTAATTGAATTCCTAATCATTCTTAAACATTGTTAGAAAGTGTTAAAAGGGCTTAACACAAAAGGAAACGTGGCCCTTATATTCAAATTGCAGCACTTTATACATGCGAATATTTTAGTACAGCCCTGAAAATCTGAAAGTTAACAAAATCATTTTCTATACAAAATGTTATTTTAGCATATTAATAACAATTTTCAATTTTTTTTTATGATTTTTACAATAAAAAGTTCTTTAAATGTAATTTATAAAAATATCTATCCTAAAATGCAATGCATTGATTTTTTTTTTTTTTTTTTTTTTTTTTTTTTGGTATCCTTATACACAAAGCATTTGTACAGGACCTGTTAATGCCATTAAAATTAGGAAACATTCTATAGTAAATTTGAATAACATGTATAATTTTGTAAAATTTCTGATATTATTTGCGAACACTGGCGTCGAGCAGACGTAAAGATAGAGAGATAAACAGTCGGACCAGATAAATACACAAATTGAAATCACAACCGCATTTAAAAAATGATAGAAAGTGTTAAATCGCTTAATGCAAACGAAAATGCAATTTCAGTAAATTTCCAATAAAAGTCTTCAATGTAAATGAATATGTTTGCATGGCTCTGTAAATCTACATTCTGTAGAAAGCATTCTTTTGTGCATATGAATAATATATCTTAATTTTAATAAGATTTGCGCAAGGTAAAGTTCTTCAACATACTACATTCTGTAGAAAGCATTCTTTTGTGCATATGAGTAATATATTTTAATTTTAATAAGATTTGTGCAAGGTAAAGTTCTTCAAATTTGATTATAAAAATACCTCTCATAGAACGAATGCTTAGGAATACTTTTGGGTGTCCCTGTATATAAACTTTTAATGATATTTACTCCCTTTCCAATGGGAAACATCCGATAGTGAACTTGAATAATATGTTTCAATTTCATTAAGGTTTGTGTAAAGTAACGGTATTAAAATATGGTTCTTAAAAGTACCTCCCATAGGACACAATTGCTTTGGAATACTTTCGGGTGTCCCTGTACATAAATCAGTAAAGGAAAGTAAAATATAATTCACTTCATTTTCAATATGGAACATCAGATAGTGAACTTGTATGACATATATTAGTTTCAAGAAATTTCAAGAATATTTACGAGAGTTAGAGACAGACGGACAGACAGACAAACAAACCGAAGCTATTATCACTTTTCAACCTTGTTGGACAGTGTTAAAAAGAAAGTAAACACACACTCTTATCTATCTATCTATCTATCTATCTATATATTAGTATTAGTATTAGTTGTTAATTAGTTGAATGTATAAATGAACAATCAAATATGTATATTAATTTCTAATTATCAAATTTTGTCACCTAGAAAATTGTTACATTTATTTATAAAACTTTTGTTCTCCCATTTACTCTCAGTTTTTAGTACTCCTTTTAATTACCGTTTTTTTCCATAGCAGAAAGCGATTTAATAATAATTTTCATGCAACGTATAAAACGATGCTGGAGTGCACCTTATCAAAATTTTTTTCGAATTTGAATATATTCTTTTGTTCTATTTTATCCATTGATTTTTCCTTAAATTTTTGCATTCATTTCGATCATCTGAGCCGCTTAGCAACGGCTCTTACACGATTTTTTTATAAATTTATTTGGTTAATTCCGTTGGAAGGGAAATCTTTTATATTATTTCTTTATTTTTTGTATTTATCAGAAAATAAAATGGTCATATAGAAGAAAATATTAAAAATTAAATAATATTTTTTATGTTTTTCTTTCTTTCTTTTCTTTTTTTTTCTTTTAGATTTTTTTTTTTTTTACATTTTTGCGTAGTGTGTTTGAAAATGTTTATTTATTTATTGTAATGTTCGAAACCATATGATAATAGTATAGAAAAAGAGCGAGTTGAAATTGAGCTTAATTTAAGTGCTGAGAAAGAACCATGAAGAACCTATGCAGCGCGGGCCGCTGGCAGCGTGTACCTGTACATTAAACATAATTCAGAAATCTTCCAATTTTTTTTTTAAGTTATTTTATTTACCGAGTGGTATTAAAATTATAACAATAATAGTAAGCATGATGATTCAATGTTTTTGAGATTCATTTAGGTATAGCGGTCAGCGCAGCGGGTGTATCTTGCTGGTAATGAATACAACAAAATTGATTTTTTATCCATACTTTCTTCTCCAAATTCTCAAAATAAAATTTATAATGTCTTATTCCTAAAAACACTGAAATTTCAGCAAATAGAATGATCACACAAAACGTACTAGGAGAAATACATGAATAAATTAAATTTAGAAATTGCAAAGTAAATAAATATGAAATTATTAGTCTAATAAAAATAATACAAATACGAAATTGGATGAATAAACTAAAGAATTCGCAATTAAAATAAATTAATTAATCTTGTGTAATTTTTTAAAAAAACGAAATGCAAATTTCATCAAACCAATTAAAATAATCTATAAGAATAAGAATAAGAATAAGCTTTAACAAAACTGAATTAGGATATGAAAATATTAATTTGATAAATAAATAAATAAAATAAAATAATTATGTAAACACTAATTCGAAATAATAATAAGGAAAATGTAATAGCTTAATTTTTGCACCGCCCGAAAAATCTGTGACCCATTCTGGCCCCAAAACGCCTGAGATCTATGCCTGAGATGGTTCATCGCATCCCCCCTTTTCAATCTTTTATGTTAGCGATGGTCATTTTCCCGGGGTTAGTTGTCAGGGCAAATGACAAGTGGGCGGGTTAACTTTATGGTGACAAGAAAGGTATAAGGAAGGGGGGGGGGTTTTCTTGTCCCAAAGCTTTTGAAGTGAGAAACAAAATTTTTATTCTCAGTTTGTTCGCTGAGATAATCCTGTATTCTCTTATTCCTTTCTATTTGTTTATCGCTTTTCGACGTAAAAAAATATTAACACAAGACGAAATTAATGCGATTTTATTTGCATCTTCTGATGATGAAATTAAGAAATCGAATGATAGCAGTGATAGTGATGAAAAATTCAGATTAAATAGAACCTTCTGTGTTATTTCCAAACACTGAAACTGTTTCTGATTCCGATTTGGATCTAGACGAAAATAATGGTAATATTCTAATTCCCTTTACCTGAACTTCCGACATAAAGGACTTTAATATTCAGAAGAAATTTTCCGGATATCCAGGCGCAGTACATAGTTTGAATCCACGAGCAGAACCTCTAGATTATTTTAATAAAAAAAAAAAAAAAAAAAAAAAAAAAAAAGAAGAAGAAGAAAGAAATAAAAGAAAAGTAAAGTAAAAAGAGTGTTTGCAAGAAAATACAAGTTGAAAAAATAAAAAAAAAAAACTACCACACAACAATTCTTTTGGGCTGAAAAACAGCAATATCGCTTTTTCAGGCAGAAATTAGATGTAAGTGCTGCTTTGATATTGCGCTTGTGAATAGCATTTTCTTTTGATGAAAGGTTGTGCTATTATTCCGAATCGAAACAATTGCAACAAATATTTAATTAATCTGTATGGTGTTTGCTTACTTCTTCTTCTTCTTTTTTTTTTTTTTTTTTTTTTTTTTTTAATTTATCATTTATTACTTTTGCAATCAAAATTCTTATAAGGTTTTCAATTGCACTTATCAGATTTACTTAACTCTGACAAAATGAGTAATTAAAAATAATATATTAACAGTTCAAAATTAATATATTAACAGTTCAGGAAAATGCCCTTTTATACGGAATATGAAAAGAATATAGATAATACTTATTCAATAAAAATAAGAACAGCATGCTTGTGAAAAACAGGACAGTATGTCTAGCTAAAGAATCTAAAAATATGCTTCGTCATCCGAAAAATATCTTCACTGTCATTTTATCACTTCAAGAAGTCGAAAAACTAAACAAATCATGAAAAATGATGCATTAAGTGTCAACATGCACCCGTACCTAATAAGTATTGTTCAACCCTCTCTCATAAAAAAATTTGGTGCACTAATACACACCAGAAGCTCAAATATAGCTATCTGCACATGGGAAAAGTTGCAGCATCATTAAGCTGCTAAAGGTGGATATGCGTTAAAATTGAATCAGGTTATATATATATATATATATATATATATATATATATATATTTCTGACTAGCTATCTTAAGGAGACTTGGCACCACCGATGGTTTAATACAAAAACTTATATTTCCATTTGATACTTGTAAATTGAACTATATTAGGTTCGATCAATAAAATATGTATTAGGCAACAATTCATATTGTTTTTTGTCCTTTTTTTTTAAGTCTTAAAATTGCGTTTAATCGGTTTGCATCTTTTCCATGAATTCATAATCCTCAAAATGCTAACACTTCTACAGATATCTAAGAAAATACTTAATATTTTTGGCAGTGTGTTATAAGACCTACTTAAAATAATTAGGGATGGATTTTGTAATACCTTAAATATATATATATATATAACTTAAAAATAAAATATAACAAAAATCATATTTATTTTGAATATTATTACATACATACATACACACACATTTTAATTTTTTTTTCCCTTAAAAAAAATCATAAATTTCAGAGTGCATCCATAACGCTTTTAATTAGATTCTAATAAACATCCGAAAAATAATAAGCATTTTCTTAATTAACTGTAAAAAGTTTAACGTGCTGGAGATCAGGAATTCATGAAAAAATGCAAACTGAGAAAGCGCAATTTAAAGAATTCAAATCTGTGAAAATGTATCAAAAACCATAAGAAATGTTGCCTGAATATATATTTTATTGAATATATATAATATAGTTCAATTTATAAATATTAAATGAAAATATAAGCTTTTATAAGAAACCTTTAGTGATGCCAAATCCCCTTAAATATTAAGTTGGTTAACTGAACCTAGACCCACATGTGATACTAATGAAATGAGTAGTTTAAGAAATCACCCTCATATTCATACTGGTGAAAGGGGAAAAAAGCGATGGGTGTATTAAAAAAAAAAAAAAAAAAAAAAAAAAAAAAATCTTCCTAAAAAGTCATTTACGCAGTTATATCCTCGACAAAATACGACAATAATAATTATTATAGGAATAATTCTAATATTCGTGATATTAAAAATAAAATTACTGCAAAATACAGAAAAATTAATATCAGTACTGTAATATCAAATTTTCCTTGTGTCTTTCTTACTCCAACGTTTCACAAAAACTCTTTAAAATTTCGAACAGTAACCAGTGGTTATAATACTTATGTAAATAAGGCAGGTAAAATTTTACAAAATATAACTGATAGTTTAACTAATAGCTCCATTATTAAAAGTAGCTATGATATTATGAAAAAACTCAAATATAATAATGTTAAAATTTAATCAGTATATACTTATGATTTTCAGTATTTATTCAATAGTATAGGCAAGGCACGAAATTTCCACTCGCCAGCTCGCCATTGCCGAGTGAAATTTTTACTGTAGCGAGTAAAAATTTAGTCTAGTTATAGATACAATTCTTACACGATACGGTAACAGAAAACATTTTTTTTATAGATTTAAATATGGCAAAATCTTGCCATCTTATAACCTCATATTTAACCTCTCCTTTTTAGATTCTCGGAGACCCGACTCTGTGTGTGCGCTGTGCGAGATCCCGCCAGCTTGGAAAAGGAAAAATGCTTAGTGCATACATAAAAGTTTTGATATCATAGGCAGTTTTGTTTCTTACTCTGTTATTTCTCCAAGCAGAGTGAGAATAGACGAGTGGAAAGCCTCTTTGTCCGTCGCCCACTATCCGAGAAAAGAGATACGCGAAAGTTTGCCTATGCGATATTGTCACTTGAAAATGAGCCCGAGCCCTTTTAAAAATACTGCCTATGTTTATTTTGTTGTATAATGATTTAAAAAAAAATAAATAAATAAAAATAAAAAACTGTTCATATTTTCTAGTTTTTTACTGAAACGTCAATGATTTGCGCTTGTAATGATTTATAAGCAACGATTTTATCGAAAAAGTTATTGCGAAATGTTTATTTCAAATGACAACAATGAACAAGTTATAAACATCGACATTCTGTCTAATTACAAAAATAAAATGGACGAAAAAGACATTTCTAATATAAAACGTTAAGTAAATAAATAGATAAATAAGAAAAGAAAGCTTAATCTTTCATAATAAAAATATTTTTACAGAATATTGTTTGACAAATAATTCTTTTTCTTCTTTTTTTCTTTAATGACTCTATGCATATATGTTATTAGATATTTTAATCTTTTTCAAATCTCATTATAATGATTTTTAATTATAGCTGAGTATGAAACATGATGATATACGACACACTTTTAATATATTTAATTTTAGACATATTTGTAAAAACATTTCAAATAGTTAGGAAAAATAAAAAACCTAAACTGCGTATAAATGGAAAAATATGACAAGCCTACTTCGTGGCGAGTAAAACTTTTTTTGGCGATTTGCAATATGAATTGAAATTTCGAGCCCTGTTATAGATATTAAAGATTTGAATACAGTTTTGAATTGGATTTATGAAGAATATGAACTTGCTAATGTGATTGATAAAAATAAATATGAAAATTTAAAAAAAAAAAAAATTAAACCCACATGTGATCGTATCACACGTGGATCTAGACTGAACAACCGATGTTGAGTATAACAGTTGTCAAACATCTAGAAACGTTCTTTATGAGTCACATTTAATAGTGTGAAATTTTAATATTTAATAAAAAAAATTAATAATGTAAAGAAATTGTTATATCTTATACATTTGTATAAAAATTGTGACCTGAAGCGGAAGAGGGGACTAGTAAAAAAAATTAAGGAAACGTCAAAATGTTTTGGATCAACCTATAAAATGCAATGCTTTAAATGCGTTTTAAATGTAGCATGTGATTATGAAGATTTTACTCATCTTTATAAATTTTTATGAGATTATCATATATTAATAGAAATATAACTTTCTTTGTTAAGGAAAAAAAAAAAAAAATCGACTTTTTATTACCATGTTTACTTGGTTTCTTTTTTGTTTGTTTGTTTGCCCAGTGCAAATCTTGCAATCGATTTTAAACTAATTTCCCGACTAGCTAGACGTTTGAAACTTTTAAAATAGCTCAGAACATGATGACAATGCATTTTTAAAATACTTTTAGCCAGTTTAAATGATTCAACAATCATATAACTTTCCGACTAGATAGACATTTAAAACTTTCAGTATATTTAAGAACACGGTGACAATGCTTTTTTTTTTTATTTATTTTTATTTTTTTTATTAATACCTCAAGCCGATTGTTTTATGAATATGAATTAAAATTTTGTATTTCGTTCAAACATTTTAAAGAACTCTTATTTTACTTAAAATTAATAAAATACTTTAACTTGAATCATGAGGTGGTTTTCTTTTATAGGCAAATTATTATTATGATTATTTTTTATTTTATATAAATATTTTTTAAACAAATCATTTGCTTTTTTTACCTACATTAATATAACTTAATATTAAAATTTAAGGTATTTATAACATTTTTTTTTCAACATTTCCACTATACTTTAAGAAAGATCTTAATGCAGTTTTAGAATCAGATTTGTATGAAATACATTCTTGTGTGAGAGGGGTGTTAGCCCCCTCTCAAATCGGGAACGAACATAATTCCGAATTCGGGAAAAATCTCAAACTCGAAATGTACAAAACTCGGCCTGATGCTGCCTGCGTGCCAATAGATCAAAGTTTGTTAACGAAACCATTTTTTAATTCATGAAATCAATGAAGGTAGTGAATCAACGAAGGTTTTCCTCGCTTCGCTGGTCACTATATTTAAAGGAAATTCTTTTCTATATCGCTTTACAAACAAAAATGAAATTTAAAGAAATCATGAAATTGCTTTAAAGCCCGCTTTGGTTCCCCGCTGCCTTTGACAGCGACTCGCTCATTCGCAGTCTCTCGGGTATCTGTCCCTATTGCCGGTGACAATAGCTTACCAGTAGGCTTCCGTTTGAGTGCTTATCAGATGACAGTTTCGAAACGGACAGTATCGAAAAAATTGAAGTAGCCATTTTATGTTTGAATCCCAGTTACATATGAACAACACTATATGTGGTGTACATAATATTCTCTTTCACGTTATTTTGTATATTTATTTGATTTATTCGATCAACCATAAAATGACAACAATTTCACACCATATACTCGTATATTATTACAATGTGCTATGATCAGCTACGTCTATCGCATGAGATAATTAATTTTTGTGGTTATAATAGTAGTTGAGTTAGTTAATAGTAGTTGGTATATAGAAAAAGAAATAATGAAATATGTAAACCTGATCCTGGTACAGCCTTAATGTAGCTCCCCTTCGCGACTTTTGAATTTTTATCGTCACTTTAGACAAAAATACATAATTTATGTTATTTTTATTATTATTATTATCATTATTATTTTCTTTTCTTTTCGTTTTCTTTCTTTTCTGTTTTTCAATATTTTATAATTTATTTATATTTTTTATGCGTTACTTGCCTTAAAGTGGCTATTACGAAAGTGGAGTCCTTGGCGAAAAATGTCCGATCTATTTCAGTATTAAAATTAAAAAAATTACCCAGGATTATCAAGTAAAGCTCGTTAATGCTAATGATTATCAAGTAAAGCTCTATAATAAATTTAAGTAAAGCTCTTTAATGTAATGCTGAATTAGCTTTCATGCCAAGCGCGATTCATCCGTGCCAAAAACATACTATTTAAACAAAAGGAGGAAAAAAAAATCTAAAATTGAGGTATATTATTTTATTATTATTATAATTATTATTATTATTTTTTTTTTTACTCGATTTTCATATTTTTATTTTTTTTATGTGTGGGAGCAAATTTAATATTATTATCATTATTCATTTATTTATTTATTTATTTATTATTATTATTATTATTATTTTCACATTTTAATTAATTTTAAAAAATCTAATCAAAATTTCATTACAAATAAGGTACCAAATGAAGGGGGCCTTTTTTTCTGAATCCGTCAACTTATCGATCGGACAATTAGATTTTTTAAAATTAACTTAAGTATGAAAATCTGGTGGCAACTTGCGTCAACACACAGACAAACAGACTAAAAAATCTCTTAACCATATATATATATAGAGATTGGTGCTACATCCGTTAAACATTCACGAGTCTCATTAATTCTTATAGAAAATTTAAATTTCATATTATTAAGAGAATTTTTATCCACATAGCTTATTGAAGCATATTTGACTAATAAAAAAAAAAGAAAAGAAAAGAAAAGAAAAAGAAAGAAAAAAGAAAGAAAATCTGTATTTTTATAAATTTTGCAGAGAGAGAGTGTGTGAGAGAGAGAGGGGGGGGGGGAGAGAAAAGGAAACAAAGTAGTAGAATAAAAAAAAAGAGAGAGAGAGAGAAATGACATTGTAATCCGGAAGAACAAACAAACAAATAAAATAAAATTTAAGCAAAAAATCATTTTTTAAAGTTAGAAGCTTTTTATTGTGAAGCCCTAAAAAGCATAAAATAAAAAAATTTCTGGCAAAGACATGCTACAAAGAAATGAAAGTTTCAACACTAAGAAAATTTTAGAGAAAAATATAGGTACTTTCCTTTTGCAAGAGATGAAAATTTTTTAATGTTCAATATATTTTAAAAAGCTTTAAAGACCAATATTCTTAGTTATTAATTTTTCTATAATCATTCGTTAAGCCAGACATTTCAAATGTCTCGAAAGCTTTTAAAAATATTTTGAACATTAAAAAAAATTCATCTCTTGCAAAAGGAAAGTACCTATATTTTTCTCTAAATTTTTTTTAGTGTTGAAACTTTGATTTCTTTGTAGCATATCTTTGCCAGAATAAATTTTATTTTATGCGTTTTAGGGCTTCACAATAAAAAGCTTCTAACTTTAAAAAATGATTTTTTACTTAAATTTTATTTTGTGAATTTTTAGTTACCAAAAAGAAAAAAGCTACTTAAAAAACTAATTAAAATTTCTTAGGATATTTTGTAGACAACGGAAGATTTTCTTTTATCAATTAACATTTTTTTTTTTTCGATTATTTATCTGCAAAAAAAGTACTATATCGTCTTTCTAGGATCGAATCCGGGACCATCGCGTTATCAGCATGACGTTCTAACCAAAAGTCTAACAACTGTCAAGAAAACGTCATAAAACATTCTAGAAAAATCTAAATATACTTATACAAAATGAATATTGTTCTCGAATGCTTTTTAAAATATTTGGAATATTTAAAATTTTTCATGTTTTGCAAAAGTGAAATATGTATATTTTTCCTTAAAATTTTCTTGTAGTTGAAACTTTTATGATTTTATAGCATGTCTCTTCAAGAATAAATTTTTATTTTAGGCTTTTTAGGGCTCCACAATAATAAAAAACTTTCAGTGTTATTTTTATTTATTTATTTTTATTTTTATTTTTACTGACATTTTTGTTTTGTGCGTTTAGTAACTCAAAAAAAAAAAAAAAAAAAAAAAAGCTTCTTTAAAAATACTATCGAAATTCCTTAGGAACCTGTGTAGACAATGAAAGATTTTCTTTTTTCAATTGACATCGTTTCTTTTAATTATCGGCAAAAAAGTAACACGTCGGCTTACGAGGATCAAGCCCACGAGCATCGCATTATCACCATGACGCTCTAACCAAATGTGCTAACGCACGGAGACGTCTTCTTTTTCAGAATGACACAAAAACACGATGATAAAAATCCACTTTCAATAAAATGTTTCTAAAAGAATAATATATATATATATATATATCTTTTTATTTTGTGCCTTTTAGACAATGAAAAATTTCCTTTTAGCGATTGACACATTTTCTATTAATTATCTGTAAAATTTAACGCATCGATCCTTCGGGGATGGAACTCAGCACCATCGCATTAGCAACTTGACGCTCTAACAAACTGCGCCAACAAGCGTCAATAAGGACTGCTGACATTTTTTTTTTTTAAGTTGAGTTGCCTTATTTATTAGCGTGACATGAAGACGCGATAGCGAAATCCAATTTCCATAAAATGCTTCTAAAAAATTATATTTATTTATTTTTATTTAAATTTTTATTTTGTGATTTTTAGTAACTAGATAAAAAGCTATTTTAAAAACTCTTCAAAAATTATTAGGATACTGTGTACACAACGAAATATTTCCGTTTATCAACTGGCACCATTTCTATTAATTATTTAAAAAATTAACGTGACACTCTAACCAACTAAGCCATTAAGAGATAGAGATACAATGAAATGCTTACTTACTTTTTCTTTTCTTTTTCTTTTTTTTTTATTTTTAAGTGGAAGTGTCTTAATTTTTAGCGTGACAGAAAACGCGATGACAATTCAACTTCATGTAATCAGTTAAAATGGGTGAAAATATCTTACCTGAAAAATGGAGATTTAACACTTTCAGGTCTAAACTATTTCCACCAGCTGGACTGAGTTTTTTTTTTTTTTTTTTTTTTTTTTTTTAATACTTTCTTTTACTAATTGACACATTTTCTAAAATATCTCCAAAAATTACCATATCGGTCTTTCGAGGATTGAACTCATAGCCAACCGTTATCAACATGATGCTCTAACTAACGGAGCTAACGAGGAATGCAATGCGTTGCTTATATTTACTTTAAAGGGGAGGCACTTTGTTTTTTGGCGTGTCACGAAGACACGATGAGAAATTCCAATTTCAATAAATAACTTCTAAAAAATTTATTTATTTACTTATTTTCTCTTACATTTTTATTTTGTGCTTTTTGTAATTAGATAAAAAGCCGTTTAAAAAAAACTCTTGAAAAATTATAAGGATGCTGTGTACACAACGAAATATTTTCTTTTATCAATTGACACTTTTTCTATTAATTATTTGCAAAAAAGTAACACGTCAGCCTGGACTCAATAAATGTTGCAAGTAATATCAACATATTATACAAATTTTGAGTATCAAATTTTGGTTTTCTGCTATTGTTATTATTGTTATTACTTAATTATACTGATAATACATACCGTTACAAACTGTTAAAAATCGATATTCAGATTCGGTAGACCCTAAAATGTCTAATCATAGGAAAAATTAATTTTCGGTAATTTGATCCAAAATTATTTCTCTACGAAATGTAGGTAAAAGGAAGTAAAATATAATAAGGGATAACTGGGAGGGGATAGGGGAGGGCAGGAAAAAAGATTTTAACCTTGACTAAATATTTGATTGAGAATAATCAAAAATAGTTACTTTCAGATTATTTATTTATTTATTTATTTATTTATTGGAACTTAGTTTCTGTTGATATGTTATACTTAGCTTGAATCTAAAAATAATTTATTTAATTAGTAATAGTGAAAATACATCCGCTGTAAATTAAAAAACTAATAAATAAGGTCCTTTTACACTGGTTCCCCGTGAAAAAAGATAATAATTAATTTAATAAAAAAATTATAAGTTAAAAAAAATTATATACCATGTTTTTAAATTTTTTGTGAATCATTAATGTAATAGACGAGGATAAAAAAAATAATTTATAAGCAATATTTATGCACATGGACACAGTTCAGTGAACTAATAATTGTAATGAAAAAAAAAAAGTTGGTTTTAAAAATAAAATATTACCCCTTTTAGAACAACGTATATTAGCATTATACATAAGCACTTATCAATGTGTATGAAATTTTTAAAGTGATAATGATGTCAATTTGTTTTTAGATGCATCATTTAACTTTTTATAAATTTTCAACTTTCACGTTTTAATTAAACGTGAAAATTTAATTAAATATATTTATTTTTATGTCAAAACAAAATGAACTGGTATTTTTTTTTTTTTTTTTTTTTTTGCCAACATTTAAATTACAGCTAATACTTCAATGGCTATTTTTATTACTATTAGTAGCTTATTATTTTCATATTTTAATTAATTAAAAGAAAACTATTCGAAAATTCGAAAATCTGACTTCGAAGTATTGTGTTGTCATCGGGTTCTGAGCTACTGTGAAAGTTTCAAATGTCTAGCTAGTAGGGAAGTTAGTTAAAAATAGCTTCCAAGATTTGTAACGAACAAACAAACAAACAAACAAGAATCGAAGTTAATAAAGGTAAATTAATGTAAAATTCCGCAAATAAATGCATTAAAAAGGGGAGAGAGAAAAAAACAAACAAACAAAAAAATCTAGTACAAATCCATTAGTAGCTTAAACCCGGACAGTGAAAGACAACTTTAAAGGTACTTTTTACTAGCACACTTATTTATTTATTTTTATTTATATGATTTAATTAATTAATTAATTAATCATTTTTTTATTTATTTAATATATATATATTTTTATTTTTTAGGAAATGTTTATGCAAATGATGTTATTATATTTAAAAAATATATATGAAAATAAGCATTAAAATTTTTGGCATTTTTTGACTTCAAACCTGGAATAAAATTAGCCGGTTGGGAGTTAAACTGCGCACCTTCTATCTTTCTTTCTTTCTTTTCTTTTCTTTTTTTTTTTTTTTTTCAATGCGGTCTTATATATAAAAATCGGAGATAACTAAATTATTAATATTACCAAATATTTTTAAAGGATAATATATACATATATATATGGTTAAAATTCCTCTGTGCATTAAAATTTAACAAAAATGTTTTGAATTATAATATTTAAAATTTAGTTTTTCTAATGTTTAATTTATGTTTTCTGTAATATCTTTTAACATCTTTTAAAATCTTATGGCAATGATATAAAAATTGCTCTTAGAAGTTTCAGAGTAATTATCTCAATTTTAACTGTCTAAAAGTTATACGAATTTTAAAATCAATATTTAAATAATAATATTAATTTTAATTTAACGTATCAAATATTTTAGCTTTCTCCTTCAAATCATTTATTTAATTATGTTAAAGAAATCATAACACCAGCTTAAAGCGACAGGTACACTTGCGATTTATTTTTTAATCACTCTTTCTCTTTTTACTGTGCTCAAAGCTGGTAGACGTGAGGTGCCGGGTTCGATCCCAGGTCGCGCTCGTCCGCCTAGCCGTTCTGAGATTTCCGTGGTTTTCTCCGAAATTTGCGTAAATACGAGATAGGGTTCCTTAGAAAGACCCCCCACGGAGGGCACACCCCCTCAGGCCTGGGATCCAAGAACAGCAAGTCGGCCTTAATTCCCAACCCAATTCTTTTGCTTTGTATTCTACCCCACCTCAGTTCACTTTTCGAAATGACAACTCTTCACAGGTCTTATACATTTGAATGAATAGTAAACATGTAAATTTACCATAAAGCAGAAAGCGATGTCCTGACGCCAACCTTCAAAGGATATGTGGGTTTTCAATGTAGTTATCGATATTGAATCGACATTTTCTAGCTGACTAGGGATGTTGGAAATGTCAGACTAAACGGATTAATTTAGAGTTTTTCTTTCATAGCCTAGAATCAGTCATCACTAGATTATTTAACTGTGTGTAACATCCTAAATATCAGGCTAATTTACTCATATATATGCTTTTAAAGCATATATATGAGAAGTGGATAAGTTTTTTTGTTTTTGTTTAAATAAGATTATTTTAAATCACTGAATAAAAGCAATTTTGCTTCAAAGCCTAATAAATAGAATATTCAACCTGAAACAATTCTAAAAGAAATGGATGCTCTGGAAGGAAATTTCACTTGGAAAATACATTTCCTTAGGCTTCTTACAATGAAATTAAGATAAAGTGTTTTGTCAAGTAAGCAAAGATGCAGCGCTAACAGGGGCGCAAAGCAACTGAGCTTTTTAAAATCCACGGTAGTGAAGTGCCAATTCGATCCCAGCTCGCGCTTATATGTAGTTTTCCGTGGTTTTCTCTGAAAATCGTATAAATATGGGCAAGGACCACTTAAAAAGACCCCCGTTTTTACTTTCGAGACAATTCCATGTATCTGAAAAGAAGGAAGGACGCCGCAGACGCCACGGAGCGGAAACACGCTAAGATTAGAATGTTAAAGTGTCGTTTACAGGATAAGCGAACATGCTATTGATAGTAACTGTCTGAAACGGGAAAAATTTACATAGACGCCACCAATTGAGAATTTATGCTATGGTCAGATTTTTTTAAAGGTCGTAAATACGGTCAAAATTTTCAAGGATAGTTTATAAACAGACAAACAGGCTGTTGTGTTTGTCTGAAAAGGGAAGAAGGCGTTTAAGATCACACCGAGCGGAAATTTGCAAAGTCAGACTTTTTAATGCAAAATTTTTTGCTTGTCGACCAATCAGCTGGTCGCCAAAAGCGGCTCGCGATACACAAATCTTAGCATTTTTGATACATTACGCTAATGAACAAAATTATGAACCACTTTAAAATGAACTTTAAGGCGCAAAACTGCACATAAAGAAAGAAAAAGAAAAAACCTTTACGTGCCACCATATTTTTCAAAATATTGGGGGAGGGAATACCACTTCCCCCACTCAAGCTATACCCTTGAGCAGAGCAGCCACAGCATTTTTTTAAGTCGGCGCCCCTGCTGGTAAATGAAGATTTTTTTCGACAAATCTGCTTTTCAGGAAATTTTAAACATATGCGAACAAGAACATTTTGATAAATTTGCTTTCGAGGGTAATCAACACACCTGCTTTCGTGGACATTTAACACACACGCAATCGAGGACAATTTAACACACCTGCATTCGAGGACATTTAACACACCTGCTTTCGAGGACATTTAACACACATGCAAATGAGGACATTTTAACACACCTGCCTTCGAGGACATTTTAACACACCTGCTTTCGAGGACATTTAACACACGTGCAAACGAGGGCATTTTAACACACCTGCCTTCGAGGACATTTGAACACACCTGCCTTCGAGGACATTTGAACACACCTGCCTTCGAGGACATTTGAACACACCTGACTTCGAGGACATGTTAACTCACATGCCAACGAGGACGTTTTAACACAGATGCAAACGAGGACCTTTTAACACACCTGCCTTCGAGGACCTTTTAACACACCCGCCTTCGAGGACTTTTAGCACATCCGCCTTCGAGGACATTTTAGTACACCTGCTTTCGAGGACATTTTAATAAACCCGCCTTCGAAGACAATTTAACATACTTGCCATCGTGGACATAGTCACAAACATGCAAATAAAGACTTTTTGTACGTATTAGTTCCGAAACATTTTGAAATAATTCGGAATTTAAATTACATATTTTAAAAATTATCTTGACTATTTTAACATAAAGATGTGCAATTGAATGTTAAATTAAATATATGTTTTAATGTTTTAAAAATTATGCAATTATTACATAAAATATTTTACAAAATATTTGATATTTCATAACTTGCATATTTCATTTAGCCAACGTTTTGTGTAGATATTTATTAATTAAAAAAAATGCTTTATAAATGTAAAATTAAAAAAAAAATCAATATAATCGTTTTTTAATTCAATGTATGCTTATGCATACGAGAACTAAGACCTACCATTTACAGTGAATTCATTATGAAAATCTATTTTCAAAAATGAGACTCTAAATTTTCCCCAACAGCAATAAGGAAAGAAATTGTGTGATATAAATATTTTTATTCATATGTTGATTCTAGAAAATAAAAATAAATAGTTTACATAATAAAGTTTTACGAAAATAAAGCTACGAAATAAAGTTTTATCTGATAAAAAAAAAAATAAAAAATAAATAAATAAACGTAAAGAAAAAAAAAATATATTGTATTTTAACGTAACAAACAATTTTAAAGAAAAGTTTAAAACCAAACGTGACAAAGATTAAGAATAATTATTTCTCTTCCAATTTTAAAAATTTACAAATAAGTATATTTTATTATAAATATCATCAATAATGAGACAGTAAGTAATTTTAAAACATTAAATGAACACAGTCAGTAAATCTTATAGGACACAAATCACAATAATTATTTCAGGAAAAAAAATTGTCATTATTAAGAAATCAATTATCTTTTACCAGAAAGTATGCATATAAGTTCATTAATAAAAATTAAAAGAAAAAGAAAAGAAAAAGATAAAAAAGAAAATAATATAGATACATAAGATAAAGAATACTTTTCAGAAAATAAAATAAGAGGAATGGATTTACACACTCATATGTATCCACATCGTGTAACCGAGGACAACACTCCGTATGCATTTGCATCCGCAAACCGAGGACTTCTTACACACTTCTGTGACAGAAGTGTGTAAACTACACACACTTAAAAATGAAAAAACCGGAAACTGAGGACATATTTTAAAAAAGCAAAAAAAAAAAACATTTCTTAGTATAAATTTAGGTCCTAGAAACGAAAATGACAGGATTTCAAACCGAGGACGTCCTCGTTTTGAACGACGTCCTCGGTTAGAAGGTGTGTAAACAAGAGCATGTCCTCGGTTTCCACCTTATACGAGAACACACACACACACACACACACACACACACACACACACATATATATATATATATACACACATTGTATAGCTGATGCACATTATTTTATTTTATTTAAAGAAATAAATTTTATTTCAATATTGTAGGTTTGACAAGAATTTAATTATATTTTTATTGTAAAATATTTAAAATTTCATTAACAATACAACAGGTTAAAATGTATAAAGCTGAAATATCCAAATAAAGATTAAGAATATTCTCTACCATCTAAATGGTTATAGATAAATTCCCATTTATATTCAGAATGGAAGTTAGTTATTAACAAAATTATGCAAATCATGAATAAATTTTGTAAAGTGTATACACGCGAGAGATTTAAAAATTTATTGACTTCCAATAAAAATAAATTATCTTCATACATGTAATTGAAAATTCATTTTTTGTATCGCGTCCATGTAAAAAGTTATGAGAATTCAAAATGCATTTTTTAATTCTACATAGAATCGAATTATTTGCTTTTAATATTTCAATTAAACACAGATAATAATAATAATAATAATAATAATAATAATAATAATAATAATAATAATAAAACTTAAAATATATTTCAAGCATTTTTAAAATTTATTTCAATAGAATTAATTATAGAATCTCTTAACCGGAAACTTTTACCACTGTTAAAATACAGAGTTAATTTCAATTTGATATATACGGTACATTCATAAATATATTTGTAAAAGAAATAAAACTCCAGACATATTGTATTAGAAGCTTTAATGTAAACACATTTTACAATAATAGAAAATATTATGTGATATAAAAGATATGCACAAATTGTTAAGAATAAAAAAAAAAAAAAGCAAAGAAAAAAAAAAAGAGAAAAAAAAAAAAAGAGAAAAAAAAAACTGTACAAAAAGTAGATGTTTTGATTACGTGATTAATCTTATACCTCTAAGGTACCTTATACACTTAAATTAATAAATCATAATTAAGTATTACATAAAATTAATGACTCTCTACTTTTTATTTTCCGAACATACATACGTAAGGAAAGTACTGTAATCATGTAAAGAATCCGACATTGAGATTTTTACGTTTCTATACCTTTTGAGTGGGACCGTAATTCCGTATCTCAAAAACAGCTCTAACGATTTTCTTCAAAATTGCTATATAAACATTCTATTAGATGTCCTTTCGAATGATATAGTTGGTGGTTCAGGAAAATTGGTGCGTGTCCTGTATAAATAGCTCAATTTCAGGTCTCGCAAGTTTGTTCCTTTAAAAACGGCTGAACGATTTTTTTTTTCATACTCGCCATATTAACTCTATTTTAAATATCCTTTTGTATGTAATTATTGTTTTCTGGTCAATAATTGCGCATACCAAGTTTTGGCAAAAGTTGGTATCTAAAAAACGGCTCTAACAATTTTCTTGAAAATTGTTACATAAATCCATTTTAGATATATTTTCTCTTGTATTACGTGGTTATTGCAGGAAAATTAACGGTTATCCTGATAAGACAGTTCAGTTTTTAAATCTCAGAAATCAGTGTTTAGAAAATAATTCTATAATTTTATTTCTTATTTTTTAACTCGCTATGTAAACTCTGTTTTATATGTCTTTACGCATGTATCAACTTTCTCTTACTGGAAAAAAAAAAAAAAAAATACATATAATATCACCAAAAATGCATATAATGCGCGTAATATTGGGTAATGGAAGTCGTGTGGTTGTTTCACACCAGAATTTTTTATTTTTTATTTTATTTTATTTTATTTTTTTAATTAGTTTTCCATAAAAGTTTTATTTAGTGTTCAAAAAATTAATTAAGAAAACCTACATCATATATATATATATATATATATATATATATATATATATATATTACAATATCAAAGTTTTCTGATCAAGTTTAATTTTAAATTTCTTAATTTATTTTACAAACACCATTTAAAATTCTTAAAGAGAAATGGAAATAATCGATGACATGAAATGTTAAAAGCATTTAATCCATTCAGACAGACATCTATTATTTCCTGAAACTTGGTGTTTATCTTGAAGAAGAGGGTATTTAGATAGCATTTCCCGATGTGTGTGAAGCACTAAGTTTGTAGGCAGTTGGAGATAATTTCATTTAAGATTCAATTAAATTTGTGCATTTGGCATTAATTTAACAGGAAATCGTTGAAATGCGAAAATAATAAAATTTTTATGAATACGTGATGGGATTTAATTATTTAAATTAAATAAAATTTTTAGCCGTAAGCAATGCTAAAATTTGTTTGTTTCAGGAATAAAAAATTTAATCGGAAAAAAAGAAAAAAAAAAAAAGTAAGGGAGGTTTTAAACCTGTTCAGGAATGCTAATTTTAATGGAAGTATCTATGTATGTATATACATAAATATGTAAATGAAAACTTATTGAAAATACCAAAGTATGAACAGATGAAAAAAAAAAAGATTAAAATAAGACGAAATCAAGTAAATTGATGGATTCTTGCAAATTCGCAAACGTCATATGGAGTATTATACGAATTTTACAAGCAAATTTTGTAGTTTTGTTTAATTTTATGTGCATAATGATACTGGATTTTAAACATTTAGTTTCCTTGAACTTCATTTTGAACACATACAGATATATGGAATCGATGCAGCTTTCACAGCTTTATGGAGTACATGTCCCCTGACGAGGTTTACATCTAATTTTAAGCATTTTTATCCAATTATTATTTCTGTGGTCCTTTATTTATTTTCTCTGTCATTAAGTTTAATGGTCCTTTTTTTATTATTATCATTCATGTCGGCGTAAGTAATTTAAATTGTTTTTGTCTCTTATTGGTTTTTAATCTGTATCGCAACATTTTGTGTCAGTCTTACCTCTCAGTTAAAAATCAGTTCTATTTTTGTTGTGTTGTTATTTGTTTGTTATCTATTATTTGCTAAATTTTACGGTTTAATTTTATTACGATATCTATCATATATATATATATATATATATATATACCTGGTGTCGATAAGTCTGTAGGCATATTAAAAAATCATACAAAATGAAGAAATTAGAAGAATTAAAAGCAGTTTACGAAAAAGTAATTCTCGTGAAAGAGGATTTATTTTGAAAAAAAAAAAAAAGTTACATTTTTTTGTTGATAGAGGGCGTTGCACGGAGGCATTACGAAAAATATCGAATTCAGAGTACTGTAAATTGCACGGATTTACGGTTGACACAACTTATTTCTTTTTTTGTCACTTATTTGCACATAATTTAAGTTTTAATTGAAAATTAGTGTTGCCAGATATGGCGCATTTTTTATTCAATATTCATCAATAATTTTGAGAAGTGATATTTGAAGCACATAACAGACTTCAATCTTCGAATTGATTAGGCAAGCGTTATAATTAAAAATTATTGGTGGTTATTAAATAAAAAATCCGCCAGATCTGGCAACACTGATGGTAATGCTGACTTGTGGATAAAGCTTTATAGGTGAAGTAATTTTGCAATTTGCGGTGTTAGTGGACACATAGAATATAATTTATGTGTCTGTAAACATTTGGATGGAATTAAATATAGTTTTCCATATATAATTTTCCAGTTTATAAATATAGAAATGTATGATTTGTTTTGCTCCAGTACAGCGCCCTCTATCAACGAAAATTTTATCTATTTCTTTTTTCTAAAAAAAAAAAAAAAAAAAAAAAATCATTTTTCAAGATACTTGTTTTTTCGCAAACCGCGAAATTTCAATCATTTCAATTTTTATGAAGTTTTAAAATGTCTACAGACTCATGGGTCACCCTGTACATATATATATATATATATATATATATATATGGGGAATATTTTGTAGGGATGCATACTTTGCTTTCTGGAAGATGTATTGAATATAATTAGTTCAAGCGTAGGTCAAATATTTGTTGAGGCTGGACTTGAGGAACTAACGGTATGAGAGGAAACAAACTTGATCTTTTCAATAACTTCACTTCTGGAACAGTTTCTTTCTTCGTTTCCCAAAATGCTTCCTTCACGAAACAATTTCTTATTTTGCTACTTAAATGCTTTCTTTTTCACGAAGCTGATTCACAATAATTGATTTCCAGTAACTTGTTTCTCCACATCCACTGCTACCTTCATTTTAATCTTTTTCCCCGTCTATTTATTTCTTTTTCTTGCCCCACCGAGAGTTCATTCACGTAATACACACTCTTGTCGAAAATCATGGCTAACACAAATCTATTTTAATTTCGCGGTGAAGATCATAGATAATAAAACTTGTTCTCGGTCTTCCTGTTCTGTTCACGCACACAAACAAACATATTTATTTTATACGTATAATTTCATTACAACAATGCGAAGAAACTAGGACACAGATCATGTTAAAAATATTAAGAATTTAAAATACACACATAATAAGAATAAGAATTTTGTATAAACCTGTAATCTAGAAAGGTATCCAGTAACTGAATATTATGTCAACAATAGATAATTTTATAAATGATAACAAATACATAATAAATAAATATGTATTTGTAATAAATAAATAAATAAATGTAATAAATAATGTAATAAATAATGTAATAAAAATGTAATAAATAAATATGGATTTGATGGATAATAAATTGCTCAAGAATATATACAAATACATATTGCGCAAAGCAGCTGTTTACTATGCAAAAAAAAAAAAAAAAAAAAAAAAAAAAAATTGCGTAGTGCCACGTAATAGCACATACTATTTAGATGTTAATAATAAAATTGTTTGAGAAATTGTAATCTAAAAAGTAAGTTTCATATTTGAAAGATAAATTTTGAATTGAAACTAATTCATAAAGACTGTAGTCAATGACTGTAGTCATAATAGTGACTGTAGTCATAATAGTGACTGTAGTCATAGTACATAGTCATTTATCTATGACTGTATTCATAGATAAAGACTGTAGTCAATGTCGTAAAATATTTCTTTACCATCTATTTGTAAAATAAATATCAAAGAGAAAAATAGACGTTTAAATTTGTAGCGTAATATCATCATGTTTAATGACAAAGTCATATTATAAATTCCCTTCATAATGTCAACGTGAAGAAACCAGAAAACAGTTTAGTATAAAAGTTATTAAGAATTTAAAATACAATTATAATAAGCACAATAAGTTTCTTAAGCCTTTGGTATAGATACATATATATATATATATGTAGAGAGAGAGAGAGAGAGAGAGCGAAGGGGTGGTGGTGGTTCTGATTTAAATTATCCTGTTTGGAGTGACATAGATCACATTTTAGTAAATGTACCTCTTTAAAATATGGTAATTGCATTGTACCTTGAACAGTTAAAATAAAACTGCAATTAAAAAAAAAAAAAAAAAAAAAAAAACAGTTCAAATTTAGATCGACAGATGGCAATAGGAAAGTCGTTATGTAGAATTGCAGTATTTTGAGAAAACTGTAGTCAATGTCGTAAAATATTTCTTTACCATCTATTTGTAAAAGAAATATCAAGATTTACTGAATAAGTCGCTTATCAGAGCAACAGACATTTTTCAACTGCAATAAGAAATGGGCATGCTTGAAAGTTTTACAAAAAAAAAAAAAAAAAAAAAAAAAAAAAGAACTTTGTAGAGACATGTTCAGATAAAGATAATTATTAAATTTGCAGAGAATGAAATTTTAGAATTAATAAAATGCAGCGAAAATGCACAGAGGAAAAAAATATACCGCCATCATCTAGAATGAATAAGTGGCCTTTTTCTAAATCCTTTAACTAGAAATATAGATTTCCATGCACATAGAGCACTACAAATGTAGCCATGAACATTAGGTACGCCAATAAACTGAATAGACGAAGTGATCGCGAATTTCTAGTTCCCACATTTCTAGATGGTGAAACAATATTCTGAACATTCTGAGTCTTTTGTATGGCGAGAAACTCTCGTTTAATTATCGAGAATTGGGTCATAAACCAAGATTATAGTTGCTGAAACCCGCCTCTTGTTTTCGAATTTATTTGGAGATATTTTCAAATGGGCTTGACCTCGATAATATCGACAAACGCCCTAGAATTCTAGTAGGGGTTTATAGAACTCGCTTTCAAAGGGGACTAGAATTTACAAGGATGACATGGAACTATTTTTTCTAGACTAACAATTTATATTCTAGGTGTCAGTTACAGAATCCTTTCTCAGCGTATGGCAAAAGTACTATTAAATTAGTATTACCGTTTTACATTATGTAATAATATATTGTTATAAATTATTTAGAAATATTTATTTTTATTTCATTAATTGAGTCTATATATATATGTGTATATATATATATATATACCACCTCCATCTAGAACGAATAAGAAGTCATTTTCTGAAACTCTTAACTAGATCCATAAATTCACAAGTAATGTGTATGAGGTAAATAAATAACCTGGATGGACGAAATAATCGAGATTTCTAGTGTATAATTTTTCTAGACGGTGGAACAGAGTTATGAATACTACGAAGATTACGAATCCTTTGTATTGCGAAAAACTCTCACGTGATATCCTAGAATTCAGAACGACACTTAATCAGACAAAAGAAAAAGTTTAAACTTTAGAAAACAGACAGACTAACAAAAAAAGTGAATGAAAATAATTAAACTTTAAAGGTAAATTATAGAGGTAATAGTGTTATATTTTTATCCGTGCACTCTTTTGTGACAACTATTTCAGAACAGATTAAAAAAAAAAAAATAATATTACAGTACTAAAATACTCAAGTATTTTTATTTTTATTTATTTTTATTATTTTGGTAATTGGAGGTAACAATAATGTAAAAGACAACTGAAAATATTGAAAAGCTGCGACCACTGAAAATATATCAGCACCAAAAGTACAATTTTACAAATTAAATAAGTAAATAGATAAATAAATAAATAAAATACATAAATAATAAATAAATATGTAAAAATAAAATGAATAAATTAAAATTGTAATTAAAAATAAAATAAAATTAATAAAAAAATAATAAAAATAGAATAAACCATTATAAATAAATAAACGTATAGTATGTTTATACTTGAATAAAAAGACGGAAGCTATTAAAGTGTTTATGGCTAGTAATTGAAAAAAAATAATAATAAAGAATAAAAAAAAATAATAATAAATCAACAAAATTAGTACATAGAGAAAATTATATTTATTTTTTTTTCAACTATATTTTTATTTTTCTTCCCTCTACTCTTTCCTATTTTATCTACTTTTGAAATGGGTAGAAGAAAATGAGAATTCCAAATAAGAATCACTATAGTAACCATATATATATATGGTCACAGTGACAATTACAATATATATATATATGATACATATATATATATATATATATGTATTTAAGACTCACACTCACAATTACTATATATATGTATAGTAATTGTGATTCTGAAATACATATTTATATGTATTTTAAGAGAAGTTTTTAAAATAAATGGTCATATGAATTTTCCGAGAGAAATACCTATTTAAAAATATATCATGGTATAGTGAAACAATTTCTCACTTGTAAACGCTTTTTAAAAATAAAATTTATATATGTTCATACGTAAATATATATCTATATCTAAGTAATTGATCATGTAAATTTTTCTTAAATATTAAAACTTTAAAAGAAATTTCAAGATATACTAAAACTATTTGCTTCATTAAACCATTCTTCAGTGTTAAAAATAAATAAAATAAATTTTCTGAAACATTAAACATTTTCTCTCAAATTTGATGGACATTTTAATGAATTCAAAGAGAAAGCGAAAACATTTACATAAGATATAATGAATTCGTCTCCATGCGTTGTGACAAAGTGTAGATTAATAACTTTGTTGTATAAATTAATGATCAAAGTTTGTACACTACGTTTTTACAGTAAGGAATAAAATATGTTAATGAATTTGTAGGGAAAATATATAATTGTTATTTTGAATGCTTCTATGCAATGTATAATTTGGTGTTTACAATATCGTGGTTACAAAATATTTATGTAGAGTATACTGATATATTGTCAATTTATTCAAAGGTTATTGATAAAAAAAATATTTGAAATTTGAATATTTCTTTTTTTCTTATGACACATTATATACATTTATTTATGTATATGCTGCTGATACAAACACTTTAAAATATATGAAACTAGTCTAAACTAATATGAAATATATCGAGTCTTATTATTTATATGTGAATTACATAAGTACTCAAAAAAGAATAATTAAAGAAAAAAAATTTGTTGATTTTGATTTTTAACATTGTTTATGATTTTCTTTTTATCAAAAATCGATGACATACAGGAAAAGAACAAGTTTAATCAACCACTTATTTTATATCTTTAAAAAAATATTACTTTGAATTTTAAATATACTGTGTTATATTTCAAAATAGTAGAAAATTAGAATATTTTAGTACTTTTATGTTTACAGTTTGTATACAAACAAAATATAAAAGTTTAAAATAATTTATAATTGATAATTGAAAATACATCTATACTCAAATATTTCAAAGAATTTTTGTCTATGAGAATACACGTCAGCCAAGAAATCTCTTACAAAATTAAGATATAGAACTGAAATTTACTAATTTACTATCAAAGAAACTAATTAAAGTCATATATCCACTTAAATTCGTGTATAAATATGTTTAAGAAAGCCTAATCTTAACTGAGTTAAAACTTTACTAGTTTTATTTAACTTTTCAGTTTTTTTCTTTCTTCATTTCAAGAAATTATTGTGATATCATGCAAGCCAATTCATTATGAGAAACTTAAATTTAACATAACATCATCAATGGGATCATAATAGCTAGTTTTATTTTGATTAGGCTATCTTAATTAAATGTTTCGTCAATTAATGAATAAGAAGAACTGAACTTTCAGATATTGTAATTAATATTAAAATATAAAACTTATCCTTATTAACGAAAATATGAAATAAGGATTTATTTTATTGTATTAAACTAATTATAATTTAGATTGATTGAATTGGATCATAAAATGAAGAATTATGTCTTGTGATATGGAATTAATTAAGATTTAAATAAAATAGGGAAATAATCTGAAATATTAATTAAATTGGTAGAATATTTTCAGTATTTAGATATTGCTCAAAAGTTTGGTTTGAAAATTGTATTTTTTTTTTCAAAACTTTTATTGTGTTATTGTAAAATGTATTCTGACCTTTCAATGATATGCGAAAAAAAAAAAAAATAAATAAATAAATCATGAAATTCAAATTTTTTATTTATCCAAAAGTTTATTTCAAAGAATTTCGAAATTGAAAATTTAAGTGTTTATTTATGTATTAATTTGAACATTAAATTTTGCGTTTAATGAAAATGTTTAGTTAGCAATAGACCATCTTGTTTGTGGACTGATGACGTCACTGGCCGTCCGTGGATGCAAGAAAAACATTTCCTATGTTAATCGCCCAATGGATTTTTTGTAAAATATTATTAAAAATCGAGAAAAATTATTTCCCGATTTTAATCCCCATATTTGGGTATAGATATGTATTAGTTATCGTGTACATGCATTAGATTAAGTTATTTTTTCTGTAAAATTAATAAAATTTGAATTTTAAATTTCAAAACTCTAGGAAAAAGAATGTCAAACTTCCATATTCGATTGAAAACATAAACATTTCATTTCAAAGAATGATATTTACACAATAAATATCCACCTAATTTACTAGTTAAAAGGAAAATGATAAATATTCTATCATAATTTGAAGTCAAATTTATTTTCAAATGTCTAAATAAAGTATCTGATATAAGTTACTCATATGTTGCAGCGGAATAGATTTCATATATGTCATCCTTGGCGGAAAAAAGAAAATATCGCCAAATTATTTGGCGAACATTTTTAATTCCTTTCAAATATCATGGTTATTTTAACAACTTATATTAAGAAAGTAATGAATAATATGAAACAATATTTCGTACAATACATATTACGAAAATATACATCTGGCATGTATGTATTCGTATTACGTTTTTGATCGCCAAATACAAAAAACGCAAAGGATAACAAAGTTTTGAAATTTAAAATTAAAATTTTGTCAATTTGACAGCAAAATGACTCAATCTAACGCATGCATACGATAACTTATACGTATTTATAACCAAATACGGGGATTGAAATCTGGAAATAGTTTTTCTCGATTTTTAATAATTTTTTACAAAAATTCCAATGGGCGATTAACATATGAAATCTTTTTTTTTTTTTTTTTTTGCATCCACAGACGGTCAGTGACGTCACACTTCGCTTTCGTATATCTTCAGATCGAATTTTCCGTAAAAATAAGCATTTCTTTTTCCTTAAACCGTTACGTCATTATTCCAATCTCCCTGTTTCTTTTTCTGAAGTTCATTCACTGTTCGTGGATGGCCTTTATCTAATCTCGAAGGCCATTTATTGTTCTGTAAAACAGAAACTGCAAACGTCCATGAGAGATGAGTAAAACGATTTTACAGTTATTTCATTGAATGGATAGAAATATTGTTCTAAATTCTGTTCTATTTCCCATAAGCAGCAGTTGACTTTGACAGGATAGCAGAAATTTAATCTTTGTGAAAAATTATGTTAGTTCTGCATAATCCTGTTTCATCAAAATTCATGAAATTTTGTTCTAAAATGATTTTTTGTTTGTAGTTGTAATACAAATTGTTTTTAATTTAATTAACATTCTTTCAAATTTTAATTAATCTCCGTATTAAAAACTTGCGACGAGTAAGATTCCATATATAATTTTTCTAAAGAATGACAAAGCTATTTCTGCTGGTGATTTTTATCCTTTGTATGAACAGACTTTATTTTACGAAACAAGAGCAATGAGTGAAAATTAACATGAGGATGTAAAGGAAAAGTGTACATTAAATAACTGTCTGGGCAGCCACAGGCAATTTTTTTTATTTTTTTTTTATTCTTTTTGTACCACTATTTCCAAAAAATAAAATTTTCAATACATTTATGCAGGCAAATCTGCAATTTGTCTACACGAATGTATTATACATTTTATTTTATGGAGATTATGGTACAATAATAATAATAATAAAGCCATCTGGGGCAGCCCTGTCTTAATTTGATTTGTCATTGAAATATCAATTGTTGCGCAGGAGGCAATTTAGACCACGGCTTACTGCTAAAGTGAATTCTGAATCCGTATATTAATTTCTAACTTATTCGAACATAGTATTTATTAAAGGACTGCTGAAGAACTAGCCGTACAGACACCAGATGAGTCTTAATTTTATTGGAAAATTAGAGTTAATCTAAGGTTAAAAGCAAAAAAAAAAAAAAAAAAAAAAAAAAACTAGTGTATTAGAATAAAAGCCATTCTTCGTAGTAAATGCAGTTTAAAAAAATAAATATATAAATTAAAAATTTTAATCATACCCTGGATTTCGAAGAATGTAAACTTATTGAAAATGCTAAAAAGTAAACTTATTGTATTTAAACTAATGTATACTTATTGAAAATACTGCTTGATATCTTAAAATCAATTCACATGTAAAATTTTGAAATAAACTACGCTTTCTACTACTCAGAAAATTTAGTCAATGAAGCTTAAATTAAAATACCAATAATAATAATAATAATGATGATAATAATAATAATAATAATAATAATAATAATAATAATAATAATAAAACTTAAAAATTTATATGTTATAAAAATCTTCTGCTGTGATATTTGAATTTGTTAGAAAGTCTTTAGTAGTGAGTTCTTTTTATTAATACAACGCAGTAGTTAAATGAGAAAACAATTTGTATAATATTTAATATCAGTCAAGAATTAATATAAAATGTGATAAGTGACGAACGATATAGTACTTAACTTGTATTTCATGTAGGGTGTCAATCAATACATTAATGAGTTTAATCCAGGTTTGTTTTGTTTCTTCTCTCCTTGACCCTACACTTTGTCAAAATTAATCTATTTCCTTAAACTCAATGTTTATTTTGTTGTCTTGTGTTAAGGTTAATTCAAATCAATTTAATGTTAAATAATTTGCGAATTTATAAATAATTGCTTCTTTCTTATCAACACACAAGTTTTAGTTACTGGGTCGCAGAACAAATAAATCTCGATTACATCTCATACAAACCACAATTTACAACAGAACTCAAAAATACCGGCAGATGTTAGTTACATAGATAATAAAGAAAAAATAATAGAATAATATGGTAATTGTATGGTAATGAAATACTAGATAATTTCGGAAAACTAATTTATATAAAATGTATGTGTTATAAATTATTTAAAATATCTTAAATGACAGTTCAAATAATTAAAATGTTAAATCAGTTTATAGAGTTTTACACAGTTTTGATGCCTTTGAGAAACACATATTCACTTTTCGTTGTGAATGAAATGACTGATTTACGAGTTTCTCGTTGAATAGATGAAGATTTATTAACAAGTTATGCGAGATACTGGCAGATTGATTATATTGTTTATCTAATACCTCCCCCCCCCCTAATCTTATATATTTCTCGCGGGAATCTCGGTTGAAAATCTCGTCGAGGCCTTTGAAAGTCTGTTTTTGGCAATGGTTTGGTCAGGACATCGGCAGTCATTGCTTTGTCCGACAATATTTCAATTCCGTTATGTTAGTTCAATTCTTCTCTCAGGTGTTTTGTACAGTGATAACGAAGATCTATGTGCTTGATTTTCAGCTGATAGTTCTCTGAATTTATCATCTTTATGGTTGACTGATAATCTTCGAGTAATGTGATGCAAATTTAAAGTTTAAATTTAGAGTTAATGAACATGGTATAAAACTCGAATGCAAATTGAAAGAAATGTGTTGAAATAATCATGTTTTTTATTCTTCATGCTTAGTATGGAGTGTTCATGTGGGACAATAAAATATATTCAAACTAAACTACAAGTGATTTAGGAACACTTTATTTTTGTTATTAAAGAATAAAATGAACCATAAGCATGTACAAAAAATAATAGTAATGAAAAACCTCAAATAATCTTTAATGTTCAAATTATAAAATGGCAAACGTTAGTCTAGACTTACATTATTTGGAACTAAAGAATTTTTCAAAATAAATTATCTTTGAAAAATGAAAATACTTTTTCCTGTTTTTATCTTTAAAAAATTCCATCTACATTTATTGATTTCAGAAAATCATAATTACTTTCTTTTCTAAGATTTTATCATGCATTCATTTGTGAAAAGAACAAACAATGCAAATTTCATAATCATTATAATTAAAAGGAAAACATTATTATTATTATTTTTTTTTCTCGCAAAAAAAAAAAAAAAAATCATTTATTTATCCTGTATCAAAAAAGATACAATGAAATGATTTTGCAAAATTTTTCGTAATTATTCATTTGCTTTAATTAATCAATTCATTGTAAGTTTTATCATTTATTCCTAATTGTTTCTAACTATTTTGGCCGTCTAGTGATCGACATTTAAAATGACGCGTATTTTCAAATTTATTACTCCTCTCGTGTTTACGACTGATTCCAGTTTAAATCAATTACATTGGCTTAAGTAATATGATATATTTTGTTGAATATCTACATACAAATTTTTTATCATATCAAATGTTTTTATGATATCAAAATCTTAGAAATAACATCTTAATCACTTATTAAAACTGTTTAACAATAAATAGGTTATGTATATATATATATATATATACTAATCTTGACAGCTTAACAGTACTGTACAATCGAAAAATAAAATAAAGCAGCTAAACAAAATATATAGGAGAATACATGATTTCACTTTTCTGCATTATCGCTTTTAAATTATAAGAAGTTGCTGCTAAAATTTCCGGCGCCTAAAAAGACTAAACGTCGGTTTCTATACGATATAGACGAAAAAATTTATTATGTATATATATATAATCATCAAATAATTAAGCCTTCATATACCCAAGCAGCACCGAAACGTTCTCTGAACGTTCAAAAATTGTTCTGCAAACACGTTCTAAGAACGTTCACTTTGAACGTGTTATAGACGTCTATCTGTCCATCTTGAAGACGTACAATAGTACGGTTCAGAGAACGTTCAATGAACGTGTAACTATCACCATCGGTGTTATAGAAGCGTTCTGAGAACGTTCTATGTATACGGTCTCAGAACGTTCTAAACGTTTTTAGAACGTTTTCAAAACGTTATACACATTTTCAGAACGTTCCAGAAAACGTACTGTAAACGTTCTAAAATAGTGTAGTTAAAAAAAAAAAAAAAATGTGACGTCATTATAAAAAAATCCCCTCAGTACGAGCGTTTAGAAGTAAAAATTACATAGCTGATGACGAATAATGATACAACACATGAACAGGGATATGAATTACTTTTTTTTTCAATTCAAATAATGTTTGAGAAATTTTAACATACTTACTATTCTTTTAATTTCAACGTATATGCATCAAAAATTCTATATTCTATGACAGCTTTCCCCAAAAAGTGTAATAACGTCTCTTTATACCTTAAAAAATTTCTTAAATTTTTGCATTTTTTAAAAATTTCTTTTTTTTCCCTAATCTGTAGATAATGAAGTTATAGTATTAATTACAAAACTTTGAATAAACACCATAAAATGCGAGAACTCGCACCAACTGTTTCGGGTCAAAAGAAGACACAACCCTTCATCAGGCAAACATTGTAGGCACGAGAGCTGCAAACAAGCACGTTGAGTGTGTGGAATGCGTTGCCGCTTTGTTTGTAGCAGCCGTGCTTTGTTTGTAGCAGTTGCGAGTTCTTGCATTTTATGGTGTTTATTCAAAGTTTCTTAATTAATACTATAACGCCATTATCTTCAGATTAGGGGAAAAAAGAAATTTTTTAAAAATGCAAAAATTTAAGGAATTTTTTAAAGGGATATAGGCACGTTATGACACTTTTTGGGAATTACAGTCATAAAATATGGAATTTTTCATGCATATACGTTGAAATTAAAGGAATAGTAAGTATGTTAAAATTTCTCAAACAATATTTGAATTTAAAAAAAAGTAATTTATATCCCTGTTGCTGTGTTGTATCATTATTCTTCATCTGCTATATACAACTAAACTCTTGATTTATTTTGCTTGTTTTAATCCTTGTGATTCCGAATGCGTCATCCTATGATTAATGTTTGTTTTTCATGGTTGTTTTCTGTTTGATTCTCTGATTTCTTGAAGTAAATAATTTATTCCAATTTATTCTTCATTTCTAACTTCAATTAATTTCTTGTACGATAGGGTGCCCGCTAGCAATTTGCTATTATAGCTGCTAACGAACGAAATCGTACATTGGTGCTCAACGACGAAAAGGGTCACCCTTGACGAGTTTTTTTTTTTTTTTTTTTCTACCATTCTAAGCTTTTCCTACAAAAAATGTTTAAAATGCTGTCTTAATTTTTTATTTCCTCGTTGCTTGTTTGTATCTTTTGATTTGAGTTTCATGTGGTTTTTACGCACCGGCAAAATTATTAAAATTGCAACTAACAATATAGGAATAAATTTAAGATTAGACTGAAGTTAAATAAAATAAAAATCAATAAATAAAATATAAATGTTTCAATAAATCACAATCAGTCTCCCCAGGTTATTTAAATTTGTTGTAATTTTCTTCTCATTGACCTATGTGGTTTCAGGGATCGTATATCTGTTGCTTGGCTTTAACTAAGATTAAAAATTCATTTATACATACATACATATATATATATATATATATGTTTTTTGTTTTTTTTTTTAAATACAGGGTGCAAAGCATTGTGACGAGAATACCTTTATCTCCGCAACTATTGGTCGCAAATATATAGTTTCAGTTACAAAATGTTTTAAAGAATATGAGCATTTGTGGTATAACATGTTTAAATTTAAAATATCTATTTTTTCAAAATTTCAAAAACTAAATTTTTACATAGTCCCAGATCCCTATAATCATATTTAGAAAACTGACACTCATCCTAACAAACAGTTTCATTTCTATTCTCCCAAAATGGAACATGATATTTAAACTTTGGATTTTCTAACATATTTCGGCCTTCAATAAGGGATCGGTTTAAAAATCCTAATTGGACTTTGTTTGCATTTTCCCTGGGTTTATTAAAGAATTTTTCATTGACTTTTTAATAAAGCCCGAGAAAATGCGAAATAATCCTAAATTTTGAAACTAACTATCTCAGACAATTTTGGGTGCACAAAAGTGAAACTTTTTGTGTTATATTTTTTAGGTTAGAACTCAACTTACACTATTAGTGTCATGAAAATTGTATAAAAATTATCAGTTTTTGTGATTTTTAGTAAATTGATTTTTTAAATTTAAACATGTCATATAATGAATTCTTACATTTTTTTTAAAATACATTTTCTTATTGGAAGACGTTTGAGACCAATTGTTGTGCAAATAAAGGCCTGCTCTCGACTTTGCACCCTGTATATTCTAAACATTTCTGGGTACTACTTTGTAAGTCCATGGATAGTTTATAAATATATTTGAATACTGAAGTTTATAGAAAGTTTTAATATTTCAACATAAAAAATAATTTCAAAAATGAATGTACCAATACACCGCTAAAATAATATATAATTGAGTTTAGAATATATTGTTAATTTATAGTAATAAGAAATTGAAACAAAAAATTAAAAATTAGTTAGAAGGAGGAAATTTTTAAAATGTCCAAATACTTAAATACATATATATATATATTTAATCATAATATTTTTCTAAAATATTTAACATACTTCATATTTTTAAATTTCAGTGCATGTGTGCATACATATTTTCAGTTTACAGCAGCAGTTTACAAAAATGATGTTTGCAGGTATTTAAATTTATTCCACATGGCAATGTAATTGGTATTTTTTAAATGTTTAAATTTCTTTAAATTGAGTCAACGTAATTTTTACCTCATTTGATGTAATTATGCTATCATGGCATATAAAATAATTGATAAATGTAAATATTATTAGTATTAATAAATAATATAGTAAATCGTCCTTTTTTTTAAGCAGAATATCTTTTTTTATAAAGATGTGGAATAAAATTGAATTGAATCTTTGTTTTATTATGCAGTTAAACAATTTCATATATTTTATTTAATAAATAACAGTAAAGAGATATTTAAAATTGTAAGTCGGTGAAACTTAGGATATTATTTTAAAAATATGCAATTTGCATAACCTAGATTGTATATATATTATCATATAAACATTAAATAAATACTTCAGAATTTAAAAAGAAAAGAAAAAAAAAAAAAAGAATTACATACCTTCCTCATTTTCTTCATAAGAATTTCTCCAAGAAAACACCCTTCCAACTAGCATTTTAAAATACATAATGACCAGTCTGGAAGGGCATTCACTTAAAATTAGCTTTCATCTTTTAAATTCTTTATGTTACTTCATTCAGAAGCATAATAACCAAAAATAGTCATTTTAACAATTTCCATCTCAGAAGACTGAATTAATAAAATGAATCCATAATTTCTAAGCGGTTTTCTGTAACAGGAGCAGTTTTTTCTGCGATACAATGCTACTTACAAGTATCAAATGTTTGGCTTAAGAACTTACGCAGATATGAAAATGATTGTTTAATTGATATTAAAATAAGACTTTAATAAATAGAAAATAGAGAATATTACAGGTTAAAAATATTACATTTTTACCTTTTCTAAAGCTTATCCAAGTCATTATAACGCGAAAACTGAACAAAACAGATTACATTACACGTTTTAAAATTACCGCTTCACATAACGGCACGACATTCCCAAGACCTTTGAATTTGCACAGTCAGCGAGAATTAAATAAATGCAATCCACAGATGTCAGTTTCATCTGCTCTTCCCTTCTTATACATCCGGAATAATCATGTTTCAAAGTTCAACGTTTGAATTTATTAAGCATTTATAGCTGTAGAAAACATATGGTCAATATTTTAAGGAAAAATGGAGCTGAGTTAAACAATTATTTAAATTTTTATAAAGTATTTGAAAAACTTATGAGATCACTTTATTTTTCCATTTTAAAATCTCGAATTAAACGGAAAAGCATATTTTGTTTTAGTGTATATTTTAGTATTGAATAAAGTATTCAGTGAAAATAAATAAAATAAAATAAGAACAATCAAACAGAGTAACGATTTAACAACATTATCAATATTGATAATTTATCAGTAACATTTAAACTTAAATAGAATCATAAATAAAATATAATAAAAGTTTAAAATTATGCAAAGAATGCAATTATGAAAGAAGAAAAAAACTCATTCTGTAACTTCCCGATGAGTATTAGAGACCGCGAGGTTCTACTCTCGAACCTTACAGACGGGAAGTGTTGGCTTCGATTCCTGGTCACGCTCGTCGACTTAGGTTTTCGGAGTTTTCCCGTGATTTTCTTTGAAACTCGCGTAAAGCACTATATTACTTATTCAATAACATCCGTGATTAGCTTTTTGTATCTAAACTTTGGGTCTGGGGAATGCATAGATTTTCATGACAGAAGACAATCATTTTTATGCTGTATAGAAGATCTTAGAAAATGTATTTTTCTAAGGGTTTATTATTATTATTATTACAAATGAAAAAAAAAAAAAAAAAAAAAAAAAAACGGTAAATTTGTTTTAAATCATCAGAAAACGATGTTTCAATTATTCGTTTTAAAGGTGGTATCGAATTCTTTTGAAAGATAATTATAGTGAAAATTTTTATCCACCCTTCCCCCATCCCCCAGGGATGATGTATACTTATTCCTAGGGGAAAAAACAATGTCCTATGAATGATAATAATAAAAAAAAAACTGTTTGACTATTACTCGTTATACAGCCAAATTGAATCAATAATATATATCAAATGTATGTCACGCAGAAGGTTTGGTGAGTATATATATTACAGAAGCTGATAGATAGCCTTTCTGTGAATGGAAAATATTGGAACGTTGCAGTGCCACCTGTCGTCCGATATGCACCCAAAGGCAATCTGTAGAGTTTTACGTAATATTAATTTCACTTACCAAATTTACAATATTTATAAATCACAGAAGTTGAGATTTTTCGTTTCCGTTATGAGATTAAATTGCAACATAGCCACGCCACCTGTTGGCCGATGTGCATCCAAAATGGACCAGTAAAGCTTTACATAAAATCGATTTCACTTATAACTTCAGTGTATCACAAAATTTATTGTTAAATCACAAGAGTTAAAATATTGCCTTTCCGTTAAAATGATTAAATTGCAGATTAGCAACGCCACCTGTTGGAAAATGTATACATCCAAATTGTATTAGCAGAGGTTATGATGATATATGCCAATATATCATGTTTAATACATTTGTACACTATAGAAGCTGAGATATAGCCGTCCCATAAATGGAGGGTTTCATTGCATAGCACCGTAATCTATCGGGCGATATATCCCAAATGAAATTCAAATAAACTCCAATTTAGGGCAAGATCTAATATTGTAACAAGTTTGGTCGAATTCCATACATTGATTCCTGAAATACAAAATCCACAAAATTTTTCCATGAGTTTAAAATTTTGTAATTTTTTTTCACCTCACCGCTACTGATTATTGGGAAGCATTCTTTACTGACGTGCTAACAAAACGTTAAACTGAAAATGTAAAAAATGCTCTATTCTCTATCATGCTAAAAATTATAAATTTCGAATAACTTACGAAGTTTTTAAATTAGAATGTTGCAAATCTCTCAATAAGATTCTTATCAATATCATAAGTGATATTTTAAAACTGGTCCGATCTCTCTGCAATCATTTGTTCTTGAGATATCGTGTACATGAACTAACGGGCTATCACACTAATAGGTGCCGATACACATTAACAGATACCATACCAACCTTTTGACTTCCGGATTCCTCACGCCACAAAACGTGTAAAAAAATCAAAAGCTGAAGTCAAAAATTTTAAAGATTAACCTAGTTTCCCAACCAATAGTACTAAAAAGTCATTTTGTCATATTCGTTATAATTACACTGTTACAGAACGTGTTATGACGGTGTCACACTTGAACGTTCTATATAGAACTAGAATTGTACGTTTTATAGATGGTACAAATCAAACATTTTCAGAACGTTCTAAATAATACTATTTCTGAACGTGTTTTAGAACGTTCTTTTGACACGAAACACGGTGTTTGAACTATTGAAACCGTTATTAGACGTTCACAGAACGTTCCTGTGCTACTTGGGTATCCACTGCAGGATGAAGTTCTCTCCTAGGTGATTCCAAACAGACCTGTTTTCCGCAATTCTTCTCCATTCTGCATTTCTGCATTTCTGCATTTCCAAATTTAACAATTTCATCTCTCCAACGACACAGTGGTCTCTTCCTCGCTCTTATCTTATGTCATGGTACCCAAAATGAGACTTGGATGGCCAATCTATCATCATTTCGTCTCAAACCGTGCCCAGCTCAGGTCTGGTTTGACTTCTTCACTCTAGAAATAACAGTAACTTTGGTTTGCTTCCTAATCCAAGCGTTTCGCTTTCTACTCTTCGGGTGAATCCGAACATGAATCTCTTCATGTTTCTTTGGGTTATTTGAAGCTTTTGTATAGCTTTAATTGTTAATGTCCAAATTTCTAAAGCATAAGTTAAAACAGGCAAAATACAGTGATCCAAGTCCTTTCTTCTCAAACAAATTGGGAGGTCGCTTTTGTATGTAGCGCTATTTCTTCTGATTATATATATATATATATATAATGTATGCATCCTGTTTTCCTACTCAATAAACATTTCAATCTTCTTGATTACAACCTTGCTTAAGGTAATTTTTATCCATTTCCGGTGATATTTAAGAACTTGTAAATGGTCCTACATGCCGAAGCGGACTCTATATTTTTTAGGAGGGGGGGGGGTCAACTTACTTCAATCTACTGAATATTTAAGTTTGACCTTGTAATTATTTATACACTTGTATTTTTTATTGACGAATGTACTCTTGTACTTTATTTATTAATTTAATTGCTTTTTATGCTTTGTATTAATTCAATTCGTTTGCTGTATGATCTTGCTTCCATCTGTGAGAAGTCGGGGGCTAGAAACGTGTTTTTTTGGCTAAATAGTCAAGGTTTCGTCAGATACTTCCCATATTTCATTCCTACGTGGAGGGGGGGGGGGGGGTCCCTGAAGCCCTCATGTGTTTTGGGATTAATTTTCATTTATATTTGGTTAGTTTGCTTATATATATATATATATATATATATGTACTGAAACTTTTTTTCTTATTTTTATTTATTTATTATTATTATTATTTTTTATAAGAAACTCTACATATATGCTGTATTAAAAAAAATAATAATAATTGCATAATTCATAATGCCTATTATAAAAACTCTTCTCTAAAATATACAATGGAAATAGTTATTTAATTAAGCTATATAATACACCCACACCAAAAAAAAAAAAAAAAAAAAAAAAGGAACAAATATACAAATAAAAAAGCAATAATAATAATAAAAAAAAATCTGACAAAGAATTCACTATTAGAAAAATTCTTTTTTTCTAAAATATAAACACCTAATAAAATAAATGTCTCAATATTTGTGTATGCTAGATAATAATAAATTTATAACACCGAGTGTGTCTTTTTTGTACTACGTATATATAATTTAAAACATCTCGTATTATTTTTTCTAACATACTCAATAAATTTTCTAATATATGCAAAAGTTTAGCTAATTTACCAGCATAAAAAATATCAATTTCAGTAACTTAGAAAAATAAATCTAAAATCAAAACTATCTATTAAAATATTTTTATTTCCATAAAAATAAAGCTTTTTTTTTTTTTCTTTTTGCTAACTCTTTGTATACATATGATTCAATAAATACTATAGAATTTTCCAATGATACTTAATTCTATCATTCAAGTGAAAAAGTATTGATACAAAATATGCTTTTTCAACGATACTAGATAAAATATACTATCAAATTACTTATTTGAAATTGAATTTTATTTCCTATAAATTAAAAATGCTAAGATAAAATTGTACATTATATTATTAATTTTACTTGAACCAGGAGATCAAAGAAGTTTTTGCAAATAAACCGAAAGTTTATATGCAGTGAGACATATTCTGATTTTTCCCAATAACTTTATTGAAGATGCATAGGAAAAGTTTTAAAATCTATACTGCCACGATAACTTAATTACTTTCTTCTCTGAAAGTAATATTTCTAGAAAGCGCATAAACTTTAGTACAAAATCAATATTATCTGTCATATAAGTTTCGTTGAATAAATAAAGAATAAAGTTTTGTTTCTTTTATTTATTGTGGAGTAAGCCACTAAGGCATAACGAAGCTAAAATAAATAGGAAATACAAAGTTTTATTAAATATCGCGTCTTCAAATTTTATAAAGAATCCATAAAACATTTATATATTTATTACAATAAAGAGAAAAAAAAGATAAATAATAATAATAATAATAAAAACATAATGTAGCTTTAAAGCATACGCAACATAATTAATAAAAAACAAATTTTCCGATGATGAATGTTTTTTTCAAAACTGTAAACTTTTAATCAATAAATAATAATAGTAATAATAATAATAATAATAATAATAATAATAATAATAATAATAAATTCTAATCAAAATAAGTGTACATTTAGATGTATACTGAATGAGAAGCATGTAATGACGTTTATGCATTTCCATCTGAGCTCACTCAAAAACCCCTAATAATTTAGAATTAAGTCAATGTAGAGGAAAAAATAAATAAAAATAAAGATAATTAAATGAAATGCATTGAGCATAAGCAGGGTACTTAACCCATTGTTTTTAAGAATGCATTTAAAATACATTTTTAACAAGAACGTGTTTGAGTCGGTAAATGTTATAGAAAATCGAACATCTAGAATCGTGATATATAAATATATATGAAATAACTGTAATCGTTCTTCTTTTAAACCAAATTTTGGCGATTTATCGCCCAATTGGCGATGTATTATTTAAAGCAATTTTAAACATACATAAACAGAAAAACAAATTTTTTGCTCGAAGTTTTAAGGATGATTTTTCTTGTATTTTATTTAACAGGAAACCGGATTCAAAGACAGTATTTAACGTACACAGAGATATTTATCAATGAATACAATTTAATTTAAAAGGATTGTATTTAATTAACTATCGACACTAATTCAAACCGAGAAGGGAAATATTTGAATTTTACACTGAAAAAATAGAAAGACATTTTAACCGATTGATTAATTATAACATATATATAGTTTATCCTTTAGTATATAATTATATATTTTATAAATAGTAAAAAAAAAAAAAAACCTTACAAGAATTATAAAAATTTTCATATTAGATAAAAAAAAAAAAAAAAAAAAAAAAAACCGCTTAATTCACTTCAATTTTCAACGAGAAATGTAATACTAACATTGAAAAAAAAAATGCACTGTTTGTAGAAATAGCTAAATTGTTCTTTATTATATATATATAAATTTAATTTAATTAATTATGTAATATGAAAAACGACAGTGAAATGTGCAAACAACAAGTACTTTAACAAAATTAATAAGCAAGAAGAAAAATGTTAAATTTAATTTTAAAATTATTCAAGCAAAAAATACAGTACTTGAAGTATCATCTTCATAAGCAGTGGGGATACTGCAAATTCAAAGAATTTATGTAATCCTAACAGGTTTCGGAAGATACATCAAGCTAGCATACTCCCTAATTTTGTACAAAATATTTCAGTAAAATAATAGTATAGTTTGAAATTATTAAAAAAAAAAAAAAAAAAAAAAAAAAAAAAAAAATGCTTTGATATAACATTATTAAGTATTGACATATATATTTAAATTAAAAAATGAGCAGAAAATTTATTTTTAATTAAAAAATAAATAAAAGTTTTAAACTAATGAAGGAGAAATATCATCTTAAATTTTAAAAATCGTAAACTAAAAAGAGTTTTATATTGACATGCTAGCAAGAACATACCCCCACTTGTACCTATTTGAGAAGAAAAAAAATTAACAATCACACCTGCAGAAGTTAAAGTTTAAACATTCATTGTTGTTCAGGTTTTAAATTCCAAACTTTAAACACCTAATTCGTATTCCAGGTCCAAGTATGTCTAGTTCAATTCCACGTCAGCAGTACGTCGTATACATCCATCCATCTGCAAAACAGTCTTCCAATTTGTTTTGGCTTTGAGTTGTAAATATGAAACAGAACATCTACAAGGGCCCCCATGTATGGATGTATGTATGCGTGAGTGTATATGTATATATATATATATATATATATACTATAATAATAATTATATTGCATTATTCATAAATCGATGTAAATTAGGCAAGAATTAATAATATATATTTATTTTTTATTATTATTTTAATTTACATTTTAAAACTTTTGTTTGCTGATGGTTGGATGCATTATGTCAAACTAATGCAAATAAACTACTAATTAAGTTAAATTTCTTGAATAATTAATTAAATAAATATATAATGAATAAACATATTTATACAAGGATGTCCCTCAAAGTGGGAGAAATTTGTTTTTTTTCTTTCAGTTTCTTAAAATAGTAAATCTATACACATACCGTCTAATTTGACCCTATTTGACCCTAAACACTTTGTAGAACGGGAAATTCCTAATATCTATATTAAGATTTTCCCGTAAATATATATATACAGAGCTGCCAACCTAATCCGGCAAATTGTTAGTACCGCTCCTTTTTCTACACCACTTAATTTTTAGAGTATTTTTCTACTTAATTCATCATAGATATATTTGAAGTGAATTGCTCTAAAAATTAAGTGGTGTAGAAAAAGGGGCGTTTTTTAATAGGCGTTAACAATTTGCCGGATTAGGTTGGCAGCTCTGTATATATATATATACAAACACACCCTCCAACATACTAATTAATATTCCGTTGTATTGTTAGCCCCGCCTTCATTTTCCCACCAGTATATTTTTAGAGTATTTTTTTTCTCATTTAATTGTAATTGCATTTGAAGAATATTACTCTAAAAATTTATCGGTGGAACTAATAATACTACGGAATATGATATATATATATATATATATATATATATATAATATTAAGTACAAAGTTAAAGACGCAAAAATAAACAATATATCATGCCATTTGAAAATAAACTTAACAGAATATATCGAAATGACACACAAGTTAAGATCACGTGTTTATACCTTTATTTTATTTTTTTTAGTGTAACATAAAGATGTTAAAATGCACCAAAAAGAAATCTCGTCCATATATATAACATATCTAAATTCTTCCGAATGTGTCTGTACGTGAACTATTTGACCGAGTCTAATAAAAATAAATAAAATGTTGCATCAACATATGATACAGATGTAGAATGTCTAGTTTGGATGTCCTGCTAATATTTTTTTTTTCTTTTTTCTTTTTTCTATTTCTATTTCTATTTTTTATTTTTATTATTTTTTTTTAGTTTTTCTAATAACAGACACGTAGAGCAATCGCGAAAAACCCGTTTGTTTTCGTAAAGAGGTTCAAATGCATCAAAAACTGGGTTCCAAGAATTTAGACAGAAATCAATATACTGAGAAACAATTCTGTAACTGACATCTAGAACCTAAATTCTGGCTCTAGAAAAAAATAGTTCCATGTCATCCTTATAAAATCTAGTACCCTTGGAAAGCGAGTTCTAGAACCCCTATTAGAATTGTAGAGCGTTTGCCTATATTCTATAGGGCAAAGGTATTTAAAAATAATCTGCAAATAAATGAAACTACAAGAGGCGGTTTTCAGTAACTATTATCTAGGTTTAATCCCAAATTCTAGAAAATCAAGCGAGAATTTCTCGCAATACAAATGATTCATAATAATTAGAGTATTCATAATATTGTTTCACCATCTAGAAATATGTACACTAGAAATTGTCGATAATTTTGACTATTTAGTTTATTGGCGTGCCTTATCCGCATAACTCGGAAATCTATATTTCTTGTTAAGGGATTTAGAAAATGGCCACTTATTCATTCTTGAGGAAGGCGGTATATATTTTTTTTCTCAGTGTATTTTCTCTTAAATACAGACTTAAAAGAAAAAACAGCAACAAAAATAAATAAATAAATAAATAAAATAGCTTTTGTAAGATCATTACAGGACAGGGGAAATTATTGTATTCTCTTTTGATATGTATAAAGCAAATTAAATAAAACTATACTATAATGTAAGCAATTTATTAAAATTATTGGAAGGAATTTTTAAAAAGTTAAATTACTCCTTACTTTTAATTTCAACAAAATCTTCTAATATTAATTAAATAATACAATGATGTATTATATTTAAATTATATCATTATTCATATACTTTATTTTTAGAAATAAAAACAATGGAGACATTGGAATGAAAATAATTAAATGAAAGGTAATTTGTTCATCCGTGACGAAAATTTAAATTTTTTATTTCAGATGTTATATTTCAAAATAATGAAGCATACTAAACTTCAATTATTTCGCACAAGTTAATTCGAATTAATTAATGAATTCAAGAATTTTGTTTTAAAGAGCGTGTTTTCACTTTCAATTCATTAAATATTTTGTAACGTTAAAGTAACGCTTCATTAAAAAAAAAAAAAAAAAAAAGAGTAATGTGATCTTCCCGCTTGAATAATATTTCGTGAAAACTGAATTAAAATAAAGAATAATTTGATTGTAATCAATGTTATGAAATTACTAGAAAGAAAAATTTCATGAAAAAATTATTAATAGAATAAGATGTAGTTGTAAAGAGCAATTACTGAATTAATAATTAAAATTACAAAATTCTTTCCAAAATTTTAGGAAATGAAGTCAGTTGTTAAAAAAAAAAAAAATACATTAAAAAGTTATAATACTATACTTTTTAAAATAAACTTAAATGATTGACACACACACACACACACACAAACAATTGATCTTATTTCTATTTTATTTATTTATTTATTAATTTCTATTGAGACACGAGAACTGCTTTTCCTTTCTGTCTTTTGAGACTTAGGAAATTTGAGTCATTTAAAAAAAAAAAAAAAAAAAAAAAAAAAAAACATACAAAAGAACTATTCAAAGATTTCCGATATTTGAACTTTTCCCTTTATGTAATTAAACATACAATAGCTTCCAAAGCAATACACACACACACATAAAAAAAAAAAAAAAAAAAAAAGATTCATAGATTATATCGAATGTACAATAATTGATTTATTTTTTCGGTGGTAAAATTATTTGAATTTTTTTTTAAGAACTTCTGTTAGTCTAAATATGCATTTCTTGTTAGAAAAAAATTAATGCATAAACCAAATATTATTGTCTTCATTTCATCACGCTATAATAATAATAAATAAGAAAAAAAAAGTCTTTATTAGAAAGAGCAACTTAGTTCGATTGTCTGCGAAATGCTGTTAAAATACGCTTATAGTTTTTTAATAGAAAAAATACTTTATATTTAATGTAATTTATATTAGAGTTGGTGTTTATATTAATATCGAAAATAAGTATGACACACATAGTGTATGTATTGCTAAACATCCAGGATTTTCAAGCAGTAATATGAAAGAGCCACCTGAATTTGTAGTTATATTTTTCTGTTTTCTTCCCGAAAGGAAAAGAAAAAAGCGTTGAAATCTATATATATACTACTGGCCATTAAAATTGCTACACCAAGAAGGAATAACAATAATGGAATGAAATTTGTTGGACACATACATTATAGTAGGAAGGACAATTGGTTAAAATTTCAGGTAATTTGGAGTAATATGTACTGAGAAAACAGTACATAAAACAGCAACCTCTGTGAGAAATAACAGCACATATCTGCCTAGGCATTGAATCGAACAGTGATTGGATGACATGTACGGGTAGAGCACTTCAAGAAGTTTTAACACGATGCCACAATTAATCGATTTAGGTTACTGGTGAGTGGTGGGGAGCCAGTCGCTTTTCAACGAATAAACAGTCATTTTCATTGGTGCGAGATCAGGAGAACGCGCTGGCCAGAACAACAGTCGAACACATTCTGTATCAAAGAAGGTCCGGACAATACAAACAACTTGCGGTCGTGCATTATCTTGCTTAAATTTTGCGCTAAGGAGGCCTTGAATACAGGACAGAGGGGCGGGCCTTGACTCATCAGAAATTTAATGGCCGCTGTTCAGAGTGCCAGGTATACGAACATGAATTTATCGAGACGTGTATCCAATGGGAACCCATAACATCATTGCGAATGATGGACAGTATAATGATGTCGGATCCCAGCGGGCAATGTGCATTATTGATAGTGCCGTTAATTACGGATAAGGCAATCTTGATGGTGTAAACAGGATTGTGATTTGTCTGAAAAGTGACTTCACGCCATTCCTGCGTCCAGGATCATCGTTGATCACACATTAATGGCGCCCATATCAGTGATGCAGTTTTGAGGATAATCATAATTTTGGTAGCCGCATACTGAGTCACCACCTGGATTTATGGTATGTGGTACCACTGGATACACGTCCCGGTCACCTCTTGTTTTCATTTCCGCCACTCTGAATATCAGAAATTACATTTCTGACGAGTTAAAGCCCATCGCTTTGCCCTATGTTCAAGGCCTCCGAAGCGCAACATTTAAGCAGGACAATGCATGACCGCAAATTGTCCATATTCTCTGGACCTTCATTGATGCCGAATTTGTTCGAATGTTGCTCTGGCCAGTGCGTTCTCCTGATCTCGCATCAATGAAAATGACTGTTTAATCATTAAAAAGCGACTGGCCCCTCACCACTCACCAGTAACTTCGATCGATGAATTGTGGCATCGTGTTAAAACTTAACCTTTTCCATGCCACATTCAGATCCGGGGGATATTTAAATTAGTTTTTTACATATTTTGCCTTCTAATGCTTTAGTTTGTAGAATTATCATTAAAATGTATATATATATATATATAAAAAAAAAAAAAAAAAAAAAAAAAAAAACATAATTTTAGATTATTAATAATATATTTATTATTTATTAATATTATATTTAATATTATTAATTTAATGCTATTATATTTTAATATTATTATATTATATTATATTTTAATAATGTAAGCTATTTAAACATGCCAGCCCATTTTCAGAAGCATTTTCTTATTTTTCTAAATTATGTGAATTTTTAAACTGTGGGTAAAAGGGAAAATGGTTGAATAGTCCATTTTTATAATTTTCTGTACATTTCCCCTTTTATGATTGAACTGTAATTTCTTTTTCAAAAAATCAAGTCATCTTTCTAGTATATCTTATAATTTTTTCAAGTCAGTATTCGTAATATTTAATTTTTAAATGAATTTTTATTTCCATGTTCCCAAATGGGAACATTGGCATGTAAAAGGTTAATGAAGTACTCTACCCGTACATGTCATCCAATCGCTGTTCGATTCAATGCCTAGGCAGATAAGTGCTGTTATTGCTCACAGAGGTCGCTGCTTTATGTACTGTTTTCTCAGTACATATTACTTCACATTTTCTGAAATTTTAATCAATTGTTCTTCCTACTATAATGTATCTGTCCAACAAATATCATTCCGTTATTATTATTCCTTCTTGGTGTAGCAATTTTAATGGCCAGTAGTGTGTATATATATATATATATATATATATTCAGTAAGCGAGTTGAATTTTTTTTTGGAATTAAAAATTTAACGATTTAACCAAGACATTAAAATCTAGGTTAGCTGTATATAAGCAACTATTACTGCTTGGTGTAGTAAAAATTTCGATTTACTGGACAAGTAAATCAATATTGGTAAACTATTATCAACTGTATATATGCAATTAATGCTGCTCGGAATGCTAAGAAATCTGTTTTATAAACAAGGAATCTGTAATGGTAAACAATTTAAATGTGAATCAGCAACTATTACTGCTTGGTGTAGTACGAAGCCTGATTTTATAAATATGTAAAAACATATTGGTAAGCAATATTCAGCAGTGTGCATGGAAATATTGATGCTCAGAATACTAAGAAATACATTTTTATGAACGAGAAATCTAGAATGGTAAGCAATTACAACAGTATATATGCAACTGTTGATGCTCGAAATGCTAAGAGGTTTTATATACAGGGAATCTGCAATGGTAAGCAATTTAAACGTGAGTCAGCAACTATTAATGTCAGAGTTCTAAGAAGTGTTATTTTATAAACACAAGTAAAAACAATAACAGTAAGCAATATTTAACTGTGTATAAGTAATTATTATTGTTCGAAAAACTAAGAAGTGTGGATCCATGAGCAGTTAAAAAAAATAATGGTGAATAATATTCAGCTGTGAATAAGCAACTATTACCGCTCGGATTAGTACGAAGACTGATTATTTAAACACGTAAAAATAATATAAGTAAGTAATATTCAACTGTATGTATCGAACTATTGATGCTCGATATGCTAAGAAATTATCTTTATGAACGAGGAATCTATAATGGTAAACAACTACCAGCTGCGTATATGCAACTATTGATGCTCGAAATGCTAAGAGTTTTACATACAGCGAATCTGCAATAGTAAAGAATTTAAATGTGAATCAGTAACTTTTATTGCTCAGAGTACTAAGAACTGTAATTTAATTAACAAGTAAAAACAATAACAGTAAGTTCAACTGTAAGTTGAACTGTATATAAGCAATTATTGCTGTTCGAAAATACAAAGAAGTCTGGATCCATGAACAATTGAAAATAATAATGGTCAATAATATTCAACTGTGCATATGTAGCTATTATTGTACAGTGTAGTACGAAGACTGATTTTATAAATACGTAAAAGTAATATTGGTAAGCAATATTCAACTTTGTATATGCAACTACTGATACTCGAAATACTAAGAAATATAATTTTATGAACAGGAAATCCGTAATGGTAAATAATATTCAAGAGTAAGAAACTAATACTAATCGAATTACTAAGAAAACTAATTTTATGCAAAAGTAATAATAATAATAAGAAGAAAAATTTCCATGAATATCCCATTTTTACTGGAATGTAAATGCAATTAATTTGCCTGAATATATCAAAGTAAATTTAATATTTCTTTTAGAGTATAGAATATATATCACATTTTTTTTTTTTTATTCCAGCCTTTCGAGATTCCTAGAAATCGATTCACATACAAATAAACTTTCTAAATTTTCTTCAAAGGTTTTCGATATTTGATCTTCTTGTATTACAAACTCAAACGGGTATTAGCTACCAGAAAATACATAAAACAAGTATTACAATTTTTTATATTAAATATATTACAATTAATTTCAATTTAGAAACAAAAACATGAACATTAAAATTTATTGTTATTTTTCAGTCGTATAAAAATCTTTCTCTAAAATATTGTGATGTTGTTTTATCTTTTAATAGCTGGTAACACTGTTCGCAACACCCATGAAACCAGGTTATTCTAATAAACAAAATTATTGATTAAAAAAAAAAAGACATGCCAATAACTTACATTCTTTCGGAGAACAGCTAGTACCTGTCATTTTTTTAGACCTTTTTATCTACAGTGAAATATATAAATATTTTTGTATAAGAGGTTGATTGATTGGGCTTTACATCGCACTACTGCTGCGTAATGGGCAATTGGCGACGGTCTGGGACTCACCCCTAGAGGTGGTCTGGAGACATGCCATCACAAGTTTGATTCTACATGAAGAGGATGTCTCCCCCGCTTCGGTAATCCAGAGGTATAATTTTGATGGAAACATGGAGGGCATTGCGGCCACATCATCTTTGGCGTGCACCAGCCACCATAAGTATACACAACGGTCTTTGACCGATTCGAGTACCTAACACCGCAATCTTCCAATTACGAAACTGGCTCTCTACCGACCGGGATATCGCGCCCCCTTATATAAGAGGAAAATACGCTTCAAAAAGGAAAAAAAAAAAAAAAAAAAAAAAAAAAAAGAAAAAGAAAGAGAGAAAAGAAAAAAAAAAAACCAATAACAGTAGTGTGAAAAAGATATACTTACAATGCTTCAGAATAAATTAAAACGTCTGCATAACCCTTATGTTATTTATTAACAGTAAACCATTCTCACACAAGATGAATTAAATTTATAACATTCTACTTCATTTATCGTTATATATATATATATATATATATATATATATATATATATGTATATAAATCTAACTAATCTTTTAAAAATAAATATATTATTCTGAAATCAGACAATATATCTATAAGCAGATTTCTTAAGATAATTTAAATTAGCTTAAAAAAAAAGAAAGTATTACTCGATTAAACGTATTTACAAAAAAGTATTTAAATCATTGCTTACGAAGCTCAAGAATTTCTTGATAAATTTTTAGTTTAAAAAGCAGTATAGTGTAACCACCTTTCTCGCGCCTAGCTTTGAGTATGATTCCAAATGCTTGGAGGGGTGCCAAATTGACAGACACATTGAGATCTGGTAAGCATCCAGTCATTTTGCGTTTTTTATCGCTATTTTCTTTCAGTCATAAAGGTTATTACCTCTATTTTAACACTGGATTCGTTGAGTAAGCCCTTGCGGAAATATGGATATTTTGCCTGCAGAGTTTTTATGTCATCTAATAGTTTCTTTTGCAGTGTATGTATGTGGTCAGAGTTTCCTTATAAATTCCCAGATATTTGTCTCAGATATTTGTAAGAATCTTCATTTTTAACTATATGACAGCATTGTTATCAATACAAACAAGCTATTTTTTTTTCTTTTTTTCCTTTTTTTTTTTAATAAAAAAAAAAAAAAATGTTCTAATAATGTTTTGTAAAGTTTTATTTTAAAGAATTTCTACTTCATAAATAATTACTCCTTAAACAGACATATATATATATATATATATATATATATATATATATATATATATATATATTAGAGGTACACATTTAAACATTTATTTATTTATATATTTAATTTATATGAAATAATTTTTAATAACCGAGAATTTTCATATTTATTTATTTATTTATTTTCACTTTGAGAAATACAAAATGATTATTTATTTAAAGAAATATTACGTAACTGAATACGTTTGCAAAAATAAAACAACTCAATGTTTTTCTTTTAAGCGAGACAGTTGGTCTGATTTGGCACGATTTAAAAAGATATTTTTCTAATGTTAAGCATTTATTCCGTAGTTTGCATACACTAGCTTTTTATTTTCTTATTAATACATTTTTCCTGCAGAGTTTATTTCTTGTTTTTCATGTCATCGATTCTAATTAACAATTAATTTTTAAGTTTATTATCCAAGAATTATTATTCAATACTAATAATCCCATTCTTTTTTTTTTTTTTTTTTTTTTTTAAGCATAACATTTGTGTTACAAAATATTTAATGGAGCTACTAATTATCAATGTCTTTGAAACGGAATTTCTAAATTCATTGATTAAGTCGAATTAACTCGTCCAAAAAAAAAAAAAAAAAAAAAAATCTTAATACACTTCTTTATTTAACCGTAACATTTGAGTTTGTCAAGGATTAATATATATATATCTTTTTTCATTTTAACTCAAAAAAAAAAAAAAAAAAGTTAGGTTTTTTTTTAAATTATCTAAAGCTATCTGAAAAAAAAAAAAAAAAAAAAAAAAAAACAGTTAACTAGGATTATTTTGAAATTTAACAAAACATCGTAACTAATTATCACGTGAACGTTAATTTTGATAAAGAATTTGTCTTATACAAGGAATCCTATAAGAAATTGCAATTTTTTGCAGTAATAAAATTATAACAGCAGCTTTTTTTTTTTTTTTTTTTTTTTTTTTTTTTATGTCCGCTGCCGCTTTAGCGCCGCCACGCCACCACTTGCAAAAAAATAAAATAAAATAAAATAAAAATAAAAAATAAAATAAAATAAAATAAAATAAAATAAAATAAAATAAAATAAAAATCTTTCAAACTTTTTTTTTTTTTTTTTTTGAATATTTTGTGTTAAGAAAAATGCTTTTTTTTTTTTTTTTAAATCTTTCTTTCTCTTTTTCTTTTAACTTTATTTATTTATTTATATTTTATATTATTTTATATATTTATATATTTATTATTTTTTTACAACTTCATATATTAACCGTTTGCGCTCTAACGTCGCTCAAGAGCCGCCATGACCAATTAAGTTTCTATATATCTTATATCCACCAGTACTGTTCTACAACTAAAAGTCCTATAATAGGCGTAATAATTTCTTAATAAAGAGACTCCCCCAATATTTATTATTAAGTGTCTTTGGGCGTTGCTTCCATTGACCATTGGTAAATGGCCAAGAATGCTTTGCAAAATATCACACGATGGAAAATTATAAATCATAATATTCATATATAATGCTTGTAATATATAAATGTACATCAAATATAGAAATAAAATATTTATATTTAAAATTCTTATGTTTTACATTTTGCATTTTTTTTATTAAAACTATTAACGGGTAGCTCATTACGCTTACTAAAACAAGGTTTGAATGCAGAAGGTTAACTTTCCATCACACTTCATGGCCGCACATTTGGAAAATACAAAGTGGCCAACGTAAAAGAGGACACTGGCAAAAAAGAAGGCGCGGCCATCGTAAAAGAGGTATAGACTTGCATTATGCTAGCCTTTTGTTACGCGGCCAGCATAACATAAGGACAGCCAGATCTTATATTACGTTTGATTTTACGCTGGACACCCTGCGCCAGGGGGTTATTAGTCCCCAACTTTTTTTCCAGAACACTTACAGGGATAAAAAAAAAATCTGTCTTTGTCGCTACCACTTTTTTTCTTTTTTCTTTTTTTTTTTTTTTTTTTTTAATGAAATCTTGATTGTATTTTTATATGCCGTGGTTAACCCTATAACCGTTGCAGGCGGCTTTTCCCCCTCATCCTTAAGTGTAGTTAGACCGTTGCAGACGGTTTATCTTTAACTAGAATTTCTTCTCCTAAACCGTTAAAGACACGAGCGACTAAATCGTGCGGAGCACCTGTCACCGCCCCATTACTACGTCACAGAAATTTGTTGCATTAGCTGTTTAGTGCTGCCATCTACCGGATTAAATAAAAACTATATGAGGAAATAATATCTGAAATCCTCAAGAATAGTTCTAAATAGAGATTAATTATTATTATATATGTAAATGTTATAATTAAATAAAAAATAAAATTCAGGATACTTGCATATTTCTAATTAACATTACGAATTTAATTATTGAATAAATTTAATCATTCAAAATAAATAAATAGTATATATCTAATGCTTTTATTTATTTATTAATATGGTGATTCAAAAGTTAACCTGCTATTTCTTAAAATCAAGTTAATTAATTGGTAAAAATTTATTGGAAAAAAAAAAAAGAAATTATTTCAAAAAGTATTATTTCTATGGTTGTATTTTCAATGATTTTATTTGAAACACAATGCAAATTGTTACCTTTGTATTTTCAAAAATAATAATAATGATAATTATTATAATAATAATGTATATATTTTTTAAACTTTTGAATGTAATAAGTTGAAATCTTAAAAGCATATCGACTGTTTTATAGTTGAATTCTTTTATTTTTTATTTTTAATGATATCAAAGATGAAAGAAGGTAATTAAAAGACTGAAAAACTTCTTTTCAGAGACACTTAATTTAAATATTTGTGAACAACAAGCAGATAAAATATAATGATTGACTATATAATTTTACATATCTCTATGTTAAAGACGTTTTTTTTTTCCCCCGCTCAAAAAAAAAAAAAAAAACTTTATATAGATACACATAACAAGTTTTTAAGAAATATATATATAAATATAGTGTAGATGTCGCTGAGAATAATCACTTGTAGATATTGTTAGTAAAATGGTCTGTAACATACACATAATACATTAATTTACTCAAAAATATCTAAAATATTAGTTACATGGTTTTATTTAATTAACTCATTTTACATATGCATCTACATATTTCCTCAGTTTTCTAAATTTGTGAAACTGATTGAGAAAAAAATAATAAAATAAATAAAGATTAAGAACTAGTACATATTTAAAACTTCATAATTTGATTTGTATGAAAAAAATGCAATAAAAATTAATTATTCAAGTCTTTTGAACTGTAATTATGTTCAGATTGTTCATTAGAACATTGATGTTTCCCAGCATATTCTCCCAGTAATTCTTTTTTAATTCTTTTTACAGTTGTATTATCTTGCTTTAATATATTTGATTTAACTTTGTGCTTCTTTTTTGTAGAGTGAAATTTCCTAATAGGAAGAATGTTTGTATTACTGGGCTTCCTTTCCCCTATAAAATTAAACTGTTTTTTAAACACCTCCTTATCCAATTCAAATACCTTGCATATTTTTGACAGTTTAGCATTCACATCATCAATAATGGCTTCATTTTCACATTTTTCCAAACTTTTAATAATAGTATCAAGGTACTGTTTAGTTTTTTGCTTCTTTTCAATAGTGCTGACTTTTTTTACATTTTCTTCATCTTCATTCTTATTAATTCCTGGTATCAGAAATTCTTTTTCTGGCATCTCTTTTTCACTTTGTGTATGATCATTATTTTTTTGTATATCCTTATCATTTTCACTATTTTGCAGAAATAGATGTGGTGAATAAACTCTTACTGTTAAATGTATATGTTTGCATAAAACTCCTTTTAATGTATAATCAGGGCAAGAGCATCTTGATGTGTGAATGCAAACTTTACAAACTTTGCACTTCAACTCACATAGTCGATTACAATTATTGTCATCAACCTCAACAGTGTAATCTATATCTCCATTTGTTACTTTAAATATTCTATCTTTTAAACATGTAACAGAGGAGTCTGGAATTTCTAAACTTACTCTGTGTCTCTTCCAACTTTCTGTAATTCTTTTCGTACTCTTCCCTTTTTCTAGTTTTATTAAGCGTTCAAATGACTTATCTCTTAACAAAGAAAAGAGCATATGAATACATCTATCAAGCCTTTTGTTAATCTTCCCTTTTAAATACACATGTTTCAGAGTTTTATGAAATGCCTCTAAATACATATTGGTACTTACAAAAGAGCCTTTTCTGTAACAAAGAGCCCACTGTTCACATCTCTTCACATAATACATTTCAAAGTAATCTTTAAACTTTTGAAGCATATCCAATTCTTTTAAGTCATTTCTAATTTCATTTAACAGATCTTCAAACTTCTTTTCACAACTTTCATTGCGCAGCAAACATAGTTTGCTATACACTTCTGCACGTATTGCAGTATCTGGAATCATATTAAGTTTCTGACACCAAGCACGATCTACATGCCAGATACATAATAATTTTTTGGGTTTATGTTCAAAGACAGATACCCATCCATTATAAAACTGTTCAGCATCGTCACTCATAAAAAATTGAGCTTTGATTTCACCAGTCTTACTTCTGACAACTTGAAAAAAATTCTTCAGCACATTTTCAGTTTCATGGTTACTTATTAACCATGCCACTGGGAATCCCTCACCAAATTCATCTACAACCATTAATGTGATCAAACTGAAATCATATCCATTAGTTCCATGAGTGGAGTCAATACAAATCAGATGTTCTCCAAATTTTTTCAGCATTGTCGTTTGGAATGAATTCATGAGAACAATAAAAATATCTTCTTTTTTGATATTACTAATATGTGATGGTGATTCTTCTCCTTGTAGTTTACAAATAAGAAATGGATTTTCTGGTAGTTCAGAATATTCTTTAAACATTAAATGGACACTAGCAGCATCATCTGAGTGTCTTTCAATTCCTTTAAGACCAAAACTTACCTGTATGTTATTAATATCTTTTTTTGTTAAAAGATGGCTTGCACTTCGATAATTTGAAATTTCCATCGAATTAAGAGATTCTTCAGTGACACTACGAACAGATTCAAGGATTTTGTCTGAATTTACACCATCTTTAATTTGGCATGCAATCTGCATTTTAAGTGTTTGTGGCAAACGTAAAAATTTTAATTTATTTGTGTGACCAATATGGGTATTCATCAATGCCACATGAACTTTATTAGAACTGTGACATATAGTTGCATTTAAATATGCAGGGCACACAGCGCCAATTTTGCAAGATTCTACTGGTTGACGTTTTCCTGTATTTTTTGATGTATAAATACCACTCCTATTGCAAATATAATATTGTTTTGTGTAACTCTCATATTTTTCATCGCCTCTAGCTTTTTTATAATATACTTTATTTTCCACTTCAAATATCTCTTTCCATTTTTCAAATTCATCAGTGTTTTCAAACACTTTTTTGTCTTCAGATATTTTAAAGTCATGCATTTCAGTCAAATGCTTTCGTATTTCATTAACTGTACATTTTGTAACATTGCAATTTTTAATGGGACAAGCATGAGGAAAATTTTTTTTTGATACTTCTGACAGATGATGAACATTTTTTAAATGTCTCTTTAACACAAAATTACGCGAAAACCTTTTTTCACAATATTGACAAATAACATTCATTTCAATTAGCTGCAAATAATCAAAACATAAATAACATGATAATCTACGAAATTTCCGATTAAAAAAACTTTCTGTTTACTTTATATATATTTCAATTATTTCAATATAATCTAAAAGATGGCAGCACATGCGGCATTCAAAAGAAATTCTACTAGAATTGAAGTCCTCCTGACTGATGACGTAGAAGAGGCGTGGCCAGGTGTACCGCACTAACTAGTCGCTCGTGTTAAAGACGGCTTCTCCCAGGTATCGTTTCCCCCCTGCAGGTTTGGGTGATTGACAAGGGGTTGAACTTTCGGCAAAAAATAAAGATGAGCTGTTGACGCGTGTCTATTGAGATATCGATAAACTTACAATAGGTAAAATTCCAAATAGTTTCCCTTTTTCTAAAGTAACGACACATGCATTGCAGATAAGAAGTACAATTGAAAATCTTACTCTTATGAGATGGGAACTAATTTTGTTTTGTTATACTGAAAATGAAATATATATATGTTACAGCTTATATATTTTAATTAAAAAAAAGAGTATATTTATATATATATATATATTAATTTTATTTAAAATAGCATTGTATTTTCTTTCAAATTCGGGTATTAGGACACTAATAAAACTGATAAAAAAATATAATATTTTGAAATTAAATTTTAAAAGTTAAAATATAGGGAAACACTAATATTAATTTAAAAATGTTGTTTATCTGTATTATATTATTTTAATTTTCTCGTTTAAAGAAAATATTGTTAAAATATTTTTCAAAGAAGATAACAACAACAACAACAATAAAATAATAATAATTATAATAATATGTAATGAAAAATCTATCAAGATTAATAAAAAATGAAAAGATCAATAATAAATTATAAGTAACGCAAAAATTTGAACTTGCTTCTAAATATAGAATATTCATTTGTGGTCATCTTAAATTTCAATATGCGTTAAATGTGTTCCTTTAAATGAAATTATGAATAATACTTTAGATTTCCTGAATTCTTGACCAAGACCATAATATAGAAGGTGTCATGATAAGCAGTGCATTCATATGAATAAAATACTTGGGAAAAAAAAAAAAAAGTTGTATTTTTACATCAAATATAAATGGCCAAAAATATACATGCTTCTGTATGTATGTGTAATCTTTAGAATGTGTTATTTATTAGGCAGTAAAATTAATGTTGCTGAATGGTATTTAGGTTACAGCTATGCGTAATCTAGCTACATGTTATAACTGAATCATATATGTATAAAACTTGTTTCAAAGCGATTCATATTTCTCGAAAAGCAATTAAATCTTCTCAATAAAAATTTATTACAAATGAAAGAAAAAAATCATTAATATTATAAACATGCATATAGATTAGCGTCGTCTCTAAATGACTGTACTTACTACATTTGAAACAGATTAATATATATATATATATATAACTAATAGTAGATAAAGCGAACTTTTCTAATCCCCCCCCCCCAAACCCAAAGAAAAAAAAAAATTATCTGTTGTTTTTTAAACTATTATTTTTCTAAAAAGGTAAAATAGAAACAGTTCGGATTTTATTGCATATAATTTTCTAAAATATTTTCTATTTCAAAATCACTTCGGGATATGAAAGAAACGGGTTGAGTTTGAGTATTAGAAATCTATAAATGAAACCGATATACACATGCGAAGTTCAATAATTATTTCTGATAAAATGAATACGAGAAAACCATAAATGAAATTACTAACCAATATGCAAATGCAAAATTAAATAACAGTTTCTGATAAACTGAATAAAAATATTAAGAGATTTAAATTAATTCACTAAATGATAATTTTTTTACCAAAATTAACTCTGCAAATAGAATATTTGAACACCATTTCCAGGAAAAATCTGAAGTGACGTCGCTTGACGTTCTGGAAATTCTAGTAATTAAGAGTTACTTAAATAAATTTAAATCAGAGAAACCGCAAAATAAACAAAAAGAAAAATCGTATTAGGGTAGTATTTTTCCCCAAGTTATATGTCATTTTTAAAGGATTCACATTTTTTCTATCCGTTTCAATGAAAGACCAATAAACAGTAAATTTGCCATATTCAACATTTATCTTATTATTGTTATTAATCATTTTGTTATGCGTTTTTAATAGTTTGACAGTATTAAAACGAATCATAAATATTTAATGAAATTTTATTTTTCCGACTGAGTGAAAATAATGCCTGGACCGGGAGTCGAACCCCGGATCTCTGACTTACAAGGTCAAGGCTCTACCAATTGAGCTATCCAGGCCGACAACCGGTCAGCATTACTCACTCAGACAACCTTAAATATGATTTTCTTCCAATCAGTTGATTGTGATTTTAATAAAAAATGTATTTTTTTCCCATTGTTTAATGGTGTTTTCCTTTACCTGCGGCTTATTTCTATTGAGCTATCTAAATGATAGACCAGATGTTTCTGCCTTAAGGTTGTCTGAGTGAGTAATGCTGACCGGTTGTCGGCCTGGATAGCTCAATTGGTAGAGCCTTGACCTTGTAAGTCAAAGGTCCGGGGTTCGACTCCCGGTCCAGGCATTATTTTCACGCAGTCGGAAAAATAAAATTTCACTAAATATGATTTTTTTCAAATCAGTTGATTGTGATTTTAATAAAAATTGAATCATAAATAGTTTTATCCCGTAGACCTTAATATATAAAAATTCTTTTTTGCCTCTCAGTTGAAAAGAACTGTCATTCTTAACCAATAACGTGCCTACTGATTTATACCTTATTTAAATATGGATTTTAGACGGAAACACGTTGTAAATAATTTGAGTTTGCGACTCATAATTATAAAGTATTTTTCATTTTAACCATGAAAAGATCTTTAAGTTCTGTGATCATCAAGATCCATATAAATTGTGTGATGGTGACTTATAACATATATATACCAAATTTTAGCTCAACCCATTAAGGCGTTTAGAAGATATCGCACTTCTTATTTTTTGAGCCCACACTCCACAGTCAATAAATGATAAAAAAATTATTCTTAGAGTTCCTGTAGAAGTCTAATCCCTATACCCATCGAAAACGGAGACAATCTAATTGCGAACCTCTCACTTTAATTTCAACGCTTATGTTTGAATTGCACTACACCCTTCCCCCCTCTAAAATTGATAATCTGATTGTGTCCCTCACTTCTTATCTCACCAGGGTATGTCGCCATTTTTTAACATGGAAACCAACCGTCTATAAAAATATTGAAAGTAAAATGCTTAATTCGAAATTTTAGAAAAATAAAATCCGTGTTTCCCCCCCCCCTTTTTTTTTAAGTAATTAGAGTATTCATATTATGTACGATCTTCTGTTTAATAATTAAAATTAACAACATAGTAATTTAAAAAACATACTTTTCATGTGTGATATTATTATACAGAAAAATAGAAAAGATAATAATAATCACATTATAGAATACAAAAATGTGCAAAACCAAAAAATATACGGTGCCATCGGGATTTTTAAACATTTTTACTTCTGCTATATTCAGTAGAAAGAAGTATTAGATTCGTAAAAATTTTCGACTTCCGCTTTTCGACTGATTAACACGATTTCAGAAATCCTGAACACGATTTTATAATTTTTAGAAAATATCTGTCTGTTAATGTGTGTGACAAAAATTTTGTAGAAACTACATTTCAGAAAATACTGCACAGAGTTTCAGAAAAATTAAAAAATTGTATGCAGTTGCACCTTGACAGAAATTAGGGCCTATCAACTTTCGGTGCAGATACTTTTCTGGTGAATCGCTGAACAGGTATAGGTATAGCTGATAATGTGCGATTTCATCCGTATAAGAGAAGGTTACACCTCAGGTTCTATTCGGTATAATTGAACAAAATTCTGTAAGTGAGAGGGCTCATAGCGAAATATTAAACTGATTAACTTTGAAAGCTTTTCTGCAGATAGGTGGCGTGCTTTTTTCCTTTTTCCTCATAATCGGAAAGGATATATCTCAGATTCTATTTAATATAATTGCACGAAACTAAGTAAATAAGAGGACGACAATGAAACAATATTGCCCGTCCATTTTGAGTGCATATCGCCCGATAAGAGGCGAAGCTGTGTTGCAGTTTACCTAATGAATATGAATGCTAAATCTCAATTTATATAGAGAATAAATGCACCAAATTTGATATGTGAAACAGCCTTTGTGAAAACATATTTTTTTTTTTTTTTTTTTTTTTTTAATTGAATGTAAACAGCGCCTTTTGTGATTTTGCAGTTTGCAACGTCTTAGAATCTACTGATTAAAATCACACCAAACTTCATAGGTAAAACCTTTACTGAGATAAGATAAGAATTAACTTTTGTGCAAGTTAAATAAGCAAGAGGTGATGATATATAGACTGTATAAGAAAAAGATGTAATTGCCACAACAACCTAGTGCACATTGTTATAAGAATTTACTTGCAGAAAAATTGTTTTGCTTTATGTCACAATAATAATAATTATTATTATTATTACTATTATTATTATTTTAAAATTTTTAATGTTTATTTCATGCATTGTTTAATATTTACAAATTAATTTGAGTTGATATTTTTGCAGCGGTCACTATTAGTATAAATCATCTTTTATCCTTTCAATATGATTCGAAACACCTTATTTCCGTAAGTGTGACTCAAATTTTCAGACAAATTGGACATTGCGATCTAAGTTTTTAACTACCTTCCAACGGACGTGAAATCTAAGGGAGAGTACAAATTTGTCAATACAACACCCCATTAAAAATAATTTCATCACTGTATTACAAATATAAATATTTCATATTTATGTATCTTTAACATTTACTTGAGAAATTATGTTAATCACAGTTATAAATAACAGTTTTATAAATAAAATTTCTCAAATACCCAATTTGACAAATCATATGTAAAAGTTGTTTTTATAGAATCTTAAGATTAAACTACGTATTTGAATTTAAGAAATTAATAGATATTTCAATTTGAAACAAATTTAATTTTATAATTTGATTAAATAATAAGTTAACATACAAGTATTAATATTTTTTAAAAGAGATTAAATAATGAAGCATCTGTTCATGTAGATGAAGTCAAAGGGTATTTCAATTTAGTGGGGCAAGTAGGTTGTAATTTGATTTGAGAGAGAAAAATGTACCGACGCAAATAAGTTATCTGTCCGCCTACTTTCGATACAGTTCGGAAAACTCAATCTAAACAATTCATGTAACCTTTAACATACCTACCAACTTTCAGCTCAGTCAAATAAGTAGTTTACGCATCATCGCACTTTCAATAATTTCAATCATGCACCTACATAATGATTTTTTATTTTTATTATTTTTTTTTCGCTATAAACAATAAATGCACAAATAAATAATATAAATCCGCAGACTTGTCAAAATCTAAACAATTCATACGACGGCGACGTACCTGGCAATTTTCGGTTCAATCTAACCAATCGTTTATTGAGTTCCCTAACAGACACACGCCTGCATGTATACCTCACCGTAAAAACAGCAAAAATAAACTTAGAAGACCTTAAAACGTAAAAGTATACTAAAATCTAAAAATCCAATTTTTTCATAATTACAATACTTTCCTGACATAAATGGGCCGAGCGGTTCGGCGCTCAAAGCTGGTAGATGGGAGGTGCCGGGTTCGATCCGAGGTCGCGCTAATCGACCTAGCCATTCGGAGTTTTCCATGGTTTCATACGAAACTCGCGTAAATACGGGCTACGACTCATTAGAAAGACCCCCATCGAGTTCATTCCCCCTATAGGCCTAGGACACACACGGAGTCAATCGGCCTTAAATCCTCCAACCAACCTGACATAAATGTTTGCTTGGAAAGTAATTAAAGAAAATGCAATAGTTCTATTTTTTTCTCTTCGAATTTATATTTAGTTACCCCGTTCTAAAGTTTAAGTAATCAAGTTTCTCAAGAAAATGATATTGTGAACAAACATATCAAGCAATTAAATTAAATGCATTGCATTATGATATTCCATTCGTTGAAAGTGTCATTGAGGATTATTATAGCATATTTGCTATTAAAAATGGTATAAACAGAATTACTGGAATTAATATTATTAATAGAATTGCATCTAATCTATACTTTATGACTATGAGAGACATTTCTTAACAGCATATCAAATCCACGCAAGGAATGTGACGCAATTTGAAAAGTACCTATTTTCAGTTTACGTCATTGAAGAATGTAAATAAATTGCCTCAATGTAGAGACACACGTCACATCTCTATCTCGAAAATTATTCATACGAGAAGCAGTTGTGTTAGTTTCTTGTCGATGCCAATCAATGTTTTATTCGGAATTAATCTTTAGAATCCCGAAAGACCTTCACTAAAAAAAAAAAAAAAAAAAAAAAAAAAAAAGTCACCCTGGAAAAATTCACCAAAGGAAAAAGCTCCCTTGAAAAAAAAAAAAAAAAATCCTCTCTGAAAATAAGGGTACCCAGAAAAAAAAAAAAAAAAAAAAAAAAAAAAAAATCATAAACTAACTTTTTTCTTGATAAATAGAACAATTCACTGATTACAATATACATATTCTTTATTTCAACAAGTAAATCAAATGTTAATCACATGCACTCATTGCACCTGATAACCATGTGTACCCGGCTCCTTGAAAACACTTGTTGCACTTTCCATCTACATAATAATATGCAAGCCTGGAATTTTTCATGCATTTGTAACATATACAGTTAGAAAAAAAATGGTTTATGTGGATTATAGAAAAAAAAAAATACATATATACATACATACATACATACATACACACACACACATATATATTCTCTTAAGATGCCAAGAAGGCATTCAAAAATACCATTATTTTTATACAATATTTCATTTTATACGAGTAATCTTTTACATTAAAAATTTCTATAGAATAAGTACATGTATTTTTGTAAAATTTCAATACAACCATAAATATCGTAATTTGCATAGATGTAACACTCCTATGTTCTCTACTGTACCGATTTTTTATTCTAAGAGGAAGTAATTAGAGTGTAAGTAATGTTATTATATCAGAAAAGGTAAATTGAAATTGTATAATACTCTTGAACATATTTGCAAATCAAGAAAGAATTTGAATGATTTATGAAAGTTCTATTTTTTTTTTAACATTATTTTTCCTGGGTGAGTCTTTGAACGTCGTGTGGCCGAGCTGTTCTATGCTCAAAGCTGGCAGACGGGGCTGTGCCTTTTCGTGTTTTCTTCAAAACTTATGTAAATACAGGTTAGTACCTCTAAGAAAGACCCACATAAAGCGCATTCCACCCATAGGCCTATGACCCTATCATAGTCAATTGACCTTAACCTACACAAAAGTGAGCGTATTTTTCCTTTCGATATATTTTATTATTTCCCTCTGCAGGAGTAATATTAATTTTTACCCAATTAAAGTGATTTTTGATCTAATTTTAATTTCGAAATATTTAAAATGGATAGAAATTTTCCTTTTGCGTGTGTATTACAATCATTTTATATATGTTAAATGTATTTATATTTAAATCTCCCTTACACATCATTAAAAAATTAATTAAAGCACAATACTAGTTTATTAATAGCATGGTGTAGAAAGAAGATTTTAAATTTAAATATTAATTGTACGTCAATTTTTTAACTAAGCACCGGTTACATGAACAATATTTTACTTGCTCTGTTAGTGAATTTTCTTAATGGGAATTTCTATATATCTATATCTTACCGCTAAAATTGGTTAATATATTTAACTCGCTGGTATCTCTCAAAGACTAATAACAATAATTTCTTTCTTCTAGTTTTCATTTAATTCGAAATAGAATATACATTAATTTTGTGCGTTTAATCGCATAAAATTATTTTTGTTAATATAATTATACTCTGAAAAATTGTTGAAGTCAAGAATAAATATAATATACGTAGTTGTAATACGTAGAACTCTCTCTCTCTCTCTCTTTTTTTTTTTTTTTTTAATATATATTTTAATTGTACGTTTAATTTATTGTGTACGTAAAGAAACAATTAAAATCTATTAATATACAGTTTTTTTTTATTATTATTATTCATATTACTCTTGTGATGAGAATGTTTCACAAAGTAAACGGTATTGGGGAAGGGAAAGGAATGTTAGTGGAAGAAATAGATAATGCTTCACTAACTCTCCTAAACAATGAAAAAGCGATTTCCCTTTTAGTCTTATGTATAAAACTCTGTTACTGTGTCAGGTAAAGTTGCAGTAGAAAAGGATTTTTTCTAGCACTTTCGGAAAAGCCGGTGTTTTTAAGAAAAATGTTCCAAAAAGTTTGCAATTTCACGAACCGGGATTATTTTTCTTTGTACTTCTGAATACAATGCAGAAGAGAAATTTCGTTTTAACTGATACAAAGGCCCTACATAGAAACAACTTTTAGTGAGACTGTATACATTGACACGCTTTTTATTTTCTGAAAACATACCAATGTGTAAAGATAACCCTGTGTAAAGATAAACTTTTCATTGCAATATAGAAAATGGTTCATGTACATGGATACCCAAGACGGTAGATATCTTACAAGTCAAATACATTACGTATATGGGGGTAATTCTATATAAGTAGAGTTTAACATCTATAGGCCGCACTGCACTAAACCAAATGAAATGAATACATACATATATATATATATATATATTTAGACATTAAAGCAGGTTTCATGTAGAATATGGTACATGAAAAACATTCACCATTCTTTTACAGGTCTACGCAAAAGAATTAAAATATAAATAATGGGTCAATATTTGAAAATTTAAGGAAGAGTATTTCAGGTTATGACTTGTGTTATTAAAAAGGATTGTATTTATGTGCAACTTATAGTGTGTCCATAATTTCTAGACGATATACAGGGTTGCCAATAATTAAGCGAAACATTCTTTTTTATTGCATGTAATTAGAGGAAGTTCTTTACCATAATATTTTACCAGGTCTAGGAAAACTGGACAGGAATTGTAATTAATTCTTCATACCCATATTATAAATACATTTTTTTTTTTTTTTTTTTTTTTTTTTTTAAGATAAATATGCATCGCTTGTTTTTATATATTCACAATTTTCAGGGTTTCTTGTATACCTAAGTCAAGTTTTCAGTGTTTGATCTTTGTCTCTGTTTTTTTTTCAGAATAACTCTAAAACAAATAATTTCAGTCGTTTCTTGAAGTTGATATGCTTGTTATTGGAAAATTTTAAACAAGATTGGTACGTTTCAAGAAACAATGAATAAGAAAGTTGTAATAATTTTAAATGAACTTATTTTGACAATAAATTTGAATTCTATATAAAAGTAGTTACATTAATCAAGGGGAGGGGGAAAAGGTGTGTACCCACCACCCCTCACGCAAATGCATTTGTCAAACAAAGTTGTTCCGAAACCTAATTTGAATTTTTTTTTAAATATAAGTAAGTTTTAAATGTATGTCAGTTTATATAACAGTTTTCGTTATTTTACTGCTTAATCTCTAATCTGTATTTATAGTATTAAATTTCAGGGTAAGGGATGGTCGTGTGAATTCCACATCAAATATTTACCTACTTACTTATCCTTATGTTAGAAAAGGATAAAGTATTGTCTTAGGGTCAAATTTTCGAAATAGAGATTTTTTTTGTATTTACACGTTATAAGGTTCCCTGAATCTAAAAAACATATTTTTATAGCGGTTAATCTATCTCTCTGTATATGTGTGTTAACAGCATATCCCAAGAACAAATAGTAGTAGGAAGATGGTATTTTATAATTTTATCATATAGTAATGCTACATTAAACTTTTCATTGGGATCATGAAAAGAGTTCGTATACAGGGCCATCCAAGAGATTTCAAACACATTAAGTCTACGGGCAAAATTTCTTACACAGTATAACATCTATAGATTGTCTTAATAAAATAAAATGAAATAAACTTTTTTTTTTGTTCATGCAACAAAGCATATTTTGCGCGGCGTGTGATATGGATATCATTCATTATTCATATACAGGGCTACCCAAAGTATTTGGATACATTGGGGCTACAGCTTTAAATTGCTGGAATTGTATTTCATTTTGTGAAAAGTGTTTTTGATCCAAGATTAAATTTAAGTACACAGCGTAATATGTATATGTTTTGTAGCTAGTATACAGAGCACCCCAAAATTATGATAAACTTTTCTTCGATTGAATGTAATTGATTCAAATGCATTGTTATATTTCACTATGTTGACGAACTCTGTCCAGGTAGAAAAATTAATTTTTAATGCCCATACTGTAAATAGAGTATTTTTTGAAGTTTGTTTGCTGACTGTCGTATTTTGTATAATATCACGTCTTGAGGTGCCCTGAACACGAAAGTGAAATTTTTAGCGTTTTACTTTTTTTTATATCAATTTTCAGCATAACGTCCAAAAAAAGAAAAAGAAAGAAAAGAAAAGAAAACTGCAGGAAATTCAATTTTTTTATTTTGAAACAGGTTCTTGATTGCCACTTTAAAAGTTCATTATAATTTGCAAGTTTCAAGGCTAATTGATAACAGCGTAGATTCTTCTTCTTCTTTTTTTTTTTTTTTTTTTTTTTTTTTTTTTTTTAAATAAATGTAGGCATTATAATTAAACAGGGGGTTGAGGGGAGCGGGGAATGCCGCCTCCTAAACTCCCATTTTAATCCTCTCACTCAGTATTATATTTCAAATAAACTCTCCGTAAACCGATTTTAGCTTATTTTTAAACTAGATGGAACTGCATTATCTTACCTTATTTATTTACGTCTAAATATAAAATCTATCTGTGTAGCTTTGAAATGCAAGGTAAGAGAAAGCCTCGTGAGAGACACACAGATTATTTAATTTTTAATAAACTATATACCAGAGTTTTACTTTCTTCTGTTTTCATAAGAAAAATATATCGGACTTATAAAAAATTTCGATTTCCAGTTTTTATTTTATTTATACGTTTTGAAAGATCTTGAAGAGGATTTGATCATTTATGAAAAGGCCTGCCTGTCTATGTACGCGAAAAAACTTTCATAGCAGCTCTAATTCAAAAATTAATGAGCAGAATTTTCGTAAAACTTTTATTTAGTTGCAGTTTGACATAAACTGGTGTCTATTAAATTTCAGCATACATAGCTCAATGGGGGGCGCTATTCTATAATTTTTTCATAATTTAATTACAAAGTCTTGGACTTGATGCCCCGTGTGGTAATTAAATCCTAGTAAAATAGTACACAACGTGTACATTATTAAAATATTTATTTTGTTCCGATTTTATCATACTTTTAGTCTCATAAGCTCTAGAGCCTTTTTCCTACCTTGTACTCAATGTACAACCATGATAACTGCAGGTCTGAATTTAATCTTATGTAGCAATAAATCTTAATGTAATATATTATGAAAAAGTCCCAGTTTGTATTTTAACTGCTCATTATCATAAATGTAGTATAGTTTCAGACTCAGAGCTATCGTTATACGATTTGAATTTTTCATTACCTTTGGGGCCTTTACTAATTCTGAGCGAAATGCCTTATTCATATATTCCCAATTAATCGAGGGGCCCACCAGCGGCCGAGCGGTTCTGCGCTCAAAGCCGATAGATGGGAGGTGCCGGGTTCGACCCCAGGTCGCCCTCATCGATTTAGCCGTTCGCATTTTTCCATGGTTTCCTCCGAAACTCGCGTAAATAAGGGCTAGGACTCCTTAGAAAGACCCCCCACGGAGGGCATTTCCCCTATAGGCCTATGACACTTACGGAGTCAATCGGCCTTAATCATACAACTAACCAACCCTATTAATCGGGGCTAATAATTCTTGATGCATTAAGACACTTTATCTTGAAAAATTCAGAATATAATTCTAGAAATAAATTCATTTTAAATTAGGGTGATATTTACTGAACTAGAACAACTGCGGATTTGAAATAACCGCATAACGCGAGTAAGAATACACTCGGTTCTCTCTCCTATTATTTCCCCCATAACCTTACATAAAAAAATCTTACCTGTAGTATATTTTCTACACATTTTCGAATTTCTAAGTATTTTTTTCTGTAAAATAATAAAAGCGATAGTTTTTAATAGATAATTTTTCGAGGATAAGGATTTGATACACACGGATTGGAGGGGAAATTTTCGATAAGAAATAAAAAAATTCGGATTCAAATAATCGAAGTAAATAAAGCATCCCAATTTCTTGAACCACCATGAATTTTTCCGTGTGAATTCTCTAATTGCCTGGACTAATATTTAGTATACTTAGGGGGAAAATTCCATTGAAAAAAGAAATTTTCATTAAAATTTTATTTTTATTTATTTATTGTTAATATTTAACAGAAGATAATTTAAGAATTAGCAAAAAAGTGAAATCTAAATAAATATTATACTTTTTTTTTTTTTTCTTTCGAGTTTCTTTATTTTGATTTTTCTTTTGTCATATTCAAAGTTTAAAACATAATGTTTACGTACCTGTAACAAAGTAGAAGAAGAATAGCTTACACACTTTCTCTGCGAATTATATTCTAAACGCCTGAATTTTAACAACTTTGTCAGCAAATCACCCTTATTTTCTGAAACCTACGAATTGTTAGTAATAACAATTGTTTCGTGTCAAACTATAAAAATACAAACCTTCATTAGAAAAAAAAGGGCTGTTTTCGTGCTCACTCATATTAAAAACATTCACCTGATTCACCTGATTTTGTATAACTATTTCTACTCAAAACAAATAAAAATAATTTGCATTGGCATGTTTACCTATAGGTTCCTTTCTGTGCACCTGATTAATTATTTTGTTTAACTATTTCTATTCAAAATAAGTTAAAATAATTTTTTATTGGGATGTTTTTACATAGGGCTCATTTTTGATTCGTAAATATTGTATTTAATCTATTGTTGTTGCGTTTGCTATCAAAGGTAATTGTTAATCGCAAGTTAAATTTGCGCAAAGCATTTAAGTTAAATTTAATAAATGATTTTACATGTCAAAACTGTTAATTACTTAAAAATAAGAAAATAAAAAATTTGTCATGCAATGATTTAAATCAAATTTGGCAATACGCAACAGAAAGTCTGTCAAATATTGCCAGAAAAAATTAAATAAATACAAATTTTCCTTATTAAATAATTTGTTTTTATTTAAATTACTAATATAAATAAAAAGTTTTTTTTTTTTTTAATTTTATCTGCATCCCCTTTTTCTCAGCACATAAATAAATTCTTCCAGTTTTAATAATTTTTTTGGCTCACTTGTAGATTTTTTTCAAATGAGAATAAGTTCTAAAATAATTTTAATTTATTATTATTGTTGTTTATTTATTTTTCATTTATTTTGATGTAATGCTTATTTTTCTCTAGTAAAATTAATTGCTATATGGAAGAAAGATTGTAAACGTGAGTGAAATGACGCATTTTTAAAAATATCAAATCAGTTCAACTGAAACGAAATACAGCTAAAAAGTATCAAACCATATTTTTACGAGAAAAATTTACTGTCTGAAAATTTCACAGCAATGACCTTCAGGAGTCAGGATTAGCTCCGCATTGTTATCTATGAGATTTGACACTTGTCACTCCGCCCCTGCTCCCCCCAAAAATTACTAACGTTCTTGAAAGCAATACCTCTTCTACTCAAAACCTATTTAAAAGAGTTCCTAGTCGAATGTGCTTAACGTTTTAGAAAGGATGAGTGAAAAAATAGGTAACGGCTAAAGGGTTAAATAACGTAGAAATTGTTGTATAAAAATAGTGATAGTAAAAAAAGCATATATTTCACATTCCTGAATGTGTCCTAAAAAATGCGGAAACTACGACCTCTGTTGTACTTCTATACATTTGTATAGTTCTCTTACACAATTCTAATTCTGTTCTCAAGCCACGCCCTTTTAAGAAGCATTTTGTAGTGCGAAAAATTATTATGTCAGTACCGGAAAAACTAGGAAGTTTCATATGCGGATGACCAAATATCTGAAAAATATCTTCGAGTTGTTGGTTTATCCGTGCGAAAAAGGCTTTGAGAGCAAACGGATAAAGCATAACATTATAGTGATCCCGCAATTCACACTTTCTTTTCCATTTTTTTTTTTTTTTTTTTGTTTTCTTTTTTATAAAATGAAGAATATGCATGAGAGGTATTTATGAATCAATAATATTAATAAGAAATTAGAAGTCATATTTGAAAACTTTTACCTGAAAAATTTATCAAAATTCTGTAGAAAAGACAAAAAATATGCATGATAACTTATTTTTATAATTTATTTTATAATTTTATTCATTTACATACCGAAAAAGTTATGCTTTAAAAGATTGGTTTATATAACATATTTGAAATATAAAATTGAATCAAATCTTTAATATATATTGAACAATTCTCTAACATACTTATTACCAATTTGTTAAAAAAAAAAAAAAAAAAAAATCTTCTCTAAAAATTCTTATAAAATTCTTATAATTATGTTTTTTTTTTTTTTTTTCCTTTACGCGTTTTTATAGTGTAAACATTTGTTTTTATATATTAATTAATTTTGTTTTATAATCTCTTTTGTATTATTTGTCTGCATGAAGATTGTTGTTTCTTTTTTATTGCATTACCAAATTTTGTAAATTACGTTTTTAATAGGTAATCGTTTAATTCTCAGTTATTCGAATATAAAATAATGAAACCCATGATTTATAATTATTACCGATCAAAATATTTTTATACAATTCTTCAGACACGATCAGTTTTAGTTATATTTTTATTAATATTTTATTTTATTTTATTTTTATTTTTTCTTTGTTTGCGTTTACTTCAGGAAATAAAGAACAATTCCTTCTTTTGCTTTTCATACAAATATATTATTATACAGTGTACATTTTATTTTGATTACATACTTTTATTTCGATTACGGTAATTAATTTTTTTGTACTCAAATAAAATAAAATAAATAACAAGAAAACCATTAAAGAATATTATTTATTAGTCCTTTTAAATTTAATTTTGTTTGTATATATTAGTTATATTACAATTCTTCTTTTAACTATTATCTCAATATTAGAAAAATACATATTTTATGGAATTTATTGTAAAATACAAAGATGGAAATTTGTGCATCTAAAAATAAGGTATGCTATTTGTTTTTTAGTCTCTTTATTCTATGGATCCAAAATAAAATAAAATAAAATAAATTTTGTGTTTTATTTTTAATATATTCAATGGATTAATTCGACAGGGAATATTGATTTTGCACTAAAGTTTATGCGTTCTCTAAAAATATAAATTTCACAGAAGAAAGTAATTAAGTTATCTAGGCAAATATAGATTCTAAGTCTTTTCCTATACGTCTTCAATAAAGTTAACGAGAAAAATCAAAACATATGTTAAATATTGCGTATAAACTTCCGCATTATTTACAAAATTTTCTTTGATCTTCAGTCTTGAGTAAAATTTATAACATAATGCCAAGTTTCATTTTAGAAATTTTACTTTATTGGAAATAAAATTCAATTTTAAATAAGTAACTTGATTAGTATATTTTATCTTGTCTGACTGAAATAGCATTTTATAATCAATAATTTCTGCTTAAAATGAAACTAAATACCATGAAAAAGTGATGAATCTCATTTTAATATTTTCTATAAATAAAAGTTAGCAAACTATTACAGAAATGAAGCTTATGAATACTTAAATGAATACTTAAATTAAAATATTTTGATAAATAACATTGGTTTCGGACGTATATCCCTAAATTTTTGAAGATACTGCTCGTAGTGCTAAGAGGTTAGCTAGAATTATTTTATTTCAGAAAATACACTGCTCGGCATGAAAATTGCTTCTGACACAATTTCAGCATATTCTAATGTAAAGTAACCCCCTGAATCCGAATATGACGCCCCTTTTGCCCTATCACCCACCGTGTTTTAGTAATAACCCCTATTTTTATCATTTTTCGGTGATTTTATTTCTATAAATTTGATTTTTAAGGTGGGGGGATTATTTTAACCGATAAATGTCTTCTTAGGGACTACAGAGTTGGAAAACTCTAAACCATTGACATTTGCGACAAGGCGAAAATTTTGGGAGGGAATTGCTGCTGAAATTATGCATTACATGTTATATTTTTTTAATCTGTTATAAATGTTATTAATTAAATTATATATATATATATATATATATATATATATATAATGTTATTAATTAAATTATATATATATATACATATATTATTTTTAGGTGTTAAATTAATCATTTTTCATTCTTAAAATCAAATTAATCTTCATAAAATTATCGAACAGGGAAAGAAATTGAAGGAGGGGTGGTGCATTTAGAAATTTACAGGAATCTATAAAATTCGACAGATACGTATTTTTGTTTTCTATTTGAAATTGAGGAAATTTATTATTCTGAGTATATAAATGTTTGAAAATTTCTACACAACGTTAAAAAATACGTGATTATAATTAATCACATGTTGTTAAACGAGTTTACGTAATGGATTAATGACATTTAACGCATGAAATAGTTATTAATTTTGATGCAATGATAAATTGGAATTCATAAATTAAAAATTTTATAAAGATGAAAATTTGGATTATTTAATAGATATTTATAAAAGAATACTTTATGGGGCTCAAATTAATATTACTTAATCAACATAATATATTTTAATAGTCTTTTACTTTCTTAAAAATGTTAATTTTTTATTCAGAAATAGATCACACGTCTCTACGCTTAATCACACACCACTTTATTTTTTCAAGCTTTTGTTACAATATTCTGAGCGTTTTAAAATCCCTTAATCAACATAAAAAGTATTTTTCAAGTTCTGAAAGGTATTTGTAAACAAGTCAGTATTAGAAAAAGGGTATTGAAATATATTGTTACACAAACTTTTACGAAATAGATAAAAAAAAATTTGATTGTTTTTTACGAAAATGTCTTAACTTGCACAAAAATTAAATCATGCCATACATAATAATAAAAAAAAATTGGTGTGAAACAACTGCATGACTTCCATTACCTACTAATAAACGTATTATGCGCACTCTTTGGGAGTAATATGATCAGAAGACATAAAATTGACCTAACAAAGTAGACTTATAAAATTCTAACAAAGTAGACATCTAAGAAAAAGTTGATACACATGAAATGTATACAAAACAAATTTACATAGCGAGTTAAAAGAGTTTAAAAAAAAATGTAAAGTCTTTTTTTAAACACCAGTTTCCGAGATCTAAAATTGATGTACGTAATCAGGATGACTCTTAATTTTCCTGTAATAACCGGGTAGTACAAGCGAAAATATATCTAAAAAGGGGTTCATGTAGTTATTTTGAAGAAAATCGTTAGAGCCGTTGTTGAGATACCGACTTCCACCAAAATATGGCACACTCAATTGTTGATCAGAAAACAACAAGTGCATACAAAAGGATATCTAAAGGTTATTTTGGAAAGTTTGAAAAAAAAAGTCCGTACACCAGTTTTTAAAGAAACGCATTTGCGAGACCTTAAATTAAGCTATCTATACAAGACGCATATCAATTTTCCTGAACTAACCAACTATACCATTCAAAACAACATCCAATATAGAGTGTTTATATAGCAATTTTGAAGAAAATCTTAGAGTCAGTTTTGAATTACGGACTTTCGGTCCCACTTCCGGTTTCTGATGTCATACTTCCGGTTTTCCGATTTTCGAAAAACAATTTGGAAAATTCATCTGTTCACCAGACCTGTCTCAATACTGAAGTTTCGTAGTTCTGTGTTTATTAGTTTCAGAGATATGATAGCCAGAATATTCCCCACATACACACACAAACACACATTGATGAATTGCCAAAAACTACTTTTTTAGACTCAGGAGACAATAAAACGTACAAATCAGGTGAAACCTCGATATCGATTTTTCGGACCGAATATTATACTTTTATTACCCTACGGTAGTCGGGCAATGGAAGTAAATTTAATGTAAAAATATAATTAATATTTCTAAATAAAAATAGTGGTGCTGAAAACGCAGAACAGTTTCAATTTTACACTTTTGGTGGAGAGTTACATTCTGGCTTTTCAATTTCAAATTGAAGGAAAATTAGATTTAAGATCTTAAATTTTAAGATCTGTTTAAAATGGTTAAAAAACTAGTCATTACAAACTATTAAAGTTAATTAGAAACAAAGTGACATAATTGGTAACAGACGATATTAATTTATGAAGAATTCAAATAAATTATTAAGACAATAGATAAATGACTTGAAAATAACAAAATAACTTTACATGTGTTAATAGATACAAGACAAAGTAAAGAAAGTAATGTTCTAATATACGAAAGAAAAAAAAAATCAGTCTTTTCCCTTTAATTATCTTGATTTCGAAATTTTCATTATTTGTTCCTTTCATAAACGGATGCATGGATGAAGATTTGGAATTAAAAGTAATTAAGTTTTGTAGAAATCAATAAATGTAGAAAGCGTTTGTTGAAGATAAAAACAGGAAAAAAATATACTAATTTTTCAAAATTAATTAATTCTGAAAATTCTTTCGTTTCAAATATTGTAAGTCTTAATTATCTTTTGTTATTTTATCAGTTGAACATTAAAGATTATTTTTCACATTTTCTTTATCATTTATTTTTGTACATTCTCAAGGATAATTTAAGTTTACAAGAAGAATGTTTCCATAAATTACTTGCAGTTTAATTTGAATATATTTTACACTCCCAGAGGAACACTTAGCAAGTATGAAGGATAACAGTAATTATTAGTCTCCGTACATTTCTTTTAAATTTGCATTTTGTACCATATTGCAGTTAACTAATTCCTTTCCTTTTAGTTTCAAAATCTCAAACGAATGGTGAAGTTTATAATTGTTTTAAAAGTCTACTAAAAAAATGAAAATATTTTTAATTTCAAATTGTATAAGCCTTAATTATTTTTCGTGCTATTTTATTTCATCCTTTGAACGTTTAAAATTAATTCTAAGCTTTTTTTTAGTAATTTATTTTTTTTACAGGCTTAAAGTTGACAGTAGTTTCTAACTACGAAAAGGAATAGTTTTCTAATTACAATAGTCCCAAGTCGGGCTTATCGACTTAGTCGTTATGATTTTCCGTGGTTTTCTCTGAAACTCGCATTAGGATTCCTTAGAAGCTAATCCACGGAGGACATTCCACCTATATGCCTAGGACCCTAGTAAAGGCCACGTAAGTTAGATTTAATCTTTCTTTCTTACCATGTTATCCAATGGATTTTCGTTGCTTCGTTTTATAAGAGTATTACATTTAAAAATAATCGAATTCTATTTTTTGAGAATTTTTCTTTAAACATGTTGCCTTTTAGCTTAGTAAGCATTTTTTTTTCTTTTTAAATAAATTTGAATATTTCGATTAGAGATCGAAACTTAGAGTCCTAAATTTATTTAATACAATAAAATAGCTATATTATTTATTTATTTTTTTCTTTTTCCAAATTTGGTCGCTAAGCTAAAAGGTGACATATTCAAAAAAGAATAACATTAAAAAAAAACGTAATTAGAAATAATTATTTTTTTGAAGGATATATCCTTGTAAAATGAAGCAATAAAAATATCATATAGGATAACATATGAAGGAGAATCTTACTGACGCACTGCCCAATTAATCTAATTGTACAATTCACTTGTACTTGTTGTTTGAATATCTTTTGTAAACACGAGGTAGACACCCACAAAACATAATTGGGAAGCGGGGCACTGATAAGAAGAAAAAGAGAAGATGCACTGAATTTCTTAATTCTTATTCTTTCAACCATATTGCAGTAAAAAGACACCAAATATAAAGAATTGTGCAAATATAAAAATATTCCAATTCGTAGGCTATACTTATGTATGGAATCTCCACAAATTATAGGCCCACCAGCGGCCGAGCGGTTCTGCGCTCAAAGCTGGTAGATGGGAGGTGCCGGGTTCGATCCCAGGTCGCGCTCATCGACCTAGCCGTTCGGAGTTTTCCGTGGTTTCCTCCGAAACTCGCGTAAATACGGGCTAGGACCCCTTAGAAAGACCCCCACGGAGGGCATTCCCCCCCTACGCCTAGGACACATCAGGAGTCAATCGGCCTTAAATCCTACAACCACCCAACCAACCACAAATTATATTAATATTATTATTATTATTTTTTAACTATTAATGCTATGTTTTGGACATAAAAAAAATTTCGTCTAAGTTTTCGTATAAAAATTCAAGTAATGTCGACCAGACTGTCACCACTCCATTTTAATATGTTTTTATTAACTTCGATTCTTGTTTGTTTGTTTGTTTGTGTGTTTGTCAGGGACAAATCTTGAAATCGATTTTTAACTGACTTCCCGACTAGCTAGATATTTGAAATTTTCAGGACAGCTCACAACACGGCGACAATACTTTTTTCTAATAATTTTAGTCAACTATTAAAATCTTGCTAACAGTGTTAAAAAAGCACTTTTGTGGAAATGCGAATTAAAATTTAGGAATGTAAGGAAATACAATCAAAATATAAGTCCCGTTTATACCAAAATGCACAGAATTATAAATTTAGCGACAAAAATGTTAAAAGTAATTCATATTATAACTTATATAGGTATATTTAATATATATATATTTAATGTATAAAACTTTTTATACATCTTAAGCATTACGAGAATTTACACAGGAGTATTATCTTTATATTTATTATTATTATTATTATTATTATTATTATTATTATTATCAGGTTAAAATAATAATGATATTCCATGTTACGTAAAATTTCTATCTATATTGGAGAGCAAATTCAATTAACTTGTGAGACTATTTCTTCTACAACACAGAATATTTGAATTTTCTTTTCTGTCTACTGAGACATAGAATTTGATTCATCTGAAGAAAGTGTACAGAAATACTATTCAAAGATTTCCAATATTTGAACTTTCAGTATTATGCAATCAAACATGCAGTAGTTGCCAAAACAATATATAAATAAAACTTTTAGAGATTCTATTGAATACACAATAATTGATTTTTTTTTTTTTTTTTTTAAGAGAAGAAATATTCTAATTTTGTAAAAGGAATTTCTATTAGCATAAAGGTCCAGTTCTTTTTAGAATAAATTTAATTTATATTAATTAAAATATATAAATATATCGTTAAATTTTAATATCTTTATTAACAAGAACAATGCTTTAAATGCTATTATTTCGTATATTTTACAGTCCACAGCAAAAGTATCGGAGTACTAGCAAAAATTCAGATCTAAAAAACGTATACTTAATGCTGTTTGTTAAATAAATTCTTGTCAAATCGTATTCTTAGACTGGCTAAGAACAGGATTCGACAAGGATTTATTTAACAAAACTATATTAAGTGTACGTTTTTTATATAGGTATTTTTGCTAGTGCTCGGATACTTTTACTGCCGACTGTTTATAGAATAATGTGCTACTTCTGCAGCATCTACAGTCGGTAACAAAAGTGTCCAATCACTAGCAAAAATTCCTATATAAGAAAGGTAGAGTTAATATTGTTTTGTTAAATAAATCATTGTCGAATCCTGTTTTTAGACTGACTAAGAACAGGATTCGACAAGGATTTATTTAAGAAAACAGTATTAAGTGTACTTTGTTCATATAGGAAATTTTGCTAGCGCTCGAATGATTTTGCTGCCGACTGTGCTTTATTTGAGTTGGCTGAGTGTGTTTTAGAGCTACGCAGTGGAGCAACAGTTGAATTTGAGCACAATTTTCATAAATTAAATCCTTTTTTAATTTGCGTATATGTTTAATAATATAAAATTTCAAATCGTTGTGATTGAAACGCAGACGATTGAAATGATAGGAATTTTAAATAAAAAAAATTACGGGTGTAAAATGAAAGCGTATAAAAAATAAAGTATTTTTAAATACCTTTTTATATTCTCACCTTAATTGTACATAAATATAATATAGATTTTATTAAGATTTTTTTAATTCTTATTTTGTAAATACATAAAACTTTTTTTTTTTTTTTTTTTTTTTGTATGGCATAAAAACTATTACAAAAAATAAAAAATTATTATTCACGAATTTCACAATATTCAGTTAAAAATTATTATTCACGATACTGGAAAGTCGGATAATTGGATCTAGCGATATTGAATAAAATCCCCATTTTAACTTAAAAAGGATTAAAAAGAAAGAAATATTCCATGATGAAATAAGAAAATAAAATACACGTTTATTTATTTCCCAGGAATAAAATATTTTTAATTTCACGTGAATAATAATAAAAATACAGAGAAAAAAAAAATGTAAATATTTTGTTAAAAAAAAAAAAAAAAAAAAAAAAAAAAAAAAGTTTTTTTTTTTTTTTTTTTTTTTAATATATATATATGTATATATATATATAGCAGCTTTAGTTTCGGACCCCTTTGGCAAAATTTAAAATTTGACACCAAAGTAGCTCGGACGTTTTTCGGTAAGATATTTTGTTACGCAATTGAGATAGCCATTTCAATTCATTGTAAAAATGGCTTAAAATATTTAAAGTCGCCAAGGAGATCCCATACTAAAGCTGTGCTTTTCATATTTATTTATTTATAATATTTTATAATAAATTCTTCGGAAAGTGTTTCATGCATTTAACTTTTTACACCTTTGTTCAGTTTTTTCATTGATTTCAAAATTCTATAAACACTTCTTCAACCTGGGAAACGCCCGGTAAACCTGCTAGTTAATTATAAGAATTTGGAAGATATAGCCAAATATTTTTTTCTCTCCAAAACAATTTACTAAATTCTGACAGAAAAACAAAATTTATGAAAATAATGATAATAATATATTCATTATTTTAAATTATTAATAAAAATACTGAATCAATTACATTAAAAATAAATAAATAAATAAATTTAATTTAATTTTAAAAAATCATTATAATAAAATTAATTAAAATACTTCATCATATTCCTAACACGATTACCATTAATTTCCAAATTAAACGTAATGCTATTAGAATTGAGAAATTTTATAAAACTGGTATATATTTTTTTTCTTGTACAAGAATTTACTATATATATATAAAAACATAGATGTGTGTATGTGTGTATTTTTCACCTACATAAAATAAATATATGATTGCTCTTACATACTTATTATGTTATGAAATTTGGATCTTTAGATTTTAAATCTGTACTGATAAGTATAAAGGATTTAAGTCCAAAAATGTCGATTTTGAGTTAAGTACATAGTCAGACTCAGAAAAAAATTCTCTATCGATTGGTATAAAGGATTTAATTGTATGCCTTTTAGTCTTTGAGAAAATCCATTGGTAAAAAAAGGACCAATTTAGAAATTTACCATTCATGTATGGTATAAAATATTTAATTCAATTTTTCCCGTTATTAAATGAAGGTTGACAACCACTGAATGGTATAAAGGGTAAAAATCAACGAAATACCTTTTCCCTAATCCATTCTTCTGATTTTTTTTTTAGCTAGTTAAACTTTATTTTTCGTCTCCTGAAAAATCAAGAATATGGACTTAAATCCTTTATACTTATCACTACAGAAATAATCATTAAATTTTCAGATACACACATACTAAATTTTAAAAATAATGCTTTATAAAGATGATAAACAATATCATATAAACACGTTTTTTTCGAACAACACTTTCAGCATGATTTGTTTGAGTGATGTGTTTTGAGTGATACATCACAGCAAAACTTATACTGGCGGGCTCGTTATGGCCTACTGCTGGCATCCTGCACTTGCCATCAGTTGCCGGTTGCCCCATATAACTCCAGCAGCGGGCCTTTTCTGGCTGCCAGCAGTGATGGAAGCCTAAAGCAAAATGGTCGGTGGCCCAGAGGTGGCACAAACACAGATGGCCTTATGCAGGCTATCACCACACGGCCAACCTCATGTTTTTCATGTTGTGGCCACAAATTATTATGCCATAACCAATTTGTATGCATAGAGGGCGCTGTGATTCTTTTTCTGTTCATTTGAAATTCCCTCGCTTTCCGCCATTTCATACGAAGTTGTTGTTCGTTAATGTAGTCTGCGGGTGCGTCTTCGAGGTTGAAAATCTTGTAAAAAGAATATATGAGTAAGTAATTCCATTATTAATTTGTTTTTGTATTATTTTTTAAATACTATTTTTTAAAAATGTTTCACTCTAAAGCCATTGTTATAACAAAAGGATTTCTAGAAATATATAACAATTATCCAGTTGATCCGTTTTAGTAAATTATGATAGTCGCTAACCTTCTAGTATTTTATCATTGTTATTATTATTTTAATTGATTTAATAAAATAAAAATTATGGATTTTATTTTATATATTTATATTATATGGACGGGAGAAAGTTATTAGAACAATTATAACTATTTATAGTTTATGTTTTATTTTTTTTTTTTTCCTTCAGTGTAGTTAAGAAGAAAGCATTAGATTCGGGAAAATTTTCGACATCCGGTTTTCGAAAGATTTTGCACGTTTTGGGTTGTTCTCATGAACATAATTTGAAAAATTGTCTGTCTGTCTCTTTGTGTGCGCTCAAAAATTTATGAAAGTGATAGTAGCCTAAAAAGTTTACTTCTTCCGCTTTTTTTCCCCTTTAATGTACAAACATTGCTTCCTCCACCCCTGAGGGAGAAGTATGTATATCAGATAGAGTAAATTTCCAATATGAGGGCTTGGGGACAAAATCTCTCGGGACAAAATATCGTAGACGTAAATGAATACAAAGTAAAAAGAGTTGGTAATTATTAGTAATGATGTATAAAATTTCATGACAACACATACCTTAGTCAGAGCACTGACATTCTGACAAACCTACAATAATTTTTTTTATAAATTTTACTTAAAGAAGTTTAAAAACTATATTTATTTATTTTTTGTCAGAATTAGTCATAATGAATTCAATCGTGTTTATTAATTTTAAAACTTTTAATTCAAGTTTGTGAACAGTGTTCAGCTTTAATGTCAGCAATGATGTACACGATTTTTAAAATGTATTTTGAATAGTGAAAAGCAAAAGATAGAATAACTTAAAAATAAACATAGATAAAATAATGAAATTCAACTCTATGATTTATTTAATTATTTATTTATTTATTTTAATTAATTAATTAATATTTATAAGGCCCTGTGGCCCCCTCCAGAGATCACGCGTGACACAAAATCAAATTTTCAAATAGATCCTACTATTTTTTTGACGCGAGATTCTGTCCGGCGAGATTTTGTCCCGCGATATTATGTCCGGATCCCAATATGAGTATTTTTGAAAAAAAATTCGTTAATATCTTTAAACGAACGTTATATTATACATCTGTGATATTTTAAAGCAAATTTATTGATTTTATTATTTTTAACAAAAACTAGTATGTTGTGGCACCACAAAACATGCTTTTATATTTTTTATTATGTAAATTTGCGTAGTGCAAATAATTTGTTAAAATCATTTTCCTGAATGCATGGAAACGATTTTCATTTTAGAACAGTGTTTGTCAATAATAATAATAATAATAAATGAATTTTGTGCCAACTTCTGAAAAAATGACTTTTTCTTCTTCTTCTTCTTCTTTTTTTTTTTTTTTTTTTAATAATTTATAACTTTGTTTTAATTTACCACAAATTTAATTCAGTCATTTAATTGAAAGTTATTGATGATTTTCTTTTGAAAAATATCACCACTGAAAATTTGAAGGGCGAGCGATTCCTCAACTTATACAAAAAAAGTTTCCTGGTTAGTTGTTAACAAGTGAAATTGTTTTTCTTGAATTTTTGCATGCGTGAGAAATCCTACACACTAAATCAGAACAGAAAGCCATCTGTACTTCTTTCATAAAACAACAACAAAATGTAACTGATAATTGCTGCTTCAGCGTTGGTTGGGTTACTGGGCAGAGAGGAGATTTATTTATTCAGATAACGAGGAACAGTTTTCAGAAAATAAAATAAAAAAAGAAGAAAAATTAGTTAATTCATCAATTATTTTTAAATGAAAATTATTAGAAGTATACAACTAAAAGTTTGTAGGTGTAATATATGTCACTATCGCATGAAATGTATAAAGATTCATGAAGCCCTTCTATTTTTTACGGGAATATAAATAATTATATTTATTTATTAACAGCTTATAGATTCAAACTATTTGAAGTACGCTATTAAACAAATTCTTCAATAACACATTGATTTCTATCTGAAATTATGCTAGGATTTGTGTCAACTAATTATTAATATTATTATTCATTTCCATAATCCGAATACCGTAGATAATGAAAGCATTGTATTCGTCAAAAATTTTGATATCGAATTTTCACCTGATTTACATATTTTAAGGTCTCGTGAGTCAGAAAAGTGTTTTTTGGCAATTGGTCTGTGTGTTTGTGTATCTGTATTGTATATATGTGTATATGTTTCTGGAAATTTTCTGATTATCATATCTACAAAACTAATAAAGAACGACGAACTTCTGATTAAGACAGGTATAGTGTACAGAAGATTTTTCCAACTTTTGTTGAAAACTGGAAATCTCAAAAACTGGCGATTTTCTTCAAATTTATATAAACTTTGTTTTGGATGTCCTTTTGTACTTGTTAGTTCAGGGAAATTGATAAACGACCTATAAAAATACACAAATTTTTTAAGTCTCACAAGTGCTTTCTCTTAAAAACAGCTTTATGGATTTTCTTCAAAATCGCTATATTAATTCCTTTTTAGATATCATTTCGTATGCAATTGTTAATTTATGGTGAACAGATCAGTTTACTAAGTTTTGGTGAAAATTATCAGTGGGACAGTGAGCCGATATCTCAAAAACGACTTTAACTTTCTTCAAATTTGCTACATAAACCCTTTTTTACTCGCTCTTTAGCATGTAATACTTGCTTAATACAGGAAAATTGACAAAAGTACTTATTAGGTGGAAGCAATTGCAAATCTAGGAAATGAGTGTTTCAAAAAACTGATCTAACGATTTTTTTTTTTTTTTTTGTTAATTCGCTATGAAAACTCTTTTTTTTATATCTTCATGACGCATGTACTAGTTTGCTTTGACAGGAAAATTATTAGATGTGTAAATTCATAAATCATTTTTATGTTTTCTGACCACTTTATTTAACCACAGCAACAACAATAATAATAATAAAATATAACAGGGGTAAAATATGTGTAGTAATAACTGATAAAATTCATGCAGATTACTATTATTATTATTATTTTTTTAATGTGGGTCGGGTTGTCTGAACTTATTTTATTGTTGTCGGAACTATTCAAATTTTATTATCTAATAATTTTCTTGATAATCGCGAAACCCCACTATTGGAAAGAAATTTTGTAGCCTAAAATATTCTTATACATCCATTTATTCAACTTTTTATGTATAAAAAAATATATGAACATAGGAATTTTGATATTAACAAAATGACACAAAAAACGACACTTTTAAAAACTTGAATTTTTTGCATTTCAAACACACGTCTATCTCTAATCTTCGCTTTATGGTAAACGTAGTTTTTAACTCGGTTATCGACCTCAAGGTTTTGAAGACAAACTGTTTTTAAGCTACTACATTTCGTTGATGACATTATGCTGAACTTGTAGTCAATTTATCTTTTCCTGATGATGGGTCAAGCTTAATTATTTTGAGTGGAAACGACTGGTGTGTTGTTTCATAATCTATAAAATTAACTTACTTTTTTCCTTCTTCAGCACTAATTTTCCTGTCATTTTACTAAATATTCTCTAAAACCTTTCTAGCATAATTTCTTTTAATAAATTGAAAAAAATAAAATAAATAACTTATCCAAAACAAACAAGAGAGAGACAGATTTTAAAACATATACTTATTGCAGCAAAAAATGTAATGAAGAGCTGGTGTTGAAAAAAGTAAATAAAGAACTTTGTAAATTTAATTTACAAAGTTGTAAAAAACATTAATAATAATAATTAATTAAAAAAAAAAAAAAAAGTTTCAGGTCGAAATGATTCCACGACCATTCATTATGTGAATAAAATAGGCACGAGTGAAGTAGTTATAAATGGCGAAGTATTGCTCTTTCATACATTTTGAAATATGACTAACTATTATTAAAATAAACAAACCAAAATGAAATATTAAAAACTGGAAGTGATATTTAAACTTTTCAAAAACATAATTGCCCCATGGGATTGAAATAGTGCTAATGGCATATCTTAATACTATCTTCGGCGTGAAATTGCTGACAGAATTTTTGAGAAATGAATACATAAATATAGAATAATTATATTAATATTATTATATATTTTAATTATATTAATCATATTATAAATTTATAATATAATAAATTTATTCTAAATATAAATTTAATATAATAGAGCGAGGGATAGGAAAACTATTTTATGTAACTAAATTCTCTGATACATGGTACCAAAACTAAGATGTTTAATAGATGCTGAGTTATAGTAAAACTGTAGTTCTTGAATAATAGTAGCATCGCCTGACTACCGATAAACACACAAATTGAACCTGTCGGATAAGGCTCTATCAAAGGCAGTGGAGACCCGGGTCGAACATTGCGCGAAAGACGAAGACGCTGCTAAAGCAGCGGAGAATCAAAACTTGGTTTTATGTGATTTCAGTGAACTTTGCTTTAGTTATTAATTTTAAAGTAATATAAAATATATATATATATTTATCTATTGATTTTCTTTCCTTTCTTTCTTTCTTTTTTTTTTAAATTCATTTAAGTGTAGGGACAAGAAAGCGAAGAAATCCTGATAGTAATAAATAGAAACATTTGTAAATAAACATAATCATTGCCCCCCCCCGCCCCAATGAAAAAAAAATGTATCAGTTCTTTCAGGTTGAAATAATAAAACATCCCTTCGTGAGTCTAACAACAAGCGTGAATGCGTGAAAGCGTGCAAATTATTTTTGCTGCACTCATGCCCACATTGTTTCGCCTGATGAAGAGCCTTTGGGGTATTTCGACCAGAAACAATTGCTGAATTTTTTTTTTTTTTTTTTTTTTTTTTTTTTTTTGAGTTTATGGTGTTTAGTTTTTTACAATGCTCTTTTTATAACAATTTTGGTTTCAATATTTTATAATTTTCACATATAAAGTTACATTTATTTATATCAAATAACTTAACAAAATTAAACATATTAAAATTTGAACACTTAAAAAAAAAAAAAAAAAAAAAAAAAAACATAATCTACTTCAGTCCAAAAAATGTAATGGATCAACTGAATATTTCTTATATGCTGTACTAGAAATCCTGAATTTATAGCCATGGTGTATGAATCAAATACTTGTAAATAGTATTTAAAAATGAATATGTACAAAATCAAATTAAATATTGGATGCATAGAAAAAACTGGTTGCTACCTCATCAGAAAAAAGAGAGAAAAAAAAAAAAAAAAGAATGAAAGAAAAAGAAAAAGAAAAAAAATCACTAATAAAATTAAAGGTATCACCAATAAAATAATATACTAGGTATAACCAAATCACTGCTGGCCTATTAACGGCCTTCTTCACTTACCGTCTCCGGAAGTCCGAGTCAATGTTATTCTATGGGAAACTTTCTTTACAAATAACTTATTAATCAATACATATTTTAAATTCTGTTTTCACATTCAGAAAATTCCCAACTTTTAAATTGTTGGACCTTTTTTAAAGATGTATTTTTTTTAATTATTAATATTTTATTTTGAAATTGCAAAATGAAAAATTTCACATATTAAAAATTCGTGTTTTGCAGCTTCAAAATGAAATATAAAAAATTAAAAAAAATAATTTTTTTTTTAAATGTCCGTCAATTTAACAGTTGGGAATTTTCCGAATGTGAAAACAGAATTTAAAAATATGTATTAGTTAATAAGTTATTTGTAAAGAAAATTTCTCATAGAATAACGTTGGCTTCGGCTTCCGGTGACGGTGAGTGAAGCGGGCCCTTAATAGGAAAATATAAAGGACCAATGAAGACTGCCGGCAGTAATGTAATTTTTTATGTTTGCCACAGCTGGCCCACTGTAGGCTGCCAGCAACAACATGGAAAAACTATATTTGCCACCATATGGCCCAACACTGGCCCTCTAACAATTTCCAACCTAATGTTCGTTACCAACAGTGGCCCATTACATATTTTCATCATACTGCTAGCTGCCAGCAACGACCCATTCACCGGCCCACTAACTTATTTTTAACTTACTGCTGGCTACCAACAATGGATCGGTTGAATACGGCCAACTGATGGCCGGCGTAACATATTCCCTGCGGCAACGTTAATTTTTGCCACCGGCGGGCCAATTGCAGCTGCTGCTGGCAACCAGCACTTGGCCTCATGCTAGCCGTCATTTGAGGTTTTGCTGGGATATATTAAAGTCTTATTTATTTTTCTTTATTTGCATTTACATCAGCAAATAAATAAATAATAATAATAAAATGCACCTTTCACGTGCTTTCTTCACTAGCGAGAGCTGTAAATTTTATAATATAATTAATATTATACATTTTTAGCCCAAGTTCTACTGCTTCTTTCAATCGGCTGTTTTTTACGTCGTTACGAGTTCTGTATATATCAACTTGAAAGTATGTGCATGCATTTTTGTTTATATCTAAATATATAAAGCTGAAATTTTCCAATCGTATCTATACAAAGTTTTATTGCAGATTATTAGATTTTATCTAACATTGATACATTTATTAATCAGGAGACAAAATCCAGCTAAAGCTGCATTTTTTAGTTCAATCGGATTATAGATTCATAAGATATATATATATATATATATATATATAAAACATTTTTACTTTTAAAAAATTAGAAAAAAAGAACAAGAATGAATAAATAATTAACGAATAATTAATTAACGAATAATTAATTAATGAATAAATAATTAATAATAAATAATTAACAAGAACGAAAATGAATAAATAATTAAGAACACATATTTCTTTTTATGTAAAAAAATAAAATAAAATAATATTATATAATATAATAAAATATAATAAAAGCTTTAGTATAGGCCTGTTTGCCGAAATTTGAAATTTGGCACCGAATTAGCTCGGACGTTACTCACCAAGATCTTAACACAATTGCTATAGTAATTTTAATTTATCACTAAAATGGTAACAGAAATTTAAAAGCCACCATAGGGTTCCTACGCTAAAACTTTAGAAAAGAAATTTTAAGAAACGAATATAGTAACCGATGCTAAGGAATGAAATGCAGTCACTGCATACCTTTATATGGAAGAATATATTAAAGTAATTTATCTCGTAGTAAACAAAATTCTGTGTTGTGCAGAATATTAATCTATTGCTTAGAAATAAAAAAACAATCTGTTTAAAAAAAAACTTTTAAAACCCAAATTCTTATTATAACGTATCATATAAATAAAGTCAAAATAAAATTTAATTTGAAAAAAAAAAAAAAAATTCTGTTCTGTTTATTAATCAAAATTGGGGAAATTTGAACTGTGTTAAGAAAAGAGAAATTATTTCTTAAAATTCACAATAGATGGCGGAACCACACGATTGCCTATAAATTTTGTGATTTCATTTTCTGATTAAGGCCCAATATCTACAATTTAATTATTCGTTTGAGGCACCTTTTTATTATTATTTTAGTTTATTATTATTTTTTTATATTAAAACTTAACATTTTACTGATTTGGTTAATGTTTACGTGTTTTTCCTAATCAATTTTATTTTGCATTGTTAATTGTTTAATTGACATTTTAATGAATATTCGGCCCAATAGAGGGCGCTTGTAGTCCACAAAAAACTCTTTTTTGCTTCTAAAAAGAGATGTAAGAAAAAGGCTTCTTAAAAAAAAAAACTCTTCAAAAATAGAATGCTGTGTACTGAACGATAAATTTTCTTTTATCAATTAACATCATTTCTACTAATTTTCTGCAAAAAATAACACTCCAGTGCATCGAACGCGGGACCACCGGATTACTAACATGGCTTTCTTACCAACTGAGCCGTGGATAGACAAACAAAAAGCTTGTATTTACCTTAAAATAGAGGCGCATTTTTTATTTGGTTGAGATTCACAAACATGCCGTAGTGAATGACAGTAAGTACATAAGAATTTGGGAAAATGGCTTAGGTTTTATTTTTAATTTTTAATTTTTTATTAAACATTTCTTCACAAATTTTTACATATTTACTTTTTATTTTAATATGATACTCAACTTTTACGCACAGGGGAAAAAAAAAAGTACAAAGGTTTGCTATACAGTAATTTATTCCAATTTTTATCGTAATGCTTATAGTCTAACAATTATAATAAAGGAGGGCTAGTGTTCTAGCCGAAACATCTGTCGTGTATTTTAATGTTTATAATTAAAATGCATGTTTAAAGTTTTAAAATTTTTGAATTCATTTTGTCTCATTTTAAATGTTACATTAGTTTTTAATAATAAAAAACACTTATTCTATAGAACTTACTACAAAATACAAAGACAGACGTACGGAAAAACAATCTTCAATTTTATTTACTTTTAATCTCTTTATTTCATGGTTCAAAAATTAAAGTAAATATAAAAAATCAAGAAAATATAATAATTTTGGCTTTTTTTTTTTTTTTTTTTTTTTTTAGGACGGACTACTATTAGTCACAATCTATGGACTTTTACGATAGTTGGACATTTATCGAAATGTAAAATTTATCGAAAATATAATTGAATAATTTGAAAGCGATGTTATAATTTGAAAAAAGAAATAAAATAACTAATAGTCCTCCGTACTAAACTAAATTCTACTTTTGCCAAAGTTTCATCAACATCTCTCTTTTTTTTTTTTTTTTTTTTTTTTTTGAAATAAACAGAAAAATAATAATAATCAGTATCGAAACAGACAGTATCGATTTTCTTTTTTTTTTAATATTTAATTTTTTTATCAACATTTAGCTGCCTTACTCTCTCTTCCTTCCTTTTTTTTTTTTTTTTTTCGTTTATTCAATCGATTTTTTTCGATAGAGAATACTGATTTTGCACTAAAGTTTATGTGTTGTCTAAGAATATTAAATTCAGAGAAGAAAGTAATTAAGTTATCACGACAAATACAGATTTAAAAAATTTTTCCTTTGCGTCTTCAATAAAGTTAACGAGAAAAATCAAAATATATGTTATTGCACATAAACTTTACATTTAAAAACTTGTTTGATCTTCAGGCCTGAGTAAAATTAATAATATAGTGTTCAGTTTTACTTTCGAATTCTTAAATCGTGGAAAATATAATTCAATTTTAAGTATGTAATATGATATTTTATGTATATGACTGAAATATTCTTGCATAATCAATAATTTTCGCTTCAAATGGTGAAATTAAACACTATAAAAAATAATACAATATATATATCAAATCCTTTTGTTGCATGGAAGTTAGATAATTCATAAGAATTTTTGTTTTTCATTTTATATTAAATTAAAAATATTTTGATAAACAATATTGGTTTATGACTTAAGATGTTAAGGTATTGAATAGAATGTTCTTAGAATTAATAAGTAAAAAATGAATCAATAATTAAATAAAATAAAAATAAAAATAAAAATTCAAAAGTTTTTATGTGTATGATCAGTAAATATATCAATAAGTATTACATGATATAAAATATACACACATACATATACGTACATATAGATCACAGGGTTTTACCTTATACAAATATTCAAAAAGTTAATTAGAACTTTTTAATGTTTAGAATAAAAAAAAAAATTAACTAACAACAGATGTAATAAGTTAAAGAACTTTTAAAGCATAATAATGTTTCTTTCTTTCTTTCTTTTCTTTCTTTTTTTTTTTTTTTTAATTATTTTAATTTTATTTATGATTAAATTTAAGTCAGTGAATGTCCTCTGCATTTGTTTTTGAAAAAAGTTTATTTTATCTTTTTTAAGAGCTTGTTTTGATTTTTAACACTAAACCTACCGACACTTCATGTATACCCATTCCTACCACAGCGGGTCAAGTGACCTGACTTTAAAATGTTTTATGTATATTACTATGTATAGTAAAAATATATAATTTAGCACAATATGCTACATGAAAAATGATCGATGTGATAATGTTATCTGCAAGAAATTCTGACAAAAAGTTTAAAATGGGTCATTTAGCCGGCCGTGGTAGGTTTAGTATTAAACATATTAAAAGTATTTTTTTTTCTTTATCCGTAAACACTGAATATATATAATTTGTAATATTTAGAATGAAAAAATATGTAAATTGTAGTATTTGAAATAAAATGGCATCAAAATTTATTAAAAAAATAAAAAATAAATAAAATAAATAAAAAAATAGATATTGAAAATTTGGTTATTGACATTAAGAGAATTTAAAACGTACGTTTAAAAAAATATGTCAGTAAATATATATATTTTTTCTTGTACATGCGTGATTTAAGTAGGAAAGAAAAATCATGTGTTTATCATAGATTATTAACACTTTTCAACTGTACGTTTTCGTTGCACCGTTTAATCTTCAGTATACTTTGCGTACATGAACACACATAGTGGACAGAGAGAATTGCATAAAGTTGAATATAAACAATAACATAATAAAAATAATAACATAATAGCAACAACAATAATAATAACAACAATAGTAATAATAGCTATAATAACATAAACATTCATAAACAAAGTTTGAAAACCTAACACAAACAAAAAAGCAAAGTAAATTATATATTTTATTCATCAATCTTGAAAACTAAGTTCCGATAGATTGGAAATGAGTTTTCAACCTTGAAAGCTCCAATCTATCGGAAATGAGTTTTCAAGGTTGATGAATGAAATTTCTAAATTAAAATTTATTGGTGTGCCTATTGGTGTGCCTATTAGCCTATTGGTGTGCCATGGTTAAATATGTCACTTGATATAGCTGCTCTAATGCATACTCGGTGATTTTGCAAACGTATTATGTGAGAAGTGACAAGCTGGTTATCAGTCAGGGTAGCTCGGTGGTTAGAACATCCGCACGTTAAGTGAAAAGCCCGGGTTTGATACCTGCCTCTGGTATTTTTCACATAGTTAGTAAAAATCAGTCCTCCAATCTATCGAAAAAACTAAAGTGTTAATTTTCTGTTCTAGTCCTCAATGTATCGGAATATTTCAATGCAGACCTTTTAATATTAACGCTATAAATGCAATATTCCATAAAAAAAAAAAAAAAAAAAAAAAAAACAATTTTTGTGTATGTGGATAATAAATGTCAATTTCATAATCACTTGTGTAAAATAGAAGTAATAAAATAAGGTTTGTAGAAATATCTCTCGTACATAGTTATACTTTGGGATTATTTTGGGTATCCCTCTACTAAAAAAGTATACGTATATATATATACTTATATATACGTATCAAAATTACAATATCAATAATGAGAACTTGCTGGTGTTTTAATACAGTAAATGATTTAAATTTTATGTTTGTTTATATGCACTTTCTTTCTCTATTACTTCCATCACCGTACTACCGTAGGTAATGGAAGTATTGTATTCGGTCCAAAAATTCGCTATCGAGATTTCCCCTGATTTACATGTTTTAGGATCCCTTAAGTCCAAAATGAGGTTTATGGTAACTGGTGTGTGTATGTGTGGAATTTTCTGTCTATCATACTCCTAAACTAATAAAGATAGAACTGCAAAACTTCAGAATTAAACCACCCAAGTAGCACAGTATGGTATTTTCAACGTTGAACAAACGGCAATGCATTCCGTTGAATGACCGTTTTTCCGCAACGTTAATAATCTGAAAATATGTCTCGTTGATTTCCTCATCTTTCAACGGTTGTTTTAATACATTTTACAACGCAAAAAAAAACCGTTGTAAAAGGGTTGTACGAAATCGCAATACTATCGTTTTTTTTATAACCTAAAAAAAACAGTTGTAAAATGGTTGTTCAGAATCGCAATACTGTCGTGTTTTTTATATCAGTTTTCAACGGTTTTTCTTATGTCTTATAAACGTTGAAATACAAAAAAAAAAGAGCTAGCTCTATATATCCATTGCGAATTTTCCTTTCTAATAAATATTGCTAAATAAAAAATAAAATAAAAACATCCCTTGTAAAAAGTTTTGCAACTTTTTTTTTTTTTTTTTTTCCCTTAACGGCTTTTCACTTTACCGTCGCCGGAAGCCCGAGCCAATGTTATTCTATGGGGAAATTTTCTTTGGAAATAATTTATTAACTAATACATATTTTTAAATTCTGTTTTCACATTCTGAAAATTCCGAACTGTTAAATTGACTGACCTTTTTTAAAAATGTATTTTTTTTTATTTTTAATATTTTATTTTGAAATTGCAAAATGAAAAAATTTCACCTATTGAAAATTCGTATTTTGCAGCTTCAAAATAAAATAAAATAAAAATAATTTTTTAAAAAAGGTCCGTTAATTTAACATCTGAGAATTTTCAGAATGTGGAAACAGAATTTAAAAATATGTATTACTTAATTAGTTATTTGTAAAGAAAAATTTCCCATAGAATAACATTAGCTTTGGCTCCGGCGGCGGAGAGTAAAGCGGGCCCTTAATTTTTAGACCCTTTATTACTTTTTTAAGACTCAATGTAAGAAAATACTAGATTCGTAAAAATTTTCAATTTCTGTTTTTCGAGGGATATACAAGTTTTGAGGAGTCCAGAACACTATTTTAAAAAACGTCTGTTGGATAAAAGTTTTGTCCGAACTGAATCTCAGGAACTTATTGCACATACATACAAAATTATATGAATTTCATATAAAATTACATGCAATTGCATCTTGACATAAGTACTTTATTGATTTTTGGTACAAATGGCCCAATGGTGGTGCTACCATATTCCAATTTCTCCCACTTAATGGAACGCTATATCTCAGGTTCTATTGTGTATAATCAATTGCATATAACTGCACAAATATACATCATAATTTCACCACTTATTCATGCTTTGCAAAAGTTGATACCTGAAATTCACGATATCTTTGCAGTCAGTTACCAAAATATTCAATTATTTGACTTATAATCAATGAAATCTATGTTCTTTTCGAAGCTGTATCCCCAAATACTGAAAATCTTTGCCACTAACTGATGAAATTCGGACTTTCTTCTATTATGAAACACTATGCTGATTCAATTCGGATGCAGATAGGCCGATAGGTGGCGCTGTTGTGCAGCAATTTAAACTGTGAATAGGAAAGCAAAATCTCAACTTCTTTTAGCATATATAATTGCACTAAACTTGACATAGGAGACAACCAATATAAAAACGAATACTGAATTAGTTTGAGTGTGTATCAGCTGACAGGCGTTGCTGTCTTTACTCACTTTCTGCTATTTTTATATGACTACATCTCAACTACTGTTAATTAAAATTGTTGCAAATTCTGTATATAAAATCTTTATTCTGAGAAGCTATATGAAACTTTCGTGCATGTTAAATAATGGCAACTGGTCAAGGAATTCCTAAGCAATTTTTCCTTTTTTACTTAGGCTTTTATAAAATTAGAAATGAAATGGTAATGGCCTAAGCTAGTTGTTTCAGTTTTCTTAATTTTTTAAAACTTAATATAATATTATATATATAATTGAATTTCAATTTAATTGAATAATTATTCCCCAAAAAGTTTCTCTTCAAAAAATTTCATAATGTGATATTCAAGATTTAATATGCACAATTTAATGACAATAATAATAAAAACATTAAAAAAATATTGATCTTATATGCTTTTAAGCTATTTACACTTAATCATTTATTTATTTATCATTATTATTATTTTTTTTTTCGGGGAAAGGGGGGGGGATTAAAATGTACCTATGTTGGCTAATATTAAAATTTTTCCTCTTTTTTTTTTTTTTTTTTTTTTTTTTTTTTCCGTTAAATATCCATAATATCTATTTTTTAATTTAGTTTATATTTATTGCTTCTTATATGTATTCACATTTAAATTTAAAAAAAGTTTTCATGCTTAATTTCTTAACATTTATTTTTAGTCGAATAATGTAAATAAAACAAAAATAAAATTTAAAAAATCCGATTTAAATAAAAAAAAAATCATTTTTTCACACCTTGCTCATGGGTGATTGTGACTAATTTTAAAATCCTGAAATTACCAAAAAAAAAAAAAAATCAGGGCATGATCAACAATTTTTAATGATTGTTACCAATAAAATACTTTCCTACTTATTTAGTATTTGAAAATCTAAGGAATTACCAGCCAATTACAAAATATGTACTAATTTTTCACTATATTACAGTTTTCTCTTAATAGTCACTAAAAAAATTATTGGAAAATATCCTGAAACTAGGAAGTACATTATGCAAAATTTCCTGAAACCAGGAAAAATTCCTACACAAAATCACCCCTAATCCCTGTAAAAAAGAACTGAAAATAAGCTCACAATACCAAACATGATTCTTTTTACTCCCATTGCCTGACTTCTGTAGGTAATGGAAGTGTTGTATTAGATCTGGAAATTTGATATAGAGTTTTCACCTGATTATGTTTTACGGTCCGAGTCAAAAAAAAGTTTTTGGCAATTGATCAGTGTGTGTGTATATGGGAAATCTGGCTATTACATCTCCAGAACTAATACAGAACTACGGAACTTTAGAATTGAGTCAGGTCTCATTTACAGATGAAATTTACAAACTTGTGGTTTCACACTAAATTTTCTTTTCAGTTAATAAAACGATTTAGTATATGTATACCATACCTATATGTATGTATACCTAAATATAAACAAGTTATTTTTACATATGCTTGACTGGTATATATTCAATTGTATGATGCTCATGTGATTCTAAAGTATGGATCCTTAATCCTCCCTTAACCTTGCTGCTGTGTTCAGGTCCATTTTGACCCAACATCGACATACATGTAAATTATGCAGACTACACTCAGTAAAAACGTTATATAAATTTAATAAAAAAATAGGAAATGAAATTTTGGCTATACACCGTGTCCCAAAAGTTTAGACAATCAATGAAATTTGTCCCCAGAAGCCAGAGCCAATGTTATTCTATGGAGAATTTCGCCCCATTATAACTTATTATTAACTAATATATGTTTTTAAATTGTGTTTTCACATTCAGAAACTTTACAACTATTAAACAATTTATCGCATTCTAAAAATTATTTTTTTAAATTTTTATTACTTTATTTTGAGGTTGTAAAATGCAAATTTTTACAATGTGAATTTTTTTTATTTTTGAGCTTAAAAATGAAATATTAAAAAAAAAAAAAAAAATCAATTTTTAGAAAGCGATAAATTGTTTAATAGTTTTGGATTTTCGGAAAGTGAAAACTGAATTTAAAAATATGTATTATTTAATGAATTATGGGGCAAAATTTCCCCATAGAATAACATTGGCTTCGGCTTTAGGAGACAATAGGCAGAGAGTCCCCTTAACATAAAAAGTTATTACGTACAATTAAAATTCGTGAGATAGGTAATAAATAAAAACAGTTTTGCTGATATACACATAAATTATATAAAAATTTGCTGTCTTAAAAGTATAGACACCTGCAAGTGTTTTTGGTTTTACATTTTTAAAAGTAACTAAAAACTTGCTTTTAATATTGCATTGCCGCGACACTTTATAGCATCCAGTACACGTTATTCCATAGAATTAATTAAGCATTGCATTATTTCATACCACACTTTGCCAATAGCAGTTTTTAAGTCATTTACATATGTATATTCCTTTCCATTTTCATATATTTTACAATATAAGATCCCCCATATATTCTCCATGGGATTCAAATCTGGACTAAGTGCTGGCCAGCCTAATAGTGTGATATTGTTTTGATAAACCACGTTTTCGTTGATCTGGAGGTATGGATGGATGCCACAGATCTTGTTGGAAAACACAGTCTGGTCCTGCTTGACAGTAAATTGGCACGTAAAATATCCTGATAATTCTCCGATTTCATTTTTCTGCCCGTAAATCCGAGAATGTTTGCCCGTTGAGACAAAATCCTCCCCAAGTCACTACGGATTCTCTGCCTTGTTACCTGCTGAAACAGTTCGATTCTTTTCTTAGGTCATGCCAGTAAAATTTATAATCGTGAGGGACGTACAAATTCCATTTCTTTTCGTCACTGAAGATGCTAAAAAGCCACTTTTCACCGACATATGCATTCTTGCCCACTTTAGACCTGCATCTTTATGTCTTTGCTTTAAGCAAGGTTTTGCTTTGATTCTTCTGTAAACAATGCATTTTGAAGCTTTAATTCTTCTGTGAACAGTACTTTTTGAAATTCTGGAAGTTGATGCAATTGCACGCACAGATAAATTATCAGCTGAAGCCTTTTTTAATAACATTCTATCATCACATAACGTTGTTTTTTTTTGTCTTCTAACTCTTTCGAGTATTCCATGTTCCACCTGATCTTAAAACTCTATAAATACTGCTCAAGGATCTCTTTATTTTTCTCGATATTTGTACAGGATTTTGTCCTTGCGCTTTTAACTGTAAAATCTTAACAATTTCATCTTTAGAAATTTCTTCAGAACACGGCATTTTTATCAGAATATGCAGGAAGTGTTTTTTCTGAATCACTAACAAAACAATACATTAAACTCAAAAAATTATTATGCTAAAAATATAGCAGACGATATTTCAATTAATGGCAAAAATTCTGCATTTATAGAAGCAGATGACAACAAAAATGTTTTATTCTGTGAACAAAAATGTAAAAGAAAGCATGTAATGCTGTATTGTGTTTATACTTTTGGGTTAGCAAATTTTTATATAATTTAATGTACATTTTATAATTTCAAACCTTCTTTGATCATAAGTTATATGTGTATATCAGCAAAACTGTTTTTATTTATTACCTATCTCACAAATTTTATTGATTGTCTAAACTTTAGAGACACTGTGTATATGGAAATTAAAAACTTTTAGTCTCATTTGGACGCAATACTCATTACTTATGCTTAACTTTTGTTATTGTCATATCAACTTTACTGCTGTCACTACAGTCTTCTCCATTTTGATGAGAGTATTTTATTATGTTTTTCTTAACTCTTTATACATATATGCATTCAACTACATTTGAAAGAAATGAAAAAAAAAAATTTATTATACACATAAGTTTTACAATGAGAAAATTCTTCAAATATTTTTTGTTTTACTTCTCTCTAAATACTTATTTTTTAGCGGTGCGTATTTTAGAAAAAGTTTTATACGATCCTCAACAATGTTTTCATCGTATCTGTCACCCATTTTAGTACGTACAGCATCTGAAAAGAAAAAAAAAAAATGAACATACAGAATGAAAATGGAAAATGTTTTATAATTTAATAAATATCAAAAACAATTACTGCACCAGCATTAAATATACACTGCCCTTTATATCACCACACTGGAGTGGCAAAGTCAAATGATCCATTGTCCGAAAGAGAACCTTGAAATTTTAGACATGTTTAAGGACATTACTTTTTATTGCTCTTTTACAAAAGAGACCCCAGTTCTACATGCAATTATCGCAGTAGGAGGTTTGTCAGGGTAGAAAACTGCTCTTAAAGATTAGTGGCAACGCAAATCACACATCAAAGAAATTTGAATAAAAACCGCACTTGTCGCATTGAAGTCGCTAGTGCTTTTTAGACTTTTGAAATTGCAGTGCCAGTAGCTCAGCCTGGAGGATTTTTCTGTGGCATCAGCATTAAATCTTGATCTATCTTCGGTGTTTTCTATGAACCATGTGTGCATTTACAGTTTAAAAAAATTATTCCAGATCCTTGAAATCAAAAGTAATAATACTTGTAATATTCCTAATAATATCTTTTTGTGTTGTGCCTCTCAAGCAGTAAATGATTCTCCATACTTCTGACTGGGTTGGTTGTAGGTTTAAGGCTGATTATGGTCTTAGGCCTAAGGCTGAATTGCCACTCATGGGGTCTTTAAGAGGTCCTAGCGTGTATTTACACAGTTTCGAAGAAAACTCTGAACGGCTGTCTATGAGTGCAACCTGGGATTGCATCTGGCATTTCCCATCTACCAGCATTGAATACAGAACCACTGGTGGTCTGCTTCTGATTCATTGGGAGAAATCATTTCAAAGATATATTGCCTTAATTGATTCAAACACTGGAAAGCAAGCCAATCATTTATGTCAACTTTTTTTAAATATGTATATGAATAACTCATTTTCATTTGCTGTCACTCAAGCAGTTTTTTTTTTTATATGGCAGAAACTTTACACATTTCTATACTTTCCAACATTTAAAAGATTACTAGGTTTTATTTTGCTTAGAATAAAATGCAATTATATCTTTTCCTTTACGGAAAACTAATGCTTTAATTTTTTTTTAAACAATGTAGCAGAAAAACAAGTTTGATAATCTAATACAAATTTACAATTTTAAATACATAAGATTTCAAAACAAAAAAACATTTTTGTTTAAAATATATCAGAACTGAAAACTATGTGTAAACAAAAACAAACAAATATGAAGATTAACAAAAAGTATTGTATTTTGGAATACGGCCAATTGACTGCTGTAGGTTCTCGGCCTGAGGGGGAGTGCCCTCTATAGGAGTCTTTCTAAGGGGTCTTAGCCCCGATTAACAAAGAATTTGAACTACTTTTCCCTCTTATATCATTTGCAAGGACAAATTATTTCAAGAGGGGTTAAACGGTAAAAAAAATAAAATAAATAAAAATAAAAATGTTTTTGATAATAGCAATGCATTAAAAGAAGCTAAAATATAATCCGTTTGCCTGACATCTCAATAAAATCATTAATAAAAGACATTAATAAAATAATCGCTTCTTTTATTAATTTTTTCAGGATGACTCATTTGTTAACTGAAATATCACATTTGCAAAAGTTACCCCCACCCCCTTTAACCAGAAAACAATTTATGCATGAATTTTACTTATAACTTAAATAAAATACATATATACTTACTTATCCTTAAAAGAAATTACTATGATTAAATAACATTGACTTTTTTTTTTTTTTTTAATACTTAAGAAAATGTAATATTTAAATAAGAAATATTTTTTAGATTTGCTTCTTCCCCTAGTTCGAAACTGTAAAAAATGCAGGTTTTGATATGCTTGATTAAAAAGTCAATTTATAAATTGATACACCCTTATGCCACTTGCTGAAAGGTTAACATTATCTAAAGAAGAATAAATATGTAAATTACGTTCTTTAAACAATAAGTTATTATTAAAAAAGTCTTACAGAGCACCATTTCATCATTTTTGTGCTTTTAAATGGCAGTTTCTCTCCACGTCCTGCCCAGTTGTAACAAGAAGCTATTTGAGGTGTCATAAGTGAATGTAAAATTCGATTTGTTATGTGAGCAAAATCTACACCACCTTTAGTTGAGAGATACTTGACAATAAAATTTTACATAATTTTAAAATAGGCGTATGAGAAAAGCAGAAAGAGAAACATGCTTAAATTATATGTATACAATTTTAATGACAAAATCATTATAGCAAAACAATAAATATTCAATTTTTAATTTATAAAAAAAGAACATGTATTCAATCATTGATATGGATAGGTATAAAAGAGTTATTTGATTAGTTGATGTAACAAATAGACACAAAAATCCTCCCAACAGAAAAAAGCATAAATCATTTTTACATGGTCAAATCGAATTTTCATATCGAAGCTAAATTATTCATGGGTAAAGGAGAACCCTTTTGCTCCTCCTTCACAAAATTCTAATCCCTAAAATGAGCCCCTTCACAAAATTAAAATCCCTAAAATGGGCCCCTTCACAAATTTAAAATCCCTAAAATGGGCCCCCTCACAAAATTAAAATCCCTAAATAGGCCCCTTCACAAATTTAAAATCCCTAAAATGGGCACCTTCACATAATTAAAATCCCTAAAATGGGTCCCTTCACAAAATTCAGATTTATAAAAACAGCCCTTTCACAAAATTGTTTTTTAAAAAGTAATACTATTTTTTCATATTTACAGTATTATTTTTAATGAGTGTCTATACTTGTTTAATTAAAATGCTATTAATTCGATATTAAACATTAAGACAGTAACTGCTAAAATGAAAGGTTTCTTGCAAAAATTCTTTTTTTCACAAAAATGGACCCAAAAAATTAAAACCTGGATCAACCCCTGTTATTATAGTACATATGACTAAAATCGTAACTGTTGGCAGGGTCTAATGTGCTAAAAAGTTAAGTATTCAAAAAGCTAAAAAAAAAAAAAAAAAAAAAAAAAAAAAACACACAATAGTATAACTATATTTCATTTAACATTACAATTTATACATTATTTATAAAAATGGGATACTAAACAATCAATCTGTCAATGTGTAATTTATACTAAGAGTGAAAGTAAGAAATTTTCAAGTAACAACTATAAAACCAAACAATCATTTAAAAAATTTTTTTAAATAAAAACTTTACGATCACATATACAACTAAATCTCTCTATATATAGTTTAGCCTTCTGCAAATTGACTGTTTAGTATACGTTTCATACAATACACTTATGCAGCTAACAATAAATATGCTCAAGTGTATACCATTTTATTAAAATTTACTGGATCATCCAGAAACTCTTCAAGCCGCTGAATACCTTCCCAATTCTGAACAGGTAAATCAAAAAGCTTTGTTGTTTCAGCAACATTTGTATTGTCATTTAATAAAATCTCTTCCAACATCTTTCTGTTATTTACTACTTTGGAATTTATGTTTTCAAGAATCCTTAAAACTTTTCTCTGAAAAGCTAAAATAAAACAATTTAAAAATTTTTTACACTAGACTACAAAACACAGTAAAAAATATTTCAACAAAACAATAGGGTCACAGTGACCTTTTGAATAAAGAGTGACTAGGACCTGTGATTGTAATGTAACCCGAGAAAACAAACTCATGCCTGTAGCCTGTATCAAAATTCTAACCACAGCACCATGACAGTGTGCTTTTTTTTTTTTTTTTTTTTTTTTTGTTTTTTTTTTTTTTGTTTTTTGTTTTTTAAATAACTAAACTTCAACATTTTTTTTTTTTATTTTTTAAAATTTAAATAATATTAAAAGATTTCTAAACTTCCATTATACAAATGTTTTCTTTTAACATTAGAAATCCTAAAGACAAGAAATATATATCCTGAAAAAAAAAAAAAAAAAAAAAAAAAAAAAAAAAAAAAATTCTACATACAATCACCCCCACTTAAGTAATGCCAGTGATTGTAACTAGAAGCAATCAAGTCATTTAGTTGAATCATTTCTATACAAAAATTGCATTTGTGATTGTGTTTAATATGTTAGAAACTAAACAATTGACCTCCCCCCCCCCACACACACACTTAAAAATTTTAATACTCAGAGAGAAATTCTTGCGTTCTTCTGTGTTTTGTTTTTTTTAAATCGGGGAAATTAATCCTTTGTAAAAATCATATAATGAAGAACCAAAAAAAAATATTTTATTTCTTAGTAATCTTAAAAACTGGCATTTGCAAAGTTTGAAAGAGGAAGAAGATTATAATAAGAGTAACAATTAAACATTTATCCAATTGAGATTTAAATTCTATATTCTATTTCAATTATGCTCAAACTTTTAAATAAAAAACCTAATGTACTTAAAAAAAAAAAAAAAATCGCTGAAATGAAGAGATTTTTTACAAATTTTGCCTTCCACATGGGGGAGGAAAGACAAAAATTCTTCTCCCCACCAGGGGGGGGGGGGTGAAGAGAGCAAAACAAAACATGATTTCATATAATCCTAAATAGCTCAAAAAAAAAAAAAAAAAAGACATGAAATTTTTGCTCAAAAATATACTATAGCTTATAAAAACACCTAAAAACCAATTTCTGGAATTTTAGAAATTCAGCTCCTAAAGGGAGGTTGGGGGGGGGGGGGAAGCAAAACATGATTTCAAATAATCCTTTATTATATATATATATATATATATATATATAAATTTCATTGTTGAAATATGCTTTTCAGTAATAAAAAAGAATTAGCTCCTTTTTTAAATCATAGAAGCCTAATTGCATGAGTATTCTGCTATTTAAAATCAATAAAATTTCAACTTTTTTTTTTTTTTTTTAAATAACTAAACTTCAACATTTTTTTTTTATTTATTTTTTAAAATTTAAATAATATTAAAAGATTTCTAAACTTCCATTATACAAATGTTTTCTTTTAACATTAGAAATCCTAGAGACAAGAAATATATATCCTGAAATAAAAAAAAAAAATTCTACATACAATCACCCCCACTTAAGTAATGCCAGTGATTGTAACTAGAAGCAATCAAGTCATTTAGTTGAATCATTTCTATACAAAAATTGCATTTGTGATTGTGTTTAATATGTTAGAAACTAAACAATTGACCCCCCCCACACACACACACACTTAAAAATTTTAATACTCAGAGAGAAATTCTTACGTTCTTCTGTGTTTTGTTTTTTTTTTAAATCGGGGAAATTAATCCTTTGTAAAAATCATGTAATGAAGAACCAAAAAAAAAATATTTTATTTCTTAGTAATCTTAAAAACTGGCATTTGCAAAGTTTGAAAGAGGAAGAAGATTATAATAAGAGTAACAATTAAACATTTATCCAATTGAGATTTAAATTCTATATTCTATTTCAATTATGCTCAAACTTTTAAATAAAAAACCTATAATGTACTTAAAAAAAAAAAAAAAAAAAAAAAAAATCGCTGAAATGAAGAGATTTTTTACAAATTTTGTCTTCCACATGGGGGAGGAAAGACAAAAATTCTTCTCCCCACCAGGGGGGGGGGGGGTGAAGAGAGCAAAACAAAACATGATTTCATATAATCCTAAATAGCTCAAAAAAAAAAAAAAAAAAAAAAAAAAGACATAAAATTTTTGCTCAAAAATATACTATAGCTTATACAAACACCTAAAAACCAATTTCTGGAATTTTAGAAATTCAGCTCCTAAAGGGAGGTTGGGGGGGGGGAAGCAAAACATGATTTCAAATAATCCTTTATTATATATATATATATATATATAAATTTCATTGTTGAAATATGCTTTTCAGTAATAAAAAAGAATTAGCTCCTTTTTTAAATCATAGAAGCCTAATTGCATGAGTATTCTGCTATTTAAAATCAATAAAATCTCATTTTTTTTTTTTTTTTAAATGTTTGATCAAGAGATTACACAATTTCAATCCCAGTTACCAAAATTAAATATTGTTTCCCAAATGACTTACAAAATTTACATTTATTTGCAGGTAATAGCTTACATGTCTTATTTACCTTTTTTTTTAAAAAAAAAAAAAATGCAGATTATCATTAAACAAGTGATTAATTAGCCCACAAAATGCATGTTTTTTTTATGTTTCATTGTTAAGATACTATAAAAATAAAATTAGGTTAGGAAGTATGTTAAGAAAGTATAAACACTAGGTAAAAGTTGGCTATTAAATTAATGGATACATACGGTTAGTTTCTGTTTCTTCAACTGATGACTTGAAAGTGGATGTGGAAGAGTTGCCCGACTCTCTCACTAATGACGGTGACTTTAATTTGTTGCTTCTGGAATGATTGTTAACTTCTGTTTGTCTGAATGGTGATCGTGAGGATTCGGACAACTGAACTAGTGATGGCGACTTTAAATTGGAAGGATTGCTGTAATTAATTTCTGGGACTGGTGATTGTGATGATCCAGGTAATTGAACAATTGTTGGTGGGAAATAATTTTCTGGCACTTCCTGATTATCATCTAAATTTGCGTCGACTGTTAAACATAATTCCAGAAGATCATCTGATATGATTCTATCACTTGGCAAGTTTAATTGTGGTGGTAAAGGGAAGCTTTTTTCTTTTTTATGTTTTTTTTGGGACTTTATTGCATCATCTTCTGAATCATTTTCATATTTTTTTGCTACCTTCTTTCTTTTTTTCTTTGGTGATCTTTCAATCTCGTTTTCTTCGGATTCCAGATTCGATGTAAGTTCAGCTCTCTTTAAGTTGTCATAAGCATTTTGATAAGAATCTACAAAAACCACAGGCATTCCACTTTTGAGTGCTTTTTGGAGTTGTGAGCGCATAAACGGTGGGAAATGGCAGGATGTTCGATCAGCCAGCAGCCAGTTTTCATGCACAATCTCTACCTCTTCTTCAGAGTTTTTGGTTGACGGCGAAAAAACCACAATATGAAACATCTAGTGTAAAAGGAAAATATAATTATTCTTATAAGCATTAGTGATTATGGTTTTTACAAGGGGTGCAGAAAATGTTCAGACCTCGGAAATTTCCCCCAAACACAGAATAAATTTCCCTCAATAATACAAAAATTTACTTTGCTATACAAAGTCATTTGTTCTATGTAATAAATCTTTAAGAGAATAAGTATACAGTGTAACATAAAAATATCGCTGTTAGTGTGTATTATAAGAACTTTAAAGCAACAAATTTTTATTTACATTTTCTCTTAAAAAAAAAAAATATATATTCAGAATTTCCCCAGTTAGTTTAAATTTCCCCCGAACCTTGTTCGGACATATTCTGCACCCCTGGTGTTTACAAATTTCATATTTAATAACCATACATAATAGGCAAAATGTAAAAAAAAAAAAAAAAAAAAAAATCTATTTATTATGATGCATTAATACAATTTTTGTTTTCAATAAACAATTTCCTTCTATAAAGCAGGGTTAGCAAGTTTTATCCAAAGTGAAAAAACCGCAGAAAAAATCAGCTAGAAAAAATTAGAAACTTCAGTTTAAAAATTTATTATATAAGTTACAATGAAAGTTTTTTTTTTTATATATATATATATATATATATTTTTATATAATAAGTAAATTTAATTATACCTATAAAACTTTAATCCCAGTGCAGAAAGTTTTGTAGCTGTCTGCGACAGGCTTTTAATATTTCATAATCTGTCTGCAAAATTTGCATGTGATCAGGGGTGATAAAGGCTGACACTGAGAAAGCCTGAAAGCTGATAGAGTCGATCTTGTGGGAGGAAGGGGGGGGGGGTGTGGCTTAACAAGAGTGGTGATCTCGTGCAACAATACACGAATACAATTTTACTACAGAACAATATTGCGTAAACAATTATACAAAAATAAGTTGAACTCATTCAATTAAATATTTATAGCAAAGTTTGACACAACACTGACTTTTGGGTAATGCACCTCGGAGTAATTTAAATGAAAAATGAATGAATAATTTAAAAGAATGCCAGAATCTGAAGAAAACAGGCATGAACGTGAAGGATCCAGTATGTGTATGTTCGTGTAGAATCTCAGTAACAGGTAAGAGGAGAAAAGAATACACGCATAACGCTGCCAATCAATGGAGATCTAGGTTCCCTAGGTTGCCGTTGTTAAGCACTGTTTTTTCTGATCCTACCAAGGAACATATAGGGGGCTCTCTGTTTTCAGGACATGTATAAATAGCAATAAATTTAATATTTACTCGTACAGATTTTTAAAAAAATTATTAGTCTTAAGCTGTAGGACCCACCAGTGGCCAAACGGTTCTAAGCGCAAAGCTGGTAGACGTGAGGTACCAGGTTTACTCCCAAGGCACGCTAGTCGGTCTAGACGTTCAGAGTTTTTCGTGGTTTTCTCAAAAACTTGCACCCTTTAGAAAGACTCCCCCCCCACGGAGGGCGCTTCCCCTTAGGTCTAAGACCCTAGAGTAGTCAGCCTTACTCCCCGAACACCAATAGTCCAAGCTATAAACAGGTACAAATTTTTATACAATTAATAATAATAAATACAGATTATAAATATAATTATTTTCAAATTCATATTAATTTACTGCAGTGGCAGATTCCCCCCCCCCCCCCCCCCCCACAAACACTAACATTCACAATTGAATATTGCAAGTGTAAATTTTTTAGCGGTCTAGAATAACACTTTGAAAAATCTTAGCCCCCCCCCCCCCCCAAAAAAAAAAAAAAAAAAAAAAAAAAAAAAAAGTCAAGTTCTGGATCCGCCACTGATTTTCTGTCCATATATTATGTTTTACTTAAAGAAAAAATAAAATCCTGTATTCCTGTTTTCATGGATTATGTGAAAATTCATAAGTAACGTTGGAATTTTAGAATTTCAGAAATATTAATAAACATAAACACACAAAATATGTCTATGCATACTTTGTATATATTTCTTAGGTAATAAAAACAGTTAATTTACCTAAATTTTTATAAATTATCTACAAATTGTTTTAAGATTTCTTAATTTATAAACAGCATAATATTTAGATATTCACTTGTATGTGGCAAATATTACTAAATCTTATTTCTAACCAGATTCTAGCTCATCTACAGATTTTGAAAATACAGGTTTTTGACGGTTTAAACCATTGTCATGTCAAAAACCACTTTTTGACGTCAAAAAACTAACCCTGACAATGTCTGACTTTTTAAAGTTTGTATATATTAATGCTGACCAGGATTAGCAAAATCCCGGCTTTTTTTAGATAAAACCAACCCACTTGGGTTTTTCTGGTCTTTTGGTGATTTTTGTTTGAATAGATTTTAATTGCAATGCTAGATATGTTATTTAGCATAATAAATGTAATACACCTACTTATATTAAACTCCTAATTAATAACTAATATAATATTTATCTTAGAAATAAAAATTGGTTTGATTTTAAAATTAAAATAGGGTTAATCAGTAAGATTAAGCTATATTTTATTTTAATGTATGATTATTCAAAAAAAATATTCTTAATGACAATAATAGATGAAATAAAAGAACTTAAATTCTGAAGTACAATACATATCATTTAATTTTTTTTTAATTATAAAAATAAGCTGCACCGTTTTATTGTTTTTTCGAAAAGGTTATAGAAAAAAAAATTAAAATTTATAATTATGTTGCTACTAAAATTAAAATAAAATTATTATAAAGTTTTAAAACTAAACAATTTAATTAGTCTTTATGTCCGCTGTAAAAAAAAAATAAAATAAAATAAAATAAATAAATAAATAAAATAAAATTCTTGTTCGGTTTTACAGGAAAAAGAAATTGAACCAATTATAGAAGATAAACTTGCTTTTATTATATGCATAACTGTAGTTACTTTTTATGTTTAATATTATTTTCCAGAAAATAAAGTTTATTCTTAAAAGGTAAGGTGTTTTCTATACTTTATAGATGGGATTTGAAAGTTAGAAATAATTTTTAACAAAAACCCAGTGGGTTTTTCTGGGCTGGGCCCAGTTTGCCAGCCCTGGTGCTGACTCTAGGCTAATTTCACAGGGTACACCAGGCAGACTTTTTTCGACTTATTTTCGCACTTGAAGGCCCTTTTTCAACCCATTTTTGTACAAGTGGCCTTTAGATACTTTTCTTTTTAGCATGTAACCTAGATATAGTTTTACAGCATCCAAGGAACAACAAACACATATAGCCCACACGTATAAAAATAATTTACTTTTTCTTTGTACAAAAATCACAACACAGAAGAATGCAAATTATACTCTTTTTAACGAATTCTCCCCCCCCCCCCCCCATTTATTCCTGAGTCAGCACTATTATATCAAGAATATTAATTTAATATCAAGCAAAATAATTACATATAAAGAAATGTTTCAACATCTATACAGGGCTGTTCGGTGTTTTCCATGTAAGTAATATTTAATTTTGTATTTTTTTCATCTGAAATTTTTTTATTACCAATTAATTTTTTTACAAATTTAAAATAAGAACATAAAATTATCAAATGATTTGATTAAGTATGTAAATTTTATTTCTTAAATCCTTGGATAAAATAAAAATGACATGTTGGTATTGCAAATAAAAAGTTATATAGAAATTAAAGTTTTGCTTTGCTGACTTGCTGACAAATTGATAAAAACATTCAATCTACATATTCAGATTTTATTTTTTTTTAACCTGTTAGTACAAAATGAAAAAGAAACAAATTATGTTTAAGATTATAATCGTCTATGTGTTAATGTTAATTACTTCTATGAAACAAGGAAATCAAATCATACAATACTTATTTCATTGACATATAACTGATGTCAGCAGCCTCATTAACCAAAGCTACGTATTTCTTTTTTTGGATCATACAAACTGGCATTCCTTTATAATTATATCTTTTTCTGCAAAACAACCACCTGCTTTTTAAATGTGGTTTCTAAAACATTTAAATATTTGAACACGTACACACATTTTAAAAAAACAAACTTCGCAGTCTATGAGACTGCTTACAAAAGTTAACGCTATATTCCACAATACAAAGTTATTAAAATTAATTCGCCATAAATAATTTTATAACTTATTTCTATCATAAAATATAATAATAATATTGAATTTACTCACCTTTTTATAGTTTAAAGCTGATCTTCTGTTCATTCGTATATGCTTTGCTTGCAAGCGACGGACACAGCACGAGTACACAAGATCACGATCCCGCCATTTCACAAATCGTGTATCGATATCAAGTTGAGGAGATTCAGCGTCATTCGATGGAAATAAATGACGTATGAAAAGTACCTATTAACTCGTTGAAAAAACGCATTTTTTATTGGAATCAAAGGGAAACAAGAAACTAATAAAATACCTATTTTAAAACGTCGAAAAATAACTGGAAAAAGTATAACCATAAAACAACGTCTTTTATTGGTTTTCTTTATTACCGAATAAATTTTCGAAATTGTTTGGTGAGAATATTGCAAAATAAAAACCATTTTTCAACGGACATAAAATAACGTAACCAATTTTTCACTGTTCAGACTTATTTGCAACGCTATAACAACGTTATGTGCTACCTGGGCAGGTCAGGTGAACAGATAAATTTTTCAAAATTTGGTGAAAATTGATAAACTGGAAGTGGGACATCGGAAACCGTAAGTCCGTATCTCAAAAATGGCTCCCAAGATTTTCTTCATCTTTACTATGTAAATACTCTATTAGATGTCCTTTCGAATTATATAATTGATTAGTTCAGGAAAATTGATAGACGTCCTGTATAAATAGCTCAATTCCAGGTGTCGGAAGCGCGTTCCTTTAAAAAAGGCTGTACGGATTTTTTATTTTTTATTTTTTTCGAACTCGACAAATTAACTCAATTTTAAATATCCCTTTGTTTGTAATTAGAGTTTTCAGGTCAATAATTGATTTTTTGTAAAAGTTGGTATCTCAAAGACGGCTGTAACGATTTTCTTGAAAATTTTTATATAAACCCATTCTTTCCTCATGTATTACGTGGTTATTAGCGGAAAATTAAGTTACCCTGCTTAGGTAGGTCAGTTTTAGATCTCAGAATTTGGTGTTTCAAAAAATATGTCTACCTGTTTTATTCTTATTTTTTACTTCGCTTTATGTAAGTTTCGTTTTATATGTCTTTACATGTGTATAACGTTTCTCTTACCAGAAAAAAAATTATGTTTCGACTTATTTAGGTCTTCTGTGTAATAGTGGGTAATGGAAGTCGTCGTTGTTTCATACCAGATTTTTCTTTCTTTTTTCTTTTTTTAAATTAAAATAAGCTGATTCTCTTGAAATTGCTTTATCAGTCTATTTTATAAAGTAAACTGTTTTCGTTTAGACAGATATTCACTGAGAGCAGGTTCACTTATGCAAAGCTAAAAATATGCCATTATTTATTCATCTATTTCTTTATTTATTTTTAAAAGGAATATACATTAATTATATTTATAAGACTATTAAAAAAAAAATTGTATAATTTATTATGACCGACTTATTCAATAAAATAAAACAATGATTATAAAATTGTTACTCTAAACGGTATATCGTTGAGTTACAAACTGATTTTTTAAATTTAAACTAAAGCAAAAAGTAAATAAATAAATAAATAAATTAAAAAAAAAAAAAAAAAAAAAAAAGGGCTAGGGATTTTTTTTTTTAAGAACAATTTATAAAATAATGTTTTCATATTAATAAATTTAATTAAAATAAAATGCTACAATTTATAGTCAATACAATAATAGATAATTAATTCAATAAATAATTAAGAAATCAGGATACAAAATAACTTTACATGTATATGTTATTTGACGAGGGTAAATAAAAGAGAGAAATTTTCTGATATACGGGAAAAAAAAGTCTGAAAAATATGTTCCCTTTAATTATCTTGATTTAGAAATTTTCATTCTTTGTTCCTTTTATAAATGAATACATGGATAAATTCTTAGAATTAAAAGCAATTAAGTTTTGTAGAAATCAATAATTGTAGAAAGCGTTTATTAAAAATAAAAACAGAAAAAATATTTTTATTTTTCAAGGATAATTTATTTCGAAAATTCTTTTAATTCCAAATAATGTGAGTCTTAAATATATTTTTATCTTCATTATGTTATTATTTCATTTTTCAACATTTAAGATTTAGTTCTAACCTTTTTCGTTGTGAATTATTTTTGTTCCTTCTAAACGTTAACATTAGTTTTCAATTACAGAAAGAAATAGTTTTCTGATTACAATAAAACATCTGTACTTGTCATTTGAATAAATCTTCTTAACTTCAGATAGACACCTATGAATAATTATAATTAAAAAAAAATTAACAGTTCTGTATATTTTCTTCAGTTTTGTATTTTCAACGGCATTTCAGTTAAAAAAGTGTTGAATTGACAGAAACTTACAAATTTAAAATATTTAAATTAATGGGTAATTATCTCAAATAACATTTTTTCCAACACACATTTCAATTACTCTGCGCTGCAAAAAAAGAAAAAAAAAAAAAAAAATCGAGCCCTGATACCATCCTTGCTGACTCTTATGTAAAATGATCTCCTGAATCCGAATATGACCCCCCCCCCCCATTTTGCACAATCACCCACATTTTCTCGGCGCCACACACCCTCCCGAAATTTTTATCGAAGTGCCATGAATTTAATTATGGCCATGAATTTAATTTAGAGAATAAAAAAGAATTATTTTAACACTTAATATATATATATATATATATATATAAGGTAAAATATCCAGTAGATGACACCTTAACGATCTATTAGTATGTTTATTGACATAGTTTGGTACGAAAACATCTTAGAGGGAACTTCTAATTGGTAATAGTTGCGCAAATTATTCCCCTTCCAGAATGTGACAAGAATTGTAGCAATAAAATTAATGTGTATTTTTATGTTATTTTTTAATAAAATAAAGGTACTATGCTAGTAGTTGACACCTAGTGAAAACAAATATATTTAGTAGTTGACACTTTTTACTTTCAGTAGTTGACATAGGTATGCTTAGATTAAGATGTACACAAAAAAGAAATGTAATGAAAGTAAATACACAAATCACTGGAATAAGTACAGCGAAGAGTACTTCACCACTCTTCCCTGTGCCTAATCCAGCATTTTGTATCAAGACTTCTTTTAATACTAAATTGGTTTGAAGTCTTGAGTTTGTTAACCGACTTTTGTATATATTTTGTATACTAGATGTCTATACTATATCTCAGACACCATCTCGATCTTTGGCTTCCTTTTTTTTTCTTAATATTTAATTTTCTTAGTCAAAGTGTCAACTATTGGTGCAGTGTCAATTACTGGTGGTTTTACCTTATATATATATAACAAATAATAATAATAATTGATTGATTAATAAGATATAATAAATGTAATACATAATTTCAGTACCAAATCCACTCTAAATATTCCTTTTGCTGCAAATGTTTATGTTTTAGAACATTTCAACTCTGTAGCCCCTCAGAAAATATTTAACAGTTAAAATAATCCTCCTCCCCTCTAAAAATCAAATTTGTAGTCATAAAATTACCGAAAAGTGATACAAATAGGGGTGCTTCTCTAAAAGACAGTGAGTGATAGGGCAAAATGGGAATCTTATTCCGATTAAGGGGGTCTTTTTACATAAGAAAAAGAAATGGTGTTAGGGTTGATTTTTAAGCAGAGCAGTGTTATTAGTCTTTTCACGCCTATTCCAGTTTTATCACTATTTAAATATTTTTCTTACAGAGCCAACAAAAGAAAAAGTCTCAAGTTAAAAAGTACAGAGTGAATTATTGTAAGCATTTTACTCAAGTTATTATGGATAATGTAGGTTTCTCTTTAAAAAAAGATTTCAATTGCTGACTATACTCACTGGCAGAATCCATGATATATATACATATATATATATATATATATATATATATATATATATATATATATATATCGTAAAAACTCTCCTCGGCGGATTATACCATAGCCTCCTAAACTAAATGCCTGTCGCGTTGCTTGTAAACTTGACAACAGTTGAAGCGGTAAACAGCGCCACCTTTTACAGATTGCGCGACTTTTTTATTCAACGGTCTCCAGTAAGTTTAAGAAGTGATACATGGTATATATAATCGACTTTTCATCGATTCTATTCGCCATTTATGTATATCAACTCTCACTTTTAAAAAATATTGAGGCTGTTAAATAAAAAAGTCGCGCAGTCTGTATCAGGTGGCGCTGCCTACCGCTTGAACTGGTGCCAAGTGTACGAGCAACGCGACATACATCTAGTTTAGGAGGCTATGATTATACGCTGCCGCGGCTTGTAGACAGCATACCTAGGTACTTTACGAATTACAATAATTATTTTGCATTTGTCATCTGACTATGTCTTCTAAATATAAGACGGTAACCGTAATTAGTTTCGGCTAAAAGAAAGTATCACTTTCTGTACATTTTCATAAATTTTGTATTTTCAACGTCAATGAAATTAAGTACGTACCAAACCTACAGAAATATGTAAATTAAAAACATTTAAATTAACAGATAATCATTTCAATTAATATTTTTAGAACACATGTCTTTATTAGCAGTTTATTTAAACCTATATCAATTTCATCTAAATTTAAATAATTTGTGTTTTTAGCTAATGTTTATTGTACTTAATGAGTTCGCTAACTAAGGAAAATAATCTAATGTTAGAGATGTTGACAAGAGAAGTATCAAATAAATGTTGATACTCTATTAAAGATGTGGAACAAATTTATCCTGATTATGGAATGAGCAAATTATCATTCCTATTTTTAAACAGTTATTTTCTATTTGTAATTTCGAGCATTGAAATAAGCATCAAAGTAAGAATATAATAATAATAATATATATATATATATATATATATATATATGTACAAATATATTTTAAACAGCGGTTTTTGCTTCTTTCTTTTAATGCCATTTTCCTTGCTGTTGTCAAAATAATGGCGTAAGATTTCTTTCTTTAGTTCTCATGCCTGCGAAATAATCGCCCAAATACATTCAAAAAGGATGTACCAAAAATGTTAAAATTTATTGAAATTCAAACTATTTTTTTTTTTTTTTAATATTTTAAATACCTGATTTCAGTGCCAAATTAATAAATGTATAACAACAGATAACTGATTCATTATAAATTAAATGCCATTTATATACTTATATTCATACAGTATTGTTAAATAAATAATCTGGTGTATCACTCACATGACTTTCTCTTACCCTGAAATTTAATACTATAAATACAGGTTGCAGATTAAGAGGTAAGATAACGAGTACTGTTACGTAAACCAGTGATAAACAATTCAAACTAGGCTTCGGAAGAGTTTTATATGATAATTAGTTCTGTGTTAGGGGGGCTACCGCCCCTCTCAAATATGAAATTTAATTCAATTACTGGAAATTAATTCTGTTTAAAAAATATATATATATTATTAAAATTATTATTTAAAATATATATCTTTTATGATAATACAGACGATGTCCATATTAGAAAAGTAGTATAACACTTCAAAAAAAAAAAAAAAAAAATCAATAACTTTATTTTAAATTACAGCAGATCGATGCTTCAACCATTCGTGTTAAAGGTATTGGCGAGCTCTTTTGAAAGATACCAATTATGAAAATTTATTCCCCTCGAGGGGGGACTCCCCCCGCCCCCCAGGAAGGCGAGGCTCCTACACTCTCAAAAAAATTTTTCCCAGTTGACAATCTCTATTACAAAAAATATATATTCCTTTCATTTGGTTTAGTGCAGTCTATAGATGTTAAACTACTTAGCTGCAATTTCCCCCATAGACGTAATGTATTTGAATACTTTTGAGTGTCCCTGTACACAAACCATTTGCTTCATCTCAACGAAAATCTTACTGTAGCATCCCTATATGATACACATTTAGAATACCGAGCTTGGAATTTCTGCTACTATTTGTTCTTGAGATATGCTGATAACAGACAGACACACAGACCATTCGCTAAAAATATGATTTTCGAATTCAGGGGACCTCAGAACATGTAAATATAACAAAAAAATTATGTCCCAAAATTTGACCCTAAAACAATACTTTCTCGACCTTATGGGTAAGGGAAAGTAAAAATTAAGTATTTTTAAGACAGTTTATTTATTTATTTATTTTTTTTTTAAATAAAGGCTATCTAGCTAAATTAGTTAAAAAAAAAAAAAAAAAAAAAAACTATTTTTTTAATAGTAATAATTTGTCTTTTATAGCACAAACTCAAAAAGCAAATAACACAGCTCTACAAAAGAAAAAAAAATCTAATTCTGATATTATTTTTGCTGATTCTTATGTAAAATGACCGCCTGAATTCGAATATGACTCCCATTTTTCCCAGTCACCCACCATTTTCTAGAAATACAACCCCATCCCTCATTTTTGATTTTTCTGTTCGATATTTTTATGAGCATGAATGTGATTTGATGAATGAAAAAGAATTAATTTAGCACCTAAAAACAAAAACAAAAACAAAAAAAAAATATATATATAAAGTTTAAAAATAACATTAATAACAGATTAAAAAAATATAAGGTATGTAATGCATAATTTCAGATGCAGATCCCCCTCCCCCCCCCCCCCCAAAAAAAAAAAAAAAAGTCCTTGTCGCAAATGTCAATGTTTTACAATTTTCCAACTCTGTAACCCCTCAGAAGATATTTAACATTTAAAATACCCCCTCCTCCTAAAAAACAAATTTATAGCCATAAAATCACCGAAAAATGTTAAAAATAGGGGACCGTTCCTAAAAAACGGTGAGTGATAGGGATAAATAGGAGTCACATTCGAATTCAGGTGGTCATTTTACATAAGAATATGCTGAAATGGTGTCAGAAGCAATTTTCATGCTGAGTAGTATAATTTACTAATTACTGGTTAAAAAATGGTTAATGTTCCCCGGGCTTAACCAATCTCTGATAACAGAAGTTTTCTGAAGCATTGAAACACATGTAATGGAAATAATAATAATAATAATAATAATTCGCGAGGGAAAAAAAAATAATTAAAATGGAATTTAATTCCAGATAATTTAAATGAAGATTTCATTTTTTATATTGCCAAATACTGCTGTCTTTTTTTTTTTTTTTTTTTTTTTTTTACATTTATTAACTAGATATGAACTAACGTGTTGTTTCTACAAAGAAGCGTTCATTTAATGTAATTTTCATTATTATTTCCATTCTACATATTGGCAGCCAACACCACATAACACGAATGTGGACAACTCTCTCACAGGAAAGGTCTCCATACGCGCATGCGCAAAAAAAAACAAACAAAAAAAAAAAAAAAAAAAAAAAAAAAAACAGAATACTCTCTTTATGAAGCTATGCATGTTTATAAAAGAAATTTCGGCGGAATCACTATATATCAATCGTAAAATTATATTTGAAAATATCCAATTCTTGGCTATTTATTGCTCGTTGGTGACGCATTGAAAACTGATACGAAATGTTTTTTTTTTTTTTTTTTGATACTTTTTCATTATAGAAATCCCTATTTCATACTCTTCACAGTAAACTACTTTTAAAAAAGTTTACATTCAATAAATACACTCTTATAAATATAATTTTGTCATGTATATTTAAAAGTAAACCTAAGGCTCAAATAATACAACCTTTAGATTAACGTAAAATATTAAAACAAAGCTTACATTTTACTTGTTCTTTAAATATTATGGTAAAACAGCACGCACATTTATATTGCACTATAAATTAAAAAGAACGTGCACAGCAGTTTGGAAATGAAACGATGTTAAACAGAAATCACTTACCAGTGCACTATTTAGTGCTTTCGAAGAATACCGATTTAACAACCAGTAAATTAAATCAAAATATAAATAGGAAAAAAAAATTTTCAAACAAATTTCAGTCTCAAATTTTAGTATAGATTACACGTCAATATTGAAAATTTATACTTTTTTTTTTTTTTTTTCTTTTTTTTAATATAAGTTATTTTTTATTACACTAGTTAGATAAATTTTACCAAATAACGTTTTTAATTTTACGTACCAAATTAATTTAGATAAGTTTAACTTAAATTAGTGTATTATATGCAGTTACTGAATTATGTATCTTTTGTTAATTTATTCAAACTTTAAACTAAATATTAATAGAAAATTTATAGTGTTAAAATTGTTAAGAGCTAAATGTACTTAAATCATATTCATAGATTAGTAGGGGGAGTAAGGCAGATCTTTGTATTAGTAAAAATGCATAAAAATAAATTTATTTGTATGAACATACGATTTTATATTGAAAGATTCTTCATTATAAGATAGAATACTACTTCTACCTCCCCCCCCACCCCTTTCCAAGAAAATATTTTTATTTATTACCTTTTTCTATACGATTAGTTCCATTTTCTATTTGTATTTTCCAATCATATAATGAGCGTAAATTTTTACATATTCATACTTCGTTTAGACGCTTTTTAAACTGCGCCCTGAATTTACAGAATTCACATTACGTCAGTAATTTACAATCTTTTCTTATAGCCCCACGATATACATATAAATATACACTAGCTGACCGGAGACCCATGAAAATGTTTACCCAAAAATATGCTCTCGGGCGCCTGCGGCGCCAATCGGAATTTGTTGTCTGTAAAAGTCGCAGAATATTAAAATATTAAAAATTCAAATATTTTTAAATAAAATCTAAACATAGCTCTAGTTCAACGTAAAATACACTCAAATCAATGAAAAACAAATAAACCAATCAAATCTCTCGTAATTCCTCATAACGTAGCTCAAGTTCAAAGTAAAATATACTCAAATCAATGAAAATCAAATAAACCATTCAAATCTCTTGTATTTCTTCATAACGTAGCTGTAGTTCAATGTAAAATACATTCAAATCAATGAAAATCAAATAAACGAATCAAATCTCCTCTAAGATTTTCCATTCTGCGTCATTATAGAAATTGGAAGTTTTATTTTCATATTTTTATTAATTTAAAGAAAACTAATCAAAAATTAGAAAATTTGACTTCGATTTGCACAATGGCCTTACGGAGGGCACTTTTGTGTTAAATCCGAGTGTGTCCGAGCTACCGTTTTCGAGAACAGTGAAATATACATACATATATATATATATATATACAAATATTGCTCACTTAATAGTATAATATATATATATACATTATCTTAATGTTTCACATCTTTAAGGAGAAATTCGATAGTATACTCACTTCCATTTTGCGATATTTCGTTAGACAAAAGATATACCTACAAATTTTTCATAACTGACACTTCATATTTTTTTAATATTTCAGGAATGTGATTTTTTATTTAATTTCTTTTTCTGTAGCGTTTATGAGCGCCATATTTTCCCCCCATGTATTCTTTATAAATCATCCAGACAACGTTGTACGTGTTAATTTCCAAAGACATTGTCTTCAATAAAAAATTAAAAGAAATTTAATTTTTCAAATTGTAAAAATCATTTTAAACATTAAGTAAAAACAACTATTTATAGCTTGCAAAAGTTTTCAATTACAAATTTAAAAACTAAAAATATGTGTAATTTAAACGTTTATTTAACTGCAGTTTTAATATTTGCAACTTGCGAGATTAAAAACCATTCAAAGCTCAACAAAATGCTTTTAATATAAGACCACATGCATATACTATACAAACTTGTATAAGTAGCAGATAACTAATTCATCATTCAATTTAAAACTCTATTTACTATGACGCTATTCGGGTAGGTAGGTAGGTTTGTTGGGGTTTACGTCGCACTAGTCCTGCTCAATGGGCAATTCGCGACGATCTGAGACTCTCCCCTAATGGTTGTCCGGAATCATCGCAATTTTGATCCTCTACGGAAAGGATGACTTTCCCGCTTCAGTGACCCCTAAAGGTATAATTTGGTAACAATGGAAAATAGTGTGGCCACGACAGATTTTACGTGCACCAGCCAGCATGAGATGTCGCTATTCAGAAAGATTTGTTATGCAAGAAATTCTTAAACGCATTAATACTACTTGCATTTGGCGGAGAAGGATGTACTCGCCAAATCGCGTGCACTTTCTGCGTTTTTGCGACAAATATAAGAAAGTATATTATTATTATTATTATTATTATTATTATTATTATTATTATTATTATTTATAAATATTTTAGTGGGATTTCACCGAGGAAGTTGACTGATCTTGTATTACCTATGTAAGTAGTATCTCTGTAATTTCTTTCACAATATTCTGAAAATGCGGTTTAAGGAGACCTTCCTTGTCAGTTACAGTAAGAATGTTATAACTGGGTTAGCTACAGTTTCTAAACGACGTGAATTAAAGTCATAGATCACTAGAATATCACCATAAAAATTAAAATGTAAACCCCATTTCATTAAATATCATCTACTTCATGCGTATATTGACACATCGTTAAGTTTCCAATCTACAAATTTCCCAGTAAAGTTAGAAAATAAAATAAACTTAAATATATATATATATATATATATATATATATATATATATATATATATATATATATATATATATATATATATATATATAATATATTTAAATAAAGATAAATGATGACATGAAAGTGAAACGTGACAAACAACAAGAAAACTTATCAAACAATCTCAATAAACAAGAAAATGAGTTAAAGTTAAACACTATTTAAGCCAGAAAATTAAATTATGCTGTGCCAATCTCTTCAGCAGGTGGGAACACAGCTGTTAAAAACTGTGTAGTACTAGCAGGTTTAAAAAGATATGTAGGCTAGCATACTCCAAATGTAATTCAAACTGAAAAGTTGTAAAGCAGTATTTCTATTTCTTGAAAATTAAATATTGAGTTTTGAAAACCAAAAATATTTCTATTTATTAAAATTAAATATTGAAAATCATAAGTTACAGCCAACAAAAACCGAAAAAGCTGTAAAGAATAAAGCTTATATACATAGATTTTTATATGAAAATGCTAGCCGCACATACCCCCACCCGAACCTGCCAAAAAAAGATGAAAAACTCACAACCTGCAAGAAACAACAACTGCAAAATCCATCCTAGCTCAAAAACCTTTTTAAACATTGAATGTTTCGCTCCATATTCATAGATGTTCACAAAATTTTCCAGGTCTCGCGAAACAAAATAACTCCAAACATCAGCAAATGGTCTTCCAAAAAGGTGGTCTCTTGTTGATTCTTGTCATTTATATTGAATTTAATAGGTAAAAAACATGTTTGTAATTAAAAAATAAATAAATAAACAAAAAATAAAAACGAAAAATACTGATAGTATGCATAATGACACTGCTGAAAACTTTACTTTAATAAATATTTTAGTCTTTTCCGAATTTAAATAAATTTCAATTGATTCCATATTAAAATTTTTGGTTGCACTCAAACAATTTTCATTATAATTAGTTTCATTCAATGAAATAAAACCATTCTTCACAATTTCTTTAATAGGAATAAATTTAGTATTTTCATATTAATTAGAAAACTCAAAGCACGCTCTTTTTCGATTAGAATTGTCGTAATATCTAATTACGGAAGATTATTAAAAATATATCCGGCTATTATGAGCCTATTAACGATTTCACATGGAGTATAAATTTATCAAAATAAATTGGTTTGCATGATATCGCAATAATTATCTGAAGTAGAAGAAGAAAATGTATTTAAAATTTTTCATAAAATTATAATTGAAAATAATTGAAAACTATACTTCTCTTAAATATCTTCAAATACAAATTTATGTGATTATTATATGGTTTTAATTAGCTTCATTGGACGCAAATTAGCAAATTTTCAATTATATATCGTAATTCTGTAATAGCTTTCATCTTATGATGTGTTTTCTCATGCGGAATAATTATTTGGAATATATATGAGTTTAGATATATATTTCAACTGTTATTAGAAAAGAGATGAAACCAGATGTGAAAAGTAATTTTTAAATAATTAAATCTTATTTGAGTTGAAATTGAAAAGATAAAATAACCAAAATGATTAAATATACTCAAAATGTATATGGTAATATATTCAGTATCTAAAGTAATGCTATTTAAATCTACGTAAAACCTGTTTGATCTCATTATGGATATATATCGTGAATTTTTTACAGGAAATCACACAATTCTGCATGCAATATTCGATATTTAAAATGCAGTATCTGTTGCATTTATGAGTGTGTAATAAAAAGTTTTTTCGAGGCCGAAAAATAATATTTAAACGCATATGCTGAAAATCTTATAAAGTTAAACTATAGCCTTTTAAACTAGATACCTTCCGCGTGGCTGTAAACTTATCAACAGTTCAAGCGGTAGACAGCGTCACCTGGTATAAATTGCGCACTTTTTTATTCAACTGTCATCAATAAATTTAAGGAGTGATATATGATCTATATAATTGACGTTTCTACGCTTCTGTTAGCCTTTTGTATATATCAAATCCCACTTTCAAAAATTTCTGGTGGCTGTTGAATAAAAAATTCGCGCAATCTGTACCAGGTAGCGCTGTCTACCGCCAAGTTTCAGAGCCACGCGGAAGACATCTATGAAGGTGTTTACATATAGATGGTTAAATTTTAATTGAATTTTTAAATAAAACAAAAAATTGAATGATAAATTAATGCATTATCGCAATAAAAAAATAATTAAATTTCAAATGAGATATTGTATTCACATAATGTGTTCTCAGGCATTTGAAGAAAGAATTGTTTTTGAACGTCATCGAAAATTACACAATATTAATGATACATACGACCTACATTATATATTAGCGTAAAACGATAACAGACATCATTCAGAGATCTAAATTTTATATGTTTTATAACTAAATCGTAAATAAAATGTTCATATTTTTTTAATAGAAATGTACTTCATTTTATAGGATAAAAAGAAATTAAATAAAAAAATAATATCTCACGGAAATTCTGACATTAAGCATAATTATAAAAAAGAGTGTTCTCAAATATTCCTCAACAAGAAAACTCATTGTCAGAATTAATGTGTTTCAACACCGGATGTAATAATTTATTTGAAATTACGCAATATTAATGATTTCAGTTTCATAACGGCTATTCTGTAGTCAGCCTGACGCTTGGCATAAAACTGGCGAACTACAGGGTTAATACATTTAAAGAAACCGTCGTTAATAATTCAAAAATTAACATTGGTTTATTCTTAGAAACAAAGAATTGAAATTGGCATGCATTTTGGCGAAAAACAATGATAACAGAAGCAGATGGCTTCCCTTCTTCGCTGATCTCTCCTTGTCATGAAAATGTGGAACCCAGTTTTGCTCTTTTTCCCGTGTAGTAAAAACGTTATAATTTGCTCTCCGCCCACTTTCTCTCTCTCTCTTTCTAGCTCCGTGAAAGAACTGTGAAACTTTTCAAGTTTTTATATTTTTAAAATTGAACCTGCAAGATAATTTTAATATGTGACTTTGCTACGATTAAAAAAAAAAAAAAAAAAAAAAAAAAAGGTTATTTTTCCAGACTTTTATTTGATTTATTGCGGCACAACTATTCTACGGTCAAGAATATGGTGTAAATAATAACTATAATTGACTATATTACGGACATCAACACCATAGCATCTAGTTTAGGACGCTATGTTTAAACTGTATAATAATACCTAAGAGCTATGTTTCAAATCCCTTCTTCTGACTAGATAACATTGCCTTGAAATTTAAAGACTAAACATAAATAGTCATAACTACAGTAAAGTCTCGTACAACGCGGGTACAAGTTTGCCTCATGAATAATACAATTTTATTTTTTAACACCACTAATTTTGCATCAAAGCAACTGCTTTATATGAAAACCAAATCGAGTGTATGAACCAATAGATTAGTACTCTAAAAATTTAGTGGTGTTAACAAATAAAGCTTTTCTTTTTTTTTTTTTTTTTTTTTTTTTTTTTTTTGTTGTACACTCTGCCACCGCGTTGAACGATACTTTACTGTTTTCCAAAGCTCAAGTCTCTCAAAGACTCTTTCTACTCAAATTTCATCTTCCATTGATAAAATATTTTCGAACGCTTATCTTTAAGAATCTTTTTTTTTTTTTTTTTTTTTTATGGCTACAGTTCCTTTCAACTACACTGTTAAAATTTCTGTTAAAAAACAGAAAACTGTTCTGTAACATTCTTACAGAAAATTTCTGTTTTCTAAAACTACAAAAATTTAGCGTAAAATTACATCTTAATGTGTCAGCAGCTCGTTTTAAACTTATAAAACCTGCAGCCAATGTTGCAGATATTATCTGGTGGATACTTATTTTTTCTGTTTTATACACGAAAAACTTGGCATCAAAGTAGAATTGGTAAGTGCTAATTAGCATTTCGAATCTTGATTCCTTGTCTTTGAGGTAAAATCTTTGTTTTCCGCGCGGCAGACCCTGGTTTAGTCCTTCTAGAGGCATGGGGCATTATTATTTAATGGGAGTTTTATTTATTTATTTATTTTTTTTCAATGTGCACTACTGAATAAAAAAATCTATTTGAACAAATATTTTGTCTTGCGTTCAGCTACGAAATATTTCTTTCTTTCTTTTTTTTTTTTTTTTTTTCCGTAGCATACAGATATTCTCTGGCAACTTTTAGTGCTAGCATTTTTTATTTATTTATTTATTTATTTATTTTTTGTAATATAACAGGATTTTTTTTCTTAGTGTAACTGGTTGACTCAGTGCTTATGCTTAGAGACTAAATTTTTAAAGAGTAGAGCGCCGATTATCCGAACTCCAATTAACCGAACTTCCAATTATCCAAACTGCTTATTTCTCTATATATTTTTCTTTATCCGAACCTCCAATTATCCGAACAGCCTATTTCTCCCTCCAAAATAATTTTCTAACCAAGCTACCAATTATCCAAACATCCTATTTTTCTCAATCCCCCCCTCTTCAGATTTAGCTAAATTGAATCCCAGATAAGTGTTTCATTGGGGACAAAGGAGTAAATGGCTTCGTGAAAGGGGTACATATATAATCAAGATCTAAGCAAAAAATTCCTGTTCATATCACCTCCCCTTCAAATTTTACCCTTCTTTTGTCACCTTTTCAGTGACACTTTGATAATGCATAGCCAGATGCCATACAATCGTACGATGTGGGAATTATAGTGATGGATGGGATTGAGCCATTGAGAGCTGTCAACAGTCCAAGGAAACGTCTTATTAGTCGTTTAGGGAGGACAAGTTTTTCAACGGGCATTGAAAATAAAGATTGTGAATGTCACTGGACACAATGATGAATGAAGAAAGTAAAAGGAATGTTGCCGTTGGTAAAAAGGGAGTTTTCGAACACCCCTAAAAATGTCGAATGACCGGTTGCCCTAGCAATGGCAATATGAAAAGGCCTGTCTCAGAGTCATTGTAATCTCGACCAGATCTTAACTGCACTCGTGATCTTATACAGTTTGGTTCATTTCATTTAGAAGGTGGAAATAAGATGTCTGGCAAGCGAAAAAGAATTGTTCTATCATTGGGAGAAAAAGTACAGATATTGGAAAGGCGTAAAAATGGTGAAGCAGGTACAAAATTAGCAGTGGAGTATGGTGTAGGAAAGTCTACGATATCAGAAATTAAAAAGAATCAAGATACAATTAGAAATTTTATAACGGCACTTGAAAGTGAGGAAGGAAGCTTAAAACGAAAATCTATTAAAAGATCTGATGATGATAAAGTTGATAAAGCTCTGTACATGTGGTTTCTTCAAAAACGCTCATCTGGTCATCCAATATCTGGACCCCTATTATGTGAGAAAGCACTAGATTTCAACAGAAAGCTGAATGGGGAAATACATTTCAAGCAAGTTCTGGGTGGCCTCGTTACGCCATGGTATTCGAGAAATCAGATTACATGGCGAAAAATTGTCTGCTTCTGCGGAGGCCGCTACAAAATTCATAAAAGAATTTACGGTATTCATTGAAGCCGAAAAATACGAAGAAGAATTCATATATAATGCAGATGAGACTGGCCTTTTTTGGAGATCTCTACCACAAAAATCATTAGCTTCTGGATTCGATAAAAACGCTTCTGGTAATAAATTAAATAAAGAAAGAATAACGATTCTCACGTGTGCAAATGCAACAGGAAATCATCGAATGCCACTGTTCGTGATAGGAAAGTCAAAGAAGCCTCCAAGCTTCAAAAATTGGGAAACTTTACTAGTTATTTACACTTCTCAGAAAAAAGGCTTGGATGAATATGGACATTTTTACTGATTGGTAAGATAACACTTTCATTCCTAAAGTTAAAGTGAATGAAGAAAATTTAAAGAAAACAGGTAGAGTGCTATTAATTCTGGATAATGCCCCTTCACATCCGTGTGAAGACACCCTTGAACGTGAAAATGGAATATTCCGGGTACAGTTCTTGCCACCTAATGTTACATCTCTAATCCAACCCATGGATCAAAGTGTGATAGAGACATTCAAACGACTTTACAGAAAGCAAATGTTAAGAAAGCTCCTTTTAAAAGACGAAACGGAAGAGTCTGATTCCCAACATACGAAAATTAATTTGAAAGATTCTTGCATTATAGCTGCTGATTCTTGGAATCTAGTAAAGTCATCAACATTAAAAAAGGTTTGGAATACAATTTTAAATAAAGAAAAAAAAAGATAGTGTATTAGAAGAATCTAGTAAAGAAAATGAGGAATGTAAAACAATAAAGGAGATGGGAAGAATCCTAAGTTATGAAGAAAATGAAATTAATGAATGGTTAAATAGTGATGTACATGACCCTGGATATGAGATTTTAAATGATGATGAGATTGTGGATGAGGTTAAAGATGAAAAAATAAATGAAGAAAATGGAAACGAATGCTTTGAAAATGACCCAGGTCCATCGCATAACGAAGCATTTGAATGTTTAGAAAAATCTATGAAATGGCTAGAACGGCAGAAGGACGCAGATCCTATTCAATTAACATATTTAAGAAGAATTCGAGTTATGGCAGCTTTGAAAAGAATGTCTTCTTTGAAGCAAGCCAAAATCAAAATCTTTTTTGATTAAATTATAATCTGTAAAGTAAAAAAATAAAAATAAAAAAAGACCAAAATAATAATAATAATAATAATAAATAAATAAAAAATAACAAACAATCTTTAAACACGCCAGCACAAATTGGTGCTGCCAGTCCTAAGCCTGGATAAAGTGTGAAGGTTTTTCTATTGTCACAAATATGCCTTAAATTGTCTGTCCAATTATCCGAACTTTTGCATATCCGAACTAGGGTCTGTCCTGAAGTGTTCGGATAATCGGCGCTTTACTGTATGTTCTGTTTCTTGCGTAAATTGGTGGCGGGTAAATCATTTCATTTTTCAAATTTTTCATTTGCAGCTGTTATTTGCAGGGTGTTTCATCCAGTGCGAGAGATGGCAATTTCCTTTATTGTGGTCTGCTGTAAACTGTATATTGTGTCGGAAAGGCTACATTAGAATATGTTTTGCAGCTTTTCCTTCCGTCATTTGCTCTTTTTTCTCTGTATTTTTCAGTGGCGGCTGGTGAATGACGTATTGGGTGGGCTGCAGGCTAGTGACTAAAAACAGTTCATTAACATGTATAGCTTTTTCTGATAATTGGCTATTGAAGTGTGAACATATTTACGTTGATTCTCGAAATAAACGAATCAGCCAATAAGACGAATAGAGATTCCATTGTATGTACATATTTTAGACGTTTCGATGCAGCACCTCCAAAACGTCATTCACGAGCCGCCACTGGTATTTTTCAGCATCATATTTCTGGAATTACATAGCATCATATCATCTGAAATTACATCAGCATAATATTAGTCAACAATTTTGTAGATAAGATGATCTTTTATACTCATTTCATGGCTTCCTTTTGTATAACATCTTTTTACCCGCCCATCAATCTCGTGTTGAACAGTGGTTCGACAAAAATAGATCTGAAGATTTAAGCTGTGTAACTGGTTGCGTCCTTGATCCCCGACGTACGAGGTAGTTAAGCGAATATTTTAAACGTACTAACGGACAGCTGCTCTATTCATTATTTTCATTGACTAATTAACTTACAATAATTTATTTCTAAAGATGCAGTAAAATAATACGCATATTTTCTATAGACGTTATCGAACGAAAGTGACGTTGCTAAATTTCAATTTAAGGAAAGGTTGTATTACATTTTCTATGTTATATATGTGTACGAATTTTTTATTAATTTAATTTGTTTACTTTTTTTTTTAAGATTGAGTTGAAAACATTGTTTACATAGAAATTTTGAACATTTATTAACACTTATTTATAAATCATTTTTTTTTTTTTTTTTTTTTTTTTTTTTTTTTTTTTTATAAAACATTTATATTTTAAAAATAAATAACGGTGTTGAGGTAGTTGTTCATAAGTTTTCATATTCAATCAGCTTTTGTTTGTAATGCTGTTAATGACTATATCTATATTAATAAAATCAGAGTTTTGTCTGTAAATTTGTCGGAATCGAAAAATTTTGCGATATCTTCACGTTTTACACCCCATGAAAGCCGAAAATGACTTCAGAAAATTTTGCCTGTGTGTGTGTGTGTGTGTGTGTGTGTGTCTGTGTGTATGTCATCGTGTCCGAATGTCGCTTTTTTTGTCCGGGCATCACTCGGGAACGGCTGGACGGAATTCAACGACGCTTGGCAGTAATTTAGGTCTTCACCCAACTTAAAATTATATCTATCAACTTTTCGGAAATTCCCCCCCGTCCCCCCCCCTAGGGGGTAAAAGACTAAAACACGTTTGTCCGGGCATCACTTGAGAACGGCTGGACGGAATTCAACGACGCTTGGCAGGAATTTAGGTCTTCACCCAACTTAAAATTATATCTATCAACTTTTCGGAATTTCCCCCCCGTTCCCCCCTGGGGGGTAAAAGACTGAAACACGTTTGTCCGGGCATCACTCGAGAATGGCTGGACGGAATTCAACGGCGCTTGGCAGAAACTTAGGTCTTCACCCAACTTGAAATTATATATATAGAAATTTTCAAAATTATAATTAGTGTTTAAATTGTGGGTAAAAAACGCCTGCGCATGCGCCATAAATATCTTTTCACTAAAATGCTTTGAATGAAAAAGTGAAATATAAAAATAAATTTTTAAGTTAAAGACTTTTGTATTCGCGTGATTTTGAAATGAAGTGTTGCCATCTAAGTTTCATACTTTAGTTAATTTTAAAAAATCTAATTGTCGTATCGAGAAACTGTTTACACCCCAGGATTCAGAAAAATCACCTCTTTCATTTGGTACTGAATTTGTAATGATAGGTCCTATATTTCTAATTTATTTTTCCCTTTATCCGTTTTTCCGTTGCCACTTAAATTTTATACTTTAGTTATTTTTTAAAAATCTAATTGTCGCATCGAAAAACTGTTTGAACCCCTGGATTCAGCAAAATCGCCTCTTTCATTCGGTATCAAATTTATAAATATAGGTCTGATATTTCTAATTCATTTTACCCTTTTTCCGTTTTCAACCCAGATTCGATATGGAACAGCTTTAGTATTGGATCCCTTTGGCAAAATTTGAAATTCAGCACCGAAGTAGCTCGGACGTTTCTCGCCAAGATCTTTATTGAACAATTGAGATAGCCAATTCAGTTCATCGCAAAAATGGCTTAAAATATTTAAAGTCACCAAAGGGTTCCGATACTTAAGCTGTGCTTTTCGTATTTATTAGTGCTAGAGGCCTATTTTAGTCGGTTTATTGAATGGGGATTTATTGAATGAAGTCCCCCCAAGGCACAACTTTGACATGAGTCCCCCCCCCAGGCCCAACTTTGACATGACTTCCCCCCAAGGTACACCTATTTCAGTCGGTACAGCGTTGTCGAATTTTTATAATACACTCTTAATAGTGCTAATGGGTCGGTTTATTGAATGTGGATTTATTGAATGAAGTCCCCCCAAGGCCTAACTTTGACTTGACTCCCCCCCAAGGTACCCCTATTGAAGTCGGTACAGCGTTGTCGAATTTTTATAATACACTCTTAATAGTGCTAAGGGCCTATTTCAGTCGGTTTATTGAATGTGGATTTATTGAATGAAGGCACAACTTTGACATGAGTCCCCCCCAAGGTACCCCTATTTCAGTCGGTACAGCGTTGTCGAATTTTTATAATACACTCTTAATAGTGCTAAGGACCTATTTCAGTCGGTTTATTGAATGGGGATTTATTGAATGAAGTCCCCCCCAGGCCCAACTTTGACATGAGTCCCCCCAAGGCCCAACTTTGACATGAGTCTCCCCCAAGGTACAACTTTGACATGAGTCCCCCCCCCCAAGGCACAACTTTGACATGAGTCCCCCCAAGGCCCAACTTTGACATGAGTCCCCCCCCAGGCCCAACTTTGACATTAGTCCCCCCAAGGCCCAACTTTGACATGAGTCCCCCCCAAGGTACAACTTTGACATGAGTCCCCCCAAGGCACACCTCCCCCTCATTGGGAAAAAGAGAAAAAACGTTGTTTTGCGGCTATAAGAGAGTTTGGACTTCCAACGTTATTTTTTACAATATCTGCAGCTGAAACACATTGGTTTGGTTTAATGAAAACTTTATCATGGAATTTAGATCGTCACGAATTAACTAAAGAAGAATTTGTCGATATTAACAAGTTTAGCAGTAGGCTTCTGGCACTAAATTAAAATCTGTCAATGTCATATTTTCATGTTTTAAATAATGAAATAATGTCGTGTCTGTATAATTTATTATTTATAATATTGCCTATTAAAGACTTCTGTGGTCACGAAATTTGGTGCGTAAATTGTTTGTATGCATCCGGCACTTATTGTAACTGCATTTCACGAAATTCGAAATCCCACCCCCTTCTCGGAGTCGGATGGCAATAAACATGTGTAAAAATATGTTTTTCCGTTTGAATTCGCTTTGAATTATCTTAGAATGGCGAATTTTGGTGTGTGGATATTGATTAAGTGTACGCATTATGTACATTAGTGGGATTTTGCAAAACTTCGAACTCACCCGCTGAGGGTGGGGAAGTAAGAAGTGGGTAAGTTGTGCCGAAGACAGTGGGGACCCAGACTCCTAACATTGGGAGCGAGAAAACCTCTACCAATCACAGCGAGAACTTAGGTTATTAATAAAGATATGGCATTTTGACAAATCATTTAAGTTTAACGTCCAGCGAAGCGGGCAAAGCCTGCTAGTACTCTGAATAAAATTATTTCTTAGCATTTTAAAAACTACTTTTTTTTCATTCTTGTAAGTCTGTGTTTCCTAGCTCTGAATTTCGTTTTAAATAACTGCATTGCTAAAAAAAAGAAACACACACACACACACACACACACACACACACACACACACACACACACATATATATATATATATATATATATGTTACTACACTGTAAAAAAAAAAAAAAAAAAAAAAAAAAAAAACTATTACCATCTGCAAGAAACTCTCTGTGATTGGAGGAAATAACTATTTTCTCCAATCATAGAGAGTTTCTTGCAGCTGGTAATAGTTATTTTTTTACAGTGTAAGATATGCTATGGAATGTCATATGGAGTACCGTAACTGTTACATCTTTTTAAATATTACACGAAAAAAAAATCTTGTTCTTTATGAAATAATATTTAAAAAAATAATAATAATGTAAGTTTCATTCATATTAAAATTTATGAAACTGATAAAAACTAATATTTCAGGTAATTTACTATTTACAACATCGGGAAGTCTTCAGATAAAGTTATTTGTATTGAATACATTTATTTCTCAGGTGTACCAAGTTTTTGTGGTACATTTTTTCAATCAATTTGTTATTGATTTATAACAGTGTATTTTACAGGAAAACACACCAATCAATGACATATGGCTTAAGGGAGGTAAAAAGACGAAGTTCTAACTATGATATAATATGCACTGATTCAATTAAATATTATGTATATTTGTTTATTTATTTTTATTTTTTAATATACTTTTTTACAAATGTGTACTCTAGCAATTATATTTCTTTACTAAATATAGTTAGAATGTAAAAGGGCAAAAGTACCTTCGAAAAGAGAATATTTATCTACTTTTATACATTTGGTTACTTGAAAATATTTTGACTCGGTTTGTACATAAGCATACTTGCCAACCATCTCATTAATAACCGTGCAATTGTTAACGCCCCCTGAAAAAACGCCCCTTTTCTCACACCACTATACTTTTAGAGTTATTCTCTCCAAATGTTGTTACGAATAAATACGACTAAAATTCCTATAAAAAATTATTGGTGTGAAAAAAAAGGCGGATACTAAAAATTGTACGGTTCATAATGAGATGGTTGGCAAGTATGCATAAGGATATATAGCATGTGGGGAAAAAACTCTCGCAATAAAAAATAAAAAAGAAGAAGTAATACATGTCTTTTGTTAGATTATGCATTTACATACTTATGAATTGCAAATTCGTGTTTCCAATAAAAGCTAGTAACTTATTTTAATAAATAATATTCGTATTGAATGCTTAAAAGTAAACGTAATTTAATTTTCCCTATTTTTATATTAACGCCATAGATGTAACAAATGTGTACAGTTAATTTAACTACTTTAGATTCTCAATTAATCTTGAAAATAATATCAAATATTTTTCATATATGCTTTCTTAATATGTTCAAAAATGAATAAACTCTTAACTTTCTTTCAAAATTCCGGACAGTTTAATAAAGATTCTAACTTAAAAATGTCAGATATCAAAAGGAAGAAAACAATTTATGTGACACAGATGAATATTAAAAATTGGAATGAAATTTTCAATAACTGTCTATTTTAATTTTGTTTCACTATTTATAAAGATAAAATTATAAACAATATCTCAATTTCCTTCATTCAAAACATGAAAATTATAAGAAAAAGCAAATTCATTGTCATAAAAATAGAAAATAATTTTTCAAATATCTAAACAGGAAATATTAATACAGCGTTCTACTATATAACTCATTCTGACAAGATGAACGTAACTTCACAAGTTTTAGAGAATGTTTTAGGGAAGAATAAAAATACAAATTAGTAAATATTTAAAAAAAATTACCAAAATAGATTTTTTTTTTTTAAATAAAAGTTATATTCATGAACTGTATTAAAACCCGTTTTACTAAAATAATTATTAAAACGCTTCATAATTTTCCATTTGAGAAACCAATAATCATTATTACTTTAATGGATGATATATTTTTCTTTTGTTTTTTTAACATTAAAAATTTAGCAGGATGACAATAATATACAGGTTTATTACAAAATAATCATCGGGTTTCCGAAGCTTTTATTTCGGAACATAATTGGGTTCAACAATGCGTTATACACGAAAATAACCCGAAAGCATCCAAGATTGACGTCCATGCTATAGATGTTGTATGCAGTTTGTTGATTTCTTGGGACTACGGATGGAACTCTCTATAACTCTGTTCACTGTTTCTTCAGTAACGCTTGATCAGCCGGAACTTTTGCCTTTACATAAACAAGCGGTTTCTTTGAACTGTCGATACCAGCTCAGAATGCTTTGTTAGGTTGGTAGTTTGCATTTGTATGGCCGCCGGAATCCTCTCTGAACGGTTATGAGCGATTCACACTTTGAAAATTCTAGTACACAAAACGCTTTCTGATGTCCAGTGGCCATTTTGAATATGTCGTTCGCGCAGCAACCATAGAAACCACACCCACAATGCACATATGCAGAGTGAAACTGTAGTTAACACCCTCACGTTTGCGTTGTCATGGAAACATATACGTTTCCAAGTTCGGACGCAGTAATGTATCAAAACCCGATGATTCATTTGTAATAACCCTGTATATATTTATTTAAATGCGTGAGAAAAATCATGTGTTTAAATTTTAAATCCGGAATGAATCCTCTCGACATTCCGAAATTTAATTAATTTTTGGTTATATAAATAAATGAAAATAAAAAAAGTCGTGAAATAAACAAAAGAGAAAAGTATAACAGGGTGATGGAATATTTTTCTCCTATTTAATTTAACGCTGTTGCATAAAAAAAAAATGTTAGACCATAGATCATAATGATAAAGAAATTTCCGTTGCGTCCTTGTAAAAATTTATAAGTGCTATAATCACCAAAATCTATTCAGTTCGTGCAACAATGATTTTAAATATGTACTATTTATATACAAAATTTTTAGCTTAATCGGATGAGGCATTTAGATGATATCACATTCTTTATCATCATGGCCTATGGGCCCAAATTATTTACAGTTTTTCTTTGTGTCCCTCTAAAAAAATCATAAGTGCTAGATCTCCCAAAATCCACACATTTCGTGTAATTGTGATGTATAATACAGTCGGCAGCAAAAGTATCCGAGCACTTGCCAATAATTTTGATATAAAAAAAGTACACTGAAAACTGTTTTGTTAACTAAATCCTTGTCGGACCATGTTCTTAGACTGACTAAGAACATGACTCGACAAGGATTTATTTAACAAAGCAGTATTAAGTGTACTTTTTTTAGACTGGGATTAATGCTAGTGTTCGGACACTTTTGCTGCCGAATGTATAAATACACATTTTCAGTTTATTCGAATAAGACGTTTAGGCGTCATCGCACTTTACATAATTGTAGCCCATAGGCTATAATGACAAAGAGTTTTTTTATGTGCCCCTGTAAAATAAATTATCATTGCTAAATTCACCAAAATCTACACGATTTATACGAAGCTGACCTATAACAGGTACATATATTTTCAGCTCAATTCAATAAGTTATTTAAGTTTTATCGCACTTAAAATATTTTAGGTTCATAGACCATTATGAAAAGCAACTTTTCTTTGTGTACCGGTAAGAAAAGAAAAAAAAAAACTATAAATACCTGATTTACCACAATCAGAAGTGACGTACATAATAATTTTCTGCTCAATCGCTCAAACCATTTAGAAAATATCATATTCAATCACATACATATGTACATACACCCATACATAGATACATTACCGTAAATTAGCAAAATATAATTCAGGGTAACTCATAACGTATATAAACACCAAAATCTCAAAGTAGAATTTTTTTTTTTTTTTCCTGATTACAATAGTTTCCATACATATGTTTGTTCGGAAAGTAAAAAGGGAAATTCCTTCATGCTTTCATAATATACATATATATATTCAATTTAAAGGTTGTTTGATTAATTAATACCAAATGTTCAAATTTAATTGAATCTTAATTGAAATAATGCAACACTCTGCTCAAACATAGTGCTTTACATACAAATATGATATAAATACTCAATTCTTCAAGATAAATACCAAGTTTAAGTTAATAAAAACTGTCTCTTTCAATAGATTAAATGTTTTTAACAATTAATGTGATAGATTATTCCCGATTCTGTTCTAGAATTTAACACTGTTCCAGAAATCTTAGTAAAACACATGAAAAATTTTAAAATATGAGCCTAATCATAAATATTTCGACACCGTTCAGAAAAAAAAGTTGGCAGGGAGAAAATGTATCTCATTCAAAAGAAAAAAAAAAAGAATTTTTAAATTCATGTTAAATAATTAGGGTTTATTTGGCAATACGAATATGTAATAAGTTCTGTTAAATGTGACTAACCTTTTATTTTTATTTTTATTATAATAACTTTAATTTGAAAAAAAAAAGTAAATTAAATAATTAAAATAAGTAAAATATTAAAACATCTACAGTCGAATATGTTTTTTTAAGCTTTATCAATTTGTGAATTTCAGTCTGAAACATTTGATGCCTAAATTTTCTTTTGTAAACATACCAGAAATTTTTACCTACTTCGCTAGTCACTATATTTAAAATAACTCCAAAATTTCTTTCCAATTATTAATATTAAAATCTCAGAAAGAAGAAAGAAAGAAATATATTTAACAATTTGTACTTTTTTTTAATTTGAACATTAGATCCAAATCGATTTTAAATAAAACTACCGTTACTAGTTTATTCAATTTTATAAACGTAAAAATTATCTTATAAAAGTGTATTTTTTTTATGTTCATTTCAGTGTTTAAGTAAAAGAATAGCGACACATTTATTATATAAAAAAAAATAATAATAACATGTTACCAATAAAAAAAATTGAAATGTTACTACTAAAAAAAATTAAAATGTTACCACTAAATATAATTTATAATATTAAAAGTTTTATTAGCAGTTATATATTGTTCCGGATATATTTAGCAATTTGAACAACTCTTTACAGCTTTTTTTTTTTTTTTTTTTTTTCGCTGAACATTATATCAAAAATCGATTAATCGATTTTAAATATAACTAACATTACTACTTTATTAATTTTTAAGAACGTAAAAATTATCTTCTAAAAAATTATTATTTTTATCTTCATTTTCAGTGTTTAAGTAAAAGAAAAGCGATATGTTTATCATAAAAATAAATTAATTAATTAATAAGAAGAAGTACAAGATGAAATCTGCTGCAGACACAATATGACTTCCTTATACACCCAATAAAATGCAAATATTGCTATGAAAACAATTTTGTGTTAGATAGCTGTTTCATACACATAGATTGTCGATCTGTTGAAAACAATTGATCTGCACCAATCACTGAGAAAAGATTTAATAATTCTGCCAGTCCGGACACAATATTGGCCACTAAATTTGACCGCTAATCTCACCAAGCCACAAAATTTGCAGCCAAAACAGACTTTGGTCTTGGTATCGATTTTGGTGATTTGACATACAATTTGGCGCTTGGCTACCGAATTTGCTGAAAAATTGTAGTTTAGGTTTGCCAAAGTTTGGAAGCTCCAACTTCAATAAGAACAATGCTATAGAATTACACAGAAAAATGTATTGAATCATAGCGCAGAGTTAAATTCTTCGGAAGTTCTATAAAGGACGGACAATACTATAAAAAAAAGAAGATACTGCTGATTGTAAACTAAAACTTGCCTATATCTTTACGTGTTACTTACTATATAATATTACAATAAAAGTGGAAACAGTTAGCATATTTTTATTCAAACGGAGGTAGGCATGGACTTAGGGTCAAATTAGGTAAAGGCAATGCAACTTTCATTGGGCTTTCGAAATTTCGAAAATTTTAATAAAGATTTGAAAATTTGAGATGTCAGATATGAGAATTAATAAACAAATTCCATGACACACAGGAAGAATAAAACGTAGAATGAATTTTTTAATAGATATCTCTTTTTATATTTAAAATAAATTATAAAGATATAGATATAAACAACAGAATAATATTTCTAGAGTGTTTTATGAAAATCAAATATGAATAAATAAGCAAAATAAAAGTAAAATAAATAAATATTTAGATTCAGGTACACGTGGAAAGTTTATTTTTATATAAGTGAAAAAGAAATTTTAGAATTATCAGAATTATCAGAATTGAAAATAATGATAAATTACATCGACTAATAACTCATTCTGTGCATAGGTATCTAACAATATGAACATAAACTTCATAAATTTTAGCGTTATATTGTCGAAGAAAAAAAAAAAAAAAAAAAAAGGTGAATTATTGTGAGTAGAAAAAATAAATAAATAAATAAATAAAATAAAATAAAGTCGATTTAAAATTAAAATGTTTCTTGTGCAATGTTATTTTAGGTAATACGGTGGTTTAAAAAACATTATACAAAGCCTCATGTATAACTTAAATTATTATATGTGCTATACTATATGGCAAATTATTTTTTGCTTCATTTCTTGGCGCATATTTAAAAATTTAAAATGGCAGTCTTAATTCGACCATATATGGGTATATCATCTGCTTTCTTTTTACAATAGCCTTAATAAAGACAGAGTGGGCTTAGTTTAACTGTTCTTGCGTAATTAAAAAAAAATAAAAAATAAATAACATTACTTACATTGAACAACTTTCTGCCATGATGTGTATTGATTGTGATTTTTTCCTTGCGGCTTTAGGCTTAAAATTCTGATGCATTCTTTGTCAGCCTAAATTTTAATAATTTATATGAAAAAAAAAAAAAAAAAGTTTATTTCATGTATTATTTCTGATAAGAATTATTTCTGTATAGTGCATTTTTTACATCCTGTATTTCAAAAGTTTTAGAGAATTATAATTACTTTTTTTTTTCCTTTTTTTTTAAATCATACTAAATTATCCATTTGTAAACATTTTATAAATCTCTCATACTAAAATAAAATTATTAAAAATCCTAACATTTTTTTTATCCAAGAAACAAATATATATTATCACATTAAAGAATGGTGACAATTGTTTGTTTCACATGGGAAATTTACTGAGATAACTAGTATATTTATTTCAAATGTGATGAAATTCCGTTATTTAAATTAAATAGAGGGTGTCCATCACAATTTCTTAAAAATTTTAATATTTCAAATTTGAGGACATTTTGTTGAAATACTATCTGATGCTAAAATTTAATTGTATCCCAAATGAAATTATCTTCAACTGTTTTCAAACTTTGTGCTTTACACACACTGGGAAATGCTGTCTAAATACTCCATTCTCCAAGATAAACACCAACTTTCAGGAAATAATAAATGCCACTCGAATAGATTAAATGCTTTTAACATTCAGTGTGATAGATTATTCCAATTCCAATTTCACTTTCAGAATTTAAATGATATTTGTAAAACAATTGAAGGAATTTAAATTCTTAGTCTAATTACAGGATTTTTCTTTAAAAAAAGTCAATGAGTGTGATTAATTTTTTGAGCAAATTTTACGAAGTTATTTTACACTTTATCGAAAACCGAGAACTAAATTAAGAAGGAAAATATTTGGAATTAAAAAAACTAATATTTTAGCGAAATCCGATAACGAAATTAAGGTGGAAAATACCTGCAATTAAAAAAAAATTCTTAAATTAATGTTAATTAATCTGAAAATATAAAACTACACTTTTAAAAATTTCAAACGAAAACTCTGTGTAATCCATTATCTTAAGACTTACGTAAAATTACAGAGAAAAATAAACGGAGATGTTAAAAAACATATTTATACAGTCATTTTAATAACTAATATTAGTTTAATTAATTATTGGTGAAAGTATATTTCGGACTTGGAATGCTTTTTCTAAAGTAGAAACAGTCATTTTTAATTTTTATTAAAAAATTAAATAATAAGAATACGTACAAATACAGAATATAGATTGAGATCTCGATTATTCACTTTTAACTAATAATTACTGCAAATTTACAGAGACTCTGGATAATTATTTACATTAAATTTACAGAAATTTTTAATAGTGTACATATATTCTGAAAAAAATAATATATATATATATATATATATATATATATATATATATATTCCTAGTTTCCTTTTAAAGGTGATAATTTTAAGTTTAATCAGTTAAAATTAACCTTATGCTCTCAAAAGCCTTTTTCGCACGAGTAATCCAACACTACGAAGCTATCTTCCATATATTTGGTGATCGGCATATAAAACTTCCTAATTTTTCTGGTACTGACGGAAGAATGTTTCGTACTAAAAAAATGCTTTCAAAAGGGCGTGGCTTGAGAACAGAGTTAGAATTGTGTAAGAGATCTAATCAAAAGTATAGAAGTACAGCAGGGGTCGTAGTTTCCTCCTTATTTTCAGGACACATCCAGGAATGTGAAATTTATTCCTTTTTCACTACCACTATTATTATACAATACTGTCTACGTTGTTTAACCACGGCATATAACTTTAAAAATACAATGAAGATTTCAGTTAAAAAAAAAAAAAAAAAAGTGGTAGCTACAGAGACGGACATTTCTTATGACTGACAGTGTTCTGGAAAAAAAGGTGGGGGCAATGAACCCCTGGTACAAGGTACCCAGCGTAAAATCAAACGTAATACAAGATCTGGCTGTCCTTATATTATGCTGTTCGCGTAATAAAAGGCAAGCATAATGCAAGTTTATACCTCTTTCACGAAGGTCGCGTCGTCTTTTTTGTCAGTGGCCGCTTTTACGTTGACCACTTTGTATTTTCCGAATGTGCGGGCCTGAAGTGCGATGGAAAATTAACTTTTTGCATTCGAACCTTCATTTAGGAAGCGTAAGGAGGTACCCGATAATAGATTTAATAAAAAAAAAAATGCAAAATATAAAACATACGAATTTTAAATATAAATATTTTATTTCTATATTTGATGTATATTTATATATGGCAAGCATTATATATGAATATTATATTTTATAATTTTCCATTTTGCGATATTTTGCAAAGCATTCTTGGTTATTTAACAATGGAGAAGGCAAGCAACCCCCAAAGACATTTAATAATGAATGTAGGTGGAGTCTTTTTCTTAACGAAATATAACATTTATTATAGCACTTTTAGTTATAAAACATTACCGGGGGTTCTAAGGTGTATAGTAACTTAATATGTCATGGCGCCTCTCGAAGGACGTTCGAGATGAAGTAATGAATTGAATGCCGCCTGAGAGGCGATATTCCAGAGCAAACGGTTAAGGAAAAGAAAAATAGTTATTTTTGAAATTTGTAAACCAATAAAAACTTCCGAATTTTCTATATATATTTATAATTTTATTTTATTTTATTTATTTATTGACTTATTTATTTATTTATATTCTGTTTAGTAATCCACTAAAATGTAATTTGCACATGCGTCAAACTTGCAAAAATTTCAACTTGTAATATAAAATTTTCAAATATTCATGGGTTACACAATGAGAAAATTCTTTGACTCACATCTAGAAAGTAAATTGTGGCTCTAGTAAATATAATACCATGTCTGCCTTATAAATTTTAGCCCCCTTTGAAAGCGAGTTCAAGAAAGTTTGCCTATTATGTCGTGTTCAAAATCATTTAAAAATATCTGCAAATAAATCTGAAAACAATGGAAGTGTTTTAGCTATTATAGTTCGAGTTTATAAGCCAATTCTAGAAGAACAAGCCACATTTTCTCGCTGTACAATGGATTCATATTATCCATAATATTGTTTTATCATCTAGAAATGTATATACTAGAAATCCTTGGTCATTCCGTCTATTCAGTTTATTTGCTTATCTTATAAGCATAACTCGGAAACGTATACCTTCAGTTTAAAGATTCAGAAAATCACTACTTATTTGTTCTAGATGAAGACGGTATATATATATATATATATATATATATACATATTTTTATGTTAAAGCTAGGGAAGACGGCACGATCGGAGAGATTTGTACGCATGTGACTAGAGTGAACACGGAGCAAGTACCGGTAGATGTATAACCGCAATAGTAGGATGCCTACGGGAATAGTCAAGTTGATTGATTGAAGTGGATAGAATAAAACATTGTTTTTTTTTTTTGTCTTTTTAGCAGTAAATGATTGAATTTTCGCAATTTTCCCTATAAATTTCAATAAAATGGCTATAATATAACGTAAAGCTAGGAGAGTTTGCGCACTTAGGGGATCAGCAGGAAAGAATACAATAAGAGCTATAGAACTCCTGGTATTTCTACAATATCGATAGCGTAGTTCCCACTTAAATGTGCATGTTCATTGCTTGAACAATATACGTTCAAACGTGGTTATTTTGTTTCGTTTTCAAAAAAGTTTGCTTAAATTACAAAACCACTTATAGGAATTTTTATAGAATGGCAGTATTACAAAATATTTTTTAATTAAACGACTTCCCATGGACTCGTTTATAAATTTTACTTGTAGCAGGTTGTTACGTAAAAGTTGCATCATTTACAACAACGAGTGAAATGATTATAGACAACTACAGATCAGGTCAGCAAATAAGCAACCATTCAAACTGAAAAGGAACTTTATATTAATTTTAAGTTAAACATATTATCTAGTAACCAGCTGCTATTTTTTATTATGTAGTCTTTTTTTTTTTTTTTTTTTTTTTTTTTTATCTGCTTGTTTAGTTTATTTTCTTTAAATATTTTTTAGTTCCCCATCATACTATATGTATGGGGAACTTAGGTAATCGTAAAAAAACCTCGTGAAAAACCTCGTAAAAAACTCACGTAATCGTGAAAAACCTCGGTTTTTTTATTTTTCTACACGTTTTCAGGTGTGAGGAATCCGAAAATGACAAAATTTCTATGGTGTCTGTCTGTAGGGTGTCTGTTAGTCTGTTAGTGGGTTAGTGGCTTAGTGGGTTAGTCCGTTAGTTTGTTAGTCTGTGTACACGATATCTCAAGAACAAATTGTCGCAGAGAGGTCAGATCAGTTTTAAAATATTACTTTCGATACTGGCAAGAACCCTATTCATTTGCAACATTCGAATTAAAAAACTTCGTAAGTTATTAGAAATTTACGATTTTCTTAACAAGGGAGAATAGGACAAAAATTCACTTAAACGTGCATTAAATGGAAACTTTTTACTGTAAAAATGTCAGACGAGTTAGAATATCAGTTTTGATGCCGGAATGAACATCAGTAACTATAAATATGCTACTTTGAAAATTTCGCAAGTTATTGGAAATTTACGAATTTCTTAACATGGCAGTATAGGGCAAAATTTCACATAAACGTCAATTTTGAGAGATATTTTCATGGTAATGATGTCAGACTATTTTTGAAATATTATTTAGGACACTCGCATGAATATTAATGACTATGAATTATCTAATATAAAGATTTCGTAAGTTATTGGAAATTTACGAATTTCTTAACATGGCAGAATAGAGCAAAACTTCACATTAACGTCAATCTTGAGGGATATTTTCATCGTAAAGATGTCAAACCACTTTCGAAATATTATTTAGGATACTGGCATGAATATAATAGACAATGATTTTTCTAATTTAAAAAATTCGTAAGTTATTTGGAATTTACGATTTACTTAACATGTCGGAATAACGCAAAATTGAGCATAAATTTACATTTTGAGGATCCTAAATACATTAGACAACTTCAAAATTACGTTTATGATATTGGTTTGAACATGATTGAATACAAATACTCTAATAGGAAAATTTCGTAAATTATTCGTAATTTACGATTTTATCAACATAGCGAAATTGTAAATTTTTCATATAAATATGAATTTTGAGGATTATTGCACTAGAAATAGTAGCATGAAAACTAATCAACGGAATTGACCCCGATAAAATAAATTAATGGATTAGAATAAGATAATTATATCGAAGTGAACGGTGGATAGCCTATTAGGCGGGGATTTCATTCTGTCACTGTATCAAGCTTTGGCAAAACTCATTTCTTTTAACAAGATTGTAATATGTTATATGGTTTTATTACAGCTGTTTCTTTAAATCATGGTATAACAACAAAATAGTAATGAAAATGCGTAGAAGAAGGATCACTTCAAAGCTGTGCACCAATAGTTTAGCATAATATTAAAATTTAGACTTTTTATAACGTTTTGTTGAATTGTGCACAAACTCTTCTACCTTTACCTTATTTTTTCTTATTCATGTTTTTCTCATAGGCTACTAAAATACACTAATGGTTCAAAAACGAAAAATTCTCTCCAGAAGCGAATAATTATTGAATAAAGGACGGACAGAAATCACCGAATTTGCGCATCAGCGAATTAGGAGATATTGTACTTTGCTTCTATTAATTTCCATGCTAACCGAGATTACGTAGCTTATGTTTAATGGCAGGATAATGAGGATGAGTGTCTTGAACGTCTGGAACCATATTAGGAGACAACTTCGGCAAGTGAATGTAATGGATTGAATAATGCAAGTGGTTGCACGAAAGCTACACAATTACAACAACAAGTATGTCAGTTGTGAACAACGAGACGTTCTGTCTGTAAAAAAGAGAAAATTTAAACTAAAATTGAAAAAGAGATCAATTTTAATTTAAGCGTATTTTTTAGTAACATAATGTTATTTTTCAATATTATCTGTTTTTTTTTTTTTTTTCAATTTTTTAATTTTAAAAATAGCAAAAAGAAAAAAAAAAAAAAAAAAAAAAAAACACACTAAAAAAAAAGACACTATAAAAAAAAAAGACACTATAAAAAAATGAAATTAAGATTACGGGTTCGGGAAAATGATAGTAAGGATAATAATAATAAGAGTAATAATAAAAATAATATACTTTTTAAATATATGTTATTTTGTTGAATTACGGTTATAGTCTCCTGGCATTACCTAATATGTATATAACTAACATGTATACTTAAATATATCAGTTTTATAGCTTAAATTCAGTAGTTGCGTCTTCATATAATATGTTTATTTTAAATTTAATAAGAATATACCTGTTTTTCTAAAGGAAATCATTTATTAAAAAAAAAATAATAATAAAATAAGTGAATAATAATACAATAAAGTTTTTTGACCAAGAAGAAGAAGAAAAAAAAATTCTCTGTTTTTTAAATGTAAAAAAAAAAAAAAAAAAAAAAAAAAAGAATACTTTTAATGTCAAAGAAAAAATTTACAAAGCAAAGTTGCGAATAAAACTGAAACACAATAATTTTAGCTTGCTGTTTTTTTTCTTTTCTTGTTTGATGCACTTTAGGGTACAAACTCGTCTGGAAAATCTTAATACTTTTATATTTTCTCACTTCATTTGTGCAAAGCTGAAGTACAGGGATTTATTGCTTACTTTTAAAGATTTTTCTCTATTTTTCTGCTAAATGTCTCTCAGTGGGCTTAAAGAATCTCCAACAAACGCAGAAAATAACTAGAACTATTCTTTTAAAAAATATTTATGCAGGGCCGGAAAAACATTTAATGTTTTTTACAATGCTCTTTCGTAACTTATTGTAAGTAAAAAAAAAAATGACTTATATTAATTTATACTATTTATCTTATATATACTAATAATATATTCATAATAAAATTTAATAAAGTATCAAAAAAAACTATTAAAAAATGCATTTTAACCACTTATTCTTTTAAAAATATGCAAGCATTTTTGGTATATTATCATCATAGTGATGAGTTCGGATCTTCCTTAATTAGTTATTATGAAATATATTTTTATAAAAATAATTCTTTATTTAATAGTTAACAGTCAAATAATTAAAAAGTTTGTCTTACCTGGGTTAGCACAGGTATTCCATCACTTGAGATTTATTGATGAAGAATCTCGTAACTTTTATCATCAGCAGAAAACAGAATTGTTACTTGAAGAATTCGATGAATTATTTATATGTTAGTTTTTAGACGAACTTCTCTTTTAAAACAAAACTACTTTTTTTTCTGTAATAAAATGTAGATTAATATTTATAATAATACAGATATTGACTGCATAATTGAGGATTGCCTAGAGTTTTACTTTTTAAATTTATTTAATGTATCTTAGGCATAGAAAATAATGGAAGGAGGACTCAATAAAAAACGTCCTACGAATACAGAAAATGTTGCATGATTACAAAAGAAAACGAAAAGAAACAGTAGTAGTAGAGTGACGCGACATATCGTCACGTGATGAGGCATGTGCAAAAAACAATCAGATGGCGGGAAGAAAAAGTTTCGGAACATGAAAACAAAAGTTAATAAAAATTGTTCTGAGGTTAGATGTTTGCAACACATAGATGGAAAGTTAATGGGCGACAGACTACGCGTGACCCCAAAGCTTGAGCGGAATGCCGTAAAAAATATTTTAATGGTGTTTGTCTATATTTACGCCAGTTTCGGGGAAAACAACAGAAAACAACAAACAGTTATGTAATGCAGAATTGAAATATGGGCAAAATTCTGTATTCCATAACAAATATTAATATCTAATTTTCTCTCTTTTTAAATAAATAAATAAATATAATATAATATAAATGTATCATCTAATTCCAATTCATTGTATTACATCTAACTCATTTCCTGTAATAATAATAAAATAATAATAATATTAATTTAATCCGCTACAGAGTAAAAATAAGAAATTGCATTTATTTCATTTTAAATTTTTATTTATTTATTTATTTATTTATTTTGTTCCCAATGGTCGTTCGGTCGTCGGTGATGCAATCAAACAATAAATTTCATCATTTTAAAAATGGAGTCTTTTATAAAAGAACCTTTAATATTTTGAAAAACTATCCTTGTTAATAAATAGTTTCGCTAACCTCCAATAGAAATAAAGTATAAGTTTTCAATTGCAATATTATTTTCAAATCGTCAATATGGGCTATTTACTGCCTATTGTGTAACCTTTAGCACGAGAAAGGCATTCCAACGGATTTTCGCATTACTAATTGGATGCAAAAAAAAAAAAAAAAAAAAAAAAAAAAAAATGTGTAACCTTTAGCACGAGAAAGGCATTCCAACGGATTTTCGCATTACTAATTGGATGCAAAAAAAAAAAAAAAAAAATGTGTAACCTTTAGCACGAGAAAGGCATTCCAACGGATTTTCGCATTACTAATTGGATGCAAAAAAAAAAAAAAAATGTGTAACCTTTAGCACGAGAAAGGCATTCCAACGGATTTTCGCATTACTAATTGGATGCAAAAAAAAAAAAAAAAAAAAAAATGTGTAACCTTTAGCACGAGAAAGGCATTCCAACGGATTTTCGCATTACTAATTGGATGCAAAAAAAAAATGTGTAACCTTTAGCACGAGAAAGGCATTCCAACGGATTTTCGCATTACTAATTGGATGCAAAAAAAAAAAATGTGTAACCTTTAGCACGAGAAAGGCATTCCAACGGATTTTCGCATTACTAATTGGATGCAAAAAAAAAAAAAAAAAAAAAAAAGATACTATAAACAAATGAAATTAAGATCACGGGTACGGGAAAATGATAGTAAGGGTAATAATAATAATAGTAATAATAAAAATAATAAAAATAATATTCTTTTTAAATATATATTATTTTGTTGAATTATGGTTAGAGTCTCCTGGCATTACCTTATATGTATATAACTAACTTGTATACTTAAATATATCAGTTTTATAGCTTAAATTCAGTATTTGTATCTTCATATAATATGTTTATTTTAAATTTAATAAGAATACTCCTGTTTTTATAAAAGAAATCATTTATAAAATAAATAAATAAATAAATAATAATACAATAAAGTTTTCTGATCAAGAAGAAGAAAAAAAAATTCTCTGTTCTTAAAATGTAAAAAAAAAAAAAAAAAAAAAGTATACATTTAATGTCAAAGAAAAAATTTACAAAGCAAAGTTGCGAATAAAACTGAAACACAATAATTTTAGCTTCCTGTTTGTTTTTCTTTTCTTGTTTGATGCACTTTAGGGTACAAACTCGTCTGGAAAATCTTAATACTTTTATATTTTCTCACTTCATTTGTACAAAGCTGAAGTACAGGGATTTATTGCTTACTTTTAAAGATTTTTCTCTATTTGTGTGCTAAATGTCTCTCAGTGGGCTTAAAGAATCTCCAACAAACGCAGAAAATAACTAGAACTATTCTTTTAAAAATATATTTATGCAGGGTCGGAAAAACATTTAATGTTTTCTACAATGATTTTTCGTAACTTATTGTAAGTCAAAAAAAGACTTATATTAATTTATCTTGCATATAATAATAATATATTCATAATTAAATTTAATGAAATATTATATTTGTATTAAAAAAAGAAAAAAAACTATTAAATAATGCAAATTAACCAAATATTCAATTAAAAATATGCAAGCATTTTTGGCATATTATCATCATAGATGGAAAGGTAGTGGACGATAGACTACACGTGACCCCTAAGTTAGAGCGGAATGCCCTAAAAAAAATTTAATGGTGTTTGTCTATATTTACGCCAGTTTCGGGGAAAACAACAGAAAACAACAAACAGTTATGTAATGCAGAATTGAAATATGGGCAAAATTCTGTATTCCATAACAAATATTTATATCTAATTTTCTCTCTTTAAAAATAAATAAATAAAATAAAATAAATAAATAAATAAATATAAATATAATATAAATGTATCATCTAATTCCAATTCATTGTATTACATCTAACTCATTTCCTGTAATAATAATAAAATAATAATAATAATAATTTAATCCGCTACTGAGTAAAAATAAGAAAGTACGTTTATTTCATTTTAAATTTTTATTTATTTATTTTTGTTGTTGTTCCCAATGGTCGTCCGGTCGTAGATGATGCAATGAAACAATAAATTTCATCATTTTTATAACGGAGTCTTTTATAAAAGAACCCTTAATATTTTGTAAAACTATCCTTGTTAATAAATAGTTTCGCCAACCTCCGATAGAAATAAAGTATGTTTTCAATTGCAATATTATTTTCAAATCGCCAATACGGGCGATTTCCGGCCTATTGTGTAACCTTTAGCACGAGAAAGGCATTCCAACGGATTTTCGCAGTATTAAATGGATGCAAAAAAAAAAAAAAAAAAAGTAGCGGCAGTTGCAAATTTATCTGTTGTTCAAGATGAGTGAAGTTTCGTTTTATGATTATTTCTTTACACGCGGATTTATTTAGTATTTAATCAGTATTCATATTTTTTTTTTTTTTTGTAATTCAAGAAAGTTTGTCAAAGTGAGTTTTTGAATATTATCTTCATGCTATTTTTTATCACATTTATTACATTATCCAAGGAACATAAAATAAGAACTTGTGGATGTTCTTGAATCACCATAAAAAATATCTTATGTGCTAATTCTCTGTTTTTAAATAATTGATAAACGTGAATGACGTATGGAATATTTAGGGGGATTCTTTGCGTTCCAAAATGTGTTGATCAGTCTTATATCAACAAAGTGTCTCAACAAGTTAATATAGCAAGGGCGCCTTATATTTGACACCGGCACCTTTTGTATACCGGCATTGACAGCAGAATCTCTTTAAAAGAAATATGAAAGATTTTTATAGCGAATTATTTAATGATATGCCATTTGGTTTTGTGTTGGTATGGACGATTGTACTTGGAGAAAAGTCTTTTTAAATATACAAAATTTTCACGTGAATAACAAATAATCCTGTTTAAAAAAGTTGCATTAGAAATTTTGGTTAGACTACAAATTTTTTGTTGCAATTCTAACAGAGTTTTTTTTTTTTTTATTATTCTTACCAAAAAAAAAAATATATATATATATATATATATATATACAAAAATTAATATAAAGTTAAACAAAATATTTTTTTTATACAGTAAAATATAAAGAAATTTTGCTTAAATTTTGTAAATTAATTAGTAATATATTTTTTTGTTGTTGTAACCAAATTATTTTATATACTTCTAATGAAATTTTGTTCCAAACTACAAAATAACAAACATACATATTTTGTAGTTTTAATCAAACCTGTTCTCTAGGTGTGACTCCGTGAAGTGTCCCAGACATGCGCGGAGTACCTTACTTATGAGTTCTAAAGGTTACTGCTCATAAATAAACGAAGTTTAGAGAAAACAATGAAAATCTCCAAACATTTAAAGCAACATGTGTCTGAACCCGACATCGCTTGTGATTTAGATAAATTTTTCAAATAGAAATAGGGAAGCTTTTTTAGAATTATACACACACACAAATATATATTTAATCACAGGTGGATGATTTTGGTGTTGTTTTTACGGACGACTGCATTCAGAAAGGAGTTTCGTCGAATGAGTAAAATTTGGTTTGGAAAATTCACTTTAAACCTGTTTTTTTTTTAACCATTTGACTGCATTTGAAAAGGACAAAATTACAATGTTGTTTTCACTATTATGTATGTAACTATTATGTAACAACTATTATGTATTCACTATTATGGAACAAATTACAATGTTGTTTTTATAATGTGCTAAAATATTGCAGATAACACTAATGTTCACTTAATTATATATATATATATATATATATATATAAAAGTTTTTATATCACTGTTTCTATCACTGTTTTTCTATCACTGTTTTTATAATGTGATAAAAAGTTTCTGATTTCAATTTGATATTAAAAATATAAGTATGCTCTTATAAATAAATTTTATGACTATTGTAAAATATCTTCATGTTTTACATACAAAATAAAATCACATAATTATGTAATGTTGAATTATATAATAAATGTATTGTGTCGAAAACATCAACTCATTGAACGTATATATCTGACAGCGGTTTTCATATGGGTAATATAGGCAAATACAAAGATTTTTTATTGAAGTTTTATAGATTTGTAAAAAATGTATATTTGTTGTTCAAAAACTGATTTTTTAATTCCTATTAAATATTTATTTAAAATAACAAAACAATCTCAAGAATGTATTTTGTGTAATTTTAATAAAAGCATATGTTTGGCTGTGACTACATGAAGCGCCCTTAGATTGGGATGAACGTAGGGTTTCTAAAGATCTTTGCCTATTTTTTACGCAAGTTTCCGGATAAACAGTAGAAAATTCCAAACAGTTTGTACGGCAAAGACGATTTGTGTTTAAACCCGTCACCTCTCGAATACCAGCTTTGGTAGAAGAATCCATCGCTCTATACTAGGGCTAATGATAAGTTGAACGAAGAATATATAGTTTACAGGTTTTGTGATATCTTCAGCATAAAACGTTCAATAGTACTTTATCGAAAACTGAATTCTTAAACCTTACAAACCAAAAAAATCTCAGGAACGTGCCTTCAGTACAAAATTAGAATAACAAACATTTTTGAATGTTTTACCTGTGGAATCTTATATCACATAAAGTATTAATTAGATCACCATTTTCGGTCGAGAGTTAAGTTTTATTTAGAGATTTGATACATAGGCCCGCTATCTGAATCTAAATAATATTGTAGATATAAAATTTTTGTATAAGTTATTTTAGATTATTGTGCAGCAATTGTAGCAAAAATAATTCTACCGTAGCTTTTAATTAGGTACATATGCATAATTATATTCCTTCGCATTATTATTATACATAATTTTGTTTCCATAAAATATTATATATCAACCTTGAGATTATTTTATTTAACTTTCTATTTCAGTATTAATCAGAAAAATACTCAATCTTATAAATTTCAATGAAGGCTGTCTTGTAAGATAACAACAAATAATCGCATAAAAAAACTGATTGTTACAAGCCTTACTATGCAAACTATTTAAACAATGGAATTTTAACATTAGGCAAAAAATCGCCAAATGGTATTTTTATGTATAGTATGAAATATTTTGCTAATTTTCCATATATAATAGAAAATAATAGAAATATATTAAATGAATAATTATTAAGCTATCGTAATTATGAAAAATCCATAATAAAATACTTAGTTATGATTATGTCTTTTTAATACTTATTTCAAATTAATATCTCTATGGAATTCAAAGCTGATGTCCATGAAATAAATTATGTTTCACGTCCAGTGCTGAATACAAAAAAAGTTACACTGCAAATTCCTTACTAAATTTTTGGTGTAACCTTTTCATGCAAATAATTAAACATCAAATATAACATAAATATTAAAAAGAAATAACAAAATATATAAATATTTGAAACATTATCTTCTGTTTCACACCCAATTTAGGTAAAGAAAACAATTCTTAAATGTAAATACAAAAGAAATAAAGAAACCAAACTGGTAAAAATTTCCATGATTACGTAAGATTAAAATAAACAAAAATGAATTAATTATGGGATTATGAATTTAGACTTAAACACGTTTTCTATTAAAATGTTAGAAAACGTGTCTGTATAGCATCTCATAAAAGTATCTGACAAGGCATGTATTAGACTATTAAATATATACTACCTTAAAATTTACATGTTTTCAGTTGTAATTAAATTCCAGTGAATTATAACTCAGAATTATAGAAAATTAAATTAAAGATACATATATAAAATTTGAGCATGATCATGGAATATATATTATATTCAAAAACACGCATGTCCAAAATTATCTTTACATGCATAAATTCACGGATTTCTCGGACAATTTAAAGACTAAATATTACATTTACATAACTTTTATAAAAACTTTTCATCTGAGCTTATGATAAGAAAAACCTTTCTGCTATCATGCTGCATATATGCGTATAATTTTAAAATTTAGAAAAGGGCTCTATTATCTATTTTGATCAAAAGCATTTGTTTGCATATTTTATCTTAACTAAAACGTTCAGATAATTTACATCTCGATTCTTAATGTTTTTTCTTTTTTTTTTTTTTTTTTTTTTTTTTTTTTTTGCAACAAAAAATATGCTTATGAATATTAAAACCCGAATAAATTACTACGTCAGAAACGCCAAAGAAAAATATTGGAAATGCATACAGCTGTTTCGGCAGCCTTAAGCGTGCTGTCTTCAGTGCAAAAAGGATTCTGAATCTGCGGAAGTTCTCGTATTTATAGGAGAGGGGCCGAATTTAGTTCAACCAATTTAGTTCAACCAATCCTATTGGTCGAACTAAATTCGGCCCCTCTCCTATAAATACGAGCACTTCCGCAGATTCAAAATCCTTTGTGCACTGAAGACGGCACGCTTAAGGCTGCCGAAACAGCTGTATGCATTTCCAATATTTTTCTTTGGCGTTTCTGACGTAGTAATTTATTCGGGTTTTAATATTCCAACGCCAATTCTCCTGTTATTATATGCTTATGAATATCTAAATATATAGTGTGATTATGAATAATAATTTAAATAGAAAATAAAACAAAATTTTGACCCAATTTTATTTTCGAAACGTGATTGAAATCATAAAACATAATATTCTAATATAATATTTAAAAAAAAAAAAAAAAAAAAAAAAGTTTTTAAACGAGAAAAAAACAATGTTGCATGTCAAAATATATTATATGAGTATAGTAAAGAGTAACCGATGAAAATAAAATAAATTGATTTTCTTTTATATTTCGATATTTTTCTAACTTGAGAAAACAAGTCTAATTTTTTAAGGCTGAATTATTTAACAGACGCATTCGTCTTCTTTTGTAAAAGTGGCACCTGGGATTACCAAAAGTTTTTAAATTCTACTCTACGTTCGACTAATATTCATCCTAAGGGAGATGTTTGAATCCACAAGAACAAGAAAAATGGCCTGTGCTGAACATCCTGAATTGTAAGAAAAAAAGAAAGCACTTCTCAAGAAATGTTTTTAAAATGCTAGAATGTTTTCTGGAACATAAGTATGTAATTAAGTTTTTTAATTTTGTTTCATTGTAACAATTATTTGTTAGGTAAAGGTGAATACCACAGTTATGTGCATTTTAAACTAAAGTATCTTATTAAAGGGTTTTATTGAATGCAGAAATTAGCTTAGATTATTTTCTTCAATCCCGTGTTTATTTATTTACTTATTTAACCTTTAATGCGTTTATTTATTTATTTTTTATTTAAATAAAAATAAATCCTTAACCAATGATCAGAATGAAAGATTTTATTTTAATTAATTGCATTTCCTTTTAACTTCATATTTATTAAGTGTTGAGTATTTATAAATTGCAAATTAAAATAACGCGAGTTGAGATGTTCTCAGAATAACTCTTCCCAACAATAAAAAAAAAAAAAAAGTATTTTTTCCCCCACTTATTTATCTATTCCGATTTTGCAAAAATAACATTGAAAAATTAAACATAATTTTGCAGTTCATACAATCATTAATGATCATTAGTGAGAAATGTGGGATATATATATATATATATATATATATATTTCTATCAAAACAAATATTAGTTTCATAATCTTTATATGTCAGCGACACACATCTTTCGTAATATAAAGTTGGTAGCTAATGGGGTGAGATGTTTTTGATTAAATTTATGGACAAAAAAAGAAATAAAAAATAAAATAAAAAATAAATAAAAGAGCGCAAAATTTTATCAGTAAAGCTTATTATGGAGCTTATTTGAACACAGAAGCACAAAATGATAAACATTATAAAGATTACTGAACGTCTAAATACGTTATAGATAGCAAAAATGTTTTTCTTTGTGTTTACAATAGCATTTTAATTTTAATTTTTTTTGTTTTTTTATCCTTAATTTACTTTGGTGGAATCATACACAGACTGTTCGTTTTATTAACATTTAATCATAGAAAATCGGTACAAAAACTTATAAAAAGAAAAGAAAAAAAAAAAAAAAAGAAAGAAAAAACGATATTTAAAAATCGGAACCATTACAGCTGTGCTACATGCTTATGAAGGTACCATAGTTAAAATCAAATTGTATCTTAACAAAATCAAAATTTACGAAAGATAAAAATCTATATTTAATTTATTTAATGTAAATTTAAAATTCTAAACTGCATTTAATCTTTCATATTAGTATTTTTTTCTTTCTAATCTAAAGTAAAAGAAGAAAAGCGAATTCCTTTACTAAATAGGATATGAAATTTCCATACCTTTATATCACCTACCAGAATAAGAAACATAAATACATGTGTATATATATATATATATATATATATATATATATATATACATATATATATATGTATATATATATATATATATATATATATATATATATATATATATATATATATATATATATATATATATATATATATATATATAGGAAGAAAATAACTTACTCTCATTCTAATGAAATGAATTTTTAAATATCTTAGATGTACGTATTTCCAAGATTTTAGCATTTGTTTGTACACAAGTTATTCTATTTATTTCCCTTGTGAATATAAACGAGAAATTATCTAAGACTACACAGAAAATTTTTCTTTTGGTTTTAGCAATTAATGTACTATTTCGTTTTTATGAATTTTAAAGGAATTCAGTTTAATCATACAAATATGCATTATAAAATTCTTTCATTGCTAAAAAAAATTAAAATGTTACTAGTAAATATACTTAAATATATTAAAGTCTTCCTCAGCAATTATATATTCTTTCAGATGTGTTCAGCACTTTTTACACGTTAAAATTTTATTTTTACCTGAATATTATGTCCAAAACAGATTTAAAATATAAAACTTATTCGTAGTTTATTTTTTTTTCTAAGAATGTAAAAAGTATCTTATTAAAATTAATATGACATCTGAAGATTAAGTAAATGACGACTGTATAAATAAAATAAAATAATATAAGTCATTAAATAAACAAAAGCGAAAATTATAATAGGGTATATGAGTATTTTTCTCGATATAGTATTTTGTTTATTTTACGCTATTTCACTTAAAAAAAATTGCGCCCATAGATCATAATGTTGAAGAATATTCCTTTGTGTTCCAGGAAAAAAAAAAGCTGCAAGTGCTATATAAACCAAATTATGTATAGTTTGGGCGACGATGGCGTACAATACATATAGAAATTTTCAGCACAATCAAAAAAGGCTTTTAGATGCTACCGAACTTTATATAATTTGTACCCTTAGGTCAGAATGATAAAGAATATATCTTTGTGTCCCTGTAAAAACAATGTACAAGTGCTAGATTCACCAAAATAGGTAGGTTTCGTTCTGCGGTTAAATATAACATACGTACAACTTTTCAGCTCATTCGAAAAAACATTTAGACGCTATCGTCCTCATTCACACACTTACACACGTACTTATACACATACATACATCACAATAAAAATAACATAAATAAATTCTCGCCGGCCTCGCAACTGGAAGATTGCGGGTTCGGTACTCGAGCCGGCCAAAGACCGTCGTGTACACTAATGGTGGCTGGTGCACGTAAAATCTGTCGTGGCCGCAATTTCCTCCATGTTCCCATCAAAAATTATACCTCTGAGGGTCACCGAAGCGGAAGAGCCATCCCTTCCGTGGAGGATCAAAATTGTGATGACATGTCTCCGGACCATCTCTAGGGGTATGTCCCAGACCGTCGCCAATTGCCCATCTGCGCAACACTAGTGCGACGTTAAACCCAACCATCCATAAATAAATTCAGGGTGTAAGGTATGAGAGGTGGCGAATCGGGAGAGTGAAGGTGATGTGCCGGAGGTGGTCTCAGTTGACAGTGTCGAGTTAGATGTATTGAGCTGGGAAATTGAAGGTCACCTGTTGAATTTAGTATTGGAGGTGGTCTGGGGTGATGGAATCGAGTTGTGTTAGAAATATTGTGTGTGTGAAGTAGAGTTAAAAGAGGATTGGCGTAGTATGTTTTCAGCGAATTAGTTCATCCGATTTAGAACAGGATTTAAAGAAGATTGCGAAAGTAGACATTAGTTGAATATAAGTAATTTTAGAATGAGTATATGATATAAAATGAAGTCAGTTCTTTAAAAAAGATTTACTTTGAATTCGGAGCTAAGGAAATGTATGCTTTATGGAAGAATTTTTATGATAGAGCCTTTACGGTGAAGATTTAACAATTAATGCTTATTTTAGTTTTTACGGCAAGTGATAAAGTTTAGTGACTACAGAAGTCATCACACTAAAGAGTGATGATAATTGTTTGTTTCACATAGAAAATTTAGTAGGATAACACTAATAATATTTATTTGTAAACGTGATGAAATTTCGTTATTTAAATTAAATAGAGTAATTCCATCACGTTTTTCTAAAAACATTATTCATTTTCAAATTTAAGTTTTTCTTGTTCAAATAATATCGAACGTTGAAATTAAATTGAATCCTAAATGAAATTATCTTTAATGCATCCAAACTTAGTGCTTTACACAAACTGGGAAATGCTATCTAAATACTCCATTCTCCAAGATAAACACCAACTTTCAGGAAGTAATAAATGTCACTCGAATGGATTAAATGCTTTTACCTTCTATGAGATCGATTATACCGATTTCACTTTCAGAATATAAATTATATTTGTAAAACAATTGAAGAAATTTAAATTCTCAGCCTTATCACAGAAGTTTTCTTAAAAAAAAATTCACGGAGTTTGATTAATTTTTTAAGCAGATTTTTCGAAGACAATTAACACTTTATAGAAAACCGAGAAGTAAATTAAGAGGGAAAACAATTTAATTTAAAAAAACTAACACTTTATTGAAGTTCAAAAACTAAATTATGAGCGAAAATATCAGCAATTAGAAAAATTAATTTTTAAAGTAATGTAAATTAATCTTAATGTATACGCTAGTAGTTTTTTATTAAAATTAAAATGCTTTGTTTTTTTATTCTACTAGTAAGGAGTGTTACTAATATACATTGTTTTTTTCTACTTTATCGGGGGTAAGTTTAAGTTTAAACAGTTAAATTTAAAGAAAAAGAAAAGTTATTTTTTTAAATATATAAAGCAATAAAAACTTCTGCATTTTAAAATAAAAAACTTCAGTCTTTTTTTTTTTTTTTACCATTTTTTAAAATTTTCATTTAGTAATATATCCTATCTTACAAGAAATTTACACATGCATCAAACTTGTAATATGTTCAACTTGTAAGGCAAGATGTTTAAATATTTATCTGCTACATATATTTAAGGTAAAGCTAGAGAGAAGATGCACGGTCGGAGATATTGCACGCGTAGAAAATCAAAGGAATCTATTAGAGTGAGCGCAGAGCATTTCCCGGTAGTTGTACAACAGCACTAGTGCAGTGCCTACTTGAAAGGGGATGTTGTTTGTTTCGAGCGTCTAGTGTATATCATTGTTTTTCTATGTTTTTACAACTAAATACTTGTGTTTTGGCAATTTTTCCTAGAAATTTCTATAAAATGGCAACAGCACATTATTTATTTATTTATTTAAGAATTTATCATACGCTACAAAACTAGACTAATGGATCAAAAACAATTATTCTTTCCAAAAGCGAATAATTATTGAATAAAGAGTGGGCAAGCTCTTCTACGGAAATAACCGAGTTTGCGTATCTGCTACTTAGTTGAGACTGCTCATTGTTTCTATTAATATCCATGCCGCCGAGATTAAGCAGATTCATGGAAATGACAGGACAATAAGGATGAATCGAAAACGTATTAACTGTCTGGAACTGTATTACGAGACAAGATCGGCACGTGACTGAACTGGATTAATTATGGTAAGTGTTTGCACGTAAGCTGCACAATTTACAATAATAAGTATATAGATTGTGAACAACGACAGGTTCGGTAGGTAAACAAGAGAACATTTAAATCGAAAAGGTAAAAGGACTAATTTTAAGTTAAACGTATTAGCCAGAAACATGTTATTTCATAATCTTATCTGAAATTATTTTTTTTATTTATTTATTTTTTACTTTCTCTTACCCATAAGGTAGAGAAAGTATTGTTTTTGGGTCAAATATTCGAACGCGAGATTTTGTTATATTTACACGTTTTGAGGTCCCCTGAATACGAAAAACATGTTTTTAGCAAATGGTCTTTGTGTGTGTGTGTGTGTGTGTGTGTGTGTTGGCAAGGGGTGCGAATCGGGGACTTCCGTATGTATACACACCTTCAAACTCGGGACACACACGCAAATGGGGACGTCCCCAATTGCCAAAATTTAAGATTCGCATCTTATATTATTTAATAATGGATTTTTAGTATCTGGACATTAACAGAATAAAAAATTTAGGAAGTCTTCATTTGGAGGTATTTTAAAGCAAAGTGTGTATCTAGATTGTGTGTCGGAGAAGGAAGGTGGGAAGAAGTGTGTATCATAGAAAATCTTAGGTCCCCGTTTGGTCGGTAAAAATACATATCAGGCGATTGATGAATGAACAGATGGGAAACCTGTTTATGAAGGAGGGGTAAATAATTACTATTTACTACGTTGTAGTAAACTGTACTTTTTTTCCCACGTTAATAGTAAAGTAGTTTTTTAAACCTACTTAGTTTGGGGCTATTATGCTTTCTTTAAATTAGGTTCTTGATTTAATTCTTTGCAAAAAGTAATCTCAACATAAAAGGAATAATAGAATTTGCCTAAAAATGATTTTATAAATGCTTTTATTATACTTAGTTTAGCATTTAATTTTTACATGCAAATTTCAACCTTGTTTATTAAAGAATGTAGTCTGGTTAGAGGGATTTGTTAATACTTATTTATATTTATATTATCAGTAGTACTGACATGTGATTTTTTCATGATACTTACTGTACACATTTTGTAGGTTTTTTGTGCATATACACAATAGTTATTTAACAGCTAGATTTAATAACTTTTAAATATTTTTAATCAATAATTATTACAATATTATATTTTAGGAAAAAAAATTATCAACTGTATTTAATAATTAATTTAAATGAATAAATAATATTTATTAAACGTAATTATTTATAAACATTTTATGAAGTGATATTAGTGTTTTGTTATGTTAAAAAAAAAAAAAAAAAAAAAAAAAAAAGAAAAGAAAGAAAGAAAAAGAAAAATTTTGCAGCATCTCTTACGGCGAAAATTTTATTAAAATTCTTGTTATGAAGGTATTTATGTTAGATTATAATATATTGTGCATTTAAATGGTTCAATGGTTTTAATGCTATTTAAACGTACTTCACAGTGTCCCTAGACGTCAAAATATGAATTTATAATGGACTATAAATTTATGGGTGCCTTAGGTTTTTTACAACTATTATAACTATATTAAATAAGTTATGAGGCATATACTCTGTAATTTTCTTTATATTTACCTGTGAAAATGGCATTTGTTTGAATTCATTTTTATACTATATATCGAAATGAAATTTTAGCAATAATAAATAATTTACGTTTATAATAATATTTTTATAAGTATGTTATTTTTGTATATTGTTTTCGAACTTTGCTTCCTAGGGTTGGTAAAAACTTACGTCATGAAAAAAATAGCCTTTTTTTTTTTTTTTTTTTTGAGGGGGGGGGGGTAAGGGAGAGAGGTTATTTACTTTTAAATGTTATGTAGAATGGAAATTTTAGCGATGATAAATTATTTAATATTTTACTATAATAATTTTAATTCAAGTTATATAAGTGACCTGGGTGCTAGAAAGATTAGCAAGTAGAAATATGAACGGTGGGGTTTTTCAAGATACGCGAACAGTCTGGTAATGTTTGTCAAGGAAAGAAAACACCACGGACATTTATGAACAGGAGTTTGTCATTAGAGTCAGTATTTTTACGGCACACCAAAAGCCTGATAATGTTTATCATTATTGCAGTTCATTAAAGCAATACACTCGATTAGTGGTTATATGGCACTACAAAACTCTCGAATAAGAGACTTGCACTGCCATAAGTTACATGTGTAGCGAAACAGTTGTTCACTAAAAGCGGCTAGTGTGTAATAAAGTAAAATCAATTATTTGGTACATAAAAAGTATTTAGTGTCTAATATCCAGAATAAAGTCTTTTTTTACGCCTGAAATGTCAAAAATAAATAATTTTACGGACGCATAAAGGGCAGCTCAGTTATTTATATAGCATTGCATAATTGTACAGATAACTACATATTTTAAATGTAAAACTATATATTTTATCTAACTTTGAGAATAAATGAAATTGGTAAATAAAAAATATGGTGACATGCATAAAATTAATGCACGGATTATATACTGATAAACACAGCATAAAAGAAAATTACACACGCCGCCCTTTTAGGACCTAATACACACAGGCAAGTTAAGACCTTTAACACACAGGCAAATGAAGACATGATACACACCGGAAAATCAAGACCTTTTACACACAGGCAAATGAGGACGTGATACACACCGGCAAGTCAAGACCTTTTACACACCGGCAATTGAAGACGTGATACACACCGGCAAATCAGGACATTTTAGACACAGGAAAATGAAGACGTGATACACACCGGCAAATCAAGACCTTTTACATGCAGGCAAATGAAGACGAGATACACACCGGCAAATTAAAATCAATTACACACCCGCAAGTAAGGACATAATACACACATGCAAACAAGGACATAGTACATACCACCAAATGAAGACTTATTATACATCGGCAACCTAGGACCTAGGACGTAATGTACAACACACCGCACCTACAAGCCAGGACGTAGCGAATACAGAACTGTAGTAAGCAGGGGCTAAAAGCAGAGCTGGAGAGTATGATGAGGGCTTGGTCATCAAATTCGAAAGAGAGGAACCAGAAATACTGATGACGTAGCAAGAAACACAGAAGTCCGAAAGAGACTTAAGCAAATGAGATTTATAAAAAAATGTGGTATACTTGAATTTTTATAATTTTCGCTCTTTCTGTTATCATAGTATTAACAAACCATAGCTTTTCATAGTTAATGCTGTAAGATTTAAAAAAAAAGAATAAACAAAATTTTTTCATTATCTATATTTTATTAACGGGAACGAGATTTAATAAAATTTTGCCAAAACAATGCAGTACTCAAAAGTAAATTTTTTAACTGTTTAATAGATATAGGCTGAAATTAAATTTGTGTGAAACAATTTTTTTGGCAATTTAAAACTAACAAATAATACCATATACATCAAAAATATTTTATTTTGCAGGTTTATTTGATTGAACTACTTTAAAAATTGAGAATGCATGGTGATAAATGCTATTGAAATTCAAATAAAGCAATTATGTGTTACATTATATATTCCGTTGTTAATCATCATCAAACATCAATTTCAGCCTTTATCATCTACTGCAATATGAAGGCCTCTCTTAGGTGATTCCAAACTGCCCTATTTTCTGTAGTTCATCTCCATTCTGCTCGCTCTAAACTTCACAATTTCATCTCTCCAACAATACAGTTGTCTCTTCCTCAGTCTTTTCTTATCTCTTGGCATCCAAAATAAAACGTTGGTGATCCATCTATCATCATTTCTTCTCGCAAGATACCCAACCTAGCTCCATTTTAACTTCTTGATTCTAGAAATATCATCAGTAACTTTTGTTTGTTTCCTAATTCAAGTGTTTCTCTTTTTGTCTCTTCGGGTGAATCCTAACTTGCATCTCTCTATGCTTCTCTGGATTATTTGAAAACTTTTTATATCTTTACATGTTAAAGATCAAGTTTTTGAAGTATAAGTTAAAACAGGCAAAATGTACTGATCAAAAACTTTGCTTTTCTAACAAATAGTAAGGTCACTTTTTATAATAGATATATACATATATATTACATATAATAATAAGCAAGAGGCCTCTCAAACGGGAATGTAGAAAAAAATGGCGCCGGTGAAAATGGCACCGGTAAAAATGGCACCCGGTAAAAATGGCACTAGTAATAATGGCACCGGTAAAAATGGCTTCTCCGATTTGCGAAGCATGTGCTAAAATGAAAAATGATCGCTTTATTTAGAAAAAATAGGAGATAGAGTTTTGTTTGGTCAACATGATATATGTAGCCTTCAGAAACATTTATCTAGGTAATGAAATGCTAAGTTAGCACAATATTCGAGCTAACTACCAGCTAAAAAAAAATCTTAGGAAAACAAAAATTAATTTATAAAATAAGAAAATTTCTTTTAAAAAGTGCATTACGGAAAAACTCAATTTTAATTTATTGAATTAATAAAGAATTGAATTAATAATTTATTGAATTAAATAATAATTTATTGAATTAATCAAATAAATTAACAGATAGGTTTACATGGGTTAACTATAAAAGAGGGAAAAGCGGGCATATACGAAATGAAGGTGCTCGGTAAAAATGGCAACGGAAAAAATGGCAACGGAAATAATGGCAACGGAAAAAAATGGCAACCGGAAATAATGGCAACGGAAATAATGGCAACGGAAAAAATGGCAACCGGAAAAAATGGCAACGGAAATAATGGCAACCGGGAAAAATGGCAACTGGGGGAAAAAGGCAGCGGTAAAATTGGTAACAATAACTTGATAAATGGGTAAAGGTGCAATTATCTATGTAAATAAAGAGAACTGTTTTTATGTGTGTGTGTGAGTGATTGGTGTGTGGGCTGAACGGAAAAAAGTAGTTTTCGAACTACTAAATACAATTGACTCCCAATAAAATCCCTACAATATCATCAACAGTCATGTATATTTTGATTGAAATTGAAGATAAGATTTACTTGTTTGCTTTCAAATTATGGAATAGAGCAGGCGCACGTGGCGTCACTGAGATAAACATTGACAAATGATTCCGCACGTGCTTTAAAATGTAGGCAAAAGGTGGGGTAAATAGCTATGTACTTTCATTTCTCCAATATTTTTAACACGCTTTACATTTCTGCTGAGATTTAACCATTGTTATTGCTTGTTATATAAATTGATATTATGTGGTAGCTTTTAACTGCAAAATCTGTATTAAAATACTTTAAATGTAAAAATATTTTTTTCTATATCAGATTATAGGGGGGGGGGGGGAATATATATTATTTAATATAAAAATATAATTCAAAATGACGGCATTTACTAAAAATCAAAATGATTAATAATAAAATTAATTTGTTCAATAGAACTATTTGAGCTTTTAATTGAAAAATCTATTTCTAAATACTTTTAATATAAAAATATATTTTTTTCCCTGAAAATAATTTTTTTTTAAAAAAAAGGAAAAAATTAAAAAAATAAAAAACTTGGAAAGTATTACTGTTTTAGCTTTTAATAGTAAAATCTATATTAAAATACTTTTAATATTATTAAAACAATTTATTTTCTCTGAACGATAATAATAATAATAATAGCTAGTTTAAAAAAAATCACATCATTCATTAAAATATTCTAATTAAAAAACAATAATTTATTTATTAAAAATATAATTTTTTATAATTGAATTAGGTGAAATTACTTAATATATTTTTTTTTAACTTTTAATTAAAATGCCTATTTCAGTAGCCGACTGGTTCTGCTCTCCAAGCTGATAGACTGGTGTTATTTTTGGCGTTTGGGAATAAAGCCGATTGACTATTCTAAGGTCCTTGGCCCGAGGGGGAGTACCTTCCGTGGAGGTCTTTCTAAGGGGTCCTAGCCCATATTTTTGCAAGTTTCTAAGAAAACCATGGAAAACTCCGAACGGCTAGATTGACGAATGAGGACCTGGGATCGGACCCGGCACCTCACGTCAACCAGCTTTGAGCGCAGAACCGCTCTGCCGCTGGTGGGCTCTGATAGATTGGAATTGTGGGTTCGGTCCAAGGTCTCGTTTGTCATCCTAGACATTCAGAATTTTCCACGTTTTTTTTTTTTTTTTTTTTTTTTTTTTTTCTTTCTGAAAATCGCATATATCAAGGACAGGCTCCTTAGAAAGAACTCTTATGAAAGACATTTCACCCAGGCTTAGGACCCGTATGTTGTCAATAGGTTTTAAAGCTTAAACTACAACCATCAAAATATTTTTAATTAAAAAACATATATATATATACATATATGATTACATATAAAAAAATAATAATTAAAAAATGATTTAATAATACATATTTATAAAATATAATTCAATTATTAAGAATATAAATTTTTAATAATTAAATTAGTTCAAATTGTTTAATACTGTTGTTTAACCTTAAATTGAAAAAATAAATTCAAAATGTTCTTAAACATAAAAATATTTTTTTCTATAATTGATTATAAGAATAAGGATCTATTTAAAATTATTTTATTTAGAAAACTTTAAAAGAAAGAGTAAATTAATTGTCTAAGAACTAAATGAATTATCAAAAACGTAAATTTTAATAATTAAATTAGGTGTGACTCCTTAATACAACTTTTTCTGCTTTCAATAGAAAATATTATTTTAAAATACTTTTATTATTAAAAGATTTTATTTACTGTGAATAATTATGAGGGAAAAGGCAGTTAAGGATCGAATTAAAATTATTTTACTTTAAAAGTTTTAATAGAATGACTAAATTATCTAAAAACTAAAAGAATTATCAAAACTATAAATTTTAATAATTAAATTAGCTGAGATTACTACAATTTTTTCTGCTTTTAGTAGAAAAAATTGTTTTAAAACACTTTTAATATTAAAAGATTTAGTTTCTATGAACATCTATATATATATATATATATAGAAAACAATTGACAGGAAAATATATAAAAATATAAGTTTTACTGATAAGAAAAACCAATAGGAGAATTACAAACCAATGCGCAAGATTGCAGCGAAAGGAAATGCAAAACTTTGATATAGTAATATATAAATACAGAAATATATAAACAAATGAATGAAATTAAATTTAGAAATATAAATACACAAATGAATGAAATTATACCCCAAAAAACACTGAGATCTTCATCAGGGAGGCCCCTCAGTGTAGGGGTGAATGAGAAGTTTCTGAAAGGACAGTAGCTATAAGCTAATAACTATCCTTAGCCCCCAACTTCTCACCAAACAGAAAACCACCAATAACTGAAGAGAAATCAAACATACATATAATGTATAAAACTACTAAAAATATTTTATAAAATTATCAAATTGTAAAAGTTACAAAATTACATCAATTCATTTAAAAATATATACAATACAAAAGAGAATTACCGAAGGTAAACAAGAAAGTATAAAAAGAAATAAAAATTACAACCTTTCAACTGGAACACAAACTATCTTCGGCCAACGGGGCTACTCGTTGGTACTTCAATATCGCCCTTAAATGAGGAAGTAGAACCAACCGAGACAGGAAAACTCTGAAAAGTCACAGTTAAAAATTGTGACGGGAAACAGTTAATTTGCAAGGTATTTTTTAAGTCTTCAAGAGCATATTTTAAATCTTCTTCATTATTGCAGATAGAATGAATTCTTTTAAGCTGTGCGAACATAATATTTTTTAAAACTTTTCTACTTATATTTGAAAACCAATTAGTAAGACTATTTACTTTAAAATTAAAATCCTTTCTTTTATCATATAATCCAATTAGCCATTTATCTTCATTTCTCTTTATATTTAAATCTAGGAAAGAGATTTTATCGGTATCTGTACGGTTCAAAAGCAATTCCTTAGGATATATTTTTTTAGAGATATTTTCGAAACAATTACAGTTAAAAACAATTAAATCATCTATATATCTAAAGAAAGTAATATTTATAAAATTCTTTTCGAAAAAATATAAAAATAAATTTGCGAAAGCACTCGAAAAACTCGTTCCCATTGGGATCCCCCTCCGCTGTAAAAAGTAATCTTTCCCGTTAAACAAAACGTTTTCAAAAATACAAAACCTGATAAGATTAGTCCAATAATTTTTATCACAATTTAAGTAGCTGCCAAATTCATCATAAATGCTTTCAAAAACTTCAATTACCAAGTTATGTGGAATACTGCCAAACAAATTTTCAAAGTCATAGGTATTTACGGAAGTAATGCTTTCTGAATTATTCTTGAAATATTCTAAGACTTTCTGGTTATTATTTATAATGTTACAATCATTAGCAGAATTAATTACTTTTAAAACTGAATTTAAATATTTAAACAAGATTTTACCGGCTTTATCATTATAGCTATTAGTACCACAGGTGACAAAACGAAATTTAACTGGATTTTTATGAAATTTTACAGTAACGAAAAGATATGGAAAATTAAAACAATTTCTGCTTAAACTTATTTTTTTATCAAAGGCCAATATACGTTTTTTGATAATAGAGGGGTTGTCAGTTAATTTATTGAAAGAACTATTACTTGAATATTCCTTTAAAAGAAGATTTTTATAAAAAACTTTACAAATAATAGCAAAATTACTATTAGCTTTATCAACAGTAGCAAAAATAAATTTATCTTTTAAATTTTCAATACTTTTTTTAAGTTCAGCACTATAATTAAATTCATCAAGGTTTAATCTACCATAGTAATTTCTAAGGAAAAGCAATTGTTTCTTAAAAAGGTACAAAAATTTAAATTTCCATTGTTTAAAATCTTCAAAAGGCCAGCTATATTTATAAGAAATTTTTAAAATAAAAATGTCTAAATCTTTTTCTATAAAATCAATGATTTTTTTATGGCTATAATTAAAATTCAACCTGAAGCTTGATCCCAAATTCATAATACTTTTTAGATGATCATCTTCAATTATATTCAAATTTCCTGAGATAATATGACCATAATAAGGATCAATAAAATCTTTTAAACTATCCGTATTGCAATAACTTTCATCTTCTTTAATTAAACTAATACATTTACTATATTGATTATAATTGCAAATAAAATTTTTTAAAGTTTTATCATAACTATTAGCAATCCTAATATTGAAACTGTTTTTTAAAGGAAATAAACTTTCACAAGCTTTCAAAACTTTTTTAAATTTAATGGAGTCAAAAATTTTATCTCTGAACGACAAAACCAAATTTTCCTGAGGGTGTTCTTTCGAATTCCCCTCTTTATCCAAATCATAGTTACCAATTTTATGTTTAAATAAATCCAAAATAATATCTTTAATTAAAATATTTTTAAAACAATAGCTTTTTAATTTATTTCTAATGAAATTTACTCATAACTTTGAGGAAATCTAATTCAGAAATTTATTCATCAAGCCTGAAAGTTCATTTCAGAAAATTATGGAGTAGAAGGCTGTATTTTTATACCAACTATGTGAAAAATACCAGAGCCGGGAATACGTGCGGATGCTCAAGCGGGAGTCCCGGGTTCTATTCACGGCTCTGGTATTTTTCACGTAGTTGGTATAAAAAATCAGCCTTCCACTCCATAATTTTCTAAAATTGATGAAATCTTTTTTTTTTTTTTTTTTTTTTTTTTCCCTGACCAATTGATAAAGAGTAACTGGTGTATCACTGACATTTCTTTCCGTTATCCACATTAGTGCAGAATATTACTATAGTTTAATGTGTAAGATGTTATTTATTTCAAATTTTCTAGAGTAATTTAAAATCATTTAAAATTAGTTTAAAAAAATGTTTCTAAAACCTTTTTATTTTTAATGACATACATACATTACGGTTGAAAGACTATAGCCTCGCCGATCCACAATCCCCTGTTTAAATATTATGTACACATTAACAAAAAATATTTAATTTATTATTAAATTTAAAAATATGTTTCAAATTATTCAACGAGTTGTCACTCACTCAATTCGTTAAAACACATTACACTATTTTAACTAATCCTGTATATCAATGAGTAAAAAAAAAAAAAATTCTGTAAACATCACAAAATGGAATAAATCACGACAAATGTTCCGAGTTTAAGGTCGAAATAAAACTGTGACCCTGAGTCATGCAAGTAAAAAGGCATGAATGTAGCAAAGCAGCAAAATACAAAAATGATACAAGAGACAAGCTAAATTAAAATCAATAAAAGGCCTGGGGTGATAAGAATTATATAAAAGAACAGAAAAAATATCGAAAATAAATTTAATCAAAAACACAAATGGTGACATTAAAAAAAAAAAAAAAGAAAGAAAAGATCGACCATAAGAAAGTTATGTGAGTAATTTTCAAACATGAGATATGAAAGGCGTTGAAGAAATATTAATAAGATTTTTAAAAATTTAAAAATGTAAAAAAAAAGAAAAAAAAAAAAAAAAAAAAAACTTCCAAGAAAGCCAAATAGGAAGCGGGGATAGGAGAGGAAATAATGCCAATTTTAGAAATTAAAATAATAATAATAATAATAAAATAAAATAAATAAATAGTAAAAATAAAAATACCAATGAGACCAATAAGAGAAAGTAATAAAACATTTGGAGATCTTTTCATCACGAGCGTTTATTTAATTTATTTTTATTTTTAATTCAATTCAGTTTATTTATTTATTTGTGTGTGTGTGTGGGGGGGGTTATTTATATGATATTTCAGAAGACTTCTAGTTTATCTATTTCAACAAATAACTTAGGTAACATTAAATACCACGTCAGTTCTCAGTTGGAATGGAATTTTTAGGAAAAGCAAATTTAGACGAATTTAAAAATGATATTAATTCCAAATTGGGAAAAAACTTTAGATACTCTGAAAAAGAAAAGGGGGGAGGGACAATAAAAATGTGAAATTATATGATTGAAACATTGGTAATTCAAGTTAAAAAGTGAGCATTTAGAATTTTTGATTTTTAGAGCTCTATCGATCATAGAGGGACTATAGCTAGAGAAAGAGTAAAATAGTTTAAATGTTAATTTATTCCCAAAATCAGAAGAATCAGAGAAAATGAAAGCAAATGAAGTCTGTAAGAATAAATACAGAGAGCAGCTATTTTCTGTTGGGGTCGGTGATTATAGAGATTATGTGGAAGAGAGAAATAGTAAAGTTTTCTGAAGACAATGGTTAAAAACTAATCATTTTATATAGAAATCAAAACGTTAAGAAAAAATAGAGAATTATTCTTTTCAATTTTGAAAGTAAACTGATTTAGAAGGTGATTAAAATATCGTGTAAATTTGCGCACCGAAGGAATGCTCCTAATGGAGAAATCTTCCCTTGCTTCCCACTGTTGGGAACATTTTTGATAAAAAACGTAGATTTAGAACGTTTCCTAATCATTTCATCTTTTTTTAATTTCGAAATTTTTTTAAACATCCACTTAGAAAAAATTATAAATCAGAAGTAATATCAAATTTGAAGTTTCTAGATACATTATTACTGAAGGAAACAAACAAAAGTGTGGTTTTCCAGCGGGTTTTTCCTCACCCCCCTCCAATTGTGCGTGCACTAAAAATTTTAAACACCCGCAGTGCTTCAAACATTCTGATGAGCACTGATTGTGTGAAGTTTGGTTCAAATCAGTTCAGGGATTTAGGAGATGAAAGACATACAATCATATATACAATGACTTTTATTCATATTAATAAAAGTATTTTTATTCTTCATGGAAACTAAAACCTGTTGAACCATCTGTTAGTCGGCTAGTTACGGCTATAGTTCATTAAGTTTTGCTTTATAGGTGTACATTATTTCCTTGTTTGGTGGCGAGCATTACATCCTAAATTGTTGATGTGTGTTATGTCTCTGTTTGCCTGTGTGTAAAAGGTCTTGATTTGCCGGTGAGTGTCACGTCTTCATTTGTCTGTGTGTAAAAAGTCTTGAGTTGCCGGTACGTATACTCATTTGCCTGTGTGTAATAGGTCTTGATTTGTCGGTGTGTATCACGTCTCCATTTGCCTGTGTGCAGAAGGTCTTGACTTGGCGGTGTGTATCACGTCCTCGTTTGCCTGTGTGTAAAAGGTCTTGATTTGCCGGTGTGTATCACGCCCTCATTTGCCTGTGTGTAAAAGGTCTTGACTTGCCGGTGTGTATCACGTCCTCATTTGCCTGCGTGTAAAAGGTCTTGACTTACCGGTATGTATTATGTCCTCATTTGCCTGTGTGTAAAAGGTCTTCAATTGTCGTTGTGTATTAAGTCTTCGCTTGCAGGTGTGTATTATGTCCTCTTTTGTCGGTGTGTATTACCTCCTACCTTAGCATGTGTGTATTATGCCGTTGTTTGTCGGTTTGTATGATGTCCTAGCTTGCCAGTGTGTATTATGCCTTAACTTGCCGCTGTGTATGTCTCAGCTTGTCGATGTATATTATGAGTTGGTTTACCAGTGTGCATTATGTTCTTGAATGTGAGTTTGTATTAACACAATTTTCTTACCTGCTATTTTTACCGACAGGAAGCACTGTGAAACACTTTTAAATTATTCTTAAAACTATTCAATTACTTAAACACATAATGTATCTTAATCTCGCTCAAATTCTTCCATTACAGCACAATCAGTTAAGATTCTTGATGTTGTGGGGCACTGTAAGCATTTTAACACAATAAAATTCTAATTTCACATCATGTGATGAACATACTTAATCATGTGTGCGAAATAATATTTATAATAGATTATAAATTCGTATTTTGACAACCAGAGAAGCTGTAACACACTTTAAAGTATGATGAAAACCATACACTTACTTAAACATGCAATATATTCTAATCTCAATCAAACCCTTCGAATACAACACTGTTAATACATTTTTCCCATTCGGGGGCGCTGTAAACTATCTTAACCATAGCCTTCTAAACTAGATGCCTTCCGCGTGGATCGGAAACTTTGTGGTAGGCAGTGCCACTTGGTACAGATTGTGCGACTTTTTTATTCAACAGCCACAAAAAAATTTTAAAAAATGGGATTTGATATACATAAAACCCAAGCAGCACCGAAACGTTCTCTGAACGTTAAAAAATTGTCTACAAACACGTTCTAAGAACGTTCACTTTGAACGTGTTATAGACGTCTATTTGTCCATCTTGAAGCCGTACAATAGTACGGTTCAGAGAACGTTCAATGAACGTGTAACTATCACCATCGGTGTTATAGAAACGTTCTGAGAACGTTCTACGTATACGGTCTCAGAACGTTCTAAACGTTTTTAGAACGTTTTCAAAACGTTATACACATTTTCAGAACGTTCTAGAAAACGTACTTTAAACGTTCAAAAATAGTGTAGAAAAAAAAAAAAAACTGTGACATCATTATAAAAAAAAAAACCACCACAGTACGGGCGTTTAAAAGTAAAAAGTACATATTATTACTTACAGACTTTGAATAAACACCATAAAATGCAATAAACTCGCAACAATTGTTTCGGGTCGAAAAAACACACGACCCTTCATCAGGCGAATAAAGTAAGCACGAGTGCTGCAGTCAAAGCGGCAACGCAATTGGTGCGTTGCCGCTTTGACTGCAGCACTCGTGCTTACTTTATTCGCCTGATGAAGGGTCGTGTGTTTTTTCGACCCGAAACAATTGTTGCGAGTTTATTGCATTTTATGGTGTTTATTCAAAGTTTGTAAGTAATAATTTTTACAACGCTAGTTTTGTGGTGTTTTTTTATTAAAAAGTACATAGCTGATGACGAATAATGATGCAACACAGGAACAGGAATATAAACTACTTTTTTTTTTTAATTATTTAAATAATGTTTGAGAAATTTTAACATACTTACTATTCCTTTATTTTAACGTATATGAATCAAAAAGTCTATATTCTATGACAGTTTTCCGAAAAATGTGCCATTACGTCTCTTTATCCCTTAAAAAATTTCTTAAATTTTTTCTTTTTTTTTTTTTTTTCTTTTTTTTTTCATTTCTTTTCTTACCTTGATCTGAAGATAATGAAGTTATAGTATTAATTACAAAACTTTGAATAAACACCATAAAATGGAAGAACTCGAAACAATTGTTTCGGGTTAAAAGAAGACACAACCCTTCATCAGGCGAACAATGTAAGCGCGAGAGCTGCAAACAAGCACGTTGAGTGTGTTGAATGCGTTGCCGGTTTTTTTTTTTTTTTTTTTTTTTTTTTTTTGTAGCAGCTGCGAGTTCTTGCCTTTTATGGTGTTTATTAAAGTTTCGTAATTAATACTATAACGCCATTATCTTCAGATTAGGGGAAAGAAAGAAATTTTTTTTAAATGCAAAAATTTAAGGAACTTTTTAAGGGATATAGAGACGTTATGACAATTTTTGGGAATTACTGTCGTAGAATATGGAGTTTCTCATGCACATACGTTGAAATTAAGTATGTTAAAATTTCACAAACATTATTTGAATTTAAAAAAAAGTAATTCATATCCCTGTTGCTGTGTTGTATCATTCTTTATCTGCTATGTACAACTAAACTCTTGAATTATTTTGCTTGTTTTAATCCTTGGGATTCCGAATGCATCATCTTGTGAGTAATGTTTGTTTTTTATAGTTGTTTTCTGTTTGATTTTCTGATTTCTTGAATTAATAGTTTATTCCAGGGATGCAGAAAATGTTCAAACCTCGGAAATTTCCCCCAAACACAATATAAATTTCCCTCAATAATGCAAAAATCTACTTTGCTATACAAAGTCATTTGTTCTATGTAATAAATCTTTAAGAGAATAAATATACAGTGTAACATAAAAATATCGCTGTTAGTGTATAAGCACTTCAAAGTAGCAAATTGTTATTTTTGATTTACATTTTTATTTTCTCTTAAAAAAATATTCAAAATTTCCCCCGAACCTCGTTCGGGCATATTCTGCACCCCTGGTTTATTCCACTTTATTCTTCATTTTTAACTTCAATTAATTTCTTGTACGATTTGGTGTCTGCTGGCGATTTGCTATTATAGCTTCTAACGAACGAAATCGTACATTGGTGCTCAATGGTGAAAAAGGTCACCACTGACGAGTTTTTTTTCTTTTTTTTTTTTCTTCTTTTTCACCGTTCTGAGCTTTTCCTTAAAAAAAAAATGCTGTTTTTTTTTTTTTTTTTTTTTTTTTTTTCTCTCGTTGCTTGTTTGTATCTTTTGATTTGAGTTTCATGTCGTTTTTACGCACCGGCAAAATTATTAAAATTGCAACGGATAATCTAGGAATAAATGTGTGATTAGATTGAAGTTAAATAAAATAAAAATCACTAAACAAAAAATAAATGTTTCAATAAATCACAATCAGTCTCCACAGGTTATTTAAATTTGTTGTAATTTCCTTCTCATTGTTCTATGTGGTTTCAGAGATCTTATATCGGTTGCCTGGTTTTAACTACGATTAAAAATTCATTTATACATATATATATTAATTTTTTTTTAATACAGCGTGCAAAGATAGTCACGAGAATGTCTTTATCTCCGCAACTATTGGTCGCAAGCATATAGTTTCAGTTACAAAATGTTTTAAAAAATATGAGCATTTGCGGTATGACATGTTTAAATTTAAAATATCTATTTTTTCAAAATTACAAAAACTAAATTTTTGTACAGTCCCAGTCCCCTATAGTGATATTTAGAAAAATTGACACTCATCCTAACAAGAAGTTTCATTTATATTCTCCCAAAATGGAACAAGATATTTAAAGTTTAGATTTTCTAACATATTTCGGCCTTCAATAAGGGATCGGTTTAAAAATCCTAATTGGACTTTGTTTGCATTTTCCCTGGGCTTATTAAAGAATTTTTCATTGACTTTTTAATAAAGCCCGAGAAAATGCGAAATAATCCTAAATTTTGAAACTAACTATCTCAGACAATTTTGGGTGCACAAAAGTGAAACTTTTTGTGTTATATAGGTTTTTTAGGTTGGAACTCAACTTTCACTATTAGTGTCATGAAAATTGTATAAAAATTATCAGTTTTTGTGATTTTTAATAAATTAATTTTTTTTAATTTAAACATGTCATATAATGAATTCTTACATTTTTTTTAAATACATTTTCTTATTGGAGGACGTCTGAGACCAATTGTTGCGCAAATAAAGGCCTGCTCTCAACTTTGCACCCTGTATATTCTAAACATTTCTGGGTACTACTTTGTAAGTCCATGGATAGTTTATAAATATATTTGAATGCTGAAGTTCATATTCCAACATAAAAAATAATTTCAAAAAAGTTGATTGAGTTTAGAATATAATTGAGTTTAGAATATATTGTTAATTTATAATAATAAGAAATTGAAACAAAAAATTAAAAATTAGTTAGAAGGAGGAAATTTTAAAAATTTCCAAATACTTAAATACATATATATATATTTAATCAAAATATTTTTCTAAAATATTTAACATACTTTATATTTTTAAATTTCAGTGCATGTATGTATAAATATTTTCAGTTTACAGCAGCAGTTTACAAAAAAGATGTTTGCAGGTATTTAAATTTATTCCACATGGCAATGTAATTGGTATTCTTTAAATGTTTAAATTTCTTTAAATTGAGTCAACGCAATTTTTACCTCATTTGATGTAATTATGCTATCATATGGCATATTAAATAATTGATAAATGTAAATATTATTAGTATTAATAAATAATATAGTAAATCGTCCTTTTTTTTTAAGCAGAATATCTTTTTTTTATAAAGATGTGGAATAAAATTGAATTGAATCTTTGTTTTATTATGCAGTTAAACAATTTCATATATTTTATTTAATAAATAACAGTAAAGAGATATTTAAAATTGTAAGTCGGTGAAACTTAGGATATTATTTTAAAAATGTGCAATTTGCATAACCTAGATTGTATATATATTATCATATAAACATTAAATAAATACTTCAGAATTTAAAAAGAAAAGAAAAAAAAGAATTACGAACCTTCTGAATTTTCATAAGAATTTTCTTCAAGAAAACATCCTTCCAACTAGCATTTTAAAATACACAATGACCAGTCGGAAGGGCATTCACTTAAAATTAGCTTATATCTTGTAAAGTCTTTGTGACTTCTTCATACTTCATTCAGAATTATAATAACCAAAAATAGTTATTTTAACAAATTCCATCTCAGAAGACTAAATTAATATAATGAATCAATAATTTCTAAGCGGTTGTCTGTAACAGGAGCAGTTTTTTCTGCGATTCAACTTTCAAGTATCAAAAGTTAGGTTTAAGAACATACGCAGATATGAAAATGATTGTTTAATTGATATTAAAATAAGACTTTAATAAATAGAACATAGAGAATATTACAGGTTAAAAATATTACATTTTTACCTTTTCTAAAGCTTATCCTAGTCTTTATAACGCTAAAACTGAACAAATCAGATTACATGATTTAAAATTACCGCCTCACATAACGACACGACTTTCCCAAGACCTGGCGCCGCGCCTGGCGTTTGACTTTGCAGTTGCACGGTCAGCGAAAATTAAATAAATGCAATCCACAGATGTCGATGTTATCATCTGCTCTCCCTTCCTTCTTGCATCCGCAATAATCATGTTTCAAAGTTCAACATTTGAAACAGAAATTTATTAAGCATTTATAGCTGTAGTCAATATTTTAAGGAAAAATTTAGTGGAGTTGATCAATTATTTAAATTTTTATAAAGTATTTTAAAAATTTATGAGATCACTTTATTTTTCCATTTTAAAATCTCGAATTAAACGGAAAAGCATATCTTGTTTTAGTGTATATTTCAGTATTGAACAAAATATTCAGTGAAAATAAATAAAATAAAATAAGACCAATCAAACAGAGTAATGATTTAACAACATGATCAATATTGATAATTTATCAGTAACATTTAAACTTAAATAGAACCATAACTTAAAGAAAAGAAGAAAAAAACTCATTTCTGTAACTTCCCGATGAGTATTAGAGACCGCGAGGTTCTACTCTCGAACCTTACAGACGGGAAGTGTTGGTTTCGATTCCTGGTCACGCTCGTCGACTTAGGTTTTCGGAGTTTTCCCGTGATTTTCTTTGAAACTCGCGTAAAGCACTATATTACTTATTCAATAACATCCGTGATTAGCTTTTTGTATCTAAACTCTGGGTCTGGGGAATGCATAGATTTTCATGACAGAAGACAATCATTTTTATGCTGTATAGAAGATCTTAGAAAATGTATTTTTCTAAGGGTTTATTATTATTATTATTACAAATGAAAAAAAAAAAAAAACGGTAAATTTGTTTTAAATCATCAGAAAACGATGTTTCAATTATTCGTTTTAAGGGTGATATCGAATTCTTTTGAAAGATAATCATAGTGAAAATTTTTATCCACCCCTCCCCCATCCCCCAGGGATGATGTATACTTATTCCTAGGGGAAAAAACAATGTCCTACGAATAATAATAATAAAAAAAAACTGTTTGACTATTACTCGTTATACATCCAAATTGAATCAATAATATATATCAAATGTATGTCACGCAGAAGGTTTGGTGAGTATATATATTACAGAAGCTGATAGATAGCCTTTCTGTGAATGGAAAATTTTGGAACGTGGCAGTGCCACCTGTCGTCCAATATGCACCCAAAGGCAATCTGTAGAGTTTTCCGTAATATTAATTTCACTTACCAAATTTACAATATTTATAAATCACAGAAGTTGAGATTTTCCGTTTCCGTTATGAGATTAAATTGCAACATAGCCACGCCACCTGTTGGCCGATGTGCATCCAAAATGGACCAGTAAAGCTTTACATAAAATCGATTTCACTTATAACTTCAGTGTATCACAAAATTTATTGTTAAATCACAAGAGTTAAAATATTGCCTTTCCGTTAAAATGATTAAATTGCAGATTAGCAACGCCACCTGTTGGACAATGTATACATCCAAATTGTATTAGCAGAGGTTATGATGATACATGCCAATATATCAAGTTTAATGCATTTGTACACTATAGAAGCTGAGATATAGCCGTCCCATAAATGGAGGGTTTCATTGCATAGCACCGCAATCTATCGGACGATATATCCCAAATGAAATTCAAATAAACTCCAATTTAGGGCAAGATCTAATATTGTAACAAGTTTGGTTGAATTCCATACATTGATTCCTGAAATACAAAATCGACAAAATTTTTCCATGAGTTTAAAATTTTTTAATTTTTTTTCACCTCACCGCTACTGATTATTGAGAAGCATTCCTTACTGACGTGCTAACAAAACGTTAAACTGAAAATGTAAAAAATGCTCTATTCTCTATCTTGCTAAAAATTATAAATTTCGAATAACTTACGAAGTTTTTAAATTAGAATGTTGCAAATCTCTCAATAAGATTCTTATCAATATCATAAGTGATATTTTAAAACTGGTCCGATCTCTCTGCAATCATTTGTTCTTGAGATATCGTGTACATGAACTAACGGGCTATCACACTAATAGGTGCCGAAGCCGATACACATTAACAGATACCATACCAACCTTTTGACTTCCGGATTCCTCACGCCACAAAACGTGTAAAAAAATCAAAAACTGAAGTCAAAAATTTTCATGATTAACCTATTTTCCCAACCAATAGTACTAAAAAGTCATTTTGTCATATTCGTTATAATTACACTGTTACAGAACGTGTTATGACGGTGTCACACTTGAACGTTCTATATAGAACTAGAATTGTATGTTTTATAGATGGTACAAATCAAACATTTTCAGAACGTTCTAAATAATACTATTTCTAAACGTGTTTTAGAACGTTCTTTTGACACGAAACACGGTGTTTGAACTATTGAAACCGTTATTAGACGTTCACAGAACGTTCCTGTGCTACTTGGGAAGGCGGATAGAATCGAAGAAACGTCGATTATATATATCATATATCCGTTATAAAAATTATTGGTGACAGTTGAATAAAAAAGTCGCGCAATCTGCACCAGGTGGCGCTGTTTACCGCTTGAACTGATGCCAAGTTTCCGAGCCACGCGGAAGGCATCTAGTTTAGGAGGCTATGTCTTAACATCAAAGAAATCTCAGCTTCAAATTATACAATATCAATAGGCATACAATACAATATACTTAATATTGTGTACGAAATATCATTTATTCATAATAAATTATAAATTGGTATTTGATCACCAGGAGCCGCTTTGATACTCATTAAAATACTAGTAAAACTATTCACTTGCATTGCAAAAACTATTCACATAATTACAAATACTTTCATTACAACACATTTAACAAAAATTTTTCCCCGAAAACTTTATGCGGCATTTAACTCTCTATCGTGCATCGTCAGTCACAGAGTCACTTAGCAAGTCTGAGCGTTATTATTATTGTAAAGTATTTTCTTAAATTATGTGCAACTTACATAATGTGAATTGTACCATAAGAAAAAAAAAAAAAAAAAAAAAAAAAAATCTCCATGTCCGCATTTGATTGTGTGTATCAACATAGTCAATGTCCTCATTTGATTGTAAAATTACAAAGTCCTCAGTTGATTGTGTGTATCGAGTTCACTGTGTGTGTTGCGGTGTATTGAGGTCCCCAATTTGACGGTAAAAATACATAATGAGAAATTTTGGAATTTTAAGAAAAATCAAAGCTGATTCATAATTGAATGAGTTTTATTAATTGTTATTTATCAAAAATATGCTTTTAAGTCAATTATTTGCGAAGCCCCCGATTGGCGGTGTATACACATAGTCCTCAGTTTGCACGTCTTGCCAACCTGTGTGTGTGTGTGTGTGTGTGTCTGTCTGTTATCAGCATATGCCAAAAACAAATTATGGCAGAAAGTTCAAACTTGGTATTCTAAATGTGTATCATATAGGGATGCTTCAGTAAGATTTTCGTTAAGATCAAGCAAATGGTTCGTGTACAGGGACTATCAAGAGAATTCTAATACATTACGTCTATGGGGAAAATTGCAGGTAAGTAGAGTTTAACGTCTATAGACTGCACTTAACCAAATGAAACAAATATATATTTCTTGTAATGGAGATAGTTAACTGGGAAAAAAATTTTGTGTATGTAGGCTCCTCGCCTCCGCCCCCCTGGGGGGGAAGTCCCCCTCGAGGGGAGTAAATTTTCATGATGGGTATCTTTCAAAAGAGCTCGCCCATACCTTTAAAACGAATGGTTGAACCATCGATCTGCGATAATTTAAAACAAAGTTATCGATTTTTTTTACTTTTAACGAAATAAAAAAAACAATTTTTTTTTTTTTTTTTTTTTTTTTTTTTTTTTTCGAGAATAAAATGGACTTTTTTTGGATATTTGGTGTTATACTGCCTCTCTAATATGGAAATCGTCTGCATTATCATAAAAGATAATTTTTTTAAATAATAATTTTAATATATTATTTTTTAAAAACGGAATTATTTTTTAATAATCGAATTAAGTTCTATATAAATGTAGGTGCATTAATAAAACGGGGGGTTGAGGGGGGCGGTAGCCCCCCTCACACAGAACTAATTATTATATAATACTCTTTAGAAGCCTAATATGAATTGTTGAACACAGGTTTACATAACAGTACTCTTTATAATACCTATTAATCTGCAACCTGTATTTATAATATTAAATTTCAGGGTAAGAGAAAGTCGTGTGAGTGACTCACCAGATTATTTAATTAAAATTTTTATAAAAAAAAATCTTTTACTTTTCTGATTTTTTAATTATTAGGTTTATATATTGACTTTTAATATAATAATATTTGTTTGCAAAATCTTACAACAATGTCATTTGAGTGAAATAATCATTGTTAACAATTTAATTATACTTATTATTAATAACAATACCACCATACTCATGTGCGCAATCATAACAGATCATTAGGACAGATCTCACAAAATATCTCTTTTACAGTTGTTGCTCTAAATTAAACCATGCCAAGAAAATGATATGAGTAATATGCGTAATAAACAAATGAAATTCAAAAATACTTATCGAGAGTTTGGCAAAAAATAAAATAAAAAGAAAAGAAAAGAAAAGAAAAGAAAAGAAAAGAAATAAAAGAAAGAAATAAAAGAAAAATAAAAGAAAGAGAGAGAGAGAGAATATTAATAATAAGAGGGTTTGTTTTTTATTTTTACACTAATCTGCTGAATTGTGCGCAGACTCTCTTAGCTTTAACATACATAAAACTAACTTCTGCATTTAAGTGTATGGGATTTATAAGTTAAATTCAGTTGTTTATATCTTCATATCTTATGTTTATTTTAAGTAAAAAATAATTCTTTTTTCCTTTTTTTTTTTTTTTTTTTTTTTTTTTTCCAATAAAATTATCTCTAAAATATGAAAATAAAATAATAAACTTTTCAGACCAAGGAATAATAAAAGTAATTAAGAAAAAAAAATCTACTTTAAAGATAATAAAACAAATTAAAAAATACATATATTTGTAGGTAAAAGAAAAAAGAAATACCGAATATATATATATATTCGCAAATAAAACTGAAACACGATAAATTTAGTTAGATTTTTTTTTTTTTTTTTTTTTTTTTTTTGATACACATTAGGTTACACTCTAGTCTGGATATTCTTGACATTTTTTATATTTTCTCACTTCATTTGTACAAAGCTGAAGTATGGGGATTTATTGCTTACTTTTAAAGATTTTTCTCTATTTGTTTTCAAAATGTCTCTCTGAGGGCTAAAAAGTTTTTCTAACAAATGAAGAAAATAACTAGAACTTTTATAAAAAAAAAAAAAAAAAAAATAATAATATTAATAATAATAAATCATGCGAGGTCGGAAAAACATTTAAAGTTTATTAGAATGATTTTCCGTAAAATATTTCAAATCAAATAAGATTTTAAAAAATTATATGTATATATATATATATATAGATAGATAGATATACCATTTTGCCATTTTCTGATTTAAAAATATGAAAGCATTTTTAGCATATTATTTCAGTAAATATGGAAAAAGCTTTGACATTGGTTAATGGACGTTTGACTAAGCGAGGATCCTAGACCTGATCGTAGTGCTTTAAGGATTGATTAAGGATTTATTCTAAGTAGTGTTTGACCATATTTATGCAAGTTTCAGGGAAACAATGGAAAACTTCAGTTAGTATAGCAAGGGCGACCTAGGTCTGAACTCCGGCACATCTTGTGTTCCAGTTTTGGCAGAACACTATTTCAACTAGTATGTTGTGGCCACCACATGACTTTCTTCTATCTTTTCCTATACAAATTCACTCAGCAACAATACTTAAAAAAAAAAAAAAAAAAAAAAAAAAAAGTGGGACTTTGACAAAATTTTGGGTAAAATATGAAAATTATTCTAAGTTTGTCAAAACACGGAAACCGTGGGACTTTGACAAAATTAGGGGAAAAAAGCAAAAATTAGTTTAAGTTTGTCAGAACACGGAAACCGTGGGAGTTTGATAGAATTAAGGGGAGAGGAAAAAAAAAGTGGGACTTCAAATTTTCACATTTTACCCAAAATTTTGTCAAAGTCCCACTTTTTTTTTTTTCCTCTCCCTTTAATTCTATCAAACTCCCACGGTTTCCGTGTTCTGACAAACTTAAGCATATTTTTGCATTTCCCCCCCCCCCCAATTTTGTCAAAGTCCCACGGTTTCCGTGTTTTGACAAATTTAGAATAGTTTTCACATTTTACCCAAAATTTTGTCAAAGTTTGTCAAAACACGGAAACCGTGGAACTTTGACAAAATTAGGGGAAAAATGCAAGAATATGTTAAAGTTTGTCAAGACACGGAAACCGTAGGACTTTGACAAAATTAGGGGAAAAAAGCAAAAATTAGTTTAAGTTTGTCAGAACACGGAAACCGTGGGAGTTTGATAAAATTAAGGGGAGAGAAAAAAAAAAAAAAGATTTTTTTTCTAAGTTTTTTTTTCGTAAAAAGTAAAAAAAATCGATAACTTTGTTTTAAATTATCACAGATTTATAGTTCAACCATTCGTTTTAAAGGTACTGACGAGACCATTAGAAAGATACCCATCTTGAAAATTTTTGCCTTTATCACCCTGTTGAAAATTTAGAAAAAGCGGGATGGCAACGCAACCTGTAAGACGATTTTTACCAAAAGTTGATAGGCACTAATTTATGTCAAGGTGCAACTACATACCAATTTGTATGAAATTCTGTGCAGTAGTTCCAGAGATACAGTTGCCACAAAATTTTGTCACACACACACACACAGACAGACAGACAGACAGACAGACAAACAGACAGACTGACATTTTCTAAAAATGGTAAAATCGTGTTCTACATCTCTCAAAACGTGTAAATCCATCAAAAACCCGAAATCGAAAATTTTTACGAATCCAATACTTTCTTCTATTGAAGATAGAAGAAAGTAAAAAGAAATATGGAAGCTTTTTTCGGGAATTATTTAATCGCAGATGGATTGATTTCGGTGTTGGTTTTACGGACAAAACGAATTGCATTCAGAAAGAAATTTTGTTGAATGAACAAAATAACTGTTTTAATAGAGATTTTGGTTAGATAAAAAAAAATATATTGTTTGTTGCACATCTAACTCTTTTTTTTTTTTAAGTATTTTTTTACTTACAAAAGTACTAACGTTAATGTAAAGTTAAACAAAATATCTCTTTAACCTTATAGCTGCCTTTGAAAAATGATTAAATTTTAATAGTGTTTTCAGTGTGCTGTTTTTATAATGTGCTAAAATATTGCTGATTTCAATTTGAGGTTAAAAATAAAAGTATGCACTTGAAGTTAAATTTTATGGCTATTGAAAAAAATCTTCATATTTTATATACGAATTAAAAATACATAATTATTTAATTTTGAATTATATAATAAGTGTATTGTGAAGAAAACACCAGCTCTTTGAACATATATATATCCGACAGCGGCGTTCACATGTTTAATATAAGAAAATACAAAGATTTTATAGATTTAAAAAAAAAAAAAAAAAAAAAAAAAATGTTGTTGTAATAAAACTAAATTTTTTTTCTTCCTATTGAATGTTTTTTGAAAAACAAAACTATCTCAACAAAATACATTTTGTAGTTTTAATGAGTTTTTTCACTTTATACATGAAGCTTACGAGGCCTGCTAGGAATAGCTTACGTAGAGTTTCTAAATCGTATTTGTGTGAGTTTTAGGGAAAACTATGAAAAACAAAAAGCTAGTACGTCAAAGGTGATCAGTTTTTAAATTCGTCACCTCCCGATTAATAGCTTTGGCAGAAGAATCTCTCGTCTCCTACTAGGGCTAATGATAGTTGAAAAAATGGCTACACTGTGAAAAAAAATATATACCGCTTTCATCTAGAACTAATAGGTAGTCCTTTTCTAAATCCCTAAACTAGAAATATAGATTTCCGAGCTATGAGTATAAGGCACGACAATACACTGACAAAAAATTCTAGAACTGACATCTAGAATCTAAATTGTGGCTCTAGAAAAAAATAGCTCCCTGTCATCCTTATAAATTTTTTATAAAAAAATTTCTAATCCCCTTCGAAAGCGTATTCTATGACCTCTATTAGAATTCCTGAGCGTTTGCCTACACTATCGAGGACAAACCTATTTGAAAACATCTCCAAATAACTGTGAATACAAGAAACGGGTTTCAGCAGCTATAATCTTGGTTTATGTCCCAATTCTAGAAAATCAAGCAAGAATTTCTCGTAATACAAAAGATTCAGAATATTCAGGATATTGTTTCACCATCTAGAAATGTGTAGATTAGAAATTCTCGACCATTTCATCTATTCAGTTTATCGGCGTGCCTTAGGCGCAGAACTCGGAAATCTATATTTCTAGTTAAAGGATTTAAAAATGACTATTTATTCATTCTAGATGAAGGCGGTATATTTTTTTTTTCTCAGTGTACATTGTTTACAGGGGTTGTAATATCTTCTGGTGGAAACGTCCAATAGTAGCTTTATCGGAAAATGAATTGCATATTCTTCACTAACGTACAATCGTGGCTTCAATGTCAATTTAGAATACCGAGTTCATTCGAATGTCTTATCTATGAAATCTTATGATATAAAAAATACTATTATATCCCCTTCTTTGATCGCGAATTTTAATTGGAGATACTATACTAAATGCAGCTCTCTGAGTATGATTATTTACATATATAAAATTATCGTATAAAATTCTGTAAATATTATTCTGCAACAATTGTAGTGACAGTGATACTGTCTTAGCTTGTACATGGGTACATATGTGTAATTGAGGAGCAAACATTCAAACCGTGTTTTCTCCAAAAATAAAAAAAAATGAGTTAGTGATTTTTCTGTGAACTCAACATTAAATAGCACGAAATTATACTATTATTTTAAACCAAAATAATTTTTATCACATTATAAATGCTCTTAGAAAGTTAGGGTTTCAATCAAACAGTGTTTCCTCCAGAGCCTGTTTTCAGTCAAACTGTGATTTCTCCAGCCAACCAGTCAGTACTGCTCTTTCTGGTCCCGTGACTCGTACATGTACCAGCTTTTTATGTTTGTTTTTTCGTTAGTTCTATCTTCTTTTCTTCATTTTAGAGGAGTGTACTTTATTATTATTATTATTATTTTTTTTCAAATGGAAGAATTAATAGATGGTGTATTAGTGAGTACTTCTAATTATGGAACTAGAAAAATACAGAGAATTGGTCGAAAAAGAAAAGAAACGAAAAAGAAACGATATTCAGCACCTTTAGATAACAACATTTATGCTCCATGCAAACATTCTATTGATACTTTTTCATGCACTGATGTTAGACCTAATGACGTTAAGAAGTTTCGGGATAGACTTTATGAAATTCCGGACAAACAGCGACAAGATTCTATTATAGCTTCATTGGTTGTTACAAAAAATGTAACTCGACGTAGACCTAATAACCCAACCAAAAAAAAAAAAAAAAAAAAAAAAAAAAAAAATCGCAATCATCAGGCTTACAGCATGCATTTTCTGCTTCTTATTTTATTACTAGTAGCAGTGGTAGGAGAATTCCTGTGTGTAAAAACAATTTCATGGCTATAACTAAAATAGGTCGTACAATGCTAGCCAATATTGTTACTAAGGTACATGCTGGTGAACCTATTGAGGAAAAGAGAGCAGGGGATAGAAAAAGCCACTTAAGCATTAATAATTAAAAAAAAAAAAAAACAAGGTAAGAGAATTTATCTCAAACTTAAAGGCATCAGAATGACATAGACAAACTTTTACAATTGATGTATGGTGAAGAGTGAAAAAATCAGCCTGTTTTTAAATTGTATAAAGATATCATTACTAATAACTTTCATGTAGAATATGAAGAAACAGAGGAAGCATGAAATTGCTTAAGTGAAGATATTGGTTTAAAAATTTAAATTTGAAATTGGCTTAAAAGTTTTAGTTCTTCCCTACAATTTGCATGATGATGTTTCACGCGTAAATATTTAATTTAACTTTATAATTACATAACAAAATCTGTTCTGTTAATTACATTAAGAATGTTATTTCATCAATATTCGAGCTACATACTTTTTCATTCAAAAAATGTTTTGCCCACATTGGAAACATTCAAAACATGTTTTCTCCTCTGTGTTTCGGTCAAAACATGCTTTCTCCACATTGGAAACATTCAAAACATGTTTTCTCCTCTGTGTTTCGGTCAAAACATGCTTTCTCCAAATTTCAAATACATTTTTCTAATTAACTCTAAGTTTATTAGGTAAAGTAGGCCTACAGATCTTCCTAGTAACCAATAATACAACTAAACAAATGATAATTAGGGTCTAAGAATGGTTATTTTTTAATTTATCAGTTTTTTGTGTTTTCTGAAAAATTGCATTCGAAGGAGAAAACACGGTTTGAATGTTTGCTCCTCAATTATACGCTATGAATAAGTATTTGAACAATTTCCAATTTAAACATTTTGTCAAATATTAAGAAAAGTTCTTTAGGAATTATCATGAAATTTTGGTAGTGTAAAGAACATGCTACATCTCATATATTTCAACGTAAGTTTTGTACTGAAGAGGAAAAGAGGACCGGTAAAAAATTTAAAAATATCAAAATGTTTTGGATCACATTGCAAAATGTATGCGTTTTTGTTGCAGATTTACATTATAAAGATTCTTCTAAATATCTATATATTTTTTATGAGGCTACTACACATATTCATTGAAATATAACGGTTTCTTAAAAAAAAAAAATAAAATAAAATAAAATAAATTATAACACACGGGATAATAAAGTTAATGTAAAGCCATTTTTTTTTAATTTGGCGTATTGCATTAGAAGCAGCATACATCAATCAGAAGACAAAATTGTTAAATATCTTGCGAAATATGAAATGTTTTACGAAATAATGTTTAATTACGCATGCGCAAGTTAAAAAAAAATCACTTACATAATTTAATAGCCAAAAGTATTGAACTACTTATAATAAAACCCCAAACATCTATCGTGTAAAATCAAAAAGCTATAATAGGTAGAAAAAACAAAATTTCAGTTCCTCCTAAATAAAAAAAAAAAATAAAAATAAAAATAATGTGATAGGGGGCTTTATCAGTACTTATTTAGTGAACACTGTATTACCAGTGGGCATTGACTGAATGAAAATTAAAATGTGAGTAAAAGCCCTACAGTTTAGCTTTGATTTAGAAAGGAACAGGAATTCTGTTCATTCTGACTCTCAAAACTTTTTAAATTAGAAATTAATTTTTTTTTAAACTTGCGCATGCGTATAAGAAAAAAAAAAAAAAAAACTCATATTTAGCTAGATATTTAATATTTTTGCATTCTGATTCTATGATGTGTCTAATGTAGTATGCCAAGTTTCCAGAAATTGGCGTTGCAGTGTGTCGAATACTCTACGAGTTATAATTAAAAGAAGAGGCCTTTTTATTTTTATTTTTTGACTGTTTTATCTCCGTGAATGTATGTAATAGATTACCAAAGTTAAACCGATAAGTAAGAAATTCTCCATAATTGCATGTTACAACCAATACACATTTCAAGCATTACTTATTACAGGCAGGTATGTGTGAGTGTTCTCACACATGTGTCCTTTAAAAGTTTATTTATTTATTCAAATTTAATATATAACAAGAAGGAGGGATTAATAAAATAATAAAAAAAATCTTTTTAAATTTATCTAATTCAATTAATTAATTATATAGAATTTCCCGTTTTATTTAGAAATCAAAATTTGTGTTCTTTGTCCTTTTTGTTACAAACGCATTACTCTCATAATAAAATAAAGCAATTTTTATATCGGGGTTTTTGAAAAGTAGTTTTGTTTATACATTTCCCCGAATGGATTAAATCAATTTAGCTATAATTATTTATTTTCAGAGGGTAATTTAAAAAGTCGTTATCTGCCTATTTCTAGCATATACAGCTATTAATAAAATAAAATAATCATTTTTTTCATGTTTATTACCCTTGTATGTTTACGTTAAAAACCTATTATTATTTTAAGCGGGTCATTATAATTCTAAAAATAGATTTATAATTGATTTTTGCGTTCTAAGCGTCGCCGTTTTATGTACGTTGAGAGTTGAAGGTCATTTGGCGTTGCTTCTCAATGTCAAATCGATCTAACTTTATAACGACATTTTATATTCAAAAATTTTGTATTAATATGTTAGAAGGACAAAGAAACTGCATGGCATTCTTTTGGCTGAATATTAAGGATGCCAATTTTTGGGGTTGCAATTTTAAGCTCTCTGTGGCTGGCAGATTTAGTGTAGCTTTTGGGATTTTGAGTTCGTTCGATTAAGACGATCCTTTTTGGTCTCCTCCTCCCTCTCTGTCTAGATAACTGGGATAGAACATTTTTCCAGCTTTACCAATGAAGTGATGATATGAAAATTATCTGTGACTAAGAACATATATATTGAATCGCTACTATAATAAAACACAGTTAAGAATGATTTATATGCTGTTTATCTGGAGGTAAAGACTTCTGTATTATTCACCACAATTTTACGACATGGCCGTTGTGTGAACAGAACCTGGTATTTACTAAATTCTCCTTCACAGAACTTTGGTGCCCTTCCAGTTCCCCGACCTTCTAGAATGGAGGGGGAAGGGGAACCCGACGGAATCGGAATGATATTTTGATAACTGAATTTTTTTTTCTTTGGGGAGAGCTCACCATGGAACTGCTATCTAAGTCATTTTTCTGGATGAATCTTCTCTTTTTCCGAGCATTGAACTTACTTCATGTTACAAAAAAATGCTTGCTTGAATAGATGACTGTGAGCGAAGCCCGAAAATATCACTACTCAGGAATTTTTTTTCGTGCTTGTGGCTTCAAAAAAAGGCTTTCTTGGAGTATCATTGTGTTGATAGATTTCTTTTGATGGAACAAAGTGGCCGAGAGTGAGGCCTGAAGATATTGTCATTTGTGCTCAACTAAGTGGCCGAGAGTGAGGCCTGAAGATATTGTCATTTGTGCTCAACTAAGTGGCCGAGAGTGAGGCCTGAAGATATCGCCGGTCATCTGTGCTCAACTAAGCGGCCGAGAGTGGGGCCTGAAGATAGAACTAGTCAAAGTGTTTTTGGTTCGTTTATGTTGCCAAGGAAGCATGAGAATGATCTGAACAGGTTAATCAAGAAAGTTCTTTTTACCGTGGGACACATCCGTCTGTGTGTAATCGGCAACTTCGCGTGCTCGAATTTTAATTTTTTTTTCTTTCTAATATTGCAGGAAGGCATAAGGTTCGGTAGAGAGAAGAGGGAAAATAGAAGAAAAATAAACCATTTTTGAGCAAATTAATAAAATAAATTGAGAAATATTAATAAAATTTAGGTGATATAATTTTTTTTACAGAAATATGTTTAGCCAAGTTATATCCAAGAATTGGTAAGTTAAGTTTATCTTATATTTTAGATATCCCAATGGAACTTTTGGTTTTGTTAATTTTGTTCCGTTCTCAACAGTAAGAAATAATGATAATGATTATAAGAAAAAAAAAACAAGGGAAGAGAGTTTTTAACTATGATATAAAGATTTATACAAGTATTTCATTTGATATGAGTATATATATATTTTTTGTTTTTCATGATAATTGGTATTTTTCTTTGCTTATAAAGCTTAATGTGATTTATTTTTTTATTATTTTGAAATTTTTTTGAAATAGATATTGTTGGTAAATTTCACATAGTATTTCGTTGGGATATTTCATATGTATATATTTTTTTTTTTTTTGTCTTTCATGATGATTAATACTTTTATTTGTGATTTATTTTTTAAGTGATTTATTACAATTACTATTGCAAATTTTTACAATTCTTTATGATTTATTTTTATATTTTTGGAATATTTTAATATATATATATATATATATATATATATATATATATATATATATATATATATATTGGTAATATTTTTACATAATAGATATTTTAATGAGGTATTTTATCATATGCATTTTCCGTAGGCATCAAAAGGAAAAATGCGTAATTTTTGTGCTCATTGATTTTAATGCAATATATTTTTTTTACTCAAGCATTTCTGAGATATATTAGTATTTAATTTGACCCAACATAAATAATTAAGATGGCCACTAAAAAGAACATTAATATTAATATTTTAAATTTTGATGGTGACCCATCCTTACTTGAGTTTTTTTTTGATCAGGTTGAGTCTCATACTAAATTAAATAGACTAAATTCAGAAGAGGCAGTGGCAATTTTAAAAGGAAAATTAACAGGCCCTGCATTAAAGTTCATGACTCAATCTCCTTTATTATATAAATCTACAGATTTACAATTTATCAAGGATGAATTCAAGAATTTTTTTGCTCCAATGAGCAGTACTCAGGCTCTTGTGGAATTTAACAATTTAATACTCTTACCACAAGAATCTATTAGAAAATTTTCCCACAGATTAAACATTTTGGCAGAAGTAGTATATTCTCAAATTAAAGATACTAATGCTTTAAATTCCATTAAATTTACTAAATTTATTTCAACCATTCCCTCAGGTATTAGAGTTAAGATTCAAGAAGAGGGAATCTCTGAGTATCAAGAGGCAGTTAACAGAGCACAAAAATTGCAGGATATTAATGCCAATGAGTCCTTATTGCAAATGAGTTTAAATAACCCCGTTATAAACACACTTTCTGAAAAGTTAGTTGAATTGACAGATAGGATGAACAATCTGTCTTTTGCTAATAAACCTAGTGAGGTTAATCATACACACGAATCCCCAGTGCAAGATAGACAAAAAAACAATAGGCAAAGTGAACTAAGACAAAATTATAAAAGCCGTAATCAAAATTTCAGGGGTAATCAAAATAAAAACAGATATTATTCTTCTCCTATTTGCCAATTGTGCAATAAAAAAGGACATGTTGCTACTAAGTGCTTTAGATGGCAGAGAAATCAGACTAGGGGTAAAAATTATGACAGAAATAACTATAGTAAAAAGGGAAGTAATTTAAACGAGCGCAGAGATGTAGTTTAGCTGATGCAAGTACATCTCAGGAATTGAATAGAGCATCAGCACAAAATTTTTCTCTGGATATTGCTTATGACTTTAATCTACCCAAATTATCTAGTGACAGATTAGTTAATTCTACGGCTTCTCAAACACAACAAATCTTAAAAATTTCTGATTCTAAGTCTACTCAAATGAATAGCGATAAAACGGAGAACATTTTTAATGTCCATGTAAATTCTCCAAAATTACCTCTTATTAAAATTTTGCTAGATAAACAAAAGGTAAACACACTTCTTGACACTGGTAGTTCTGTCAGTTTGTTAGCTGAAAGTACATTTAATAAATTAAAACACAGTTTGAAATATAAACATTTATCTTCCCATGTAACAATCAAAACCGTGAACTCGAATGTACAGTTTTCATCTTGTATACAAGCCACTTTCAAAATTCAAAATCAATTTTTTTCACAAAAAATTTTTATTGTAGATATTCCTGAGGGTTCAGCATTTAGGGTTATTTTGGGTTATGATTTTATTCAACAATATCACGTAATATTAGATATGCAGAGGTCTTTGTTAAAAATAAAAGACCTGAGTATTCCCATAACAAACACATATAGCGACCATGAAGAAAATCTTAATATGCATACTCAATGTAAGAAACTATCAGTAAAAACGGGGTAAAAACTTATTTTACAACCCAAAGAGGAGTCTTCTATTACTGTTTATTGTCCCAAAGTTTCTTCGGGTGATTATTTAGTTCAGAGTAAAAAGAGTTCTTCCAAGTTAATTTTTTTGGATTCAATAGTTAATATTGATCATTCCCAGAAACAAAATTGCAATAGTAAATATGATAGAGTAAAATTTCAGTTATATGTTAAGACAAATACTAATAGAAGTATGCATGTAAACAAATATTCAAATATTGGTAAAATAAAAGAAATAGAGCAAATTATTGACTATGGTTCAAAACAAAATGATAATGTTGAAATTGTAGAGGATTCGCAATTTATTAATTATATTCAACCTTCTAGTGATGTATTAAAAATGAGAAAACAAGATTTAACACCCATGGACTTTGATGTTAAACATCTCAATGGGGCTCATGCAACAAAGTTAAAACAGATTTTATTAAGTAATTTCGCGGCATTTTCTAAAAATATGAAAACCCTTGGGCATACTGACAAGGTAGTACCAGATTTAAAATTTTTAAGTGATTATCCAATTAAGACTTTGCCCTTTCCCATTCCTCAAGCTTTACAGCAGGAAGCTAGAGATCAAATTAACCAATTGGTATAGGCTGGAATTATTAAGCGAAACTGATCTGAATGGGCTTGCCCAATTTTATTGGTAAAGGAAAAACAAGATGGATCTGGTAAACAGAAATTTCGCCTCGCGTTAGATTTAAGAATGTTAAATTCCATAATTCAGGGTTCTTCTTATCCATTACCTAAAATTCAAAATATAATAGCTGATCTATCTGCGTATAAATTTTTCACTGGTCTTGATTTCCAACAAGCATATCATCAAATTGATTTACCCGAACATTTACAGGATAAAATTACTTTCACATCAATGTTTGGCAGTTTCAAATTTAAAAGACTATGTTTTGGTCTTAAAAACGCGGCTTCTCAGTACCAAGCACTTATGGATTCTTTAATTGATGAAATTAATATAGATGGAATTTACGCTTATCAGGATGATTTAATATTTGGTGCAAATAGTTTTGAAGAGACATGTGTTAAACTTGAAAGAATTCTTAAGATTTTAATTAAATATAATTTAACCTTAGCTCCTAGTAAATGTACATTTCATAAGAGTGCTGTAAATTATTTGGGATTTCACATAGAGAATAATTCAATTTCTCCAATTCAGTCAAACATCATTAAAATAAACTCTTTCCTTACACCTACAACAAAAAGACAATTAAAACACTTTATAGGAGTTGTAACTTTTTATAAGTCCCTTATTCATAATTTTTCTAAATTAATTCAACCACTTATTGAATTAACTAAACCGAAAACAAAATTTATTTGGAATAAACATCATCAGGATATTTTTAAGAAATTTCAAGATATATTTTTAAACTCACCTATGGTAAGATTACTGGATTGGAACAAGACTTTCTTTCTCAACACTGATGCATCAAATATCTCTATTGCAGGAGTTTTGATGCAGAAATATGACAATCAATTATTACCTGTCGCCTTTTTCTCTAAATCACTTAAACCGTCTGAAAAAAGATATCCGGCTATCAAACTTGAATTAATGGCCATTTATAAATCTGTAATTGCTTTCAAATATTACTTATACAATAGAAAGTTTATCATTTTGTCTGATAGTGCTCCTTTAAAAACATATAGAAAAACAAATAGTCCTGCTGATTTAACTACTAAATGGCTGTTAGAGTTGTCTAAATACTCATTTGAATTTGAACATATTCCTGGCCCTACAAATGTTTTAGCGGATTATTTATCAAGATCAGACTTCTCAAATAATCAACAAAATTTAAAAACAAATCCAGAATTAATATTCAGTTCTCAACCTCTTCCTATTGTACAAGATGACACACATTCAATTAATCAAATTTCCACTTCTACTCAGTCGATGCAGCAAAATCAATTCAGTAATTTTCTAGTTTCTGGTAATACTCAAAATAAAGATCCCCCTTTAGAAATTTCAAATAATACATTTGTATCTGAGCAGAAGAATGATCCAAAATTGTCAATTATTTACAGGCAAATTTTAAGAACGGGTTTTTCAAAAAATAATGATAATTTTTTTATTCATCCAGATTCTAAAATTTTAAAGTACAAGAAACAAAATTTGCATAATAATACTTTTCACACCATTCTCACTTTGGGTTGACAAAAACATACGAATTTTTATCAAATAGATATTATTGGAAAGGTATGTACACAGACACCTTAAATTTTGTTGCTTCGTGTACTTTATGTTTACAAAATAAACATCATAACACACCACCAGCTCCTCTACAACCCACCTATACTCCAACACATCCAGGGCATACTATAAGTGTCGATTTGGTTGGTCCTTTTATAGATGGACATTCAGTTTTGACTGTGATTGACCATTTTTCGCGACACATTGAATTATTTCAATTAAAGACACTTCTTCATCAAAAATAGTTAAACGTTTATTTAATTACATTACAACATTTGGTAGACCGTCAGTAATATTATCAGATCTAGGCAAACAGTTTACATCAACTATTTATAATATTTTCAATAATAAACTTGGCATAAAAATTTTACATTCATCTGTTGCTCACCCTCAAAGCAACTCTATTTCCGAGAGGAAAAAATAAATCTATAAAGTACTCAATTAACACTTTAATTTCTGAGGGGTATTCTTTTGAAAATTCACTAGCTATACATAAATCACTTTATAATTGTTCAACACATTCATCCACATTGTTTTCACCTAACATACTTCATTTTGGTAGGGAACTGTCTTTAATATTTGATACATTTGACCAATTTATAAATCAGCCATTTTTGGATAAAAATGTAGACATATATAAATTATTACACGACTTGGATAACATCTACAGCAAAGCATATTCTAACATTAAAGAAAATCAAGACAAAAGATATCAAAATTTTCAAAAACGTGCAAAACTGAGGCCTGTTGCTGTTCATGATGTTGTATACTTGAAATCAAAAGATAAATTTAAACCCAAGTAATCTGGGCCATTTATTGTTGTACAAAAACACTCGCCAGTCTCCTTTTCCATTAAGAGATTACATGCACCTGATAATAAAGCTTTCAGAGTCCATATTGATAGACTCCTTATTGCTCCTCCTCGACGTAATTATTTGTTTACTGAGCCCAACTCCAATGTAACACATAATATTGGCAATAATTCTACCCATTCTTATAATTTAAGAAATCGCAATTAGTTTTTTTTTTCTCGCAAAAAAGTTTGATGAATATTTTTTGCATCACAAATGCATTTTCCAATGGCCAATGGAATGTATTTGTTTGCTGTGCAGGAACTCGTCTTTATTTATTTTATTATTTTTATTTTTAGATGGCTGGTCCACTGTTTTTTTTTATTTTTTCTTTTGATGTAAAGACTATTTCTTGCATTGCAGTGTTGTTGAATATATATAATATTTTTAAATAACATACACCTAAAATAAAAAAAAAATAAAAAAATGATTCTAATGATAACATAAATGCTTGTAGATCATATTTTGAATTTTTAAATTAGTAATCAAGGTGTTATATATTTTTATTTAATGTTTACTATATCTTTTTATTGGGTGAAGGTTAAACAAAAGTAAGATATTTGAAATATATTTAATAGAGATATTTCATTGGAATACAGATTAAGTTCATAGGAAATTAATTATTAATGATAATAGTGTTAACAATATACATACAGCTAAATTTTATAAGTTTCCAATTGATTTTTGGTGTACAACATGTGTTTGGTTTGTTCAATATCCAGTCTAAATTTTTTTATTCTTTTGGCATTCTCCCTCATCACTCAAAATTTTATCAATTTGTTTTCTTTTACTTATTTATTACCCCATCCTAGATATATGTTGTCTCGTTCAAAATTTTCTCCCGGGAGAGCAACATTGGATATGTGATGAGAATCTATATTTTTGTTGACATTAATTTTTCAACATTTATGACACTTAATTAATCGATTTCGTGAGGTGTCCCTACAGGGGTCTGTGGACTCTGCTGGGGGACGGAGGCCTGTGCCTAACAGTGCAGGTCTTTCAACACGCCCTGTCCCGCTAGGATGTTAGCCTTAAGTTAACATCATTACACTTACATTTTTGTAAGGATTAAGGGAAGATTGTTTTTTTTTTTTTACTGCCAATGGCGTCCTTTTTAAAATCTTTCCTGTGTGGTATACACGGAAACTTTTCTGTTTCTTTATTTTTCTTTATTTTTTTGTACATAATTTTGTTTATCGTTGACCAATGTGTGTAACCAAGGTGTTAGACAAATAAATATTACAATAATATGCTGGAACCTTTAGTTATTACATCAATGTATATGCATTTCTATACAGGAGGCGAGGAGGACTTATATATATATTTTTTTTGCTAGTCGAAGGGGAGATATATGTGTGAGTGTTCTCACACATGTGTCCTTTAAAAGTTTATTTATTTATTCAAATTTAATATATAACAAGAAGGAGGGATTAATAAAATAATAAAAAAAAATCTTTTTTAATTTATCTAATTCAATTAATTAATTATATAGAATTTCCCGTTTTATTTAGAAATCAAAATTTGTGTTCTTTGTCCTTTTTGTTACAAACGCATTACTCTCATAATAAAATAAAGCAATTTTTATATCGGGGTTTTTGAAAAGTAGTTTTGTTTATACATTTCCCCGAATGGATTAAATCAATTTAGCTATAATTATTTATTTTCAGAGGGTAATTTAAAAAGTCGTTATCTGCCTGTTTCTAGCATATACAACTATTAATAAAATAAAATAATCATTTTTTTCATGTTTATTACCCTTGTATGTTTACGTTAAAAACCTATTATTATTTTAAGCGGGTCATTATAATTCTAAAAATAGATTTATAATGGATTTTTGCGTTCTAAACGTCGCTGTTTTATGTACGTTGAGAGTTGAAGGTCATTTGGCGTTGCTTCTCAATGTCAAATCGATCTAACTTTATAACGACATTTTATATTCAAAAATTTTGTATTAATATGTTAGAAGGACAAAGAAACTGCTTGGCATTCTTTTGGCTGAATATTAAGGATGCCAATTTTTGGGGTTGCAATTTTAAGCTCTCTGTGGCTGGCAGATTTAGTGTAGCTTTTGGGATTTTGAGTTCGTTCGATTAAGACGATCCTTTTTGGTCTCCTCCTCCCTCTCTGTCTAGATAACTGGGATAGAATATTTTTCCAGCTTTACCAATGAAGTGATGATATGAAAATTATCTGTGACTAAGAACATATATATTGAATCGCTACTATAATAAAACACAGTTAAGAATGATTTATATGCTGTTTATTTGGAGGCAAAGACTTCTGTATCATTCACCACAATTTTACGACATGGCCGTTGTGTGAACAGAACCTGGTATTTACTAAATTCTCCTTCACAAGGTACAAAATATTTTGTCATGTCTTTAATTCTTTACAGGTCCCTTTTTCCTATTCAGAAGAAAACTTTGGTTGAAATATATGAGGTATACCATGCTCTTTATACTTCTAAAGTTTCAAGAGAATGTCTACAGGATTTTTCTAGATATTTGTCAAAAGATTTAAATTCGAAATGTACATATACTTATTTGCAGATAGTATTCTCCCCTGCATTTTTTCTACTGTAAAATATTATATAAACCTAGAGATGATTTTATTTGACGCTCAATTTTATTCGTAAGACTGAAGAAAAGGCAGTCTTACAAATTAAAATGAATACTGTCTGCTGACTCAACAACAATAATCCCATAAAAATCTAACTGTTACAAGCCTTTGCATTCAAACAATTTAAAAAATTGGATTTTAATATTTCGTAAAAAATCACCAAAAATCCTTTTTATTTATATTATGTAAAATTTGCTAATTTTTCGTATATAATTGAAGTTAGTATAAATATATTAAATGAATAATTATGAACAATTAATAGTAAAATACTTAGTTAGGAGTATTTCTTTTTAATACGTATTTCAAATTAGTACCTCTGTGGAATTCTAAGTTGGTATCCATGGAAGGAAGTATGTCTGACGTTCAATGTTGTATACAAAATAAATTCTATTTCAAATTCTTTAGTATATTTCTGATTTAACTTTTACATGTATATATTTAAACGTATGCAATAAATATGGAAAGGGATTTACGAAATACATAAATATTTAAAAGATAATCCTATATTTCATAACCGATTTAGGTACAGAAACAATAAGTGTAAAAAAGATGCAAATAAAGAAACCAAACAGGTAAAAAATTCTATGATTATGTAAATGATAGATAAAGGGCATGTACAGCATCTCATAAAAGTATTTGACGAGGCATGCGTTTTGACTATGAAACATATCTTTTCTAAAATTTATATATTTTTTTAGTTGTAATTAAATTCCAGTGTAATATAACTTAGAGTTATAGAGAATATTAAATTAAAGATACATATATAATTTGAACTTGATTATGGAATATATGATATATATATATATATATATACATTCATGTCGAAAATTATATTTACATGCATAAATTCACTGATTTCTCAGACTATTTAAAAGATAAATATTACTTTCTCGTAATTTTAAAAATCATTTTCATTGACGAAAAGAAAAGCCTTTCTGCTTTAATACTGCATACATGCCTAATATATTATAATTTAGGAAAGGTCGCCATTATCTATTTCGGTCAAAAGCATTTGTTTGATTATTTTATATTATCTAAAATATTCAGATACATTACAACTCGACTCAAAATTTCCATTGTTAATTGCAGCAAAACTATACTTATGAAGACCTAAATATATATGATGATTATGACTAATAACTTAAATAGGACGAAAAACTTCTTTTTTTTTCTGACCCAATTTTATTTTCAGAACATGTTTACAATTGTAAAACATAATATTCTAAAATGATATTATTCAAAAAATTATGTTTTAAATGGGATAAAACAATGTCGCATGTACAAAATGCATTAAGTAAGTATAGTAAACAGCAACCAAATGAAAATAAAGTATATTACTTTTCATTTCTTTCTCTGTATTTTTCTAACTTGATAAAACAATTCTAATTTTTTAAAGCTGAATTATTTAACAGACGTATTCGTCTTCTTTTGTAAAAGTGGCATCTAGGATTTCGAAAAGTTTTTTAATTCTACTCTACTTCCGACTAATATTCGTCCCAAGGGAAATGTTTGAATCCACAAGAACAAGAAAAATGGTCTGTGCTGAACATCGTGAATCGTAAAAAAATGAAGAAAGCACTTCACCAGAAATGTTTTTAAAATGCTAGGAAGTTTTCTGCAATATAAGTATGTAATTAAGTTTGTAAAGTTTGTTTTCTTGTAACAATTATGTGTTAGGTAAAGGTGATTTTCACTCTTCTTTCATTTCAAACTAAAATATCTTATTAAAGGTTTTTATTGAATAGAGATATTAGCTTAGATTACTTTCTTCAATTACCGTGTTTAATTATTTATTTATTTTACCTTTAAAGCGTTAGTTTTTTTTTTTTTTTTTTTTTTTAGACAAAATTCTATAAGCAATGATCAGAATGAAAAATTTTATTTTATTTTATTTCATTTCTTTTTTAACTTTACATTTGTTAAGAATTAAATATTTATAATTTGCAAAATAAAGATACGCGAGTTAAAATGTTTTAGTATAATACTTCCCAGCAATGTTAACTAAATATATATATATAATGAATGTGCATGCATATTATAATACTCCATGCATATTATAAAAGGAAATTCCATTTTGTTAAACGGATAATCCTTTATTAATCCAAAGGTGCAGTCCTGGAGATACAGTCATAGTCCGATTTTGAAAACACCCTGAGGGATATGTCCCGGAAAAACAACGCCGATGGTCGGCGACCATCCAGCCGCGGGACCCCGAAGGGCCGCAATTCTAACTAGCAAGCTTTACACGATGAATTATAATTCTCTAACATGGATTTTTTTTTTCGTTAAAAGTGAAAAAAATCGATAACTTTTTTTAAATTATCGCTGATCGATAATTCAACCATTCGTTTTAAAGGTATTGGCGAGCTCTTTTGAAAGATACCCATCATGAAAATTTACTCCCATCGAGGGGGGACTTCCCCCCCAGGGGGGGAGGCGAGGCACCTACATACACATTTTTTTTTCCAGTTAACTATCTCTATTACAAAAAAATATATATTCGTTTCATTTGGTTTAGTGCAGTCTATAGACGTTAAACTCTACTTACCTGCAATTCCCCCCATAAACGTAATGTATTAGAATTCTCTTGATTGTCCCTGTACACGAACTATTTGCTTGATCTTAACGAAAAGCTTACTGTAGCATCCTTATATGATACACATTTAGAATACCATGTTTGAGTTTTCTGCCATAATTTGTTTTTGAGATATGCTGATAACACACACACACACACTCACACACACACACACACACACACACACACACACACACAGACATACACACAGACACACACACAGACACACACAGACCATTTGCTAAAAACATGATTTTCCTATTCAGGGGACCTCAAAACGTGTAAATATAACAAAATCTCGCGTTCGAAAATTTGACCCAAGAACAATACTTTCTCTACCTTATGGGTAAGAGAAAGTAAAAGTGGTCATAAGGATGCATTACAGTTTGATGAAGATACACATGCATCTTCAGTTGCATGTTAGATTAAAACCGGATCATTTTACCTGTATTCACTTTTCTGTTTCTTCTTTTTTTCGCATGTGAATAACCTTTTAAAATATATACATACAAACATGAAAATTAGATAAGATGTTCATTATAAAACTATTTATCGCCATTTTTATTAGTCTAGTGATGCTCATAGTTTAGAAATTATTAATTATATGTATTCTTTTTTTTTTTTTTTTAAGTATATTATAAAAGTAAAAGGAAAGTTAATACAGAAAGAAAAATTGAGATTTTGAGTAACATTTCAAAGCATGTGTGTCTTTATCTATCTGTAATGCATCCATAACACAACTTTTCATTAAGTTTTGTTTTCTAAACATGTTGACATGTTTCCTTGTTTTCCAAAACATGCTTAAAAAAAATAATAATAATTATTATTATTATTTTAAAAATTATTACTCATGCTAGAACTATATAGAATTAGATAAATAGTATGATAACGAACATGCCATCTAAATTTTATGTTCATATGTTCATTTGTTTAAAAATTATGCGCAGAAGAAGAAAAAGAGAAAACAGGTTGTTCTTTAAATTTTGAAAACCCGTGCAGTTTGGTAAAATTTCGGTTGGAAGTAGATATTGTATGAATGCATATTGATTATCTCGTGTATAAAAGATATGTCAAAACTTTTCTTGTGGTTCAGTTCAGTATTATTTCGAGTACAGCTTGTCTCGTATGCAGTACTGAGGAGTGCATCTGTGTTTGACGCCTGTTATGTCGCCGACAAGTTTAGTAGTATTGTAAAATCATTCCAGAGAAACCATTTTGCTAGATATCTCGTTTCGACTCTGATATCTGACGCAGGTATCAAAACAAACTTTATTAATCGAAACAAATTTTATTAGAAATTCTTTAATAATTTTTTGAATAATTATTTATAAATTTTTCTCTATAATTTGCAAAACAACTTGATTGGACGTTTAAGTCTTACAGCTTGATACATGTTAAGAAAATGAGTTAGTCCTATGTCACGTTCGTTTGCTTATTCTTTAAAAGTTTTCCCTTAGGGATTGCATCATAAACAGGCCTCTGTCCCTGCATTAGACAAATGATCATAAACATTTTAAAATCAATAAATTGATTTAAATCAATGTAACGAATCTTTATAGTATTAAAATATTTCCTATTGTACAAATTATAGTTAATTTGTATAATCCATAAAAAAAAAAAAAAAAAAAAAAAAAAAAAACACTTTTAGAAGGTGATTTAGAAAAATACTTTAGAATATACATTTTTTAAAAATTATTAATGATGTTGAATTCATTAAAATAGTGTGTGCGAAAGGAGTTGTGAGAACAGTTTCTTAGATTACAAAACTATGCAATTAAAATTTTTATTTACGACCAATGCTTAAAATTTCATAACAAAATATAAATTATAATTAATTGACAAAATATAAAAAAAACTAATCTTGTATTATATTTCTCAATTGAAATGCATTTGATAAATTGAAACTTTTTTTTTCAAGCAATTAAAAAGTCTAGCTCTATTAATTAGAGCAAAATTTAATTTTTTAAATTTTAAATCATCAGTTACAAAGAAAGTAAACAATGAGTACTTTTAAATGTAATTTATTAAGTTAGACTGCATTATTTTTCTTTTATGTGATAAAATTATCGAGTTTTACTGCGAAATTAATACGTAGTATAAAAAGTTTGTTGAGAATGAACTGCTTTTGATAATTTTAATTAAATAAATATTTATGTTTTCAAATTTAAATTCTATTATTTGTCTTTTTTTATGTAAGTTAGTATTTTAGATACAAAAATTGGCATTATTTACATTTACAATGTACTAATGAAATTGCCATATATCAGTAACATTTTATTCGTATTAATTAGAAATGATTAATTTTTACAATAATTAAAAAAAAATAAAATAAAAGTTTTTTTTTTTACTTTTTTTCGAAATTTATGTAACAGTGTAAGTAAAGATAATCAATGATGGGCGTTACTAGTATTTTAACCTTTTGCCTGCGTTAACGTTGTTAACCACTTGTGCTGCTATATTTGTAAATATATTAAATGACAACTGCTAAACTTTAAGTTTTTACAACTTAACAACTTTAAGTTTTTTTCCCCACCTGAAAATAGAGGAAAAAAAAAAAAACGATCTTTCTGTAATAATTTAGTATTTATGATTTTCCCCCAAACAGAGCGTAGCTTCTGCTTTACGCACACATGCATTTAAGGAATTGTATGAGGTACTTTCTTAGATTACAAAAACTATGCAATTAAAATTTTGATTTCAGATCAGTGTATAAAATTTCACAACAAAATGCAAATTATAATTAAGCAACAAAATATAAAATCTAATTAAATATATTTCTCAATTGAAACACCTTTGATAAATGAAAACATTTCTTTTCAAGTAATAAAAGTATTAATTAGAGAAAATTTTAATTATATATAATTTTAAATCATCAGTTATAAAATTAGTAAACAAAGAGTACTTTTAAATGTAAATAATTAAATTATACTGCATTTTATTTTTCTTTTACGTGATAAAATTATCGAGTTTCAATATGAAACTAATACGTAATATAAAAATTTTGTTTAGAGTGAATTCCTTTATTTAATTTTAATTAAACAAATAATTATATTTTCAAATTTTAATTGAACTTTTTGACTATTTTTGATTTTTTTATATGAAAGTTAGTATTTTAAATACAAAAATTGTATTTACATTTACAATGTACTACTTATTTTTCATATATCAATAACACTTTATTCGAATTAACTAGAAATAATTAATTTTTACAATAATTGAAAAATGAAAATAGATAGTTTTTTTGAAAATGTTACAAATGTAACTGAAAGCAATGAATGACAGGCGTTACTAGTAGTTTAACAATTTCCTGGCTTAACGTTCTAAAGCACTTCTGTTGCAGCCTTTGTAGATCTAATAAAAGACAATCACCAGAAAACTTAAAACAAAAATAACTTTCTTTATTTTTCTCCCGAAAACAAAGCGTACAGTGCGGCCACATATCTGAAAACTAGTACTGACGACGCTTTCAAAATGTTGGAGGGATGCCAGCTTGACCGACAGTTTGAAATTTGGAAAACATCCAGTAATTCCACGCTGTGTTATTGCTCATTTTCTCTGAGTCAGATGACTATCACCCCTATTTTAGCATTGGACTCGTTGAGTTAACACTTGCTAACTCAACGAGATGCTTCCATAGTTTCACGATGCTTCCATAGTTCCATAGGTTCAGATGCTTCCATAGTTTAACGAAATGTAGTCGAATAATACCTTCTGCTTTATTTACACATGCATTTAAGGAATTTTATGAGGGATACTTTTTTTTTTTAATTATTATAATTGGTCAGATGTTTTACATTAAATTATTTTTAAATTACCGTCTTTCAACTTTTATTTTTTTGTAGAACCTATATTGAGTATTTGTCATTAATAAAAGTAAATCGCGGGAGATTTAATAAAATTAGAAATAAGTTAGTTTTTACTGGTATGTTATACATAATACTATATTAACAAGACTAATTTAATGAAAAATTTATTTACTATATCATTTTGTAACAATCTAAAATTTTAAAAACATTATTAATTATAGAAATAAATCACAATTGTCTTTTTCATAATTGGAACACGTAAATATATAAATGTAAGCGACTATCTTCGAAAAACAGAAAATAAATAAAAGAATTTGTTTCAGTGCTGATTTTTTTTTACATATATTTTTTACTTTCTTCTATATGTAATATAGAGAAAGTATTGGATTCGCGAAAATTTTCGAAGTCCACTTTTTGATGGATTTACATGTTTTGGGATATGGAGAACACGAATTAATAGTTTTTAGAAAATGTCTGTCTGTCTGTCTGTCTGTCTGTCTGTCTGTCTGTCTGTATCATTTTTTTGTGGACGCTGTATCTCACGAACCAATGAATGAAATTTAACCAAACTTGGTATTTAGTTTCAACCTGACATAAACTGGTGCTGATTAGATTTTGGGATCAATCGCTCAATAGGTGGCGTTGTGATCGCATTTTATGCAAATTTTTAACATGGCAGCATAGGGCAAAATTCCGTATAATCGGGCATAAAGAGAGTTATTTTACACTTGTGATTGTAAAATTAATATGAATTATTGATAATAGTAGTAGTTAGCTAGGAAAAAAATTTTGTGCATGTGGGGGCATCGGTTCTTCTCCCTGGGGGGAAGTACCCCCCCCCCCGGGGAAGTAAATTTTCAAGATGGGTATCTTTCGAAAGGTCTCGTTGATAATAGTAATAGTTAACTGGGAAAAAATTTTTGTGCATGTGGGGGCATCGGTTCCCCCCCCACCGGGGGGGAAGTACCCACACGGGGGGGGGGCAAAGTTTCAAGATGGGTATCTTTCGAAAGGTCTCGTCAATACCTTTAAAACGAATGGTTGAACGATAAATCTGTGATAATTTAAACCAAAATTATCGATTTTTCTTACTTTTAACAAAAAAAAAACTTAGAAAAAAAATCGTATATATATATATATATATATATATATATATATATATATATATATTTAAACGAAATTTAACCAAACTTGGTATTTAGTTGGTCCCCGACATAAACTGGTGCTGATTATGTTTGGGGATCAATAGCTCAACAGGTGGCGCTGTGATAGCATTTTATCTAAATTTTTAACATGGCAGAATAGGACAAAAATTCGTATAAATGTGCATAATAAGAGTTGTTTTAAACTTGTGATTGTAAAATTAATATGAATTATTGATAATAGTAGTATGTAACTAGGAAAAAAAATTTCTGCATGGGGGGCATCGCTTCCCCTCGAGGGGAGTAAATTTTCAAGATTGGTATCTTTCGAAAGGTCTCGTCAATACCTTTAAAACGAATGGTTGAACTATAAATCTATGATAATTTAAAACAAAGTTATCGATTTTTTTTTTACTTTTAACAAAAAAAAAAAAAAAAAAAAAAAAAAAAAAAACTTTTTTTTTTTTTTTTTTTTTTTTTTTTTTTTTAATATTGTTACTGATTGTATATGTATAGGTAAATATAGAAGAAAGTCTTGTGGTGGCCACAACATACTAGTTTCAAATTTGTGTGAAAATCAATATTGGTTTGAACGTTTAATTTGATAAATGTTTTTGAAATTAGTTCCTTGATTTAATTCAATTGCCGGAGAAATGTTGGATTCATCTTTAATTTATTTTATGCGCTATTGAAAAACGAAACGGGGAATAAAAGTAATAGAATAAAACCCAATGCCACTTTTTTTTTTTTTTTTTTTTTTTTTCTGGAATGTGTTATCCCCAAATGTTTTTAGTCATTCATAAATCCAAGAATCTAAATAATTTTTCCAATATTATGTTAAAATTCCGAGATATCAACGAATAAACGAAAGTTAATTTAGGAAAGTGGCTGATTGGCGAATTCAATAATTTATCGTACATTATGGAAACTTTTTATTTATCTTTGAACAAGAAGTATTTAGACATCAATTCCATATTCGCAGAATTATAGATTTTAGAGCTGGTACAGATAAATCTGTTTCAAACTTCGAACAATTTATCTACCTTAATTAAGTTTTGTAATAAAAAAAAAAGTGATGATTATTCAATTTATAATAAAATGACTTTTTTGTTTTAAAATGGGAGTTAATATTTGAATAGAGAAATTTTAGTAAAGAAAGAAAAAAATAGTTGAAAGTTATTGTTACTGAATGACTGTTATGTGTAGATACGTTTATTTATAATCTATTTCATATTTTTTAGCTTTTAATTTTAATTAGATTAAGGGGAAAAAATGTATAATTTGAATCTTTTTAATATTAAAATCGTTATATTACATCTATTACACATAAACCATAAACTATCAATGATACTGAAAATTGATGGAGAAAAAAAAAAAAAAAAAAAACGCTTTTGAAATATTTATTTCGAATTTGTTATTAATAAAATATTCCATCTTTTCAGAAACTAGCAGTTAGCAAAAAATTAAATATAACCTATGAAATTCATTTAAATCATGATAAATTTTAAGAGTTACATTTTTCAGAAATGTATATATATATATATTATTTTTTTCACATTCACTATATTTTTTTAAACATATTGATGGTGCATAGCACATTGTACTTTCTTTTATAATATGTACAAAACTTATTAATATATTGGATCAAACTATATCATATATATATATATATATATATATATTTGCAATATTTTAGTACTATTATTAGGAGTGCCTATTATGATAGCGCTTAAAAATGTTTATACATTTCAAGTTCATAATATTTGTAATTGTCAGACTTTCTTGAAAAAATGAAAAGACTGTACTTACATTTACATTTGTATTTAATTGAAGTAACATCTAATTGCAAGATTATAACCCAGTCTGTTAATCTGAAATGAAAACTGGTTTATATATTAGTATGGTTTTCAAATACGTGCCCACATACTAATTAATATTCCGTAATGTTGTTAGTCCCGCCCTTTTTCTCGCACCAGTAAATTAGCAATATACTCCAAATTCAATTACGATTGAATAAGATGAAAAATACTTTAAAATAATCTGGTGTGTCACTCACACGACTTTCTCTTACACTGAAATTTATTACAGATTGCACATTAAAAGGTAAGATAACGAGTTCTGTTTGGTAAACCTGTGTTAAACAATTCATATTAAGCTTCTGAAGAGTTTTATATAATAATTAGTTCTATGTGAGGGGTGCTACTGCCCCCCTAAACCCCCCGTTTCATTAATGCACCTACACTTATATAGAATTAAATTCGGTTATTAAAAAATAATTCTATTTTTAAAAAAATAATTTATTAAAATTATTATTTTAAAAAATTATCTTTTATGATAATGCAGACGATTTCCGTATTAGAGTAGTAGTATAACACCAAATATCCCACAAAAGTCCATTTTATTCTCAATAAAAAAAAAAAAAAAAAAAAAAAAAAAAACGATTTTTTTTCTAAGGTTTTTTTTTCTGTCAAAAGTAAAAAAAATCGATAATTTTGTTTTAAATTATCGCAGATCGATGGTTCAACCATTCGTTTTAAAGGTATTGGCGAGCTCTTTTTAAAGATACCCATCATGAAAATTTACCCCCCCCCCAGGAGGCGAGGCTCCTATATACACAATTTTTTTTCCCAGTTAACTATCTCTGTTACAAAATATATATATTCGTTTCATTTGTTTTAGTGCAGTCTATAGACGTTAAACTCAACTTACCTGCAATTTCCCCCATAGGCGTAATCTATTAGAATTCTCTTGATTGTCCTTGTACACGAACCATTTGCTTGATCTTAACGAAAAGCTTACTGTAGCATCCTTATATGATACACATTTAGAATACCAAGTTTGAACTTTCTGCCATAATTTGTTTTTGAGATATGCTGATAACAGACACACGCACAGACACACACACAGACACACACACACACACACAGACACACACACAGACACACACAGACACACACAGACACACACACAGACACACAGACACACAGACCATTTGCTAAAAACACGATTTTCATATTCAGGGGACCTCAGAACGTGTAAATATAACAAAATATCGCGTTCGAAAATTTGACCCAAAAACAATACTTTCTCTACCTTATGGGTAAGAGAAAGTAAAAATACTGCTGAAAAAAAGAAATCGGTGTTAAAGATACTACGGAATAATAATTAGAATGTTGGCAAGCATGGGGTTTAGACAACATTGGAGAAAAAAAGTGTTCATAACACAGAATAAAGAACATTTATATAAATATGTAAAAATAAATAAATAAATAAAAATAAAATTATATATATATATATATATATATATATATATATATATATTCATGTAAGAATAATTTAAAATCTAAATTAGAGCATTAAAGAGAAAAAAAAAGTTGTACATGTTATCAGTAGTTCATGCTATCAGTAACTAATCCTCATATAAATAAACGAATCTTCCTTTCGACTTGGACTATAAAAACGGTTCATGTTAAAAATAATTTATTTTAAGCGTGTTCACGTTAATGAGTTTCAACTGTATATATATATATATTTCTTTTCTTCTATACTACCTTGCAATGTCCTTCTCTTTTATGTTTTCGACATGTTTTGTAATCTTATAGTTTTAATAATTAGGTAAGTAATTTTAATATTTTTTAAATAATAACAATAATAATAATAATAACTATATAATTATAACAAGTAATTAAACTTATTCAAGTTAACTACTTACATAATTGGCTTTTGTGAGCTTTTATGGTAATAAATTCACCTGTTTGGTTTTCGTTTTCATTCTTTTCATCAAACTCATGATAAATTATATATATAGAGAGAGAGATAGATAGATAGATAAATTCAATGTTATTTATGTGTTGCGGTGTCATTATCCTACAAAATACAATGAAATTTTATATTGCATATTTCTAATTATAAAGTATAATTGGTGATATTTAAAACATACTCCATACTTTGAGACAAAAATACAATAATTACAATAATCTTAAAAAAAAAAAAAAAAAAAAAAAAAAAAAACTTTTAATCCCAAATTCTTAATGTATCATATCACATAAATCTTTTTGAAGATATAATTTTGCAAATTTATAGCACTTTTAGTTATAAAACATTACCGGCGGTTCTAAGAAGCGACGTTCGAGTTGAAGTAATGAATTGAATGTCACCTGAGAGGCGACGTTCGAGAGCAAACGGTTAAGGAAAAAAAATAGTTATTTTTGAAATTTGTAAACCAATAAAAACTTCCGCATTTTCGAAAAAAAAATGTATATATATAGATATATATATATATCTATATATATATAATTTTATTTTATTTATTTATTGACTTATTTATTTATTTATATTCTGTTTAGTAATATACCCTATTTAAATGTAATTTGCACATGCGTCCAACTTGCAAAAATTTCAACCCGTAATATAAAATTTTCAAATATTCATGGGCTATTCATGAGACATTTCTACGACTCACATCTAGAAAGTAAATTGTGGCTCTAGTAAATATAATCCCATGTCTGCCTTATAAATTTTAGCCCCCTTTGAAAGCGAGTTCAAGAAATTTTGCCCATTATATCGTGTTCAAAATCATTTAAAAATCTCTGCAAATAAATCCGAAAACAATGGGCGTATTTTATCAATTATAGTTCGAGTTTATAATCCAATTCTAGAAAATCAAGCCACATTTTCTCGCTGTAAAATGGATTCATATTATCCATAATATTGTTTCATCATCTATAAATGTATAGACTGGAAATTCGTGGTCATTCCGTCTATTCAGTTTCTTTGCTTACCTTATAAGCATAACACGGAAACTTACACCTCTAGTTTAAAGATTCAAAAAATCACTACTTATTCGTTCTAGATGAAGACGGTATATATATATTTTTCTTAATATACATATTCTTATGTTAAAGATAGGGATGACGGCACAATCGGGGAGATTTGAAAGCATGGAAAATCAAATGGAGTGACTAGAGTGAACACCGAGCAAGTACCGGTAGATGTATAACAGCAATCATGTCTACGGGAATAGGCAAATTGATTGGTTGGAGTGGCTAGAATAAAACATTGTTATTTTGTCTTTTTAGCAGTAAATGATTGGATTTTCGCAATTTTCCCTAGAAATTTCAATAAATATGCTATAATATAAGGTAAAGCTAGGAGAGAATGCGCGGTAGGAGAGATTACGCACATAGGGGATCAGCAGGAAAGAGTACAATAAGAGCTATGGAAATCCAGGTAGTTCTACAATATCGATAGTGGAGTGTCCACATGTGCATGTTCATTGCTTGAGCAGTATACGATTAAACGTGGTTATTTTGTCTTTTTTTCAAAAATATTTGCCTAAATTACAAAACCATTTCTAGGAATTTCTATAGAATGGCAGTATTACAAAATATTTTTAAATTAAACGATTTCCCATGGACTCGTTTATAAATTTTTCTTGTGGCAGGTTGTTACATAAAAGTTGCATCATTTATAACGACGAGTGCAATGATTATAGACAACTACAGATCAGGTCAACAAACAAGAAACCATTCAAACTGAAAAGGAACTTTATCAATTTTAAGTTAAACATATTGTATAGTAACCAAATGTTACTTTTTATTATCTAGTCTTGTTTTTTTATCGCTTCTTTAGTTTATTTTTTTTTAAATATATATATATATATATATATATATATATATTATGGTTTTTAATTTTTTTTTTTCATGTTTTAATTTTTTTTTTTTTTTTTCATGTTTTTTTTTTTTTTTTTTTTTTTTTTGTAATTAAATTGATTACTTACATGTAATACAAAATGCTTGTTTACAAAAACCTTATACCAATGTCATTTAAGTGCAATTATCATTGTTAACAATTCAATTGTAGTTAAATTTAAGCGCAATATCTCCTACCCTATAAGCAGAGACTGCGCAAAATAGCTCTATTGGTTTTATTACAACCGGCGTTGCTTTAAATCACGGTATAACAACAAAATAGTAATGGAAATGCGTAGCAGAAGGATCACTTCAAAGCTATGCACCAATAGTTTAGCAAAATATTAAAATTCAGATTTTTTATAACGTTTAGTTGAATTGTGCACAAACTTTCCCACATTTACCTTATATTTTTCTTATTCAAGTATTTCTCATAGGTTACTAAACTACACTAATGGTTCAAAAACGAACAATTCTCTCTAGAAGCGAATAATTATTGAATAAAGGATGGACAGAAATCACCGAATTTGCGCATTAGCGAATTAGGAGATATTGTACTTTGCGTCTATTAATTTCCATGCTAACCGAGATTACGTAGCTTATGTTTAATGGAAGGATAATGAGAATGAGTGTCTTGAACGTCTGGAACCATATTAGGAGACATCTTCGGCAAGTGAATGTAATGGATCGAATAATGCAAGTGGTTGCACGAAAGCTGCACAATTACAACAAGTATGTCAGTTGTGATCAACGAGACGTTCTGTCTGTAAAAAAGAGAAAATTTAAACTAAAATTGAAAGAGAGATTAATTTTAAGTTAAGCGTGTTTTTTAGTAACATAATGTTATTTTTCAATCTTATCTGTTTTTTTTTTTATTATTATTATTATTATTATTATTCTTTAATTTTAAAAATAGCAAAAAAAAAAAAAAAAAAAAAAAAAACACTGTAAACAAATGAAATTAAGATCACGGGTTCGGGAAAATGATAGTAAGGATAATAATAATAATAAAAATAATAAAAATAATATTCTTTTTAAATATATATTATTTTGTTGAATTATGTCTCCTGGCATTACCTGATATGTAAACAGTAACCGCCGCTTAATAAAATCACTGGTTAATAAAATCATCCTCTTAATCTGATCAAATTGCCAGGACCGGAATCAAATCAATGCAAACCAATTTTAAAACAGCCGCTTAATAGAAACAGCATCGCCGGTTAATAAACTAAAAAATCTCTTCAGCAGAAAAAATGTCATTTATGCACGCTAAACCAATTTTTATTTACAAGGTGATTTTTTATTGATGAAATAAAATAGAAAATAAAATACAGCAATCCCACCATCTCTCTGTCGAAAATTTTATATTTACAATATTAAATTTTACAATTACAGCAATTAAACACGCTCCATCACTCGCCGTACTAATAATCTCAAGGAATGATTTTTTCAAAGCTGCGGTAATAAGTTACAAACGTGATTTGATTCGCAAGTGATTTTATTTTTTAATGTTTAATTAATAGACAATTTTTAGTTCTTATTCTGAAATAACTGAGAAACAAGAAGCTTAAACGGAAAGATTTGATATTTAAAAGAAAAGCGTGAACTTTTAGCAAAGCATTTAAGATTTTACATAAAGGAGAGCGCATCAGAACTTGTGGGATGTGTTTAATTCACTTATTTTGAAGGAACAATGAAATAATTATCCTTTAAAAATCAATTAATGTTGTTTATTAGTTCCATTATTTTGTACCTTGTGAAATTTCTTTCCATATTCAGATAAATAACACCTTTTTCTTGAGTGAAGGAACGTTTGCCGGGTATAAAAATCAGCAGCTTAGTAAAATCGCTTTTGCTCAGAATGAATGTGATTTTAATAAGCGGCGGTTACTGTATAACTAAATTGTATACTTAAATATGTCAATTTTATATCTTAAATTCAATATTTGTATCTTGATATAATATGTTTAATTTAAATTTAATAAGAATATTCCTGTTTTTATAAAAGAAATCATTTATTAAAAAATAAAAATAATTAAATAATAATACAATAAAGTTTTCTGACCAAGAAGAAGAAAAAACAATTCTCTGTTTTTAAAACGTAAAAAAAAAAAAAAAAAAAAAAGTATACTTTTAATGTCAAAGAAAAAATTTACAAAGCAAAGTTGCGAATAAAACTGAAACACAATAATTTTAGCTCGCTGTTTGTTTTTCTTTTCTTGTTTGATGCACTTTAGGGTACAAACTCGTCTGGAAAATCTTAATACTTTTATATTTTCTCACTTCATTTGTGCAAAGCTGAAGTATAGGGATTTATTGCTTGCTTTTAAAGATTTTTCTTTATTTGTCTGCTAAATGTCTCTCAGTGGGCTTAAAGAATCTCCAACAAACGCAGAAAATAACTAGAACTATTCTTTTAAGAAATATTTATGCAGGGTTGGAAAAACATTTAATGTTTTTTACAATGATTTTTCGTAACTTATTGTAAGTAAAAAAAAAAAAAAAAGACTTATATTAATTTATCTTACATATAATAATAATATATTCATAATTAAATTTAATAAAATATTAATATTTGTATTAACCTTTTGAAAGGGGCTGTGACAGCATGTGCCACGCTTCACCATAGGATTCCGTAAGAGCCCCTCTCAAAAGGTTAAAAAAAATACTATTAAATTATGCAAATTAACCAATTATTCATTTAAAAATATGCAAGCATTTCTGGCATATTATCATCATAGATGGAAGGTATTGGATGATAGACTACACGTGACCCCTAAGCTAGAGCGGAATGCCCTAAAAAAATATTTTAAGGGTGTTTGTCTATATTTACGCCAGTTTCGGGGAAAACAACAGAAAACAACAAACAGTTATGATAATGCAGAATTGAAATATGGGCAAAATTCTGTATTCCATAACAAATATTAATATCCAATTTCCTCTCTTTTTAAATAAATAAATAAATATAAATATAATATAAATGTATCATCCAATTCCAATTCATTGTATTACATCTAACTCATTTCCTGTCATAATAATAAAATAATAATAATAATAATAATTTAATCCGCTACTGAGTAAAAATGAGAAAGTACATTTATTTCATTTTAAATTTTTATTTATTTATTTATTTATTTTTTGTTTCCAATAGTCGTTCGGTCGCAGATGATGCAATCAAACAATAAATTTCATCATTTTTCCTACGGAGTCTTTTATAAAAGAACCCTTAATATTTTGAAAAACTTTCCTTGTTAATAAATAGTTTCGCCAACCTCCAATAGAAATAAAGTATAAGTTTTCAATTACAAAATTATTTTCAAATCGCCAAAATGGGCGATTTCCGGTCTATTGTGTAACCTTTGGCACGAAAAAGACATTCTAACGGATTTTTGAATTATTAATTAGATGCAAAAGAAAGTACGGCAGTTGCAAATTTATCTGTTGCTCAAGATGAATAAAGTTTTGTTTTATGATTATTTCTTTATACGCGGAATTATTCAGTATTTAATCAGTATTCATAATTTTTGTTGTAATTTAAGAAAGTTTGTCAAAGTGAGTTTTTGAATATTATCTTCATGCTATTTTTATCATATCTATTCCATTATCCAAGGAACATAATAAGAACTTGCGGATGTTCTTGAATCAGCATTAAAAAAATCTTATGTGCTAATTCTCTGTTTTTAAGTAATTGATAAACGTGAATGCCGAATGGAATATTTAGTGGGCTTCTTTGCGTCCCAAAATATGTTGATCAGTCTTATATCATCAACAAAGTGTCTCAACAAGTTAATATAGCAAGGTCGACCTATATTTGAAACCGGCACCTTTGTATACCGGCTTTGACAGAAGAATCTGTTTAAAAGAAATGTGAAAGATTCTTTGGCGAATTTTTTAATGATATGCCATTTGGTTTTGTGTTGGTATGGACGATTGCAATTAGAGAAAAGTCTTTTTAAATATACAAAATTTTCATGTGAATAACAAATAATCCTGTTTAAAATAGTTGCATTAGAAATGGTGGTTAGACTAAAAATATTTTGTTGCAATACTAACAGAGTTTTTTTTATTATTCTTACAAAAAAAAAAAAAAAAAAAAAAAAAATGTTCCTCACTTACAAATATACAAAAATTAATATCAAGTTAAACAAAATATTTTTTTATACAGTAAAATATAAAGAAATGTTGCTTAAATTTTGTAAATTAATTAGTAATATATTTTTTGTTGTTGTAACCAAATTATTTTATTTACTTCTAATGAAATTTTGTTCCAAACTACAAAATAACAAACATACATATTTTGTAGTTTTAATCAATCCTGTTCTCTGGGTGTGACTCCGTGAAGTGTCCCAGACATACGCGGAGTACCTTACTTATGAGTTCTAAAGGTTACTGCTCATAAATAAACGAAGTTTAGAGAAAACAATGAAAATCTCCAAACATTTAAAGCAACATGTGTCTGAACCCGGCATCGCTTGTGATTTAGATAATTTTTTCAAATAGAAACAGGGAAGCTTTTTTAGAATTATACACACACACAAATCTATATTTAATCACAGGTGGATGATTTTGGTGTTGTTTTTACGGACGACTGCATTCAGAAAGGAGTTTCACCGAATGAGTAAAATTTGGTTTGGAAAATTCACTTTAAACCTGTTTTAATAGAAATTTTGATTCAAGTTAAAAAATATTGTTTATTGCATTTTTGGGAAGTGTATTTTTCTTTCATTAACAATATATATATATATATATATATATATATATATATATATATATATATATATATATATATATATATATATATATATATATATATATATATATATATATATATATATATATATGTATATACATTTATTTACATATGTATTAACGTTAATGTAAACTTAAACAAAATATTTCATTAACCTTCTGACTTTCTTTGAAAAGGACAAAATCACAATTTTATTTTCACTGTACTGCTCTTATAATGTGCTAAAATATTGCTGATAACACTAATGTAAATTTAATATATATATATATATTATTAACCTTTTGACTGCATTTGAAAAGGACAAAATTACAATGTTGTTTTCACTGTACTGCTCTTATAATGTGCTAAAATATTGCTGATAACACTAATGTAAATTTAATATATATATATATATAAATATATATATATATATATTTATTATTAACCTTTTGACTGCATTTGAAAAGGACAAAATTACAATGTTGTTTTCACTGTACTGTTTTTATAATGTGCTAAAATATTGCAGATAACACTAATGTTCACTTAATTATATATATATATATGTTTTTATATCACTGTTTCTATCACTGTTTTTCTATCACTGTTTTTATAATGTGATAAAAAGTTTCTGATTTCAATTTGATATTAAAAATATAAGTATGCTCTTATAAATAAATTTTATGACTATTGTAAAATATCTTCATGTTTTACATACAAAATAAAATCACATAATTATGTAATGTTGAATTATATAATAAATGTATTGTGTCGAAAACATCAACTCATTGAACGTATATATCTGACAGCGGTTTTCATATGGGTAATATAAGCAAATACAAAGATTTTTTATTGAAGTTTTATAGATTTGTAAAAAATGTATATTTGTTGTTTAAAAACTGATTTTTTAATTCCTATTAAATATTTATTTAAAATAACAAAACAATCTCAAGAATATATTTTGTGTAATTTTAATAAAAGCATATGTCTGGCTGTGACTACATGAAGCGCCCTTAGATTGGGATGAACGTAGGGTTTCTAAAGATCTTTGCCTATTTTTTACGCAAGTTTCCGGGTAAACAGTAGAAAATTCCGAACAGTTTGTACGGCAAAGACGATTTGTGTTTAAACCCGTCACCTCTCGAATACCAGCTTTGGTAGAAGAATCCATCGCTCTATACTAGGGCTAATGATAAGTTGAACGAAGAATATATAGTTTACAGGTTTTGTGATATCTTCAGCATAAAACGTTCAATAGTACTTTATCGAAAACTGAATTCTTAAACCTTACAAACCAAAAAAATCTCAGAAACGTGCCTTCAGTACAAAATTAGAATATCAAACATTTTTGAATGTTTCACCTGTGGAATCTTATATCACAAAAAGTATTAATTAGATCACCATTTTCGGTCGAGAGTTAAGTTTTATTTAGAAATTTGATACATAGGCCCGCTATCTGAATCTAAATAATATTGTAGATATAAATTTTTTGTGTAAATTATTTTAGATTATTGTGCAGCAATTGTAGCAAAAATAATTCTACCGTAGTTTGTAATTAGGTACATATGTATAATTATATTCCTTTGCATTATTATTATACATAATTTTGTTTTCATAAAACATTATATATCAACCTTGAGATTATTTTATTTAACATTCTATTTCAGTATTAATCAGAAAAATACTCAATCTTATAAATTTCAGTGAATGCTGTCTTGTAAGATAACAACAAATAATCGCATAAAAAAACTGATTGTTACAAACCTTACTATGCAAACTATTTAAACAATGGAATTTTAACATTAGGCAAAAAATCGCCAAACGGTATTTTTATGTATAGTATGAAATAGTTTGCTAATTTTCCATATATAATAGAAAATAATAGAAATATATTAAATGAATAATTATTAAGCTATCGTAATTATGAAAAATCAATAATAAAATACTTTGTTATGATGTCTTTTTAATACTTATTTCAAAATGACATCTGTATGGAATTCAAAGCTGGTGTCCATGAAATAAATTATGTTTCACGTCCAGTGCTGAATACAAAATAAGTTACACTGCAAATTCCTTACTAAATTTCTGATGTAACCTTTTCATGCAAATAATTAAACATCAAATATAACATAAATATTAAAAAGAAATCACAAAATATATAAATATTTGAAGCATTAGCTTCTATTTCACACCCAATTCAGGTAAAGAAAACAGTTCTTAAATGTAAATACAAAAGGAATAAAGAAACCAAACAGGTAAAAATTTCCATGATCTCGTAAACAAAAATTCATTTTTGTTTATTTTAATAAACAAAAATGAATTAGTTACGGGGTTATGAATTTAGAATTAAACACGTTTTCTATTAATATGTTAGAAAACGTGCCTGTATAGCATCTCATAAAAGTGTCTGACGAGGCATGTGTTTAGACTATTAAATATATACTACTTTTAAATTTTACACGTTTTTCAGTTGTAATTAAATTCCAGTGAATTATAATTCAGAATTATAGAAAATTAAATTAAAGTTACATATATAAAATTTGAGCATGATCATGGCATATATATATATATATATTCACAAACACCCATGTCAAAAATTACCTTTACATGCATAAATTCACGGATTTCTCGGACTATTTAAAGACTAACTACTAATTTCACATAACGATATTAATTCGAGCTATGTGTTGTTGTTGGTGTTTGTAAGCTTATAACTTCGTAAGAGACGTTCTAATTAACCGACTTCAAAAAGGAGGAGGTTCTCAATTCAAAGCGTATGTTTTTTTTTTTTTTTTTTTTTTTGTTTGTTAGCTCACAACTTCTAAACGGATGATCCGATTTTGATACTTTTTGTTTTATTGTAAAGGTCTTGGTCTGAAATAGGTCCCATTGTAATATCTTTACGATCAAAAGAAAATACAGGGTGCCCCAAATAGTCAGTCCTAACTCTTTTAACTGTTGTACAGCTGCAGCAGCTATATTCATAAAAGCCGTATGTAGGTATAGTAAAGTAGACATGTGCTACGTGCCTCAACCGACTACAGCGCCACCTGGTGGAAAACAGTGGCATTTGCGTTCCTGTCTCGGAAACGGTTCAAAACAGGGGAAAAAGTAAATTACAAAATTGCTGAGCATCATCGATTTAGTACGAAAAGATAGTTTAGACATTGATACCAATAAGAGAATGCTTAAAACGTACATTTGTTTGTTTACAATTTCCTGTTTTGTGCACACTTGAACGACATTGCATATGTTGTAGCGTAGCGGGTGACATTTATGCTATGTAAAATTCAAAGATTGGTTATTGTAAGCGGTCACATCGATTAACGGATAGACATTTTAAACCGAAACTTTTCATTTAAGCTTATGATAAGAAAAACCTTTCTGCTTTCATGCTGCATACATGCGTATAATTTTATAATTTCGAAAAGTGCGCTATTATCTATTTCGATTAAAAGCTTTTATTTGCATATTTTATCTTAACTAAAACGCTCAGATACTTTACATCTCGACTCTTAATGTTTGTTTTTTTTGCAACAAAAAATATGCTTATGAATATCTAAATATACAGTGTGATTAAGAATAATAATTTAAATAGAAAATAAAACAAATTTTTGACCCAATTTTATTTTCGAAACGTGATTGAAATCATAAAACATAATATTCTAAAATGATATTTAAAAAAAAAAAAAAAAAAAAAAAAAAGTTCTTAAACGAGAAAAAAACAATGTTGCATCTAAAAATATATTATATGAGTATAGTTAAGAGTAACCAGATGAAAATAAAGTAAATTTATTTTCTTTTATTTTTCGATATTTTTCTAACTTCATAAAACAAGTCTAATTTTTTTAAAGCTGAATTATTTAACAGACGTATTCGTCTTCTTTTGTAAAAGTGGCACCTGGGATTACCAAAAGTTTTTAAATTCTACTCTACTTTCGACTAATATTCATCCTAAGAGAGACGTTTGAATCCACAAGAACAAGAAAAATGGTCTGTGCAGAACATCCTGAATTGTAAGAAAAAAGAAACACTTCTCAAGAAATGTTTTTAAAATGCTAGAAAGTTCTCTGGAACATAAGTATGTAATTAAGTTTTTATTTTTTTTTTTTCATTGTAACAATTATTTGTTAGGTAAAAGTGAATACCACAGTTATGTGCATTTCAAAATAAAGTATCTTATTAAAGGGTTTTATCCAATGCCGAAATTAGCTTAGATTATTTTCTTCAATCCCATCCCGTGTTTATTTATACGATTATTTTACCTTTAATGCGTTTATTATTTTTATTTTTTTTTTTTTTTAGATAAAAATAATTCTATAAACAATGAACAGAAAGAAAGATTTTATTTTAATTAATTTCATTTCCTTTTAACTTTATATCTATTAAGTTTTAAATATTTATAATTTGCAAATTAAAGTAACGAGAGTTGAAACATTTTCAGTATAAATTTTCCAAACAATAAAAAAAAAAAAAAAAAAAAAAAACTGTTTTTTTCTCCACTTGTTTATCCGATGTTGCAAAAATAACATAGTAAAATTAAACATAATTTTGCAGTGCATAAGACCAGTAATGATCATAAGGGAGGAACGTGGGATATATATACACTCCTTCCCATATTTATAAGGACACTTCATATTTTGAAATAACTAGTGTAAAAATAATTGTGAACAAGATTATAATAAGTGCACTTAATATAGTATCTAGTATTCTAGAAACCAAAACTGTTATAATTTTTTTTAATTTAAAACAAAATTAATAAAAAATAACACAAAATGTGTTTTTCTCCACGTTTTTAGATGTTCATAATTATAGGGACAATCCAGATTTTTTCGTTTTATTTAACGTACTAGCGGATAAATTACAGTTGACATGCGAATTTGTTAACTACTGGGCTAGATTAATTCATATATAAGCCTTCGATTTTTCTTGGACGGACATTACTGATAATTTCTCGAAAAAAAGAACGTTCAAGTAGTGAAGCATGATAAATGTGTTTTTTAAGTGGAAGGATAATTTCAATCCGCCGAATTTCTAATGAAATTCGAAGGTCTAAAGTTGCTGAAGGAAATGTGATCAAACGTTGAACTGCTGGTTCGATAGGAGAGAGATCTGATGCAAAATCAGAGTTGTTTTACACAGCTCGAAAACTCATAATTCCTCTTACTGTTCTACTCATAATGACTGCTGCTGAATTTGCTCGTAATTTGTAACGAAAGGTTAGGGTCCACATTTATGCATGTTTAAAATAATTAATAATATGGTAAAATGAATAAAAACCTGTAATAATCAATCAGCATTCAATGGGGGAAAGAACGTCTGTTTTAAAGTTGAATAAAGACAATATTAAATGGCAAAATGTTGAATTTTTGGATGAAAAACATTTCATTCTTGATTAACCAAATGGTTTTAACAGTTACTGACACGATCTGAAGATAGCGAAAAACAGAGCAGATTTTTTAAAGGCAGATATGAATCGGGCATTTTAAAGGTGGATTTATGGTGCTCTGTGGAGCTGCTTCTACTGAAGGCAGAATGAATTTAGTAATTTTTTCTATTATTATGAACAGCAAGAGAATATCTGCAAATTTTAAACGTGGAATTATCAGATTTTTGTTAGATTTTGGGGGGTAATAATATTTTTTTCGACAAGACTTACATTTTTTCTCTACTTTTAGAGCAATAGGAAATAGTTCGAAGAAAACAATTTCTGTATAATTGCCTTTCCCATGGCCTAAAAGTTGAAAAAAACTTAACTTATGATATTAGTAAAGTGCATTCAAGTGGAAAGCAATTTTAAATAGTTTAAATGTATTAAGAATATCATATATGCTATATTAAATGGTATTGAAACTGAATTAAAAAAAAATATATATATATATATATATATATATGTGTGTATATATATATATACCAGAGAGAATGTCTGTTTCACCCTAAAAAGAGACCCCATAAAATATTAATTTAAAGAATAACTGAAAAGAAATTACTAAAATTCGAGCTGTCCTTATAATTCCGAACACCTGAAAAATCACCTTTTTGACCATATTTAAAGTTTTTTAAGATAGAAAAACGATACTTTTTTTAAATATAGTCTATTAATGAAATTCAGATTAATTAAAAATATATATGTTTAAATAATAGTGTTCGGTGTTTAGTTAATATAGAAAAACGGGTGTCCTTATAATTATGAGGAGTGTATATACATTTTTTTACCTACCAAAACAAATATTAATTTCATAATCTTTATATGTCAGCGACACAAATCTTTCATAATATAAAGTTGGTAGCTAATGGGGTGAGATGTTTTAAATTTAAATTCATGGACAAAAATAAATAAATAAATAAATAAAAATAAATAAATATAATGAAATAAATAAATAAATAAATAAAATAAAAGAGCACAAAAGTTTATCAGAAAGCTTATTATGGAACATATTTGAACACAGAAGCACAAAATGATAGACATTACAAAGTATATAAAAATGTTATAGATATCAAATAAATTTTTTTTGTGTGTTTTCAATAGCATTTTAAATTTGCTTTTTTTTTCTCAGTTTATTTTGGTGAAATCATGCACAGGCTGCTGATTTTTTTTTTTCATTTAATCATAGAAATTTGGTAGAAATACTTATTTAAAAAAATCTGGAGTGACTCCACTCGACTTTCCGAACATTGAGTAATTAACAGTTTTGTAGATAAAGTAAAGAAAGAGGAGTTGTTAAACAAACAAAAAAGAGAAAACCATCATAGAGTGTTTGAGTATTTTTCTCCATATACTACACGATGTTTTATTGAACGCTACTGAACTTTGAGCCCATAGATCATAATGATAAAGAATTTTTCGTTGTGTCCCTGTAAAAACCTACAAATGCTAGATTCACCAAAATGCTTATAGTTAGTGCAACAGTGATTTATAATACTCATATAAATTTTCAGCTCAATTCAATAAGGCGTTTAGATGCTATCGTACTTTTAAAAATTTAGTCCCATAGGCCATAATGATAAAGAATTTTTCTTTGTGTCCCTGTAAAAAAAACTGTAAGTGCTAGATTCACCAAAATCTATACAGTTAGTTCAACTGTGATCTATAACATGTGTACAAATTTTTTGCTCAGATTAATAAGGCGTTTAGACGGTATCACACTTTTAAAAATTTGGCCCCATAGGCATAATGATAAAGAATTTTTCTTTGTGTCCCTGTAAAAAAACTATAAGTGCTAGATTCTCCAAAATCTATACAGATTGAGTATTTGTGACCGATAATATGTGTATAATTTTTTTGCTCAATTGAATAAGACGTTTAGATGCTATCGCACTTTTAAGATTTTGCTCCCATAGGCCATAATGATAAAGAATTTTTCTTTGTGTCCCTGTAAAAAAACTATAAGTGCTAGATTCACCAAAATCAATAGGGTTCGTACTATGGTGACTTACAATATGCGTACCAACTTTCAAGTTAATCGAACAAAGCGTTTAGACGCTTGCGTGTTCACTCACAGACATACACACATACACACATACATACACACATACACACACACATACATACATCATCGTAAAAATAGTGAAAACGGACTCAGGGGACCTCAAAACGTATAGAAACATCAAAATCTCGAATTCGGATTTTTGACATGATTACAATACTTTCCTCACTATAGTGTTCGGAAAGTAAAAAAATGTTTTTAAGATATAACGATATTCAAAAATCGGAACTTTTGCAGCTGTGCTACATGCTTATGCAGGCATCATAGTTTAAATCAAATTGTATGTTAACAAAATCAAAATTTACAAAGGATAAAAATCTATATTTAATTTAATTAATATAAATTAAAAATTCTAAACTGCATTTAATCTTTCATATTAGTATTTTTACTTTCCGAACACTATAGTGAGGAAAGTATTGTAATCATGTCAAAAATCCGAATTCGATATTTTGATGTTTCTATACGTTTTGAGGTCCCTTGAGTCCGTTTTCACTATTCTTACGATGATGTATGTATGTGTGTGTGTATGTGTGTATATGTGTATGTATGTGTCTATGTCTGTGAGTGAACACGCTAGCGTCTAAACGCTTTGTTCGATTAACCTGAAAGTTGGTTCGTATATTGTAAGTCACCATAGTACGAACCCTATAGATTTTGGTGAATCTAGCACTTATAGTTTTTTACAGGGACACAAAGAAAAATTCTTTATCATTATGGCCTATGGGGGCAAAATCTTAAAAGTGCGATAGCATCTAAACGCCTTATTCAATTGAGCAAAAAATTTATACACATATTATAGGTCACAAATACTCAATCTGTATAGATTTTGGAGAATCTAGCACTTATAGTTTTTTTACAGGGACACAAAGAAAAATTCTTTATCATTATGCCTATGGGGCCAAATTTTTAAAAGTGTGATAGCGTCTAAACGCCTTATTAATCTGAGCAAAAAATTTGTACACATGTTATAGATCACAGTTGAACTAACTGTATAGATTTTGGTGAATCTAGCACTTACAATTTTTTTACAGGGACACAAAGAAAAATTCTTTATCATTATGGCCTATGGGACTAAATTTTTAAAAGTACGATAGCATCTAAAAGCCTTATTGAATTGAGCTGAAAATTTATATGAGTATTATAAATCACTGTTGCACTAACTATAAGCATTTTGGTGAATCTAGCATTTATAGGTTTTTACAGGGACACAACGAAAAATTATTTATCATTATGATCTATGGGCTCAAAGTTCAGTAGCGTTAAATAAAACATCATGTAATAGATGGAGAAAAATACTCAAACACTCTATTATGGTTTTCTCTCTTTTGTTTGTTTAACTCCTCTTTCTTTACTTTATCTACAAAACTGTTAATTACTCAATGTTCGGAAAGTCGAGTGGAGTCACTCCAGATTTTTTTTCTTCCTGATCTAAAGTAAAAGAAGAAAAGCGAATTCCTTTACTAAATAGGATACCTTTATATCACCTACCAGAATAAGAAACATAAATACATGTGTATATATATAGTATATACTGGAAGAAAATAACTTACTCTCATTCTAATGAAATGAATTTTTAAATATCTTAGATGTACGTATTTCCAACATTTTAGTATTTGTTTGTACACAAGTTATTCTATTGATTTCCCTTGTGAATATAAACGAGAAATTATCTATGACTACACAGTAAATTTTTCTTTTGGTTTTAGCAAACATGTACTATTTGGACTTTATGAATTTTAAAGGAATTCAGTTTAACCAAACAAATAAGCATTATAAAATTCTTTCATATCTAAAAAAAAAAAATTAAAATATTACTAGTAAATATATTTAATATAATAAAGTCTTCCTTAACAATTATATATTCTTTCAGATGTGTTCAGCACTTTTTACAGGTTAAAATTTTATTTTTACCTGTATATTATGTCCAAAACAGATTTAAAATATAAAATTTATTCGTAGTTTATTATTGTCCAAACACTATAGTGAGGAAAGTATTGTAATCATGTAAAAAATCCGAACTTGAGATTTTGTTGTTTCTATACGTTACAAGGTCACCTGAGTCCGTTTTCACTATTTTTACGATGATATATGTATTTGTGTATGTATGTGTGTGTGTATGTTTGTAAGTGAACACGCTAGCGTCTAAACGCTTTGTTCGAATAAGCTGAAAGTTGGTACGCATATTGTAAGTCACCATAGTACGAACCCTATAGATTTTGGCGAATCTAGAACTTATAGTTTTTTTTTACAGGGACACAAAGAAAAATTCTTTATCCTTATGGCCTATAGGGCCAAAATCTTAAATGTGCGATAGCATCTAAACGCCTTATTCAATTGAGCAAAACATTTATACGCATATTAAAGGTCACATACACTCAATCTCTATAGATGTTGGAGAATCTAGCATGTATAGTTTTTTAACAGGGACACAAAGAAAAACTCTTTATCATTATGGCCTATGCGGCCAAATTTTTAAAAGTGTGATAGCGTCTAAACGCCTTATTAATATGAGCAAAAAATTTGTACACCTGTTATAGCTCACAGTTGCACCAACTGTATTGATTTTGGTGAATCTAGCACTTACAGTTTTTTTACAGGGACACAAAGAAAAATTCCTTATCATTATGGCCTATGGGACCAAATTTTTAAAAGTGCGATAGCATCTAAACGCCTTATTCAATTGAGCTGAAAATTTATATCGATATTATAAATCACTGTTGCACTAACTATAAGCATTTTGGTGAGTCTAGCATTTATAGGTTTTTACACGGAAACAACGAAAAATTCTTTATCATTATGATCTATGGGCTAAAAGTTCATTAGCGTTAAACAAAACATCGTGTAATATATGGAGAAAAATACTCAAACACTCTGTTTTGGCTTTCTCTCTTTTGTTTGTACTCCTCTTTCAACAACTCCTCTTTCTTTACTTTATCTACAAAACTGTTAATGACACAATGTTCGGAAATTCGAGTGGAGTCACTCCAATTTTTTTTTTTTTTTTCTAAGACCATAAAAAGTATCTTATTAAAATTAATATGACTTCTGAAGATTAAGTAAATGATGGCTGTATAAATATAGTAAAATAACACAAGTCATTAAATAAACAAAAGTGAAATTTATAATAGGGTATGCGAGTATTTTTCTCGATATAGTATTTTGTTTAATTTTACGCTATTTCACTTCAAAAAATTGCGCCCATAGATCATAATGTTAAAGAATGTTCCTTTGTGTTCCAGAAAAAAAAACAGCTGTAAGTGCTATATAAACGAAATTCTGTATAGTTTGGGCGATGATGGCGTACAATACATATAGAAGTTTTCAGCTCAATGAAAAAAGGCTTTTAGACGCTACCGCACTTTAAATAATTTGTACCCTTAGGTCAGAATGATAAAGAATATATCTTTCTGACCCTGTTAAAAATTTGTGCAAGTGATAGATTCACCAAAATCAGTAGGTTTCGTTCTGCGGTTAACTATAACATACGTACCACTTTTCAGCTTATTCGAACAAAACATTTAGACGCTATCGACCTCATTCACACACTTACACACGTACATATACACATACATACATCACAATAAAAATAACATAAATAAGATCAGGGTGTAAGGTATGAGAGGTGGCGAATCGGGAGCGTGAAGGTGATGTGTCAGAGGTGGTCTCAGGTGATAGTGTCGAGTTAGATGTATTGAGCTGGAAAATTAAAGGTCGCCTGTTGAATTTAGTATTGGACGTGGTCTGAGGTGATAGAATCGAGTTGTGTTACAAATATTGGAAGTGTCAAGTAGAGTAAAAAAGGATTGGCGTAGTATGTCTTCAGCTTTTGGGAATCAGTTCATCCGATTTAGAACAGGATTTAACCCTTTGCGGCGCAAGACAATTCGGATCATTTAAATTATACTGCCACCAGAATTCATGAACTAAATTAAACTAAAAGAAATTTTAAATTTTAAGGTTAAAAAACCCGGCCTTTTCTGATATGTTATAAACATAAATTTTTGCTAAAGAATTTCCGGGATGAATTTTTGCTGCTGGATCTTAAATTTTGCGTCCTCGCATCGAGGACACCGCACGTTAAGGGGTTTAAAGAAGATTGCGAAAGTAGATATTAATTGAATATAAGTAATTTTAGAATGAGTATATGATATAAAATGAAGTGAGTTGTTTAAATTGAATTCCGAACTAAGGAAATGTATGCTTTATGGCAGAATTTTTATGGTAGAGCCTTTATGATGAAGTTTTAACAATTAGTGCTTATTTAAGTTTTTACGACAATTGATAAAGTTTAGTGATTACAGAAGTCTTCACACTAAAGAGTGATGATAATTGTTTGTTTCACATAGAAAATTTAGTAGGATAACAATAATAATATTTATTTGTAAACGTGACGAAATTTCGTTATTTAAATTAAATAGAGTAATTCCATCACGTTTTTCTAAAAACTTTATTCATTTCCAAATGTAAGCTTTTCTTGTTCAAATAATATCGAACGTTGAAATTTAATTGAATCCTAAATGAAATTATCTTCAATGCATCCAAACTTAGTGCTTTACACAAACTGGGAAATGCTATCTAAATACTCCATTCTCCAAGATAAACACCAACTTTCAGGAAGTAATAAATGTCACTCTAATGGATTAAATGCTTTTAACATTCTATGAGATAGATTATACCGATTTCACTTTTAGAATATAAATGATATTTGTAAAACAAGAAATTTAAATTCTCAGCCTTGTCACAGGAGTTTTCTTAAAAAAAAAATCACGGAGTTTGATTAATTTTTTAAGCAGATTTTTCTAAGATATTTAACACTTTATAGAAAATCGGGAAGTAAATTAAGAGGGAAAACATTTTAATTTAAAAAACTAACACTTTATTGAAGTCCAAAAACTAAATTATGAGCGAAAATATCAGCAATTAGATAAATTAATTTTTAAAGTAATGTAAATTAATCTTAATGTATACGCTACAAGTTTTTTATTAAAATTAAAATGCTTTGTTTTTTTAAAAATGCTTTGTTAAATAAAGTAAGCACGAGTGCTGCAGTCAAAGCGGCAACGCAATTGGTGCGTTGCCGCTTTGACTGCAGCACTCGTGCTTACTTTATTCGCCTGATGAAGGGTCGTGTGTTTTTTCGACCCGAAACAATTGTTGCGAGTTTATTGCATTTTATGGTGTTTATTCAAAGTTTGTAAGTAATAATTTTTACAACGCTAGTTTTGTGGTGTTTTTTTTATTAAAAAGTACATAGCTGATGACGAATAATGATGCAACACAGGAACAGGAATATAAACTACTTTTTTTTTTATTATTCAAATAATGTTTGAGAAATTTTAACATACTTACTATTCCTTTATTTTAACGTATATGAATCAAAAAGTCTATATTCTATGACAGTTTTCCGAAAAATGTGCCATTACGTCTCTTTATCCCTTAAAAAATTTCTTAAATTTTTTCATTTTTTTTTTTTTTTTTTCATTTCTTTTTTTACCTTGATCTGAAGATAATGAAGTTATAGTATTAATTACAAAACTTTGAATAAACACCATAAAATGGAAGAACTCGAAAAAATTGTTTCGAGTTAAAAGAAGACACAACCCTTCATCAGGCGAACAATGTAAGCGCGAGAGCTGCAAACAAGCACGTTGAGTGTGTTGAATGCGTTGCCGGTTTTTTTTTTTTTTTTTTTTTTTTTTTTTTTTTTTTTTGTAGCAGCTGCGAGTTCTTGCCTTTTATGGTGTTTATTAAAGTTTCGTAATTAATACTATAACGCCATTATCTTCAGATTAGGGGAAAAAAAGAAATTTTTTTTAAATGCAAAAATTTAAGGAACTTTTTAAGGGATATAGAGACGTTATGACAATTTTTGGGAATTACTGTCGTAGAATATGGAGTTTCTCATGCACATACGTTGAAATTAAGTATGGTAAAATTTCACAAACATTATTTGAATTTTAAAAAAAGTAATTCATATCCCTGTTGCTGTGTTGTATCATTCTTTATCTGCTATGTACAACTAAACTCTTGAATTATTTTGCTTGTTTTAATCCTTGGGATTCCGAATGCATCATCTTGTGAGTAATGTTTGTTTTTTATAGTTGTTTTCTGTTTGATTTTCTGATTTCTTGAATTAATAGTTTATTCCAGGGATGCAGAAAATGTTCAAACCTCGGAAATTTCCCCCAAACACAATATAAATTTCCCTCAATAATGCAAAAATCTACTTTGCTATACAAAGTCATTTGTTCTATGTAATAAATCTTTAAGAGAATAAATATACAGTGTAACATAAAAATATCGCTGTTAGTGTATAAGCACTTCAAAGTAGCAAATTGTTATTTTTGATTTACATTTTTATTTTCTCTTAAAAAAATATTCAAAATTTCCCCCGAACCTCGTTCGGGCATATTCTGCACCCCTGGTTTATTCCACTTTATTCTTCATTTTTAACTTCAATTAATTTCTTGTACGATTTGGTGTCTGCTGGCGATTTGCTATTATAGCTTCTAACGAACGAAATCGTACATTGGTGCTCAATGGTGAAAAAGGTCACCACTGACGAGTTTTTTTTCTTTTTTTTTTTTTCTTCTTTTTCACCGTTCTGAGCTTTTCCTTAAAAAAAAAATGCTGTTTTTTTTTTTTTTTTTTTTTTTTTTTTTTTCTCGTTGCATGTTTGTATCTTTTGATTTGAGTTTCATGTCGTTTTTACGCACCGGCAAAATTATTAAAATTGCAACGGATAATCTAGGAATAAATGTATGATTAGATTGAAGTTAAATAAAATAAAAATCACTAAACAAAAAATAAATGTTTCAATAAATCACAATCAGTCTCCACAGGTTATTTAAATTTGTTGTAATTTCCTTCTCATTGTTCTATGTGGTTTCAGAGATCTTATATCGGTTGCCTGGTTTTAACTACGATTAAAAATTCATTTATACATATATATGTTAATTTTTTTTTAATGCAGCGTGCAAAGATAGTCACGAGAATGTCTTTATCTCCGCAACTATTGGTCGCAAACATATAGTTTCAGTTACAAAATGTTTTAAAAAATATGAGCATTTGCGGTATGACATGTTTAAATTTAAAATATCTATTTTTTCAAAATTACAAAAACTAAAATTTTGTACAGTCCCAGTCCCCTATAGTGATATTTAGAAAAATTGACACTCATCCTAACAAGAAGTTTCATTTATATTCTCCCAAAATGGAACAAGATATTTAAAGTTTAGATTTTCTAACATATTTCGGCCTTCAATAAGGGATCGGTTTAAAAATCCTAATTGGACTTTTCCCTGGGCTTATTAAAGAATTTTTCATTGACTTTTTAATAAAGCCCGAGAAAATGCGAAATAATCCTAAATTTTGAAACTAACTATCTCAGACAATTTTGGGTGCACAAAAGTGAAACTTTTTGTGTTATATAGGTTTTTTAGGTTGGAACTCAACTTTCACTATTAGTGTCATGAAAATTGTATAAAAATTATCAGTTTTTGTGATTTTCAATAAATTAATTTTTTTAATTTAAACATGTCATATAATGAATTCTTACATTTTTTTTAAATACATTTTCTTATTGGAGGACGTCTGAGACCAATTGTTGCGCAAATAAAGGCCTGCTCTCAACTTTGCACCCTGTATATTCTAAACATTTCTGGGTACTACTTTGTAAGTCCATGGATAGTTTATAAATATATTTGAATGCTGAAGTTCATATTCCAACATAAAAAATAATTTCAAAAATGAATGTACCAATACACCGCTAAAATAATATATAATTGAGTTTAGAATATATTGTTAATTTATAATAATAAGAAATTGAAACAAAAAATTAAAAATTAGTTAGAAGGAGGAAATTTTAAAAATTTCCAAATACTTAAATACATATATATATTTTTAATCAAAATATTTTTCTAAAATATTTAACATACTTCATATTTTTAAATTTCAGTGCATGTGTGTATAAATATTTTCAGTTTACAGCAGCAGTTTACAAAAAAGATGTTTGCAGGTATTTAAATTTATTCCACATGGCAATGTAATTGGTATTCTTTAAATGTTTAAATTTCTTTAAATTGAGTCAACGCAATTTTTACCTCATTTGATGTAATTATGCTATGATATGGCATATTAAATAATTGATAAATGTAAATATTATTAGTATTAATAAATAATATAGTAAATCGTCCTTTTTTTTTAAGCAGAATATCTTTTTTTTATAAAGATGTGGAATAAAATTGAATTGAATCTTTGTTTTATTATGCAGTTAAACAATTTCATATATTTTATTTAATAAATAACAGTAAAGAGATGTTTAAAATTGTAAGTCGGTGAAACTTAGGATATTGTTTTAAAAATGTGCAATTTGCATAACCTAGATTGTATATATATTATCATATAAACATTAAATAAATACTTCAGAATTTAAAAAGAAAAGAAAAAAAGAATTACGAACCTTCTGAATTTTCATAAGAATTTTCTTCAAGAAAACATCCTTCCAACTAGCATTTTAAAATACACAATGACCAGTCGGAAGGGCATTCACTTAAAATTAGCTTTTATCTTGTAAAGTCTTTGTGACTTCTTCATACTTCATTCAGAATTATAATAACCAAAAATAGTTATTTTAACAAATTCCATCTCAGAAGACTAAATTAATATAATGAATCAATAATTTCTAAGCGGTTGTCTGTAACAGGAGCAGTTTTTTCTGCGATTCAACTTTCAAGTATCAAAAGTTAAGCTTAAGAACATACGCAGATATGAAAATGATTGTTTAATTGATATTAAAATAAGACTTTAATAAATAGAACATAGAGAATATTACAGGTTAAAAATATTACATTTTTACCTTTTCTAAAGCTTATCCTAGTCTTTATAACGCTAAAACTGAACAAATCAGATTACATGTTTTAAAATTACCGCCTCACATAACGACACGACTTTCCCAAGACCTGGCGCCGCGCCTGGCGTTTGACTTTGCAGTTGCACGGTCAGCGAAAATTAAATAAATGCAATCCACAGATGTCGATGTTATCATCTGCTCTCCCTTCCTTCTTGCATCCGCAATAATCATGTTTCAAAGTTCAACATTTGAAACAGAAATTTATTAAGCATTTATAGCTGTAGTCAATATTTTAAGGAAAAATTTAGTGGAGTTAAACAATTATTTAAATTTTTATAAAGTATTTTAAAAATTTATGAGATCACTTTATTTTTCCATTTTAAAATCTCGAATTAAACGGAAAAGCATATCTTGTTTTAGTGTATATTTCAGTATTGAACAAAATATTCAGTGAAAATAAATAAAATAAAATAAGACCAATCAAACAGAGTAATGATTTAACAACATGATCAATATTGATAATTTATCAGTAACATTTAAACTTAAATAGAACCATAACTTAAAGAAAAGAAGAAAAAAACTCATTTCTGTAACTTCCCGATGAGTATTAGAGACCGCGAGGTTCTACTCTCGAACCTTACAGACGGGAAGTGTTGGTTTCGATTCCTGGTCACGCTCGTCGACTTAGGTTTTCGGAGTTTTCCCGTGATTTTCTTTGAAACTCGCGTAAAGCACTATATTACTTATTCAATAACATCCGTGATTAGCTTTTTGTATCTAAACTCTGGGTCTGGGGAATGCATAGATTTTCATGACAGAAGACAATCATTTTTATGCTGTATAGAAGATCTTAGAAAATGTATTTTTCTAAGGGTTTATTATTATTATTATTACAAATGAAAAAAAAAAAAAAAAAACGGTAAATTTGTTTTAAATCATCAGAAAACGATGTTTCAATTATTCGTTTTAAGGGTGATATCGAATTCTTTTGAAAGATAATCATAGTGAAAATTTTTATCCACCCCTCCCCCATCCCCCAAGGATGATGTATACTTATTCCTAGGGGAAAAAACAATGTCCTACGAATAATAATAATAAAAAAAAACTGTTTGACTATTACTCGTTATACATCCAAATTGAATCAATAATATATATCAAATGTATGTCACGCAGAAGGTTTGGTGAGTATATATATTACAGAAGCTGATAGATAGCCTTCCTGTGAATGGAAAATTTTGGAACGTGGCAGTGCCACCTGTCGTCCGATATGCACCCAAAGGCAATCTGTAGAGTTTTACGTAATATTAATTTCACTTACAAAATTTACAATATTTATAAATCACAGAAGTTGAGATTTTCCGTTTCCGTTATGAGATTAAATTGCAACATAGCCACGCCACCTGTTGGCCGATGTGCATCCAAAATGGACCAGTAAAGCTTTACATAAAATCGATTTCACTTATAACTTCAGTGTATCACAAAATTTATTGTTAAATCACAAGAGTTAAAATATTGCCTTTCCGTTAAAATGATTAAATTGCAGATTAGCAGCGCCACCTGTTGGACAATGTATACATCCAAATTGTATTAGCAGAGGTTATGATGATACATGCCAATATATCAAGTTTAATGCATTTGTACACTATAGAAGCTGAGATATAGCCGTCCCATAAATGGAGGGTTTCATTGCATAGCACCGCAATCTATCGGACGATATATCCCAAATGAAATTCAAAAAAACTCCAATTTAGGGCAAGATCTAATATTGTAACAAGTTTGGTTGAATTCCATACATTGATTCCTGAAATACAAAATCGACAAAATTTTTCCATGAGTTTAAAATTTTGTAATTTTTTTTCACCTCACCGCTGCTGATTATTGAGAAGCATTCTTTACTGACGTGCTAACAAAACGTTAAACTGAAAATGTAAAAAATGCTCTATTCTCTATCTTGCTAAAAATTATAAATTTCGAATAACTTACGAAGTTTCTAAATTAGAATGTTGCAAATCTCTCAATAAGATTCTTATCAATATCATAAGTGATATTTTAAAACTGGTCCGATCTCTCTGCAATTATTTGTTCTTGAGATATCGTGTACATGAACTAACGGGCTATCACACTAATAGGTGCCGAAGCCGATACACATTAACAGATACCATACCAACCTTTTGACTTCCGGATTCCTCACGCCACAAAACGTGTAAAAAAATCAAAAACTGAAGTCAAAAATTTTCATGATTAACCTATTTTCCCAACCAATAGTACTAAAAAGTCATTTTGTCATATTCGTTATAATTACGCTGTTACAGAACGTGTTATGACGGTGTCACACTTGAACGTTCTATATAGAACTAGAATTGTACGTTTTATAGATGGTACAAATCAAACATTTTCAGAACGTTCTAAATAATACTATTTCTGAACGTGTTTTAGAACGTTCTTTTGACACGAAACACGGTGTTTGAACTATTGAAACCGTTATTAGACGTTCACAGAACGTTCCTGTGCTACTTGGGTAGGTTGTGAACAACGACCGGTTCGGTCGGTAAACAAGAGAACATTTAAATCGAAAATGTAAAAGGACTAATTTTAAGTTAAACGTATTAGATAGAAACATGTTATTTCATAATCTTATCTGAAATTATTATTATTTTTTTTTAATTCTTTAATGTTTTATTTATTTATTTATTTTTACTTTCTTCTATATGTAATATAGAGAAAGTATTGGATTCGCGAAAATTTTCGACCTCCGTTTTTTGACGGATCTACACGTTTTGGGGTGTCCTGAACACGAATTGATATTTTTTAGAAAATGCCTGTCTGTCTGTCTGTGTGTGTCTGTCTGTCTATATCATTTTTTTGTGGACACTGTATCTCACGAACCAATGAATGAAATTTAACCAAACTTGGTATTTAGTTGCACCCTGACATGAAATGGTGCTGATTAGATTTGCGAATCAATAGCTCAACAGGTGGCGCTGTGATCGCATTTTCTGCAAATTTTTAACATGGCAGCATAGGAAAAAATTCCGTATAAATGGGCATAATGAGAGTTATTTTAAACTTGTGATTGTAAAAATTAATATGAATTATTGATAATAGTAGTAGTTAACTAGGAAAAAAAAATGTGCATGTGGGTGCATCGGTTCCCCCACCCCCCTGGGGGGAAGTAAATTTTCAAGATGGGTATCTTTCGAAAGGTCTCGTTGATAATAGTAATAGTTAACTGGGAAAAAATTTTTGTGCATGTGGGGGCATCGGTTCCCCCACCCCCCTGGGGGGAAGTAAATTTTCAAGATGGGTATCTTTCGAAAGGTCTCGTTGATAATAGTAATAGTTAACTGGGAAAAAATTTTTGTGCATGTGGGGGCATCGGTTCCCCCCCCACACCGGGGGGGGGAAGTACCCACCCGGGGGGGGGCAAAGTTTCAAGATGGGTATCTTTCGAAAGGTCTCGTCAATACCTTTAAAACGAATGGTTGAATCATAAATCTGTGATAATTTAAAGCAAAGTTATCGATTTTTTTTAACTTTTAACGAAAAGAATCGTATTTTTTTTTTTTTTTTTTTTTTTAACGAAATTTTACCAAACTTGGTATTTAGTTGGTCCCCGACATAAACTGGTGCTGATTATATTTGGGGATCAATAGCTCAACAGGTGGCGCTGTGATAGCATTTTATCTAAATTTTTAACATGGCAGTATAGGACAAAAATTCGTATAAATGGGCATAATGAGAGTTATTTTACACTTGTGATTGTAAAATTAATATGAATTATTGATAATAGTAGTAACTAGGAAAAAAATTTTGTGCATGGGGGGGGCATCGCTTCCCCCCTGGGGGGTAAATTTTGAAGGTGGGTATCATTCGTAAGATCTCGTCAATACCTTTAAAACGAATGGTTGAACTATAAATCTGTGATAATTTAAAACAAAGTTATTGATTTTTTTTTACTTTTAACAAATAAATAAATAAATAAATAAATTAGAAAAAAATTCGTATTTTTTTTATTTTTTTATTTTTTATTTTTTTAATATTGTTACTGATTGAATATGTATTACTTTTAACAAAAGAAAAACTTAGAAAATTTTTTTATTTTTTTTTTTTTTTTAAATATTGTTACTGATTGAATATGTATAGGAAAATATAGAAGAAAGTCTTGTGGTGGCCACAACATACTAGTTTTAATTAAAACTTAAAAAAAAAAAAAAAAAAAAAAAAAAAAAAAAAACTTTTACTTTTCTGATTTTTTTATTATTAGGTTTATATATTGACTTTTAATACAATAATATTTGTTTGCAAAATCTTACAACAATCTCATTTCAGTAAAATAGTCATTGTTAACAATTTAATTATACTTATTATTAATAACAAAACCACCTGCTCATGTGCGGAATCACAACAGTTCTATTAGGACAGATCTCACAAAATATCTCTTTTACAGTTTTTTCTGTAAATTAAACCATGCCAAGAAAATGACATCAGTAATATTCGTAATAAACAAATGAAATTCAAAAATACTTTTCGAGAGTTTGGCAAAAAATAAATAAATAAAAAAATAAAATAAAATAAAATGAAATGAAATGAAATAAATAAATAAAATAAAATAAAATAAAATAAAATAAATAAATATATAAAAATAAAAATAAAATAAAGAAAGAGAGAGAGAATATTAATAACTAGCAGGCTACGCCCGCTTCGCTGGTCACTATTTTTAAATGAATCATTATAATTAATGAATTCTCAAAATTGAATTAATTTTTATCATGTAAAACAAAAAAAGAAAAAAACTCTGATCGGGAAAAATGTCGCACCGGGTCCCCACTGCCTTCGGCAGCGTAGACCCGTGCGCGATGCACACGCACGAATGCATATATATGAGCGCTGCGCTCGCGTATTCCTCCATCACCCTTATGAATTCTCAAAATTCCATGTTGTTTCTCATAAACTTCTATTCTTAAGAAAAGGAATTAAAAAAAAAAAAAAAAAATCATTTCTGATCGGGTAAAAACTCACACCGGGTCCCCTCTGCCTTCGTCAGCGTAGACCCGTGTGCGCGCAGTGCTCACGAATTCATATATACGCTCGCTGCGCGCGGGTATTCCTTCACCACCCTTCTTGTCCCTCCTTAATTTTACACTTTCGAAAATATCCTCATTCGACTCGTAGGCAACCAAAACCTACATATACCAATTTTGAACGGTCTAACTCAATTTCTAATTTTTTGGCCCCCTTGAGGACATCTTAAAACATATAAATCAAGTGAAATCTCGAATAATTGCCATTAGCGCCCTCTATTGGATAAATTTAATGTAGGTTATTCGATAATATAAAAGTACTTTAAAATAACTTTCGAATGATGTATTAAAAATAATTTAATCATATTTAGAATTCAAAATATTGAAATTTTAAAATATTGTAGCGCCATCTGGCTGTAGAAATTTCTGTAATCTACTGTTCAATCCCAAATCAACAAAGCTTTAAAATGATGTATTACTTATGAAATTATTTTAATTAGTAGCTGAGATACAAAAGAAAACCTAATCAGGAGACCTTAAAACGTGTAAATCTGGTGAAATCTCGAATTCCACTTTCGATAATATAAAAGCTCTTTAAAATATCTTTCGAATGATGTATTAAAAATAATTTAATCATATTCAGTATTCGAAATATGGAAAATTTTAAAATATTACAGCGCCAACTGGCGGTAGAAAATTCTGTAATCTACTGTTCAATTCCAAATCAACAAAGCTTTCAAATAATGTATTACTTATAAAATTATTTTAATTAGTAGTTGAGATTAAAAAAAAAAAAAAAAAAAAAAAAAAAAAAATCAGGACACCTAAAACGTGTAAATCACGTGAAATCTCGAATTCCATTACTTACGGTAGTCGGTTAATGGAAGATGACAAAAATTTGTGGCGTCTACTCTTGAAATTCAATTCAAATAAGCTTCAAAATAACATATTACTTTTGAAATTATGCTAATTAGAAGCTGAGATACAAAAATGATATAAACACTATTATAAAACGACTTATGTCTGAGTTTTTCATGGTTTTCACCGAAACTTGCGTAATTCAGGGCTAAATACTGTTAAAATCAATAGTATGAAATGTGAAAGGAGTATCAGAAATCGAAACTCTGCAAAATATAAAAGAATAAAGGCGTTCTGGGATTTCCGTTGTTTTCTCAGAAACAACCGTTCCTTTTCTACGTTTTTTGCCCGTCCCCCCCCCCTTTCCTTCCCTTCTAATAATTTTACAGTTGAAAATATTCGCAATCGATATATCTTTCCTTAGAATCTAATAATACCAATTTCAAACGCTGTAACTCTTTTTTTTTCCTTCGCACCCCCCTCCCCCTCAAGCCCTTCCTAATAATTCTACACTTTCAAAAATATTCAGAATCGAATTATCGGGCGTTAAAACCAAATATTACGAAATTTCAACGGCATATCTCAATTTAAAATATATACTGCAAAATATAAAACAAAATTTAATCTAATTTTTTTGTTTATCCGGATATTTTCATGAAAATTGAACAGTAGCTTTATAATATGCTGGCTAGGCCGAATATTAATTCAAATGTAACGTGAATGAAAATTTGAAAAAGTTTGAAAATTGCAATTTTTATGCCCACTGTAAAACACGTGACATCTTGATCGGTTACTATCATTTCCTTTTTCATGGCAGACATCTGGCATTTGAAATGATGTTGCCACAAAAAATTCATACTTTAGTTAATTTTAAAAAATCTAATTGTTGCACCGATAAGCCGCTTGCACACTTAAATTCAGAAAAAATCCCCCTTTCATTTGGTACCGAAATCGTAACGATCGGACAAATATTTCTAATTTATTTTCCACTTTTTCTAATATTAACTCTGTTAAAATATCTTTTTTTGTGCAATGGCGGTAAATTCTCAGTCATTGAGATCGCTTTTAGATTAGACATGAGTGGACATTTTAATTAATATCTCCACAACTAATTAAAATTTAAAAATTATGTTTCGAAGAGGAACTCGGAAAGGCTCCAGTGCATCAGTATGTCAAATCTTGTACTTCTGCGTTCAATAGGGGCTGAACGTATAAAAGAACAGACAGACAGACGGACAGACAGACAGACAGACAAACCTTTCCTTTTATTAGTATATAGATAAGTTTTTTTTTTCTACACTAATTTGTTGAATTGTGCGCTGACTCTCTTAGCGTTAACTTACATGAAACTAACTTGTGCATTTAAGTATATGGGTTTTATGAGTTAAATTCAGTTGTTTGTATCTTCATATCTTATGTTTATTTTAAATAAAAAATAATACATTTATTTATTTATTTATTTTTTAATAAATTTATTGATAAAAGATGAATAAAATAATAAACATTTCAGAGCAAGGAATAATAAAAGTAATAATAATAATTTAAAAAAAAATCTACTTTAAAGATAATAAAACAGATTAAAAAATACAATATATTTGTAGGTAAAAGGAAAAAGAAATACCGAGTATATATATATATATATATATATATATATATAATTGCAAATAAAACTGAAACACAATAAATTTAGTGAGCTTTTTTTTTCTTGTTTGATACACATTAGGTTACACTCTAGTCAGGAAATTCTTGATTTTTTTTATATTTTCTCACTTCATTTAACAAAGCTGAAGTATGGGGATTTATTGCTTACTTTTAAAGATTTTTCTCTATTTGTCTGCAAAATGTTTCTCTGAGGGCTTAAAAGTTTTTTCAACAAATGCAGAAAATAATTAGAACTATTATTAAAATAATAATAATAATAATGCGATGTCGGAAAAACATTTAAAATTTATTAGAATGATTTTTCGTAAAATATTTTAAATCAAAAAAGTAAAAAAAAAAATTATATATATATATATATATATATATATATATGTATGTATGTATATATAGTACATTTTACTACTTATTGATTTAAAAATATGAAAGCATTTTTAGCATATTATTTCATTAAATATGGAAAAAGCTTTGGCATTGGTTAATGGACGTTTGAGTAAGCGAGGATCCTAGACCTCATCGTAGTGTTCTAAGTAAGGATTGATTAAGGATTTATTCTAAGTAGTGTTTGACCATATTTACACAACTTTTAGGGAAACAATGGAAACTTCAAACAGTTAGTATAGTAAGGGCGACCTAGGTCTCAACTCGGCACCTCCTGTGTTCCATATTTCAAAAAGAAATATGGAAGCTTTCTTGGTGATTTTGGTGTTGGTTTTACGGACAAAACGAATTGCATTCATAAAGAAATTCTGTTGAATGAACAAAATATGGTTTGCAAAGTTCTGATTAAATCTGTTTTAATAGAGAATCTACACTGTAAAAAAAAAATGCAAAATCACGGTATTTGACCGTATAATTTTAGGGGAAATGACCGTTTTGGTACCTAAACGGTCATAATCCGTAAATTAATGTTTTGAAAGTACAATTTAGGAACTAACCATGTAATTTTACGGGAAATGACCATTTTGCTAGCTAAACGGTCGTAGTCCGTAAATTGATGTTATGAAAGTATAATTGTGGAACACTGGATTTTTTTTTACGGGCAAAAGCCGTTAGGGGTACATACAAATGAAACACTTCCAGTTGCAAAGACGTTTGCAGGCGTTCCAAATGTATGACTGCAATCGGCAGCAAAAGTATCCGAGCACTAGCAAAAATTCCTATATGAAAAAAGCACACTTAACACTGTTTTGTTAAATAAATCCTTGTCGAATCGTGTTCTTAGACTGACTAAGAATAGGATTCGACAAGGATTTATTTAACAAATCTGCTTTATTTTTTTTTTTACATAGGAATTTTCGCTAGTGCTCTGTTACTTTTGCTGCCGACTGTATTTGCAACAAACTTACAAAATTTACGTCATCAAAATTGCAAGCGTTCCGTTTGCATGTAATCCTTAATCTACCAAAATAGCTCAAATATGCCATAAAACTGTATTTTTATGGTCAAATCTTTTCAATGTAAAGTGTTAGCTTTTCTGTGACGTCATAAAAAACACTCCATATTTGTAATGAAAAATATAATTGTATTTTTATCGATTGAGAGATTTTATGTACACATTCGTACAAAGAGCGATTGATATAGAAGAGCTATTGTTTTCCTATTTTAATTCATAGAATTTTTGTTGCCAATATAACAGAGTATTGTCATAGAAAAGGAATAGCAAATAAAAGTTCTTATTTTCATAACAAACATGCCCGATTGCTCCCGGCTGTTTGATTTCCGTCACTTCAATACAGATATTGAAAATCAAGTTTAACAGTATACTTATTGAATTGCCAGTTGAATTACCAAGGTAAGTTAGTTAAAGGTTTGTTAAGTCTTAAATTATTTAAATATGTTTTTTTTATATGTATCGTATTTATATTTTTAAGTTTTCTAACGCTTGCGAAAAGCATGTACTAAGAAGCCTGCACATATTTGTCGGATTACAGATCATAAATTTAGGTGTTTTCTTACTAAATAATTCATGTGTATGCTAAATATAGTTTAATTTGTGCTAAATTTCGCTTCTACTTTCAGGGCCCGAGTCACAAATTTTTGTGCCCATGGCACTTTCTACTTTTCATTCCCTCTTTGAAATTCCAATCCTCTCCCCTCCTCCAGAAAGAAAAAAGGTTGTTATTATACTATGATCTATAGCAGGCGATAAAACAAGACTGATTGGGAAAATTATTTTGGCAAAAAAGTCAATATGTTTCTGACTTTAATAAAGTTACTTCACTTAGTCAAACGATATTTTATTTTAAAATTTTCTTCATATATATAAATAAAACACAGTTAACAAAACACGAAAAAGAAAAAAAAAACCTGGGGTATTTAGATAAGATATTTTTAACTATAAGTAAAATTTTGTGAATCCCCCCCCCCTCTTCCAGAAATTGAGCCAGGCCCAGTATACTTCGAGTAATAAATTAAAATAAATATTAAAAAAAAATTAAACCCAACAAAACTTGTAAAGTTCATCTTAATGTTTATAAATACTGCGTTATACACGTGTAAGTATACGCTCTCTAGTACCCGTGGCTGTAGCCGAAAATATAGTTTTAAAAGTTAAAATACCCAACGATGTGTTTATGTAACTTATAGAATGTGTTTCGTCTGCTTGTTTTAGTTTGTTATCTGATATGGAAAGAAAATGCTTTTCAGATTTTTTGAATTTCCCTCGCTTAAGGGGTTACATCCAGTTGTATGCACGAAAAAACGTGTTTTTTTTGTGAATTTTTTGTGAAGAGGCCTTTTATTAAAGAAATATATACAATACATATACATATAGCAAATTTAATGTATGTTAAGAATCCGTGATGAGTTTACAAAAATATTGGGTTCCGCTGTTCCTGTAGTAGATCTCCTAGAGGACTTCCACAAAAAGGTGTCTGGCGGTGAGCAAGATATCTCTGATCCAAATTATCTGAAATGAAAAAAACCAAAAGATTTATTTTTAGGATAGATGAATACAGGTAATGATCGTAGGAATAGTCAAAATTTTGATTTTTGACAAAATGGCGGCTTCCCCCCCCCAAAAAAAAATCGTTTTTTTCATGAAAATTTACACTTGAAAGTGGCTGAAAAAATCGAAATTATTATCAGAAACCTTATTCCTACGATCATTACCTGACAAAAATATCTAAGAAAATCGTGTCAAAATTTCAAGTCAATCGGTCCAGCCGTTTCGGAGAAATTTTGCTCACCGACTTTGAAAACACCGTTTCGAGATAAACGTGTTTAAAGTTTTGGGAACCATTTAAACTAAGTTAAAAACAATTTTTTCCTACTTACATCCAGTCATCTATTCCAGGACCATAAGAGGAACCCTCTGCTTCATCATTTGCTTCTAGTACAGCCAACTGTTGTTGTCTACGTGACATTCTCCCCTCGCGCGTGCTCCCTTGCGCTCGTGCGTCAGAGATCAAGATGCGCTCTGCGTCCTCTTTTTCTACATAGGCATGGACATTAGGCCCAAGCGATAGTCCCATTGCGTTCATGAAGTATAGAAGATATGTTTTTCCTTCATTGAACATGCCGGCAGCAAGATAAGCAGCAATTTCAACGATCTTAGAGCCACATGGGATTATTTTTGGAGTTATTTTCCATATCAGCTGATTATTACTTACTGTATACCAAAAATTTCTAAATATAGCTCTCAGATATAAGATAAACCTTTTATATTCTTATTCTAAGAAGCAAAACATTCTGAAAAGCATGGACAAGGGCATAGGGATAATGAAAAACAGCTGCAACTCTGGTTTACGCTCCGCCTACTTTAAAACGCTCGGAGACGTCTTTACAAATATGCAAATTTCTCCGAAACTAATTGCCGGATCGATATGAAATTTTCAGACAATATTATCAAATATATGTACATTCAAAATATGTAAAAAAAAAAAAAAATCGATTTTTTGAAAATTACAACTGGATGTAACCCCTTAATTATGCCCACCAGTGGCCGAGCGGTTCTGCGCTGAAGGCTGGTAGATGGGAGGTGCCGGGTTCGATCCCAGTTCGCACTCTTCGACCTAACCGTTCGGAGTTTTCCATGGTTTCCTCCGAAACTACCGTAAATACGAGCTAGGACCCCTTAGAAAGACCCCCATTGACGGCAGTCCCACTGTATGCCTAGGACACATACGGAGTCAATCGGCCTTAAATCCTACAACCAACGAACCAACCAACCTCGCTTAATTATAAATACTTAATAACTTTTCATTCATTTTAATCACATATTTTAAAAAGTGTTTTTCTGAAAAAAAAAAAAAAAAAAAAAAAAAAAAAAAACTGTAAAAAATATGATATAAATATTTAGAAGGATACATACGCTGTGGTAGTTAGACTTTAATGCTTTTTAATTAGAAATTAAGCCTTGATGCTGGCAGTATTTGAAGAAGTATTGTTTCTATATATAATGATCAATAAATAGCGTCGTTTAACTGTGATTTTCTTTTTAATTAGAGCTATATTTTGTTAAGATTCCTGTACATTTAATAATATTAACCCGATCAGGTTATAGTGGGTCATTGGATACCCGAGCTATTTTTCTTATGTTTCATCCGTCAGAATCCACGTATAAAAGAAATACCTATGTACCGTGTCCATGACTTTTTTCGTAAAAATACCATTCTTAAACTTTATTATGCAATTTGAATTTTTCAAATATCTCAATTTGTTCAAAATTTATAAATTTTTAGTAGATGCTGGAATTTTATAGAAATGAGTGTATTTCTGATGAAATATGAAATATTTGTTTAAATTTATTTTGCAATATTCATTGTCTGCCCTTAAATTAGAAGTATTCAAGAATTTTATCACATTTTTTTTCATTACAATTTACGTGTTTTAACATTGCCCGGGTCTTCAGCAACCTATGATAAACTGACAAGTTGCCGAAAAATACGATAACCTGATCGGGTTAATTCTATTCTCAACTTGTTCTTCTGTAAATGCCTTAATTACAGTAACTCCTCTTCGTTTGAATTTTTCATAAGCTTTCTACTGAAAGAAACAAACTGAAGAGCAAAAAGTTCATATTAGTGGTTTAGGATTGTGCAAAATTTAATCTCATGAATTTTCAATAATTTTTTTTTAAATCTAAATGAAGTTTCAAAGTGTGGTGTTTAATAAATTAATAGTTAGGATTTTCTTATTATTATTATTTTTTTTTTTTTTTCTTTTTTTTTGAGACACAGCTGAAATTGTGTTTGTATTTTTATTTAGTATTTGCAATATTTATTAGAATGTAAGTAGTAGAGTAGCATCGTCTATTAATAAATAGTATGTATTAATATAATGTTTATATATTTTTTAATAGGGCCTGCTTGTGTATTAAACGAGAAAAAAGATCGAAATCACCCAAAAGAACCAGAAGATCGAATATAAATGCAAAAGTGAAAAAACTTAATGTCAAATGAAGCTAATATAAATCAATGTGGAGTTTATAATTTAATCTCTAATGATGTATGTGTAGTAAATAATTGAAAATAGTATGCTTAATAAATAAATATGTTGTTAATATTTTCTTTTCTTATATTGTATGAGTTCTTGATAAAAATATTCAAAAGTATTTTTTCTTCTTCTTAATGTATATACATATTGTTTAGAAACTTTTTTAATCTTAAGATTCTTTCCCTATGCTTTTGTATTCCTCAAAACAAAAGTTTTTCTACGAATAATTTCACTCAAAAAAGTTTTAGGTGTGTAGAAAGAAAATTTTAAAAATTTCCTGTTGAATTAAAAATTGGGGAGGGGGAAACTTTTTGCAAAGAGTCTTATATCCCATTAGAAATATTAAAATTTTATTTTTTAAATATATTTTGTTCCTGTTTTATTCTGAATATTTTCATGTTCAGTTTTACAGTCTTTCATATTTTCTCATACTTAAATAATATAATGGCATTGATTTCATATCTAAATTTCCAGATTTCGCAAGCTTTTTTATAAATCCTAATTCAAGTTTCAGTCAAACAAAATTTTGAAAGTAAAAAAATTACATATTCTCTAACAAAAGAAATTTCAAAACTTCATTTATGATTTTTCTGTATTATTTGGTATAAATTCTCTCTGAAGTAAAAAAAGTTACACATATAAAAGAATAACTTTATAAAGTACTATAGTAAAAGTTAGAAAAAATATCTTGAATACAGTAGTATCTCATGTTAACTCTAGAAATTGGTAACTATCTTTGTGGGCTACAAACTACTAAACAAATGTTTTATACGTTTGAAAAATGAATATATTTTTTTCTTTTTATCAATGCTATATTAAGCATAAACAAGTTTTATTTTCGTGATGAAATTCAGTCTTAATTTGATGAAAAAATGTAATACATCTAAACGTAATTCTAGGTTCTGAATACAAATGTTATGAACTATAGCTGCCACATAATTGCCACCTTTTATGTAGTTCTTTCTTGCCACTAAAATTTTGACTTATTTAATAAATGAGAAATTTCTGTTAAATTTTAGTGGTAAATGAAAGTTTAAAAATGCCAGAAAAAAATATTTCTAAATATCAGTTCTCTAAAAATTTGATTAGTGATCATATTATTGGTGATTACTCATATTGTTACGTTTGAGAGGCTACGTTCATGAAGAGACAAGCTAATGTTTATCCATGGCAGCAGGTTCTTGGAACATTTTTTAATTGCATATTTTTTCAATTTCATGTGCAGTTTTTTTTTTTTTTTTTTTTTTTTTTTTTACCTCAGAACAAAAAAACTGCAACCAAAATTTAAAAACAGTGCAATCAAATAATTTATCAAGCATACGAACTCGTGGGATTAACAGCTTGTGAGTTTCTTTTATGATATGAGCATAGCGACTTAGGTCCCTCCTTATCAGTTAGCTCTATGATTTCTTTCATAAATTCTAATCCTATGGTTGTGGAATGCTATCGCAATCTCAAAAACTATCTCCTCAATGTAAGTATATTGATAACTATATTTTCTGTGTCATCTTAAAGGGTGTTTTTTTTTTTTTTATATTTCTAAAACATACACTTAATTTTGTATTTGATGTATTAAAATTACCGAAGTTAACGATCTGAGAGTAAAAGATTTTAACAATTCAAATAAAGATGTACATTTTGGAAATATTTTGTAATGATGAGACTATAAGAGACATGTTTTAAGAAGAGTATGCAGATTAACAGTTAAAAATATTCATTTTTTGAATAATATAGACATAGTCTGAAAATACAAAAGCATTTACGTTCAGGTTTACCATTATAGTAAAGGAAATCGGAAAGCTGATAAGAGGTTTTAATAATATTGACCTCTATTGAAAATCTATCTGTAATATTCATACAAATACTTTTTTTTTTTTGCAGGGGGAGGGGGGGATAGAAAATTTTGCATATAATCATATACTTGTAAAACAGAGAATTGTATATTTTTTTCTACGTAATCCTTTTTTTTTTTTTTTAAGGAGACGTGGTACTTTTTACAGCAGTACTGCTGTAGGTGTCATATAAAATCTTATATTTCCATTTAATATTTATAAATGGAACTACATTAGGCTTGTTCAATGAAACATATATTCAGGCAAAAGTTTTTATTGTTTTTGATGCTTCCCTCCACCCCCCCCCCCCGCAAGATTCGAAATATTTAAATTGCGTTTTCTCTTCTCAGTCTGCATTTTTTTTTTCATGAATTCATGATCTTCGAATGCTAAACTTTCTATAGATACAAAAAAAAAAAAAAAAAAAAAAAAAAATATTTGGGTTTTGGAATATCTTTAAAATAAAAAATATTAAAAATTAAAATATAACAAAAATCTGTTTTTTTTTTTTTTTTTTTTTCACTGAAATTTTTACATAGACATTCACTTTCTATTTTTTATCACGAAGACTAATCAATAAATTTCAAAACCCATTCTTAACTCTTTTAAGTACGTTCTGTTAAACGTTAAAAGAATTAAGTCTCTTCTTAAATATATGAAGCAGTTTTAGCATTTTGAAAATCATAAATTTGTGTGTAATCGAAATCTGAGAAAACGCAATTTAAAAATTTCATAGCTGTAAAAATATATCAAAAACCATAAGAATTGTTACCTATTTCATTGAATAAACAGACGTAATATAGTTCCCTTAATAAATAATAAGCTTTTATATCAAACATAGTTTAGTGCTGCCGTAAAAGATACAAAATTCCCTTAGTTTGACGAGCATTAGTACTTTTTTTTTACATACTGAACAGCCTTCTAATTTTATGGGCAATACTATTTTAACACACAAGGTTCTATTTTAATTTTACGGGCAACACTACTATTTTAACATACCGAGATGCCTTCTAATTTTACGGGCAGTGCTACTATTATAATATGCCGAGCTCCCTTTTAATTTTACGGGCAAAACTACTTTGTTTACAAGTTGGTTATATGTTTCATCACAACGTAAAATTACTGGGATACATCATTCGTCGTAAAAATGTTTCTTTACGGGCTTTGTCTGGAATCTCTGCTGCCGGGCTTTGCCCGTAATTTCACTGCAGCATTTTTTACAGTGTAGTTAGATTTAAAAAAATATTGTTTGTTGCATATCTAACTTTTTTTTTTTTTTTTTTTTTTTTTGAAAAAAGTACTTTTTTACTTATATAAGTACGTACTTTAATGTAAAGTTAAACAAAATATTTCTTTAACCTTATTACTGCCTTTGAATAAGGATAAAATTTTAATATTGTTTCCATTGTGCTGTTTTTAAAATGTGCTAAAATATTGCTGATTTAAATTTGAGATTAAAAATAAAAGTATGCACTTGAAGATAAATTTTATGACTATTGAATAAAAATCTTCATATTTCATATACGAATTAACAATATATAATTATTTCAATTTTGAACTATATAATAAGTGTATTGCGAAGAAAACAACAACTCATTGAACTTATATATCCGGCAGAGGCGTTCATATGGTTAAAATAAGCAAATACAAACATTTTATAGATTTGTAAAAAAAAAAAAAAAAATTGTGTTGTTATAACAAAACTATAACTTTTTCTTTCTACTGAATGTTTTTAAAAAACAAAACTATCTCAACAAAATAAATTTTACAGTTTTAGTAAGTTTTTTGACTTGCTGCGACTGCATGACGCGTACTAGGCCTATAAGGAATATCTTTCATTGGGTTTCTAAATCGTATTTGCGTGAGTTTTAGGGAAAACTATGAAAAACGAACAGTTCGTACGGCAAAGGTGATCCGTTTTTAAATTCGTCACCTCCATATTAATAGCTTTGGCAGAAGTATCCTTCGTCTGCTACTAGGGATAATGATAAGTGAAGCAAAGACTAGATAGATTATAAGTTTTGTAATGTCTTCTGCTGGAAACGTTGAATAGTAGCTTTACCGGAAAATGAATTGTATACTCTTCACTCTCAGATATAATATACTCAATTTTGACGATTCAGACAATCTTGGGCTTAATTTAGTCGTTTTTGACATCCATTTCGTCAAGCGATCACGTGATTTTTGACGAAACTTTTCCTTACCACCATATTGTTTTTTTTTTTTTCCTGTTTTGTTTCGACGTTTTGTTACAATGACTTTTATTTGTTTGCTCTGTTTTATTTATATTTTCATCAAATATAAATAGTATTTAATCATCCAAAGCAACGAACTTGCAAGTAATTTCATAATTCTACAATTTGCATTTTATTCTGTATAACGAAAACTAGGAGGGAAAAAAAAATAATGTTTCTTTACATTTGACGAAATTCGTGTGTTCAAATAAGTGATGAAAGAAATTTTCTCAATTTGACGAAATATTCGCTCGGAGTATTTCGCTGGAAATGGTTTCGTCAAAATTAAGAAAAAAATCGTTAAATTTGAGTCGATTTCTGAGAGTGTTCACCAACATACAATCATGGCTTCAGTGTCAATTTAGAATACCGAGTTTATTCGAATGTCTTATCTATGAAATCTTATGACAAAAAAAAAAAAAAAAATAAATAAATAAAATAAAATAGATAAATAAATAAATAAATAATAATAATAATAATAATAATTTTCTTTGATCGAGAATTTTAATTAGAGATATGATACTAACTGCAGTTATCTGAGTCTGATTATTTAAAGGCATAAAATTCGCATATAAAATTCTTTAAATATTATTCTGCAACAATTGTAGTGACAGTGTTGCTGTCTTACCTTGTACATGGGTACATATATATAATAATTATAGGCTATATATCAATAAGTACTTGAACACTTTCAAATTTAGACATTTTGTCAAATATCTAGAAAAATTCTTTAGGAATTATAGTGACATTTTAATTGTGTAAAGAACATGCTATACCTCATATATTTCAGCATAAGTTTTATTCTGAAGAGGAAACGGGGGCAGGTAAAAAATTAAACAAATCAAAATGTTTTGGTCACATTGCGCTTTTGTGGCAGATTTACATTATAAGGGTTTTTCTAAATATCTATACATTTTTATCAGACTACTACAAATATTTATTGAAATATAACGGTTTTTTTTAAAGAAAATGAAAAAAGAAAAAAAAAAACACTTTTTTAAATTATATCACGTAAGATATTAAAGTTAGTGTAAAGCCATTTTTAAACAATGGGGTATTGCATTAGACACAGCATACAGCAATCAGAAGACAAAAATATTAAATATCTTGCGAAATATGAACATTTTTACGAAATAATGTTTAATTACGCATGCGCAAGCTTAAAAAAAAAGATTCACTTACATAATTTAATAGCCAATAGTATTGAGCTACTTATAAGAAAACCCAAAACAAATATCGTGTAAATTCAAAAAGTTATAATAGGTAGAATAAACAAAATTTCAGTCCCCCCCAAAAATAAATAAATAAATAAATAAATAAAGGGAAGGTGATAGGGGGTTTTATGAATATTTGTTTATAATCTGTGATCTATGTATTATCAGTGGGCATTGAATGAATAAAAATAAAAATGTGAGTAAAAGCCTCTATAGTTTAGCTTTTATTTTGAAAGGAACTAAAATTCTGTTCATTCTATCTCTCAAAACTTTTGAATTTATAAATTAATTTTTTTAAAAGCTTGCGCATGCGTAGAAAAAAATATTTTGTAAAAAAACTCATATTTAGCAAAATATTTAACATTTTTGCATTCTGATGTACATAAAGTTCATCAATACATAAAGTTCATCAATACATAATATTTCTGACATTCCGTATGGTGCGTCTAATGTAGTATGCCAAGTTCCTAAAATTTACTTTGCAGTGTATTTAATACTCTACGTCTTATAATAATTATTATTTTTTTTAAACCATTTTACCTCCGTAAATTTATGTAATAGCATCACAAAATTTAGACAGATAGGCGAAAAAATCTTCATAATTGTATGTTACAACCAATACAAATTTCAAGCATTACTTTTTGCAGGGTGATACAAAATATTTCAATATTTCTTTAATTCTTTATAGGTCTTCTTTTCCTGTTTAAATATATAAATATGTATAATATACATATATATAATATATGTTCATAATACCTTTATTCAAATATATGAGGTATAAAATGATTTTTATACTACTAAAGTTTCAAGATAATTTCTAAAGAATTTTTCTAGATATTTATGAAAACATTTAAATTCGAAAATGTCCAAATGCGTATTGGTAGATAGTGTATTCCCCTGTAAAATACTATATAAACCTAGATATGATTTTATTTGACGCTCATTTTTAGTCTTAAGATAGAAGAAAAGGCAGTCATGCAAATTAAAATGAATGCTGTCTGCTGACTCAACAACAATAATCGCATGAAAATCTAACTGTTACAAGCCTTTATATTTAAACAATTTAAACAATGGGATTTTAATACTGCGTAAAAAAATCACAGAAAATCATTTTTATTTATATTATGTAAAATTTTGCTAATTTTTCGTATATAATTGAAGTTAATATAAACATATTAAATGAATAAATATTTAACAATAGCAATTATAAATAATGAATAGTAAAATACTTAGGATTATTTCTTTTTAATACGTATTTCAAATTAGTACCTCTATGGAATTCCAAGTTGGTGTCAATGGAATAAAGTATGTCTGACGCTCATTGCTGTGTACAAATAACATTATGTAACAATTCTTCAGTAATTTTCTGGTGCGACTTTTTCATGCAAATAATTAAACTATGCAATAAACATTTAAAGGAATTTAAGAAATACATAAATATTTAAAAGGTTATCCTCTATTTCATAACCGATTTAGGTAAAGAAACAATAAGTGTGAAAAAGATGCAAATAAAGAAAACAAACAGGTAAAAATATCCATAATTAATTAAGATTAAAATAAACAATAATAAATCATTTACAGACCTATGAGTTCAGAATATAACATCTTTTCTGTTAAATTGATACATAAAGTGTCCATAAAGTATCTCATAAAAGTACGTTTTGGCTATGAAAAATATCTTTTCTAAAATTTTATACATTTTTCAGTTCTAATTAAATTCAAATGCAATATAACTCAGAGTTATAGAGAATATTAAATTAAAGATACATTTAAAATTTGAGCATGATTATGGAATATATATAAATATATACGCTCATGTCCAAAATTATAAAATTATATTTGCATGCATAAATTCATGGATTTCTCACACTATTTAAAAGAGAAATATTACTTTCTCAAAACTTTTAAAAATCTTTTTCATTTAAGCTTATGGTAAGAAATGCCTTTCTTCTTTTATACTGCATACATGCCTAATGTTTTGTAGTTTAGAAAAGGTCGCAGTTAGTTATTTCGATCCAAAACATTTGTTTGCTTATTTTATCTTAACTAGAAAATCCAGATACTTTAAAACTCGACTCTAAATCTTCAGTGTTAATTGCAGCAGAACTATTATATATGATGATTATGACTAATAATTTAAAAAGGAAGATTTTTTTTTTCTGACCCAATTTTATTTTCTAAACTTGATAACAATTGTAAATCATAATATTCAAAAATGATATTATACAAAAAATTATGTTTTAAATGTGAAAAAACAATGTCGCATGTAAAAATGCTTTATGTAAGTATAGTAAACAGCCACCAAATGAAAATAAAGTATATTACTTTTGTTTTCGTTTTCTATATTTTTCTAACTTGATAAAACAAGTCTAATTTTTTAAAGCTGAATTATTTAACAGACGTATTCGTCTTCTTTTGTAAAAGTGGCATCTGGGATTTCCAAAAGTTTTTAAATTCTACTCTACTTCCGACTAATATTCGACCCAAGGGAAATGTTTCAATCCACAAGAACAAGAAAAATGGACTGTGTCGAACATCCTGAATTGTAAAAAATGTAGAAAGCACTTCGCCAGAAATGTTTTTAAAATGCTAGGAAGTTTTCTGCAATATAAGTATGTAATTAAGTTTGTAAAGTTTGATTTCATGTAACGATTATTTGTTAGGTAAAGACGATTTTCACTCTTCTGTGCATTTCAAATTAAAATATCTTGTTAAAAGTTTTTAATTGTATGCAGATATTAATTTAGATTACTTTCTTCAATTTACCGTGTTTAATTATTTATTTATTTCACCTTTAGAGCGGAAGGATTTTTTTATTTTTATTTTTTAGATAAAATTCTATAAGCAATGATAAGAATGAAAGATTTCATTGTATTTTATTTAATTTCTTTTTAACTTTATATTTATTAACATTTAAATATTTATAATTTGCAAAATAAAGATACGCGAGTTAAAAATTTTTAGTATAACACTTTCCAACAATGTTAAATGTATATATATATATACGTATTTAACGAATGTGCTAGTGTCCATGCATCTTATAAAAGGAAATTCCATTTTGTTAAACGAATAATCCTTTATTAATTCAAAGGTGCAGTCCTGGAGATACAGTCATAGTCCGATTTTGAAAACACCCTGAGCGATATGTCCCGGAAAAACAACGCCGATGGTCGGCGATCATCCAGCCGCGGGACCCCAAGAGCCGCAATTCTAACTAGAAAACTTTACATGATGAATTATAATTCTAACATGGATTTATTAAGCAAGAAATTATCGGATAAAGACACGTTTTCTCCTGTGTTCCAGCTTAAACACGGCTCATTTCGGCACGGACACAAACTCTTGTTATGAATTCTTGTTAGATAGCTACGCTAGATCCCGGCTACATTTTATCATTGGTCGACCCGGACATCTGGGATTACGAATTATGTAATGTTTTGCCTGTAAATTTAATGATTGTATAATCTTTTTTTCTAAAACTTGTTCTTAAATCTAGATCTTGTGTTATGTCGAATATTCTGATTTATTTAACCTAAAATATTAATTTAAGATTTATTCTGAGATATTAACATTAAGTTATCACTTAATATTAATTTAAAATAATAATTTAAACTCTTAATTCTTTTTATCCTTTCATACCCCCCCCCCCCACCCCCAAACCGACGCTCCCCCCGACTTCCCTGCAAGTATGTGAAAGTCCCTCAGAGATAGTTGCAAAAATAACATTGAAAAATTAAACATCAATTTTTTATCACAACCAGTAATGATCATAAGTGAGAAACAGGGGATATTTAAATTTTTTTCTATCAAAAGAAATATTAGTTTCATAATCTTTATAATTTAAAAGGAAAACTAATAAAATAAAATAAAATAAAATTCATAACAACATAATTACAAGATTCAGTAGAATTTCCAATCCACTACAATGAAGGACAAAACGGAAAGCACAAGTTTGAAAATTTGCAAATTAATTTATGTTGCGTAAAAGTCTGTAATCTCCAAAAACTTAACTAATTTTCTTTATTTAAGAAAAAAACTCGAAATGATTCCTAAGCGTTTAGAAATTACAATTAATAAAAGATAAATTCCTATAATTTTAATAAAATGAGAACATTGCGATGCCTCACAAAATTTTCATTGAATATTCGTAAGGAATTCCAAGTGATTTGAAGTTTTAACTCCGATTTAGAAAAGTAATCTCCGAAGCACAGCTATAAGTTACAAGTTTTCAATGAAATTTTTGGGTTTTGTAAAATTTAGTGTTCAAGTACACTAGTGTGCAAAATTTAAACAACAACCTGTTTTCTCGTTTTTTTTTTTTTTTTTTTTTTTTTTTTTTTCGCATAATTTTTAAACAGATAAACATGTGAACATAAAATTGGGATGTAGTATTGGTTATTATATCATTAACCGAATTTTATAAAACTTTAACATAAATAACAATTTTCCAACTAATAAATGTTTTTTTTTTTTTTTTTTTTTTTTTAACTAAGCTTTGGGGAAAAGGAAAAATGTCCACAATTTTAGAAAAAGTAAACTTAATGAAAAATGGTCATAAGGATGCATTACAGTTTGATGAAGATACACATGCATCTTCAGATGCATGTTAGATTAAAACCGGATCATTTTATCTGTATTCACTTTTCTGTTTCTTCTTTTTTTCGCATGTGAATAACCTTTTAAAATATATACATACAAACATGAAAATTAGATAAGATGTTCATTATAAAACTATTTATCGCCATTTTTATTAGTCTGGTGATGCTCATAGTTTAGAAATTATTAATTATATGTATATATATATATATATATATATATATATATATATATATTAAGTCTATTATAAAAGTAAAAGAAAAGTTACTACAGAAAGAAAAATTGAGATTTTTAGTAACATTTCAAAGCATGTGTGTCTTTATCTATCTGTAATGCATCCTTAACACAACTTGTTTTCTTGTTAAGTTTTCTTGTCTAAAATTGTTGAAATGTTTCCTTGTTTTCCAAAGCATACTTAAAAAAAAAATAATAATTATTATTATTATTATTAGTTTAAAAATTATTACTCATGCTAGAGCTATATAGAAATAGATAAATGGTATGATAACGGACATGCCATCTAAATTTTATGTTCATACGTTCATTTGTTTAAAAATTATGCGCAGAAGAAGAAAACGGGAAAACAGGTTGTTCTGAAAATTTTTGAAAACCCGTGTAGTTTGGAAAATTTTGGTGGGAAGTAGATATTGTATGAATGCATATTGATTATCTCGTGTATAAAAGATATGTCAAAACCTTTCTTGTGGTTCAGTTCAGTATTATTTCGAGTACAGCTTGTCTCGAATGCAGTACTGAGGAGTGCATCTGTGTTTGACACCTGTTATGTCGCCGACAAGTTTAGTAGTATAGTAAAATCACTCCAGAGAAACCATTTTACTAAACATTTCGTTTCGACTCTGATATATGGCACAGGTATTAAAACAAACTTTATTAATCGAAACAAATTTTATTAGAAATTCGTTGCTAATTTTTTGAATAATTATTTATAAAATTTTCTCTATAATTTGCAAAACCACTTGATTGGACGTTAAACTCTTACAGCATGATACATGTTAGGAAAATGAGTTAGTCCTAGGTTACGTTCGTTTGCTTATTCTTTAAAAGTTTTCCCTAGACGATTCCTTAGGGATTGCATCATAAACAGGCCTATGTCCCTGCATTAGACAAATGATCATAAACATTTTAAAATCTGTAAATTAATTTAAATCAATGTAAGGTGATTTAGAAAATTATTTAGAATATACATTTTTTTAAAAATTATTAATTATGTTGAATTCATTAAAAACAGTGTCTGCGAAATGAGTTGTGAGAATACTATCTTAGATTACAAAACTATGCAATTAAAATTTTTATTTACGATTAATGCTTAAAATTTCATAATAAAATGTAAATTATAATTAATTGACAAAATATAAAAAACTAATCATGTATATTTCTCAATTGAAATGCTTTTGAAAAGTTAAAACTTTTTTTTTCAAGCAATTAAAAAGTCTAGCTGTATTAATTGGAGCAAAATTTAATTTTATATAATTTTAAATCATCAGTTACAAAGAAAGTAAACAATGAGTACTTTTAAATGGAAATTATTAAGTTATACTGTATTCATTTTCTTTTATATACAAAATTTATTGAGTTTTAGTACGAAATTAATACGTAGTATAAAAAGTTTGTTGAGAATGAACTGCTTTTGATAATTTTACTTAAATAAATATTTATGTTTTCAAATTTAAATTCTATTATTTGTCTTTTTTTATGTAAGTTAGTATTTTAGATACAAAAATTGGCATTATTTACATTTACAATGTACTAATGAATTTACCATATATCAGTAACATTTTATTCGTATTAATTAGAAATGATTAATTTTTGCAATAATAATAATAATAATAATAATAATAAAAGTTTTTTTTTTTTTTTCTTTTTTTCGAAATTTATGTAACAGTGTAAGTAAAGACAATCTATGATGGGCGTTACTAGCATTTTAACCCTTTGCCTGCGTTAACGTTGTTAAGCACTTGTGTTGCTATATTTGTAAATATATTAAATGACAACTGCTAGAAAACTTTAAGTCTTTTTCCCCACCTGAAAAGAGAGGGAAAAAAAAACCGTTCTTTCTGTAATAATTTAATATTTATAATTTTTTCCCCAAGCAGAGCATAGCTGCTGCTTTACGCACACATGCATTTAAGGAATTGTATGAGGTACTTTCTTAGATTACAAAATTATGCAATTAAAATTTTGACTTCAGATCAATGTTTAAAATTTCATAACAAAATGCAAATCATAATTAAGCAACAAAATATAAAATCTAATTAAATATATTTCTCAATTGAAACACCTTTGATAAATGAAAACATTTCTTTTCAAGTAATAAAAGTATTAATTAGAGCAAATTTTAATTATATATAATTTTAAATCAACAGTTACAATAGTAGTAAACAAAGAGTACTTTTGAATGTAAAAAATTAAATTATACTGTATTTTATTTTTCTTTTACGTGATAAAATTATCGAGTTTCAATATGAAATTAATACGTAATATAAAAATTTTGTTGAGAGTGAATTCCTTTAGTTAATTTTAATTAAACAAATAATTATGTTTTCAAATTTTAATTCAATTATTTGACTTTTTTTTTTTTTATGAAAGTTAGTATTTTAAATACAAAAATTGTATTTACATTTACAATGTACTATTTATTTTCCATATATCAATAACATTTTATTCGAATTAACTAGAAATAATTAATTTTTACAATAATTAAAAAAAGAAAATAAATATTTTTTTTTTTTTTTCGAAAATGTGACAAATGTAACTGAAGGCAATGAATGACAGGCGATACTAGTAGTTTAACAATTTCCTGGCTTAACGTTTTAAAGCACTCGTGTTGCAGCCTTTGTAAATCTAATAAAAGACAATCACCAGAAAACTTCAAACAAAAATAACTTTCTTTTTTTTTCTAACGAAAACAAAGCGTACAGTGCGGCCACATATCTGAAAACTAGTACTGACGACGCGTTCAAAATGTTGGAGGGATGCCAGCTTGACCGACAGTTTGAAATTTGGAAAACATCCAGTAATCCCACAATGTGTTATTGCTCATTTTCTCTGAGTCAGATGACTATCACCCCTATTTTAGCATTAGACTCGTTGAGTTAGCACTTGCAAAGATGCTTCCATAGTTTCACGAAATGTGGTCGAAGAATACCTTCTGCTTTATTTACACATGCATTTAAGGAATTTTATGAGGGATACTTTTTTTTAAATTTTTTTTATTATTATAATTAGTCAGTTGTATTACATTAAATTATTTTTAAATTGCCGTCTTTCAACTTTTAATTTTTTGAAGAACCTATATTGAGTATTTCTTATTAATAAAAGTAAATCGCGGGAGATTTAATAAAATTAGAAATACGCTAGTTTTTACTGGTATGTGATACATAATACTATATTAACAAGACTAATTTAATTAAAAATTTGTTTACTATATCATTTCGTAATAATCTAAAATGTTAAAAGCATTATTAATTATAGAAATAAATCACAATTGTCTTTTTCAAAATTGGAACACGTAAATATATAAAAGTAAGCGACAGTCTTCCAAAAACAGAAAATAAATAAAGGAATTTGTTTTAGTGCAGATTTTTTTGTACATATTTTTTTTCAAACTTGGTAGAAAATCAATATTGGTTTGAACGTTTAATTTAATATATGTTTTTGAAATTAATTCCTTAATTTAATTCAGTTGCCGAAGAAATGTTGGATTCATCTTTAATTTGTTTTATCAGCTATTGAAAATAGAAACGTGGAATAAAAATAATAGAATAAAACCCAATGTCACTTTTTTTTTTCTAGAATGTGTTATCCCCAAATGTTGTCATGCAAAAGTGCAACAATCTAAATAATTTTTCCAATACTATGTTAGAATTCCGAGATATCAACGAATAAACGAAAATTAATTTAGGTAACTGATTGATTGTAAAATTCAATAATTTTTCGCAGAGCTCATACATTATGGAAACTTTGTATTTATCTTTGAACAAGAAGTATTTAGATATCAATTCCATATTCGTATAATTATTGGTTTTAGAGCAGGTACAGATAAATTTGTTTCAAACTTTGAACAATTTATCTACCTTAATTAAGTTTTGTAATAATAATACAAAAAAAAAAAAAAAAAAAAAAAAAAAAGTGTTGATTATCCAATTTATAATAAAATGACTTGTTTGTTTTAAAACAGGAGTTAACTTCTAAATAGAGAAATTTTAGTAAAGAAAAAAAAATAGTTAAATATTATTGTTACTGAATGACTGTTAGGTGCAAATACATTTATTTATAATATATTTATTATTTTTTAGCTTTTATTTTAATTAGATTAAGGGAAAATATGTGTATTATAGAATTTGAATCTTTTTAATATTAAAAATGTTAAATTACATCTATTGCAAATAAAGTATCAATTTACGAATCAATGATACAAATAACTAAATAAATAAATAAAATAAAAAATAAAACACTTTTAAAAAATTGATTTTTAATTTGTTATTAATGAAATATTTCAACTTTTCAGAAACTAGCAGTTAGCAAACGTTCAAATATAACCTATGAAATTCATTTAAATCATGATAAATTTTAAGAGATACATTTTTCAGAAGAAATTTTTTTTTTTTTTTTTTTTTTTTTGCATATTCACTATATTTTTTAAAATGTATTGATGGTGCATAGAACATTGTACTTTCTTTCATATTTGTATAAAACTTATTAATGTATTGGATCTGACTATTACATATATATATATATATATATTTTGCATTATTTTAGTACTATCATTAGGAGTGCCTATTACGATAGCGCTTAAAAATGTTTATACTTTTCAAGTTCATAATATTTGTAATTGTAAAACTTTCTTGAAAAAAATTAAAAGACTGTACTTACATTTACATTTATATTTCATTGAAGTAACAGCTAATTGCAAGATTATAACCCAGTCTCTTATCTGAAATGAAAACTGGTTTATATATTAGTTTGGTTTTCAGATACGTGCCCACATCCTATTTAATATTCCGTAATGTTGTTAGTCCTGCCCTTTTTCTCACACCAGTAAATTAGCAATATACTCCAAATTCAATTACGATTAAATAATATGAAAAATACTCTAAAAAAATACTGCTGAAAAAAAGAAAGCGGTGTTAACGATACTACGGAATAGTAATTAGAATGTTGGGAAGCATAGTGTTTTGACAACATTGGAGAAAAAATGTGTTCATAACACAGAATAAAGAAAATTTATATAAATCTGTAAAAATAAATAAATAAATAAATAAATGAATAAAATTAGAATAATATATATATATATATATGTAAGAATAATTTAAAATCTAAATTAGAGTATTAAAATTAAAATTTACTAAATATTCCTATAATTGACGTTTACATAGCTGCCAACCTAATCCGGAGTATTGTTAGCACCCGCCCCTTTTTCCACACCAATTAATTATTAGATTAATTTTCTTATAACGTATTTTTGATGAAATAAGAAAAAATGTATTCTAAAAAAAAACCATTGTGAGAGAAAAAATGTATATATATATATACATATACAGTCGAATCTCGTTAACGTGAATCTCAAGGGGAAAGAAATGTTGTCCATGTTATTAGTAGTTCATGCTAACAGTAACTAATCCTCATATAACTAAACTAATCTTCATTTCGACTTGGACTATAAAAAACGGTTCATGTTAAAAGCAATTCATTTTAAGCGTGTTCACGTTAATGATTTTCAACTGTATATATATATATATATATATATATATTTCTTTTCTTCTGTACTACCTTGCAATGCCCTTCTTTTTTAGGTTTTCAACATGTTTTGTAATCTTATAGTTTTAATATTTAGGTAAGTAATGTTAATATTTTTCTAATAATGATAATAACTATTGAATAATAACAAATAATTAAACTCATTCAATTTATCTATTTACAAAATTGGCTTTTGTGAGCTTTTGTGGTAATAAATTCACCTGTTTGGTTTTCGTTTTCATTCTTTTCCTCAAACTCATGATAAATTTTATATATATATAGAGAGAGAGCGAGAGAGAGCGAGAGAGAGAGAGAGAGAGAGATAAATTCAAAGTTATTTATGTGTTGAGGGATCATTATCCTACAAAATACAATGCAATTTTATATTGCATATTTCTAATTATAAAGTATAATTAATGAAATATAAAAAATACTCCATACTTTGAGACAAAAATACAATAAATACAATAATCTTTAAAAAAAATAAAAAATAAAAAATAAATTATGCAGACACGACATTATTTCATTATTTAAAACATGAAAATCTGACATTGACAGATTTTAATTTAGTGCCAGAGGCCTACTGCTAAACTTGTTAATATCGACAAATTCTTCTTTAGTTAATTCGTGACGATCTAAATTCCATGATAAAAATTTCATTAAATCAAACCAATGTGTTTCAGCTGCAGATATTGTAACAAATAACGTTGGAAGTCCAAACTGTCTTATAGCCGCAAAACAACGTTTTTTCTCTTTTTCCCAATGAGGGGGAGGTGTGCCTTGGGGGGGACTCATGTCAAAGGTGTGCCTTGGGGGGGGACTCATGTCAAAGTTGTACCTTGGGGGGGACTCATGTCAAAGTTGGGCCTTGGGGGCACTCATGTCTAAGTTGGGCCTGGGGGGGGACTCATGTCAAAGTTGGGCCTTGGGGGGACTCATGTCAAAGTTGTACCTTGGGGGGGGGACTCATGTCAAAGTTGGGCCTGGGGAGGGACTCATGTCAAAGTTGTGCCTTGGGGGGACTTCATTCAATAAATCCCCATTCAATAAACCGACTGAAATAGGCCCTTAGCACTATTAAGAGTGTATTATAAAAATTCGACAACGCTGTACCGACTGAAATAGGGGTACCTTGGGGGGGACTCATGTCAAAGTTGGGCCTTGGGGGGACTCATGTCAAAGTTGTACCTTGGGGGGGACTTCATTCAATAAATCCGCATTCAATAAACCGACTGAAATAGGCCCTTAGCACTATTAAGATTGTATTATAAAAATTCGACAACGCTGTACCGACTGAAATAGGCCTCTAGCACTAAAAAAAAAAAAAAAAAAAAAAAAAACTTTTAGAACCCAAATTCTTAATGTATCATATCACATAAATCTTTTCGAAGTTATGATTTTGCAAATTTTTTGCATTAAGTGAAAAGATAAATTTCAGCGTAAAAGAACTTATACTCTTTTATAAACCACAAAAATTTTCTGAGTCATTTGTTCCATTGACCGATGCATTGCTATGATTGCCCATTAGTTATTGCTCTGGATTGTACCATCTATCGGTCATTACAAACGTAAATATGCATATATATATATATATACTAATAGCTGTATAATTGTTTTAGAATTATAAAAATATGCATACAATGTTGCTCCCTGCAAACAGTTTTTTAATTTTGAGTTTTAAAAGATATTTTAAATATGTTTGTGTACTACTTTGTGATTTTATCGATGTATTAATTTTTATAAAACATTTTTATGTTTGAATACTAAATTTTTGCCTTGAATTTCAGCATTCGAACATAAATAAAAAGGCTTCTTAAAAAAACTCTTCAAAAATTCTTAGGATACTTTGCAGTCAATGAAAAATTGTCTTTTATTAATTGACACCTTTTCTACTAATTATCTACAAAAGTTAACACTCCGGCGTATCGAACGCTCGGCCCTTATGTAATTTACTAACATGGCGCTCTAACCACCTGAGCCACGGAGACAAAAATGAAAAAGCTTATATTTACCTTAAAATGGAGACGCATTTTTTATTAGCTTGAGATTCACAAACATACCGTAGTGAATGACAGTAAGTACAGTCGGTAACAAAAGTCTCCGAACACTAGCGAAAATTCCTATGTAAAAAAAGTACACTTAATACAGTTTTGTTAAATAAATCCTTGTTGAATCCTATTCTTAATCAGTCTAAAAACAGTATTCGACAAGGATTTATTTAACAAAACTGTAATAAGAGTAATTTTTTTACATAGGAATTTTTGCTAGTGTTCGGAGACTTTTGTTACCGACTGTACATAAGAATTTGGGGAAAATAGCTCGAATCACTTGAAGTAAATCACTTAAAAAAAAAAAAAAATCCTGCAACTAAAATATCTAGCTTGATCCAGTAAGACAAGGAATAAAAGAACTCCTTTCCATTTTTTCTTTTTCTTTTTCTGTTTTTTTCTTTTCTTTTTATTTATTTATTTAATTTTTACATGAAAACAAAACAACGAATATTATACAATGTGCTGCTGTAACACAGTCAACATATTTACAACTTCATCTGTAACAGAAATAACAATTATTAACAGTTACTTTTTTGATTATATATTTCATAATTAGGGAGATATATTAAATTAATTTATTTTTAAATTACCATTTTTCAGCTTTCTATTTCTTTTCAAGAATCTATAGTGAAATATTCTGCTTTTTAAAAATAATTATTCAAAAGTAATTTTTTCTCGTAAGGTTTAACAAAATTAGATACAATCTATTTTTATTGGTATTCGATAAATAATTCTATATAAGAAATTTTAATTTAAAAAATGCTTAGTTTATCATTACTTAAAAGCTTGTAATTAGAAAGAATATATAATTACTTATTCTAATTAATTATACAATTTTACTTTTAATCATTTAAACACATGAACAAATGAAAGTAAAAACCTGTCTTCCAAAAACAGATACTAAATAAATGATTTGGTTTCAATGTTCATTTCTTTTACAGAATTTCTTAAAATTCGTGTGGAAACCAATATTGGTTTAAAAATTTAATTATATAAAATATTTTGAAATTAATTCCATGATTTAATCAAATTTCCGATGAAATTAGAAATTCATCTTTAATTTGTTTTATGATTTACTGAAAAACAAAACGTAAAATAAAAGCAATAAATAAAACCAAATATCACATTTTAAAATTCTCAGGAATATGCTATCCCCAAGGGCTTTTCGTCCTTCAGAAACGCAAGAATCTAAATAATTTTTCCAATATTATGTTAACTGTCTACGATATCAACGAAGAAACGTAAATTAATTTAGGACACTGACTGATTGGGAAATTCAATAATTTATCGTAGAGTTCCCATTTCAGAGAAGTTTAGTATTTTTCTGTAAACGACAAGCATTTAGATATCATTTCTATATTCATAAAAATATTAGGTTTAGAGCAGATGCAGATAATTCTGTTTTCAACTTTGCACACTTTTTATAATAAGTTTTGTATGTAAAAAAAAAGAAATTATTTAATTTTTGATAAAGCTGCGTTTAGTTAGTTTTAAAATTTGAGTTTATTTTCTAAAAAAGTTATATTTTTGGTTAAAGAAAAAAAAAAGTAGTTAATATGCAATGTTACTGAAGATTTTTGAATAAAAATAAAAATAAAATAATAATTTAACTATAAACTATGTATAGTTTGTTTTATTAAAATTTGTTAAATGTTAAAAAAATCCAACTGGCAGCAATGTTGTATTTTTTAAACTGTGTAGTCTCTTCTATAGAAATAATTAATCATTCTTTTTTTTTTTTATAAACCCACTTTATTTTTTACGGAAATTTTCATTAATACATAAATGATACTTAAATAGAAATATAAATGTTCATATTTTCGAAATTTTATGGAAAAAAACAAACAAACAAAAAAATTTTCTTTTGATGGCAGATGATTTTCAAGCCTTTCAAATACGAAATAAAGAATCAATTAGCGCTTACAATTTAACATGTTCATAGAAAAAATGAAAAAAAAAAAAAATAAATAAATAAAAGGTATTTGGAAAAAAAAAAAAAGAGGCCAGTAGAAATAATATTTCTATTGTTAAGGGTGTGAGGTATGAGATGTGTTAGTTTAAAAGTTTGAAGGTCAGCAGCCGGATCCAGCTTTAGATAGTGGTAGTTTTGGTGATGGTCGAGTTGAGCATACAAGTGTTGGGTTGAGGTAAAAGAAGATTGGTTCAAAATGTTACCAGCTATTTGGATATAATTTTTCATCATGTATAGTCGACTAAGAACAGGACTCGACAAGGATTTTTTTACAAAACTGTATTAAGTGTGCTTTTTTAATTTAGGAACCTTCGCCAGTGATTTAGACTTTTGTTACCGGCTGTAGAACGAATTTAAGGGAAGTTGCGAAGGTGGATGTCAGTTGGATATTGGTAATTTTATTATGAGTATTTTATAGAAAATAAAGGGAATCGTTTCGTTAGCTACCTACTTTAAACTGACTTCCGAATCAAGGAAGTTTCTGCTTTTTGGATAGTGTTATGATATAGTTATTTGGAAGTTAAAGTGATTCTGTTTGAAGCTACAGGGAGTTACCATGTGGTGAGTATATTTAATTATAGTCTTAATAGTTTGTAGTACTGTGATTTAGTTAAATGGAGGATAAAACTATATTCGGTCTCTCTTTATTCGTAACATAAAAAGACTAAATTTTTTAGATGCTGTCTTCGTTTGATTCCTGAACACACTTCAGAACCAATATGGGAGATAACCCACAAGTTGAGGTTGGAATCTAGTCTCTATAAGCGAAAATACTAGTAGACATATTATTTCTATTGATAAATGAAAATAGAATTAATAATAACAATAGAAAAAGTAAAAATTTTCCAATTAAATTCATAATTTTAAATTTTTTTGCTGATGATGTTAGTAAGTTATTTAAAAATTTAAGAAAATTTGTTCTGGTTAGCAAAATTTAAGAATTATTTTTATTATATTATTATTTTGAACTCAATGGAAATCAAAACGAAGATGAATTCAGTTAAAATACTTCCGTTTCAATTGTATTTCAAAACTGTGTTGTTTACACTTTCGTGATGATTTTATTTTTATTTTAAATCCATATAAAGTTTTATTATAAGCAAATAATAATAATAATAATAACTTTAACGCGATAATTTTTCTTAACTCTTTAATGTATCAATTATGCTTAAAATTAAATTCTTATAAAAGCCAGCTTTGCAAACGAATCTTTACTAATCTTTAGCATAGTAGGTTATCAGATAGGAATTGCATATCTAGCCAACAAGAAGCATAGATTTTGATTTTAAATATTTCTATGTAAAGGAAACATATATATTGAAGCGACAGTAGATGAAAGAAATTTCCTTCTTGTTATACCGGTGATTAAAGTTGTACCTCTTTTCATACCACTATTTTTAGATTATTAATTTTTATCTTATTGGATTAAAAAAAAAAAAATAAATACGCGCAAAACTCCGAAAAACATTTATGTTTAGGAACGGGGGTGCGAAAAAAAAGGATAACATTCATCCCTATATTATTTATTTTGAAGCAGATACAGTTGGCAACAAAATTATTCGAGCGCTAGCAGTATTTCCTATTTAAAAAAAAAAAAAAAAAAAAAAAAAAAAAAAAAGATGAAAAAAGAAAAGAAAAAGAAAAAGAGTACACTTAAATGTTGTTTTGTTAAATAAATCCTTATCAAATCATGTTCTTAGACTGACTAAGAACATGATAAACTTTTAATAAGAATATATGTCAATATTCCATTCCTTAAGTATAAATTAAAATTCTGTACTTTCTGAGTTTAATAGATTAAAATCTAAGTAACTTTATAATCAATGTTTATGAATTTCAATAATTTAAAAAATTAATTTTTTACTTCGTTTGTTCTCACAATTTATAAATTGTTAAGGATTCTTTTTTTTTTTTTTTATTATTAATTTGTTTATACTGTACATGTACATTCTATATGTTTTATTATAGAAGAAAGAAAATGTGTATGTAAAGATACGTTTATTTACAATATATTAATTATTTTTTAATTTTTAATTTTGAATAGAATTTGAAAAAAAAAAAAAAAAAGAAAGTGATGTTATACATTTTTATTCTTTTTAATATTAAAATTATTTAGTTACATTAGTGAAAGTATATTATAGATTTACAAAACAACGTAAATTTATTAAAAAAAAAAAAAAAAAAAAAAAAGATTTTTCTATTAAATTTGTTATTGACAAACTACCCCAATTTATCAGAAACTATCTGTTTAGTGTACTTTAAAAATAATCTATGACATTCATCTAAGTCATGATAACTTTTATTTGAAGTAAAATTTTTGCTTATTTGCTATCTTTCAATATATATATATATATATATATATATATATATATATAATCTGGTGTATTGTGCACCTTACTTCCTTTTAGATTGTCTAAAAAGACAATAATTTGTATTAGAAATTATAAATAAACTTTTTAACGCATTTCTTCTATCGCTATTGCGCGATGATAAACTCACCTAACTCAACTTCACTCCCCTTCATGTTTATTATTTATTTATTTATTTTAAGTACAAAGTTTATAATTATGTTAGAAATAATTGTTATATATTTAGACCTGCTAACTATGCCAGTTTACCGTAATGGTATTGAGCCCCACCTTTTTTCACACCAGAATAGCTGTAGAGTAATATTCAGCAATATGTTCTCATGGTTAAATAAGAAGACTATTGTTCTACAACTATTCTGGTGTGAAGAAAAGGCGGAGCTTAATACCATTACGTATAAACTAGCATAGTTAGCAGGTCTATATATTTTATTTTGCAATGTTTTAGTACCATTAGTAAATGTGCCTATTATGTTAGCGCTTAAATAGCATTGTACATTTCAAGTGCATAATGTTTGCAATCGCGAGCCTTTCTTGAAAAAATAGAAAAAAAAAATCATATATATATATATATATATATTTTTTTTTTTTGTGTGTTAATTGCTAATGTAAAGATTGTAAACTCTTATCTGAAAAAAAAACTGGTTTCACATTAGTTTCACATTAGTTTCATTTTAAATACCAATGTAGAAAACACATGTTCGCAGCACACTGAGAAAAAATTATGTAACTGACATCTAGAATCTAAATTGTGGCTCTGAAAAAAACAGTTCCACGTCATCCTTATAAATTCTAGTCCTCTTGGAAAGCGAGTTCTAGCAACGCCCTCTGTAGAGAATGCGTTGGTTCTAGAAGCCCCTATTAGAATTCTAGAGCGTTTGCCTATATTGTGGAGGGCAATGCTATTTAAAAATCTCAGCAATAAATGAGACTACAAGAGGCGGGTTTCAACAACTGTAATCTTGGTTTATGACCCTATTTTAGAAAATCAAGCGAGAATTTCTCACAACACGAAAGATTCAAAATATTCGGAATATTCAGAATACTGTTTCACCATCTAGAAATGTGTAAACAAGAAATTCTTGACTATTTCGTCTATTCAGTTTACTGGCATGCCTTATGCGCATACTTCGAAAATCTATATTTCTAGTTAAGGGATTTAGAAAATTGCCACTTATTCATTCTAGAGGAATGCGGTATATATATATATTTTTTTAGTGCACGGGATACAGTATAAGAAACATTTATATAAATTTTAAAGCAATTATTTTCATCAAAAGGATAATTTAAAATCGAAATTAGAATATCAAAATAAATGATAAATTTAAAACACATATAATTGACTTTTACTACAATCACAAACTAGACATATCGATTTAAAATTATTTTTAATAATAAACACAGATTTGTCAAATTGTTTACAACAGTCATATAAATAGTTAAGTGATAAATGCGATATCATTTAAGTGTTTCGCAAATGTTTGCTTATGCGTTGAGAGATCATTATCCTAATAAGTACAATGGAACTTTACATTGCTTATTTACAATACATTTCATGTATTTTTTTGTTTTATACTACACATAAACGTTATATTACGTTAAATTAGTCATAACAAATAAGTCATAATAGTTCGAATTATTTAAAATTAACAAAATTGCTATAAAAAAAGAAAAAAAAAAATATGAAACTGAGACCAGAAGCAAAAAGGAAATTAGCTTTTGTATAAAAAGTTACCTGAATGTAATAGAACTATAAAATCAAGATGATAAAAGGTTTTTCACTTTTTTTCTATATTAAAAAAAAGAAAGTATTGGATACATAAAAATTTTCAACCTCGGGATTTTCATGGATTTACACGTTTTGAGAGCTGTAGAACACGATTTGACCACTTTTAGAAAATGTCTGTCTGTGTGTGTGTGACAAAATTTTGTGGCAACTGGTTCTCAGGAACTACTGAACAGAACTGCATACAAATTGGTATGTAGTTGCACATTGACATAAATTTGTGCCTATCAACTTTTGGTAAAACTGTCTTACAGGTTGCGTTGCCATCCCGCTTTTTTTTTTTTATATACGGTGGTATAGGACAAAATTTTGTATAAATGTGCATAAAGAGAATTACTTTTTAATAATCATTATGAAATTTACCAGAATTATTTATAATAGAGATAGTCAACTGGGAAAAAATATTTGTATGTGTTGGAGCCTCGCCTCCCCCCTGGGGGGGGAAGTCCCCCCTCGAGGGGAGTAAATTTTCATGATGGGTATCTTTCAAAAGAGCGCGCCAGAACATTTAAAACGGATGGTTGAATTATAGATCTGCGATAATTTAAAATAAAGTTATCGATTTTTTCATTAATATATATATATATGTGTGTGTGTAATATTGACAATAAAATTGACTTTTTTTCGATATTTAGTTTTATACTACTCCGCTAATATGGAAATCGTCTGCATTATCATGGAAGATAATTTTTTTAAAAAATAACTTTAATAAATTATTTTTACAGAGTGAATTTGTATAGGAAAATATAGAAGAATGTCATGTAGTGGCCACAACATACTAGTTATTGCTTTTCTAAGTATTTATTGTTATAGGGATAGGCGTATAGGAGTTATTTTTATAAAACTTTTTTATATTTTTTCTCTAAAATTTTTAATTTGATAATTATGACTGATCTTTATGTTTTTGATGGGCTGACACCAAAACTGAAGCCATCTTTTTCCTATGACATATAGGTTTTTGTCAATACAGTGTGTCTACGCACACAATTACTTCCGTAACACTTTCACCAATATAATTAATAACTTTTATTGTATGATACCATGATTAATTATAATTAACCATGGAAACACACTAAAAGCTACCGAAATTAAAGAAATTGTGTCCATACACATCTTGTTTTGTAATATTCTGTACGTGATAGAGAAAACATTATTTTCGGTTTCAACACACCAAAAACATATGTATCAATTAAAGTTATCAAATCAAATTTTGCTAACATTATTTTTGGAGACCTAGGTGATTATTATCACACAATTTATTAATTATATATTTAATAATTATTCAGAGTGCTAATTTACTTTAACTAGCTGCCTTCGGCAACCAGCTGGTGCGAGAATAATCTCACCATATTACACTCCCGCTTATTGGCGCTTGCGGCGCCTTCTCCCTGTTTTAAAACATTCAGCATCTTGCTCGCTCATAGTGCAAATACCTTTGAAAATTCTAACTGTTAGAAATATCTGTTCTGTGGCGGCTGTGTCGCCCATTTATGTTTCTTGATTTAAAAATTCTGTTCATTCATTGTGAAAAAAACACTTGAAAATTATGATCGTGACAATCCCCCCAAACTGGTGGTGGCTACGATCTGATCTACCCGATATAAGTAATTTAATCATAATTAGAATTGGAGATATTGAAATTTTAAAATATTTAAACGCCATGTGGCAACAGAGATTTGCGACGTCTACTCTTCAATTTCAATTCGAATAAGATTTAAAATGATATATTAGTTTTGAAATTATGTTTATTAGAAGCTGAGATAAAAAAAGTAATATAAACACTGTTATAAAAATATTTATGTCTGAATTTTCCGGGGTTTTCTCCCAAACCTGCGTAATTCCAGGCAAAATAACGTTAAAAATCTTTAGTATGAAATGTGAATGGAGTATCGTTGTTCGAAACTCTGCAAAATATAAAAGAATAAAGGCTTTCTGGGTTTTCCGTTAATTTTTCCGAAACTCCCATATGGAATTTGAACGGTTTAGATTAAATTAAGAGTCCGCATTAAAAGTATTTTAAAATATTTTTAAAATGATGTATTCTAAGCAATTTAATCATAATTAGAATTGGAGATATTGAAATTTTAAAATAATAAAGCGCTATCTGGCGAGAGATTTGCAACATCTGCTCTGCAATTCCTATTCAAATAAGTTTGAAAATAATATATTACTTTTGAAATTATGTTAAATTGAAGCTGAGGTACAAAAGTAATATAAACATTGTTATAAAAAGGTTTGTGTCTGAATGTTCTTTGGTTTTCTCGGAAACTTGCGTAATTTCGAAAATATCCTCAATCGGTTTCTCGGGCCTTAAAAATTTATAATATCAATTTTTAACTCTCTAACTTCATTTCTATATTTTTGCGTCTTCCCCCCCTCTTTCTGTCCCTCGTAATAATTTTACACTTTCGAAAATATCCGCAATCGGTTTATCAGGCATATTTTTATCAGGCATCGATGTATCAGGCATAAAAAGACCAATTTTAAGCGCTGTAACTCTTTTTATCCCTTTTTGTCCTACCTCCCAGCCGCTTCTTCAGGACCCTCTTAATAATTTTGCACTTTAAAAAATAACTGTAACAGAATTATCGGGTATTAAAACCAAATAAGACAGACAGAGATACAGACAGACATCTTTTATTTTTATAGATTTATCTTATTTAAATTTATAAAAAAGCACTACAAAACTGGCGTTTCAAAGTAATAAGTACAAAACTTTGAATGAACACCATAAAATGCAAAGACTCCCAACAATTGCTTTGGATAGAAAAAACCACGACCCTTTGTCTGGCGAACAAAGTATTCTGGAGTGCTGGAAACATAGTGACCTTGTTTGCAGCACTCGAGCCTACTTTAGGGTTGTGTTTTCTTTGGCCCGAAACTATCCTTGTGAGTCCTTGTATTTTATGGTATTTATTCAAAGTTTTGTACTCATTATCATCACCTCTCGATTTTCAACTATTTCAGGAATCCATAATGAATATTTTTTCTTCTAATAATTGGTTACGAGAGATTTAACAAAATAAAAAATAATGCATTTTATAAACAATTAATAATAATAAATAATAATATGTATTGCTCGAATCTTATAAATAATAACATGTATTGTTATTTTATAAATAACATTTTATTAGCAAAATTAATTTAGTAAAAATAATTTTAATATACCATTGCTAAAAGGTTTGTAAAAAAAAAAAAAAAAAAAAAAATGTATATATATATATATATATTTATATATATATATATATATATATACATATATATTGTTTTACTTTTTATTATTTGAACACTTGAAAAAAAAAGTAAGCGGTTCTCTTAGAAAAAAGAAAGGAAGAAAAGATTTTAATCAATGCTGATTTCTTGTGAATGTTAATTTCCTAAAATTCGCGTGAAAAGCAAAATTAGTTTTAACGCTTAATTTGATAAATGTTTTGAAATATATACCTTGATTTAATCCGCAGTTTCCGGCAAAATGTGGATTTCGTCTTTAATTTGTTTTATCAATATTGAAAAACAAAACCGTAAGATGAAAGTAACAATGTAAAACCCAATATCACGTTTTTTAAGTCTCTGGATTGTGTTATCAATGTGTGTTGTTTATCTTTCAGAAATACTGGAATCTAAATAATTTTTCCAATATTACGTTAAAATTCTGATAAATCGACGAAGAAACGTAAATTCATTTAGGACATTAACTGATTGAAGAATTCAGTAATTTATCGTACAGTTCATATTTCATGGAAACTTAGTATTTGTCTTTGAACGAGATGCATATAAGTTTCTATATTCGTAGAATTACTGATTTTGGAGCAGGTGCAAATTCTGTTTCAAACTTTGCACTTTTTTTTATTATTATTATTATTTGTTACATTAATTAAGTTCTGTATATTTGTAAAAAAAAAAAAAAAAAAAAAAAAAAACTTAACTTTTGATGAAATATTTTGTTCGCTTTAAAATTTAAGATTATTTTTAAAGTTTTATTTTTGGCTAAAGAAAGAAAGAAAAATAAATAAATAAATAAAATTCAATGTTACAGAATTTTTTTGGACGAAAAAAGAAATAATAATAATAATAATAAATAAAAACTATGTATGTATATCTGTAATACATTTCATGTATTTTTTATTTTATATAAAACTGATATTACATGCACAGAGCCGCCAACCTGATCTGGCAAATTGTTAGTTCTGCACCATTTTTATTTTTTTAGAGTATTGTTCTTCTTAATTCATCGTAAATATATTCAAAGTGAATTGCTCTATAAATTAAGTGGTGTAGAAAAAGGTGCGGTACTAACAATTTGCCGGATTAGGTTTGCAGCTCTGCAGGTGCGAGAAATCGGAAATCTTAAAAGATAATTCGTCATAATTAGTAAATAATTCTTAAGATAAAATAAATAAATAAATAAATAAATAAATAGACAGTTATTCCAAAAAAGTTTTCATATGAAACCTGACACCACATGTAATAATCTAGTGTGATTCCACACGACTTTCTGAACATGGAGTTATTATGGGTGTTATTAGTAAGACAGGAGATTTCACGAAAAAAAAAAAAAAAAAAACTGCTTTAGTGTCTTTGTGTATCTTTCTCCATATAGTAGTTGTTTAATGTAACGCTGTTGCTCTCGAAATAAGTTGACCCCATAGATCATAAGGATAAAGAATTTTTCGTTGTGTGCTTGTAAAAATCTGTAAGAGCTGAATTCACCAAAATCTATAAACTACGTGCGACAATTGCTTATAAAATGGATATAAATTTTCAACTCAATCAAATAAGGCATTTAGATGTTTAACGCACTTTAAATAGTTTGAACCTATAAGCCATAATGATAAAGAGTTTTTCGTTGTGCCACTGTAATAATAATATAAAAAAAAAAAAAAAAAACTCTAAGCCCTGTATTCCCGGAAATTCATACAGTTTGTGGGATGGTTACTTATAATATTTGTGTAAATCTTTAGCTCAATCAAATAAGGCATTCGGGCACTATCACAATTTAAATAATTTGAGACCATAGGCTCAACGATTTATATATATATATATATATAAATTATTTTAATAATAATAATAATAATAATAACTATAAAAGCTAGATTTACCAAAATTCTATGCAATTTTTGCGCCTATGACCGAGAACACACACTCATATATATATATATATATTATCACTATTACTATTCTCATATAGTGTTTTGCAATTCCATGATCATTTCGGACCACTTTTATCACTTAATTCTTTTTTGGTTTGATTTGGGTGGTCTTTGTTTTGATCAGATTAATTGGTTGAATACTGAAACTAAATCATCTTTAAATTTCAACACTGTATGTACTGGTGATATTATATTACTATTGTACTTTCTGTTTATCTCTCTATATATATATCTATACTAATATATAAATGCGAAAGTTTGGATGGATGGATGTTTGTTACTCAATCACGCCACAACGGCTAAGCGGATCTGGATGAAATTTGGTACAGAGATAGAGAATAGTCTGGAATAGAACATAGGCTACTATTTATACCGGAAATTTGATTAGATTTTTTAAAATTAATTAAAATATGAAAATAATAAACTGGTGATTGACTTAAAAAAGTTAGCGAGATATTTTTATTTATTTATTTATTTATTTGTTGTTTTCAACATAAAATGAAATATGCTTTCACGCGAAAAATAAAAAATTACTAAATGTTAAATTGGTCGATGAGAAAATGACACTTTATAATTTTAAAATAAAATAGTAATATTACAAATCTAACATATTTCTTCTGAATTTTATTTCATAGCATTTTTTTTATATACCTCAACTTCAGATTTTTTTTAGTACGGCGGATGAAACACGCTTGGCATAAAAGCTAATTCTGCATTATATTAAAGGTATTTTTTTATTGATAATTCTTTACAATTTTTTTTTTTTTTTTTTTTTTTTTGATGCTGAAGAAGATCGGAAATTTTTCGCCAAGGAAAAGATAGAAAGAAATACGCAAGCGGAGTGATGACGTAACTGGCCGTTCGTGGATGCAAGAAAAATATTTCCCGATTTTAATCCCCATATTTAGGTATAGATATGTATTAGTTATCATGTCCATGCGTTAGATTAAGTTATTTTTGTTGTAAATTTGACAAAATTTGAATTTTTAATATCAAAACTCTAGATAAAAAAATGGTAAACTTCCATATTCGGTTGAAAACACAAATATTTCATTTCAAAGGATGATATTTACACAATAAATATCCAACTAATACACTAATTAAAAGGAAAATGATAAATATTCTATCATAATTTGAAGTGAAATTTGTTTTCAAATGTCTAAGTAAAGTATCTGTTATAAGATACTAATATGTTGCAGCGGAATAGATTTGATATCGGTCATCCTTGGCAGATAAAAAAAATATATATATCGCCAAATTATCTGGCGAATATAATTTAATTCCTTTCAAAAATCATGGTTATTTTAAAAACTTATATTAAGAGAGTAATGAATAATATGAAACAATATTTCGCACAATACATATTACGAAAATATACATCTGGCATGTATATTTTCGTAGTACGTTTTTGATCGCCAAATACAAAAACGCCAAGGACAACTGAGTTTTGAAATTTAAAATAAAAATTTGTCAATTTGACAGCAAAATAACTCAATCTAACACATGCACATGATAACTAATACATACATGTACCCAAATATTGGGATTAAAATCGGGAAATAATTTTACTCGATTTTTAATAATTTTTTACAAAAAATCCAATGCACGATTAACATAGGAAATCATTTTCTTGCATCCACGGACGATCAGTGACGTCACACTCCGTTTTGCGTACAGGAATAATAATCGCATAAATTATATTTTGTTCTAAAACGGCAACAAAAATTCAAAAGTCGCCAAGGGCATTAAGGCTGTACCATGATCAAATTTACATATTAATTAATTTATTTAGTTTTCTATATACCAACTACTATTAACTAAGCATGGAGTATATATAACCACAAAATAAAAACAACAATAATAATAATAATAATTGTCTCATGCGATAGAAGTAGCCGATCATAGCATATTGTAATATTATATGTGGCTTGAAATTGCTGTCATTCTGTGGTTGATCGATTAAATCAAATAAATATAGGAAATAACTTGAGAGTAAATATTATGTACATCACGTATAATGTTGTTCATATGTAACTGGGATTCATATATAAATTTTTCGATACTGTCCGCATCGAAACTGTCATATATGATAAGCACCCAAATGGAAGCCCAAGGGTAAGCCATTGTCGCCGGCAATAGGGACAGGCACCGGAGATTGCAAGAACGAAGAAGTCGTGCCAAAGGCAGCGGAAACCAAAAGCAAGCTTTTGACCGATTTCAGTTTCTTTTTCTTTCTTTTTTTTTATTGTTATTATTATTATTTTTTTTCATAAAGCTATATAGAAAAGAGTTTGCCAGAGAAGCGGGCAAAGCCGTCCAAAATTGTTTATGAACGAAAATATTATTCAACGATTCGCCGGGAGATGAAAAAAAAAAAATCATTTCTTTGTAAAAAAAAAAAAAAAAAAAAAAACTTAAAAATTTGAAACTCATAAATACTATATGAATTTCACCACATAATTAAAACTTTAATTCACCAGTCACCAAATTATTATTAGAACCAGATTAATATTGTGCAGTAGTGAACTAAATTCATACAAAGAAAGGTTTCGAAATAAAATTTATAATTGACGACCCAGTTTTTATACTTCCGCAACGCAGTATTATTTTAGTACAGGATCCCTATGAACGAATTTTAAATTTTTATCGCCATATTGGCGATAACTTTTTATTTATTTATTTTGGCATTTTATTTTGACTTTCAATGAGTTACAATTTTTTTTAGTATACTTTATCAGACTCTGTTTTGCACAGCAGCACAATGATATGGTTTCATTACATTACATATTATGATCAAACCGTCAGTTCCCACACATACACATCAAAATTTCCACGTGAACGAAGTCGCGGGTAACAGCTAGTATATATATATATATATATATATTTATATATATATATATATATATATATATATATATATAGCTCAAACGAATAAGGCATTTACATGCTATCGCATTTTAAATAATTTGAGACCATAGGCCATAATTGTAAAGGGGAAAAAAATCATGTCTCTGTAAAAAAACTGTATGTGTTAGATTAACCAAAATCAATTGGGTTCTTCTTATACCCTATAACCGTCCAATAACCTATATATTGGTTATCTATAACATACGAAGAAACTTTCAGCTCGTTTGAATAAAGCTCTTTTGACGTTTCGTGGTCACGTACAAACGTACACACATGTACAGACACACATACATCACCATAAATATAGAAATCACGAACTCAGGGGACCTCAAACCACATAGAATCACCGAAATCGCGAATTTGAATTTCTGTCATGATTACAATATTTTCCTTACATATGCTATATGTTCGGATAGTAAATATAAATTTTGTTTTAGTTTAAAAAATTAGTACCAGAATTGAATAAATCAGTAAAATATAGACTGATAAATGAAAGGAATAAATATTTTTTTTTCTTATAAAACAGTGAATATCAGTCCACATGCTGCTGTAAAACAGTCGATTGGTAACATAACATAATCAATAATTATTAACAGTTAATTTATTGTTTACACATTCCATAATTAGTCATGTGTTTTACACTAATTTATTTTTTAAATAGAACTATATAAACTTTTAATTTGTTTAAGAATGCAGAATGAGTACTTTTTATTTAATAATAGTATTATAGTTTTAAAAAATTAAAGAACACGCTTTTATAGAAATGTGAACTAAAAAGCACAAAATATCTATCTTAGTATTAAAATGCAGGTAAGAGAAAATCTTGTTAGTGACACACTATAATATTTACATACATTTAAATCTTTAATTAAAATAACTTAGAATTAAACAAAAACCATTTTTAAAAAACCTCCCCTGACGGGGATCGAACGCTGGACCTTTAGGTTCGTAGAGCGGCGCCTTACCTCAACGCCACATCGTTCACGTAGGGACAGTATTTCTTTACAACATAATTTTTTTCTTTGCTCCCAGAGCAGTTACAAACATACATACAAGCATACAAACATACATACATACATACATACATACATACATACATACATACATACAGGTGAAGCTAATAAAAGCGTGTTAAAAATAATTCACGGGGGATTTAACTAAATTAGAAATAAACTATTTTTATAGGTATTCGATACATAATACTAGTGTATTCATTTAATTAAATATTAACGTAATTAAAAAGAAGTATTTAATGTATCATTTCTGAAAAATCTAGAATTTTTGAAACATAATTGATTAATGAATTTATTCACAATTTTCTTTTTCACCATTTGAACAACATAAATGAAAACAAGCGGCTGTCTTTTGAAAACAGAAACTAAATAAATAATTTAGTTTCAATACTTATTTCTTTTATATAGCTTCTTAAAATTCGTGTGAAAAACCAATATTGGTTTAAACATTTAATTTGATGAATGTTTTTGAAATTAATTCCTTGATTTAATCCAATTACAAATGAAATGTAGAATTCATCTTTAATTCGTTTATCAACTATTGAAAAACGAAACGTAAAATAAAAGTAATAAAATAAAATCCAATATCACGTTTTTTTTTTTTTTTTTTTTTCTATTGAAAATGTTATCCCCAAATATTTTTCGTCGTGCATAAATTCGGGAATCTATATAGTTTTTTCAATATTATGTTAAAAATTTGATATATCAACGAAGAAACGCAAATTATTATAGAAAAGAAACTGATTGGAAGATTCAATATTTTATCGTACAGTTCATATTTTATAGAAACTTTGTATTTATCATTGAAAACAAAGCATTTATACATAATTTCTATTTTCGTAAGATCATTGATTTTAGAGCAGGTGCAAATAATTCGGCTTCAAACATTGCATACATTTTATATATTAATTAAGATTTCCTTAAAAAAAAAAAAAAAGTGATTATTTAATTTTTGATAAAATCATGTGTACGTTTTAAAATTTGAGTTTATTATTAATTAGTTATATTTTCGGAAAAAAAAAAAAAAATATATATATATATATATATATAGAGAGAGAGAGAGAGAGAATAAAAACAGTTAAATTTTAATGTTATTGTTTACGAAGATAGAGAAAATAATTTAACTACAGATAATTATGTATACGGGGTTAACGGACACTGTCGGACAAATTTTATACAGTTGCATTTAATAAAATAATTAATATAAGCAAACAATTATTTCGTGGCAATATACAAAATTTAATTGAATTTTACCTTGTAAAATTTTAATATGAGCACCGTTTGTTGTTTTAAACATGTCAGTTCACAAAACATATTCTCTAACCGTATGTGTTACGAGCATGACCAGCCTCATTATGATAACTACATGGTAATTCGTTCCCGTGAATGTATCATGTCCTGTACGTTTACGTTATGAATAGTGGTCTTGACATAACCCCAGAAACAAAGTCGATAGGTGTTAGAATGGGACTTCTCGGAGGCTAACACATACAGAGCTTTTTCCTGATTGGTTGCCATTGCACTAGCGGAAAGCTGAACGAAGACTTCTTCTACCTTACATCGCTGCTGTGCAATGTTCACAAACAATGTTGCGTAGCAGTTACATTTAAAAATCTAGAATACTTGCCAGGTTGTTTGAAAAGAATATTATTGGGTTTGCTGAGTTCTTTTAATGATTAAGAGTTAGTAATTATATTTCGTATTAATAATATATTCGTATTAATAATATTTCGAAATGGGTCCAACTTTTTTCAATGACCCGTATTTTATTTTATTTATTTATTTATTTTATTTTATTAAAATTTGTTGGACGTGAATAAAACTGATTAACCATTTAATTAATGCATTCGCTTAATATTATAGAAAATTTCATATTACTTAAGAGAAATCTTATAAAGCGAAATCTTATAAAGAAAAATCTTATAAATGTAAGTTCATATTTTTGTAATTTTATGAAAATTAAAACTTCTTTTAATGACAGCTGATTTTTACGTCCTTCAAACGCAATATAAATAAATAAATAAATAAATAGTGGTTATAATTTAACACATTAATCTGATACACCAGGAACTTGATTAAACTTGATTTTGGTTTTAATTACTTAAATAGTGCTTGCATACATTTAACTTACAACACTTTCTTAATAAACGGTGTGTTACTTAACAGGGGATATTTCATGGCACTAGTCTTTTTAATGTACTCAAGTGAAACCCATGTAATATCTGATTCTGCTTTATTTAATTTTTTTTTCTAATTATTCAATGTGTTTCGAAAAGGCGAATTTCTTATAATCACTTATTTAGATAAATACTCAACATAGACAAGTGACTGTTTCGTTGCAATGTACAGAACTTAACAGAATTTTGCATTGTATGCTTGAGGATGAATACCGTTGGTTGCTCTGCACATAACAGATCGATAATCAGCCTTTAACCATATTTGTTTCGGAATATGTCCGGCGTCATTGTGACAAACTGCTCTTAGAGAATAGTATCTCTACGAATGGAACGGCAATGCAAGCAATTATCATCAGCCTGAAAGACCTGTAATAATTGTTTCATTTTGAAATTGATCTTGACCAGGTAAAAAAAGTAACTGCAAAACCAACATTAAGAATGTTGCCTCTTCCATTCTGCCCTCGTGTCTACTTATTTTTACTTAGGGAAAGATTGTATTCAATTATAAAACCTAGCAATTTCTTCAAGTTTTATTGTATTTTATTTTCTTGTGGTTTCTTACAATGTTTTTATTCGTTACTTTTTAAGATTAGTAAATAACTCACTAGTATCACTTATTAGTGTTTAAATTATCTTTAAATAATATGTTATATTTAAGATTTGATTTTTAATTTTCACATTCTTTAAAAAAATATTACATTCTTAACTTAAATATTTTAGTTTTCTTTCCTAAATCTTATACCCATGAACCTTATTAAGATAATTCCTATTTTGCTTAATCCTTCACATCTCATTTAATCGGAATTATTTTGTAAATTTAAGAGAAATAAATTTGGGATTTATGTGGGTTGTAAGTCTCAATTCAGATTAATTTATGAATTTTGCATATGTAAAGGTTATTATTGTTAAAAAGGAAATTCTATTAAATTTATTAAACTGAATTTCCGTATCTCGAATGAATGGATTACTAATTTAAAATGAATGCGTATAAAATGCTTTTGAAATATTATATATATATAAACAATTAAATTAATGAAATGTTATGTTTTAAATATAATTTTCACATTGTTTAGATTAATCATAGTTTTATAAATGTACGTACTTTAAAAAGCAATACATTTATCAACTACAATGTTTGTTAGTCACTCCAATTTTATTATATGTTTAAATATAATAAAATTGAATGTTTGCAGAATTAAAGATTTACTAATTATTTTATTAAAAAAGAAGCTCCGGATTGAATTTATTATAATTAAAATAGATGAATAAATAAAATATAATGTAAATTTCGAAACATTTCTTATTTCAATTAAAACTGATTATAATTTCAATTAAAATTTATTATTTTAAAAGAAATTGCAGTATTTTAAATTTTCATTACAGGTTATTAAACTGAATAGCAGTGCTCTTGTTATCTTTTACGAAAATATATTCAACTGATTTATTTCTTTTTAAATAAAAGTAATATTAAATTTTTCGTTGTTACGTTTTAGATTGCTTTAATTCAATTAACGATACAAGTTATTAGTAAAAAATAATAAAATAAAACAAAAAATAAATAAAACAAAAAATAATAATAATAATAAATAGCAACTAATATTATTAATAATAATAACAAATAAAAATAATGTAGATAAAAAAATAAACCTTTTTTTTGCAATTATTAAACATAAATAAGAACATAAAAGAATTCCTAAAATTAACAAGAAAATGAATTCAGAGTTATTTACATGTATTCTCTGCAATTGTAATACGAATATTTGCATAATGTAAACATATATATATATATATATATATATATATATATGTGTGTGTTTATTAATTTAGTACTACACTAGTACTAAATTAATTTCAATAATACTTTATTTTGATTAATCCGACTAACAAGAGTGATTTTTAAAGCAATATCTGAAACACTCTCTAAAGTGCAGATCCTTTGGAAACTACGTTTTAATAATTATGCTCTTTCTTTTTTCTTTCCTTCCTTTATTTTTTCTTTATCATTTTTTTTAACTGTTAAAAGGTACACTGGAACAAATAAATCTTTTAGGGTGACTAATGTCATGTACCACCCTAAAATAAAAAATAATTTTATTTAAAATATTGAAATGCCATCACTCTATAGGAAAATTGAATTCTCAGAAAATGTTCTAATGTAACTTGATTATTGAAAGAGAAATGCAAGTAATTCACTATGATGAATGCTAAGTGAATTCAGTCAATTTATTGGACAGGTCACAATTTGTGGAATTTCAATATTTGTCTTTTCAGATCATTGTATTGCGATATCATGTCATGATTTCTCAGATATATTTGTTTTCGTAAAATAGTATACATTTTTTTTATGGAGGCATTTTTTGCAATACTGTGTTTTTTATAAGTTAAAAACTAGAAAAGTTTTTAATAGCTTAGATACTTATTGTATTAAATTATATTAAATTTAGTGTGTGTCAAAAGAAGTTTAAACTAAGTATGCATGCTGTTTAAAATGGATTGTGCGTGAAAATTTGATATATCATACAAGTCTGTGAATTTAAAACGTCTAACTTTTTAACAATCAAACTTATAAACTGTCTGAATATATAAGTGCATAAACTGTAATATGTCTTACTTTTAAATTTATCAACACTACAATTAGAAGTGTCAGATTCAGACAGAAATGTGTCTGAGATACCAATTTAAACACAAACATGTCTGAAATACGTGCGTATACAAAATTTCAGACACCACACTCATCAGAATTTAAGATACATATACCTTTATAAAAATAGACTAAGTTAAGTGTCTGAATAATTTTGATAAGTCTGAAATTCTGATACATATCAGTTGAGACACCTGGAAATTAAGACATTTTGCAATTTAGACATCTAGAAATTCAGACTTTTAGAGTTCATACGCACAGAATTTCAGACACTTATATTAACCCCTTCCACTCCAGGGACGTACGTGCGTACGTCCTAGTGTTAATGGCCATTAATACCATGGACGTACGTGCATACGTCCAAAGAAAGTATACGATACAATAAGCCCAACGTTGAATTGGTATCAGAGAGAGTTATTTTATTTGTCATATGGTATTTTGAAATTGTATTTTCATTACTGACAACTAGATAGCGTTAGTAGTCTCGGTGAGCTATTGGTTTGGGTACGCCAGTGTTCTCGCGGCTGCGGTTGTGTGTAATTTTCGCTCCTCGATTTTGTGTGTTTTGCCGGTGTTTGAATATGTGAATAATGTCTGATTCTAGTGATTCGGATAGTGATTATATCCCCGATTATGACGAACTTGAAGATTCCAATGATGACTTTACAACAAGTGAAGACGGCGAAAGCGATGACAGTGATGATGAACCACTTACAGCAGTCATTGCTATAAATAATTGAAATACTTTGATATGTATTCATATTTACTACCTTCATTAATTAAATATATTTACTTCACAACAAAATGCACATTGTTACTTCATTATGTATTGCATTATTTCAAAATTATAATCTGGTATTTCACATATTTACACTACAGCTAGCCTGGAGCGGAAGGGGTTAACTTAGCAAATCTTTTATACAATTTTTATTTTAAGCAATATGCATATGGTATTCAAGTTTCTTTTCGCATTCGCTTCATTTAATAATATTTTATATAGTAAGTAAGTTATTAAGCTATTTAAACCGTTTTAGCTTTATGGAAATTAATTTTCAAAGAAAAAAAAATCGAATTCATTAACAACCAATTTAGAACGATTTGAACGCGATTGCTATTTAATTTTAAAATTTGATTTATTTTATATATATATTCCGCATACGTCCCTACATATTAGTATAAAACAGCCAATTTTTTGGTTTTAATGTACATAGTTTGTTTTTATTTAATTATAAGTAAAAAAAAAAAAAAATCGAAATATCATATGCCACTTTTCCCTATTTATCATATATTTTAGAAAAAGAAAATAAAAATAAATAAATAAACTAAAAATCCGTACATAAAATTTTGAAATAGAAATGTATATTAAACTTGAGGTGTTTTTTCGATAATTGTATAATAAATAAATAAATAAATAAATAAATAAATAAATAAATATAAAAATTAATTAATTAATTAATTAATTTAAATTAAAAGACAAATTTGACGAATACTACATATCTCATATACTACTAACCAAAGAAGAATTACTGTCGACGATTGTAGTTCTGCTGGTTGGCTTATGAATCCTCAGTTCGAGTCGAGCCTTCGTGTGGAAATTTTCGATTAACATTTTATTTATGCTCATCCAAATTCTATATCCATTTTTTAACCGGAACTAAATCATACGCATTTTTATTTTTTTTTAATGAGAAAATGAGAGTTAAAAATGTCTGCCTTTAAAGTCACTTGAAGTGTCTTAAATCCAGTCACATTTAAGATATCTTACGTATCTAAAAATTTAAGACACGATTTCTTGTTTCAAAATATGACCACCCAATTAAGACATTTATGTGATTGAAGAATGAATTTGCAGTATTCATTATTCAGATATTTATCTCAGTCCACTTGTACAAAGACATACTCACATTGAGCTGACTCAATCAGTTCAGCTTATTGATTAAATTATAAACCACTTACTTACACCGTGGTTACAATTACCTCACTTAAAACTATAAAACGATTCAACAACTATCCATTTAATAGTAAATTTTATTAAAAACAGAACTGTCAGATTGAGTTATAGAGGTTATATAATTATATAATTAAAAGTTCTCTGGTGGAAACTTAATTGTGAATATTCAGAATGTATCGAAATACGATTATATTAAAATGACAAAATACAAAATCTAATTATTATATTTCTTAATTGGAAGATATTTTATAAAATGAAACTATTTCTAATTTTTTAAAGAAAATTCTTCTGATAAATTAATTAGAGCAAAGCTTAATTATAATACATTTCAAATCGTACGTTGCCAGAAATATACAATGGGTTGTATTTAAATTAAGATAAATTAACGAATAACGATGCGTTTTATTCATTTGTTGTAAGATTATTGGGTTCTTTAAAATAAAGATTGATCTTTCAATTATTTAAACATTAACCTGTAATTTTTCTAATCCATTAATAGAAACAAAGTTGTGTTATCGAAATTTAAAAATATGCCTTTCATGAAACTTGTAAAAAAAACCATTTTAATTTGGTCTTACAATCAAAAGTATGTATCTGAAAAATATCTTTTACAGGGAAACAACGAAAAATTCTTTATCATTATGATCAATGGGCTCAAAGTTCATTAGCTTTAAACAAAATATCGTGTAATATATGGAGAAAAATACTCACTCTATTTTGGTTTTCTCTCTTTTGTTTGTATAACAACTCCTCTTTCTTTACTTTATCTACAAAGCTGTTAATTACTCAATGTTCGGAAAATCCAGTGGAGTCACTCCAAATATTTTTTTTTCTAAGACCATAAAAGTATCTTATTAAAATTACTATGACTTCTGAAGATTAAGTAAATGACGGCTGTATAAATAAAATAAAAAAGGATAAGTCATTAAATAAACAAAAGTGAAAATTATAATAGAGTGTATGAGTATTTTTCTCGATATAGTATTTTGTTTAATTTTACACTATTTCACTTCAAAAAATTTACGCCTATAGATCATAATGTTAAAGAATGTTCCTTTGTGTTCCAGGAAAAAAAAAGCTGTAAGTGGTATAAAAACCAAATTCTGTATAGTTTGGGCGAGGATGGCATACAATACATATAAAAATTTTCAGCTCAATCAAAAAAGGTTTTTAGGCGCTACCGCACTTTAAATAGTTTGTACCCTTAGGTCAGAAAGATAAAGAATATATCTTTGTGTCCCTGTAAAAAAAATTTACAAGTGCTAGATTCACCAAAATGAGTAGGTTTCGTTCTGCGGTTAACTATAACATACCTACCACTTTTCAGCTTATACGAACAAAATATTTAGACGCTATCGTCCTCATTCACACACTTACACTCGTACATATACACATACATACATCACAATAAAAATAACATAAATAAATTCGCGCCGGCCTCGTAATTTGAAGATTGCGGGTTCGGTACTCGAGCCGGTTAAAGATCGTCGTGTACACTAATGGTGGCTGGTGCACGTAAAATCTGTCGTGGCCGCAATGTACTCCATGTTTCCATCAAAAATTATACCTCTGGGGGTCACCGAAGCGGAAGAGCCATATCTTCCGTGGAGGATCAAAATTGTGATGGCATGTCTCCGGACCATATCTAGGGTGTGTCCCAGACCGTAGCCAATTGCCCATCTGCGCAGCACTTGTGCGACGTTAAACCCAACCATCCATCCATCCACAAATAAATTCAGGGTGTAAGGTATGTGAGGTGGCGAATCGGGAGAGTGAAGGTGATGTGTCGGAGGTGGTCTCAGGTGATTGTGTCGAGTTAGATGTATTGAGCTGGAAAATTAAAGGTCGCCTGTTGAATTTAGTATTGGAGGTAGTCTCAGGTGTTAGAAATATTGTAAGTGTCAAGTAGAGTTAAAAAAAGGATTGGCGTTGTATGTTCTTCAGCTTTTGGGAATTAGTTCATCCGATTTAGAACAGGATTTAAAGGAGATTGCGAAAGTAGATATTAATTGAATATAAGTAATTTTAGAATGAGTATATGATATAAAATGAAGTGAGTTGTTTAAAGAAGATTTACTTTAAATTGAATTCCGAGCTAAGGAAATGTATGCTTTATGGTAAAATTTTTATGATAGAGCCTTCACGATAAAGTTTTAACAATTAGTGCATATTTAAGTTTTTATGACAAGTGATAAAGTTTAGTGACTACAAAAGTCTTCACAATAAGGAGTGGCGATATCTGTTTGTTTCACACAGAAAATTTAGTAGGATAACAGTAATAATATTTATTTGAAACGTGATGAAATTTCATTATTTAAATTAAATAGGGTAATTCCATCACGTTTTCCTAAAAACTTTATTCATTTTCAAATTTAAGCTTTTCTTGTCCAAATAATATCGAACGTTGAAATTTAATTGAATCCTAAATGAAATTATCCTCAATGCATCCAAACTTAGTGCTTTACACAAACTGGGAAATGCTATCTAAATACTCCATTCTCCAAGATAAACACCAACTTTCAGGAAGTAATAAATGTCACTCGAATGGATTAAATGCTTTTAACATTCTATGAGATAGATTATACCGATTTCACTTTCAGAATATAAATGATATTTGTAAAACAATTGAAGAAATTTAAATTCTCAGCCTTATCAGAGAAGTTTTCTTTAAAAAAAAATCAGGGAGTTTGATTATTTTTTTAAGCAGATTTTTCTAAGTTATTTAACACTTTATAGAAAATTGAGAAGTAAATTAAGAGGGAAAACATTTAAATTTAAAAAATTAACACTTTATTGAAGTCCAAAAACTAAATTATGAGCGAAAATATCAGCAATTAGAAAAATTTATTTTTAAAATATTGTAAATTAATGTATAAGCTACAAGTTTTTTATTAAAATTAAAATGCTTTGTTTTTTTTATTCTACTAGTAAGGAGTACTACTAATATACATTGTTTTTCTACTTTAACGGGGGTAATTTTAAGTTTAAACAGTTAAATTTAAAGAAAAAAAAGTTATTATTATTTTTTAAATATATAAAGCAATAAAAACTTCTGCATTCTAAAATAAAAAACTTCAGCTTTTTTTTTTTTTTTTTTTTTTTTTTTTTTAACCATTTTTTAAAATTTTCATTTAGTAATATATCTTATCTTACAAGTAGTTTATACATGCACCAAACTTGTAATATGTACACCTTGTAAGGCAAGATGTTCAAATATTTATCTGCTACAGTCGGTAAGAAAAGTGTCCGAACACAAAAATTCTTTTGTAAAAAAAAAAGTACACTTCATGTGATTTTGTCAAATAAATCCTTATCAAATCATGTTCTTGCACTGACTAAAAACATGATTCGACAAGGATTTATTTAACAAAACTGTATGAAGTGTACTTTTTTTGCACAGAAATTTTTGCTAGTGTTCGGACACTTTTGTTACCGACTGTACATATATTTAAGGTAAAGCTAGAGAGAAGATGCACGGTCGGAGATATTGCACGCGTAGAAAATCAAAGGAAACTATTTGAGTGAGCGCAGAGCATTTCCCGGTAGTTGTACAACAGCATTAGTGCAGTGCCTACCTGAAAATGGATGATGTTTGTTTCGAGCGTCTAGTGTATGTTTTTACAACTAAATACTTGTGTTTTCGCAATTTTTCCTAGAAATTTCTATAAAATGGCAACAACACATTATTTATTTATTTATTTAAGGTTATATCATACGCTACGAAACTAGACTAACGGATCAAAAACAATTATTCTCTCCAAAAGCGAATAATTATTGAATAAAGAGTGGGCAAGCTCTTCTACGGAAATAAGCGTATTTGCGCATCTGCTACTTAGTTGAGACTGCACATTGTTTCTATTAATATCCATGCAGCCGAGATTAAGCAGATTCATGGAAATGACAGGAAAATAAGGATGAATCGAAAACGTATTAACTGTCTGGAACTGTATTACGAGACAAGATCGGCACGTGAATGAACTGGATTAATTATGGCAAGTGTTTGCACGTAAGCTGCACAATTTACAATAATAAGTATAGAGGTTCTGAACAACGACAGGTTCGAGCGGTAAACAAGAGAACATTTAAATCGAAAATGTAAAAGGACTAATTTTAAGTTAAACGTATTAGCTAGAAACATGTTATTTCATAATCTTATCTGAATTTTTTTTTTTTTTTTTTTTATTCTTTAATGTTTTTTATTTATTTATTTATTTTTTTTTTATTAAATTTTTTATTAAAAAAAAAAATTCTTTTACATTACTGATTTTTTAATTATTAGGTTTATATATTGACTTTTAATACAATGACATTTGTTTACAAAAACTTACAACAATGTCATTTGAGTGAAACAATCATTGTTAACAATTTAATTATACTTATTATTAATAACAATACCGCCTACTCATGTGTGGAATCACAACAGATGTATTAGGACAGATCTCACAAAATATCTCTTTTACAGTTTAATGACATCAGTAATATGCGTAATAAACAAATGAAATTCGAAAATACTTATCGAGAGTTTGGCAAAAAATAAAGAAAGAAAGAAAGAAAAGAAAAGAAAGAAATAAAAGAAAAATAAAAGGAAAGAAATAAAAGGAAAGAAAAAGAAAAGAAAGGAAAGAAAGAAAGAAAAATAAAAATAAAAGAAAGAAAGAGAGAGAATATTAATAACAAGAGGTTTTATTTTTTTTTTTTAAACTAATCTGTTGAATTCTGCGCTGAGTCTCTTGGCTTTAACTTACATGAAAATAACTCGTGCATTTAAGTATATGGGTTTTATGAGTTAAATTCAGTTGTTTGTATCTTCATATCTTATCTTTATTTTAAATAAAAAATAATACATTTTTTTTTTTTTTTTTAATTTATTTATAAAAGCTGAAAAAAAAAAATAATAAACATTTCAGACCAAGGAATAATAAAAGTAATAATAATTTAAAAAAAAAATCTACTTTAAAGATAATAAAACAAATTAAAAAATACAACATATTTGTAGGTAAAAGGAAAAAGAAATACCGAGTATATATATATATATATATATATATAATTGCAAATAAAACTGAAACACAATAAATTTAGTTAGGTTTTTTTTCTTGTTTTATGCACATTAAGTTACACTCTAGTCTGGAATTTCTTGACTTTTTTTTTTATATTTTCTCACTTCATTTAACAAAGCTGAAGTATGGGGATTTATTGCTTACTTTTAAAGATTTTTCTCTATTTGTCTGCAAAATGTCTCTCTGAGGGCTTAAAAGTTTTCCAACAAATGCAGAAAATAAATAGAACTATTAAAAAAAAAATCATGCAATGTCGGAAAAACATTTAAATTTTATCAAAATATTTCTTTAACCTTATTACTGCCTTTGAATAAGGATAAAATTTTAATATTGTTTCCAGTGTGCTGTTTTTATAATGTGCTAAAATATTGCTGATTTCAATTTGAGATTAAAAATAAAAGTATGCACTTGAAGATAAATTTTATGACTATTGAAACTAGTATGTTGTGGCCACCACAAGACTTTCTTCTATATTTTCCTATACATATTCAATCAGTAACAATATTAAAAAAAAAAAAAAAAAAAAGGAAAAAAAATACGATTTTCTTTTTCTACGAAGTTTTTTTTTTTTTTTTTTTTTTTTTTTTTTTTGTAAAAATTAAAAATATTCAATCACTAACAATATTAAAAGTGCGAATTTTTTTCTAATTTTTTTTTTTTTTTTTTGTTAAAAGTAAAAAAAAATCGATAACTTTGTTTCACAGGTTTATAGTTTAACCATTCGTTTTAAAGGTATTGACGAGATCTTTCGAATGATACCCATCTTCAAAATTTACCGGGAAGCGATGCCCCCCCCCCCCCATGCACAATTTTTTTTTTCCTAGTTACGTACAACTATTATCAACAATTCATATTAATTTTACAATCACAAGTGTAAAATAACTCATATTATGCACATTTATACAAATTTTTGTCCTATTCTGCCATGTTAAAAATTTAGATAAAATGCTATCATAGCGCCTCCTGTTGAGCTATTTATCCCCAAATATAATAAGCACCAGTTTATGTCGGGGACCAACTAAATACCAAGTTTGGTAAAATTTCGTTTAAAAAAAAAAAAATACGATTTTTTTTCTTAGTTTTTTTTTTTTTTTTTTTTTTTTTTTTTGTTAAAAGTAAAAAAAAAATCGATAACTTTGTTTTAAATTAACACAGATTTATGGTTCAACCATTCGTTTTAAAGGTATTGACGAGGTCTTTCGAATGATACCCATCTTCAAAATTTACCCCCCCCCCCCCCCATGCACAATTTTTTTTCCCGAGTTAACTACTACTATTATCAATAATTCATATTAATTTTACAATCACAAGTTTAAAATAACTCTCATTATGCCCATTTATACGGAATTTTGTCCTATGCTGCCATGTTAAAAATTTGCATAAAATGCGATCACAGCGCCACCTGTTGAGCTATTGATTCCCAAATGTAATGGGCACCAGTGCATGTCAGGATGCAACTAAATACCAAGTTTGGTTAAATTTCATTCATTGGTTCGTGAGATACAGCGTCCACAAAAAAATGTTACAGACAGACAGACAGACAGACACACAGACAGACGCACAGACAGACATTTTTTAAAAACTACCAATTCATGTTCAGGACATCCCAAAAGGTGTAGATCCGTCAAAAAACGGAGGTCGAAAATTTTCGCGAATCCAATACTTTCTCTATATTACATATAGAAGAAAGTAAAAAATCTTCATATTTTATATACGAATTAAAAATTCATAATTATTCAATTTTGAATTATATAATAAGTGTATTGTGAATAAAACACCAGTTCATTCAACGTATATATCTGGCAGAGGAGTTCATATGCTTAATATAAACAAATACAAAGATTTTATAGATTTGTAAACAAAATAAATTGTGTTGTTGTAACAAAACTATAATTTTTTCTTTCTATTGAATGTTTTTAAAAAACAAAACTATCTCAACAAAATAAATTTTATAGTTTTAATAAGTTTTTTGACTTGCCGCGACTGCATGACGCGTACTAGGCCTACAAGGAATATCTTTCATTGAGTTTTTAAATCGTGTTTGCGTGAGTTTTAGGGAAAACTATGAAAAACGAACAGCTCATACGGCAAAGGTGATCCGTTTTTAATTTCGTCACCTCCCGATTAATAGCTTTGGCTGAAGAATCCTTCGTCTCCTACCAGGGATAATGATAGGTGGAGCAAAGACTAGATAGTTTATAAGTTTTGTAATATCTTCTGCTGGAAACGTTGAATAGTAGCTTTATCGGAAAATGAATTGTATACTCTTCACTCTCAGAAATAATATACTCAATTTTGACGATTCAGACAACCTCGGGCTTAATTTCGTCGTTTTTGACAACCATTTCGTCAAGCGATCACGTGATTTTTGACGAAACTTTTTTACTCACAATAGCACGTGCTAGTTTTCCTTACCACCATATTGTTTTTTTTTTTCCTGTTTTGTTTCGACGTTTTGTCACAATGACTTTTATTTGTTTGCTCTGTTTTATTTATATTTTCATCAAATATAAATAGTATTTAATCATCCAAAGCAACGAACTTGCAAGTAATTTCATAATTCTATAATTTGCATTTTCTTCTGTATAACGAAAACTAGGAGGAAAATAAAATAATGTTTCTTTACATTTGACGAAATTCGTGTGTTCAAATAAGTGATGAAAGAATTCTCATTTCTCAATTTGACGAAATATTCGCTCGGAGTATTTCCCTGGAAATGATTTCGTCAAAATTAAGAAAAAAATCGTTAAATTTTAGTCGATTTCTGAGAGTGTTCACTAACATGCAATCATGGCTTCAGTGTCAATTTAGAATACCGAGTTCATTCGAATGTCTTATCTATGAAATCTTATGACAAATAAATAAATAAATAAATAAATAAATAAATAAAATAAATAAATAAATAAATAATACTAACAATATATATATATATATATCTTTCTTTGATCGAGAATTTTAATTAGAGATATGATACTAACTGCAGCTATCTGAGTCTGATTATTTAAAGGCATAAAATTCGCATATAAAATTCTTTAAATATTATTCTGCAACAATTGTAGTGACAGTGTTGCTGTCTTACCTTGTACATGGGTACATATATATTATAATTATACGCTATATATCAATAAGTACTCGAAAACTTTCAAATTTAGACATTTTGTCAAATATCTAGAAAAATTCTTTAGGAATTATAGTGACATTTTAATAGTGTAAAGAACATGCTATACCTCATATATTTCAGCATAAGTTTTATTTTGAAGAGGAAACGGGGGCAGGTAAAAAATTAAAAAAATCAAAATGTTTTGGATCATATTGCGCTTTTGTGGCAGATTTACATTATAAGGGTTTGTCTAAATATCTATACATTTTTATCAGACTACTACAAATATTTATTGAAATATAACGTTTTTTTATTTTTTATTTAAGAAAATGAAAAAAAGAAAAAAAAAACACTTTTTTAAATTATATCACATAGGATATTAAAGTTAGTGTAAAGCCATTTTTAAACTTGTGGTATTGCATTAGACACAGCATACAGCAATCAGAAGACAAAAATATTAAATATCTTGCGAAATATGAATATTTTTACGAAATAATGTTTAACTACGCATGCGCAAGCTTAAAAAAAGATTCACTTACATAATTTAATAGCCAATAGTATTGAGCTACTTATAAGAAAACCCAAAACAAATATCGTGTAAATTCAAAAAGTTATAATAGGTAGAATAAACAAAATTTCAGTTCCTCAAAAAAAAAAAAAAAAAAAAAAAAAATAATAATAATAACAATAAATAAATAAAGGGAAGGTGATAGGGGTTTTTATCAATATTTATTTATAATCTGCGAACTATGTATTGTCAGTGGGCATTGAATGAATAAAAATAAAAATGTGAGTAAAAGCCCCCTATAGTTTAGCTTTTATTTTGAAAGGAACTAAAATTCTGTTCATTCTATCTCTCAAAACTTTTGAATTTATAAATTAACTTTTTTTTAAGCTTGCGCATGCGTAAAAAAAAAAAAAAAAATATTTTGTAAAAAAACTCATATTTAGCAAAATATTTAACATTTTGGCATTCTGATGTACATAAAGTTCATCAATACATAATATTTCTGACATTCCGTATGGTGCGTCTAATGTAGTATGCCAAGTTCCTAAAATTTGCTTTGCAGTGTATTTAATACTCTACGTCTTATAATTATTATTTTTTTTTAAACCAGTTTACCTCCGTAAATTTATGTAATAGCATCACAAAATTTAGACAGATAGGCGAAAAAATCTTCATAATTGTATGTTACAACCAATACAAATTTCAAGTATTACTTTTTGCAGGGTGATACAAAATATTTCAATATTTCTTTAATTCTTTATAGGTCTTCTTTTCCTGTTTAAATATATAAATATGTATAATATACATATATATAATATATGTTCATAATACCTTTATTCAAATATATGAGGTAAAAAATGATTTTTATACTTCTAAAGTTTCAAGATAATTTCTAAAGAATTTTTCTAGATATTTATGAAAACATTTAAATTCTAAAATGTCCAAATGCGTATTGGTAGATAGTGTATTCCCCTGTACTTTATCCCCTGTAAAATACTATATAAACCTAGATATCATTTTATTTGACGCTCATTTTTAGTCTTAAGACAGAAGAAAAGGCAGTCATGCAAAATAAAATGAATGCTGTCTGCTGACTCAACAACAATAATCGCATGAAAATCTAACTGTTACAAGCCTTTATATTCAAACAATTTAAACAATGGGATTTTAATACTGCGTAAAAAAATCACAGAAAATCATTTTTATTTATATTATGTAAAATTTTGCTAATTTTTCGTATATAACTGAAGTTAATATAAATATATTAAATGAATAAATATTTAACAATAGTAATTATGAATAACTAATAGTAAAATACTTAGGACTATTTCTTTTTTATACGTATTTCAAATTAGTACCTCTATGGAATTCCAAGTTGGTGTCAATGGAATAAAGTATGTCTGACGCTCATTGCTGTGTACAAATAACATTATGTAACAATTCTTCAGTAATTTTCTGGTGCGACTTTTTCATGCAAATAATTAAACTATGCAATAAACATTTAAAGGAATTTAAGAAATACATAAATATTTAAAAGGTTATCCTCCATTTCATAACCGATTTAGGTAAAGAAACAGTAAGTGTGAAAAAGATACAAATAAAGAAACCAAACAGGTAAAAATTTCTATAATTAATTAAGATTAAAATAAACAATAATAAATCATTTACTGACCTATGAGTTCAGAATGTAACATCTTTTCTGTTAAATTGATAGATAAAGTGTCCATAAAGTATCTCATAAAAGTACGTTTTGGCTATGAAAAATATCATTTCTAAAATTTTATACATTTTTCAGTTCTAATTAAATTCAAATGCAATATAACTCAGAGTTATAGAGATTATTAAATTAAAGATGCATTTAAAATTTGAGCATGATTATGGAATATATATAAATATATACACTCATGTCCAAAATTATAAAATTATATTTACATGCATAAATTCATGGATTTCTCACACTATTTAAAAGAGAAATATTACTTTCTCAAAACTTTTAAAAATCTTTTTCATTTAAGCTTATGGTAAGAAATGCCTTTCTTCTTTTATACTGCATACATGCCTAATGTTTTGTAGTTTAGGAAAGTTCGCAGTTAGTTATTTCGATCCAAAACATTTGTTTGTTTTTTTTATCTTAACTAGAAAATTCAGATACTCAAAAACTCGACTCTAAATCTTCAGTGTTAATTGCAGCAGAACTATTATATATGATGATTATGACTAATAATTTAAATAGGAAGATTTTTTTTTTTCTGACCCAATTTTATTTTCTAAACTTGATTACAATTGTAAATCATAATATTCAAAAATGATATTATACAAAAAATTATGTTTTAAATGTGAAAAAACAATGTCGCATGTAAAAATGCTTTAAGTAAGTATAGTAAACAGCCACCAAATGAAAATAAAGTATATTACTTTTGTTTTCCTTTTCTATATTTTTCTAACTTGATAAAACAAGTCTAATTTTTTAAAGCTGAATTATTTAACAGACGTATTCGTCTTCTTTTGTAAAAGTGGCATCTGGGATTTCCAAAAGTTTTTTAATTCTACTCTACTTCCGACTAATATTCGTCACAAGGGAAATGTTTCAGTCCACAAGAACAAGAAAAATGGACTGTGTCGAACATCCTGAATTGTAAAAAATGTAGAAAGCACTTCGCCAGAAATGTTTTTAAAATGCTAGGAAGTTTTCTGCAATATAAGTATGTAATTAAGTTTGTAAAGTTTGTTTTCTTGTAACGATTATTTGTTAGGTAAAGACGATTTTCACTCTTCTGTGCATTTCAAATTAAAATATCTTATTAAAAGTTTTTAATTGTATGCAGATATTAATTTAGATTACTTTCTTCAATTTACCGTGTTTAATTATTTATTTATTTCAACTTTAGAGCGGTAGGATTTTTTTTTTTTTTTTTTTGCATAAAATTCTATAAGCAATGATAAGAATGAAAGATTTCATTGCATTTTATTTAATTTCTTTTTAACTTTATATTTATTAACATTTAAATATTTATAATTTGCAAAATAAAGATACGCGAGTTAAAAATTTTTAGTATAACACTTCCCAACAATGTTAAATGTATATATATATATATAACGAATGTGCTAGTGTCCATGCATCTTATAAAAGGAAATTCCATTTTGTTAAACGAATAATCCTTTATTAATCCAAAGGTGCAGTCCTGGAGATACAGTCATAGGTCGATTATGAAAACACCCTGAGCGATATGTCCCGGAAATTCAACGCCGATGGTCGGCGATCATCTAGCCGCGGGACCCTGAAGGGCCGCAATTGTAACTAGCAAGCTTTACATGATGAATTATAATTTTAACGTGGATTTATTAAGTAAGTAATTATCGGATAAAGCCACATTTTATCGTGTGTTCCAGCTTTAATACGGTTCATTTCGGCGCGAACACAGTCTCTTGTTATGAAATCTTATTGGATAGTTAGCTAAGCTAGACCCCGCCTACATTTTACCATTGGTTGACTTGGACATCTGGGATTAAGTATTCTGCAATGTTTTGCGCTAAATTTAATGATTGCCTAATCTTTATTCTTAAACTTGTTCTTAAATTTAACTCTTGCGTTCTGTCGAATATTCTGATATATTTATTCTAAAATATTAATTTAGGATTTATTCTTAGATATTTACATTAAGTTACACTTAATATTATTTTAAAATAATAATTTTAAATCTTAATTATTTTTATACTTTCATACCCCCACCCCCTTCCAAGCCGATGCTCCCCCCGACTTACCTGCAAGTCTGTGGAGGTCCCTCAGAGATAGTTGCAAAAATAACATTGAAAAGTTAAACAACAATTTTTCGGTACAACCTGTAATGATCATAAGTGAGAAACGTGGGATTATTTTAAATATATATTTTTTTTTATATCAAAAGAAATGTTAGTTTCATAATTTTTGTAATATTAAAAGGACAACTAATAAAATAATATAAAATGAAATTCATAACAACAAAATTACAAGATTCAGTAGAATTTCCAATCCACTTCAATGAAGGATAAAACGGAAAGCAAAAGTTTGAAAATATGCAAATTAATTTGCGTTGTGTAAAAGTCTGTAATCTCCAAAAACTTAACTATTTTCTTTATTTAACAAAAAACTCGAAATTATTCCTAAGCATGTAGTAATTACAATTAATAAAAGATAAATTCCTATAATTTTAATAAAATGAGAACATTGCGCTGCCTCACAAAATTTTCATTGAAAATTCGTAAGGAATTCCAAGTGATTTGAAGAACTCCGATTTAGAAATGTAATCTCCGAAGCACAGCTATAAGTTACAAGTTTTCAATGAAATTTTTGGGTTTTGAAAAATTTAGTGTTCAAGTACACTAGTGTGCAAAATTTAAACAACAACGTGTTTTCTCGTTTTTTTTTTTTTTTTTTTTTTTTCCCGCATAATTTTTAAACAGATAAACATGTGAACATAAAATTGGGATGTGGTATTGGTTATTATATCATTAACCGAATTTTATAATACTTCAACATAAATAACAATTTTCCAACTAATAAATGTTTTTTTTTTTTTTCAAAACTAAGCTTTGGGGAAAATGAAAAATTTCCACATATTTAGAAAAAGTAAACTTAATGAAAAATGGTCATAAGGATGCATTACAGTTTAATGAAGATGCGCATGCATCTTCAGATGCATGTTAGATTAAAACCGGGTCATTTTACCTGTATGCACTTTTCTGTTTCTTCTTTTTTTCGCATGTGTATAACCTTTTAAAATATATACATACAAACATGAAAATTAGATAAGATATTCATTATAAAACTATTTATCGCCTTTTTTATTAGTCTGGTGATGCTCACAGTTTAGAAATTATTAATTATATGTATATATATATATATATATATATATATATATATATATATATTTTAAGTCTATTTTAAAAGTAAAAGAAAAGTTACTACAGAAAGAAAAATTGAGATTTTGAGTAACATTTCAAAGCATGTGTGTCTTTATCTATCTGTAATGCATCCTTAACACAACTTGTTTTCTTGTTAAGTTTTCTTTTCTAAAATTGTTGAAATGTTTTCTTGTTTTCCAAAGCATACTTAAAAAAAAAAAAAAAAATAATAATTATTATTTTCATTAGTTAAAAAATTATTACTCATACTAGAACTATATAGATACAGATAAATGGTATGATAACGAACATGCCATCTAAATTTTATGTTCATATGTTCATTTGTTTAAAAATTATGCGAAGGAGAAGAAAACGAGAAAACAGGTTGTTCTTTAAATTTTGAAAACCCGTGTAGTTTTGTAAAATTCTTATGGGAAGTAGATATTGTATGAATGCATACAGATTATGTCGTGTATAAAAGATATGTTAAAACCTTTCTTGTTGTTCAGTTCAGTATTATTTCGAGTACAGCTTGTCTCGAATGCAGTACTGAGGAGTGCATCGGTGTTTGGCTCCTGTTATGTCGCCGACAAGTTTAGTAGTATTGTAAAATCATTCCAGAGAAACCATTTTACTAGATATCTCGTTTCGACTCTGATATCTGACACAGGTATCAAAACAAACTTTATTAATCGTAACAAATTTTATTAGAAATTCGTTACTAATTTTTTGAATAATTATTTATAAAATTTTCTCTATAATTTGCAAAACCACTTAATTGGGCGTTAAACTCTTACAGCATGATACATGTTAGAAAAATGAGTTAGTCCTAGGTCACGTTCGTTTGCTTATTCTTTAAAAGTTTTCCCTAGACCATCCTTTAGGGATTGCATCATAAACAGGCCTATGTCCCTGCATTAGACAAACGATCATAAACATTTTAAAATCAATAAATTGATTTAAATCAATGTAATGAATCTTTATATTATTAAAATATTTTCTATTGTACAAATTATAATTAATTCGTATAATCCATAAAAAAAAAAAAAAAAAAAAAAAAAAAAAAAAAAAAAAAACTTTTTTAGAAGGTGATTTAGAAAAATACTTTAGAATATACATTTTTTAAAAATTATTAATGATGTTGAATTCATTAAAATAGTGTCTGCGAAAGGAGTTGTGAGAACAGTTTCTTAGATTACAAAACTATGCAATTAAAATTTTTATTTACGATCAATGCTTAAAATTTCATAATAAAATGTAAATTATAATTAATTGACAAAATATAAAAAACTAATCATGTAATCTCAATTGAAATGCATTTGATAAATTAAAACTTTTTTTTTTCAAGCAATTAAAAAGTCTAGCTCTATTAGTTAGAGCAAAATTTAATTTTTTAAATTTTAAATCATCAGTTACAAAGAAAGTAAACAATGAGTACTTTTAAATGTAATTTATTAAGTTAGACTGCATTCTTTTTCTTTTATGTGATAAAATTTTCGAGTTTTAGTACGAAATTAATACGTAGTATAAAAAGTTTGTTGAGAATGAACTGCTTTTGATAATTTTAATTAAATAAATATTTATGTTTTGAAATTTAAATTCTATTATTTGTCTTTTTTTTATGTAAGTTAGTATTTTAGATACAAAAATTGACATTATTTATAGTTACAATGTATAAATGAATTTACCATATATCAGTAACATTTTATTCGTATTAATTAGAAATGATTAATTTTTACAATAATAAAAAAATAAAAATAAAATAAAAGTTTTTTTTTCTTTTTTTTCGAAATTTATGTAACAGTGTAAGTAAAAATCTATGATGGGCGTTACTAGTATTTAACCCTTTGCCTGCGTTAACGTTGTTAAGCACTTGTGTTGCTATATTTGTAAATATATTAAATGACAACTGCTAGAAAACTTTAAGTTTTTTCCCCACCTGAAAAAAGAGGGAAAAAAAATGTCCTTTCTGTAATAATTTAATATTTATAATTTTTTCCCCAAGCAGAGCATAGCTGCTGCTTTACGCACACATGCATTTAAGGAATTGTATGAGGTACTTTCTTAGATTACAAAATTATGCAATTAAAATTTTGACTTCAGATCAATGTTTAAAATTTCATAACAAAATGCAAATCATAATTAAGCAACAAAATATAAAATCTAATTAAATATATTTCTCAATTGAAACACCTTTGATAAATGAAAACATTTCTTTTCAAGTAATAAAAGTATTAATTAGAGCAAATTTTAATTATATATAATTTTAAATCAACAGTTACAATAGTAGTAAACAAAGAGTACTTTTGAATGTAAAAAATTAAATTATACTGTATTTTATTTTTCTTTTACGTGATAAAATTATCGAGTTTCAATATGAAATTAATACGTAATACAAAACTTTTGTTTAGAGTGAATTGCTTCATTTAATTTTAATTAAACAAATAATTATGTTTTCAAATTTTAATTCAATTATTTGACTTTTTTTTATTTTTTATATGAAAGTTAGTATTTTAAATACAAAAATTGTATTTACATTTACAATGTACTATTTATTTTCCATATATCAATAACATTTTATTCGAATTAACTAGAAAGATTAATTTTTACAATAATTGAAAAATAAAAATAGATAGTTTTTTTGAAAATGTAACAAATGTAACTGAAGGCAATGAATGACAGGCGTTACTAGTAGTTTAACAATTTCCTGGCTTAACGTTCTAAAGCACATGTCTTGCAGCCTTTGTAAATGTAATAAAAGACAATCACCAGAAAGTTAAAAACAAAAATAACTTTCTTTTTTTTTATCTCCAAAACAAAGCGTACAGTGCGGCTACATATCTGAAAACTAGTACTGACGACGCGTTTAAAATGTTGGAGGGATGCCAGCTTGACCGACAGTTTGAAATTTGGAAAACAACCAGTAAATCCGCTCTGTGTTTTTGCTCATTTTCTCTGAGTCAGATGACTATCACACCTATTTTAGCATTATGCTCGTTGAGTTAGCACTTGCGCAGATGCTTCCATGGCTTCATGAAATGTTGTAGAAGAATACCTTCTGCTTTATTTACACATGCATTTAAGGAATTTTATGAAGGATCCTTTTTTGTTAATTTTTTTATTATTATAATTGGTCAGATGTTTTACATTAAATTATTTTAAAATTGCCGTCTTTCAACTTTTAATTTTTTGAAGAACCTTTTTGAGTATTTCTCAGTAATAAAAGTAAATCGCGGGAGATTTAATAAAAGTAGAAATAAGCTACTTTTTACTGGTATGTGATATATAATACTATATTAACAAGACTAATTTAATTTAAAATGTATTTACTATATCCTTTCGTAGTAATCTAAAATTTTAAAATCATTATTAATTATAGAAGTAAATCACAATTGTCTTTTCCATAATTGGAACACGTAAATATATAAGTGTAAGCGACAATCTTCCAATAACAGAAAATAAATAAAGGAATTTGTTTCAGTGCTGATTTTTTTTTTTTTCTTTTTTCTCAAATTTGTGTGAAAATCAATATTGGTTTGAACGTTTAATTTGATAAATGTTTTTGAAATTAGTTCCTTGATTTAATTCAATTGCCGAAGAAATGTTGGATTCATCTTTAATTTGTTTTATCAGCTATTGAAAAACCAAACGTGGAATAAAAGTAATAGAGTAAAACCCAATGTCACGTTTTTTTTAATTTTCAGGAATGTGTTATCCTCAAGTGTTTTTCGTCATGCATAAAACCAAGAATCTAAATAATTTTTCCAATATTATGTTAAAATTCGGAGATATCAACGAAAAAACGAAAATTAATTTAGGAAACTGACTGATTGGAAAATTCAATAATTTATCGCAGAGTTCATACATTATGGAAACTTTGTATTTATTTTTGAAGAAGAAGCATTTAGATATCAATTCCATATTCGTTGAATTATTGATTTTAGAGCAGGCACAGATAAATCTGTTTCAAACTTCGAACAAATTATCTATTATAATTAAGTTTTGTAATTAAAATGGAAAAAAAAATAATAAAGTTATGATTATCCAGTTTATAATAAAATGACTTGTTTGATTTAAAATGAGAGTTAATATTTAAATAGAGAAATTTTAGTAAAGAAAGAAAAAAAAAATAGTTAAAAGTTATTGTTACTGAATGACTGTTATGTGCATTTATTTATAATATATTTATTATTTTTTAGCTTTTAATTTAAATTAGATTAATGAAAAAAAATATTATAGATTTTGAATCCTTTTAATGTTAAAGCATCTATTACAGATAAAGTATCAATTTACAAATCGACGATACTGAAAACTAACTAAAAAAAAAAAAAAAAAAAAAAACTTTTGAAAAATTGATTTCTAATTTGTTATTAATAAAATATTCCAACTTTTCAGAAACTAGCAGTTAGCAAAATTTCAAATATAACCCATGAAACTCATTTAAATCATGATAACTTTTAAGAGTTACATTTTTCAGAAGTTTTTTTTTTTTTTTTTTTTTTTTTTATCATATTCGCTATCTTTTTTAAAAAGCATATTGATGGTACATAGTGCATTTTATGCTCTTTCACAATGTTTAAGACGACGATATTTTATTTTCGAAACTGTAATTAAATTTCTTCATGTATATTTTGTGTAACTACATCACAATGTTAAAGCCACCTAACTCAACTTAACTAAACTTCATGTTTTTTTTTTTTTTTTTTTTTAGGTTTTTCTTTTTCAAATTTAAGTACAAAACTTATCAATATATTGGTTCGAACTATTTCATTTTTTTTTTTCATTTTTTTAGTACTATTATTAAGAGTGCCTGTTATGATAGTGCTTATATAACGTTATGCATTTCAAGTTCATAATATTTGTAATTGTAAGACTTTCTTGAAAAAAATGGAAAGGCTGTACTTGCATTTACATCTATATTTCTTAACATCTAATTGCAAGATTATAACTCAGTATCTTATCTGAAATGAAAACTGATTTATATATTAGTTTGATTTTCATACTTGCCCACATCCTAATTATTATTCCGTAATATTGTTAGTCCCCCCCCCCTTTTGCTCATACCAGTAAATTTGTAGAGTAACATACTCCAAATTCAATTACGATTAAATAGGATGAAAAACACTCTAAAAAATTACTGGTGTAAAAAAGAAGGCGGTGTTAACGATACTACGGAATAGTAATTAGAATGTTGGCAATCATGTATTTTAGATAACATTGGAGAAAAAAAAGTGTTCATAACACCAAACACAGAAAAAAGAACATTTATATAAATCTGTAAAATAAAAGTATAAGAATAATTTAAAATCTAAATTAGATTATTAAAATTAAAATTAAGTAAATACACCTATAGTTGACGTTTACATTGCTGCCAACCTAATCCGGAGTATTGTTAGTACCCGCTCCTTTTTCCACACCAGTTAATTTTTAGATTAATTTTATTATAATGTATTTTCGATGGAATAAGAAGAAAAATATTCTAAAAAGAGACCACTGTGAGAGAAAAAATGTATATATATATATATATATACATACAGTCAAACCTCGATAACGTGAATCTCAAGAAGAAGAAAAAAAATGTTGTCCATGTTATCAGTAGTTCAAGCTATCAGTAACCAATCCTCATATAACTAAACGAATCTTCATTTCGACTTGGACTATAAAAACGGTTCATGTTAAAAGTAATTCATTTTAAGCGTGTTCAAGTTAATGATTTTCAACTGTATATATATATATATATTTTCTTCTATACTACCTTCCAATGTCCTTCTCTTTTATGTTTTCAACATCTTTTGTAATCTTATAGTTTCAATATTTAAGTAAGTAATTTTAATAATTTTCTAATAATAATAAAAATAATTAATAGATGTATTATCATCTCCATAAACTTTTCATTTATTTACTGTCATTTATTTCAGAACTATAAACAAAGTAATATCAACTATAATTAAATTTGACCTTGAACACCGCGAGTGAAAGATTTATAGACTCATAATGACTTTTACTTTTCTCTAAATAAACATTTTCAAACCATTATTTATTTTACAGAACTATTAATTTCAAACTTTATGGAAAATCATGTTATTCTAAATTACTGTTTTATTTCTTTCAACAATGTAGTTTAATGATTGTATAAACAAAATAAGATATTAATTTTTTCCTTTCAAATGTCATAATATAATATAATATAACAATTTATGATCCATAATGATATACTTAAAAATTGTAATTTAAATTCTTCAAGCAGTCTGTAACTTTTCCTAAACCAGGAAGGATGCATAAAAATGCACTCCTAAAGTATACAATAATAAAGCTAATTACAACACAGAAATATTTTCAGATTCATTTAAACAAATTCAAATAATTATCTTTTTACATTATTAGTTGTAATATATGCTTATTAGTGAATGCTTAACAACTATGAAGAAAGCCTTTTTTGGATTACAATATGCCTGGAGAAAGAAGCTCCTACCGCACTACTGAATACAAGGTAAGTGAAGAACTTATCATTTTTCTTTAAAGTCTTACCTTTGTTGTGATTCAATAATAATTTACTCAACATTGATTATGAAGACCGACTTAAAAATCTCTGGCATACAATAATTAAATTCATATTACATAGGCTATTAGTGGTGGAAGTTATTACTGTAAATTAAATTAAAATTAACAATGGCGTCTTATAAAGACAATGCAATTATTGAGAAGCTCAATGCTTCTAATTATGCTACCTGGTCTTTTAAGCTAGAAATGTTATTGATAAAAGAAGATCTTTTTGACGCCATAACTGAAACTCCACCAGAGCCTATCACTTCAGATTGGTCCAAAAAAGACAAAAAAGCCAAAGCCATGATAAACCTGTTCATTAGTGATGATCAGATCGTGCATGTGAAAGGTTTGTCCACATCAAAAGAGACATGGGTTAAACTAAAAAATTTACACGAACGTACAAACCTTTCAAGCAAGTTATACTTACTAAAAAATTTGTATAGCTGCAAATTAGCCGAAGGAGGCAACATGATTAAACACATCACAAACATTTTAGAAATCAAAGAGAAACTTACTGCCATTGGCGAAAATATCAATGATTCTCATCTATCAGCTCTTTTACTGTGTTCGCTACCTCCGTCATATGATCCTCTTATTACTGCTTTAGAAGCAAAATCTGAAGAGGATCTTACACCTAGTTATATCCAAAGTAAGCTGATGGATGAATATAACAGAAGATCTTGTAATAACAAAGCGTTGCAAGTTGATGATAATGCCATAGCTTATCAAATTAAAAGACACAAACAAAACTTTCCGAAAAAACAAGTGAATAAATTCTGCACATACTGCAAGATGAAAAACCAGAAAATGATATTAGTCAAAAGGAAACTGTAAATGTAGACCTTAATGACACACCTGAAAATAACACCGAACAAACACTTGAAATAAACAATGAACCTAGAAGATCCTCGAGATCTAATATCGGTGTACCTCCAGATCGACTAATTTACATGGTAAAACATGATCCAATACATGAACCGCAAAGTTGGGCGGAAGTTCAAAATCTCACAAATCCCGTTGAGAAAAATAATTGGATAAAAGCAGCAGAGGAGGAAATATCATCGTTAAAAGAACACAACACGTGGACATTAGTAGATCCACCACAAGGAAAGAAAATTATCGGTTCAAAGTGGACCTTTAAAACAAAATATGATGACTCCGGGAAAATACAAAAATTTAAAGCACGACTGGTAGCTCAGGGATTTCTCCAAAAATTTGGGGAAGATTATGATGAAACATTTGCACCGGTGGTGTCCTATACTACAATACGTTCTTTCCTAAACTCTGCAGCTTACCACAAATTAAATGTAAGACACATAGACATTAAAACAGCATTCCTACACGGTGACTTAAACGAAGAACTGTATATGCAACAACCCGACGGTTTTATTAATCCAGGGGAAGAAAATAAAGTGTGTAGGTTGAACAAATCAATTTATGGGCTTAAACAAGCTGCTAGAGCTTGGTACTTAAAAATTGGGAGTTTCCTAAAAACCCTAAATTATGTCGAGAGCAAAGCTGATTCATGCCTCTATGTAAACAATACGTCAGACAACATTTCATTTATTATAGTATATGTCGATGACATATTAATTGCCGGAAATAACGGGCAAATTAATGAAATAATAAGGAAATTAAGCAAAGAATTCGAAGTTAAGGATTTAGGAGAGGTTAGTTTCTATTTGGGCATGAAAATAACTAGAAATGATAGAGGGGATTTCGAAATCAATCAAAAACTGAAAATCGAAGAGTTAGTACGTAAATTAAATTTAGAAATCTCTAAACCAACATATACACCAATGGAAACAAATTACTTAAAATTTGATGATAATGATAACCCATTAGAAAACAACACTAAATACCGACAAACAATAGGAAGTTTGCTATATTTGGCTACAGTTAGCCGTCCTGACATATTAGCTGCCGTAAACATATTAAGTAGGAGAAATGAAAGTCCAAGAAAAAAGGACTGGGAAACAGTAAAAAGAGTTGTCAGGTATTTAAATACCACAAAAAATCTAAATTTCGTTATCAGTGCCAATGAAAAACCTAAACTGGTAGTTTATGCAGATGCGGACTGGGGAGGAGACAAGTCCAACAGAAAATCAACATCAGGCAGTGTTTTCATGATAGGAGATAATCCTATTCAATGGATCACAAAACGGCAAAATTGTGTCGCTCTTTCGTCGGCTGAGGCCGAATTTATTTCTGCCACGACTGCTGCGAAAGAAATCATGTGGATACTAAAATTATTAAAAGACTTGCACTTGCCTCAAGAGTTACCTATCAAAGTTTTTCAAGACAATATTTCGTGTATAAAACTGATAGACATCGGTTTTACTGGAAAACTGAAACATGTTGACCTGCAATTCAACTACTTAAAGGATCTAAAAGAAAAAGGTGTGATGGAACCCGAATATTGTCCAAGTGACAAAGTGACTGGTGATATCTTCACCAAGGCACTTCCAAGACAGATTCACGAAAAACACCGAGAGAAATTGAAACTGATTAGTGGAACTTAAAAGATTTATGGAGCTGAAGGGGGAATTAATAGATGTATTATCATCTCCATAAACTTTTCATTTATTTACTGTCATTTAGAACTATAAACAAAGTAATATCAACTATAATTAAATTTGACCTTGAACACCGCGAGTGAAAGATTTATAGACTCATAATGACTTTTACTTTTCTCTAAATAAACATTTTCAAACCATTATTTATTTTACAGAACTATTAATTTCAAACTTTATGGAAAATCATGTTATTCTAAATTACTCTTTTATTTCTTTCAACAATGTAGTTTAATGATTGTATAAACAAAATAAGATATTAATTTTTTCCTTTCAAATGTCATAATATAATATAATATAACAATTTATGATCCATAATGATATACTTAAAAATTGTAATTTAAATTCTTCAAGCAGTCTGTAACTTTTCCTAAACCAGGAAGGATGCATAAAAATGCACTCCTAAAATATACAATAATAAAGCTAATTACAACACAGAAATATTTTCAGATTCATTTAAACAAATTCAAATAATTATCTTTTTACATTATTAGTTGTAATATATGCTTATTAGTGAATGCTTAACAACTATGAAGAAAGCCTTTTTTGGATTACAATATGCCTGGAGAAAGAAGCTCCTACTGCACTACTGAATACAAGGTAAGTGAAGAACTTATCATTTTTCTTTAAAGTCTTACCTTTGTTGTGATTCAATAATAATTTACTCAACAATAATAAATTAACTATTCAATTAGAACAAATAATTCAACTTACTCAAGTTAATTAGTTACATAATTGGCTTTTGTGGTAATAAATTCAACTGTTTGGTTTTCGTTTTCATTCTTTTCATTATACTCATGATAAATTATATATATATAGAGAGAGCGACAGATAGATAGATAGATAGATAACTTCAAAGTTAGGTTAATTAAGGGTTTCATAAATGTTTATTTATGCGTTGAGGGATCATTATCCTAAAAAATGCTATGAAATTTTATATTGCATATTTCTAATTATAAAGTATAATTGGTGATACTTAAAACATACTTCATTCTTTGAGACAAAAATACAAAAAAACCTCGAATTAATTGAAGCTAATCACTTAAAAATCAACTAAACGGGTTTAAAAACTGCATACGTAAACTGATAACAGAAATAAAAATAAAAGGCAGACGGATTTTTTTTTTTTTTTTAAATAAAAAAAATCCTGCATTGAAAAGAACTAAAATGTATAGTTTGATAAAGTATGACAAGGAATAAAAGAACTCCTTTTCTTATTTTCTTTTTCTTATTTTCTTTATTTTTTCCTTAAAAACAAAACAACGGATATCATACAATACGCTGCTGTGACACAGTAGATAGATTTAAAACTTCATCTGTAACGCAAACAATAATTATTAACAGTTACTTTATTGATTATACATTTCATAATTAGAGAGATACATTAAATTAATTTATTTTTAATTTACCATTTTTCAGCTTTCTATTTCTTTTCAAGAATCTATAGTGAAATATTCTGCTTTTTAAAAATATACAAAAGTATTTTTTTTTACGTGAGATTTAACAAAATTAGATTTTATTGGTATTCGATAAATAATTCTATATAATAAAATTTAATTAAAAAAAAAATTAAAATGCTTAGTATATCATTAATTAAAAGTTTGTAATTAAAAAGAAAATATAAATATTTATTGTAATTAATTATACAGATTTACTTTCCATCATTTGAACACATGAACAAATAAAAGTAAAATGCTCTCTTCCAAAAACAGATACTAAGTAAATGATTTGGTTTCAATGCTCATTTCTTTGACAGAATTTCTTACAATTCGTGTGGAAACCAATATTGCTTTAAGCATTTAATTTGATAAAACATTTTGAAATGAATTACATGTTTCAATCAATTTTCCGATGAAATTATAAATTCATATTTAATTTGTTTTATGATTTATTGAAAAACAAAACGTAAAATAAAAGTAATAATATGAAACCAAATATCACGTTTTATAATTATCAGGAATACGTTATTCCCAAGGGATTTTCGTCCTTCAGAAATACAGGAATCTAAATAATTTTTCCAATATTATGTTAACTGTATAGGAGATCAAGATCAACGAAGAAACGTAAATTAATTTAGGACACTGACTGATTAGGAAATTCAATAATTTATCGTAGAGATCCCATTTCATGGAAGTTTAGTATTTTTCTGTAAACTACAAACATTTAGATATCATTTCTATATTAGTAAAAATATTAGGTTTAGAGCAGATGCAGATAATTCTGTTTTCAACTTTGCACACTTTTTATAATAAATTTTGTATGTAAAAAAAGGAAATTATTTAATTTTTGATAAAGCTGCGTTTAGTTAGTTTTAAAATTTGAGTTTATTTTCTAAAAAAGTTATATTTTTAGTTAAAGAAAAAAAAAGTAGTTAATATGCAATGTTACTGAAGATTTTTGAATAAAAAGAAAAATAAAATAATAATTTAACTATAAACTATGTATAGTTTGTTTTATTAAAATTTGTTAAATGTTAAAAAAATCCAACTGGCAGCAATGTTATATTTTTTAAACAGTGTAGTCTCTTCTATAGAAATAATTAATCATTCTTTATTTTTTTTTTTTATAAACCCAATTTATATATTACGGAAATTTTCATTAATACATAAATAATACTTAAAGAGAAATATAAATGTTCATATTTTCGAAATTTTATGAAAAAAAAAAAAAAACTTTCTTTTGATGGCAGATGATTTTCACGCCTTTCAAATACAAAATAAAGAATCAGTTAGCGCTTAAAATTTAACATATTCATAGAAAAAATGAAAAAAAAAAAATGGTACTTGAAAAAAAAAAAAAAAAAAAAAAAAAAAAAAAGAGGCCAGTAGAAATAATATTTCTATTGTTAAGGGTGTGATTTATGAAATGTGTTAGTTTAAAATTTTGAAGGTCAGCAGCCGGATCCAGCTTTAGATAGTGGTAGTTTTGGTGACAGTGTCGAATTGAGCATACAAGTGTTGGGTTGAGGTAAAAGAAGATTGGTTCAAAATGCTACCAGCTATTTGGATATAATTTGTCATAATGTATAGTCGACTAAGAACAGGACTCAACAAGGATTTTTTTTTACAAAACTGTATTAAGTGTGCTTTTTTTATATAGGAATTTTCGCTAGTGTTCGGAGACTTTTGTTACCGACTGTAGAAAGAGTTTAAGGGAAGTTTCGAAGGTGGATGTCAGTTGGATATTGGTAATTTTAGGATGAGTATTTTATGGGAAATAAAGGGAATCGTTTCATTAGCTACCTACTTTAAACTGACTTCCAAATCAAGGAAGTTTGTGCTTTTTGGATAGTGTTATGATATAGTTATTTGGAAGTTAAAGTGATTCTGTTTGATGCTACAGGGAGTTACCATGTGGGGAGGTATATTTAATTATAGTCTTAATAGTTTGTAGTACTGTGATTTAGTTAAATGGAGGATAAAACTATATTCGGTCTCTCTTTATTCGTAAAATAAAAAGACTAGATTTTTTAGATACTGTCTTCGTTTGATTCTGGAACACACTTCAGAACCAAGATGGGAGATAACCCACAAGTTGAGGTTGGAATCTAGTCTCTATAAGTGAAAATACAAGTAGACATATTATTTCTATTGATAAATGAAAATAGAAATAATAATAACAATAGAAAAAGTAAAAATTTTGCAATTAAATTCATAATTTTAAAAATTTTTGCTGATGATGTTAGTAAATTATTTAAAAATGTAAGAAAATTTGTTCAGGTTAGCAAAATTTAAGAATTATTATTATTATATTATTATTTTGAACTCGATCGAAATCAAAACGAAGATGACTTCAGTTAAAATACTTCCGTTGAAATTGTATTTCAAAACTGTGTTGTTTACACTTTCGTGATGAATTTATTTTTATTTTAAATCCATACAAATTTTTATTATAAGCAAATAATAATAATAATAATAATAACTTTAACGCGATAATTTTTCGTAACTCTTTAATGTATCAATTATGCTTGAAATTAAATTCTTATAAAAGCTAGCTTTGCAAACGAATCTTTACTAATCTTTAGCATAGTAGGTTATCAGATAGGAATTGCATATCTAGCCAACAAGAAGCATAGATTGTGATTTTAAATATTTCTATGTAAAGAAAACATATGTATTGAAGCGACAGTAGATGAAAGAAATTTCCTTCCTGTTATACCAGTGATTAAAATTGTACCTTTTGTCATACCACTATTTTTGTATTATTAATTTCTATCTTATTTGATTAAAAAAAATACACGCAAAACTCTGAAAAGATTTATGTTTAGGAACGGGGATGTGAAAAAAAAAGGGATAACTTTCATCGCTATATTATTTATTTTGAAGGAGATACAGTTGGCAATAAAATTATTCGAGCGCTAGCAGTAATTCCTATTAAAAAAAAAGAAAAGAGTACACTTAAATGCTGTTTTGTTAAATAAATCCTTATCAAATCATGTTCTTTGACTTACTAAGAACATGATAAATTTTTAATAAGAATATATGTCAATATTCCATTCTTTAAGTATAAATTAAAATTCTGTTCTTTCTGAGTTTAATAGATTAAAATCTAAGTAACTTTATAATCAATATTTATGAATTTCAATAATTTAAAAAATTAATTTTTTACTTCGTTTGTTCTCTCAATTTATAAATTGTTAAGGGATTTGTTGTTTTATTGATATCAATTTGTTTATACTGTACATGTACATTCTACATGTTTTATTTTAGAAGAAAGAAAATGTGTATGTATAGATACATTTATTTACAATATATTTATTATTTTTTAACTTTTAATTTTGAATAGAATTTGAAAAAAAAAAAGAAAGTTATGTTATACATTTTTATTTTTTTTAATATTAAAATTATTTAGTTACATTAGTGAAAGTATATTATAGATTTACAAAACAACGTAAATTTATATATAAAAAAAAAAAAAAAAAAAAAAAAAAAAAAAATTCTATTAAATTTGTTATTAACAAACTACATCGATTTATCAGAAACTATCTGTTTAGTGTACTTTAAAAATAATCTATGATATTCATCTAAGTCATGATAACTTTTATTTGAAGTAAAATTTTTACTTATTTGCTATGTTTCAAAAAAAAAAAAAAAAAAAAAAAAAAAAAAAATATATATATATACAATCTGGTGCATTGTGCACCATACTTCCTTTTAGATTGTCTAAAAAGACAAAAATTTGTATTAGAAATTATAAATAAACTTCTTAATGCATTTCTTCTATCGCTATTGCGCGATGATAAACTCACCTAACTAAACTTCACTCCCCTTCATGTTTATTATTTATTTATTTATTTTAAGTACAAATTTTATAATTATATTAGAAATGATTGTTATATATTTAGACCTGCTAACTATGCCAGTTTACCGTAATGGTATTGAGCCCCGCCTTTTTTCACACCAGAATAGCTGTAGAGTAATATTCAGCAATACGTTCTCATGGTTAAATAAGAAGACTATTGTTCTACAACTACTCAGGTGTGAAAAAAAGGCGGAGCTTAATACCATTAAATATGAACTAGCGTAGTTAGCAGGTCTATCTATTTTATTTTGCAATGTTTTAGTACCATTCGTAAATGTGCCTATCATGTTAACGCTTAAATAGCATTGTACATCTTAAGTGCATAATGTTTGCAATAGTGAGCCTTTCTTGAAAAAAAAAATAGAAAAAAAAAATCATATTGCTTTTTTTTTTTTTTTTTTTTTTTTTTTGAGTTAATGCTAATGTCAAGATTGTAAACTCTTATCTAAAAAAAAAAAAAAAAAAAAAAAAACTGGTTTCACATTAGTTTCATTTTAAATACCAATGTAGAAAACTCATATTCGCAGCACACTGAGGCTCTGGAAAAAATAGTTCCATGTCATCTTATAAATTCTAGTCCTCTTGGAAAGCGAGTTCTAGAAGCCCCTATTAGAATTCTAGAGCGTTTGCCTACATTCTCGAGAGCAAAGTTATTTCAAAATCTCTGCAAATAAATGAGGCTACAACAGGCGGGTTTCAGCAACTACAATCTTGGTTCATGACCCAATTCTAGATAATCAAGCGATAATTTCTCACAACAGAAAATATTCAAAATATTCGGAATATTCAGAATACTGTTTCACCATCTAGAAATGTGTAAACAAGAATTTCTTGACCATTTCGTCTTTTCGGTTTATTGGCATGCCTTATGCGCATACTTCGGAAATCTATATTTCTAGTTAAGGGATTTAAAAAATGGCCACTTATTCATTCTAGAGGAATGCGGTATATATATATATTTTTGTGCACGGGATGCAGTATAAGAAACGTTTATATAAATCTTTAAAGCAATTATTTTCATCAAAAGGATAATTTAAAATCTAAATTATAATATCAAAATAAATGCTAAATATAAAACAAATATAATTGACTTTTAATATAATTTCAAACTAGACATATCGATTTTAAATTATTTTTAATAATAAATACAGATTAGTCAAATTGTTTACAACAGTCATTAAGCTCTACTAAATAGTTTGTAATATAAATAGTTAAGTGATGCGATATCATTTAAGTGCTTCGCAAATGTTTGTTTATGCGTTGAGAGATCATTATCCTAATAAGTACAATGGAACTTTACATTGCTTATTTACAATACATTTCATGTATTTTTTGTTTTATACTACACATAAACGTTATATTACGTTAAATTAGTCATACTTAACAAATAATTCATAATAGTTAGAATCACTTAAAATTAACAAAATTGTTATAAAAAAAAAAAAAAAAAAATGAAAAAAAAAAATGAATAAACAATATGAAACTGAGTCCAGAAGCAAAAAGGAAACTAGCTTTTGTAAAAAAAATTATCTGAATTGAATATAACTATAAAATCAAGATGATAAAATGTTTTTTATTGCTTGTTCTAAGTATTTATTGTTATAGGGATAGACGTATAGGAATTATTTTTATAAAACATTTTCTTTATTTTTTTTTTTAATTTTTAATTTGATAATTATGACTGATCTTTATGTTTTTGGTGGGCTGAAACCAAAACTGAAGCCACCATTTTTCTATGACATAGAGATTTTTGTCAATACAGTGTATCTACACACACACAATTACATCCGTAACACTTTCACCAATATAATTAGTAACTTTTATTGTGTGATATCATGATTAATTATAATTAACCATGGAAACACCCTAGAAGCTACCGAAATTAAAGAAATTGTGTCCATAGACATCTTGTATTGTAATATACTATACGTGATAGAGAAAACCTGACTTATTTTCGGTTTCAACACACCAAAAACATATGTATCAATTAAAGTTATCAAATCAAATTTTGCTAACCTTATTTTTAGAGACCTAGGTAATTATTATCACACAATTTATTAATTATATATTTAATAATTAGTCAGAGGTGCTAATTTACTTTAACTAGCTGCCTTCGGCAACCAGCTGGTTCGAGATCCTTGAAAAATCTCGCCATATTACACTCCCGCTTATTGGCGCTTGCGGCGCCTTCTCCCTGTTTTAAAACATTCAATATCTGCTCTGTGGCGGCTGTGTCGCTCATTTATGTTTCTTCATGTGAAAAATTCTGTTCATTCATTGTGAAAACGACACTTGAAAATTATGATCGTGGCAATCGACCCAACCTGGTGGTGGCTACGATCTGATCTACCCGATATAAGTAATTTAATCATAATTAGAATTGGAGATATTGAAATTTTAAAATATTAAAACGCCATCTGGCGACAGAGATTTGCGACGTCTACTCTTCAATTTCAATTCAAATAAGATTTAAAATTATATATTAGTTTTGCAATTATATTTAGTAGAAGCTGAGATAAAAAGTAATATAAACATTGTTATAAAAATATTGATGTCTGAATTTTCCGTGGTTTTCTCCGAAACCTGCGTAATTCCAGGCAAAATAACGTTAAAAATCTTTAGTATGAAATGCGAACGGAGTATCTTTGTTCGAAACTCTGCAAAATATAGAAGAATAAAGGCTTTCTGGGTTTTCCGTTAATTTTTCCGAAACTCCCATATGGAATTTGAACGGTTTAGATTAGTTTAAGAGTCCGCAATAAAAGTATTTTAAAATATCTTCAAAATGATGTATTCTAAGCAATTTAATCATAATTAGAATTGGAGATATTGAAATTTTAAAATAATAAAGCGCTATCTGGCGAGAGATTTGCAACATCTGCTCTTCAATTCCTATTCAAATAAGTTTGAAAATAATATATTACTTTTGAAATTATGTTAAATAGAAGCTGAGGTACAAAAGTAATATAAACATTGTTATAAAAACGTTTGTGTCTGAATGTTCTTTGGTTTTCTCGGAAACTTGCGTAATTTCGAAAATATCCTCAATCGGTTTCTCGGGCCTTAAAAATTTATAATATCAATTATTAACTCTCTAACTTCATTACTATATTTTTGCGTCTTCCCCCCCTCTTTCTGTCCCTAGTAATAATTTTACACTTTCGAAAATATCCGCAATCGGTTTATCAGGCATGTTTTTTATCAGGCATAAAAGGACCAATTTTAAGCGCTGTAACTCTTTTTATGCCTTTTTGTCATACCTCCCAGCCCCTTCTTCAGGACACTCCTAATAATTTTGCACTTTAATAAATATCTGTAACAGAATTATCGGGTGTTAAAACCAAATAAGACAGACAGAGATACAGACAGACATCTTTTATTTTTATATATTTATCTTCTTTAAACTTATAAAAAAGCACTACAAAACTGGTGTTTCAAAGTAATAAGTACAAAACTTTGAATGAACACCATAAAATGCAAAGACTCCCAACAATTGCTTTGGATCGAAAAAACCACGACCCTTTGTCTGGCGAACAAAGTATTCTGGAGTGCTGGAAACATAGCGACCTTGTTTGCAGTACTCGAGCCTACTTTAGGGTTGTGTTTTGTTTGGCCCGAAACTATCCTTGTGAGTCCTTGTATTTTACGGTATTTATTCAAACTTTTGTACTCATTATCATCACCTCTCGATTTTCAACTATTTCAAGAATCCATAATGAATAATTTTTCTTCTAATGATTGGTTACGAGAGATTTAACAAAATAAAAAGTACGGCATTTTATAAATAATTAATAATAATAAATAATAATATGTATTGCTCGAATCTTATAAATAATAACATGTATTGCTATTTTATAAATAACATTTTAATAGCAAAAATAATTTAGTAAAAATAATTTCAATATACCATTATTAAAAGGTTTGTAAAAAAAAAAATATATATATATATATATATAAATATATATACACATATATATTGTTTTACTTTTTATTATTTAAACACTTTAAAAAAATAAAAAGTAAGCGGTTCTCTTAGGGGAAAAAAAAAGAAATAAATAAAGAAAAGATTTTAATCAATGCTGATTTCTTTTGAATGTTAATTTCCTAAAATTCGCGTGAAAAGCAATATTAGTTTTAACGTTTAATTTGATAAATGTTTTTGAAATATATACCTTGATTTAATCCGCAGTTTCCAATGAAATGCGGAATTCGTCTTTAATTTGCTTTACCAATATTGAAAAACAAAACGTAAAATAAAGTAATAATGTAAAACCCAATATCACGTTTTTTAGGTCTCTGGATTGTGTTATCCCTGAGTGCTTTTCATCTTTCAGAAATACTGGAATCTAAATATTTTTTTTCCAATATTACGTTAAAATTCAGATAAATCAACGAAGGAATGTAAATTAATTTAGGACACTAACTGATTGGAGAATTCAGTAATTTATCGTACAGTTCATATTTCATGGAAACTTTGTATTTGTCTTTGAACTAGATGCATATAGGTTTCTATATTCATAGAATTATTGATTTTGGAGCAGGTGCAAATTCTGTTTCAAACTTTGCACTTTTTTTAATTTTTTTTTTTTTTTTTGATACATTAATTAAGTTCTGTATATGTGTAAAAAAAAAAAAAAAAAATTACTTAACCTTTGATGAAATATATCGTTCGCTTTAAAATTTGAGTGTATTTTTAAAGTTATATTTTTGGCTAAGAAAAAAATAAAAATAAAAATAAAATAAAATTCTATGTTACTGAAATTTTTTGGATCAAAAGAAAAAAAAATAATAACGATAAACTATGTATGCATATGTGTAACACATTTCATGTATTTGTTATTCTATATTAAACTGATATTACATGTACAGAGCTGCCAACCTGATCTGGCAAATTGTTAGTACTGCCCTATTTTTCAACACCAGTCTTTTTTTAGAGTATTATTCTTCTTAATTCATTGCAAATATATTTGAAGAGAATTGCTCTATAAATTAAGTGGTGTAGAAAAAGGGGCGGTAGTAACAATTTGCCGGGTATGTTGGCAGGTCTGCATGTACGAGAAATCGGAAATTTTAAAAGATAATTAGTCATAATTAGTAAAAAAATCATAAGATAAAATAAATAAATAAATAAGCAGTTATTACAAAATAGTTTTAAAAAGTTTTCATACGAAAACTGACACCACATGCAAAAACATAGTGTGATTCCACACGACTTCCTGAACATGGAGTTATTATGGGTGTTTATAAGTAAGGTAGCTGATTTTACGAAATAAAATATAAAGAAAATTACTTTAGGGTCTTTGTGTATCTTTCTCCACATAGTAGTTGTTCAATGTGATGCTTTTGCCCTCGAAATAAATTGACCCCATAAATCATAAGGATAAAGAATTTTTCGTTGTGTGCTTGTAAAAATTTGTAAGAGCTGAATTCACCAAAACCTATAAATTACGTGTGACAATTACTTATAAAATGGAAATAAATTTTCAACTCAATCGAATAAGGCATTTAGATGTTTAACGCACTTTAAATAATTTAAACCCATAAGCCATAATGATAAAAGGTTTTTCGTTGTGCCTCTGTAAAAAAAAAAAAAAAAAGTGTTGTTAAAGTGCTGTGTACTCTAAATGCTGTATTCGCGGAAATTCATACAGTTTGTGCAACGGTTAATTATAATATGTGTGTAAAATCATTATCTCAATCGAATAAGGCATTTAGACACTATCACAATTTAAATAATTTGAGCCCATAGGCTCAAAGAAAATTTTTTTTTTTTTTTTTTTTTTTAATATTACGTATTTTAATTTAAAAAAAAAAAAAAAAAAAAAAAAAAAAAAAACTATAAAATCTAGATTTACCAAAAATCTATGCAGTTTTTGTGCCGAAGACCTAGAACACACACTCATATATATATATATATATATATATATATATATATATATATATATATATATTATCACTATTACTATTCTCATTCAGTGTTTTGCGAATCCATGATCATTTCGGACTACTTTTATCACTTAATTATTTCTTTTTTGGTTTGATTTGGGTGGTCTTTGTTTTGATCAGATTAATTGGTTGAAAACTGAAATTAAATCATCTTTAAATTTTAACTGTATGATATTACTGATGATATTATATTACTATTGTGCGTTCTGTTTATCTCTATCTCTCTCTCTCTATATATATATCTCAATCGAACATGCCATCGCATTTTAAATAATTTGAGCCCATAGGCCATAATGGTAAAGGAAAAAAAAATCATGTCTCTGTAAAAAAACTGTATGTGTTAGATTAACCAAAATCAATTGGGTTGTTCTTATACCCTATAACCGTCCAATAACCTATATATTAGTGATTTATAACATACGTAGAAACTTTCAGCGCGTTTGAATAAAGCTCTTTTAACGTTTCGTGGTCACATACATCACCATAAATATAGAAATCACGAGCTCAGGGGATCTCAAACCGCATAGAATCACCGAATTTGCGAATTTGAATTTCTGTCATGATTACAATATTTTCCTTACATATACTATATGTTCGGATAGTAAAAATAAATTTTGTTTTAGTTTAAAAAATTAGTACCAGAATTGAATAAATCAATAAAATATAGACTGATAAATGAAAGGAATAAATATATATATTTTTTCTTATAAAACAGTGAATATCAGCCCACATGCTGCTGTAACACAGTCGATTTGTTTTATATCTTCATCAATAACATAATCAATAATTATTAACAGTGAATTTATTGTTTACACATTCCATAATTAGTCATGTGTTTTACACTAATTTATTTTTTAAATTGAACTATATCAACTATTAATTTGTTCAAGAATCTAGAATGAGTACTTTTTATTTAATAAAAATAATTCACGGGAGATTTAACAAAATTAGAAATAAACTTTTTTTTATAGGTATTCGATATATAATACTAGTGTATTAATTTAATTAAAAATTAACTTAATTAAAAATATATTTAATCTATCATTTCTTAAAAATCTAGAGTTTTAAAAACAAAATTGATTAATGAATTTATTCACAATTTTATTTTTCACCATTTGAGCAACATAAATGAAAATAAGCGGTTGTCTTTTGAAAACAGAAACTTAATAAATAATTTTGTTTCAATGCTTATTTCTTTTATATAACTTCTTAAAATTCGTGTAAAAACCAATATTGGTTTAAACATTTAATTTGATGAATATATTTGAAACTAATTTCTTGACTTAATCAAATTTCAGATGAAATGTAGAATTCATCTTTAATTCGTTTATCAACTATTGTAAAACGAAATATAAAATAAAATAATAAAATAAAACCCAATATCCACGTTTTTTGATTCTATTGAAAATGTTATCCCCAAATGCTTTTCGTCGTGCATAAATTCGGGAACCTATATAGTTTTTTTTCAATATTATGTTAAAATTTTGATATATCAACGAAGAAACGCAAATTAATATAGGAAAGAAACTGATTGGAAGATTCAATAATTTATCGTACAGTTCATATTTTATAGAAACTTTGTATTTATCATTGAAAACAAAGCATTTATATATAATTTCTATTTTCGTAATATCATTGATTTTAGAGCAGGTGCAGATAAATCGGCTTCAAACATTGCATACATTTTATATATTAATTAAGTTTAAAATAATAATAATAATAATAAAATAAAATAAAATAAATAAAAAAATAAAAAAATAAAAATAAAGGTGATTATTTAATTTTTGATAAAATGATGTGTACTTTTTAAAATTTGAGTTTATTATTAAATAATTATATTTTCGGTAAAAAATAAATAAAATAAAATAAAATAAAATAAATAAATAAATAATATATGTATATATAAACTCTTAAACTTTAATATTATTATTAACAAAGATAGAAAAAATACTTTATTTAACTACAGATAATTATGTATACAGGGTTAACGGAAACGGACGGACATAATTTATACAGTTGTATTTAATAAAATAATTAATATAAGCAAACAATTATTTCATGGCAATATACAAAATTTAATTGAATTTCACCTTATAAAATTTCAACATGAGCACCATTTATCGTTTTACACATATCAGTTCACAAAACATATTCTCTAACCGTATGTGGTACGGAGCATGACTAGCGTCATTATGATAACTACATTGACAATTCGTTCTCGTGAATGTGTCATGTCCTGTACGTTTACATTATGGATAGTGGTTATGACATAACCCCAGAAACAAAGTTGATATGTTTTAGATTGGGACTTCTCGGAGGCTAACCGCAACACATATTGAGCTTTTTCCTGATTGGTTGCTATTGCATTGGCGGAAAACTGAACGAAGACTATTTTCATCGCTGCTGTGTATCGTTCATAGTCCGGTTGCGCAGTTATATTTAAAAATTTAAAATTCTTACCAGGTTGTTTCAGAATAATAATATTGGGTTTGCTCAGTTCGTTTTAGAATTATGAAACAGTAATTATATTTCGTATTAATAATGTTTCGAAATTGGTCCAACCATTTTTAATGACATGTATTTTATTTTATTTGTTTTTATTAAAATTTGTTAGACAGTTCAATAAAAGTGATAGTCATTTGTTAAATGCATCCGCTTAATATTATAGTAATTCTCATTAATTCTTAAAACAAATTTTATAAAGTAAAACATATGTTCATATTTTTTGCAATTTTATAAAAATGAATACATCTTTTTAACCGTTTGAGTCCCAGGGAGTATTGAAAAAATACTGTCGAAGAATCCCAGACAGCGCAACCGCGCTTTCTCTAAATGCGTACGAAAATACCCAAGCAGCGTGATAGCGCTTTGTTTATTTTAAATCGATTAATCCCAATCGGCGTAATAGCGCTTCTTGTATTTGTTAGGTAATGCGATTCTCATCTTTTTCTCATCGCTCCGTCACATTTATTGCGGTTTGCAAAGCGATCGCACGTATTCTTGCGTAAGTGTTTCTCATTGTTAATAATTGTGTGTTTCAAAATGATTACACGTACTTGCTTCATATGTACTTGCTTCAATAAATCTGAGCGCGCGATTTCGACAATCGGTAACGCACCGTCAGTTGTCCACAATGTTTGAAATGTACTGGGTTTTCTCGACATAAAGTCTCAACAGCATGATCGCGCTGCTTGGGACTCAAAAGGTTAATGACAGCTGATTTTTTCGCCCTTCAAACATTATAAATAAAATAAATAAATAAATAGTGGCTATAATTTACCACATTAACCTGATATACAAGTTACTCGATGAAACTTGATTTTGGTTTAAATTACTTAAATATTGCTTGCATACGTTTACTTTAGAATACTTTCATGATAAACGGTGCTTTATTTAACAGAGGATACTTCATAGCCCGTGTCTTTTTTATGTATTCAAGAATTATGCATGGAATATCTGATTTTGTTTTATTTATTTTATTTTTAATTCAATATGTTTCAAAAAGGCAAATTCCTTATAATCACATAATTTAAATAAGTATTGAACTTAAATAAGCTATTGTTTCGTTGTAATGTATAGAATTCAACAGAATTTTGCATTAATATACTTCTATATTAATGAGTATATACTTCTATATAATTTTGGTATGAGCACCATTAGCTGCTCTGCACATAACAGATCGATAATCAGCCTTTAACCATATATGCTTCGTCGTATATCCGGCGTCATTGGGACAAACAGCTCTTATTAATGGTAGAATAGTTTCTCTAAGAATGTAACGACGATGCAGGCAATTACTATCTTCTTTAAAGATATGCAATAATTGTTTCATGTTGAAATTGATCTTGACCACAAAACAAAAGAAGTAGGTACAAAACCAACATTAAGTACAAACGGTAACAAAAGTCTCCAAACACTAGCAAAAATTTCTATATAAAAAATAACACTTAGTACAGTTTTGTTAAATAAATCCTTGTCGGATCCTGCTCTTAGTCAGTCTAAAAACAAGATTCGACAAGGATTTATTTAAAAAAAACTGTATTAAATGTACCTTTTTTATATAGAAATTTTTTCTAGTGTTTGGTGACTTTTGTTACCGACTGTATGTTGCTGCTTTCGTCCTGTCTTCGTGTCTAATTATTTTTACTTGGTGAAAGATTGTGTTCAATTTTAAAACGGAACCATTTTTTCAAGTTTTATTTTATTTTATTATGGTTTCTTACAATGTTTTTATCCGTTACATTTTGAGATTAGTATTATAATATCTCACTAGTATCACTTATTAGTGTTTAAATTACATTTAAATATTATTACATATTAAAGATTTTTTTTTTCACATTCTTTCAAAGATTACTACATTCTTAATTTAAATATTTTAGTTTTCTTTCGCACATCTTATACCCACGAACCTTATTAATATAATTCATATTTTGCTGAATCATCCACATCTCATTTTTTCGGAATTATTTTGTACATTTAAGAGAAATAAATTTGGGATTTATGTGGGTTGGAATTCTCAATTCAGATTAATTTATGAACTTTGAGTATGTAAAGGTTATTATTGTTAAAAAGGAAATTCTATTCAATTTATGAAACCGAATTTTCATATCTCGAATGAATGGAATACTATTTTACCAGAAATTTTAAATTAATCTAAAAATTAATGCATATAAAATGCTTTTGAAATATTTTATATATTAAAAAAATACTATTGAATTAATGAAATGTATGGTTTAAATATAATTTCCACATTGTTTAGATTAATCACAGTTTTATAAATGTACGTACTTTGTAAAGTAATACATTTATCAACTACTACGTTTGTTAGTCACTCCAATTTTATTATATGTTTAAATATAATGAAATTGAATGTTTGCAGAATTAAAGCTTTACTAATTATTTTATTAAAAAAGAAACTTCGGATTGAATTTATTATAATTAAAAATACTAATAAATTAAATATAATGTAAATTTTGAAACATTGCTTATTTCAATTAAAAATGATTGTAATTTAAATTATTTTTTTTATTTTAAAAGAATTTGTAGTATATTAAATGTTCACTCCGGATAATTAAACAGTATAGCAGTGTTCTTGTTATCTTTTACGAAAATAGGTTCAACTGGTATATTTCTTTTTAAATAAAAGTAATATTAAATTTGTCGCTGTTACGTTTTAGGTTGATTTAATTCAATTAAAGATTCAAGTTATTAGTAAAAAAATAATATAGCAATAATAAATATAATAAAAATAAAAATAAAAATAAATAAAAATAAAGTAAATAAAAAATGAACCTTTTTTGTGCAATTATTAAACACTAGCAGGCAACGCCCGCTTCGCTGGTCCCTATTTTTAAATGAATCGCTATAATTACTGAATTCTCAAAATTGCATTAATTTTTATCACGTGAAAAAAACCCAGAAAAAAAATCTTATTAGGAAAAATGTCGCACCGGGTTCTCACTGCCTTCGGAAAAAATTCCCAAAATGCTCTAACTCTTATTTCTATTATTTTCCCCCTTCGCCCCCCCTCCCGTCTATCCTAATAATTTTAAAAATTCGAAAATATCCGCAATCGATTTGTAGGTATCGAAAACCTCTATATACCAATTTTGAATGCTCTAACTCTATTCTATTTTTTTTGCCCCTCCGCCCCCCCTTCCCGGCCCTCCTAATAATTTTACACTTTCGAAAATATCCCCATTCGACTTGCTGGCCTCTAAAACCTATCTGTACCAATTTTGAACGGCCTAACTGTATTTCTATTTGTTTCCCCCCCCCCTTCCCGCCCCTCCTAATAATTTTAAAAATTAGAAAATATCCGCAATCGATTTGTAAGTATCGAAAACCTCTATATACCAATTTTGAACGATCGAACTCTATTTTTAATTTTTTGCCCCCTTTCCCCTCCCCCTTCTAGCCCCTCCTAATAACTTTACACTTTCGAAAATATCCCCATTCGACTTGCAGGCCTTTAAAACCTACCTGTACCAATTTTGAACGGCCTAACTGTATTTCTATTTGTTTTTGCCCATAGCCCCCCCATGCTGCCCCCCTTCCCACCCCTTCTAATAATTTTACAAATTCGAAAATATCCGCAATCGATTTGTAAGTATCGAAAACCTCTATGTACCAATTTTGAACGATCTGACACAATTTTTATTTTTTGCCCCCCCCCCCCCCCAAAAAAAAAAAAAAAAAAAAAAAAAAAAAAAATCGGAAAAAATCAAAAAATGAGTTTTTGGAAATATTTTCAAGAAGACGCTTGGCGGTTTTTTTTTTTTTTTACATCTTTGAGCTTGAAAATCCGTATTTTTCTAAATCATTTATACCCCCTTCTCCCGTTAAAAATCCAAAATTCCAAAATCGCAGGAAATTATTTTTTCATATTCAAGTCTAGTCTCCCCATCTGCAATTTCTTCACCGTGAAGCAATTTGGAGCCGAGTTGTGCTTATAAAGGTGGTTTTTGCCTTCTGCACCTTCGCAAATCATTTTCAGCCCCTCTCCCCCCTTAAAAATCCAAAATTTCAAAATCGCAGAAAATAATTTTTTTGTACTTAAGTCTAGTCTCCCCATCTGCAATTTTTTCATCGTGAAGTAATTTGGAGCCGAGTTATGCTTATAAAGGTGTTTTTGCCTCCTTCGCCTCCGAAAATCATTTTCACCCCTTTTCCCCCTTAAAAATCCAAAAATCCAAAATCGCAGAAAATGATTTTTTTGTATTCAAGTTTAGTCTCCCCATGTGCAATATCTTCCTCGTGAAGCAATTTGGAGTCGAGTTATGCTTATAAAGGTGTTTTTGTCTTCAGCAACTCCGAAAATCATTTTCACCCCCTTCCCCCCTTAAAAATCAAAAATTCCAAAATCGCAGAAAATGATTTTTTCGTATTCAAGCCTAGTCTCCCCATCTGCAGTTTCTTCCCTGCGAAGTAATTTGGTGCCGAGTTGTACTTATAAATGTGTTTTTTCCTTATGCGCCCCTGAAAATCTCATTTTTACCCCCTACCCCCCTTAAAAATCCAAAATTCCAAAATCGCAGAAAATGATTTTTTTGTATTCAAGTCTAGTCTCCCCATCTGCAATTTCTTCACCGTGAAGCAATTTGGAGCCGAGATATGCTTATAAAGGTATTTTTGTCTTCTGCCCCCCCCGGGGGGGGGGGAACGGAGGGGTATTTTGCAAAATCCCGTCTTAGTGAGCGTCAGGGTCCTGAAATCAACCTGCTCACCAAAAATTGCGACTCTATCTCCCATAGGATCGCCACAACCGTGTTGAGTCAGTGAATCCGTGAATCAGTGAGTTTACTCTTTTATATATATAGATAAATAAGAACATAAAATAATTCCTAAAATTTACAAGAAAATCAATTCAGAGTTATTTACAGAACTTCTTTTTTATTTTGCTTTTATTTTTATTTTTTTATTTTTCTCAATGAAATATTAATACGAATATTTATATAACATAAAAATATACTTTTTCAATTCCTACTATTAGTTCACACTCTCCCTATATATATCTTGTACAAATCTTGCAATCGATTTTTAACCAACTTCCCGACTAGCTAGAAATTTGAAACTCTCAGGATTGCTCAGAACTCGGTGACAACATAATAGAAGTCCGATTTTCGAATTTTTTATTAGTTTTCTTATAATTAATTAAAATGTGAAAATAATAACATACTAATAGCGTTAAAATAGCCATTAAAACATTAGCTATAATTTAATTGTTGCCAAAAAAAAAAAAAACAGTTCATTTTTTTTTACATAAACATAAATACATTTAATTAAACGTGAACATAAAAAAATTATAAAAAGTTAAATTGTGCATCTCACAAAAATTGACGTCATTATCAATTTAAAAGTTTTATGCACATTGATAAGAACTCTATGATTCATCAGAAAATTTAAAACATGGTATATAAAAAGTTTTTTTTTTTTTTTTTTTTTTTTTTTTAATCTTATAATTATTTTTATTTCATTTTGCACGCGCACTTTTTATTTCCTAATTCAAAATTATTTAAAAAAAAATTTCGATAGTGTTTGTAAGTAGGAAGTGACTTTAAAAATTTTTCATTTATATTAGTTGTTGTGAGTGAAAATTCTGTATATGATATTTTGGAATTACAATAAATTTTATATGGCTTTATTGACATTAGTGTAATTAAAATTCATCTAATCAATAATTTAAATCCACTAAAAATTTTAACAATTGTTGCTAAATAACCTTTTAGTAAATATTTTTATTTCTTAATGTATGAATTCCTGTGTCTCATAATAGAAGTTTTAAAAAGTGTAAAACTATTTATGAAAAGAGGTTTATGAGTTTAAAGTAAATATGACGGTTATTTAAATATTACATTATGTAACTTCCATGTTATTAAATGGTCACAACATATTCTTTAAATGTTTTATGCTTAAAACTAAAACTGTACCAACGAAAGAAATATATGAACAAAACAAAATTAATACAAATACAGAGAAAAGAAAAATAACCGAGCAGCATTCTTAAAGTAACGCGGAAACATTTTCAAATGACAAGTAATATGTTACGAGTTATTCTGGATTCAATTAACTCAATGTTAATTATGCGATTAGAAAAATCTCTAAAATATTTTTTAACTGAATGCTGTAAGTAATTAATATTCTTTCATTTATTATTATTATTATTATTTTTATTTTTATTCAATTTTGCACACGCGCTGTTTATTTCCTAATTCAAAATTATATATATATATATATATATATATATATATATATGTATGTATATATATGTATATATATATATGTATGTATATATGTATATATATATATATATCTATATCTATATCTATATCTATATATATATATATATATATATATATATATATATATATATATATATATATATATATATATATAAAACCTTTTTCGATAATGTTTGTAAGTAGGAATTGACTGCAAAAAATTTTCTTTTAAATTACTTGATTTGTGTTTTTCTGCTTCTGTACTTATTAATTTAGTACTACACTAATACTAAATTAAATTACAATAATAATTTATTCTGATTGATCCGACCAACAAGAGTGATTTTTAAAGCAATGTCTCAAAAATTCTCTAAAGGGGAGATCCTTTGGAAACCACGTTTTTATAAATATGCTTTTTAAGTTTTCTTTCCTTTCTTTATTTTTTCTTTATTTTTCTTTATTTTTTCTTTATCATTTTTTTAATTATTATTATTATTGAAAGAAATACTGGAAGAAATAAATCTTTCAGGGTGATAAATGTGTCGTCATGTACCACCATAAAATAAAAATAACTTAATTTAAAATATTGAAATGTCATCATACTATAGAAATTTTGAGTTCTCAGAAAATGTTCTAATGTAACTTGATTATTGAAAGAGAAATGCAAATAATTCACTATGATGAATGCTAAGTGAATTCAGTTAATTTATTGGACAGGTCACAATTTGTGGAATTTCAATATTTGTCTTTTCAGATCATTGTATTGCGATATCATGTCTTGATTTCTCAAATATATTTATTTTCGTAAAATTGTATACATTATTTTTATGGGGGACTTTTTTTACACTACTGTGTTTTTTATAAGTTAAAAATTAGAAAAGGTTTAAATAGCGTAGATACTTATTATATTAAATCATGTTAAATTTAGTGTATGTGAGAAGAAGCTTAAACTAAATATGCATGTTGTTTAAAATGGAATGTGCGTGAAAAATTTGATATATCATAGAAGTCTGTGAATTTAAATCGTCTAACTTTTTAAGAATCAAACTCATAAACTGTCTGAATATCTAAGTGCATAAACTGTAATATGTCTTACTTTTAAATTTATCAACAATACAATTAGAAGTGTAGTGTCAGGTTCAGTAAGAAATGTGTTTGAAATACTAATTTAAACACAAAAATGTCTGAAATACGTGAATACAAAATTTCAGACACCACACGCATCAGAATTTAAGACACATATATCGTTATAAAAAAAAAAAAATAAATAAAAAATAAACTAAGTTAAGTTTCTGAATAATATTGATACGTCTGAAATTTTGATACATTACAGTTTGGACGCCTGCAAATTAAGACATTTTGCAATTTAGACATTTTAGAGTTCAGACACTCAGAATTTCAGACATTAATATCAACTTAGCAAATCTTTAATGCAATTTTTATTTTATACAATATCCATATGGTGTTTAAGTTTCTTTTCACATCCGCTTCATTTAATAATATTTTATATAGTAGGTACTTAAGCTATTTAAACCGTTTTAGCTTTATGAAAATTAATTTTCAAAGAAAAAGAAATAGAAGTTATTAACAACCAATCTAGAATGATCTGTACGCGATTACTACTTAATTCTAAAATTTTATTATATTATATATATATTCCGCATAAGTTCCTACACATTAGTATAAAACAACCAATTATTTGGTTTCCATGTGCATAGTTTGTTTTCATTTAAATATAAGTAAAAAAAAAAAAAAAAAAAAATGTCTTCAAAATATCATAGGCCACTTTTCCCCATTTATCATACAATTTAGAAAAAGAAAAGAAAAATAAATAATAATAATAATAATAATAATAATAAAATATAAAATAAAAATTTGTACATAAAACTTAAAATAGAAATGTATATTAAGCTTTAGGTGTTTTGTCGATAATTTTATAGAAATATAATATAAATAAGTAAATAAAAAAATATTAAAAGATAAATTTGACGAATACTACATATATACTATACTACTAACCAAAGAAGAATTACTGTCGACGATTGTAGTTCTGTTGATTGGTCACTGGTTTGTGAATCCTCAGTTCGAGTCGAGCCTTTGTGTGGAAAATTTCGCTTAAACATTTTATTAATGCTCTAGCAAATTCTATATCTATTTTTTAATCGAGAACTAAACTGTACGCATTTATTATTAGTAGTAGTAGTTATTTATTTTTGAAAAAGAAATGAGAGTTACAAATGTCTGCTTTTAAAGTCACTTGAAGTGTCTTAAATCTAGTTCCATTCATGTTTTAATTTAAAATGTCTTACGCATCTAAAAATGTAAGACACACGATTTCTTGTCTTAAAATATGACCACCCATTTAAGGCATTTATGTGATTGAATGTCAGATACATGAATTTGCAGTGTTCGTTATTCAGATATTTATCTCAGTCCACTTGTACACAGACACACTCACACTAAAATTAACTCAATGAGTTCAGCTTATTGATTGAGTCATAAATCAGAGATTTACTTACACCGTGGTTACAATTACCTCAAATAAAACTATACAAATTTTCAACAACAATCCATTTAATATTAAATTCATTTAAAAACAGAACTGTCAGGTAGAGTTATAAAGATTATATAATTATATAATCAAAAATTTTCTGGTGGAAACTTAATTGTGAATACTCAGAATGTATCGAATTATGATTATATTCAAATGACAAAATACAAAATACAAAATCTAATTATTATATTTCTTAATTGGAAGATATTTTATAAAATGAAACTATTTCTAGTTTCTGAAATAGAATTCTTCTGATAAATTAATTAGAACAAAGCTTAATTATAATACTTTTCAAATCGTAAGTTGCTAGAAATATACAATGGGTTGAATTTAAATTAAAATAAGTTAACGAATGACAATGCGTTTTATTCTTTGTTGTAAGATTATTGGGTTCTTTAAAATAAACATTGATCATCCAATTATTTAAACTTTAACCTGTAATTTTCCTAATCCATTAATAGAAGCAAAGTTGTGCCTCGAAATTTAAAAATATGCTTTTCATGAAACTTGCAAAAAAAACATTTTAATTTAGTCTTACAATCAAAAGTATGTATCTGAAAAATATCTTAGTTTTGTTGTCTTTAAAAATCGCATTTATACTGTCATTTTTTATTTTTCTAATTTAAAACACCAAGAGGTGTTTCTTTAAATGTTTATATATAACTTTATTTTTATTAAAAATATTTTTATACCACCAAAATATGACATGCAATTTTTATTAAACATCATATAAGAATGTAGTTATATAACCCTAAAAACACATAAAACAGATTTTTGATCCTTCCCTTATATTATATGAGTCAAACACATTCAGCATCCAACCCGTTAAACTTGGCCGAGTCCAGACAGGCAGTCGCTGTACAAAGGTTTCTGAGTCAATCCCACCACGTACACACACACACACACACACACACATACACACACACACACATATATATATATATATATATATATATATATATATATATATATATATATATATGTGTGTGTTTTATATATATATATATTGCATTTATATATATATATATATAAATGCAATTAAAATTTTTCCAGATCACAAAATTATCTGATTCATCATCAGGAAAACTTGAACTTGCTAATAACCCCCACTCTGCTGGTTACGAAATATAACAAAAATTTCACTTTATGAAAAATGGATTTAAAGATTTTGATGATAAAACTTAAGAGTTATTGTTTCTTGAGAATAAAAAAAAAATAAAAAAAAGTTTTGACCAATCATTTTTTTTTAAGTAAACGTCGATTGTTAATATTTATTTTAAAGCGAAAGTTTACAAATTATTGTTAACAATGTTTAAATAATTAATAATGTTTGAATAATGGACAATGTTTGAATAATTAAAAAAACTAATGTTTGAACAATTAACTAAATCAATGTTAATTAATGTTTGATTGAAGATTCCATCGGTTGAACAATGTGACAAGAATTCTGTTTTCTCGAAAATGGATATAACGATTGAAAAAAGATAGGAATAAAGGTTTTTTGAGACGACAAACACTTCTGACAACTTTACATTATATAAACCATCGTTCATTAACTCTCATTACGCCTGGTGCAAAATATGTCACTCATATTATTATTATTATTATTATTATTATTATTATTCGAAATCGCTCTAATCAATTTGATAAAAACTCAAGATCAAGAGATTTTTGAGCTGACAAAACCATGTAATTATCATTTCCTTCACGAAAAATATCATTAATTGTTAACCTTTATTATACCCTTTGCAAACTTTAGCAGAAACTTGATGTTCTCAAAAATGGCTCGAACGATTTTGATAAAAACGGATGGTTAAGGGTTTCTCAAGATAACAAATTCATCTGAATTAACTCCACCTTTAGGATAGATTTCACTGTTAGCCCTCAATCTTTTCTCAGAAATAAATATAACGTTTTTTTTAACATATGGTTAGCTAATTTGAGATGAGAAACCAATACGACTTCTTCTTACCTTCAAGAACGTTAGTGTTGACAGTTCCTTGTTTCACTCACAATAAGGGCAAAAACTTTTTTTTTTTTTTTTTTTTTTTTTTTTTTTTTTTAATTGTTCGAACAATTGTGAAAACATTTAAGATTTGGAGTTTCTTGAGATCACGATTCGATCTAAGTTACTGGCGTCTTTGGAAGCCTTTATTGTTAACCTTCATCCAACCTCTGACAAAATATTACAGAAACCAATTTTATCTCAAGAACTATTTAAACGATTATGATAAACGTTTCAGCGAGGAGTTTTTTAAATTTTAAATTCAATCTCAATCGCCTTCATCTTCAGGAAAATTAGCGTTTACGGGTAACCCGCACATCCCCGAAGAATTATGAAAGAAATTTCGTTTTCTTCCATAGTATTGTAATGATTTTTGGTAAAAATGTAAAGTTGATGTGTTCTTGACAAGATAATTGAATTTATTATATCCTCATCGTCAAGGCAGTTAGCGTTTACTGGTAATTCTCACATCACCAGGTGAAGATTTCGAAGAACCTTGCTTTTTTTGGAAACTGCTGCAATTCTTTTGTAGAAAAAAAGAGTGAAAAGAAAAAGAAAGGGTGTTTGCGATAAAAAACCTATCTGGCTTACATTAATTTTCCGGAACAGTCACTGGTAACACGTTCTCCGCCTGGAGTAATATATGACTAACCTTTTTGTCATTCACTTCCTGGAAAAAAATCAAATTCCTGATTCCCTTACCCCGTTTTATTTCTCATGTTAAAATGCAGATGCGCATGCTTGCTATTTTTCACGGAAACTTCGAAGCTTCAAAATATTCAAAGAAAAAGCTTGTTGCCAAAGTAGAAGCGCATTTCTGAAGCTTCAACAACATAACATAACGCATAATCGTTAGCAGTAGATCAGTGATTATACGTTTCAAAAAGAATCCACCGTAGAACTTTATTTTAAATTTCAGATTTAAACTTTTAAACATTTACCATTCTACTTTCTCCTTTGAAAATTTAGCATTTTTTTATATATACAGTGCCAGTTTTACAAATTGAAATAACAGGTACATCTGAAATATAATAATTATTATTTTTCATTCACTTTAAGTTAACATTCTAAATACTGAAACAACAATTATATCTCAGCTTTGTTCCTTACTTGTATATATTGAAAATAAATAATAATTGTGATCCAAAAAAAAAAAAAAAAAAAAAAAAATCTTATGGATAATCCGAATGGTGCATAATTCTTTTGCGGATAAATAGAAGTTTATTGTATTATTTATTCAGGTTTTTTTTTTTTTTTTTTTTTTTTTTTTTTAATATAAAACAATGATTAGTTGAAAGTAAAATATTGAAATGCCACTAATTAATAAACACTCAGTATTTTCTCGAAAATAATTTAAATATTCTACTCTAAATAAAAATGATTTAACATGATAAATGTTAACATAGATTAAAGAATTTATTATATTTATGCAATTTAAATGTCTGCTCTTTTAGAATATTGTAAAATTAATATCAAGTTTAAAATTCTTGGATATTTATGTATTTTTGTGCAATAGCATTAGGTAATTTAAAAAAAATAATCGTGCCCTATTTCATAAATAATATTATCAAATATTGAATTAATTATACTTCAAGGATTATAGGTGAAAAGATTACGGAGAAACTAAACATCGATAATTACGTTTTGTTAACCATTAGAGAACTTAAATGAACTTTAAAACCTGAACTTTCTACAATTCAACTGAACTATTTTTTATTGGACGCAACTGAGCCTTTGCTATTTATAACATTTTCTTTAGAAATTTTTATTACTTTCTTCAGTAGAAAAAAAGTATTATTTTCGTAAATATTTTTGACTTTAGGATTTTATGGTTTACACGTTTCATTGTTCTAGAACACAATTTCACCATTTTAAGAAGATGTCGGCCTGTCGACCTGTCTGTGCGACAAAAATTTGTGTCAACTGCATCTTACCAGGAAACCATCCCAATAGTGTAATGATAGAAATCAACTAAATTATGTTCATTCGAGACGGCATAATCTAACGTGACTTTTGACGCATTTACTGTTAGTCCGCGTAAGCCCATTTTCTAAGAAATCTATATTTAAGTTTGAGTAAAAATGTAGCAACATGAAAGGAGTGTCGGTCGTTAAAATGTGACAGAACCATGACTTTTATCTATTTTTAGATTGTATTTTAGCGAATTTTTAGACATATCTCGATTGAATGTATCTCAAAGCTGAAATGGGCAACTAATTAATGCATCATAGAACACATTTGACTATGCTCTTTCGATTCCTGTTTGTTTTAGATTTCATTGTTTCAGTAAGGCGTGGTTTTATCGATTCAGGCGTGGTTGCACCGATTTTAGCGAAATTTCAGAAATAACTTGAAAACGAGCTGACTAGGAGTGCTGTTTTATGCATCAACATACGTATTTATATATGCTCTTTCAATTTATTCTTGTTTAGATTTTTTTTTTATGATTACAGTATGAGATAGTTTCCTGGTTAGAAGCGGAATTTCATATAAATTGATGCGTAGTTGCAACTTGATTTAAAATAATGACTAACAGTTTTTGGTGAAAATCACTTTGTGATAACAACTTTTATCAAAACTTGGTATACCCAGTTATTGACCGGAAAACAATAATTACATACAAAAGCGATGTTTAAAAGGGAAATATATGATGTGTTTGAAAAAATCCGTACGCCCGTTTTTAATGTAACTTATTTCCAAGACCTAAAAGTGAGCTATTTATACAGAACACCTATCAATTTTCTTGAAACTAAATAACTATTTTATTCGAAAACGCATCTAATAGTGTTTATATAGCAAATTTGAAAAAAATCGTTAGAGCTGTTTTTGAGTAACGGACTTAGTTTTGAGCACTTCCAGTTTCCGATGACCCGTTTTTCCAATTTTAACCAAAATTTGAAAGATATCATCTGTACACCAGACCTATCTCAATTCTCAAGTTTCGTAGTTCTATCTCTATTTGTTTCGGAGATATGATAGCCAGAAGATTCCGCACATATATACATACTGTCATGAAGATTTCATTACATATGATAATCTCATTAATAATGATTAAATATACTTTATTTTAAATTACTCCTTAAATAGTTATTTTAATAAGATTAAGAGGTTAAGAATTCTGTAACTTTATGTAATGCGCCATGATATTTAAAAAGGAAGCAAGTATAAAAATATAAGTTGTGAATCCACCCTCTCCTTTTTCCTAGCTTCGTTAGTAAGAGAAAAAAAATATTTTTAGTCGAAAAAAAAAAAAAAAAGACTTTATTTGTGCATTTCTTAGACAAAAGTCAGGGTCATTGACTAGGATTCAAGCTTCCGATCCTTAGGATTGTCAGGCTCTGGAATGTTAAGTAGTTTTCGTGAGTCGAGGTAGATAGAATCTTTGACGCATCTCTGAAATAACAGGTTGGTGTCATATGATTTCACTTTAATCATACGAGCCTCTTTTGGACTGGTGATAAAAATCAGAGTGGATGTAGTGGTTTGGTTTAATATCGCAAACAAGAAGGTTCTTTTTTTTTTTTTCTTTTTTTTTTTTTATGTTACATAATTTTGTACACCACGGAAATTTTAGCGTGCAGTACAGCACGCAACTGTTCTGTAAAGATGTATCACTTGATTTTTTGTGTCAGTGTCTATTATGACGCATTTTTTTAAGCCTTCTAGGCTCCTACTTAAATTCCATATTTTTACCAATCGAAATAACAAAATAAAAATATGTTCTTTTACAACCCCCTGCTTTCATTATAATGTTAATAAACACATAGTCAATGTATTTTCTTCAAGTATTTAGCAGTCCTGTATCTCCAACTTACATTATTTATATCTGATAATCCTATTTTTATAAGCTTATGTACCTTCGCCTTTATTACTATGATCACAATGCCGTAACGTGCTTAATTAAAAAAATAGCATGACAGAATTGGAATCCGTGAACAGGATCTAGCATTCTTTTTGGTTTGTTATCATTTTAACGAGCAGTGAGAAAAGAAGAAAAATGGTCATTTGGGGCTCTTGCCCACGGAAGATAGAATTTTTGGTAAAAACTACTATTTTGGACTCAGGAGGCCTTAAGACATGTAAATCAGCTGAAAACGCGACATTGACTTTTTGGACCGAATATAACACTTCCGTTATCTACGGCAGTAGGCTAATTGAAGTAAAAATACATATGAAAAGAGTGGATGTGTGCTTCGATAACTTTGCTGCTGACTGTATCTCCAGTTATGACTTGATTCAAGAAAAATTCGTTTTGTTGGTCGAAAAGTAAGTAAACATTAGAAACACTTTCAGCTTAATCCGCTTTGTCAAATTTGTTGGGATACATATATAAAGTTTCCAAGTATATCAAAGTCCTTTACGATGAGATGAGACATACTAGGGAATTACCATTACAGGGATGGAACACGGGCGCAGAATTCATACCGGAATCTGTTTAAGAAATTTTACTACCTATAATATCGTTGATTTAAGAAGTAGAAAATTTTCTTACATTCATAGTGGTATGAATACTGCGCCCGTGTTCCATCCCTGCCATTACTTAATTTCACATTGGTAAACTTTTCAAGTGTAATCTAGGATTATAAAGGATTTTAAAGACTAAAATCAAGGGGAAAAGCAGCAAGAAGCTATGCACGAACTTCTGCATCGACAAAGTACATATACATTAAATAATAAATCCAAATATATACGTATATATACAGAGTTTTCAAAAAACTTTACTTCGGCAATCATTTCAAAAATATTGCTCTTAGACATTTAAAAGAAACTACAAAAGGGTCTGAAGATAAAAATACAAAATTATATAAAATCGATCAAAACTTCCGAAATTTTGAAAGATAACTCTCATTAAGTTCTACGTAAATTTCCAATATAATATGAACATTCTAATAGAAATGTAAATGATCTATGTTCATGAATTCTAACGAAATTAAATCAATTTATTGGACAGATCTCAATTCATGGAATTTCAGTGTTTGACTTTTCAAAATATATTATGGCAGTATGATGTTTTGATTTCTCAGAGATAATAATTTTCATACAATAATATGTATAGTTTTGTTATAGGAATGTATCTATCCTATATCTACCTATCTATGTGTTCATGTCATCTGTTTGCTTTACAGTCTGTCTATTTCCTACTATATATATACATATATATATATATATATATATATATATATATATTATATATATATATGTGTGTGTGTGTGTGTGAATGTAAGTTATTTACAAATTGGTAAATGCATTATAAATAAACTGCCATATTTCAAAAATGAGTTACACAAAAAAATAAATAAAATAAAATAAATAAATAAATAAATAAATAGTAATTACGCTTATCAGACAAAATTCCTTGTAAAATAGTTAAGAAACGGCAGTTGTTTTTAGGATTGTTATTTTAATTCATACGGAATTGATTTAAAGGAATGAAAATCACAAAAGACTAGAAAAAAGTAGTTTTCCTTTAAAAATAATTACATAAATAAATAAAAATCGTTTCCTTTTAAAGATAATTACATAAATAAATAAAAATAGAGTTAAATACTTTTAACAGCATTTAATGTAGTTTTGAGGAAAATATATTTTCTTAATTGGTCTTAAACATCGACACCAAAAAGTCTTTATTTAAAAAGGAAATTCTCATGTTACAGGAAAAAAAGAAGAAGAAGAAAAAAAAAAAACTTTTATCGTTAAATAAAATTATAATTTCATTTTATTGGTTAATACTGTTGTAATCTCCAATATATATATATACGTGTGTGTGTGTATAATGTGTGCTGAAATTATCCTTAATATTTTAAACTTTAATACAAATCAGGAATTTAAGGAACAAGAGTGTCTATGTGGTTATATTACAATTATGATTACAAAAAAGTTTCATTTCAGTGAAGTAACAAACAACAAGCAAAAGAGGCTTAAGGCTTTGCTCGAAGATGAGGTTCTTCACTAAAAATAGAAAACAAAATTATAACAATCAATTAAAAATTATTTATTTCGTGAAATTCACTACAATATTTACATTATTTCGTGTAAATATTATACTACATTATTTCGTTAAATTTACTACACTATACTTTATAATTCAAACAAGACCTAGATGGTAATCCATTTCAGTCCCTGTGTTCGATAGCATTTATAGAGGAAAATACAGAATGTTAAGCATTATACGCTTATGAATATTTCAATGTTAACCACACTTTCTTCTTTACAAAGTCACATAAGGAAAAAAAAAATAATCAGGAAATGTTATGTCTGGCGATTGATGTTGCAGGAGGAAAACTATATGAAACGGCATATAACCAAAACATAGAAACAGGTAGTCTCAGCTGACGGATAAATTTGGAAGCATATTTTTATTATTTTAACTTAAAAAAAAACTTTTTCACACACCATTAAATTAGTAAACACCGGTTTCAAAAAGACGTGGTCTTTCTTCTTGAGGTGCAAAAACGGTTTTTTTTTTTTTTTTTTTTTTGGAGGCAAAAACAAGACTAGGAGAAGAAACACAACCAAAAAACAGAAAACAAGGGAAACAAACGCAAAAAAAAAAAAAAAAAAAAAAAAAGACAGAAAGGATTTTTAATTAATTAATTTATATATTTATATTTTATTTTTATTTAAATACTTTATATTTAATTTAATTTTTAAATTAATTAATTTTATTATTATTATTATTATTATTATTATTATTATTATTATTTTCATTTTACAAAATGAAGGAACTTATTTAATAATTCAATTAAACATTTTTTTTTTCAAGCTGTAGACATTAGATTACAATGAAATTTTTCATTAGTAATTTTATGGCGATTAAGACAGATAGCTAATTTTTTCAGGAAAGCGAACTGGAAAACTTATGTGGCATAAAATATATATTTGCCTTCATGAAAATTATATAAAACTATAGTCAAATTCCCAACTATGCTTCACAACAGATGTTTTTGAAATTTAATGTTTTTTCTTCTTTGCTTAAAACATACATTTCACACTGCAAAACAATGTTGACCATTTTTAACTTTCGCACTACATTTAATTTATTTTGTATTATATTTTAAATTGCATCAGTGATTTGTATCACACCCTGTATATACAGTATATTAATTTTATCACACATTCTGATTATCACATGAAAATTCAAATGATTATATGTATTAAACTTTTGGAGAACACTAATCTATTTATTAGAGAAATCTTATTTTGTTGGTTTCCACAGTTGCACAATATAGTATACGGAGGTATAAAAACTTATTTTATGATATCGAATACAAAAAATGAAAATTCATTGAAAAATAATTATAAAACTGAAAGTAATAATATTAAAATAATGACATCATTTAAAATTTTTAATTTCGCTTAAATTCTCTTATTTAATAATATGTGTAACTGTCATAATATATAGTTTTTAACCGTTTGCTCTTGAACGTCGCTTCCCAGGCCACATTCGATTGATTACTTCAACTCGAACGTCGCTCGAGAAGTGCCGTGACCAATTAAGTTTCTATATATCTTATATCCACCAATAATGTTCTGCAACTAAAAGTGCTATAACAGGTGTAATACTTCGTTAAGAAAGAGACTCCACCTACATTTTTTATTAAGTGTCTTTGGGCGTTGCTTGCCTTGTCCATTGGTAAATGGTCAAGAATACTTTGCAAAATATTACACAATGGAAAATTATAAATCGTAATATTCATATATAATTTTTTATAATACAGAAACATACATCAAATATAGATATAAAATGTTTATATTTAAAATTCTTATGTTCTATATTTCGATTTTTTTTTTTTAAACTATTGTCGGGTAGCTCATTACGCTTACTAAAGAAGGTTCGAAAGCAAAAGGTTAATTTTCAATCACACTTCAGGCCCGCACATTTGGAAAATACAAAGTGGTAGACATAAAAAAAAAAAAAAAAAAAAAAAAAAAAGGCCTCTGAGAAAAGAGAAGGCCTTCGTAAAAAGGGTACAAACTTGCATTATGCTAGCATTTTATTACACAGCCGGCATAACATAAGGACAACCAGATCATATATTAAGCTAGATTAGCTAGATTAGATATACCTAGACTAGCAAAAAGTCGGAAACTGCGAACCCTGCTGTACTTCTATACTTTTGAATAGATTTCTTACACAATTCTAATTATGTTCTCAAGCCACGCCCTTTTAAGAAGCATTTTCTAGTACGAAAAACATTTCCATCAGTACCGGAATAATTAGGAAGTTTTATATGCGTTTCACCAAATATCTGGAAAATAGGTTCGAGTTCTTGGTTTACCCGTGCGAAAAAGGCTTCGAGAGCGAACAGTTAAAATATGATTAATTTTTTTATGGAATTTTCGTAAATAAAAATTCCTTAGTAAAATTAATAAACATAATAATAATAATAATAAAATTATATACTTAGCTATATGTACTACATAAAGCAAAGTCAAAAATAACACTATCTACCAATAAGTACTTGGACACTTACGGACTTAGACGTTTTTCTAAATATCTAGAACAATTTTTTAGGAATCATCTAGAAACATCGGGAGTATAAAGAACATGTTATACCTCATGCATTTTAGTAAACGTTTTGTCCTAAAGAGGAAAAATGACCAGTAAAAATTTAAACGAAAATAAAAATGTTTTCGATCCCCCTGTTGAAAGTAACGTTTGATATGCGTTAGGTGTAGCATGGTATTAAAGAAACTCTTCTAAATACCCGTATAAAGTTTTATGAGGCTACCACATATGTCCATGGAGAAATAACGGTTTCTTTAAAAAATTGTAAATAAAATTATGAGTTTTTAAATTATTATAACACATTAATACCCAAAGTAAAACCATTTTGGGGAAACTTGGCATGCTGCATTAGACACGGCATACTGCAAGCAGAATGCAAAAATGTTAAATACCTTACGAAATATGAGCATTTTTACTAAATAATTTTAACTACGCATGCGCAAGCTTTTGAAAAAATTCATTTGCTTAACCCTTTGCCGCTCAGTGTTCCACTACATGTCACACCTAACTTCGCTAGCTTCTCCAACTGTTAAATTCAATTGCAAACCCTGGGTCAATTGCAAACCCTGGGTCATGCGAAATCTGCTACACAGGTATAATACAGTGTTTTTTAATTCATATGCAAAATCTTTCACTCATTTACGCGCTTCGATGCGATGCTCACTTAGACGCACTTTTCACAGCTCTAGTGGCGCAGTGTTCCAGCTGATGGAACACCTACAGATTAAAAACGGTAAGTACTATCTTTACAAAATTATACCTGCGTACTCCTTTAGACCTAACTAGATAGTCTACAACTTCTTTTCTTGAAATTCCAACTTTAAAGGGTAGCGCGCTCTAAAGGGTTAATTGAGTAGCCAAATGTAGTAAACTACTTGTATGAAAACCTCAAATAATTATCCTATAAATAAAAAAATATGAGAGATAGATTGAACATAATTTCTGTTCTCTCAAAATACAAGCTAAACTATAAAGGGTTTTACTCAAATTTTTATTTTAGTTCAATCAATGATAATACACTGTTCGTTGATTGTAAGTAAATATTGATAAAATCCCCTGTCATCTTACTTTTCTTGAGATAAACTGAAATTCTGTTCATTCTAACTCACATAACTTTTTTTACTTTAGACGATATTTATTTGGGGGTTTTATATAAGTAGTTCAGTACCTTTGGCTAATAAATTATGCAAAGGAAGTTTTTTAAAAGTTTGCGCATGCTTAGTTTAAATTTATTTAAGAGCCATTTTTTTTAAAGCTGAAAAAAGTCTATGGAGGTGTGATAGTTGACATTTTCAATTTTCCCGAAACTTTCAGGATATGTCAGTAGTACTGTGATAAGAAAAAGTGAAATTTATTTTTTTCTGAATTTCATTTGTTTGGCCTAGATAGGGGGTCAAAATCTCAGGCCGTAAATAAAGGGTGCCATTTTCATATCATTTTACTCCTAAAGCCATGAGTGACCCATGCCAATTTTTTTAAATACGGATACTACTTGATACTAAGTACATTTTAGCATAAACAGTTTGGTGGGTCATTCATGGCTTTAAAGGCCAGGGTCATTCAAAAGTGCAGTTTTCGTTGATTTTTTCCATGTTTTCAGTCTGAATATCTGCTAAGGCCATGAGTGCCCCATAGAAATAATTATGGGGTTAATTACACACCTTAGTACAGAACTTAAAAATATTTAAAATTGCATGGGTCACTCTTGGCTTTAGTAGATAAAAGGTCTCAAAGTTGAAAATGTTCAAAAACAGGTCAAATTTGATGGTAAATTACTCTATAAGCCATGAGTGAATAACCATGAGAGAGAGTTTTAATTATACCCTAGATGGTCTAGTTTTAGACCCAGGTTACAAACCTATGGGGCTTGCAAGATTTATTTAGATATAGTCTATTTTATATCGCCAATGTGTACCTGTTCTATGTAGTACAAAACGCTTGAGGCCCAATTTTGTAATACATTAATCCTTGTTAAAAACCAAAGCTTTTCGATTTTCATTTAAATTTTTACTGGTCCCCTTTTCCTATTTAGGACAAAACTTTCCCTGAAATGTATGAGGTTCAATATTTTCTTTATACTTCCGAATTTTTTAAATGATTTGTAAAGAATTCCTCTAGATATTTGAGATAATATCTAAATTCGGAAGTGTCCAAATAGTTTTTGGTAGAAAGTATATTTGAAACAATAAACCATTTTTTGTTTCTGTCTATAGTAATTTATTCAAGTACTTTATCACTGCCATTGCAATTATTGTAATATTTTATTCTGGATCGCATAACCAACATTATTGATTTTAAAAGCAATTACTTAATACACACTTTCTAAAGCTTAGCTCTTTTGAAAATCAGTTTTCAATAAATGTCGTCTTAATTTCTGGAAACAAATCTAGGAACTAATAAATCATGCATCATGATTTCCCGCCCTGAAAGAGCTATTTGAAAAATCACATTACTATAATCGAAAATTGATATGCACAAAAATTTTACTAATGTAATCTACTTATTCTCAGATAAATTCAACTTATTCATCAAGATAAATAAATGTTAGAATTGTTTCATAAATTTCTTGTAAATCCAATGTTTTTCTTTTCAGCTAATTTTAGCTCAGTATCATATCTTGCTTTCTTCGACATACTTATTTCCTTAAACTAATGTATGCAGATTTAATATTGGATATTTACATAATATTATGATAAATTCCCTCCATAAATAGTGTCCTTCAGCTGAAGGCATCAGCAGATTGCATCCAAATTTAGTATATGGACGATTCATGAGACACACGTATAAAATTAAAAATATGTGTAAAAGTTCCAACAAATTGACGCTTTGCATTTAAAAAAAGAAAAATATCAAAGATACTAACTTATACGGAATGTATTAAAAATTTAATAATTTTTTAATTAGTTTCCTATACTCTTTAAGGTGTTCTGTTTGTTAAATTACCATTTGTTTTCTGGAAATAGGCACCTACTAGTAGTTTTATTAATTAAAATACTTTTTTGATTACTTGTGTGAACAATGATTTGATCGTATACCAAATTTGTAATAATAAACTCGCGTATTTTAATTGCAAGAAGTCGCTTATAGCGTAGGTTTAAAGATAGCCACTCTTAATGTTATTTATAATCTAAAAACATGGACTAAATTTACTTTTCACGTACATAATAAAAATAAAAATTTGTTATAATTAGGGTCTGGTTATGTCTTAGACACAAGAAACATGTGCCTAGATTTTCCAGTTTTTTTTTTTTTTTCTTTTCTTTTTAATTTAATTTTTTGTATTCCTAATTAAAAAATGTCTGATTTGTAACAAATCTGAAGTGTATCAACCACCCGACTTCCATTACCCACTATCCAGATATTATAAACTCTATTTTGATATTGATCAATTATATTTTATCTGACCACACTAAAAAGTCCGAAGCTAACAATTTTTCTATAAGAGCAAACTAATGCATTCGTCTGAAAGACAAATGAAAAAGAGTTTCATGTAAAAAAAAAAAAAAAAAAAAAAAAAAAAAGAGAGAGAGAGAGAGTTTGGCTTAATAACACGCCTTATTATCCTTCTTTTCTTTCGTACAGAAACAGAAAATGGCCTACTTTTACGTCTTTGCTGCCCCTACTTGCCGGTATTAATATATATATATATATATATATATATATATCGTTTTCGATCTATTCAGTTTTGTCGCAATTCAACTTGCAGTAACTCCTGAACTTTTGAAAGCAACCACTTTGCCTTTCTCGAATTTCGAAAGTTTAGTACCTAGCGGCATAACTGCAAAAATAGAGTACGACGTTCCCAACCGATTATTAAGTAGTTATAACGTGTGGGTGTGCCATGCGCAGAACAAAATCATGGAAATTTTGCTTTTTAGAACACTCAAATGCAGGTGTGCTTATAAATTTGTATATGCCTCATGGCTGTCTAAATTCAAAATATATTTTACTATTTGCAATTTCCCATGTATTTCTATAAAAACTATTAAAGTATGGTTCATTTATAATTGGTTCCAAGCTATAAAATTTGCATAATTTTTCAGTGAACTGTAGCCAAGTTTTGGTGATATTTTCCTTGTCCATATAATTTTGACTGCCGCTGTGTATTTTAAATATACAATTTTATTTTTAAAATTCTGTTTAATAAAACTAAATTTGTTGTGCATTAGATTAATCTTTATTATTATTATTATTATTATCACTTTACTTTAAACAACATAAAAAATAATAAATGCAAATAAAATAATGTATACATGCATATTTATATGTATATGTGTGTATCTGTAAATATACGTACAAATGTCAAAATAAGTCGAGCGGGAATAAAATCAAATTTTGCAGTTATTTAATTATTAGGAAATTAAATGTAAAATAAAATAATAGAAATTACTTGGTTTACTATTATCCTTTCTCTAATATCAATTTCGTAACGATTACTTACTATATTTTTACTATTACCATTTACATTTCTTGTTATATTGTGATTATTATTTCTAATTCTTTTACATGAAATATTTACTAAAGATATTTTCGAATAATAATCTAAATATATATATATATATATATATATATATATATGTATATATATGTGCGTGTGTGTGTGTGTGTTACAAATATATTTAAAAAAAAATGCATTTTAAACTATGCATTTATTTAGAAACTTTCATTGTGTAATACTAATTATAATTTACAATCATTAGAAAAAATAACGAATAATTTGGTAATTTGAAAAATAGCATAAAAATGTGTAACAAAATTTATAATGACAACCGATTCAATGTAAAAATTAATTGAAAAGAGAATTGTCAGAATTCTCTTCATGGATTATTTAATTATACAATTATAATTTTAATAAAGAAAACTTAACGCAGCAAATTCAGAATGTCGCTAATTATAAAATATAATTAAGTGACAGTTTATAAAAATATAATTAACATATTTCTGAATGGAAAGACTTTTGACAAATTAAAACTTTTCTCAACAATTTTAAGAAAAGTTTTTTTAAATTAAAACTAAACTTAATTATACTGCAGTAGTTAATTAAAACAAAACTTAATTATATTTCATTTCAAATCGTTAGGTCAAAAATTAAAGAATATGTGTGTTTAATTCGAATTAAAGAAAGAGAATGTTTTTCTCATTTGTGATAAAACTGTTTGGGTTGGAAATGGAAATGAACGAAATAAAAATAAAAATAAAAGCGAATTTATTGTTATTCAAACTTAAATGTGCTGTAAAAAAATCTGTCAAAAACAGTAAACTTCTGCAACTTTATTTCAGAAAATTTCTTTCTTTCTTAAATTAGAAGAAATTACTATAAAATTATATCTCAAATTTTTAATGTCTAAAGATAGACCTTTTCTGTAACTTATTAAAATATGTTAACAGTGTTACAGGATTTATCTGGTGGGTACATATTTCTTGTTTTGTTTACGAAAAGCTTGATATTAAACCAGGATTGTGAAATGTTAGGTAACATGGAGAAATGTGATTCTGTGGCTTTCAGTTAATATATTTGTCTACTAAGCAGAGAGATCTGGTTCAATCCTGTCTGTTCAAAAAGGGAAAATTTATTTAGTGTGTGTTATTTTTCACAATTGTGCACTATAGAAAAAAAAATATTTTCTATATTTTTCAGTTACGGAAATTTTCGGTATACAGTATTTTTCCCGTAGCATACAGATATTTTCTGTAAACTTTTGCTGCCAGGAATTCTCTGCAATATAACAGGATTACTCTTTTCTGTGTGGGGAATCTTTGGAAATTATTATGAAATTACGGTATTGTTAGCAAGATTTTTGAAGTTTGGCATACATTAGGAGTTTTAAAAAAATCTTTTTGATTTGCTAAACTAAACAAACAAGCAAACAGACACGCACACACATACACTCACACACACACACAGACACACAAAAAAAATAATAATAAATAAATAAAATAAAAATAAATAAATAAATAAATAAAAGTTTTGATAAAAATTCCCTCTTATTTTTAATAGATATTTTTTTATGTTTTAAATTTGTAAGCCTGATAAATTTTCTTTAAAAAAAAAAAAAAAAAAAAAAAACGACAAATTGAGCAACTTATATTTAATTTAAAATGGAGGCGCTTTGTTTGTTAGCGTGAGACAAAGACACGATGACAAAGTCAATTTCATATAAAAAGCTTCTAAAAATGTTGTCGAAATAAAATAATTACTTTTTAGTCATCTGTAGTTTTTTCTGTTTTATGCGCCCTCAAGGAAATTTCCGTAAACATTTATATTTATTAATTCTATATTCTTATTCCACTGACGTTGTACAAATATAACACTCTATTTTTAGCAAGATAAGACTAATTTTCATAATTTTATTTTAAATTATTGTTATATATGATCAAAACAATGAACGTTACTGTTTTTATTCAGAAAAAAATCATTATTTCTAGTTTTGGCGGTTAATGGGTTAAAACTGAAATTAATTTTAAATGCGTGTTATTTTCTGATTTATGAGATGAATGTATCAATATTTATTATGTTTTTGATAAATTAATGGAAAAATATTAATGAATCTCAGATTAATTTTGAGTATTCAATAATTGTTTTTTAGGTTTTTTTTTTTTTTTTTATATTATGTTTTGTTCCGTAGAAATTGAAACTGATAATTATTAATAATAATACACAAAATTGTTATTATTTTACTAATTAAAATATTTAGTCAATGAGTAATAATAAGTTAATGAGTAATAATAAGTTAAAAATAAACTTATCAGCTTATGTAACCGAAACCTTGGAAAACTTCTATAAACCTAAAAATATGTAAAATTTCAAGAGATTTTTAAAAAAAAACCTAAAAGAAACTTAGATGACGTTTCTTTTCGGAAGGTATTTTTTAAATCAAACTTCAATAAAAGCTTTTAAATGCCTGGAAACCTATATTAAACCATAAAAAAGGCTTTAGAAAACCTTAGCCCTTTCTTTACCGTAGCTGGAATTTCAGTATGTGCTTAAAATACCAAAACGCCCGGAAATTTTTTGTCCACTTCTTTGCATGTCAAATGTCATCTCAAAAGGGATCACTTTTTCTATGGGAGGGGTAGAATGAAGTGACACATCAGCAGTTTCCCTGGGGTAGGGTTAGGAGAGAAATTCCGTAAAAGACAACTTTGAAAATACTTTTCTAGAAGCAAATGTTAATCTGTTTGTTCATTAAATTGGGTATTTCGGTTCTTACTTTTAAACAGATAATTTTCTCTGCAGATTGAAACATAGAGATAATACTAACTAAAGAATTTAGAAGTTTTACTTGGAATAATCTTTACTTTGCAAATGCACTGAACTTGAAAAGAATGAATTAGACCTTGAGATATGAAAGCATTGAAGGGCTTTAAAACTCGGATTTTAATCCCTTTCAAAAAAGAAAAAAAAAAAAAAAAAAAAAGAAAGAAAGAAATATATGTATATATATATAGAGAGAGAGAGAGATTGTACAATGCAGGTTAAATTATAAATGTACTTTTTCTTTTAAATTCTGAATGAAACAAATAAATAAATAAATAAATAAATAAATAAAAAGTTACATGAAAAATGTACTCAAGAATTTTGATGGAAAATATTTTAAAGGAAATAAAAAAATTATCTTTTTTAATGTAAACGATTTTAAGTTAGCAATATTGGAATGAAATAAAAATGTTAACCATAATAATAATAAATAAAATAAATATTTTGAATTGAAAACAATACATTCTTTTTTTTTTTTCTTTAAATAATGTATTATATTAGATACCAAATGTTTTGTTTATCATGAATTATATTTTGGAGTCTTCATAATTTTTATGTAAAAGAAATAAACGAATAAAAAAATCAGAAATAAAGAAGAAGAGGAAAAAAAAAAAAAAAAAAAACTAATATAAATGTTTCTTGTGAATTAATATGAAATTGTAAAATATTGGTTAAGTTGCCATTTTTAATTTTAAGACCTAAACTTTTATTCCTAATTTCATTATTGGGACGGAGGATCTGGAGATTTTATAGACCAGTTTTTGTAACACCAAAATAAATCAGAAATATCAGTCCTATCGTTAAAAATTCGGTACCGAATGAAAGGGGCGATTTCTCTGAATCCAGAGGAACAAACAGTTTTTCGACACGACAATCAATTTTCTTTTTAGATTAACTAAAGTGTATGAAATTTAGGGGGAAACACTTCGTTTTAATTCATTTCAGTCATTTTAAAAAGTACGTGGCTCGGTACAAATTCAGTACCAAACGAAAGGGGCGATTTTTCTGAATCTGAGGGGTACAAAAAATTTTTCGACGCAACAATTATTTATATTTTTTCATTTTATTTTATTTTTTAATTAACTAAAGTATGAATTTTAGGTGGCAACACTTCATTTTAATTCATTTCAGTCATTTTCAAAAGTACGTGTCCCAGCTTTACGGTCAAAAAATGAGATAAAAAATAATATTAAAAAAATAAGAACAAAAATAAATTTTTTACAGATTGAAATTAATAGTCCTCCGTGCTAAACTAAATTCTTCCTTTGACAGAATTCTTAATTTATTTTATTTTTTAATTAATTTATTTTTATTTTCTCTCCCCGTACCATTTAAAAAGTTTTGGGAATATACTGTAAGCAATCACTAATATGATTAATCTATACTGTAAAATTCCTTCTGTAAATTTTAATTTACCATTTATTCATAACCTCTCTATTTTATCATTATTATTATTATTTATTACTTACGTTATAGGTGTCTACTTCCAAATATTTAAAAGATTATAATTTAAAAGGAAGTATTCAAGAAATAAGTTCATTCAGTTAATGCCCCCACTCCCCCCCGAAAAAAAAAAGGTGATTTTTTTAATGCATATTTTTTTTATTTATATCTTACATCAATATCGTTACATGATCTATTTTGTTAGCGAATTTAATTTGACCTATCTTTTCATTGACGAAAGACTTATAAAATAAATTTAAATATAGTTTTTCAGATACATATGTGAAATATAAGATTTATTGTGTTTTAATTTAATTGTTTTATAATTTATTTATTAAAAAAAATATCTCATTTATGTAATAATCAATGTATTTTTTAATTTAGATTGTTATTATTATTATTATTATTATTATTATTTTAATTTTTAATTGAAATCGAAAATGTTTAAATTTTCCTTAGATGTAGAAGAGAATTTTATTATTATAAACCTACTCTAAGTTAGTCAGGTACAAGTTTAGAAATATATTATCATTATTAGAAATATAAATTTTAGTAAGGGAGGTTTCTAATGTTTTAAAAATGAAACGTAAATAAAACCGTTTTTTATTGAGGTATAAACGGAGGTATTTTCTGAATATCATAAAAAAAACTTATTATCATCGATGTATTTATCCGAATCCTTGGGAAATCTTTATAAAACCTAAAAAAGTGCAGGTTTTCAAAGGTTCAAAAACTAAAACTAAAAAAATACGTTTTTGGTTGCAGGTATAGTGGTGGTATTATTTAAATACCATAAGAAAACTTATTATCATCGATATATTTATTTGAAACCTTTGGAAGCCTCTATAAGACCTAAAACAGTGCAGGTTTTAAAAGGTTTTAAAATTAAAACCTTTAAAAAACAATTTAATTGTAGGTATAGTGGAGGTGTTATCTAAATACCATAGGAAAACTTATTATTCTCGATGTATTTATCTGAACACTTGGGAAACATCTATAAGACCTAAAACAGTGTAGGTTTTAAAAGGTTTTAAAAATAAAACGTTTAAAAAACGTTTTTGACTGTAGATATTATCCAAATGCTATAGGGAAACTTATTATCACCGATGTATTTATCCAAAACCTTGGGAAACCTCTAGAAAACATAAAACCACGTAGGTTTTCAGGAGGTTTTAAGAATAAAACCTAAAGAAAACTTAGATAAGGTTTCTTTCCAGGAAGTATTTTTTAGCGAAACTTCAAAGAAACCTTTTAAATACCTGAAAACCTAGATAAAACCATAAAAAAAGTTTTAGAAAACCTTAAATTTTGGTAAGGGCAAGTTCTCTAATGTGTGGTCTCTCATCCATTATCATAGCCAATATCATATTTTCAGGGTGGCAGAAGAATGCGTTCCTTTGAATTACTGGATCAATGATTTGCTTGATATTGTCCGGTAGATGCCTGGTTGTTTTAACTACCTTCAAAATATGCTTCGGTCCATCTTTCACAGTTTAGTTTTTCTTTATATCAAACCAAACAGGTGCATATGACTTCACTATGTAGTTTGCAAGAGTCTGTAACTCAATTGTTGGACTAGTTTGGGATACATACAATCTTAAAACACGGTTAGTACAGGTTAGCCAACGAGAGTGGCTGATGCGTCCAGGATCAATAGCAGCCAATTCTGGATTACATATTCCTGTGTTGACCGCTTTTACAATGTATAGGAGATACTTCTGATCTTTACTCAGATCGTTTTGAGTGATATCAATGTCTTCTTCTGATTGTATCGGCTCAAAATCTACAACAGGGAGTTTGTCATATCCAGGGAGTTGTTTACCAACTGGACCGCTAAATGATGCTGGTCCTGGGTTCGTTCCATCCAAGTGAACAAGCAAATGCCTATAAGGTAACTCGTTAAAATGTCCGCCACTACTGTCCAAGATGCCAACTGAATACATTGCTTCTTTATTGAAAGGCAAAGCACTACCAGAGTTTAACTACTTCAAATTCCTATGCTACACCCAGTCAATTGAGGTGTGTAAAACTGGATACAGAAGCATCAGAAAAAGTGTGCGGGCATGAAAATCGCGATGGTTATATTACAGCGACTTTAAAATCAAGACAGCTGATGAACACATTTAATTCAAAGTCAGAATTCAAACAGGCTTCTACTTAAATAACCTTTTGCCTAAAACGAACATATATACATTGTACAAAGTAAATAGTTACTGTAAATATTGTAAATAAAATTCACCCTGGTTGGTTGGTTGATTAGGGTGGAGGTGGGACTCGCCTTGCAGCCACGTCCTCGCCGTGAGTCCTGGGTTATTTCAGCACAGATTAAATGTTGAAATGAGCTGAGAGCTGCAATATGATAAGTTTGGCTAATACATTTTTTGTAAATCACTTGTTAGAGTCTTATTACAAACCTTAATGTGTTAAATAAACACTCATCAGATATGGAAAACGGCGTTTCTACGGGACTCTATAACTTAACTTATACTATAATTTAGACCTTTTGCGCGAATACAGTTAAGGAATAACAGGTCTGAAAGTATTATTTCTGGATTGGGAAAACTATTTTGAATGGTTTTTACACTATTACAAATTAAAAATAAATCTTTTATGGGTTTTTGCACATGTTTAAAAATCGTCGAAAATCATGAAATATCGTTTTTTTTACGATACAACCCGCAACTTTAGGCCTTTTGCGCGAATTCAGTAAAACAAGAATTGGTCTAATTATATTTTGTATGCATTAAGGACACTCTAAAAAACACTTTTTTTACTATTAGAACAAAAAATGTATTTTTTCGTAATTTTTGCATTTTTTTTTTTTTTTTTTAATTTACCGGTATTTTGACTTTTTTGGTAACTTTAGGCCTTCTGTGCGATTTTAAATTTTGAAAAAAATAATAATAATAATAATATTTTTTCATTTATAATGATGCCTATGCGCAAGTTTTCCGCGCTATTAGAATTGTATTGGAGAGAAAACGCGTTTTTCGATCCACCCTATTATACAGGACACCTATCAATTTTTCTCAACTAACCAACTATATAATTCGAAACGATATCTAATAGAGTGTCCATATAGCAATTTTGAAGAAAATCGTCACGACCGTTTTTGAGATACGGACTTTCCACTACCGGTTTAGGATAGAGCCCCTTAAATAAATAATAGGCCGGTGCATCGCCGACATTTTTTTGCCTCGTAAGAGGATAGCATTTCCGCTTGGCGATTTTATCGCTTCACTGGCGGTTTTAAGAAATTTTCATCTAAAAATAAAATCGGCCAAAAATGATAAGCAACACAAGTAATCTGTTTCTGTTTCTTAAATAATTCATAACATTTGAAAGGGGGAAAAAAAAAGAGCGTACCAATTAAAATTGGAATGTTTTTTTTAATTAATTTTCTTTTCTCTTCCTCGTATATATATGATGGAGAAAGTATTATTTTTAAGTTAAATTTTTAAAATTGAGTCTTTGTCACATTTACACGTTTTAAAATCATGTTTTTAGCGGTTAGTCTGTGTGAAGAACAAGTAGTAGCAGAAAGTCTAAAATCGGTATTCTCAATGTGTATCATATAGGGATGACACATTTTACTTTTCGTTGATATCAAGGAAATAATTCGTGTACAGTAATAGTCCAAGCGGCGGCTTCAAAAAATTGACTTGATAAGGTACGAAGCTGATTTTTTTCCTATAGATAGAATTCATTGTTACAATGAAAATCTGATAGGGTTGCCTGGTCAAAGCCGTCAAGTTTAAGCGAAACAACCTCACTTCCGGTCACAATTTAAACGAATTTCGAACCCCAAAAGATATGAAGATGAAACCGGTGCTAAATTGTAGAGATTAATATGCTCTTTATAATGTCATAGGGTTGCCTGGTCAAAACCGTCAAGTTTCAGAGGTTGCCTCGATAACAGAGGTCAAATTTAAACGATTTCGAACCCCAAAAGGTATGAAGATGAAACCGGTGCTAAAATGTAGAGATTAATATTCTCTTTAAATTGGCATAGGGTTGCCTGGTCAAAGCCGTCAAGAAACAGAGGTTGCCACGAAAAAGGGAGGCGTATTTTACGATTTATTTACCCAAGTAAAAATGATTTACCCAAGTGTAAAGATGAAACCGGTGCTAAAATGTGAAGAATAATATGCTCTTTAAAATGGCATAGGGTTCTGGTCAAAACCGCAAAGAAAAGAGGTTGCCACGAAAAGTGTGTGCGTGTGGGGGGGGGGGGTGATTTTTCACGGTTTTCTTACGCTAACATATTTAAAAATGAAACCGCTTATAAAATACAGAGAATAATATTCTCTTTAGAGTATCATAGGTTTGCCAGGTGAAAATCTCGAAAAATAATGGTTGCCTCGAAAAAAAAAAAAAAAGCTAATTTTGAAGGGTTTTTTATACAATGTAAAGAAAAAATATAAAAAGTATTTAAAAAAGAAAAAATAAATAAACTGTAATGAAACTGTTCTAAAATTTCCCATAAAAACAACGAATTAATAGTAAAAATTAAAAATGTAGCACCCAAGAAACTCATAATGAAATATTCTGTTAGTATACAAAATAAATAATTAAATAAAATGAAAAAAAAAAAAAAAAAAAAAAAAAAAAAAAAAAACCTCTTATTTCAGATTTGAAGCAAGATTTACAAATTTCTGTTTCATAAATTAATTCATTGTTATTAAGAAACGCGAAAAATTTATCAATTTTTAAAAAATGTTTTTCGCTTTATTTGTACCCATAATTAATTTGCAGAAGGTATTATTGATTATTTTAGATATAAAAAAAAATTGAGAAAATGTTCTAAAATTGACAAATTTTTAATATAACAAAATCGGCACAACCCAATATTTTCGTATAAAATTCTACAAAGCAGCCGCATACATTTATTCAGGGAATTATCTTCTCAATACTTTGACACAATTTGAATATTTTAAGTATTGAAAAATGGGGAAAAAACGAGCTCGTGAGCTGAAATTAGTTTTATACAGATTTGAAAAAGAATGGTCACGCATAATAATTTAATTTTCTTTATGCTTTAAAATCTCTTATATCATTAAACAAATAAAATAAACGAATATTGAAATTCGCTTCCTTTTCTAAGCTGACCGCTATACCTAGACAGGTTTGAAGCACAATCGTAAGCAAATTGAAAAGTGTTGTATGTTCTACATTTAGCTAGCAATTTCATCTTTTAAATATTAATCATTTCGTATTTAACCTTTTTAAATAGTCTTCATGTGTGTTTCACTTTGTGTTAAACACCTTTAATATTTGTTAGCTTTTTGGAGACTGACCGCTATTTCTTTACGAATTTTACCAGGCAAACATATGCCATTTTAAAATAACTCCTACACTGTACATTCTGGAACCAGCTACACCTTTCAAATATTCATATAATTTCATCCTTATTCATTTTCTTTGTTAATGCTATTCATATTTTTTTACACTTTGTTAAGAAATCTTCAAAACTTGCCTATTTTTTTGTGGTTGATTGCTTTACTTGACAGATTTGACCTATTTTCGAGGCAACCTCTGTTTCTTGACGGCTTTGACCATTCAACCCTATGCGATTTTAAAGACATATTAATACCTACATTTTAGCACCGATTTCATTTTTACACTTGTGGGGTTCGAAAATCGTTTAAATTTAACCCCTATTATCTAGGCAACCTCTAAAACTTGATGGTTTTGACCAGGCAACCCTATGCCATTTTAAAGAGCATATTAATCTCTACATTTTAGCACCAGTTACATCTTTACACTTGTGAGGTTCGAAAAACATTTAAATTTGACCCCTATTTTCGAGGCAACCCCCGGGTCTTGACGGTTTTGACTAGGCAACCTTATGCCATTTATAGAGCATATTAATCTCTACATTTTAGCACCGGTTTCATCTTTACACTTGGGTAAATCACTTTTTACTTGGGTAAATAAATCGCAAAATACGTCCCCTATTTTCGTGGCAACCTCTGTTACTTGACGGCTTTGACCAGGCAACCCTATGCCATTTTAAAGAGCATATTAATCTCTACATTTTAGCACCGGTTTCATCTTCATACCTTTTGGGGTTCGAAATCGTTTAAATTTGACCTCTATTATCGAGGCAACCTCTGAAACTTGACGGTTTTGACCAGGCAACCCTATGCCATTTTAAAGAGCATATTAATCTCTACATTTTAGCACCGGTTTCATCTTCATACCTTTTTGGGTTCGAAATTCGTTTAAATTGTGACCGGAAGTGAGGTTGTTTCTCTTAAACTTGACGGCTTTGACCAGGCAACCCTATCAGATTTTCATTGTAACAATGAATTCTATCTATAGTAAAAAAATCAGCTTCGTACCTTATCAAGTCAATTTTTTGCAGCCGCCGCTTGGACTATAACATCCTAGATAATTCCAATACTCTATGGAGTAATTTCTGATAAGCACATTAGAGGTCTGTACGGGTCAGATTTACGGGCCGGGTTCGGGTCGAATTTTTTAATTTACTGTCGGGCCGGGCCGGGCCGGTCTCGGGTTCATTTATTTATTTATTTATTTATTTTTGTGCATACTCGGACCGGGCCATGAGGAAATTTTTTATGGGCCGTTTCGGTCCGAATCTTTTTCTAGCTTCCTCGTTAATCCATGAAAAAGGAAAATGATAAAATCTTCAGTCATCTATTTTACATAATTTTACAGGCTGGTATGTCACATATTTATTTATTTATTTATTTATTTAATGTCTGTAACTTCAATTTAATTGTCTATCAGTCTGTTCGCGATCTGTCTTTCTGCAAATATTTTTAGCATGTCTCGAAATTAATATATTTTATTTAAAGTAATATTAGATGGTTTCCTATTCAAAATAGAATGCTTGCCACTACTAGTTTGGCACATATACAAACAAAAGAAATTAAATACGTTACTATGTGCCCTTACTGTGTATGTTACTTTATGTACTATAGTCTGTAGAGTTTAAGAGGTATGAAGCGATGAAGGCTATAAAGATTATACCGCTTTAACTTTTTCTCTAAGGATCCTTTTTCTTTTCTCCAGGTCAATGGGTTAATCATTTTTAGCATGTGCAAAAGCATCTTTTTAATTGAATATGGTTAGATTAGCATTAAAGTTTTGTTTACTGGATCACATGAAAGATTCGGATACATTACAGTATATAAGAGGAAATGCTTCAAAGTGCATTTTTAGTAGTATTAATCATTTTAAACACATCCCTATATTTTTTGATGAATGCTAATATTTTTTATTTGACTTTCTGTCAGTCATTCTGCCTTCTGTATGTCTGTAATAATGAGCATCTGTTTTTTATAATTATCTATTGATTATCTTTTTATAATTAACTATTGAACAGTTGTGTTAAAGAACATTCTATTGCTTAGCTATATAAAGCCTCTACAAAACACATAATAAAATTATTTTTCATAAAAAAAGCATGATTTTTTTTTTTTTTCATTTTGTTATTTTACATATTTATGAATCGGGCCGGGTCGGTCCAGATTTTATCGTTTTTTATCCGGCCCGGGTCGGACTGTGCACTGGTAAAAATAAACGGCCCGGATTTTTCGATTTCGTACTGGGCCGGGCCTCAAACAGACCTTTAAAGTACAGTGTAACATCTCTAGGCTGTCTTAAACAAAACGAAATGAATAAATAAATAAATAAAAATAGAAAAAACATGCATAAAACTATGTTTTTTGTTGATTGTGATATGGAAATGCTTCCTCATTCGTTTACAGGGCTACCAAAAGTATCTGGATATATTGGGGTTATACTTGGAAATTGCTAGAATTGTAATTCATTTTGTGTTAGATGTTTTTCATATAAAACTAAATATAAATTCACAATATTGTTTATAGTTCTTATTATATTGTTCATAGACAATATACAGGGCTACCCAAAATTGAGCTAAACGTTCTATTGAATGTAATTTATGGAAGTACTTTGCTACATTAACCATGTCAGCGAACTGCTCAGCAAGGTAAATTAATTTTTCATGCCCATACTGTAAACAAAGAATTCTTTAAAGTTCTATTTTCATTTTTATTTATTTACTTATTTTTTTTTTTTTTTTTTTTTTTTTTTTTTTTTTTTAAGTATAATAACACGATTTGAGTTACCCTGGTAACGAAAGTTAAATTTTTAGCGGTTGATGTGTATTCATATTTGTTATCAACATAACTTAATTTTTTTTTTTTTTTTTTTTTTTAATTTTGAATAAGGAAATAAAAAGTGCGCATGAAAAAAGAAGAAAGAAACAACATAATTAAGTTTATATTTGAGTTAATAATTTAAGGATGCCATTAATATAGTAACTTAAAAAAAAAAAAAAAAAAAAAAAAAACTATGTTCGAATAAATGCCTACTCATACACAGACGATTTTTTACATTCTAATGTGGTTCAGGGACTTCTAACTGTTGCCGGCATTTTCGTTTTAAGAAATAGTTTCTTCTTTCGGAACAACTTGCATATTAGTCCCGTCAGGTACAACTTTTTTAGTGCTAGAGACCTATTTCAGTCGGTACAGTTGTCGAATTTTTATAAGTCACTCTTAATTAGTGCTAGAGGCCTATTTCAGTCGGTTTATTGAATGGGGATTTATTGAATGAAGTCCCCCCCAAGGCCCAACTTTGACATGAGTCCCCCCACCCAGGCCCAACTTTGACATGAGTCCCCCCCAAGGTACCCCTATTTCAGTCGGTACAGCGTTGTCGAATTTTTATAATACACTCTTAATAGTGCTAAGGGCCTATTTCAGTCGGTTTATTGAATGGGGATTTATTGAATGAAGTCCCCCCAATGTACAACTTTGACATGAGTCCCCCCCAAGGCCCAACTTTGACATGAGTTTCCCCCCAGGCCCAACTTTGACATGAGTCCCCCCCCAAGGCCCAACTTTGACATGAGTCCCCCCCAAGGTACAACTTTGACATGAGTCCCCCCCAAGGCACACCTTTGACATGAGCCCCCCCCAAGGCACACGTCCCCCTCATTGGGAAAAAGAGAAAAAACGTTGTTTTGCGGCTATAAGACAGTTTGGACTTCCAACGTTATTTGTTACAATATCTGCAGCTGAAACACATTGGTTTGATTTAATGAAAACTTTATCATGGAATTTAGATCGTCACGAATTAACTAAAGAAGAATTTGTCGATATTAACAAGTTTAGCAGTAGGCCTCTGGCACTAAATTAAAATCTGTCAATGTCAGATTTTCATGTTTTAAATAATGAAATAATGTCGTGTCTGTATATATATATTTTTTTTTCATACTACTGTTTTATATCGCTAACAAAACTTAAAAAAAAAAAATAAGTTGCAGTTTTAAAGGAATTAAGGTAGCAGTCATTATTAATGTGAGTTTATGTACAGTTACGTGATGTATATGTAATATTAATATAGAGACGTTTATTTCAATTTAATGCTTTTTTTTTTTTTTTTTTTTTTTTTCCTCTTTTGAGTAAAAAAAAAAAAAAGAAAAAGAAAAAGTATGAATTTTTAAATTTTTTCCCCCTAGAAAGTAGATATAAATTGTAATATGAAATAAATATCTGAAGAAAAAGAAATCTAAAAATAGAACAAAATAATTAATTAATTAATGAAAAGTTCAATTAAAAATATATATATTAGGTGTTTGCATAAATTCGTGCGGTTTTTTATTGCTTCATTTCATAAAAATACATCAAATCAAATGACAATTTTTAATAAAAATATTCTCCATTACTTTCTACAACCTTTGCCCATTTTTCGGGTAACAAATGTATATTACGGCGATAGAAGCTCTCGTCTTTCGAGGCAATAAAATGATCCGCTTCTGCAGGAACTTTTGCAACGACCTAATACTATCAGGACACAGAAACAAAACAACTTTGGCGAACCAAAAAAACGTCGCCAAGACTCTACAAACACACGGTAAAAAAGTGTTTCTTAAAATAATTTGTGGTTATTAAAATACATATTTAGATTTCAATAATACTTTTTTTTTTTAATTTTTTACTTTATAAATGTCAGAAATGCAAAGAAAAGTATAAGTGAATAACAATAAAACTTACTATGCAAAGCTGTGCATTAGGTCCCGGGATCCAAGAATCTTGAGGACAATTCGCTGCCCATTTTCTCCTTCTTGCATTATCTGAAGGAAACCTAAACATTTTGTATCCTTTTCTCGAGTGTTTACAGCAGTTTATCGCTGAACAACCTTCCATATTGTAGTTCATTTCACTAAAATTACGAGCAAGACGGTAGAAACAATGGCTGCCGTTTGTTTATCACGCTGGGTACATGCGGCAACCCTAAGGCAAAAAAATGTCGGATGCGCCAGCTCGTATATATAGGAGCCTTAGTTTAGAACGTCCCACTTCGTTTGTTCCAATTTTCACCAAAACGTGGAAGATTCATCTGTGCACCAGACCTGTGTAAATTCTGAAGGTTCGTCGTTCTATCTTTATAGTTTCGGAGATATGATAGCCAGAACATTCCACACAACACACTCACACACTGACCAATTGCCAAAAAACCACTTTTTTTAGACTCAGAAGACCATAAAACATGTAAATCAGGTTAAATCTTGATATCGAATTTTTGAACAGAATACAATACTTCCATTACCTACGGTAGTCGCGTAATGGAAGTAAGAATTCAAGTCATTATTATTGGAGCCCTTTAATGCATGGTAGAAAGAGTAACCTGTTTCAAGAGCTTTTAATAAAATATTAAAAAGCAGATTAGCTGTTTACATCTTAACTACAAAGAAGAAGAATCATTTATTAATTGGAAATATAATAATATAAGATATACTTTAAATAAATTAAAAACATACAAATTGAATGAAAAATAAAATTTGTAACAATTAAAAAGAAATTAATTTAAATATGTAAACACATAAAACGTTTAAATAACAAACATACCTTTAAAATGACATGATAAAGAAATTAAAAACTAAAAATTACATTAATATATATATATATATATATATATATATAAACATTATAAAGAAACAAATATATAAAGAAACATTAACTAATATTAAGCAATTTCCAGAGATAAATCAACAATTACGGTTTCCCATAAAGAATATTAAAATACGTGTATTCAACGAAATTGCAAAACATCTCACTAAAACAATCATATTTATTACAAATTTTATTATTCCCAGCAGTCTGTGACCTTGTATTATTCTAAAAATCGAACTCTTAATATATGATAGCACATCGGTTAAACTATTAAGTTAAAAAAAGAAAAAAAAAATACAGTGCGTGTCGAAATGATAGGTCCACCAGTAAAAACGAAAGTTTTGTTGGTAAAAAAGGTTTTATTGTGTAAAAAGTACTATTTTATAAACTACATTACTTCATTCAATGTAAAATAATACATGAATAATATACAAATAATAGGAATAATAAGGAAAAAAAAATATTACATGAAAAAGCTGTTTCAAAAAGATAGGTCCACTGAACCAAGTATCAAATTAATATTGAATTAATAAGAAATTTTTCCACCTTGTTTCAGAATAAGCTCATAAATCCTATTCGGCATGGTTTCTACAAGTTTTTGCAAACACTTTTTCTCGATTTTTGACCATTCGAAGGAAATAGCCTTTTTCAAGTCTGCAGTACTATTGTACTGCCTTCCGCCTGCATACACCGCTCTTGCGAGTATACCCCACATGTTTTCTACCGGATTCAGGTCGGGGCTGCAAGGTGGCCAATCGATAACATGTACACCATTATCCAGAAACCATTCGAAAGTGGACTTTGCAGTGTGCACAGGAGCATTGTCCTGTTGGAACATGAAGAATGGGCCACCAATGTGCTCTGCTTGTGGAAGAAAATATTGTTCAAGCAGCTGTTGATAGCCTGCAGCATTCAAACGATTGTCTACAAATGCTATATCAGTTTTTCCTGCACCTCCGAATCCGGCCCATACCATAACAGAACCACCACCAGCTTGCCTCTTCGAGAATATCTGTCTATCGTTACGCAGATCGTGCCAGTAGTACTGCCAGCCATCTGGACCATCCAGGTTGAATTTCTTTTCATCACTGAATATCACACGATGCCAATCTTGTTTCCAGGACATCACTTCATGGGCGAATTTCAATATCTTTTCTTTGTGCATTTTAGTCAATTTCGGAGCCGCTTTCCTCTTCGCGTAAACTATATTGCCGAACTTCTTTACCACTCTATGGACTGTAGATTTTGATATTGGAGGTTTTGTTGTCTGGCCACAGTGGATAAGCTCATATTTCCAGATTTTAACACATTTACGATAGTCCTTCTTTGTCGGGGTTTCACTTTTGATGGGCGGCCAGATGATTTTTTACTGTCATAAGCATTTCTAAGTCGCAAATATTTGTTTACAACATTATGTGATCTGTTTAAAAGTTTACCTATTTCCCTATTCGATTTTCCACACGTTTTAAATGCATCAATTTTCCCCTGCTCAACCAGCGAAAGACTGCAACGACGACCCATTTCGTTTGATTACAACGTGATGTTCAAATCTGTTTAAATACTTCCACAGCAGCCAGCATAATCCCGCAGTAAGACTAAGAACATTATTTATGCAAATTTTTTGGAAATAAACGTGATTGGTGCAAAATTTCTGAAGGCGGACCTATCTTTTCGAAACGGTCTGAAAATGAAAATTTGCATAAAATAAAAAGGAATTATTTATTTTTAAGAAATTTCTTCATAAATAGTTATAACAATTACTGATTAATTATCTCTACCAAAAAAGTGATTCTTATTCTCAATTAAGAGTCGAAATTTTGAACAATGCGGGTGGACCTATCATTTCGATACGCACTGTATTAATAAGAACAATAATATATTTATACATATATATATATATATATATATATATATATGTATGTATATATATATTTCTCTTTTTTTCTTTCAAGGTACTAAGATTCCCAATATATGTAAAAGGAATTTCAAACTACTGTACTAAAATTTCAACAATAGTACTGTAATAAAAGTTTCACAAAAAAAAACTTTCACAACCTTTATTTCATTTTATTTATTTATTTATTTATTTATTTTTAACGATGCTGGATTTTCAATTTCTGCCCATCATGTAAGTTTTTTTTTTTTTTTTTTTCAATTGGGATTTCTGTACTAAATATTATATACATTAAATCTATAAATAAAACATATTATTTTTTCAGAATTAAACAGTATAATCATGATACATTTACATTCCGTCTCCACTATGTTTGCCTGTGAAACCCTTTCAACATTTTTGCGCTCCAACCCCCTCCCCCCCAGCAAGTTCCCATTTTCAACTATTTTACTGTCATCCACATTCATCTCATTTTAAATTTTGAGGGTTTTATTTATTTATTTTTATTAATCTTACTGAATATCGTTTTAAAGTAAGAACTGATTACTAAATATCGTTTTATAAACAACGATTAATACCATATTTCATAATTTTACATACAATTTAATGATAAATACGTGTTTTACAAATAATCATTTTGTGATGAAACCTTTTCACAACATTTTTCAGTTTTATTGAGTAAAAATATATAAGAGAAAGTTAAAATTTCTCATGAAGTAGTTTAGTTACAGACCTGTATAAATAATAAGCAAATAGTAAATAATAAATAATAAGCAGTAGATTAAATGGCCATATATTTCGAAAACCGTCAGTAATAAACTAACTTCCAAGTTATAATATTCTGTTGATATATATATATATATATCATAGTAGACCTGTTTCTAGGCTCATACACAAGGAAAAATATTTTTAAATAAATAATAATAACAATAATATTAATAAATCAGTAATCACTACTCATGAATAAGAAACTTTATATTGAAAAAAAAAAGTCATAATAATTACATTTTTGCATTTTCATTGCTTAACGAATTACAGAGAATGGTAAATGAACGTGTTAAAAAATGAATAATTTATATCTTTTTATAATTTGTTGATTTTTTCGGATAAAAATCAATATTTTTTCAAACATTAATTTGATAAAAGTTTTCAAACTAAATCCTACATTTAATTTCATTTCCGATGAAACGTGGGCTTTCTTCTTAATTCCTTTCATCACCCACATAAAACAAAAATCTTTATCACGATTTTTAAATCTCTCAAATGCGTTATCCCCAAGTGCTCTTCATCACGCAGAAATAGAGAATGAAAAATAATTTTTTCCAATAATATTTTGAAAGTCAGATGAACGGGAGAAGGAAAAAAAATGCAAATTAATTTATGTCAATGGATAGTTACGAGTTTTAACAATTTATCGACCAGTTTCATGAAAACTTTGTATTTGTCTTGGAATGAAAAGTATTTATATATCATTTCTATATGGATAAAATCATTGGTTTTATAGCAGGTGCAGATGATTCTGTTTCAACTATAATGAATTTGGGAATTTCATGTTATTGAATTAAAAGTTGAGAAAAAAATGTCGAATGCGGATATTGGTAAAAGAAAGAAAACATATCCATTCCTCTTTCTTTTTGTTTGTGAAACATTAAGTTTGTGAAATTTTGAGTTTGTTATTATATATATATATATATATATATATATATATATATATATATACCTCATTTTTTTTCTTTTTGTTACAATGACATAAAAGTTACATAATTAAACTTCGAATTTATTCAAATACAACAGTCGGAAAGAGAAAAACATTAAATAAACTGAACAAGCAACTTTGTATATCATTTACAAAATTAATATTCTTCTAATATCCTTACCACTAGTTACTCAAGCTTGAAGAAAGAAACTCCTTTTTGAGCTGCAAGACTTTTTTTTTTTTTTATAAACTTTGGATGCTGGATCAAATTATGATCTTCATTTCTGCTCATCACGTACGAATGACTTGAATTTGATATGTATTTAACAAGTTCACTGCAGCATGTTTTGTTTTAATAATTACATACATATTACAACTGGTTTATATGAAGGGACTTACAAAAGTTTTTTAATGCATTATGGTCCACCGTGTTCGACAATTTCTCTCCGGTATAATCTGGCAGATTTTGGTAATACTCAAAGTTTCATTACTTTAGCCGTAAATCGATTGCTATTTTATCTCCAGGATGTCTATAAATTGTCTGCTACATTTTGATGTTAAATAATTTGAAGTTAATTAAGATAAATCAAAAATTATGACACTCATGCATAAAATAACTTGTCTATATTTCTTTTTGTGTGGATAATTCGATAGACAGTTTTTCCCCCTTTTGTATACAACGGCTTCGCGTGTTGATAATTGTATGATTCTCTCTTTTTGTTTTTGGCTACGATTTTTGTGCAATGTTATTTTTACATTTGATGTGTTTTTTATTTCACTTTTCATCCGATGTGTAGATTTATTCGATGGGTATCAAAATAATGAAAACGCCACAGAGATAGTTATGTTTTACAGTAGTTTATCGAAACAAAATCAATAATTTAAAGGGAGGGAAAATAAAAATACTGAAAAGTGTACCAGGATGATCCTATGTCAGGAAACAACATCTTGCAGTGAGAAAAAAAAAAGTCTTTAAAAAGAAGAGCCAGGACTGCCTTGCGCAAATGATAATAGTATTGATCGTGTGAGAAAGAAATTTTTACACAGTCCTGGGACATATGTAAGATCAAAAGCAAGAGAAATGAATATGCCAGTTCGGGATGTACGCAAGCCCCCCCCCCCCCGCCAAAAAAAAAAAAAAAAAAAGGTATTTCTAAAAATTGAAAATTGTTCAAGCCTTGGAACAGGATTATAAACTTTAAGGATTGACTGTATAACAGATATGCTAAGAAGGATAGATACTGATTATGCTGAATTTCTTAACTTCTTCATGTTTTCCTGAGAAGCTTGTTTTCATTTTTTTTGGCACATTCAATCGCCAAAATCTGCTCATTCGAGTTTCTGAATACCACTATAAATATCGTGATGTGCAAAGGGACAAGCTATAGTTTAATGTGTGATGCGGAATAATGTAACAGTTTATTGGCTCATAATTTTTTATTGGAAATATACTCACATTTGTCATTTATTATGCATGTTTTAATATTTCTCATTATATTAATTTTTGTTTTTTTAATCTTTGATTAATTTTTTATTGAATATTTTGATTAATATTTTAATTTTTTATCTTTATCTTTTTATTATGTATTTGTATGTATGTATATATATAAATTTCATTGCTTGTCCATAATGAAGAAAAATATGCGACAAAGTTTGAATGGAAATCAGCATAAAAATTTTCTTAAGAAATATTTTTGAACCTAAATACGCCACATAATTTAATTGCCAATAAATGTGGAATTACATCTTAATCCTTTCTATAAGAAGAGAAGAATCCATAGAAAAACAAAATCCGATATCATGTTAACAGTGAGAAAGTTCAACGAAGGTATGCAAATTAATTTAGTGGAGGGAGGGATTGGTTTCGTACAGTTCATAATTCATGGAAATTTTCTATTTTTTTTTTAAATGGGTTTTCATTACTTTATAGAATGTGCTATTCATGTTAGAACAGGTGCAGTTAATTCATTTTAATTTGAATGGTAATTAATTTATTGCATTACTTGTTATTTAATTAAGTGTGTTGAAAAACGTTGAAAACTTATATTCTGATTAAGTCCGTATTTATCAATCAATTAATTTATTTTTCAAAGAAAAATTCGTATGTGCATCATTATTTATTTATTTATTTGTATACAGACAAATTAAATCTATCATAATAATATTATTTTGAGTATTTATACAGGATTTTACAAGAAGATTGAAACTCGATTTATTTCTTTATTTATAAACCCATAACATTTATAAGATAAATGGATAATATAAATAGCGAAAGTGTTAAAAATAAGGGCATGAGCCATGCATAAGTTCGATTATTTCTGTGTGCTCTAAATGTTAAAAATGTATAAGAATATATGAATTATTGCTCAGTTGATACATGAGAAAAAACAAATAACCTCCATATACATATATTTTGGCCATGTATAGCTAGTTTCTGTAATTGTCTTCGGATAGAAATAGGTAACAGTAACGAATAATATTTATGTTTTTTGCATATACTGATAGATTTGTGCAAGCAAATTGTAGGCATTTTTGTTGATGTAGAAATACATCAATATGTTTTTCTGAAAATAAAAGTGATTATTAAAACCCGAATAAACTACTACGCCAGAAAGCCAAAGAAAAATATTGCAAATGCATACAGCTGTTTCGGTAGCCTAAAGCGTACCGTCTTCAGTGCAAAAAAGGATTCTGAATCAGGAGAAGTGCTCGCATATATAGGAGAGGGGCCGGATTTAGTTCAACCAATAGGATTACGGGAAAGGTGGGGAGAGTGGCCAATAGGAATTTAGGAAAGTTAACTGTGTAAACAGTAGAAAAATTAAGAAAATGTGGACTGAATATAAAATTTTCAACAGTCAGACAAATAGGGAACAACGAAATCACAATTTACAAGGTTTTTAAATTTTTTATAAATATGAAAAACTTCAAAGAAATCGAGTTCATGAATGGATTTAGGTCTGCAAATTATTTTAGCTGAATTAAATTTAAAGTTATGATTTTCCTCCCAGCAATGTTTAGAAATAGCCGATTTATTGGTTTATTGTTTGCGGACGCAATTCATATGTTCTTTTAGACGAAATTTAAGACTGCGTTTAGTTTGGCCAATATATGATAAACCACACTGACAGGAAATACTATAAATGCCCCAAGAATGATGCATATCAATATGATCTTTTAACTGGGAAAGGGTGAGTTTATTGGAAGGCGAAAATATTATTTTAAAATCGTATTGTTTGAGAATTTTAGCTATGGTTTGACTGGATTTAGGAAAATAGGGTAAGACAATACTGATATTACAAGAGACTGATTTAGTAGACGAAATGCGAGGGATTTGTAATTTTTGGATAGTTTTGTCTATAATGGAAGGGTCATAACCTCTCTCAATTGCAGTGGCTTTCAGGTAATTAATTTCAGATTTTAATAAAATAGGATTTGAACAAATATTAAGTGCACGGTTTACAAAAGTATAGAAAGCAGCCATTTTTTGGTTAGGTGGGTGACATGAACGCGCAAGGTGAGGAAGGGAGACAGCAAAATTTTCCCGATAGACGGTGGTTGAAAATACATTTAAGAAAATGGCTCAAACTGTTACTGACCTAATCTCCCCCTCATATGAGGCTTCTCAAACCAGGTTGCTCAGTAACAATAAGAGCAGAAGACCAATAACTCAACTAAGACCGTAGAAGCTTGACAAATAATAACAGGAGACTTGGCGTTGGAATATTAAAACCCAAATAAACTACCACGTCAGAAACGGCAAAGAAAAATATTGTAAATGCATACAGCTGTTTCGGTAGCCTAAAGCGTACCGTCTTCAGTGGAAAAGGGATTCTGAATCAGGAGAAGTGCTCGTATATATAGGAGAGGGGCCGGATTTAGTTCAACTAATAGGATTACGGGAAAGGTGGGGTTTTTCATATTTATAAAAAATTTAAAAACCTTGTAAATTGTGATTTCGCTGTTCCCTATTTGTCTGTCTGTTGGAAATTTTATATTCAGTCCAATTTTCTTAATTTTTCTACTGTTTACACAGCTAACTTTCCTAAATTCCTATTGGCCACTCTCCCCACCTTTCCCGTAATCCTATTGGTTGAACTAAATCCGGCCCCTCTCCTATAGATACGAGCACTTCTCCCGATTCAGAATCCTTTTTGCACTGAAAACGGTACGCTTTAGGCTACCGAAACAGCTGTATGCATTTGCAATATTTTTCTTTGGTGTTTCTGACGTAGTAGTTTATTCGGGTTTTAATATTCCAACGCCAAGTCTCCTGTTATTAAAAGTGATTATTATTATTATTACATTTTTTCCCAATTAACTACAGTCGGTAACAAAAGTCTCCGAACACTAGCAAAAATTCCTATGTAAAAAATGTACACTTAATACAGTTTTGTTAAAAAATTCTTGTCGAATCCTGTTTTTAGACTGACGAAGAACAGGATTCGACAAGGATTTATTTAACAAAAGTATATTAAGTGTACTTTTTTTATACAGGAATTTTTGCTAGTGTTCGGAGACTTTTGTTACCGACTTTACACCCATTTCTAGGTTGATTTCAAATATTATCTATTCAAAATAAAAACTCATTCATTTAAAGGTAAAAAATATCATTAATAAAAATTATTTACTGTGTTGAATGCAGACGATTATCATCTCAAAGAATTATAACGCTAATTGTAATTGTGTGTATAGAAGCCAATTGTGCGAGTGCTTTCTTTTTTTCTAGTTTACTATTATCAGTAATTCTTAGCAATTTCACAATCATTCATTGAAATTAATTCTCATGCCTTTCGACGAATTTTCGTCTTATACTGCCCTTTTAAACAATTTGAAAAAAATGGGATGATAGCGCCACATGTTGAGCAATTGATGTTCAAATATAATCAGCTCAAGTTTCGGTCAAATTACAACTAAATACAAACTTGGTTGAGTTTGGTTCATTGTCCCCTGAGCAAGAAACCATCTGTGTAATAAAAGAAATCAATTAAATTATGTTCATTCGACAGGTAATAATCTAACGCGATTTTCGACGCGTAAACTGTTTGCCCTCGTTCTCGAGAAATCCATAGTTGAATTAGGGTAAAAATGTAATAACGAGAAAGATGCGGGAGAAATCCCGATAGCACGTGTCAGAACAATGGCTTTTATCAATTTGTAGATTCTACATAAGCGAATTCTTATACATTACATCTCGATCGAATATATCTGAAAGATAAAAATTGACAACTGATTTATACATAAAACAACACGTTTCTCTATGCTTTTTCGATTATATCTTGTTTTATATTTCATTCATTATGGCAGTTAGGCGTTGTTTTATCGATTCACGTGTAGTTGCACCGATTATTAGCGAATTTTCATAATTTATAACTCAAAAACGATCTGACAAGGGCAATTGTTTTAAGCGTCAAAACACATGTTTATCTTATCTTGCTCTTTCGATTAATGCTAGTTTGGAATTTTTTTTTTTTTTTTTTATGATTACAGTGGGGGGGGGGGGGGTGAATTCCTGTTGAGATACCTGGTGAGAGTCCACAAAGTATTTTATACTCACAAGGAAACATTTAAAAAAGGTCACCTTCAAAAAGTATTGAAAAAAATATATTTGATCCTACTCTTCATAAAACACTAGAAAATGAAAAAAAATTATCACCTGAAATTAATTACAGCGACCACAAAAATTATCAGAATTAAGCATATTTGGCGATTTCACACTGCTAGGCGACTGATTTTGAGTACTTGGCGGAAAAGCAAAACACGGTTCTGTTCGTACACGACAATCTCGGTGCTAGCAAACGTATCGCCTAACAGCGCTAAATCGAGAAATATGCTTAATTTTGATAATTATTTGTGGTCACTGTAATTAATTTCAGCCAATATATTTTTTTTTCATTTTCTGGTGTTTTATGAAGAGTAGAATCACATATATTTTTTTCAATACTTTTTGTAGACGACACCTTTTGAATGTCTCCATGTCAGACATTTTTTTAAATGGTCAAATCGTGTTCAGAACAATCCAAAACGTGTAAATCCACCGAATACTGAAGGTCGACAATTTTCAGTAATCTAATAACTTATTCTTATATGCCGGGTGATCCAAAAATCAGGACAAACTTTAAAAATGAATAATTTGAAAACGAATCAAGATACAAAGATACGGTTTGCACCAAACGGATGGAAAAGAAGCCGGGTTTTGTGTGGCAAAGAAAAAAAAATATTGCTGTTGGCGACCAACAGATGGCACTGTCGTATTTCAGATGTAGGATTATGCAAAACAACAAACGATATAAAAAGGAACAACTACAGCAGGTAATGGTAGTCGAAGCTTATATGCATCGAAATATCGCATTCTCAGTCGCTACTTTAATCTTGCATGGCCTCCAAGTTCTCCCGATCTGACACCCTGTGACTTTTGGCTGTGGGGATTCTTGGAAGTCAAAAGTGTACCGCGACCAACCGGCATCACTAGCAGCACTGAAAGATGCCATCCGCCAAAATGTGTCTGCCATAACACAAGAAATGCTGTGAACGATGTGGTGAATCATCTCACAGCTGTACTTCTGACTGATGGACGTTGAACAGTTACTGTAGTAGTACTAATTAACTGTAATTAAGCTGAGTTGTAAGTTGTCAACATTTTTTTTCATTTGTAAATCATCTTTTGGTGAAATAAAACACTATAGCGCCATCTGTTGGTCGCCAACAGAACTAATTTTTTTCTTTGCCACACAAAACCCGGCTTCTTTTCCATCCGTTTGGTGCAAACCGTATCTTTGTATCTTGATTCGTATTCGAATTATTCATTTTTAAAGTTTGTCCTGACTTATGGATCACCCGGTATATAAAATAAAGTAAAAATGAATGTTTGAATAAAAAAAAAAAGCTTTAGCTTCTTTGTTTAATCAGTTAATGGTTTTTTGCTGATTACTAAATATATCTGTTATTTATTATGGTAAAATAAAATATTACACGCAAAATGTGTATTTTCTATTTCAGTAATCTTGGAATTGTATATTCTTTTCATGAGAGATGTGTGAATAACTTATCTCATATAAATTTCCAACAAGATACCGTTTCATTTGTGATTATTCCATTATTTACATTGTCCAATATTATAATCTTTTTCGCACAAGACTTTAGTCGAATACTTTCTTGAAAACCCGTATAAGAGCTTCTAAGCATACACTCTATCACAAAAAAAAATTACGCACCAAGAAGAAGTAATGCAAATTGGACACACATTGACATGTATAAAGTTTTCGATAAGAAATGCAAAATTTTAAAGTATGGATGTCATTGAATAAATATGTGACGCTGCAGCGCATCTTAGCTGCGCAACAGGCAAAATATTAAAAAGGAGAAATTTCTATTCCAAGTCTTAAATTCTTTGATAATTTTATTTTGTCTACTCAGATAGATAGTAACTATGTTTCACATACAGGTGCGCGAACAATATACGAAGATGTCAGCACTTAAGAGAGCAGTGTAGTTGGGCTCACAGAAGCCGGTTAGTCTAATCGACGAATTGTTTACCATGTTGACGGGAGCGAGCCACTACTAGATGATGTTGGCAGGAATGGGTGAATCATGGACAAGCATAACGTCATGAAGGAAAGGGTCTGCCTAGATAGAGGATAGAACGTGAGACCCGATAAATCCTCAGAGTTGTACACAAAACCCTAGATTCATCGTTATCATCGATCCTACGTACAACTGATACTTCAGGGTCTTCAAAGACTATTAAATAGGCGGCTGAGAGAGATATGGTTGAGCTCACGGAGCCTTTTGCGCCGACTACTATTAAACTCTGTACACTGACATGCCTGTTTTCAGTAATGTCGGGCACGTTTTACCTGGAATGTCACTGAATGGAGTAGAATTGCCTTTAATAATGATTTTAGCTCCATTTTGAGCCCCGATGATCAGCGAAGATGTGTCCTGAAGACGCCCCAGAAAAGAGGGGGATCCCAATCTTATTTTCGGAAACCATACGGCCTGAATACCATGAGTGGTGATCTGGGGGGACATTTCATTTCATAACAGGGCACAATTTGGTTGTCATCCGCAGCACATTTACAGCACCGCGGCACGTTGACTAAATCATACGCCCCGTTGTGTTGCCCTTCATATCATGCCATCTTGATCGTACATTTCAGCATGATAATGCGAGTCCGCGCATGGAGGTGCTTTCTACTACTTGTTTTCTTGCTTATCCAGCATTACCTTCGCTAGCAAAGTTGCCGGATCTCTCTCCCATTAAGGACGTTCGAAGCATTATGAAATGAGCCCTACACTACCCCAGGATTTTGCACTTGGGTGGCAATTGCAATTGGGCAGGATTTAGCACGATATCTCGCAGGAGAGCATCTGCCAACTCTATCAACCAATGTCAAGCCGAATATCTGCTCACTTTATGGCCAGAGGGGTACGAACGCGTTATTAACTTGTTCACTTTCGGAGTTTCTTTCTTTTGATTAAATCATCCCCATTGTCTGAAACCGTAATCATTTGTTTTCTTTATATGTACATCACATCTACCAATTTTTGTTTCATTCGGATAACTTCTTCGCGCGTCATTTTTTTTTTTTTTTTTTTTTGTTATCGAGTATATTTACATGAGTTTAGGAGATCATTATAAAAAGCTCAGTAGGGCAAAGACGATTTGCGAACTCTGGATTCTAACCGACACTGCCCATTTATTGGTTTTGAGAGTAGAAGCGATGTACAGATTCATACTTACATACAATGTAAATAACTTGAAATTGCATTTTTTTTCACAAGAGTTGTGTGAAAAAATTATTTCATGTAAATTTCGTAGAAGACGTATTTTATTTAGAACTACTCCATTATCTACATTTACCAATATTTATAATCTTTCAATATTTATACCCTTCTGCTAAACGTTTCTAGATGTATTTAGTTGAATTTATGAGAAAATCATAAAAATGCTTTGAGAGGAAAAACCGACGAGCGCGACCCAATTTCGATCCGTCACTGGCCGTTTATTTGGTTTTGAGAGTGTAAACTCTGCTTGATTTCCAAAGTGATTTCCAATGATTCTCATTATTAAAGAAGAAACCTAGCAAATTTCTTAAAAACATCTTTTATAGTCAAAATGATGAATACCATTTTACAAATTATCATAAATATTTCTTAAATGGAAAATAAATAAATAAATAAATAAAATAACTATACTTTTATGTCTTGAAACCTTTTACTGTTTTTAAATAAATTATTTTGAATGTGTAAAATTTATATTTCTAGAAGTTTACTTTAGTCATTATTTTAGATAATTATTAATACTAATGAACACATTATACCAATTCACACTGAAATGGTTTTCAGCATTAATTAAATTCAATATAGATATTTTTTTTTTCAAATACAGTGCTATCCAGACACTCCATATGTTAAATTTATTCAAATACAACAAATAACATCTTCTATAGAATTTAAAATTTAGTAATTAGTTTGTTAAAATATAACTTCGAAATAAATACCTCGTTATTTTTTAAAATGCTAACAAGGAATAAATTTCTTGAGTCATTCCTTATTTCAATTACAAATAATGATCATTAATTAAATCACAATTTATTATTTTTAAGGACATTATAAACTGTTGTTAATTAAAAACTGACTAAAGATAATTAAATTAACATGAAATACTTTGAATAGTTAAGCGAAAATTTATTTTAACTTACTTTATTTTATTTATTTTAAGTGGAAATAAATATCTATATGTGTCAAGTCTAAATACATCTTTTTTTTTTTTTTTTTTTTTTTTTTTTTAAATAATATTTCGCCATTCTCCGTTATATACTTAAGTCAGTTAAAGCTGTAACGTGTTACTTTAATTCAATATCAATTACAAAGAAGTGATTCTTTTTTCTGGTCGCTTCACCTCCATTACTGAACCATCTCTCTTTAAGATTAACTTATCCACCCCCCCTAATTTTTTCTTATAGGATTTAATACCAATTTACCTCTTTAAAAGATGCATGCGAATTGTATGCCTGTGATCACTTAAAGATTCCATTTTGCGAGAATTTTTTTTTTTTTTTTTTTACTTCCATAGTCCTACTGCCGTAGGTAAAGGAAGTATTTTATTCGGTCCAAAAATTCGATATAGAGCTTTCACCAGATTTACACGTTTTAAGGCCTCTTGATTCCATAAAATTAGTTTTTGGCAATTGGCCAGTATGTGTGTATATATGTGTGTGCATATGTGCGTGAGTGTGTATGTATGTGTGGAATTTTCTGGATATAAAATCTCCAATACTAATAAAGATAGAACTACGAAACTTTAGAAATGATACAGGTCTGGTGTACAGATGAATTTTCCAAATTTTGGTGAAAAATGGAAAACCGGAAGTGGGTCATCGGTAATCGGAATCTGTATCTGAAAAACTGCCTTAATGATTTTCTTCAAAGATACTATATAAACACTGTATTAGATTTCCTTTCGAATGATATAGTTGGTTAATTCAGGAAAATTGACAGTCGCCCTGTATAAATAGCTCAATTTCAGGGCTCGCAAGTGCGTTCCTTTGAAAACGACTGTACGGATTTTCTTTTAAACTCGCCATACTAACCAGCTTTTAGGTTTACTTTTGTATGTAATCATTGTTTTCCGGTCAATGATTGAGTTTTCCACGTTTTGTTAATAGTTGGTGTCTGAAAAACGGCTCTAACGATTTTCTTGAAATTTGTAACATAAATCCATATTAGATAGCCTTTCTCATGTATTACGTGACTATTACAGGAAATTTAACGGTCATCCTGATTAGGTAGTTCAGTTTTGATCTCGGAAATTCGTGTTCAAAAAGAATCTTTTTTTTTTCCTTTTTTTTTTTTTTTTAACTCGCTTTGTAAGTTCTTTTTTATATGTCTTTACACGTGTATCAAGTATCTCTTACTGAAAAATTACGAAAAATGCACATAATATCTCCAAAAAATGCATATAATACGAAATCGTGTGGTGGTTTCACACCAGACTTTTTTTTTTCTCTTGCCTTGAACTTATCAACATTTACCATATAACTGAAGTTAATTTTTTTGGTGTAACAGTAAGTTGCATGTGGAAAAAAATAAGTAACTGTAATGGTAAGTTTAAATGTATATTTTTATTTACAGTTGGTAACAAAAGTGTCCGAACACTAGCAAAAATTCCTATATAAAAAAAATAGAGTTAATACTGTTTTGTTAAATAAATATTTGTCGAATCATGTTCTTAGGCTGACTAAGCACATGATTCGACAAGGATTTATTTAGCAAAACAGTATTATCTCTACTTTTTTTACATAGGAATTTTTGCTAGTGTTCGGATACTTTTGTTACCGAATGTACGCAGTTCCAATTAATTATTCCTTCACAGTCCCATTATTCCTTTGGAGAAGTTTGCGGAGACGTTGTTGAAGAGTCATTATTTATGCTTCTTCATATTGACACGGAGGCAAAATATTTCATCGCCTCTGATAATGCGCCTCATAAAATATTGTTTGTGACCCATTCATGCATGTTTTATAGCGAGAACTCTGTAAGAGATTGCGGTTTATTAATTGTTTGCACACAGTTTGCAGTACCCAAGCATTAAGTTTCGAAGCCTACGCATTGTGCAAAGTTTGTTCCTGTTTTATGCTTCATAGATTCTGTTGTGGTTTAACATGACTTTGTGGGAAGCAGTTGATTAATCTATTCTTCATAGAACTATTCAGTTGATCCACTAAAACGTGATCCGTCTTTTAAATGAAACTGTTCATATTTGAAGTACGAAAAAAAGCGGCAGGTGAAAACTTGAGGTATTGCTTCTTCTCCATACACGGCACAAATCTAAGAGGTTGCTTTAGGGGCTTTAACTCTTCTTTTAAATAAACAAAAGTGCCCACAGTGATAAGTTTTGTCTCCTTGATATCCCAAATTAAATAACTTTATTATAAACAACCGCAGTGTTCACTTTGACCTTTGGCTTCCGTAGATCCTACGAAGAATGGTGCGTTACACAATACGCTCAGAGATAATTTTAAATCCTTATTGGTTGATATCAGCTTTAATTTGATGTACTGTCACCGTTCCATTTCTTGCTATACTTCGGTAAAATTTTTTATCCGCGCAACCATTCAACACTCTGAGATGGTCAAGATTTAACCGCCGAGGCCTGTTCAAAGTTTCACCTGACGGTTCAGTTTCCATACAATTTCGCTACAAATGCTGGTTATCACTTCAAAAATGCCGCAGTTTCGTTGATACCCGAAGCTCTCATTTCCCCCCCCCCCCTCTAAAAAAAAAAAATAAATAAAGTTCGTCAAATATATCAGGGCTGAAACTTTTCAGGTGATACCTCTGAATTCAGGGTCCTTGAAAATTTTGTTGTCTTTGAATTTAATGCTAAATTATTTTAATTTTATAGAAATTTATCATTTTGAATGTTTAATTTTCCTTATAATGTAAAAAAATCTCTAAATATTACTTATTATAGATAACCAAATGATATGTCAATAATAAGTTTCCCATATCTGCATACAAGTAGCAGTTTTCAGGGCTTTTCATGACAGGTACTTTCATCCTTACAATATACTCACAAGCAAATACAGTCGGTAGCAAAAATATTCGAGCGCTAGCAATAATCCCTATGTATAAAAAAAAATGTACACTTAATACGGTTTTGTTAAATAAATCCTTCTCGAATCATGTTCTTAGACTGACTAAGATCATAATTCGACAAGGATTTATATACCAACGCAGTATTAAGTGTACTTTTTTTAGATAGGAATTATTGCTAGAGATCGAATAATTTTGCTGCCGACTAAGCTAATGTCTCATGAACTTTTTTTCCTACTCCCTTGCACTCTAGCAGCAACATTGTGGAGCAATAACCCATTTGCATAAAACTATCATTTGGTCATATAAAAGTGGCTGCTGAGAGTATAAGTAGGTGTGTGTGCATGTCTATATATATTTAAGACATTTCTCAAGCACACAAGCACAAATGGGTTGTATAATATTCCGAGAACATGTTTTGAATATGAGAGAACAATGTTAAATAATTAAAAATCAAATTATTCATTTTTTTAATTAGTGTATTACCAAATAAGACCACATATGATTTATATGATGTGCATTGCGAACAAACAGACGATTTGTATTCATAGGTATAATGCATCGTATGTCTACGCATTAAGTTATGTGTTTGCTATTTTTCTAAATATATATATATATTTAAGTCATAAACCTTTTTAGACTGGCTTACTTGCTTTTTGTTGGGAAAAACACATTTAGCTGAAAATTATTAATGGTAAGTATTCATTAATTTTTCAATTCAACATTTAAAAAATTCGATATTCCAATTTTCGATATATTTTTGCGATGAAAATGTGTGAAAACTATATATATATATATATTACTTTCTTCTGTAAATTTTGGGAAGAAATTTTTTGTAACAAAAATAAGCTTATTAAATTTTAAAGCCAATCATTTGTTTTTGTGTTTTTATAGATAAATTACTCAAAACTAAATACATCTTAATACTGTTGTTAAATACAGCTGTAGTGTAGTAAGTCAGTGTTTGAAATTAAAATCATACAATCAATGATATCTTTAAATATATGTATATACATATGAAGTAATTTGTTAATAAAATATAAAAAACTAAATTTATTTTTCACCTAATAATAATAATTTTGTTTCATGATTTACAGTAAAAATGCATTAATAAAGCATTTACACGCTATTAAAAATGTATATATATATACGTATATATGAAAGAAAAATCCTTAAAATATATATACTTCGATTGATTCTTGCAGTTTTCCTCGAATGAGCATCCAATAATGAATATTAAGTTTCCTTTGCTAATTAAGTATATTTAATTTAGTACTCGCAAAACATTGTATTTTTAATCAACATATTTATTCTTATTTAATTAGCTTATTAGAAACTTATCCTAAATGTTTTTCTAAAGAATTTCTTATCTCTATAATTTCATGCATTTTTTTGTTTAAATTAGATTTTTATAATTGCCCTTTAGATATCTTAAATTGTTGAAATTAATTAAATAAACAACTTTATAGAAAACTAATTAACGGTAATTAGTTTAAAAGAAAGAAAATTTAGAAACAATTTACTCACTATTTTTGTAATTCTTTGAAAAAGAAAATGTGTTGATACTTTAGACTTACTTCTTTTATTTATCTAATACTTATTAGAATTAAATTTAAATATATTTAAAATGATTAGAGTAAAGAAGTTTTTTAAAGTATTGGTTAGAATGTTTTATAACTTAAAGAAAAAAAAATATTTTTCTCGTAAAAATTATATTTGATTATATAATAAATCTAATCAAGTATTTACACAATTTTTTATGCACATAATTCCTTAATTTTTGGTAATTTTTTTTTTTTTTTTGCCAAATGCGGGGCGTTGTTAAAAATATATAATTGGGAATTATAATTAATAATATAAAAAATTGGAATTCCTGTTTGTTTTTTTTATTCAACTATTCATTTTTTTTCTGTAAATGAAATCTATCAATTTCCTCAATCTCTAAGGAAATCGGGATAAATTTGAGAGGTGACAGATAAACTAAAAAACTGGTAAAAATATGGAAAATCAAGTGTATTTTCTCGCTAAAATTAAGTGGCACAAAAAAAAAAAAAAAAACATATATACATTTTAAATTGCTGTGGTTAAAAAACATAAGGAAATGCTGTAAATGTTGTTCAACCAGCATTCAACTAACCGGAAAACTTCTGGAATATATTTTTCCCCCTTTCAATAAATTTGTTTAAGTCATTTCTTGATACTTTATGAAACTTAATTTCTCATTTTCGAAAACCCGCAGTGTACGATTTATTACAATGTTTATAATCTGATTTATTATAAACAAATCAATGTTTATATTTTGAAAGACAAGATTTCATAAAAGAAGTAAATAACGTAAAAAACTATTTCCGGTTCGCATTGAGAGTAACGCTAAGCTTATTGGGGCAAATATTCGGTACTTGCAAAACAAATGAAATTAAGGGAAAACACAAGAGTGGGCGTTTAATCGAGGGGAACGCTTTTGCGGTATTTTGATATATATATATATATATACACCATGGTGTATAATAATAAATGTATTTCTTTTTTTTTTTTATCACACAGTGAATCTATTCTTTATTCACGAGGGCTGCGCCTGTTTTTCTAATGTGTTTTTAAAAAAATGTATGAAATAAGGACATCAACATCAATGCTTTTCTTGATTCGCAAATTTTTATCTGTAAACATGGGCATATAGTAAATAAACATCGAAGTAACTATTTATGACATGAAAACGCTTTTCTAGAAACGTTTTCTAAAGAAGTATAGGGATTAAATAGGTGATATGGAGAATTTAATGTAGGGAGTGGGAGTGGCCATTTGATATGGGCATTACTTTAATAATATCTATAAACATAGTTGCCAACATTTTAAACTATATGGGAGCATGTTCAGCCCCGCTTTATTTCGCTACACTTTAATAAATAAAGATTAAAATGCTGATAATAAAGAACTAGTATGTTGTGGCCACCACAAGACTTTCTTCTATATTTTCCTATATACATATTCAACCAGTAACAATAAAAAGAAAAAAAAAATATATTTTTTTTTCTAAGTTTTTTTTTTTTTGTTAAAAGTAAAGAAATCGATAACTTTGTTTTAAATTATCAGAAATTTATAGTTCAACCATTCGTTTTACAGGTATTGAGGAGATCTTTCGAAAGATACCCATCTTGAAAATTTACCCCCCGGGGGGTACTTCCCCCCCAGGGGAGAAGCGATGCCTCCTCCTGCACAAAATTTTTTTCCTACTTAAATACTACTATTATCAATAATTGATATTAATTTTACAGTCACAAGTTTAAAATAACTCTCATGCCCATTTATACAAAATTTTGTCCTATGCTGCCATGTTAACAATTTTGATAAAATGTGATTACAGCGCCACCTGTTGAGCTTTTGATCCCCAAATGTAATCAGCACCAGTTTATGTCGGGGACCAACTAAATACCAAGTTTGCTTAAATTTCTTTAAATATATATATATATATATTTATACGATATATTTTTATACGAGTTTTTTTTTTTTTTTTTTTTTTTTTTTTTTTTGTTAAAAGTAAAAAAAAAATCGATAACTTTGTTTTAAATTATCACAGAATTATGGTTCAACCATTCGTTTTAAAGGTATTGACGAGACCTTTCGAAAGACACCCATCTTGAAACTTTGCCCCCCCGGGGTGTACCCCCCCCCCCCGGGAACCGATGCCCCCACATGCACAATTTTTCCCCCCAGTTAACTATTGCTATTATCAACGAGATCTTTCGAAAGATACCCATCTTGAAAATTTACCCCCCGGGGGGGGGGGTCTTCCTCCCAGGGGGGAACCGGTGCCCCCACATGCACAATTTTTTTTTCGTAGTTAACTACTACTATTATCAATAATTCATATTAATTTTACAATCACAAGTTTAAAATAACGCTCATTATGTACATTTATACGAAATTTTGTCCTAAACTGCCATGTTAAAAGTTTACATAAAATGCGATCACAGCGCCATCTGCTGGGCGATTGATCCCAAAATCTAATCAGCACCATTCCATGTCAGGGTCCAACTATATACCAAGTTTGGTTCAATTTCATTCATCGGTTCGTGAGATACGGTGAAAAATACGAAATTTTGCGATCACAGCGCCACCTGCTGGACGATTGATTCCCAAATCTAATCAGCACAATGCCCCACCAGGGTCCAACTATATACCAAGTTTGGTTGAATTTCATTCATTGGTTCGTGAGATACGGTGAAAACACGAAACAGCAGACAGACACACAGACAGACATTTCCTAAAAACTACAAATTCGTGTTCAGGACATCCCAAAACGTGTAGATCCGTCAAAAAAAATATTAAAACTCAATAGAATTTAACGTGACGTAAATTTTGGTTGCTTACGACTTATAGTAATTTTTTTTTTTTCATATGTATGATTCAGTAATAAAATAATGATAATAATGATTAATTAGTTCTATTAAAATTCATTAGAATTTAAATGTAAAAAAAAAAATTCGTATACTAATCCTTTTTCTATAATGATTTTTCAATATATATAAATATAATAATAACATAGACGCTTATTTATTTATTTATTTTTATTTTTTTACAAAATATGTCTACATGAAAACTTATATTTTCTATCTAATACACAAAGAACAATAAAACGCAAAGTTATCGATAGTAATGTTTTAACATAATGATATCTTTCCGTGCTTACATTGTTTCAATGACACGTACAAATTATTTAAAAATATATATAAAAGTATCATGTAAAATTACTAATGATGAAGATGAACACTTTCAGTGTACAACAATAGACATGTAGCATACATTCTATTATTAAACACTTATAAATTTATAAGTATGTTGAATATTTTATTTCCCACAATTCATTTCGTATTTATGAAATGTTAATATAACGAAATTTACTGTCTGGTATAATAGTTAATTTTACATGCGTATGGTATATTGCGTGAGATGGTTAAAGTTAAAATTTTTTTTTTAGAAATGAACGGCGCATACTAATGCTGTGAGGAGGTAAAATTATAAATAGTTTTAATTTCAAACTTACTTTAATGATACCTCTTTGTAATGACTTTTGAAATTTAATTGTAATGCAATGCTTTAAAAAAAAAAATGTTTAATGAAGAAAACTTCATTTAAACTTCATTTTGGTGTATTTTAAATTATTATTATTATTAACGTATACAAACATCAAACCGTCTCAATTATATTTATATTAAAAACAAAAACTATTTACGAGACAAAATTTTAGATAAAATACTTTTAAAAACAAAATATGCATTCAAAAACATTAAAAATTTAGACGTTTCGAAACCGTCCAGGTTTCCTCATCAGTACTACTACAACATAATTTGCAAGCAATTACATGAATACAAGAGGAATTTTTAGAAATACAGAATATTGAGGAGCCAGTGCGCGTGATAAAATGGTGGCGATTAAATTGTAAAATTAATTTTTTGAAGTAGCAGAGTACATTAATTAACGTAACGAGGACTATAAAGGCTAGGTATGACGGCCATCATTCATTAGAAAGACCATCAGACGTTGCGCAATGGAAATTCTCTTTATTAGAAGCTTCAGTATTGGAAATTCTGCCTCGTTTGATCAAGCGAATCTGTTTAAAATGCGAGAGGATATTGCAAATACAACATGATATGTTTTTGAAAAATCTAACAAATGTTTTTTCTTATACATACTTAACCCTTTCAGGGGCGGTGGCTAGAGGGTCTATCCACCTACTTTAGAAATTTTTCTCTAAGTGTGCAGTGGCTACTTTTTTTATCCACTTTTATGAAAAGTTAATGTGTACTTCTAAAATTGAAATAGAGATGGCGGAACAACAGTAACTTTAAGCAGGATGTGCCTGTGACTTTTTTAAATGGACAAGTTGCGGGAAAATTTTTTGAAGTTTCTTTTATATATTTTTATGAAAAATAATTTTTTATTCAAAAGTATTTGGTAGTGTAAATATACTGTAATGCACATTTTAAATACAACAGATTTACATATTATCTTAGATCATTAATTTTAGTTTGATTTTTAGGAGCATCTTTTAGGTGGATAGACACACTGGCTAGAAAGCCTGGCCACCACCCACAAAAAAATCCCCAAATGCTGAATTTTTTTCTTCATCAAATATGACTTGTAGGGGATGTTTACTTTATGATATATATATGTATTTAAAAGGAAATTCAATCATTTTTACTTAGTGCCCCTGAAAGGGTTAAATCCCATGCTTTTCCGTCCATTTCAGTGAAAACCTCAGAGAGCTACAGTCAATACTTTTTATTTATTTGATTTTATTTTTTCTATATACAACCTCATCGAAGTGCGTTTCTTAAATGACCTAAAAATATATCTTAGTTATTGTAAAAACCTCTACGAAGTAATCATGTAAAAATATGGACGTAACCTAACTTATCACATAATACATAAATGCCAATTTTTTCGATTTTCCCATTCGGTAGAATACTACTCATTTCTAAGAGAAATTTTTGGTAATTATTTTTCTGCTATTTAATTATGATCCATTTTACTGGGATAATGTATTACGTATGTGATTAGAAAATCGTGGTAGTTTTTGTTATAAAAAACTAAATGTTGGTAACTGTTATATATATTAACATAGGGTTATTATCATTGTTATACGCATATACTTACATTGATACGTGATATATGATAGAAGCAAGTTAAAATGATATGTTTATTATATTATGTTTGTATATAGAAATATCTAACACTTGTAGATTTTGAAAGTAATGCAGTTATTTTTCTTAATTTATAATTAAAAATATTATAATAAAAATATTATTTATAATAAAATTATTTATAATTAAAAATATTATTTATAATAAAAATCTGTTGACTGTGTAAATATAAAAGTTTAATTTAAATTTTAACGGTCAAAAGTTTCAATGTTATTTGAATTTCAAAGAAAACAAAAATATATTTATGTAGAATGAACCTGCAGTTACTAAATATATTGAAATTCGTACAAAATTAACATTTAAAATATTTATCGTTAATTTTTTAAATATTTGAAATATTTTCTAGGAAATATTTTAACTCAAGTTATTTTAATACATTTATATTTAAATTATCCACAGGAATCCATTAAATTAAATACATTTCGCAAAGTTACTTTTATTTTTAATGTTAGTTAATAATACCTATGATATTAATTTATTTTTTATAATAATTTATTCAAATAAATTTCCACAAAGAAACCTAACTGCTAAGAGTTATTTATTTACATTAAGGACATAAAATGCATTAGAAATCAAAATTAAAAGGAAAATAGTTCCCAAAGGATATATTTCATTAAAATAATTTTCCTACGTAAAAGCTTTAACCGCATATAACTTTCTTGAGTTACTTGAATAAACATGCCCTATAATAAATGTTTAATTCATTCTTTCGATAGAATTTATTCTGGTAATTTTAATTTTAATAAAACATTAAATTTATATTTTATTAGAAAAATTGTTTGTACCATTTAACACGTTTTTTATAATTTTATCTAGTTTCCTTTATAAGTGAAACTAATTTTTAAATTAGAAATATGTTTATTAAGCTACAATTTTTAAAATTTTCTACAGCTTAATTTACATAAAATATAGTTTATTATGTAAGATATTTTGAATGAAATAAAATTTAAATATACATATTTTTATTTTTACTAAAATACAACTCAAACATATAAATTATTTTAAAATTAAATTTATCTGTTAAAGATTAGTGAAATAGTTTAAGAAAAATAATTTAAGGAAAAATAAAGGAAGAAAAATAATTTAAGGATTCCGCCAGCATTATAAGCAACTTTTTCTTTTTACAATCAAGTATCTCTATGAACATAACGAATTTCGTCTGAACAGATTTATTTATTTGTGACAATTTTTCCCAACTGTATCTCAGAAACTGCTCTTCAGATTTTCATATAATTTTATACATAAGTGAATCTTGGCATGAATTAGTGCTTATCAACTTTTGGTGTCAATCGCTCAACAGCTGGCGCTGCAATGCAGCAATTTCCGCTATTTCGGTGATGCTATACCTTAGGAACTATTGATCAGAATTCCATACATAATGCTGTTGCATCTTCACATATATTAATACTTATAAACAATTTGGTGCCAATAACTCAACAGATGGCACTATTATGCAGTGATTTCAATAATTTCAGCGCTATATCTCAGGTTCTATTGCGTATAATCGTACAAAACATGAACTTTAAAAAAGCCATTATGAGACGTTGTTCTGATTCCATTTGGGTGCTTATCGGCCGATAGGTGCCGCTGCCTTACTGAATATTTTCTATATAACGGGAAGGATGTCATCTGAACGGTAAAAAATCATTTCTGCTGGACATTTTGTGTAATAGTACCTTCTGAGATAAAAAATAATTTGCATTCATAATAAAAATATAGTAATAAACAATTTGTTCTGCGTGAATTCGTATAGGAAAGCACAGAAGAATGTTCTGTGATGGACACAACATACTAACTTTAACGAAAACTTTCATTATTTGGAACTTAATAAAATATTATAATTAATGATATTTCTGTTGTGTTATTTGAAAACAAATTTTATTACCTCTATGAGGATGAATATTTTACTTTTGTTATCCTTTAAAAATTGAAAAAAAACTGAATCCAGAAATATAAATAATTTCGCATAATAATAAACAACGCGAATGTATTTAGCTGTATTAATTATTAAGAATAATGTAAAAAAGTTTCACATCATTAAAATACAAGACACCATTAATGATGTCTAACAAAATAACTAAAATATTGCATTTTTAAATAATTAGACGACCACATGCGTACATGTATCTAAAAAATAAAATATTAAAAGTCAAGTTAGTTTCCTGGCTTAATAACTTTTCAAATTTGTTTGCCTTATATTGTTGAATATTTATGTTAATTTATCTACACCAAATTCGATAGACATGTACGGCGAAAATTGCGTGCAAATGTATGAATAATTTACGCAAGTTTCAAAAAAATTATTATTTCCTTAACGAATTTAGAAACAATTAATATTACGCCCGCTTCGCTGGTCACTATTTTTAAAGGAATCACAATAATTAATGAATTCTCAAAATTGCATTAATTTTTTATCATGTTGTTAAAAAGAGCAAAAGATTCTCATCGGGAAAAAATGTCGCACCGGGTCCCCACTGCCTTCGGCAGCTTAGACCCGTGCGTTGCGCGCGCGTATCCCTTCACCATCCTTATGACTTCTCAAAATTCCATGTTATTTCTCATAAACTTTCATTCTTAAGAAAAGGTATTAAAAAAATATATCATTTAGCATCGTGTAAAAACTCACACCGGGACCCCACTGCCTTAGGCAGCGCAGATCCATGCGCGCGCACGTGTGAGGATATACGTGCGCCGTGCACGAAAATTCCTTCTCAACTCAAACGTTTATTATTAAGAAAATAATAATAATAATAATAAAAAGTAAAAATATCATCGGTTAAAAACTCGCACCGGATCCCAAACGCAAGCGCGCTGCGCGCGCACGTGTTAAGATAACGTGCGGTGCGCGGACATATTCTGAAATCAAACCTTTATTCTAAAGAAAAGAAAAATTAAAAAATCATTTCTCATCAGGTAAAAAGTCGCACCGGGTCCCTACTACATTCGGAAGCGCAGTCTCGTGCTCGCTGCGTGCGCCTATTCCTTTCCCACTCTTCCAGCCCCTCCTAATTAACCTACATATACCAGTTTTGAACGGTCTAACTCAATTAGCTGAAATGCTAAAGAAAACCTAATCAGGACACCTTAAAATCGTAAATCAGGTGAAATCTCGAATTCCACTTTCGATAATATAAAGGAACTTTAAAATATCTTTCGAATGATGTATTAGAAATAATTTAATCATAATTAGAATTTGAAATATTGAAATTTTAAAAAATTATAGCGCCATCTGTCGGTAGAAATTTCTGTAATCTACTGTTGAATTCCAAATCAACAAAGCTTTCAATTGATGTATTACTTGTGAAATTATTTTAATTAGTAGTTGAGATACAAAAGAAAACCTAATCAGGAGACCTCAAAACGTGTAAATCAGGTGAAATCTCGAATCCCGCTTTCGATAATATAAAAGTACTTTAAAATATCTTTCGAATGATGTATTTTAAAAATAATTTAATTAGAATTTGAAATACTTAAAATTTAAAATATCTTGTGGTAGACATTTCTGTAATCTACTGTTCAATTCTAAATCAACAAAGCTTTCAAATAATGTATTACTTATAAAATAATTTAAGTAATAGCTGAGATACAAAAGAAAAACCTAATCAGGAAACCTTAAAACGTGTAAATCACGTGAAATCTCGAATTCCATTTACTTACGGTAGTTGGTTAATGGAAGATGACAGTAATTTGTGGCGTCTACTCTTGAAATTCAATTCAAATAAGTTTCAAAATGACATATTACTTTTGAAATTTTCCTGATTAGAAGCTGAGATACAAAAATGCACTATTATAAAACTTATAAAACGATTTATGTCTCACTTTTTCGTGATTTTCTCCGAAACTTGCGTAATTCCGGGCTAAATACTGTTAAAAATCCATAGTATGAAATGTGAAAGGAGTATCAGAATTCGAAACTCTGCAAAGAATAAAATAATAAAGGCGTTTTGGATTTTCCGTTGTTTTCTCCGAAACAACCGTTCCTTTTCTACGTTTTTGCCCCTTCCCTCCTTTCCGTCCCTTCTAATAATTTTACACTTGAAAATATCCGCAATCGATTTATCTTTCCTTTAAACGTAATAATAACAATTTCAAACGCTGTAACTCTTTTTTTTTTTTTTTTTTTTTTTTTGCCCCTTCCCCCTCAAGCCCTTCCTAATAATTCTACACTTTCAAAAATATTCAGAATCGTATTGTCGGCCGTTAAAACCAAATATTACGAAATTTCAACGGCATATCTCATTTAAAAAATATATAATACAAAATTAAATCTAATTTGTTTGTTTATCCAGATATTTTCATGAAAATTGAACAGTAGTTTTATAATATGCTGTCTAAGCCGAATATTAATTAAAATGTAACGTGAATGAAAATTTGAAAAAAATTGAAAATTGCAATTTATCTCCCCACTACAAAACACGTGACATCTTGATCGGTTACAATCATTTCCGTTTTCATCTCAGACAGTAGTATGGCGTTTGAAATGATGTTGCCACAAAAAAATCATACTTTATTTAATTAAAAAAAAAAATCTAATTGTTGTACCGATAAGCCACTTGCACACTTAGATTCAGAAAAAAAAATCCCCTTTCATTTGGTATCGAAATCGTAACGATCGGACAAATATTTCTAATTTATTTTCCACCTTTTCTGCTTTTAACTCCGTTAAAATATCTATTTTTATGCAATCGCGGTGAATTCTCAGTCATTGAGATCGTTTTCTGATTAGGCATGATTCTACATTTTAATTAATATCTCCACAACTAATTAAAATTTTTAAATTCTGGTTTGAAGAGGACATCGGAAAGGATCCAGAGCACCCGTACGTCAATTCTTGTATTTCTGCATTCAATTGGGGCTGAACGTATAAAAGAACAGACAGACAGACAGACAGACAGACAAACCTTTCCATTTATTATTATATATAAGATAGAGTGAACAGATCCCAGCATTTCAGACATTGTTTTCATTCAAAAATATATTTATATATATAGATATATTAATGTAAATAATTTATTAAAATTAATTTAAAATATCTATAATAATAAAAAGAAAGGTTTGTCTGTCTGTCTGTCTGTATGTCTGTCCGTCTGTCTGTCTGTTCTTTTATACGTTCAGCCCCTACTGAACGCAGAAATACAAGAATTGACATACTGATGCACTGGAGCCTTTCCGAGTTCCTCCTCGAAACAGAATTTAAAAATTTTAATTAGTTGTGGAGATATTAATTAAAATGTCCACTCATGTCTAATCTAAAAGCGATCTCACTGACTGAGAATTTACCGCCATTGCATAAAAAAAGATATTTTAACAGAGTTAAAATTAGAAAAAGTGGAAAATAAATTAGAAATATTTGTCCGATCGTTGCGATTTCGGTACCAAATGAAAGGGGAATTTTTTCTGAATTTAAGTGTGCAAGCGGCTTATCGGTACAACAATTAGATTTTTTAAAATTAACTAAAGTATGAATTTTTTGTGGCAACATCATTTCAAATGCCAGACGTCTGCCATGAAAAAGGAAGTGATAGTAACCGATCAAGATGTCACGTGTTTTACAGTGGGGATAAAAATTGCAATTTTCAATTTTTTTCAAATTTTCATTCACCTTACATTTAAATTAATATTCGGCTTAGACAGCATATTATAAAGCTACTGTTCAATTTTCATGAAAATATGTGGATAAACATAAAAAAATACATTAAATTTTCTATTATATTTTTTTAAATTGAGATATGCAATTGAAATTTCGTAATATTTGGTTTTAACGCCAGATAATTCGATTCTGAATATTTTTGAGAGTGTAGAATTATTAGGAAGGGCTTGAGGGGGAGGGAAGGGGGGCGAAGGGGCAAAAAAAAAAAAAAAGAGTACAGCGTTTGAAATTGTTATTATTACGTTTTAAGGAAAGATAAATCGATTGCGGATATTTTCAAGTGTAAAATTATTAGAAGGGACGGAAAGGGGGGAAGGGGCAAAAACGTAGAAAAGGAACGGTTGTTTCGGAGAAAACGACGAAAAACCCAGAACGCCTTTATTCTTTTATATTTTGCAGAGTTTCGAATTCTGATACTCCTTTCACATTTCATGCTATGGATTTTTAACAGTATTTAGCCCGGAATTACGCAAGTTTCGGAGAAAACCACAAAATACTCAAACATAAATCGTTTTATAATAGTGTTTATATCATTTTTGTATCTCAGCTTCTAATTAGCATAATTTAATAAGTAATATGCCATTTTGAAACTTATTTGAATTGAATTTCAAGAGTAGACGCCACAAATTTCTGTCACCTTCCATTAACCAATTACCGTAAATGATGGAATTCGAGATTTCACGTGATTTACACGTTTTAAGGTGTCCTGATTAGCTTTTCTTTTATATCTCAGCTACTAATTAAAATAATTTTTTAGTAACCTATTATTTGAAAGCTTTGTTGATTTGGAATTGAACAGTAGATTACAGAATTTTCTACTGCCAGATGGCGCTGTAATATTTTAAAATTTTAATATTTCAAATTCTAATTATGATTAAATTATTTTTATTGCATCATTTGAAAGATATTTTAAAGTAGTTTTATACTATAGAAAGTGGGCATCGAGATTTCACCTGATTTACACGTTTTGAGGTGTCCTGATTAGGTTTTCTTTTTTATCTCAGCTACTAATTAAAATAATTTCTTAAGTAATGCATCATTTGAAAGCTTTGTAAATTTGAAATAGAACAGTAGATTACAGAAATTTCTACCGCCAGATGGCGCTGTAATATTTTAAAATTTCAATATTTCAAATTCTAATTATGATTAAATTATTTTGAATGCATCATTCGAAAGATATTTTATAGTACTTTTATATTATCGAAAGTGGAATTCGAGTTTTTACCCGATTTACATGTTTTAGGGTGTCCTGATTAGGTTTTCTTTTGCATCTCATCTATTTGAGTTAGACCGTTCAAAATTGGTATATGTAGGTTAATTAGTAGGGGCTGGAAGGCGGGGAAGGAATAGGCACGCACAGCGCGCACGGGACTACGCTGCCGAAGGCAGTGGGGACCCGGTCCGACTTTTTATCCGATGAGAAATTATTTTTTAAATTTTCTTTTCAAGAATAAATGCTTGATTTTAGAAGGAATATGTGCGAGCAGCGCACGTATATCTTTACACCTGCGCGCGCATGGGTCTGCACAGTCGAAGGCAGTGGGAACCCAATGTGAGTTTTTACCCGATGATTAATGACTTTTTCTAAAATTCCTTTTCTTAAGAATGAAAGTTTATGAGTAATAACATGGAATTTTGAGAAATCATAAGGATGGTGATGGAATACGTGCGCGCAGCGCTGCCGAAGGCAGTTGGGTACCGGTGTGAGTTTTTACCCGATCACAAATGATATTTTTCCTTTTTCTTTTTTTAAGAGTAATGTTAATGAGTGATAATATGCAATTTTCAGAATTCATTCATTATAGTGATTCATTTAAAAATACTGACCCACTAGCGTGCGAATGCAGAGGGGGCCCTTTGTGAGTTTTTACCCGATCAGAAATGATTTTTATTTTTTTAATTTCTTTTCTTAAGAATAAAAGTTTATCAGTAATAATATGGAATTTTGAAAATCATAAGGATGGTGAAGGAACACACGCGCGCAGCGTTCATATATATGCATTCGTTCGCGCGCATCGCGCACGGGTCTACGCTGCCGAATGTAGTGGGGACCCGGTGCGACATTTTTTCCGATCAGAATTTTTTTTTTCTCTTTTTTTATCATATGATAAAAATTAATGCAATTTTGAGAATTCATTAATTGCAGTGATTCATTGAAAAATAGTGACCAGCGAAGCGGGCGTAGCCTGCTAGTAATTAATATAATCTACATGAACTTTTACATAAAAATAATCGCAGTAGTACAAATAATAAGTGTTTTTTTTTTTTTTTTTTTTGATACAGATAAATGTAGATTTCTGTGGTATAAGCAGGATTTCTCTTGTTATAATTTGTATAAAAAAAAAAAAAAAAAAAAGTTTAAGAAAGTAAGAGAAAAGAAAAGTTATAAGAGATTTTCTTTTTTTTTTTCTTCTTTTTTTTAATTTTATGTATAATTTATCTATCATACTTTTATATCGTGCTAAAAATTAAGGATATTCAAATCTAAACCGATTTTTTAATTCTGTCTTTAAAATAACTACATTTAAAAAATTTTCTTTAACACAAGTCATGTAGCAGATTTCACATATTTGAGGTAGTTACTATTAATAATATGTTATGTATAATCTGTGTAATTAGCAAATGTTACATACTTAAATTTGAATCACTTACCAGACTCCGGTTAAGTTATCGTATTTTTCTGCGTATAATCTGGGGTAAGGTATATCTTATTTATACCAGAAATGTTAATAAATAGATAATTTTATACTTGTAAGAACTGTACCTCGTAGAAATATAGTTTTTTCTGTTACGCTGTAAAATACGGTATATTACCCAACACTTCCACTACGGTATATTATCACAAACTAATCATTAATTTCCCTTCCCCAATAAAGTTGATAATTCTATTTAGATTTAAATTTGGAAAAGAAAAGTGTGCATGCTTTTTACTGTCGAAAAGTGTTTCGTGAAACATTTTTTTTCTTCTTTGCTCTTTCAAGGTACTAGTTGTTTACAGATTTTTTTTTTCAACATGTGTCCATTTAGCAAATTAATAAATAAAAATACTGGCCATATATATTGGTGTTTAATATAGAAGTTGTTTCAGGTACAAATTCTGAAGCTTATAAAGCTTATGAATATTTGTATAAAAGGATAAGCTAATTTAATTTCAATTCAATTATATCTTCTACCTGCAAGTTAAACCGATATTTTGCTTTCTCTGTGAGGAAGACAGCCGATACATATTGGAGACTATTGATTTCTCGAAATGAAAGGAATGATAGTACACAAGTACGTGCGGAAAGCTGGGTTTAATCCTGGGACCTTAGGAATACAAATCAAACGACATACCTCTAGACAAGAAGTTTAACCCTTGTTCATAATAATCTATACAAGAAATGGCGTGGATCGTTTCCCAGTGATTACGAAATCATACGATCGGTATTACTCGAGAGGATGGTATCGGTTTCCAGAATGCGTTGGAAATTTTCCGCGTGTAAAGCTGTTACGCTGTGTGACAGGTTTTATGCTGTGAGCGTGCTGCAGCATCTGGTGCTGACATGTCTTGTCCGAGATGAAAGTTGTCTGTGCCGTGTATTCTCATGTCCAGGGTCACCAAATGCGGAAGTGCCTGCGGAAAGCTAGATTTGATCCTGGGACCTCAGGAACAGAAATTGTTCATTGGTAAGTTACGGTAATCTATCCGAGAAATGTCGTTGAAGGTATAATGCAATAGTATAAAAAAGAGAAAAAGAAAGCCGTGTAAAAAATAATTTAATGGAGTTTTCTTACACTTCATAATCTTGATAAACCACTATTGAAATAAAGAAAAAAAAAATCTGATAATAGCGTCCTTTTCAACTAACGGTATAATACATATTGCTTTTATTATTTGAAAGAATATTTTCAAGAATTTATTTTTAAAGTGAAAAGTTTAATAAGATCTATTTTGTATATTTGAAGAATATACATATGATTGCCAATAACATTACATTTCAGGAATTAATTCTTTAAAGTTTTCGCATTATGCAATGTGTAAAGAAAGCTTTTAACGTCTCTTTTCTTTAGTATTAATTACAACATTATGTTTCTAATTAATCTAATTTACATTGTTAAATGCATACTTTATCGTTTCTAACTAACAAAACTGTTTTTCAGTTCATTAATTCCTTGAAAACATATGCTAAACAATTCCGAAACAAGTTTATTTATACAAAAGTATTTATTGCGAGGAAATTGTTTTAACTTAATTACAGCTTTATATTTTCATTCTCAGTTTCTGAAACTGTTAAAAGAAAATTATTAAATTATTCCATGTAATATTTATTAGAATTAATTGACTTAGCTGAAAAAAAAAGAATTAATCAACAATTGCTAAGTTAGGTTTATCTTTTAGAAGAAATAATATTTATATATTTATCCGGACGATTTTTTTAAGTTACATCTGATTACGCAATTATTTTAATAAAGCTTTGCATCATTTGTCTATTAAAAAAAAAAAAAAGAAAAAAAAAAAAAATAGAGTGACTCTACTCGACTCTCCGAATATTAAATAATTAATTATTATGTAAATAAATTAAAGTAAGAGAAGTCGTTAAATAAATAAGAGAGAAATTTATAATAGAGCTTTTGAATATTTTTCTTTATATAGTATGTTGCTTAAATTTGACAGGGACGAGTACTCACCGCTCTAGGGGCAGCTTCGAGCGATTCTAGCTATGCTATGACCCTTCTCCGGACCGTTTACTTAAAAACTAAAAAAAAAAAAAAAAAAAAAAAAATAACGAAGTCCGCCAGTGTTAGGTGTCTCACACGACAAGGAGCGGCAGTATAAGTGATTATTTTGTAGCGAAAGTGAAATATGTAGGGTCAAAAAGTTAATGCTTGTTTTATTACAGTAAAAAAAAAAAAAAAATAAATAAATAAATAAATAAATAAATAACCAAAAAGGTTCATTTACTGACTTAAATATATACTTCGTCTGCAGAAGAAAGTATAATGTACTTCACACTAACACTTAAAAATTACAATTGTAATTTACTTATTATTAAATGATTTGTTTCAATAATGTACTGAAATCGTTTCATGTCAAATGAAATGTACAGTCGGGGAAAAAAAAAACGCAACACTCAACGTAACTTCGTTGCTAATCGATGTAGAAAAATGTAATAGGTATCATTCGACGGGGAATTGTAAGTAGTTTCAGAAAATGAATTGAAATTTTGAATTGGGGGTCGTCTACATATTAAAACGCGCACCAACTTTGATTTTTTCAATGGTAATGCCCCATTTTTATTTTATATTTGAATTCCTGGGATCGCGACAACGCGAAAAAGTATATTGGTTGTATATTTTACTTATTTTTTCACAGAGTTATAAGCGTTCAAAATTTGAAGGTGCTAATGTTAAATTCATATTTCAAACTTTTATTAATATCTTCACAAAAAATAACTTGATCGATATAATTTTTTTTTTACGAGATACAGTGAAGAAACCCAAACATAATCCATCATTACTTTTGATTCTGAAAAATATTTTTAATTCTGAAAAATATTAATAAATTCATATTCATAAAAATTATGAATTATGACCTATATTAATTTTTACATAAAATGAATCCTAATGCTGAAAAATATGGGTGTGCAAATTTGCAGCTCATTCCAGCTATTAGTTTTCGAGATATAAATAAATCTTTCTTTTGGAGGGGTTTAGGGGGCCGTCTCTTATAAAGTTTTGCGTGAGATAACGAATCAAATCTTAAAAAATAACAAAGAAAATCAAACAAAATATTTTTATTTTTTATTTACGCATCAAATTATATAACAACAATGTCAAACGCAAATAAATGAAACAAAAATGATGATTTTTAGACATAGCATCAAGAATTCCTGTTTTCTAAAGAAGACAAGCCCCGCCTTCATCGTTCTTCAAAACAAAACAATATAGAAAAGAAAAGTAAATGTGACATTGAGTATTCCTGTTAAACCCTTTATTGTATGTTGACAAAAATATGCACAAGTGGTATTTACTTCATAGATTAATTGGCGATAAATTTTGAATCTTTTAAACGAACACTAGAAGAAAAAAAATTAACTAATTAGGCGGGGTTTACTGTTTTAAATAGAAAAATAGAAAAATAAAAATAAAATAAGTTTTAAATAGAAAAATAGGTTTAATGTAAAATTGTCAAATATAAAAAAACAAATGGAATTGGAATGCAAGACAGACTTGTAAAATCGTTTCTTAACTACCGTCAAAGTTAAAAAAGGCTTAATCATTTGCTTCGTATATTGCTTTATTTTATTTTATTTATTTACTTATTTATTTATTTTGCAGGGGGGAGGGTTATTATTTTAAGGACACTTTAGTCTTTAATATTTTATTAATATATTTTAACTTTATACATTTTTAAAAACATATTTTAACTGTTATAAATATATTTTAACACTTTTTGCGACTGCAGGATTTCGTCTTTTTGACAGTAAGACCCGCCTTCGGGCGTTATAATCTCAAAATAAAATATTTCAGAACAAATTTTCTGTATTCACAATTATATTACAAATGGATATACATTATAATTATATTCTTTCTAATCAATATATTTCTATTCATAGTATATTTTATTGCAAAAATATGAACACTGGGTACACACTTAAGAAATATGTAACACACAAATTACGAAAGAAACGCCCACTGACTGAGTTACAGATTTTCAAATGACGTGAATCTGCGTCAGCAGTCGCGAAACGGTTAATTAAGAAATTATATTTTCATAGAAATTATAAAACAAATCGTACATTTCCAAAGAGTTCAACTGACCAAAAACTGGTAAGTGCGATTAAAATTGTTTAATATTTACTTCATGAACCCTTACGATAATTTGTCCGAAAAGATTTAGTTTATGCGTCGTTGTATATATATATATATTATTTCATTTCGTATATTATGTTACTTACCTACGAAAGAAAATTTAAGATTTATTGGTGATCAATACAGCCATAATAGACACTTTTACTTAAAAAATACTGCACTTTTTTCAAAGGGTACTGTATGGACTAATCGCAAGTGTAATGTATTTAAATAGACCTAAAATTATCTAAAGAAGTGCTGAAGTATATACAAATCTAAAAATTGAATTCAATTTAATTAAAAAACTGGAAAATAAACAACATTTTATTAATTCTTATAATTATTTTTTTTCTGAAAGATTTCCGGTGTGAAACATTAAAACTTTGTCTATTTCTTACAGGACCATAATTTTATTTTTCTATATTTACAGATAACCCCCTAACACATTTTTGATTATAACTCTATAAATACTAAAGATAAAGTATATAAACAGTATACTTTTCCGCACTGCCAGACTCTCAGAAATTCAAAAATGAAGTCAAAATTGGGTGTTGCTGTTGGAAAAATCAAAGTTAGCACTCATTTCAATATGTATATGACCCCTAATTCAAAATTTGACAACATATTCAGAAAGTGCTTTTAATTTCCTGTTGAATTATGTCTATTATATGTTCCTGCGTCAATTAATAACGAAATTATAGCGAGTGTTGCGGTTTTTTTTTCCCCGACTGTACAGTCGGGGGAAAAAAAACGCAGCACTCGATGTAACTTCGTTGCTAATCGATGCACAAAAAATGTAATAGGTATCCTTCGACGGGGAATTGTGCGTAGTTTCAAAAAATGAACTCAAATTTTGAATTGGGGGTCGTCTACATATTAAAAAGCGCACGAACTTTGATTTTTTCAATGGCAATGCCCCATTTTTATTTTATATTTGAATTCCTGGGATCGCGACAACGCGAAAAAGTATATTGGTTGTATATTTTACTTATTTTTTCACAGAGTTATAAGCGTTCAAAGTTTGAGGGTGCTAATGTTAAATTCATATTTCAAACTTTTATTAATATCTTCACAAAAAAATAACTTCATCGATATAACTCTTTTTTTACGAGATTCAGTGAAGAAATTCAAAAATAATCCATCATTACTTCTGATTCTGAAAAATATTTTTAATTCTGAAAAATATTAATAAATTCATATTCATAAAAATTATGAATTATGACCTATATTAATTTTTGCATAAAATGAATCCTAATGCTAAAAAATATGGGTGTGCAAATTTGCAGCTCATTTCAGTTATTAGTTTTCGAGATATAAACAAATCTTTCTTTTGGAGTGGTTTAGGGGGCCGTCTCGTATAAAATTCAACCTGAGATAACGAAGCAAATCTTAAAAAATAACTAAGAAAATTAAACAAAATATGTTTTTTTTAATTTACGGGTAACATAGAACAACAACGTCAAACGCAAAGAAACAAAACAAAATGATTATTTTTAGACATTAGTGTTAGCATCAAGAATTCCTGTTTTCTAAAGAAATCGAGCCCCGCCTTTTAATCGTTCTTTAAAACAAAACGATACAGAAAAGAAAAGTAAATGTAGCTTTGAGTATTCGTTTAAAACCCCTTATTTTACGTTGAACAGGCCCTGACTAAAGCCAGGTTAGCAATGCGGGGCGCGGGCCTAGCCCCTCCTTTTGGAAGGGCGCCTCAATAGACATAAACAGAAATTTTGTAACCTAAAGACTTCTTATGCCACTGAAAGGGGGCCCACCTAAGCTTGCATCCGGGGCGCCAGGAAGTCTAAGTCGGACCTGACATTGGCAAAAATATACACAAGTAATATTTACATCATCGATTACTGGTGATAAATTTTGAATCCTTTAAACGAACACTAGAAGAAAAAAATTAAATAAATAGGCGGGGTTTCCCATTTAAAATAGAAAAATAGGTTGATTGTAAAAATTGACCAAAAAAAAAAAAAAAAAACTTAACTTCTTAAAACTTTCGCGACCGCATGCTTTTTTCTTTTTGACAGTAAGGTCCGCGCCTGTAGGTGTCTACGAAATTACAATATTTCAGAACAAAATTTTCTTTACTCACATTTATATTAAAAATGAATATACATTATAATTATGTTCTTTTCGATCAAAATGTTTGTATCCATGGTATATTGCATTGTAAAAATACGAATATTGGTTATATACTTAAGATATAAATCCAAACACATTGCGAAAGAAACGCCCACTCCACTGGCGAAGTTATAGATTTTCAAATGACGTGAATTAACGTCAGTGATCTTGAAAGTGTTAACTACTGTCATACTTAAACTGCTTAATTATTTACTTCAAATATTGCTTTTTTAAAAATTAATTAATTAATTATTTATTATTATTATTATTATTATTATTACTTTTTTTTTTTTTTTTGAAGGGGGAGGATTATTATTTTAAGGATACTTTAGTCTTTAAAATTTCATCAATATATTTTAATTTTATATATTTTTAAAATATACTTTAACTTTTATAAATATATTTTAACACTTTTGCGAACTCAGGATTTTTTATTTTTGACAGTAAGGTTACGGGCGTTATTCTCTCAAAATAAAATAGACACTTTTTAATTGAAAAATATTGTTTTTTTTTTTTTTTTTTTTTTTTTTTTTTTAAGAGTATTGTCTGACCAATCATAAGTGTAATGTATTTAAATATACCTAAAATTATCTAAAAAAGTACTGAAGTATATCATTATCTAAAAACGGAATTCAGGAAAACTAAGGTACTGATTAATAAGAAAGCACCTCAAAACTGGCGCTTCAAATTATTACTTAGAAAACTTTGAAAAGACACCATCAAATACAACAATCTCGCAATAAGTTACCGCTTTGACTGCAGTACTCCTGCCTACTTTGTCACTTGACGAAGGGTCGTGTGCTCTTTCCCGTAGTCCCGAAACAATTGTTGAGAGATTATTGCAGTTTATGGTGTTTATTCAAAGGTTTATGAGCAATAACTAAAATTCTGGTAAGTATCTAATGTTTTTATTAATATTTAAAACTCTTTCTTTTTCTTGAAACATTTCCGGTGTGAAACTGTAAAATTTTCTCTAATTCTTGTAGAATTTAAATTTTATTTTTCTACATTTACAGATAACGCCGTAACACATTTTTGATGATAACTCTATGAGTACTAAAGATAAAGTGCACAAACTGTATACTTTTCCGCACTGCCGAACTCTCAGAAATTCGAATATGAAGTCAAAATTTGATGTTGCTATTGAAAAAATCAAAGTTGGCGCTCATTTCAATATGTAGATAACCTATAATTCGAAAATCGGCAAAATATTCAGAAAGTGCATTTAATTTCCTGTTGAATGGTGTCTATTACTGAGTCATTTAATAATGAAATTACAGCGACTGCTGTGATTTTTTTCCCCGACTGTACATATATACCTATAAAGTAGATGATTTATGTATTAAAGTAAAAACAAGTATTTCTATATATATATACTAAAAGTAATTTAGATATTTGAAAAAGAAAATCCTTTTAAATCACTTAAATTGAATAAAAAATGCTTATTTTAAAGGAATTTATCTGCACATCTAAATGTGTACTTTAACTGCAGCAGAAAACATAATATAAACTATATGCAAACTTGAAAAATACACACAATACTAATATTCAAAAAATTATAAGTCGATGTAACGCTTATGTATTATTTTATTTGATATGTAATGGATAAAAAAGAACAATTTAAGAAGACATTTCAGATTTTAATGTAAACAATGATATAAAGAATTATATTTACATGATTACTAAATTTCTCTATTTACGATGAGAAATATGCAATAGTCGGGTTGAATGGAATATTTCTATGTATCACCTGTATGGTGCTGCTTGCACCAAAATGTAAGCGCATCGACTGCCGTCACTATGGCATGAAATATGAATGGTAGTTCACCTTGTAAAAGTTACAAGAGCAGTTTTTGTGCTATTCAGCTTATTTGATTTATTCGGATTCAGAATTTTTGGAGGTAAGTATTACGAATTCTGTAATTTATTTAAGACAAAGCAAAATCGAGTGAAAACATAGTGTCATTTCTTTTCGGTGAATTGAGTTCGTTAGTACTCTGATTCCCATGAATTTATTTATATTGATGTTGATTGATTCTCCAAGAAGACGATTCTGGTAATATGGAATACTAACTATTCCTTACTATTTGCGATTTTTATAAAACTTCAATGTTGATATATATATTTTTTTAAATTGTTTATTTTCAGTAATAAATTGAAAATAAATTATTTATTTTGTAATTATTTATTGTTTTCTATATAAATACTACTTTATTCTGTATGAACCATGAAGGAATACATATTCCCCTTCATAATATTCCATATTACCTACTTGGTCCATATTACCCTACCCCAGAGTTATTTTCTTTAACTAGTAACGTTGGATGTAAACTGCAATTTTTGTAACATAAAACTGTCAAACAACATAACAACACTCGAATGCTTGCAATAATCAAATTCAAAATGACCCAAAATGTTTCAGTTTATTATTGATGAGTTCAAATAGAGTTTGTGCTTCATATTCCCCTACATTCCTCTATTGTATGGAGAAAAATGTTTGCCTTGTTTATTGTTATTTTATTACACTATAATCGAACGACGGATTCGTTTAACCTCATTTTTCATGAATAAATAATGTACTAACTGTAATGTAATAACAAAGAACTATATGTTTCAGGCTCACTAGTATATTTATTTCACGTGACGTATTATCGCCATCCTGAATATAAAAAAAATCTCATATCGTGATTAAAATTGTACTACATTTCTTGCGATTTATTAGATGATAGCACATGATGTAGTAAATATATATACTTAAATTTTTAAACATTTGTTTTACAATGTGCGATTGAAATAATTTTATGTTTTGATTGACGTGAAAATTTAACTTCATGTACTTATTTCAATATCGGTATGTATCAATTCGAATACTTACGGAATCATCGTTATTTTTTAATTTTTATTTTTTCTATAAGAATATTTTGTCACATTAGCCATAGCATCTGTGTATTAAAATAATTTTAGATTTACTTTATTTTTTAATTTTATATGTAGCATTTCTTTAAAATTAAATAAGCGCAAATAAGCACATGATTTTCTTCTTTTAATATGGTGCAAATTTCACATTTTTCTCTCACATGTTGATTTTTTACAAATAAATATACATTTTCTGCTAATCGTGTCGTCAGTTTTACCAGATTTCACAAAAATCTGCGTTAAAACATAACTCCTATTTCTTTCCAAATTATCTTTTTTAATTATAATTATGACTAGATAATAATAACTGTATTCACAGAAACTGAATTTGGCGCAACGATTTGAAAACACTATATAATATCAAAATACACTAAATTAGTATACAATGAGATTATCTCACAGAATTTTCAAAGAATGAGTCTTTTCGTTTTAAATGCATATGTTTTTCCAACGAGACACGTTTTAACTTCTGAAAAATTGCAACACAACTGTTATAAATATTTCTAGGTCGCAATATGAGACAGGAATATACATTATTGTATACATTTTCGAGATTAAACTTTAAATTGCTTTTCTTCATAAAAATATAAAAGCAGAGATAAATTAATGATCACCTGACCGTAAAATGAAAGTATTACAAGGATGTGCATTTAAATATTAAATGATCATATGAATTTTTTATTATATACAAAGATACCATAATGAAACAGAGTTAGCAGAGTTAATATACTGATGGTTACATTAGTTGAATTTTACTTACGTATGTTGAATATTTATGATAATTATTCTTTCGAAAATTAGATAAACATCATAAGATACTACGCATGCGAATATATGAATAATGCATGTTAGTAATTATTATAATTGTTGTTTTCAAGCAGTTCTTAATATTTTTGTTTTAAATTTTTGCAACGACCATGACATAGCAAATGAAATAAAATATACAAAATTGAAACATTTGAATTACTACACACTATTAGTTTTTGAAAATAAAAATAATTAATTTAATATATTATAATCCGTTTTATAGGAGAAATATATCTACATATTTTAAGAAAATTGATTTCATTTAGTGGCAGTAAAAATATTACTGTATAAACATTACTCAACATGAAAAAACAGATTATATAAAACTATTCTGTGAAATAGGGTGGAGCAAAAAGTATAGGAACTTAATATTCGAAATTAAATTTGTCGTGTGATGAGTAAGTTATGACTTTTGTATATTAATTTACATATTTTTTATTCATATCTTTCGATGACCCATTCGACATAAAATTACTTAAATTTGACATTTTTATGAAAATAAAATAATCAAAATTACATTCTGATATTAATACAGAATATAAAGGTATTTAAATATAAGTTTAATAAAAGCAATTATTTTATAATAATGCACGCAGTACACGAAAATAATAAAATATGCTTACATATGGATTTCATTCTGCTAGATTGTATATTTATAAGTGTCTAAAACTTATAAGGAAACATTCAAAAGGTGTCGTCTTCAAAAATTATTGAAAACAATATATGTGATTCTAGTCCTCCTGAAACACCAGAAAGTGAAAAAATTATTGGCTGAAATGAATTACAGCGACCACAAAAAATTATCAAAAATATGCATATTTGGCGATTCCACATTGTTCGGCAATTGATTTTGAGTACTTGGCGGAGAAACAAAACACGGTTCTGTTCGTACACGGCAATCTCGGTGCTAGCAAACTGAACGCCTAACAGCGCTAAATGGCCAAATATGCTTAATTTTGATAGTTGTTTGTGGTCGCTGCAATTCATTTCAGCCGATAATGTTTTCACTTCCTGATGTTTTATGAAGAGTAGAATCATATATGTATGGAACCGCGTATCCTTCCTTCTCCACATACACTTTTCGTCGCTATAAGACACTAGGCAAATGCATAGCTTGTCTATGGCATGGATGTTTTGACAATTCCTTCATTTTACTTATTTATCTGTAGATTTCTTTGTATGTCATAGCACAAACATCTCAAGAGGTAGTTATTATCGTATAACGGGTAACCAGGTAATAAGTTCAAAGAAACATTTTGCTTTCAAATGTATTATTTGTACTTGGAAAAGCTGTTATTACTGACGATTCTCCGTTTTCATGTCTAGAATACAATTTTTTGAGTATTCCTAAAAACCTAATTTACTCTCCGTTATCTGAGATCATTTACATTAACAAATTTTCAAGATGACAACAGAAGCTATATCGTTGAACAAAAGTACCTAGTCATGTCGTGTCTAGTTCCAAAATGAGACAAGTCTCTAAATATGCCACGATTATTATGTTATGGATGACTTTCTTTTAATATGGAAACATAAAGGTGCATATTTTTATCTTATGTCATTTTGCGAAAGTGATAACTTTTTCAGATAGCTTCTCTGTATCCACATACAACATTTAAATTATATTTGCAGTTGTTAGCCATCTTGAGTGAGCAACTGGACCATATCTTTATTAACGGTAGATTAGAATAGCATTCACCTTGTGTGATATTACTGAGTAGATACATATTTGGGATGATTGATGAGGAAAATTACATTACCTGATATATTCTCTAGAGCTGTAGGAAAAATGAGCTTCAGATTTTCACTGCGTAGCAAGTTTTGTTTTCATTAACAATCGGTCCTAAAAGGCAATTGGACGAGTTGTTGTACCATTTCAAAAGTTTAGTAAATGTCGATAAAAAAACTCATTTGTGAGAATCAAATAAACGAATCATTGCAATGATCTACATAACTCTTTAAAAATGTTAAAAGGAAAATTACTTTTGTTAATTTTCGTTTGAAACGTGTTATTAACCTGAAAATTTCAATTAATAATTAATATAACAAATAACAAAACATAAATATGTAAGTGAACGTTATAAATATCAGCTACTCGCAGCAATTATTTCAGGCTAAAATAATTGTCTGATTATTCATAAGGTGAGAGTGATACATCCAGGTATGAGTAAATAATGGAATCAGCAAGGTGCAATCGTCTCCAAATAAGAATTTTAAAGACACTTGTACATGTGGCTTTCTGTAAAACATTATTTGTTAAATTTCGGAGTAGTGCTGCCATCTATCGAACAGAGAAGCAATAAAAGTTAAAAATTCGATTAAAAAAAGAAGATATATTGAAAAATTATTGCATAAATATGCCCAGTGTTTGGGTTTAAAGTGAAACTAATGCGCGCTAAGGTTTAATGTTAGGATGTTTAATTATTAAGCTACCCCAGACAATTCCTAGCTAATATTTCGTTCAAGGTCTTTTTATTTCTTAAATTTTGCATATTTACACATTTGAACAATACAAATTTCAACACATTTGAACCTTGTTTCGAATTTTAAAGAAAAAACTTTTCGTCTAGAACATGTTTCTTTGTTTACATTGTTCAAGGACAAGAAGAAATGCAACACATTTGGGTTGTGTTTATCATTATTAAAGTTTTATGAAATTTGGAATGCAAGAATAAAATACATTTAGAGTGATATAAGGAAATAGAGTCTATAAAGTACTGTTCGGTTTGGATAAATGACCAAGAATTACCTTACATATCTCGGTATCAAGTTCTCGGTGTCAAGTTATCAGCACAATTTTCTCTCTAAACGAATTTATTCAGCTTTCAACTTCAGATCAATTAGATATTCAATTTAAGGGATAATTCTATATGTGAATAATAATACTTGAGAAATACACCATCATCAATACAATAGCTTACGTATGTTGAAGATTAAAATTATAATAGGAAATATAACTTACCTCTGTTACCTTATCACTAGTTATTCTAGATCGGAAGTATAACCTATCGTTACATTTTTGATCGTTTCACCATCAGTACGTTTAATAAATATTTAAAAAAAAAAACAAAAAAAAAAACATATAAAATTAAGTAAATCGTTTCCTTTGACTGTGTATACTTTGAAATTTATTCATTATATTAATAATATTTTAATGCATTTTTTATTTTATTTTATTTTATTTTATTTTTAATGAAAATCACTCAAAATTACTACAATATATTAATATAGAAATAAAATGAATTTAAAATATCTATTTAAATAAGAAAGTAACCAAAAGAAATGCATAAAAGAATTTTAAAAAGAAATGAATTTTAGAAAATATACATATTTACGGTTACTGTTAATTTACTGGTAAAACAAAATAACAAAATAATTGATAACAAAAGTCGATTTAACTTATTAATTTAATTTCTGATTACCAAACTCGTTTTCTCACATTCATTTCTATTCTCATGAGTATTCTTATTTATATGTTAATTACTTTCAAAATGTTTAAAAAATATATATATATTTTGGTTAAAAATGTTATTGTCATGCAAATTGCTCATTGTTCCGAGATTTCAATTATTTTTCCAATATTATTTGAGAAATATAAGATTTCATACTGTAAATGCAAGTTATTTCAGGCCGAAGAACGGTTAGAAAGATTTTGAAATAATTCCCTTAATGAATATTTTTCAATATCTTTGAAAAGAAATTTTTTAGATATAATATCCATTTACATAGCAAGTATTGATTTCAGAGCATATGCAGAAGAATTTTATTTCCAATTTAATTATATTTCAGTATTTTTTTATTTTTTTTAAATCGAAATTTTCTACATGATAAACAGTGTTTCTATTCAAAGTGTGACTAATTTTTTAAAAAATTTGAATAAAAATTAGCAAGTGTCTAATGATCATTTTATTTCACATCGCTAATAAAAAATACCGAGACTTCACATAGCCTTCCGTAAATTTGATATTTACCAGGAATTTAAGCAAGTTAGACAAGTGAATAATTTGTATAAATGTACAAAATACAGATCATTATAGGTCTTTAATGATTTAACATTTTTTTTTTCACCATAATGCATCAGAGTTGTTTTGTACATTCTTATCAAAAAGGACGAAACTTGTGAAAACCACTCACAAATAATGTTCAAGATATAGCAAGTTTCCGAAACACACACATGTTGCATTCTATTTAAAATATAGGGTCCGCGGTAGCCCAATCGGTAGAGCGCCGGCCTCGTAATTGGAAGATTGCAGGTTCGGTACTCGAGCCGGCCAAAGACCGCCGTGCACACTAATGGTGGCTGGTGCACGTAAAATCTGTCGTAGACGGAATGTCCTCCATGTTCCCATCAAAAATTATACCTCTGGGGGTCACAGAAGCGGGAGAGCTCTCCCTTCCGTGGAGGATAAAAATTGTTATGTCATGTCTCCGGACCACCTCTAGGGGTGTGTCCCAGACCGTCGCCAATTGCCCATCTGCGCAGCACTAGTGCGACGTAAAACCCCTCCATCCATCCATCTATTTAAAATATATAAAGTACTTCAAAAGATTACGTCTTCTTCGAACGATTATTATCTTTAGAAAGTGACTATGAAATGCAATGCCACCAACAAACAAAAGATTTTTTTATCGTAATTTCCTACTAAACTGTAATCACAATATAATTTTGTTTAATCGATATTTATATATTTGAACAGTTTTTTTTCCAAAAATGACGTAAATATTTTCTAAACAAGTGCTCCTCTCACATTTGTATCGCTATTATAAGCCATTTCTTATTGAAATTTAGCAAATTTAAAATGGGTATTGTTATTATTAGTATTTAGCAAATCCAAAACTGTTATTTATATTTATTAAATCTAAAAATATATGGCTTCTAAATACACATAAAGCCAATTCTGCATAACATTATTTGTTTGGTTGTTTCTTACAGTAAGAAGCAACGGACTTTGATAAATTGAGACGATAGGACGGAAACGATATTGTATTTATTTATTTATTTATTTCTTGTTTGCATTTTTCAATACAAAATTGGCAAGTTGAGAATAAAAGCCTTGAAGAAAAGTATCGATTTTTCTTTGATTGGATATGTAACATAACACACTTGTCTTGAAAGTAGATTTTGAATTTGTATTTAAATATTTAATATAACTGTATTTTTTAAATAGTTTTAGCATTTAAAGTATTTCTTAGAATTTCATAATATATATATATATATATATATATATATATATATATATATATATATATATTAATAGGTAAAGTCACTGGATTGTCCGATAAACTGCATCATAGATACCTAAGCAAAAGATGTGCTCCGCCTGACTTTTGTAACAAACGTTTGGTTAAGTCTGTAAAATAAGAAAAAAAATTATCTTTATTTAAGACTTATTTTTCAGCAAAACGTTTTTGTGTGAACTGCTCAGTAAATAAATAATTAATAAACATATAAAAACAAATAAATAAATAAACGATAAAAAACGTATTTCGTTGAGCAAAACTGGAGCTATAAATAGATATACGAATAAAAAAAAATAAGAATATGTAAATTTATGAAATATATTAAATTTTAGATTTTTGAATATTTGATATATTTGCATTTTTAAATATTTTTAGTATTTAAAGTATCTCTTAGAATTTCATATTAAACAAAATAAAGTATTATATTTATATCATACTCTACTTAAATGCGAGTTTATGAATATTAAATACAAACTCTTTATTAATGAAAATTTAAACAAGGTATTTTTACGAAAAATATAATCTCCCGCAATCACATTGATGCATTTAAATTTAAAACTGAAATTAAAGTACGCTTTAAATGTCTTAGATACTTTACCAAAAAGTAATTTGAATATCATCTTCAAAATAGGCATATTCTAGTGCAAATCTAAGACGTTGAATAATAGTGAATGCACTTATTAAATTACAGTTTACAAGATATATGTGCTTAATTACTGCATATAAAATATTTAAATATCATATGTAATGATACTTAAGCTTACATCAATATGTTAACTTTATTTCGTATATCAGAATGTGAACTGCTAAAAATTAGCGTTATATATTTTTAATGAACAAAACGTACTCATAAATGATAAAATATTATTACTTTAAAGAAATGTTCATTTATGTACATTTCCAAAAGATAAATACAGGAAAATTTAATATTTAAATGTTCATATGATTGAAAACACTTTAGAAACACGCATACTTGCCAACCATCTCATTATGAACCGTGCAATTCTTAGTACCCGCCCCTTTTCTCACACCAATAATTTTTTAGAGTAATTTTTGTCTTATTTAATCGTAACAACATTTGGAGAGAATTACTCTAAAAATATAGTGGTGTGAGAAAAATGGTATTTTGTACAACACCAAACAATTGTACGGTTATTAATGAGATGATTAGCAAGTACGAACACGTCTAAAATAAACTTTATTAAAAACATTAAAATAATCCAAAGCTTTTAGCTTTGACTTTATCAAAGCATCATCAGGGATTTAATTATATGTTTCAAAGAGCAATTATATATATATATATATATATATATATATATATATATATATATATATATATATATTTTGTATTACATGGTCAACAGTTAAGTCCTTTAATTAACTGAAGAAAAATTAATGTCAATTGGAGACTGGTGAAGACTGGATCCAGGAAAAAAGATATGTAAGGTGTAGGACTCATAATACTAAAGCAGACACTATAGAAATCTCTAAAACAGACAATACTGTAAGCGATATCGTAGTGTTGATGGAGTAAACTGCTCATAGAAAACACAAATCGAAGTAAAATTAGCATAAAATCTCTAACAGAGAATTAAGTTGCAAACACGTGTCAAATTGATAATATGATTAAAAACACTTTAAAAACACGTCTAAAATAAACTTTATTAAAAACATTAAAAAAATCCAGAGCTTTTCGCCTTGACTTATCAAAGCATCATCAGGGATTTAATTATATGTTTCAAAGAGCAATAATATATATATATATATTTTGTATTACATGGTCAACAGTTAAATACTTTAAGTAATGGAACAAATAAAGTCAGTTGGAGACTGGTGAAGACTGGAGACTGGATAAGGAGCAAAGTTCTACTTCTTACATATCGTTGCTCCTGGATCCAGTATTAACCAGTCTCCAAATGACTTTATTTTTTGTTCAAATAATTAAAGGACAAAACTCTTGAACATGTAATACGATATATATATATATATATATATATATATATATAATTGCTCTTTGAAACATATAATTAAATCTCTGATGGTGCTCTTTGATAAGTCAAGGCGAAAAGCTTTGAATAATTTTATGTTAATAATAAAGCTTATTTTACACGCGTTTCAAAAGGGTTTTTTATCATATTATTAATTTGATACCTGTTTGCAACTTAATTCTCTGTTAGTGATTTTTATATTTAAATGCTCAATTTAACCGATTTTTAAATGTTCCAAACTCCTTTAGATATATAATTGATTAATTTTCCAATCAAATAGTTTTTGTGATCTCTTCATTGTATCTCAAAATGGATTTTTTCGCACTTAATATAAATGCAGTTATTATTAACTGTTTTAATTACAATAAGCATTTTATATCAACCAAGTATGCAAAAGCTTCCACCTTAAAACCAAGGCGAAGCTTTACACAAATAGTTTTTATCAGTAATTTCTATGATATTTGTGCAGTAATTTATTGCGATTGACTATGATAAAAATTATTGATAAAATTCGTACACCCCAGACGGCATCTGCACCACTGATATCACAGGCCTGTAATGAAGATTTTTCCCCCAGAACAAATAAATAGAAAAAAAAAATGAAACAACCTAAACATTAACGTACACAAACATCAAACCGTCTCAATTATATATATTAAAAGCAAACACGTTTTATTTAAGAGACAAAAAATTTTTAAGTTAAAATACACTTAAAAAACAAAAATTACATATAAAAACAATTAAAATCAGACGTTTCGAAACCCATCCGGGTTTCCTCATCAGTAATACAACACAATATGCAAACAGGACATGAACACTCAAGGACCTAACTCCTTTAAATTCCTTGAGTGTTCATGTCCTGTTTGCATATTGTGTTGTATTACTGATGAGGAAACCCGGACGGGTTTCGAAACGTCTGATTTTAATTGTTTTTATATGTAATTTTTGTTTTTTAAGTGTATTTTAACTTAAAAATTTTTTGTCTCATAAATAAAACGTGTTTGCTTTTAACCTAAACATTAGATCACACATTCTTATCAAATACTTAATGAACACATTAATTAACCTTTAGATTGATTTTTGAACTAGTATTAATGTCCCCGTTTTCTAAATTGCATTTTCGAAAAAAAAAAAAAAAAAAAAAAAAAAAAAAAAAAAGATAAAAAATAGTGCTTACAGATAGGTAAATATGACAAAATTATAATAAGTATATTTATATTCATTTTTATATATATACACTCTAAAAAAAAAAAAAAAAAAAAAAAAAAAAAAAAAAAAAAAAAAAACGACGCACAAACGAGTGGGGACACACTCTAGTAGATGGGCTGGAATGGGTGGTCCGAATGGTACAAAAGTTGGTAGATGTGATGTAAATGTGGAGAAAAAGAATTGATTACAGTTTTAGAAAACTTGAATGATTTAATCAAGAGAAAGGGTCTCACAAAGTAAACAAGTCATTAACGCGTTGGTCCACTTCTGGCCCTTATGTATGCTTGGTATTAATTAACAAAGTTGGCAGATCTGCTCCTGTGAAATATCTTGCCAAATTCTGTCCAAATGTTGCGTTAGATTGGTAATATCCCGATTTGGTTGTAGGACACTTTTTATGATGTTCCAAACGTCTTTAGTGGAAGAGAGATCCAGGGACTGAATTCAACCCCTCTGAGCCGCCTATTAAAGGTATTTGACGTCATTGAAGTACCAGTTGCACGTAGGATCGACGATAATGATGAATTGGTGCTTGATTCCATCAAAACATGTATGCATGTCAATTTGTGTCCAGTTTGCATTACTCCTTCTTAGTGCGTCACTTTTTTGTTATAGAGTATATATACAGACATACATACACACACACACACACACATATATATATATATATATATATATATATATAATTTTCTTTTGTTTCGTCTCTGCCCACTTTCTCTCTCTTTTTCTTTGTTTTGAATATGAAAAACCCTCAGTCCACATTATGTTGGATAAGCGAGGCTCTACTATATTTGTATTTCTATAATAAGAATTTAGTAAACGAAATATTCGAAACAACATATATATATATATAGAGAGAGAGAGAGAGAGATAGATAGATAGATAGATAGATATATTTTATATATGTATATATAATATTCTTCAGACTCCCGATTGTGTATGAAACTCGAAATAAATAATGTACTCAAGAGAAAAGTGTAAAGATACTTATTCAAAACTTCGTTTAAATATTGGTTAAATTTTTTTAAAGAATATATATATATATATATATATTTTTTTTTGGAATATTAGGCTTCATGACATTATGAAACTAAATGAAAAATTATTCTAAACTTAAAAGCGAAATATTCATTATTAGATTTTCCCGCATTTTAAAGACACTAAAATTATATTTTTAATTTTATAATTAAAATTTACCAGAAATTAGCTCGCAAAACATTTTACTAATTAAAAATTGGAAATTTCTAAAGCGCAATGTTTCAAATATTGTAGCAGAAAAATGTATTTTTAAAATTATTTATTTATTATTATTATTATTATTGAAAGGTAGTAAGTTAAATAGTATTTTTCATTTTTCATCAAAATGAGTTTAATTAAGGCATGCAAACTCAGCTAAAACAATCATTTTTGGTATGGGATTTAAGGTACTGAATTTAACATATAACTCGTACATTTTTTCTATTTCCCCATCTATAAATAAAATAAAGTCTTGAAATAACTGTAAATATTTTTGCAATTAAAATTTAAAATATTAGAATATTTTCAATATATATATATATATATATATATAATAAATTATAATAATAATAATAACTTATTAAATTACTACTTATTAAATTACAATTCACATTTCGACACAAACCTATTTTTTTTTCATTTATTAGAACAGTTAGTTCATAAAACAACTAAAACAAATTTATGTGTATAATTCAGAATTGAATAACTATATATTAATTTCATATATTCGTACTTAACTAAACATATTCTTTAATAATACATAGTAATTATTAGTACATTAATCACGAATTCATCACTCATTAAAAGAAAATAATTATTTATAAAGCATTTTTAGGAAATGAAATTTGAAATTTAATGTTGTTTTAGTCTGATTCTATAATTTTATAATTTAAAAAGAAACGAATTGAATTAGTTATTTCTCATTTAATATCAGAATTACTCAGGAGATACAATTAAATTAACATGCGTGGGTGATGTTCATTCAAAATTTTTATTATTATTTTTAAAACAAAAAATTACAAAACTATGTACAGTCAGAAAAAAAAGCCCCCTAATTAATTTTGACGCATGTTCATAGAAATTATGTTATCATAGAAACATGCAACATGCTCCGATCGATTTGTAAGAACGCCTAGTTATCACATTAATGAAATGAATAAATTTTGCTTAGAGAGTATCTAATTATTAAAATTTACCTCAACTTAATTTTTTCAACAATAACACCCATTTTTGACGTCATTTACGAATTTTTGAGACTAAAGTAATTCAGAAAAAAGTATAGCTTATATACTTTTAATTATATATATACAGAGTTACAGACGAAAATGTATTAGGGGTCCATCCCTATATTAAAAACATTAATTTTTTACTAGTCTTCTTTTCCACTTCCGCACAAAATTTTTATTGAAATATGCGACGTATAACATGTTCTTTATACACCTAAAGTTTCAAGAAAATCCTTGCAGAATTTTTCTAGATATTTGACAAAACGTCTAAATTCGAAAGTGTCCAATTCTCATTGGCAGACATTGTGTCTGACACAATCCACTCATACTCTTATTTTATTTTATTTTTTCGGCTTTCAGCTTAGCTAACTGTTTTGCTGATTTTGCTTTTTATTGTGGACCTGTGGACATCCCACGTCCTGGCGCTTTACTACATGTATTAAAGTCTTTCATTTATTTACAGTGCAGCTAGGGAAAATCTGACTAGTTATAATTTACAAGCCTCGATAAGTTACAAGCCCATAATAATATAAAAAGAATAATGATATATACATATATGTGTCGGTCTGTGTTTGTAATATCTTAAAATTCCCACATTTGCAGCAAAGAATTTTCGATGTAAAATTAAATTACTTTGAATAATATGAATTACTTCATAAATATAAATAAATTAATAATTACACATCAATTTCACGAAAATGAATACTTAATAATATCGAAAAAATATAACAAAATATTAATTTTCTGCATTCCTTTCTATAATTGTGAAATTTTAATTATTTATAAATATACTTAAATACTTAAAATAGTGAAAAATTTTTCAATATTTTGATGGTAAAATTACTGGTTAAAGACTCATATGAAGCTGAAATATTGCACATTATTATTATTATTATTATTTTACAATTAGCAAGCAGAAAATATTCTTGTCTTGTGAAATATAAAATTTCCAGTTAAAGTATTCGTACATTTTAATCTAAAATTCAAATGAAAATGCTCTTCAATTTTTTACAACAATTTACCAAACAATAATTTGAGTATCAACTTCAAAACAAGCACATACTATTGCGAATTTAAATCATTTAAAACAGTCATAATCTTTATTAAATAACAGTTTTATGAGCAATATAAGCGTAATTATCGCGTGAAAGTTGTTTAAATTCCATGCAAAATGTCTCCAAAGATTTTAGCAACGTATGCATAAATTATTTAATGCTTATAAATTTATGGACGACTATAAAGAAAATTCCTATTTTCGCAAAATTCTTGAGTTTTAAAAATATATATTAATCTGCTAATTCTTCCAAATAAAATTTACTTTACATACTTTAAAAGTACTAATAAATATTAATTTAATGTACATATTTTCAAGCGAGGTAAAATTTAAGTACACTGCTAAAAGTTGCTAGCAATATTGTTAATCGGATTATTAATATTATAATAATAATTATTAGTTTTATACCAATTTGTGTAAAGAGCTTTAAAAATTCTAAAAAACCGTCACGCTTTCTAAATGTGTTACACTTTAAAAATAAATATAATTCTGCTCATTCTTCCAAGTAAAATTTCCTATACTTACTTTAAAAGTACTAATAAAGATTAATTTAACGTACATATTTTCAAGCGAGGTAAATTTTAAGTACACTGCTAAAAAACGTGTTAGCAATATTGGTAATCGGATTACGATTATTATTATTATTATTATTATATCAAATTGTGTAAAGAGCGTTAAAAATTCCAAATAAGCGTCACGTTTTCTAAACGTGTTACACTTTAAAAAATAAATATTAATCTGCTCATTCTTCAAAATAAGATTTCCTTTACTTACTTTAAAAGTACTAATAAAGATTAATTTAATATACATATTTTCAAGCGAGGTAAATTTTAAGCACTATGCTAAAAAACGTGTTAGCAATATTGGTAATCAGATTATTATTATTATTATTAGTTTTATTATATAAAATTTTGTAAAGAACGTTAAAAATTCAAAATAAGCGTCACATTTTCTAAATGTGTTACACTTTAAAAAATAAATATTAATCTGCTCATTCTTCAAAATAAGATTTACTTTGCTATCTTTAAAAGTACTAATAAAGATTACTTTAATATACATATTTTCAAGCGAGGCAAATTTTAAGTACACTGCTAAAAACCTTATTAGGAATATTGGCAATCGGATTACTATTATTATTATTATTATTTCAAATTGTGTAAAGAGCAATAAAATTCCAAAAAAGCGTCACATTTTCTAAATGTGTTACACTTTAGAACACCAACTATTTAAAATATTTTAGTATTTTTAATACTTAAAGTATTTGTTAAAAATTCTTATTAAACGAAAACGTTTTAATGTCATACTACTCTTCTTAATTTTATATGGAGTTCAACAATTTTATTTAGATAAAAATTCTCCTTATTATTCAAAAAGTTATCATTATATACGTGTCCTGGATTTTTCTGAAATAGCCCTAACAATTTCGATAAATATTCAGAATTAGTTTTTTTTTTTTTTTTTTTTTTTTTTTTTTTAAGGATAACAATTAAAACACTGAATTACTCTTACTTTGAAGAATATGAATTTTTGCTGTTAAACCGCTCTCGATCAGGAACAAAAAAGAAAGGCAAAATTTGGTTATCTTAAAAATTGATCGAACGATTTTTATAAAAATTTAGAGATAAGAGGTCAATTTAAATTACATTCATCTTCTTGAAAATTAAGGTATATTGATGAGCTGTGCTTTGAATAAGGGAAATATATAGTAAATATATTTCTTTTTTCTCTCTACCCCCTTTTATTTTTATTTTTATTTATTTATTTATTATTATTATTTTTTTTTTTCTTGTAACTGCGCAAAACAATTTTATTAAAAAAATAGTATAAAGGGATTTTTTAGAAGCAAAATATATTTAAATTCAGGAGAATTACAGTAGACATACAACCCATGTCTTTCTAGGACTAAATTGTGACACAATTCGAGTTTTTTTAAAGACGGCTCTAAGGAATTTTCTGGAAAATCACGGATATAGAAATTTATGAAAATCGCGATGCACGTAACTTGAATGTCTTTCTATTAAATATCTTTACATAAAAATAAAAATTCCAACCACTAAAATATAGATCCACGATCACGATTTTTAAAAACAAATCACCCTATCTATTTTACAATTTATTTTAACATTGATACAGAGTAATAGAGTGTTACACATGTTCTTATTACTCTAATCTTAAGTGAATTGTACTTACGCGAAACAAGCTGCATTAAAAATGTATTTGCACGATTTAATCTTAAATTAAATTGAATGTACGCTCTAAATTTCAGGAGCAGTTCAGCAGAAAATGTGTATAATATCAATAACATGAGACACTCATACTAAAGTAAATTTAAAATACTAAAGAACAGTAATATACTTTATTAAATTACAGTTATATAAGCGTAGCTATCACAAGCCAGTTAATTAGACTTCATAAGGTAGGATTCTTACGATTATATCGATTTATTCTAACATCATTCTCTACATATAAAAATGTGAACGAATATAAATTAATGTTATATTTTCCAAAAGTTCACAACCTTTTAAATCTAAAATGTCAAATTAACCTTTTTTTTTTGTTTGTTTTTTTTAAATTTACATGCATATTAAATAAGCTGAATACATCAAAACTGAAATTTATGTAATATTTACATAAATAAAGCAAATTATAAGTATTTAAATCTATTTTAAGTTAATAAATGATAAATTTAAAATCAAATTATTAATAATACTTTTGCATTCTATAAATTTTATGATGTATATATATATGTATATGTATATATATTCGATTTAACCTTTATGCATCTACTTATCAAAAGGTTATTAAATTAAGAATTCTAAATTAACATCACCAATAACATTTATAATTTATAAGTTAGAGAAAATTTGCTATTAAATCTAAAACGAAACGTCCAATAATGAAACTGTAAAAGCCAAAGCCTTTTTTAATTAGATAATTGCCTTTCTTAACTATAAGTCATATTTTTTGTTCAAATGGTTACCACCAATTTAATTTGCCCATTTTAATTAATCACTTGTTCAATTTTGTATACATGAAGTAATTCTGATAACTGGCCTTGTTAATAATAAGGGTAATAGCAGAATTTTGATTATTTATAATCTATAATTAGATAAAAAATTAAATGCGATGCATTTTTAACTTATTTTATGCATTATATCACATAAATATTTTAAACTATGTTAAAAATATTATTTAAATATCTTCACTATAATTTAGATTATTTGAAGCTATTTTGTATGCCCTTCAAAATTTTAAATAAATTGGATGTTTTTGCAAAGTACTTTACATCTATATAGTTTTTTATTTATTTTTTATTTTCCAGGGAGTATTTAAACAATGAATAATTTAATATAAAACTTGGATCACGTGTTCGATCAAAAACTTAATATATTTTTATACTGATTATACTCCAAAAATACATTTTTTAACATTTTCCAACAAGTTGATACTTATATCTTTCGTTTGTCTTTCTGGCCGCCTGCCGTCGTGTCTGCACGCTAATTCATGTCCATATCCAAAGAATTTCTTGAAATTGATAAAATATGTTATTTGTGTTGACTATGGGAAGTTCTCTTTTCAAAATATGTTAAATACCGCCACAGATTTGTATACAGGGACAGCCAAAACAATATAAAAGCATTGCTTTCTATGAGAGCTATTTTAAGAAACGGTATATTAAAACCATTATTTTGGAAAAATCATAATGAAGTTCACATTTATTATTCATGTGCACAAAAATGTTTGTCTTATTTTATTTTTATAGAATATTGTATGATTATAATTAAGATCTATATGGCTAAACAAAAATGCGCTATCTAAAAATACGTATTTGCGTACTTTCAAAATTAGACGATTTGTCAAATATTTACAAATGTTCTTAAGAAACCATCTTGTCATTTTGATAGTGTAAAGAACATGTTTAAAGCATTGCTCATATATTTCAGAAAAACTTGTGTCCTAAAGAGGAAAATTGGACCAATTAAAAAATAAACAAACAAAAATCAAAATATTTTGGATCACTCTGTAAAAAGTAATTCTTGAAATGCATTTTGGCTGTAGCATGGGATTATGAGAATATTTCTCATTATCTATCTAAATTTTTATCAGACTATCATATACATTCATCGAGATATATATATATATATTTTTTTTTTTTTTTTAATTGGAAAAAAAATTCCACTTTAAAAAAAAAAAAAAAAAAAAAAAGTATTGGAACCTGTGCAAAGTCATTTTCAGGAAATTCTACATACTACATTACACATAGTATACTACAATCATAATGAAAAAATGTTAGATATCTTACGAAATATGAACATTTTTACTAAATAATTTTTAACTACGCACGCACTAGCTTTTAAAAAAATTACGTTTGTATATTTTGATAGCCAAAAGTATTTTGCAACTTACATGAAAAACCAGCAAAAAATATTCAAAAAGTTGTGAGAGATTGAATAAACAGAATTTTAGTCTTAAAAAAAAAAAAAAATTAAAAAAAAGAGAAAGACGAAAAGGGGGGGGGTCATTATTTACTTACAAAGAGCGAAAACTGTATTATCATAGGGCATTGATTGAATCAAAATAAAAATGTGAGTAAAACCCTTTACAGTTTAGCTTTTATTTAGAGAGAACCGAAATTTTGTTCATCCTATCTCTCGTTTTCGTTTTAGTTGCTCAATAATTTTGGCTATTAAACTATGCAAATGAAATGTTTTAAAAGATAGCGTATGCGTAGTTAAATTTTATTTAATAAAAATGTTCATATTTCGTAAGATGTTCAACTATTATTCATAGGTGAATATCTGTAAAAAAATGTACACACCAAGTTATTTCTAAGGTATTCATTATAAATATGTTTATTGCAAGTTTCATTACTCTTAGGAAATTCTTAATTTACAAATTAATATATATATATATATATATATATAGTAATACAATAATATAATAATATCAGTGAAAAAATTTTTGAAATTTAAAGATGATTTAACTTCAGTATTAAAACAATTATTCGGATCATAAGCGAAGACTACCCATATCAAATCAAAAAAGAATTAAAGAAAAATCGAAATGAATATTGGAAATTGGAATGAGAAAAAAGCATAATTTGCATTCTAACGTTTTCTAGGGCCTGGTAGAATGCAAATATGCTAAAAAATGGATGTTTTTCTGTCACAAAGAAAGCAAAAGCTAAGAATTTCTTTTTTCACAGGCCCGAAACACCCATAGTAATACCATAAAAACGAAGATCAAAATAAAACTATTACCTAAAATGATAAACCAAAACCATTTAAAAATACAAATTTACTTAATAAATTATATTTGAAACGGACGCAACTCAAACGATACACATGTAAAGAAACACACATAGTCAAACCAGAAATAAAGAAGATCATAATAAATTATTACCTAAAAATGACAATCCAAAACCATTTAAAATTGTAGATTAAAATAGTAGATTAAAATAAAAATTACTTAATATATATATTTAAAAAAGCCCTTTATGAAAATAAAATGAGTAAGTAAAGAAACATCAGGGTGCAATTGAACCTTTTTTAGCATGTGTATCTTTGTCAAACTGTAATTCATTATCAGTACTATCTTTCATTATTTATTTTTACTAAAACTATTCAAACATACATTTTTTCTCTTTTAATAGGATTTTTTTTTTTTTAATATTATATTAAAAACCCGACAGCTATCATTTTTAAAGTAATTTTTAAAAGATATCTAACAACTCTTAATAAAAAAAATAATTTACACTTATATGATCTTATAAAAACTGTACAAAATGTCACTTCTTAAAATGTTGTGGTATTAAATACTGGAACTACAGGTTTCCTATTAGTTTAAAGTATTCTCAATTTTAAAGTTCTGTATATTATAAGTTCTATATAAGTTCTATAGTTCTATATATAAATATTCTTGCTCTTTATTTTATGTAATTTTGTTAATATATATTATTTAATTTTGTTGTTATTACTTCATTAAAAACGGCATGAAAGAAAAAAATAATTAATTAAAGACGGAGAAAATAAGCTGTTGCGCAACTTTTAGGAGTCAGTTAACGCAACAAGCATTTCTATACAGTTACAAAGTTGATGCAAAAATAAATAAGTATATATATGTAAATATATAAATTCAACATTAAATATTCTATGTCTACGTTGCAAAAAAAGAAGTAATAATATTTTGATTTTAATACATATGTGGTTGTGAAAATATGTGAAGTCGTTCCTTCACATATATGAGTTTAAATTACAGTTATAAATAAATGCAATAATTAATTACTATATTTTCAATAAATTAAATGGCCAATAAAATATCTAATGAAATTCTAAACTACTTTTATATTTATTCGCATTTGTTTCCATATATAAATATCTTAATTCAAATAATATTTTATCCGTAAGCTATTAAATAAATCTTCTGAGAACAAAACATATTCTTTAAAATTAATAAATTTTTTTCTACTAGTCATTTTTTTAAATGACATCTTTCAAAATTATAATCTCTCCTAAATCATTTAATAAATAAAATAATAATTTAAAAAAAATATATTATTTTCATTTATAAACTGTTGTATATATAATTACATTTTCATTCTTTTAAATTGCGCAAGTTCACTTTCTTATAAATAAATAAAGCAATACATTTCCGTTGTAATATCATTAAAGGGTAATTTATATTTTTTTATGACAGTATGTGCAATAAATCGTAGTCTTGGTGTTTCCCTTACGCAACGGTTTTCTGGCGATAAAATTTGGCACAAGCATTGGCATAAACTGTTATAACGGACTTCCTAAATTCAAAATATTTATATTAATTTATTCTATAAACAATGGATTATCTTATAATACTCAAAAGCATGAACTCTGCGGGCTTCACAACATTTGCTTATGCGGATGATTTCTCCCTGATTGTCTCGGGTCGAACTAGAAAAAACCTGGAGGACCAGGCCCAGGAAGCCCTTTCCCACTTCAGTAAACTTTTGAAAGAATTCGACTTAAAATTACCCATCTAAAACCAAAGCATTAACTCTCGCCTTCCCTAAAGCCCTTAAAAGAACTAGGAATCCCAAGATGCGGATAGACGGTATCAGTGTCAATCATGTCGAAAACATGAAACTCCTTGGCATCACCTTTGACAGGCACCTCAACTGGCTGGCTCACGTAAAAGAAATTAAACTAAAGACTCAAAGTATATACCACAGCTCAGCAAAAATGGTGGGAAAGAGGTGGGGTATCTCCACCTCTCTCCTAAAAACCTGGTATAAAACAATCATCGAGAAAATAATAACCTACGGAGCCGCCATTTGGGGCGGTCACCTGAGAACTGATGCCATTACCTCTCTTAACTCAGCCCAAAGACCCTTCCTCTTGCAAATTGCAAGAGGATATAAAACAATATCCACTGATGCCCTCACCGTAATCACTGGGATTCCTCATGACCACCTGCAGGTCTCGCAAACATATATAAAAACTCAAATCCTACAGCTTAAAGACCCCGAATTAACAAACATCATCTTCCCATAAACCCCTATACAAACTTTGACCTGCAGCTGGGATATTCACCCAGGCAAGGATGTTGCCCCACTCATCACCAATTGCACTAAAAATAGTTTCTCTCCCTCTGCTCCAGTGGCGATCTACACTGATGGTTCAAAAACGGACGCCGGGGTTGCAGCAGCGTTTTGCGTGCTGGACCGTGGCACCGTGGCCCATCGGTGGGCCTGCAGGCTCGAGGACACAGTCTTCCAAGCGGAAATCTATGCCATAGAAAAAGCAATACGCTGGATTGGCGACTTGAACACGAATGATATCTTTAACATCTTCAGCGATAGTCTCTCGGGCCTTCAGGCAATAGCTCGGCATCGGTGCAGACACCCACAAATTCAACAGATAAAAAAACTCTTAACGAATCCTAACTTAACTTGCTCCCTGGCACACGTTTCTGCCCACAGGGGCGTGATCGGCAATGAACTCGCTGACTCCCTTGCAAAAGAAGCAACTGATTTCCCCACCAAGTGTTCCACAATCCCTGCCCCACCCTCCTATGTCAAAAATAGAATCAAAGAAATTATTAATCTCAAATGGCAAAACCTGTGGGATAGTTCAGAGAAGGGTAGGCACACCTTTTCGCTGATCCCACAGGCTCGTATTAATTCCTGGACCCTAACTCCACCTATCACGGCATTTTTAACAGGTCATGGCCCCTTCCCATCTTACCTTTACAAATTTCATTGCCGACGCTCTCCCCTGTGTTCCTGCGGCGAGGAGGGAACTCCGCAACACTATTATTTCCACTGCCCCTTAACAGCACTATATCATATTAGAAATCCCTCTCCCAGACCAATCAATTGGCTGGACAACATTTTAACAAGGAAACCCTTAATTAATAAATTAAATAAAATTTTCTCATTCCTAATGGATTTATGTAATCTAACAAACTAACCTAAAATCACAACTAAAGAAAAATTCTTTCTCCTAAACACATTATTCTTCTATCTCCCTGTTATCTTCCCGTGTGCCCGTAATGCTGCAGTAGCCCTCATAAATGCAAGGGTCTAAACTGGTAGCGTGCCGCTTGTCGTGGAAGGCCACACAGCCTCGCACCCTCTCTCCTATAATCAAGCGGCGCCCCGTGTCGCGGGTAGACTTGTGTCTGGCGCCGCTCTTGTAAATACCCATGCCCATTTGCATTGCCCCTTGTCGCGGGCTGGCTAAGCCAGGCGATGCATGATGTAATTTTTTTTTTTTTTTTTTTTTTTTTTTTTTTTTTTTTTTCAATAAATGTCGGAGCAGCTCACGTGGATTTTCCTGGAAGCGCTCAACACCGCTCTTCGAGCGGTGAGCGGGGGCTGCTCCCTGTTCAATGGATTATCTTTGGCTGTAAAATTTGGCACTATTTCAAAAATCTTGGCGTAATTCAGCAGTCTGATCTTGATTCCGATATAGAGAACTACAGAATTCGCTCCTAGATCGTTGTCAAGTCAATACGTACTCTAAAACCCTCTCTCTCACCTCATGCCTTTGCATTCTCGAAACTGACGGACTATGTGTATTGCCACTTTGAAAATATGTTAAATTGCTTTATGAGAATCTCCAGAATAAAAATACATTATTATTTATTACTCAGTCTTTTTACTTTCTCGGCCATTTAAATCTTTTACAGCAAAACGGACCTGGACAGTGTATGCAAACACTTATGAAAGAATGCTGGAACTTCTACAATATAGTGGTAAAAGCGATAAAAAAAAAGAAATATATATATATATTATATTATATTTCCTTTAAATTAATTTAGAAATGCATAATAGTATAATTATACAGCATTTTTTGCATTAATCGAGTAAATTTTACCATATGTACAAAATGTATTTAAATATGTCTTTTAGTATTTTTGTGTTTTAATTATAAATCCATCTATCGTAGTACCTATATTTACATATATCTTGGTTTTTACACGATTCACTATAAATAAAACATGTTCTGATTTATAATATGATGTAATTAAACGGAATTAAATATCTGTCATAAAGGAACCAAAAATACATCTAGCTAAACAATCTTTATTGGAATCCTCAAATGTGTATTAAATGAAATTGCAAATTGTTAAGAAAAATTAGGATTAATTGTGGGAAGACGCAGTAGTTTTTGTTCTGATCATTTTCTACCTTTGATAAATTAAATTGGAACTTCTGATTAAACATTTGTTGCATATATATATATTTATATATATACTGAATACCTTTTCAAACATTGAACAGATGAAACCAAAAAACATTGAATAAGATGAAACAGAAAAAATACAAAAAAGATTACGAATAACAAGCAACCTTAAATTAAAACATGCAAATTCATTACGTTTTCAAGGGTATAGAATGAATATTGCATGTAAAATATGTGTTATTTATGTCTTGCTGTATGCAAATTGCTGAACATTTACAACAAGATATACCCAATAACACCCAAATATATATATATAATTGAATCCTTGATTCCAATTATTAATTGCAATGTAGACATAATACGATTTCAAAGTATTAAAAATAATTATGAGATTATGTCATTATTCTTTGAATAGACACCATTTTTCTACCGTCTTGTATGAGAAAAGTGTTAGTCAAAAGTGTTAGTTACAGTGTTAGTTGAAATGTTACATTGTATCATAAAAAAATATCTATTAACGCGTATATCCTCGAGAAATTAAACAATATTTCACGTTTCTGTAAATTTGCAAATGCTAAGCACCAATTTCACTATTAATTGCTTTTTCATGCTTGCATTTTTTTTCTTCATTTATTGACATTACACACAAAAGCAACTTATACAAAATAAGAAAAATCACAGATGAGAAACATTTGATACATTTACGTTCTGTAAATTATTCCAATTAACTTTAAATATAAGATAAAAATTATAGATCTAACTAATTCATTTTATTTTTTCCGTAAGCAAATATTTGATTGTATCCTTTTAATTGCAATATGAAATAAATAGTTTCATATGTATTATATTTTTTAAAACATTCAAATCTTTTATGCCATTTATCCCTAGAGAATTGATTTTACCACAAAAAAGACGCTTTTATCACAAATACATTTTCATTAAGGAAGGCATATTTTATTTGAAAAGTAAGAAGTACTTTATAAATATTTTACTTTCCCTAAGCGTTTTTAAAATATTCTTTTTCATTTAAATTAAAATAATTAAGACCATCTTTATTTCACTTAGGTTTTAAAATTGTAAAAATTCATAATCGAATTAAATAAAACATTGAATTAAAAAATAATAGTATTTACTTTTAAACTTAATTCTGGTTTAAGATTTCATTAAATGTTGCCTTTATAAATATAAAGGAATGAATTTCAATTTAATAATTTTTTGATTTTTCATTTAAATTAAAGCATATTCATTGAATGTACTGTTCATTTTTCAGTGGAAAATTTGAATATTTTAAAAGTTATATTAATCTATTTATTTATGGATTTACTTTACTGTTATACGTAATTTATTTATTTTTAACGAAATGCAAAAAGATTATTCTTACTTAGAAATTTATATCTTTAATTTATCATTGAAATATTTTACTTAATTCTAGGAAATTATTTTTATTTATGTTGTTATATCAATTTAGTTGTAAGTAGATAAACAGTTTATAAAAACCTTTTGGTAATTTAAAAAATATTTTTTCTTACTTTAAAAAATATAATTAATGAAGTGTATTTGTCGAAAAATATATGATTTAAAAGTACTTTAGTTTTCTAATAAATAAAGTTTTCTAATAAAGTTTTCTAAATAACAAAATTTGTTCTAATATATTTTCAAAAAATGAAATATAATAAAGGCAATGTATTAAAACTAATAGGAACTGAGAAATTAACAAATTTAGTTTAACTTTATTAGCAGCTTAATTAAATACCTTGAATATGTATATATATATATTCATTAGTAGAAATTCCTTTTACTTAACTTATATAAAAGAACTCGAAAATATGTGTTGAGTGTGAAATACTAATCTTAATTTATAAAACACTCAGTGGAGCATATTGAATTAGTTTTTATTATTGAAATAAATATACTGATTTTTAAATTACATTATAAATTATTTTCTTTTAACAACAATTTTCTTCATTTTGCATTTACATTATTTTCATATGATTTTAATTATTGTGTTGAAGCAATCACGAAGTCTATATTCATATCACTCATGTTTTAGAAGATTTTTAAGCGATTCATTTTAACAAATGTATTAAGTAAAAAACTTACGTGTGAATTGCATTTAAATAAATGTTAAGCAGTAAGATTATTTTATCCAATTAATTCCAAAAACAGATTAAATTTCTTTCTTTAAAAATAATTTAACAGAGGCTCTAATTTAACCCTTTCATGGTCATGAACGTGTATACACGGTCAGAGTTTTTTACTTCTGAATCATTTATTCATTGCTACGGATTTGCTAAATAGAAAACAATCAGTTTCTCAGTATTCGTGATAAATTTGTAATATTATTAGTACTTAATGACTTAAAAATATATAAAACACATCCCACTAAAATGGCTTCGAAACGAAAAAATTAAAAATGGCGTGACCGTGAATGGGTTAAAATACATATTAAAGAATTATCTTATTGCCTAATTAAATGTCAAGTATTTGGCTTTATTAAAGTTTGGCTTTTATCGCTCTAGGATTATATTTCGCAAATTAGTAAATTATTCTTTAGCTAAGTTTCTTGTGACCATGGGAGCTTCTGTGCAAGCGCTAACTCAGAGAGTCCAGTGTGCATGAAAATTAAATTATTTTCACTCAGTCGGAAAAATAAAATTTCAATAAATATGATTTTCTTCCACAGTTGATTGTGTGATTTTAATAAAAAAATTGTATTTATTTCTCCCATTGTTTAATGGTGTTTTCCATTTCCTGCGGCTTATTTCAGTCGAACTATCTACATGATAAACCAGAGATGTTTCTGCCTAAAGGTTGTTTAAGTGAGTAATGCTGACCTGTTGTCGGCCTGGATTGCTCAACCGGTAGAGCCTTGATCTTGTAAGTCAAAGATCCGGGGTTCGATTCTCGGTCCAGGCATTATTTTCACTCAGTCGGAAAAATAAAATTTCAATAAATATGATTTTCTTCCACAGTTGATTGTGTGATTTTAATAAAAAAATTGTATTTATTTCTCCCATTGTTTAATGGTGTTTTCCATTTCCTGCGGCTTATTTCAGTCGAACTATCTACATGATAAACAAGAGATGTTTCTGCCTAAAGGTTGTTTAAGTGAGTAATGCTGACCGGTTGTCGGCCTGGATTGCTCAACCGGTAGAGCCTTGATCTTGTAAGTCAAAGATCCGGGGTTCGATTCTCGGTCCAGGCATTATTTTCACTCAGTCGGAAAAATAAAATTTCAATAAATATGATTTTCTTCCACAGTTGATTGTGTGATTTTAATAAAAAAATTGTATTTATTTCTCCCATTGTTTAATGGTGTTTTCCATTTCCTGCGGCTTATTTCAGTCGAACTATCTACATGATAAACCATAGATGTTTCTGCCTAAAGGTTGTTTAAGTGAGTAATGCTGACCGGTTGTCGGCCTGGATTGCTCAACCGGTAGAGCCTTGATCTTGTAAGTCAAAGATCCGGGGTTCGATTCTCGGTCCAGGCATTATTTTCACTCAGTCGGAAAAATAAAATTTCAATAAATATGATTTTCTTCGACAGTTGATTGTGTGATTTTAATAAAAAAAATTGTAAATATATAATGTTCAGAGTATTGTTAATCGCTAAATGAATAAATCAGAATAAAAATGTAGAGATGTTTATGCAAAGTCTCTTTAAAATAATAGTTATTTTAATAATAATAACGATAGTAGTAATTAACATTCCTTTTTAGAAAATTATGCTTGTTACGAAATAAAAAGCAAAATACTCATTATTAAATTATCATGCAATACTTTTTATATTTTAAAAACATATTTTTATAATTAGAACTTAATGAAAAATAGCTAATGAAGCATTTGCGAAATCAAGAATAATATATAAGTATTATCTTTCAAGCTTATGATATTCTGTGTAAATAAATAAGACACACAAGAGAAAAATGCGAAAATATTTCTTTTTTTGCAAATCCTTATTCAAATTTTGGTTTTTTAAATTAAAACATTCCTTTCAAGAAAATTAATCTTCATGACACTTCTTCATTTAGAATATAGTAGTAAATGAAGAATTTCTTCGAAAATAAAAGTAAAATACTCATTCTTATATTTTCACCTATTTTAAATATTCTATAAGTTTATTTATATTTACATAATTAGAATTTAATGAAGACTAGGTAATACAACATTCCATTAATTAAAAAAAAAAAAAAATGGAAATTCCTGAAGCATACAGTTTAAAATATTCTAACAGAAAAATCTGTTTTTTGAATTAATGATGTTTATTTTTCATGGTAGAAAAGTAATTAGTTAAATGGTATTTTTAATTTTACATCGGAGTGAGCTTAATTAAGACCAACAAATGCAGCTAAAATTCTCATTTCCGGTATAGGAATTAAGAATGAAATTAAACTTATAACAGATACATTATTAAATTTCTCCATATATAAATAATGTAATTGTTTTATTTAGATTGAACCGTAAATATTTAATTTATAAAAATTTAAAAATTATAAAATTTTATCCTGAAAAATATTTTAGTAAAATCTAATTTACATTTGTCTCTTATATGTTTAGTTTCTTTGCGGTAATAATTTGCAGTCTAATTGCAAAAGGTATATGCATATAATTTAGTTTTTTTTTTTTCAAAATTTTGTGTATTGGATCCTAACAAAAAATAATATAATAAATGTTACTACATTTTTTCAATTAAACACTAATTAAATATTTTATATTTTAATGATTCGTTTTTTAGATTTATGTTTTCGAAAGTTTCGCTTGCCTCTGTTGTAGAAAACGTACGCTTATAGCCTTAAATTAGTGTATAAACATCTTTTACATTTATTATTATTACTATTATTATTATTTGCTATACTTGGCGTTGTTTTAGTTAAATTGTTATTTGGTAGTTTTTTATGTTGCTGTTGTAGCTATAGATAACACTGTTCCGGTAATGTACATATGTGTAATATGTAGAAAACAAATTAAATATCGAATAATACATCTATTGAAAAATAATACTGCTCAATTCGTGTTTCTGTGGCTTTATCTCCATACAAACGTGACGGTTTTAAGTCGCCGGACGAACGACACTTGCAGAATAATCGAAGTTTTTTTTTTTTTTTTTTTTTTTTTCTGTTACCATATTTAACAAGGTTACCAATTAATTTCGTGTCTTTAATAAAAGTATTATTTTTGCCAAATTATAAAAAGTTGTTCTAGTCGTTGTTTTTTAATCCTAAAGCAACGATCTAAAAAATGTTGTACTGATGTTTAAAAGACTATGCATTATTCCTCATAATTATCCTCTTTTCTTTGTAAGAAAAAAAATAATAAGTGTCGAAAAATCCTATCCTTACCTTCATTGATATTTTAAAAATCAATACGCATTCCTTAATTATTATTATTATTATTATTTTGAACTTTTTCAAAAATTATTTTAAAACAACTTTTTGAATGGTCTTTATATGCAAGAAATTGTGTTAACCATTTAATGGTTACTAAGCTGGAAAGCCTCGAGAACCTATGGCCTAAAAAATCATAGGTTCGAGCTTAGAACCTGTTGTTACTAAGCTCGAAAGAATTTATCTGTATTAAAATTATTATTATTATTATTATTATTATTATTATTATTATTATTATTATTTTACTAAACCTACTAATTTTCGTAAAAAAGTAATAGAAAATATATTATGAATAAAGAAACTACAATACTAATTATTTCTATTTTACTCATTTTGTATCTTGTCTAACAATGTTCTGAAAAGTTTCAAGAAATTCCCTCCAAAATTGAGTTTTTACACACATTTTTTTTCGATTTTTGGTTAAATATGAAATAAAACAAAATAATGGTCATTTGTAAATTATACATTAATTTATACAAAAGAAAAAAAAAAGCAATTCAATCGTAAGCTTTAGGGAATGTACAATCAAATCTGTATTTTTACAAAATAAACTAGCTGTTGTGTCCGTTCTTCGTAAGGGAATTTAATTACTATTAACTGTGTATTATACACTATCTACCATTAAGTATTTGGACACTTTCGAAATCGGACGTTTTTTGAAATATCTAGAAAAAGTCTTTAGAAATCATCTTGAAACTTTGGTGGTATAAAGAACATGCGGTACGGTACGTCATATCTTTTAACAACAGTTCTGTCTTGATAAGGAGAACGGGTCTCCTAAAACATTAAAAAAATCAAAATATTTTGGAACACCATGTAAAAAGAAATGCTTTAAATGCGTTTTCGCCCTAGCATGTGATTATGAGGACATTTCTCAATAACTTTATAAATTTTTATGAGGCTACCACATATTTTCATGGATATATATATTAAATAAATAAATAAATAAATAAAATGCAAAAAATGAATACACTTTTTAAATTGTAACACATAGGGTATTATACCAAGTGCAGAACTATTTTTAGGAAATTTTTGCATACTACTTTAGACTTTTTTAACATTTTACTAATATCATTCTCCTCTTCAGGACAAATCTTTTGCTGAAGTATATGAGGTATAACATACTCTTTATGTTATCAAAGTTTCAAGGTAATTCCTAAAGAACTGTTGTAGATATTTGACAAAACGTCTAAATTTGAAATTACCAAAATGCTTATTGTTAGATAGAATAAAGAGAAAAAAATCTGAAGTGAAGTGTTCTATGAAGAATGAAGAATAGATTATTATAGTTAATATGTAAAATTTGTAAATTTTCACCAATGTATATTTATAAATAGCTTAGAATGTACATATTTTTTGTGCCCTGATTTGAACTTAAATTTTCTCAGAGTCCAAAACACATATTTTTTATTGAATTTTATTTTCCTAAAAATGAGTACATAAGCTAGTACTCAATTAGTTATGTATTAAAATTGTTAATCTGTACTTATTTAATTAAAAATTCGATTCTTGCATTTTTTTTTTTTTTTTTTTTTTTTTTTTTTTTTTTTTTTGCATGGGGCCTTTAAAGTAATATAATCTAAAGTTATACTCTCTTTAAAGCATTTTACGGAACATCTGATAACCGTTGTTTGCGGTAAAATATGTTTTATATTCAAAACAATCCAGCATTTAAAGGGAAATACAAATTTTACAAAGAACATAAAATCATGCGGCACACATTAATTATTAACACTTTTTAACACTTTTCAAATACATGTACTCGTTCATCGTTTAACCTTGAATATTATTTGCCTACATATACCTCAAAAGACAGACAGTAACACAGAAAGATATACAGATAGACGAACTAACTTCGTAATTAATCTTAAACATTGTTGGAAAGTTATAAAAAAATCTTAACAGAAACGTAAATGTAATTCCAGAAAATTCCTTTTGCAGCCCTTGATGTGTCTGAATATTTTAGCGTAGCTCTGTAAATCTGAAATATAAGCATAACATATATTAAAAGGAGATTTTGCTCAGGATTATTAAAACCAGTAAAAACCGCTACGTCAGAAACGCCAATGAAAAATATTTCGGAGCGCTTAAGGCTACCGAAACAGCTGCAAGCTTCCCAAATATTTTTCATTGGCGTTTCCGACTGTAGTTTTTACTGGTTTTAATAATATATTGTGTAATAAATATTTGATTAGAAAATTAACAATAACTGTCAATTTTATTTAGAATTTTACAAAAAAAGTCTGATTTCATCAATACCGATTTCCTATATAAAATACTCTCGAGTAATATACAGAACTAAACTGCAGAATGTAAGTTGGAGCGCGCAAAGAAATTAGATCATAATGTCTTTAATGTTGATATCTTAAATTATTCAACCTTGTTTAATCCACTGTCCTTTTTAATTATATTTATTTATTTATTTATGTGCCATTAAAATTGATGTATCGCTTTATAGTGTAACCGCATTTTCTATGCCTAGCAGTGAGGACGAGTCAAAATGCTTGGAGAGATTGGAATTGATCAACAGGTTGGGATTTAGTAAACATTCAGTCATTCAGTATCCGCAAGAAATGTGGTTAAAGAATATTAACATATGCTTCTGCAAAAAATTCCGGCAAATTGCTATTAAAATGTTTAAAATTTAGGTAGATTGTTAACATAATATTTAATTCAACACATATTGTACCAAGCATTGAAAAACTATTTTTTCTTTATAAAATCTTAAATATATATATATATATATATATTTAAATCCTATGTATACACACAAAATCAAAAAAACTCAGCAGCCTTTCATTAGCTTAATCGGTACAGGCTGACCTTAAAAATAGGACAATGGTTTTGGACTGCCGGAAATATAAGGAAAAAGGAACATCTAGATATATTTGTTTTATATAATTATTTTACCAGTACAAAAGTGTAGAATATTACCTTAATAAATCTATATGTCCGTTATTTTTTAACGTAAAACCTTTTTAAAGTAATAATGTGTTGAAAATGTAATGAATACATGTTCAAAAATCGTCATAAAAAAAATAAAATAAAATAAACTTTAATTTAGACTAACGATAAAGACACATATGCATTTATTGGACTTTTAAATATTATATCGCCTTTCTTTGAATTAAAATATTCAAAAAAATTTATAAAAATACCACTTACGCATGGGATCCTATTTTTAGGACGATGGTGAAATTTGGGTTAAAAAGAAAATATAGGTTTCCATAGCTGCGATGTTTCACGCTGTAGAAATACAACTATTTGTTAAAGTTAGTTTAGTACTATTTATTCTCGGAAATTGATCTTTAATAAATCAAAAATTTTTATAAGGAAATAGTGGCATGGAAAAAGAGGAAGTTTTGGCAGCTGTAAGATTGATTATTTGTTATTACACATTTATTGATAGATTTATGTAATATTTTTCTGCTTCAGACGTGTGTTATGCACCTGCTTAGTAAAAGACAAAGCTGAAATCTGATAGAGTATTGGTAGAGCAGTTGGTGATCATAACGAAAAGGGAGCGGTGACCTCTTATTTATTTTAAAAGAATACAAGTTTGTATTTAAATTGTAATTTTCGTATGAATTTATAGTTTTTAACATAAATAAAAGCAAATTAATTTAGGTACTACTAATTTAGTTAATGCTAAAAATCCGTCTTATTAATAAAAGTTTAAATGTATTTAAGAATTTCAAAACAATACCCATGCTGTGATACATAAAAAGAAAATATATGCATATTCTAAGTATATGTGTGTTTTCAAAAATATATTCTTGAAATACAAATTTCTTCAATATTTAAAAAATTATCACAAAATATATTAAACAATAAAACATTCTAATAAAAAAAAAAAAAAAAAAAAAAACACCACAAAACTGGCGTTCTAAAAAATTTTACTTACAAACTTTGAATGAACACCATAAAATGCAATAAACTCGCAACAATTGTTTCGGGTCAAAAAAACACACGACCCGTCATCAGGGGAATAAAGTAAGCACGAGTGCTGCAGTCAATGCGGCATTGACTGCATTGACTGCAGCACTCATGGTTACTTTATTCGCCTGATGAAGGGTCGTGTGTTTTTTTGACCCGAACCAATTGTTGCGAGTTTATTGCATTTTATGGTGTTTATTCAAAGTTTGTAAGTAATAATAAAACATTCTGATGACACACAATAAGTGCTTGTAATTTAAAACACAAAATTCACATAATTGATGAATATAAATAACAATTAAATTAATTAATATATTGTAAATATTAGAATAGGGTTTACATGTCGTTCAATATTTTTTTTTTTTTTAAATCTTCTCCATAATAAATAAAGTATTTTTTATAATATGTTTTTTAATTTTATTCAAACATATTTTTAAATTCAAAATTCGACTTCTAATTCGCTTTTTATGAAATTGAAATGTTATTTTAATCATTGAAAATTTCATAATTTTTTTTATTGTAAAGTTTTATAATTGAAATATTAAGCTATCTAAACATCTGTTAATTAATATAAATATCAAATAAAAATTCTGTTTTGCTTTAAATATAAAACTCTGCAACTGTTTAAAATATCTATCCTTAGGGAGTCGTCATAGTGTTTTGTTACTGTCTAAGTGAATCTGTTTTTTTAATTACAAAAAATGTTTACTTTACTACATGCATTCAATAAATGGTTGCTTTACAAAGGTCATTTACGCATTAGGCATAAATTAACATAATTTTTGTCTTTGTAAAAGTGATATATGCCTAAATATTAGTAAATTTATAAAATAGAAAAATACCTTTTAATATATATATATATATATATATATATATATATATATATTTAAACTAATACAGTTGAGGTTTATTTTTAAAGTATGTTTTTATTTCATATATGAACAGACTATTTAATTAAAATTGCTTATTTATTTTTGGAATGTATATGTGTGTGCGTGTAAAAAAAGAATAGTGCGTTTTAGAATCTAATATACATTTACAAATTACAGTACATAGGTTAACTAATATAAATTTCAGATTTTCAAAGTACTTGAAGAAACAAAAAATATTTAAATAAAAAAAAATATATTTTAAAAAATATTAAAAATATATTAAAATATTAAAATATATATAGAAAAAAAAACATTTAATTTTTATAAATGAATTTTTTAATATTTATAAGAATATAATAAATAAATAAATAACATTTTATTTATTATTTTTGTAATAACTAATTTCATGGAATTGACACATTTAATTAAAATTTTTGCTAAAAATATGAATTGATAATCAGATTAAAAATTCAAATCAATTTTAACACATAAATGTTAGGAGAGTTCATATAAAGTTAATTATATATATATATATATATATATATATATAGAAATACATTAATATAATCAGTGCAAAAATGTTTTTATGAAATTTAAAGATGACTCAACTTCAGTATCAAAACAATTCATCGGATCACAAGCTGAGACTACCCATATCAAATCAAAGAATAATTAAATAAAAATTGAAATAAATATTGGAAATTGGAATGAGAAAAAAAGCATTATTTGCATTCTAACGTTGTGAAGGGCCTGGTAGAATGCAAATATGCTAAAATATGGATGTTTTTCTGTAACAAAGAAAGCAAAAGCTAAGAATTTCTTTGTTCGCAGGCCCGAAACACCCATAGAAAATCCATTAAAGAAGAAGATAAAAATAAAACTATAACCTAATATGAGAATCCAAAACCATATAAAATTAAGATTAAAATAAAAATACAAAAATTCAACTTATTGAATAAAATATTTGAAATGAACACAACTCAAAAAAGAAATAGACATAGTCAATACAGATAAACGAAGATCATAATAAAACGACGATCATAATAAAAACATTACCTAAATATGAAAAACCATAATCATTTGAATGTGAGATTAAAATGAAACCCATATAATTGTAAAAGAATAAGATTACTTTAACCTTTCTAAATGAAATTGAAGCAATAAACGTCTCACATGTAAAAATGTAACAATCAGTTAGCAGTTAGATCCACAGTTAATTAGTTCAAAATAGCATTGACCATGGAGTAATTTTTAGGATTCACAGTGGAATTCATGTAGGGTAAGGATTCAAATCCTTAAAATAGTCAGATGATGATTCCTAATATTGAATCATGAATAGTGCTGCCATCTGGAGTAATGAGATGAAAATAATGGAAAAATACAATCAAATAAATTTAGGATTCAAATAATCAATGTATTTGATTGAAAACCAAAAAATAATACCTAATATTTAGACGTAAATTTAAATTTGAGTAAAATTTATGAGGAGAAGAAAAAAAAAATTAATAATAATAATAATAAATAAATAAATAAATAAAAGAATTTTTTTATTAAGTGTTTGGGATAGCCATTAATTAATGCTAAATTTTTAAAGAATCGAAATTGTAATTTTTGATGTTTATCAGACACTAAATATCTGATCCTTAGATTAAAATTAAGAAGAATATTGACAAATACAGATTTATGTAAGCATGTTTTAAAGTTAGTGAAAAAATTTACCTTAAAGGGGAAATCTTTCTTTTTATCGTATAAGTCAAATTCTAATTGGCCATTACTATTAAGAATAATTTTTAAATCTAAGAAATTAATGACACTAGAATCCAAATCAGTACTACTTAGAGACAGATTTTCAGGATATTTGACAGGTAAGTCTAGATTGGTGTGTTGTTTATCCAAATATAATATAATTATATCATCTATGTATCGTAGTAATTTAAAGTTAGTACACTCAATGTCACGCTCATAATAATATAAGTATAGATCAGCTAATATGCTAGAAGCAATTCCACCTTGTGGCAATCCTAAACGTTGTTTATATAAATAATTATTGAATAAAATATAGTTATGGAAAAGGATAAACCTAGTCATATATATATATATATATATATATATATTCATATAAATAAAAATCTAACTGAAATTTTTAGAAGACTTCCTATGCATGACATTAGTTTGATATTTTTACTAATAAACCTATTGTAATCACATAGTCTCTCTCTATATCTTTCATATTAGATAGTGAAATCACCTTACATATTTATGGGATGTGTGAGGTTGTCAATATATTTCATCATCTTCTTTCAAAATGGTGGAAATTCCAATACCCTAAATTTGTTTACAAAATATATTGTACTTGCGGATAGCCTTCTTCAAAACTATGATTTTCCATACAGGAAATATACGATTATTTAAAAAAGGTGTAGGTAAATTACGAATCAAAGGGGACAGTCAAACAAATTCGTATGTAAATTCCAGACAGATATTTAATTCCAAATTTACCTATTCATTTTAGGAGGACTAATATCTCTACTTCAGATTCTTAAAACGCAAAGAATCAACAAAAAAAGTTTAAACATGTGCATGATCTTCGTTTTACAAAATATTTGTGGCAGAAGATTGATGCCGTAGCGTAGTGCTAGTATGATAATCGTTGTAGATGCATAAAAAAATGAATATAAAGTATTTTTTTTTTTTTTTTCGTATGAAGGATATTTCTTTCATTAATGTCTAAATAATTTAGAGATTTCACAGATTTGCATAACAACCATAATAATGATGTGTAAACGCTATAAAATAATAAGAATAAGAATAATAATAAGCAAACATATAAAAATATATCAAAGATATTTTTTAAATCTATAAATACGATCAACACTTAAGGAATGTAAGTTCTAATAAGATTATTGATATTTTATTAATAAATAACAATACATTTATACAACAATGATTAAAAAATTACTTTTCCAAATATGATTAAAAATTATACTTACACTGTAAATTATTTGCACAAGCATAATGTTATGCTGCTAATTGTAAAATCAATTCGACAAGTGAAATAGTTATAAAAAAAAAAAAAAGTGAATATTTTAAATTATAAAATCTATCAAAAATAGTATATGCAATAACTTGATCTTTTATGGTTATATTATTGTGATTTTTTTTAATGTGATATAAATCGATTTTTTTTTCTTTCCTTTTATTGGGATATGATTGGGAGATGATTTTTTCTTCCTTACAAAGGTTCAGGATTTAAGCTTTATAATTTACTAAAGTTATACAACGATAACATATATTAAATTTATCAGATATCACAATGATTTGCCTAAAGTCAGAGCATCCCGACAAAAAAAAAAAAAAAAAAAAAAAAAAAAAAAATGTATTTTAATGCATTTTATATTATATTTTTAGTTATCTAAAAATTTGTGCAATTCAAAAGTTATTATTTTTAAATTAATTAGTTAAAAAACATCGTATTTTCTTATACATGAAAAAATATATAAAAAACATTTCAAATAACTCGTTGAATAAATTAAATACAACGTTTTTTAATAAATCGTCGCTTTTGTTTGCGTGATAATTTTGAATAATGACACTTTCAAATAGATGGAACAAAAATACGCAACAATTCAACAGGCATCCAGCTGAGCTATATTAATGCGCACTGTCTCAGGAAAATTAATAAATTATCTGCTAGATAAATATTTAATTTTTGTATTTCAGTAGCATAATGGAGATGTACATCTTAATTTTAATATTTAAACAAACGGTTTTACTATTCCAACAACTCATTCACAAATTTTAATTCATGTTCTGACTCAATACGAAATATATGAATATCAATCAGTAAAGTAATAAAATAAATTATATCTGCTGTATTTTCTACTAATATAGCTTAATGTTAAATAACTAATATATATTATTATAAATACGTATCTAAATATTAAAATTTACCGAATTTTTTCATTAAAATTATTCATAAATATGAATACATTATTTTTATAGATTATCTTTAATATTGTGTTACTTGTGTTTATTTTTAAAATATTAAATTTGAAATATATCTTATTGTATTGCTCGTAAATAGATGAAAAAATATTAAATAAGTTTATTAAATATATATATATATATATATATATATATTAATAATAATAATATTATAAAGGGTATTTTAACGATGCACGTTCTCATAAATATTCAAATAAGCTCCTTGGGAGTATTACAGTATGCAATTGCAATTGCATAATTCAGATAGTCAAACGCAAGCAAATGAGCATAATGATGGCAGCCCTGGTCTTCGTAATAAGATGCTTTTAAATATTAATAGAAATGTGTTCAGGAAGGCTATTGGCCTTCTTACTGGCTACTGCACCCTTAAGAGTCATTTGAACATTATGGGTTTATTTGTTGTGGTTGATGTCTGCACTGCTTGGAACATTTTATGGAACTGTGCGGCCTTATTTGCTTGCAGGTTTGAACATCTTGGTCGGTATCTCATAGATCCTTGGGTGTTGCAGAATATTCCTATCAGTCACCTGCTTTACTTCGTTTCAGTTACGAATCTTTTATCGTAAGGGTGCTTTATGGATTTGCGCAGAACAGACTCCAGGTCGATGTGCCCAGCTCTCAGTGCCCTGTTAAGAACTGCACTCCATAACAAGTCATAAGTCATGGGTTTTTATAGTATGTAATAAAATGAATATTGTGGCTGTCTTCAAATATTAAATAAAAGTTTTCCTGTATATCTTAATTTTTTTTTTCTTGTGGATAATTTGGACATATATTTTTGTGTGTGTTTGTGTATTTTCGTGTATTTATTTACATAATTCGATTGTTTGCGTTAAAGGAACATGACACCTGTGACAAGGCACTAGTGAAATGTTCATGTAAAATCTTATATATATATATTATATTTATAAATTGTACTATATTATTATTTTTTTTTTAGTAAGATTTATATTTAGGCAATATTTTTTTATGTATATTTTTTACAGATAGGAAGTCCTTAAATTTTGTTTTCGGAGTTTGCTTATTTTCAAGAATTCACGATTTTCAAAATGCTACAATTTCTATAGTTCATTAAGAAAATGTTTAATATTTTTGAATGTTTAATACAACTCACCTAAAAGAATCATGGATTGATTTTGCAATATCTATAAAAGAAAAATAAATATATAAATATATAAATATATATGTATAACAAACAACATTTTTATTTTGTAAATTTTTATATAGACATACAAAATTTAATTCTTTTTCAAAAAATAATTAATATATTCCAAAATACATCCTCAATTCTTTTAAGTAGGTTCTATCAAACATACAGAAAATAGTAAATATTTTCTTAGATAGCTGTAGGATTTTTAACCTTTTGAAAATCATGATTTCATGCAAGGCCGTAGGCCAGGGTGGAAGGACGCCAATTCCCTGACCCTCCCGAAATAAATTTTGAAAGACTGGTTTCGTATAGTTTCATGTATAAGGCAAACATTGTTGCCGGAAAAAAAAATGACAAATGTTCAGCCATATACAAATAATGTAGTAAAATTTTGTAATTCAATTCGGCTCTATATATGTTCTTTTTTCTCCATATTTAACGCGTTCACGCCAGCACATTTTATTTACATAGTCTACTCAAAATTTCCGACATTCGGTTTTTGATAGATTTACATGTTCAGAGAGATCCAGAACCTTTTTCATAAAATGTCTGTGCGCGACAATTTTTTTTCCCAACTGTATCTCAGGAACTATTTCACTGCACAAAATTACATATAAATTTATACGCAGCTCCACCATGACATAAATTAGTGCCTATTACATTTTGATGAAAATCGTCCAACAGGAGGCGTAGTCATCCATATATTTTTAAGTGTTTAACTTGGCGTTATAGGATAAAATTTCTTATAAATATGTACAATGAGAATAATTTTTAACGAATTATTATAAAATTAAAAAGTGTGTTATTCATAATAGTAATAATCAGTAGGAAAAAAACATTTTACACATAGGAGCAACATTCCTCCCCTGGTGTGAATTCTCCCTCCGAGGGAGTCAAATATTCGAAATGGGTATCTTTTAAAATAACTCGTCAATTTTCTTAAAACTATTAGTTGAACGATTGATCTGTGATAATTTAGATCAAAGTTATCGGATTTTTCGTTTTTAAGAAAACAAACAGGGAAAAAATAAACATCTTTTTTAGATTTTGTTAGTGAACATAAAATTGACTTTCTTTAATCATTAAGTGTTACATTTCTATTAGAAACAAATCATCTGCATTTATCATGAAAATTGATTTTAATAAACAAAAATTTTAATAAAGTTACTAACGTAAGTTACTAACTAAAGTTAATACTGAGTGAATTTGTGTAGGAAAATATAGAAGAAAGATTTGTATGCAAGTCTTTATTAATGCAGGGGTGTGCAAGGCATGTGACACGAGTAGAAGGATGCTATAAAAATAAATGGAAATTATATTTTGCCTTCTGTGCCCTCAAAGAGGCAAAAAAAAAAATGCATCATATAATGCAAATTCTGCCATATTACACACATAAACAGATATATGTGTAGTGTTGATTGGTGCACAGAACAAAGGGGGAGGCGGGCTGGTGAAATTGTGTGCGCCCCGGGTCTTGCGTGAAATTTATCAAGGTCTGTTTGTGTCAGGTCTTGATTAACTGAGTGTGAAGTCTGGAGGCACAAATACTTTTGTGGACCTCGCTCCCCACCATTCGTACTGTACAGCAATCAGTTAAGGTAAATATATGCCTGTATATGAGACTAAAAGGACAGAAATTTGCCTTTTATGATGCATTTCGGTCATTTTTAGAGTCAAAATGGCACTCTCAGGACCAGTTTTAGGGCCTAGGGAACATGCCCCTTTGTTAATCTGGCCCTGTTTTGTGTGTACTTATGTGCTTTTCTCTGTCTATGCGTGTGTACATTATTATTATATCATTCTTTTTCGGTGACTTTGTGTTAGAAATGTGATTCCCCCCCGCAAAAAAATCACGACTACGGCCTTGAATTCATGAAAAAATAAATACTCATAAAATGCAATTTAAAGTTTTCAAATTTATTTACTAATGTATCAAAAACCATAAGAATTGCTGCTTGAATATATATTTCACTGAACAAACCTAATTCAATTTATAAATATTAAATGCAAATATAAATTTTTATCTGAAAACTTCGGTGCTGCAAAGTCAATGGTGCTAGGACCCTTAAGTATGTAATTGGCATCAACCAATCTTTCCCACACACACTAAAAAAAAAAAAAAGTGTTTATAAAAATAATTTGTGATTATATGCAGAAATTATTGCTTTAAGCTAAAAATAAAGAAAAGTTGATTTCTTTTTAGTGAAAGTTTTTCCAAATACTTAAGTATGTGCTATATTTACTCATTTTGTTTCGAATCAACAATCTGGAGGGAGAATATACTCTAGAGTATACACTAGAGCAAAAAAAAAAAAATGTAAGATTATCGGTAAAACTAAAAAAGAACTGAAATAGCTGAAAATGTATTCGAAACTTTCATAGTATTTTTCAGATAAAATCTAAAGAAAGATTTTTTAGCAGCGTCACATGAAAATCGTTGTTTTAGAATTTTTACCCATTTTTATTACTTTCTTATATATATATATATATATATATATATATATATATTACAATAAATAAATAAATAAGCCTTAGAAAAAACAATCGCATTTATTTTAATGTTGGCACAAATTTGACTAACTTTCGGCATTTAGTGTTCTAATTCTGTCAGATAAAAAAGTCTGTATTTATTAGGGAAATTAGTTTTAAAAATTATAATTTAATAAATAATTTGTTCTGCATGAATTTGTGTAAAATTATACAGAAGAAAGTCTTGTGGCCATATCATGCTAGTTTTGTTACAAACATGAATATATTGGTGTGTTCATACGTACAATATACATAATCTATCTATCTATCTGCATATAATATACAATGTATGTAATATATATGTTACCGTGAAAGACCGAAATTGGAGAATGTCGACTTTCACCGGTGAATGTCAACAAACACCAAATACGTCGGTGAAAGATCGAATATTTCATTACATTCTTTTACATTCGGACCCTCACCGGTGTATGTCGACAATCACAGATATGCTCTGGTGGAGGTCGAAAAGAGAGGAGCAGACAAAGAGGCGACTGGCTGCTTCCCGCCAAATCCTTTGTTCTGCTTGGAGTCAGTCAGCTTTGTCAGTCTTATGCAAGGTTTGATGGTGAGAGCAACGTTTTCTTAATTTTTTTTCCGATACCCTAATTTATACAGAATGGATACTGCAGTGAATCGTGATCTTTTTCTTGAAAAGTTAAATGCATTAATTGCGGGTAAACGAGAAGACAATTGTTTTTATTTTTCTCAAGAAAAGTACTCTAAAATACTTTCTGAAGTGGTTTCTGCTAAAACTTAGTGCAACACACCTTTGGATTACAGACGATTAAAACGTTTTGACGTTTTAAAAATTAATGATGAAGAGAAGTTAATTGTACCATTAAAACCAGGAGAAACGAATATTCAGTATTATGTTACCAATGAGGAATTGTTCAGTATACTATATGAAACTCACACCAGAATAGGCCACGGAGGAAGAACACGTATGCTTAAAGAGTTGCAAAATAAATACAAAAATATTACATATGAAGTTGTAATGTTGTATTTAAATTTATGCAAACAGTGTCAAATGAAACACAGTACACCTAGGAAAGGTATTGTTGTGAAACCAATGATCAGTTCTGAGTTAAACTCAAGATGGCAAGTTGATCTGATAGATCTGCAGTCAAACAGAGATGGCGAATATAAGTTCATAATGGTGTATCAAGATCATTTAACTAAGTTTGTCCAGCTACGACCTTTGAAAACTAAGAGGGCGGAAGAAGTAGCGTATCACGTTCTTCCAATATTTTTAACATTTGGTGCTCCAGCAATATTGCAATCAGATAATGGTAGAGAATTCAGTAATCAAGTCATATCCGAAATATGCGCTATGTGGAAAGATGTTGAGATAGTTCCTGGAAAGCCTCGGCATAGTCAAACACAAGGCTCAGTTGAAAGGGCCAATCAGGATATAGAGAATATGCTAACTGCATGGATGAACGATAACCATACAAATAAATGGTCAGAAGGTTTACCCTTTGTCCAATTTGCCAAGAACACTACATGCCACGAAGGAATACGCCAAAGTCCTTATGAAGCCATGTTTGGCATTAAAGCGAAAAGAGGCATAGCATCGTCTGTTTTGCCTAGCGAACAAATCGCAAATATCGAAACCGAAGAACAACTTGAAGAAATTGCCAATACTTTTTAAACCGAAGAACAGCTTGAAGAAACTGGTAATACTTCTGAAAAAAATTTGAGTGGTGGTCATACCGAAAACCATATTCCAAAGAAAAATATTGAAGAGGACTTGCAATCTACCACATCTTCACATCAAGTTATGACTGAAAAACAAGAGTTAATTTCTATAAAAAGTGCGGCCGCAAAAGATAATCTTCTACTGCAAGCAACAAAAATGTTACGAACCTCACAAAAACATTTTCCTCCTGCTCAAATTGGTGATTCTGTACGAATACAAGTCCCTGATGTCGACCGTGGTCGTACAGATAACCGAAATGTGTTAGCGGTTGTTGTTGGAATAGAAGACTCCAACTTCTATAAACTTTCAAATGAAAATGGTACCCTCAAGCAGCTTTACACACGTAATCAGTTCGTAATTTGTAAAGAAAAGTTACTTTCCATTGATGAGATTCATTTTCAAGAAATTTCGCTGAGAGAAGCAGCTGCAGCTAATTCGAGAAGCGGTGGGCAAGGCTATAAACGCTGTCATTGCAAAAAGAAGAGTTCCACAAATAAATGCAGTTGTAAAAACAAGGTTCTCTTGTGCAATTCAAAGTGTCATAATAGTTTCAGCTGTTGCAATAAATAAGATTTGAATCACATAATTTAGTAAGTTTTTTATTACTATTATTTTATTTTCCCATTTAGAACGTACTGTATAATTAAGTAAGTTTTTAACTTCTATTATTTTCCTTTCTCATTTTGAATGTACTGTATAATTAAGTAAGTTTTTAACTTCTATTATTTTCCTTTCTCATTTTGAATGTACTGTGTGTTTTCAGTTCTTAGTCATTCCTCTCAGAAAGAGAGGCGAAAAATTTATCGCGACTGAATTACGGAGAAGAAAATATACATCTCGGACCTGTTCAACATTCACCATTAGTGCATGGTGAATGTCGACATTTACTGGTGTAAGTCCGAAATAAGGGTATTTAGCAAATATTTCGGACATACACCAAGCAACTTTGTGTTTGTTGACATTCACCGGTGAAAGTCGACATTCTCCAGATTTCGGTATTTCACCGTAAAATATGTTTATATATATATATATATATATATATATATACAGTGGCGGACAAAAAAAAATGCATCACCTAATAAAAATAACATTTTTTTAATGTTATGCATTATTTTGTTTACATAAAATTATCTTGGTTGCTGCAAAGCTAGATATGACGTCATTACACATTGATATTTCATCATACAACTCTTCTGAAGTATTACATCATCTTATTTCTATAAATAGCATGTCAAAATGAGACAATGGTTATTTATCTCATTCTTTAAGTGATGAAAGAATGGCTCCTTATGTTCAACTGACGAAAGAGAAAAAATGTGTAGCACTTGCTTTAGCTAAAGAATGATATTCGACACGGGTGATCGCTAAAAAAATTGGCTGCAATCGATTGACAGTCTCGAGAGTGATTAAGTTGGAGCATGAAACTGGTAATGTTGAAAGGAGGTCCGGATCAGGCCGAAAGAGTTTAACCACAAAATCTCACGATCGATATCTCAATCGTATGTCTCTCCGTAATCGTCATGCAAGTGCTTCTGATTAAAAAATTTGATTTGAGAAAGAATGTGGTGCCAATTGTGTTTTTTAATTTTTAATATTTTATTTTGAAATTACAAAATGAAAAAAAAAAAAAAATCACATATTGAAAATTCGTATTTTGCAGCTTCAAAATAAAATATGGAAAAATAATATATATATATATATATTAAAAAAGGCCCGTCAATTTAACAGCTGGAAATTTTCAGAATGTGAAAATAGAATTTAAAAATATGTACTAGTTAATAAGTTATTTCTAAAGAAAATTTTCCCATACAATAACATTAGCTTTTACTTCCAGCGGCGATGAGTGAAGCGGGCCCTTAAATTGCTACGTGAGAAGTTGAAGGAAATGCGGGTTCATAAATGTTCAATTTTCATGCATGATGGGGCTGCATGCCACAGAACAAATATTATCAAGAAATATCTGAGGGCACAGAAAATCAAATTGCTTGATTGGCCAGGTAAAAGCACAGATTTGAATCCAAAAGAGAATCTGTGGTGTATTGTGAAAAATAAAATCGCCAATCAGAAACCATTCACTGCTACGGCACTTGTTAAAGCAATAAAGCATGTCTGGCCTCAAACATTTCTAAAATTTATTTCAAGTCTCTTATTTATAGCATGCCAAAGATGATTTTATAAGTTAATAAAAACAAAGAAGGTCCTATAAAATACTGACTTTAATTATAGTAAATGACCATGTACAGACTATTTTATTTTTTTACATGTAAAATACAGGGTGATTAAAATTAAAGTTATGATTTCAAAACGCTATAATTTTAAAACTACCCATGAGAGCGATTTGATATTTTACCAGAGCAATCATGAGGCAATGAAGTTTTGTTTGGGGAAGGAAAAAAGTAGTTCCAACATGTCCCTATAGATGTTGCTGTCAGGGTAATGGAAGGAGAAATGTCTAAATGGATTCATTAAACACAGTAATGTTGTCAGCAACACAATGGTATAGCAGGAAACAATAACTTCAAGGGTTTATTACAATTTATTAGCAAAAAGACAAGAATACGTGTTCACAGCGGAAATAGTGTAGTGAAAAGAGAAAAAGAGGAGCTTCACAAAACAAATACTTTACGAATAATTAGCACACATTTTGGAACTTTTTTCTTTTCGAAAGAAATTTTTATTGTCTCACAAATGCTTTGGTAAAATATCGAATCGCTCTGATGGGTAGTTTTAAAATTATAGGGTTTTGAAATCGAAACTTTAATTTTAATCACCCTGTAGTTTAATTTTTAAATATTAAATGGAAATATAAGCTGACATTACCTTGACAGCGCCATCTATAGAAACATGTTGGAACTACTCTTTTCCTCCTCTAAACAAATTTTAATAGCATCATAATTGCTCTGGTGAAATATGAAATCGCTTTGATGAGTAGTTATAAATATATAGCGTTTTGAAATCGTAACTTTAATTATGATGTATGTTATTTTTGTGGAATTTCATTGATTTTTCTACTTGCGGTCTTAAACTTTTTCAAATGACTGTATTTTTCATTGCTTATTATTTTTTGATACGCTGAATTTAGAAATGGGTGTGTTTTCTTCCTATCACGTAAGGGTTTTACACAAATTTTAAGGGAATATCTAAAGACTCACACAGAGGATATAACAAAATCGAAAGTTTTTATGTAAAATCACATTAAAAAATCTATTCTTTACACATTAGCTTTTAATTGTATCTTTTTTTTTTTTTTTCAAAGTTCCGCTTAAAGATTTCCCTCTTGTACACGGTTTAAAGGCACTGAATATGCAGTATCCAAGAATAGCTTGCTAACGATATTCCATCGCCTACGATACATTTCTTTTTATGCCTTGAATAAATTGCTTACCTTGTTCTTCATTCACATCACCTAGAATTTTCAGGAAATAGAAGCTAAGGAACTAGTGTGGGAGTTGAGAATCTGAAGCTTTAAGCTCATTTCTGTTAAAAAATACAATTTTCTTGTAAAATTGTATCAGAACAAAAACCCTTAACGGGTTAAAAGTTTGTGACGCAGCACTTTATTTCGATATGAATTGGAAATATGGGTCTTAAAAATAATGATATCAAATTTTGAGTGACGCTTTGCTATTAATTGAAATATACATAGATTTTTCTTATTTCATAATTTGCTTTTTTCTTCTAATTATATTTACATCACAGTACATTCATAATATTTTCAACTTCAACGTGAAAAAATATATAGAATTTTCTCACTGATGCTTTTTCATTTGCATCTCGTGAATTCAAAATATGAGTTTTAAAAGAAATGATATAATTTCAGTGACGCCTGAGTGTTACTTTAAAAAGATTTCTTTTTAGATTCCATAACAATCACTTTTGTTTTGTTGAATAAAGTGTATTTACATATTGAAATAATGATTTTAATTTTTAAATATACTGTCAAATAATCAAACTTTCACTCAATGTACATTATAAATTGAAGTTATCTAGTTCAATAAATTGATTTGTCTATTGCGTCACGCTATCCAAAACTGCAAGTAAAATTTCTGCAAATGTTTTCTTTTTGCATCACACAATCTCTTTGTATCATAGTATTAACAGTGAAAATGTGTGCAAAGTAACGTTTACATAAATTTTACTTACAGTTTTGGATAGCGTGACGCAATAGACAAATCAATTTATTGAACTAGATAACTTCAATTTATAATGTACATTGAGTGAAAGTTTGATTATTTGACAGTATATTTAAAAATTAAAATCATTATTTCAATATGTAAATACACTTTATTCAACAAAACAAAAGTGATTGTTATGGAATCTAAAAAGAAATCTTTTTAAAGTAACACTCAGGCGTCACTGAAATTATATCATTTCTTTTAAAACTCATATTTTGAATTCACGAGATGCAAATGAAAAAGCATCAGTGAGTAAATTCTATATATTTTTTCACGTTGAAGTTGAAAATATTATGAATGTACTGTGATGTAAATATAATTAGAAGAAAAAAGCAAATTATGAAATAAGAAAAATCTATGTATATTTCAATTAATAGCAAAGCGTCACTCAAAATTTGATATCATTATTTTTAAGACCCATATTTCCAATTCATATCGAAATAAAGTGCTGCGTCACAAACTTTTAACCCGTTAAGGGTTTTTGTTCTGATATCATTACTTTTTAGGGGTTATTGATCAACTGATCAAGTCCTTCCAGCTCATAGAAAGAGTAGATTTTTTTTTTCTTATCATGTAGCTGCCATTTTATTTAAAAATGGCGGCTACAATTAATTAATGGACTTAATGGAAATATTAATGAGGGCTACGTATATATGGAGTTTTAAGTAAATTGGATCATAAATACCTTTTTAATGAGAATTTGAATATTTCAAATAGCTGGCACTCGAAACAAGATGGCAGATCATATAATATTCATATAATTTTACAAAAATACTTTCATTTATTAACGATTATTTATTTTGATAAATCAAATTTCAATTCCTTTTTAAAGAATAATTAGATGCAGACAAAGTTTAGTTTATATTAATATATTCTGCTATCCCCCCCTCTTTTTCTGTTCTTTTTTTTTTTTTTTTTTTTTTTTTTTCAGCAATGCACCGAAGAAATAATATATACTTTCTTTATTTCTTTTTAAATTCTTTAAAAAAAAAAAAAAAAAAAAACAGCTTATAATTGGTTTTAAAATTAAAATCATGTAAAAGGAAATTTCATTAACCTAAACTATTAATATCTGAAGTGCTTGTGTGTAGAGGGGGGGGGGCGAAATATTCTTGTTTTACTGGTAGAAATACATAATGGACATTTAATTATTTAAAAATCATAAATTGCCTAATAGCAAAATAATAAAATTGAAGTATATTTTAATGATTTTATTGTTATTTATACAGCAATTGATTATAGACTGCCATTCATTAAGAACAAAATAATAATACATAATAATAATAATAATTTAGTCATTTTACCAATAATATGTTTATCTTCCATTTTTTAAATAAATATGTTTCCCTCTGATTATGATACTTCAAATATTAAATTTTAATATACATGAGCAAGCCTTTCTTATTTAATATATATAAATTTCTTGTAATGCAATATAGAGTAATCCTTTTATTTTCCACTTTGTCTTAATAGGGGAAAAAAAAAATTAGCGCACCAGAATTACATCACTCAATTCAAAAAAAAAAAAAAAAAAAAAAAAGAAGGAGAGTGAGAGAATGGTAATTAATAAAAATTTAGAAAGGAACTACGAATTACAAAAGAAAAATATAGAATCAATAATGAGAAAGCGATCACACTCGTTTTTATAGTAACTCTATATTAAGTTAAAAGATGGCGCCAAAATTTTTCTCTCTGAATAATACTTCGAAATTCTTCTCTAAATTGGAGCATGCGCAAATTGAGAGGAGCTCCGCTCCCGCAAACGCCTTGTACAATAAAACCACAACAGCCTCAGCCAGTCAGAGAGCGCAGGAAGGAAACACCAATCAGAGGCGGCGAATGAATACATGAATGATGAAAAAAATTAATCGGTTGATTGATTAGTTGGGTTTTACGCCGGAAAAAATTAATCGGAAAAAAATGTGAAATATTTTCTCTTAAAAAATTATAAATTTATTATGAATACTTATTAAATAGAATACATATAATTACAAAATATTTCCTTATTTGATATATTATCTAAATAATATTTTGGCAAAATGTGAAATTTTAAAATCAAATAATTTCCTTCATAACAAAAAAGAAAGAAATATTTAAGTGAAATTTAATTTAGTATATATATAATAAGTATTTAAAACAAACAATGAAGCTTCCTTTTTGCATTTAATAAAAAAAATCTAAATATTTTATTGACTGCATTCAGATTGGACCAACCAACCACAGCCTCAGAAAACCGAATGACGCCTGTTCTGAATTCTGAGAATCTGCGGTTCAAATCCATGCATGGCGGAGGAAAAATAGTTCGATTTTCAAGCTAAATTATCTAAGAAACAAGAGTTTTTTGGGAAAAACGGAGAACGTCATGCGTCTCAGACAAAATAAATTAATATCATATATCAATTTCATAAAATTTCTTCGAGCCGTTTTCGAGAAAAAAAACTCACACAAAACACATTTTTCCTTTGAAGTCTTAAATTGCAACTCCAGATCTCAAAATATATACAATGTTGAAGTGTGAAACTTTCAGGATAGCATCATGCAGAAGACAAAAGATTATTCTGAAAATATTAGATCAGAATATCTCCAATTTACTGAGATATTAAATGTCGGCGTTTCCAAATTCCTTTGATGTTAAATTAGCTGTATAATAGAGTGTCGCTGCTAAGCTTTGTTTGAGCTTTGCTGCGTCACTCAAAAAACTGCCGTTTTTTATGATGTGAGGGAATTTTTTAGATATTTTAAACTTGCCAGCATTCAAAAATACACCACAAATACACACCATTGGTGGAAAAATAGATTATTACATGCGTGTGTAAATATCTTCAGAAGCCATCATCAGTGTATATTTGGAAGATATTGCCAGAAATATGCAAAATGCATTATCAGTATATCTGCAGAAGATATATGATGGTCTAAGACACTAAGAACGGCAATTGATTTCTACATTTGATCGAGGAAGAATCTCTAGCTTAACAATAGGCTTTTAAAACTGTAAAATTTTTTACGGATTTGACAAAATATTTTAAGTAATTTGGAGTATAAGATTGATTTTTTTATATCATGTACGTGAAAAATATAAGAGCCGAGGATCGAATTCGGCATATTCGCTTATTGTGAGGATGCTCTTTCACTAAGCCACACTGGCTGATAAACATTTCTCATATAATAACCGTTGGCAAGGTCACCGTATCTGCAAACGCAGATGTAACTGTTATATTATGTGAGAAGTGTCGTGCTGGTTATCAGACACAGTAGCTCAGTAGGAAGAGTATCCACACGCTACACGGAGGGCCCAAGTTCAATTCCTGGCGCTGGAATTTTTCACAAAGTTAATATAAAGACAGTGAGCGGAATGGGGTGAAATGAAAGAATGGGAAATAGAAAAAGCCGTGCCATTAGCGAAAATAAGAAAATGTGCGTGTGGCAGATTGAAATATGTTAGTCAAATGCACAAAAGAATGCTTTCTATAGAATGTAGTATGGTTAGCATTAGATTTACAGAATAACACAAAAAAGGTTCAGTTACACTGACAGTTATTATTTGAAATTTCCTGAATTGCATTTTCATTTACATTAAGCGTTTGTTCTACCATTTTTTTTTAAATGTGAATATGATTTGAATTAGTGTATTTGCCTATTCTACTGTCCGTTTGTCTGCCTCCAGCGTCAGTAAATATTTTAAGAATATTTTATTTTTACTTTCTTCTATATTCAGTAGAAAAAAGTATTGGATTCGTAAAAATTTTCAACTTCCGGTTTTCGATGCATTTACACGTTTTGACAGGTCAAGAATACAATTTGACTACTTTTCGAAAATTTCTGTCTGTCCGACTGTCTGTTTGTCTCTCTTTGTGTGTGTGTGTGACAAAAATTATGTGGAAACTTTATCTCCGGAACTACTTCAGGATTGCATATAGATTTACATATAGATGCACTTTGAGCAAGATTAGGGCCTATTAACTTTTGGTGTCAACCGCTTAACATGTGGCTCTTCTATACAGTGATTTCCACAATTTAAGGAGAAGCTATATTTCAGGTTCTATTGTGTATAATCAAACAAAACATGATATACGTGAAGGCCATTATGATACATTATGCTGACTCAATTTGGTTGCTTATCGGCCGATAGGTGGCTCTGCTATACTGCACATTTTCTCGATAACGGGAAAGCTAAATCTCAACTTCTATGACATATAACTGTACGAAACTTGATATGTGATATAACATTTTTATAAATCACATTTAAATAACTTCATCAAAAATCATAAAGAAATTTTCATTTATTGTTTATATGCTAACAAAAGTTTGTGTAAAATATAATACACTTAACCTTCAGATTTACAGGGATACGCAAATATGTTTCGATACAGCATTATTTCTGTTTGTGTTAAGCATTTTTAACACTTTCCATCAATGTTTCAGAGTGATTATGGGTTCAATTTTTCTATATGTCTGTCTTTCTGTCTGTCCATTGTGTAATGATATAGACAAAGATTGTTATATGATACAATGAGTACGTACAGTTAGAAAGTGTTGATAACCAGTATGTACCTTATGGTATTTCGTTTTTGCTTCAGTTTTAAAAAGTGTAATATATTTTCAAAAACTTAAATAAAATCATAAAATGCAATAATGTACGTTTTCGTATGGAGTACTGTGATTCGTTAAATTTTATGTGGTTACAGATCACCGTTCTCTCAAATAACGGATTAATCTAGAGCACGCATAACCATTTTTGCGACAGGTTACTTCTCAAGCAAAATATAGCCAGTGCTAAATATTGATAAAGTGTGGAGGAAAATTTAAAGTTATTATTATTATTTTTTTATTAATTTATTTTAAAATTTATTATATATTTCCGCTAATGGCACGTATGCTAAAAGTACACCAACTAGGGGGTATAATATTTCCGCTAAAAGCACGGGTTTATAGATTTCCGCTAAGGACACGGCTCCAAAAAAATCAATCTTTTACTCCAAACTACTTAAAATGAATTTTTGTGGTTGATGAGTTTGCCAATATAGTTTTTGTATATTTTAAGATAGTTTAAGAAATAAATGATAAAATTGGATAATGGCAGCAACCTGGCATATTGGAAGTGGAAAACTGAAAAATGGTAACAATGAAAAATGGCAGATTGAAAGAAATAGTCCTGTCGTACTAATAAATAAAATAAAAAATGTACAGTGTATTCTAACACTTTCCACGCGTCCATATTTTTTTTCTGTAATACCAAACAGAATTTTAAAAGTATAATTTAATTTAGCAAAATATATAAACAACTTGGTTTGCATTAATTTAAATTTATAAAAATATAAAAATACGCATGAATTTTTTCCTTAGAGAATTCAGTAATTTGTTTTAATAAAATCTCACTAATGAAAGCAAATTTCATTTAAAATAATTTATAAATAATTTTTTTTTCATCGAGCATAATTTAAATATTGTTAAAAAATATATTGAAATTGTGGTGCCTGCTTTTTCGCACCTGGTTCTTTTCTTTCGGTAAATTCATTTCGAGACACATCAAGACGCTGATCACACTTGGTTTACTTTTAAACGTATATTTACTTACGGCACAAACATAAAATACATAACGAATACAGAAATTAACATCAAGTAAAGTATTTTCTAAAAAACATGTAGAATGGAACGTTAGTCCATCTTGATTCACATACGCACACACTGTTGCCACATTTTCGTAACAAACTTTTCAGTTCTTGTTTTTTAATACTCTCGAAATCAGAGGTGCGGCGTTCACACCTTCCCTCCAGTTTCACTTGAGGGACAATGGCCTTCACAGTGAAACTACTAACAAACATTTGTGGATAATTTATATAACTGTTCATGAAAGTCTAATTGTCCTTTTAAATTGTTAATTATTGTTTCATCTTTAAATAAATGTTCATGAAAGTTTAATTGTCCTTTTAAATTCTTAATTATTGTCTCATCTTTGACCTAATATGCGATGTTCCATCAAGAGCAATAACATTTATATTTCACTTAATATTTAAATATTTTCTATGGTATAAAATAAGTAACATTTAAACACATAATAGAAATAAAATATATATATAATATATATGAATAAACATTTATCCTGACATGGATTTTCTTATGCACTTTAAATAATCTTAATGAATTAATATACTTGAATATAAGAAACAAAATAAACACACACACATATATATATATGTAATAACAAATACAATATTAAACTAACTTATGACTTTATTCATAAATGCGTGATAAAGCATCTGCAATAGTATTACTGCTTCCTGGCTTATGAGCAATAGTCACTTGATAGCGAGATAGAGCCAATGCCCATCTTTGTAATCTGGCGTTCTTAGGAACTGTTTCTGTCAAATATTTTAAAGGGTTATGGTCCGTGAGTAAGATAATAGTGGTTCCATAAGTCCACATTTCGAATTTACCTAATGCCCATATTACAGCATAAGCTTCTCTTTCAATAGTGCTCCACTTTGATTGAGCAGGGGTCAGTTTTTGGCTTGCAAAAGTTATAGGTTTCAGTTTATTCTGCTCATCTCTCTGCATTAGACAGGCTCCAATTCCGGTCACTGAAGCATCGGTATCGATTTCAAAAGGTTTCGACATATCAGGTGTATACAGAGATGTTATAGAGCACAAACAATTCTTTAACGAATTAAATGCGCTTTCGGCTTCTTCTGACCATGGAAGGTCGTTTGGCACAGTTTTTCGAGTTAAGTCCGTTAAAGGTTTTGCTATATTAGCATACCGAGGCACATAGTCTCTGTAATAGTTAAATAATCCTAGGAGTGACTTCAATGTTTTCTTAGTTTTAGGGGCTTTCAAATCTTTAATAACTGATATCTTGTCCGGATCTGGGCCGTGCTCTCCTGAGCCTACAACATGTTCTAAATATTTTACTTTCGACATCGCAAACGAGCATTTATTTAAATTTGCCGAAAAATTCAATTTCTTCAGAGTTTCTAAAATGGATTTAATAAGATTAAGATGATCTTCCCAGTTTGAAGAAAATATGATAATATCATCAAGAAAACTTTCGGCGTAGTCACTATGAGGTCGTAATACTTGATTCATTATTCTTTGGAATGTTGCTGGTGCTCCAGATAACCCAAATGGCATCACTTTCCACTGATACTGACCCTTTGGAGATACAAAACTGGTTAATTCTCGGCTTTGCTCTGCTAAGGGTATTTCCCAATATCCCTTAAGGATATCTAAAGTTGTCAAGTAACGAGCTCCACCAGCTTTAAATCTAAGATTTTCTGAATTCTGCATAGGAAAAGGTGGAATTTTACTAACTGAGTTCAGCTCTCTGTAGTCCACGCAAAGTCGGACAGTTCCATCTTTCTTGGCTACACATACCAATGGATATGCTATTTCTGCTGAAGAGGGTTCTATCAGGTCTTTTTCCAATAATTCTGCTATCTGTTTTTCTATATTAGATCTTAATGTTTCTGGAACTTTATAAAGATGAGGTTGTTTCCTCTCTACTCCAAACTTTAACTGGATAACATGTGGAGGAACTTTGGCTTTCTTTAATTCCCCATCAAATATTGTTAGATATTCTTTAATCAGATTCAACAGCTGTTTATGTTGCTTTGCTGATATCGAATTTGATTTTATACCAGCTTTTAGTTCTTCATCTGTTACTTGCCGTGATTCTACGGGCGCATGTTGTATATCTCCAAACTCTTCATCTGTTTCGTAAATAATTCCTACAGCTCTGACAGATTGAATATATTTACGCAATTTATTTTGATGAAGATGTCGAACACTTCCATCAGGTAGTTTGGCATAAAAAGAATGTGGAGACTTCTTTTCTACTATTTCTCCTGGTCCTTTCCATTTTGAACAAAGACGATTTGTTGAATCAGGGATTAACACTACAACTTCATCCCCAACAGAAAATTCGGTATCTTTTGACCGTAAATTATGATAATGTACATATTTCTGCTGCTGTTCTTGAGCTATGCTATTCGCATACTGTGCCGCGTCTTCTAAACGGTTCCGGAGATTCAACAGGTAGTCAGCTACAGATTCTCCAGTCCCTTGAGGAAGTACGACTTCATCTTCCCAACTTGATTTGAGGATGGCTAGAGGTCCTACAGGTGGTCGCCCATGAACTAGTAGGAATGGGGCAACACCCGTTGTAGCGTTAGGCACTTCTCTGTATGCCCATAACAAGAATGGCAACTGTTTATCCCAGCCTCGACCTTGTGAATTAATTGCATGATGTAGCATGGATTTCATAGTTCCTATCCATCTTTCAACCAAACCATTCGATTGTGGATAACCTGGAGTGGAAAATTTAGGAACACATCCTAATCGTTTTAAAAATTCTTTTGTCAGCTGTGCGGCAAAATTTCTTCCGTTATCCATTGCAATTACTCAAGGAATTCCAGTTCGTACAAATATTTCTATAAATGCATCACAGGCTGCCTTTGCTGTTAAAGACTTCAGAGGTATTGCTTCCGGCCAACGACTATGCTGGTCCATAACGCACAGTACATACTGATGGCCACGTGATGACTTTGGCTCTATTGGGCCTAAAATATCGGCATTAACCACTTGAAATGGGAGTTCTGGCCTTCCAACAGACTCGATAGGTGTTCTATCGTTTACTTTTCCTTTCCTGCGCATTTGACAATCATGACACGAAGCACATAATTGTTTGACTTCTTTTGGCATTCCTTCCCACCAGAAAGACATTGCAATTCTGTCTCTGGTCTTCTTAGCTGCCAGATGTCCACCAGTAGGAGTTTCATGAGCTAATTTCAAAATGTCCTTTCTTCTGCTTGCCGGTACGACCAATTGAATATATTTCTGTCCGCCTACTTTACCCATATGATATAATAAACCTCTTTCAATCCAGTAACCATTTTTATATTGCCTAGCTTCTTCGAAGCACCTTTTCAATGTAGGACAGGCTAACTGCTCATCCCTAAACACTTGTGCTTGTGGAACAGGGATATTTTCATTTCTTTCATCCTTACTATCGGTTTCGGTCAATGTCTGTTTAACTACTGAGTTATTAAAGACTTTGGTTTCTGGATGATGCGACTCGCTGTTGTTCAGCTTTGCCTTTCGAATAGTCTCGTGACTTTCTCCCTCCATACAGAACATACACTTCTCATTATCTTCTGTGAGTGGGGTACTAATTGCCTCATCCCCAAGATAATTGTCGTTTGAATTATTCTCAGGTACACTGAACAAGGATTGTTCAGAGACTTCATTTATTGTGATTACTTCAACCTCTTCTTCTGAAGAATAGTTTCCGGGAGACCTTCCCTCCACTTTGAACAAGGACGGTTCATTGTTTTCTTCCACTGGGGTGATATTAACCTCAACCCCTGAATTTCCAGGATTTCTTCCTTTCACATGGAACAAGGATTGTTCATCGACTTCTTTCTTCGGGATATTCACTTTATCCCCTAAAGAAATGTTTTCGGGAGACCTTCCCTCCACACTGAACAAGGATTGTTCATCGACTTCTTTCTTCGGGATATTCATTTTATCCCCTAAAGAAATGTTTTCGGGAGACCTTCCCTCCACACTGAACAAGGATTGTTCATTAGCTTCTTTTACTGAAGTGATTCCTGTATCATCTCCCAAATAAGAACGCTTTTGTTCCTTCAACCATTCATATACCCTGGGAGTGATTAAAGCTTCCTCATGCAGCCCTTCTACTACTGCAGCATGCACTTGAACATATGGAATGATTTCTTCATCTGTATGAAGACTTAGCGGAACTGACACAAGTTGTGCTTCCACTGGATTACCTATAGCAGGTCTCAAAAGAATTTTCCCACTTGACTGTAAGTGTTCCTCAGGTACAACTGATTTTCGTAGTACGGTGATTTCTGCACCACTGTCCACGATGACTTGAAATTTTTGACCTCCGATTCCTAAATCCACTTTCAGAAGCTCGCCATCTTTCTCGTTGACTGGAAATTCCCACTCGAAACAAGCGCTATTTAGATGAACACTGACCTTATTAAGGCCCTTACTTTCTTGACTCTTTTTGTTTGTTTTCACGTAAGATGTACTTGCTGAATTCAATTTGGGGCAAGATTTTTTCATATGGCCTTCCTTTCCACACAAATAGCAGGAGAATTTCGAACGAATGTCTCTTTGTTCTTGCTGTGGCTTAGTAAAAACCTTTTTTTCATCTCTATTGTTATTTCCGAAATTCGCCCCTTTGGATGGAAGATTCCAATTTTCTTTATGAGAAATTTCTTTCGTTTTTTATTGAAAGTCATTTTGACATTTTCATAATCATCTAATTTACTGGAAATAATATCAGATGACTTAAACAATGACCATTCATCGATGAAATGTTCTTTAATTTCTGGAGGTACCTTCCTTTTAATTTGATCTGTAATAATCAAATCATATAATTCTTCAAATGTGTTAACTTCTAATCCCCGAATCCATTCAGTAAAATAGTTTTTCAACTCGTAAGCAAAATCTCTCCATGTGATATCAGCTTTTTTAGTATGCTTATTGAAAAGTTGTCGAAATCTTTCAGGAGTAAGTTTATATCTCTTTAACAATAACTCTTTTACTTTTCCGTAATCATTCGTGATTTCTTCGTCTTCCCGAGCTATAACTTCCGCGATTTCGTATGGCAGTAGCCCAATGAGATGAGAAACCCAATCATCTCTTTTAATTTCGGCACGTTTTGCCTGCCGCTCAAAAAGAACTAAATACAGGCTAATTTCGCATGTTTTAGGATCAAATTTTTGTAAGATGTTATGTAATTTTACGCGCGTTTTCTCAGAAGTTTCATTTATAATTCCTTTCTTCTCAAGTTCTATTCTTGCATTTTCCAACCGCATTTTTTCCAATTCTATTTCTTCTCTTCTTAGGTGTTCCTCCATCTCTTCTTTTCTCTTACATTCCTCTATTTCTTCCCTTCTTATGCGTTCCTCCATCTCTTTTTTTCTCTTACGTTCCTCTATTTCTTCCCTTCTTATGCGTTCCTCCATCTCTTCTTTTCTCTTACGTTCCTCTATTTCTTCCCTTCTTATGCGCTCCTCCATCTCTTCTTTCCTCTTCCGTGCTTCAAGTACGTTCGCTAATGTTTCTTTAACAAATTCTTCATCGTAATTCTTTGAAGCCAAAATAGCATCTCTTAACTCATATAACTTTAAATGTTGAGTTCCTTCCACTCCAAGCTCAGTAGCAACTTCTTGCAAATCTTTTTTATTCCCTTTACCCAAAAATGCCATCTTCGGATGGATGAAATCAAATCAAGTTCAAATTTTCCTTAAGAACGCCAGATTTGACATCTTATTTTTTATCTTAAACAACATTTTCCCCCAAATTAAATAAAATAATCATTAAGTCGGAATGCATACATAGAAGGAGAAAAAAAAAATAATATGTATCGAAATAACAAATAAAAAAAAATGTTTACACAATCAACTCTTTCATTAAATAAATTAGAATATACTTTATTACATAACCAGCTTTCAATAAATTAGAAATAATGTTGCCATAGCAACACAATCAACTCTTTCATTAAATAAATCAGAATATACTTTATTGCATAACCAGCTTTCAATAAATTAGAAATAATGTTGCCATAGCAACCTTTAATCAAACTTACTTTTAAACAGAAAAAAAAAAAACAATTTCCGATTCATTCCTCAAAGTAAAAAAAATAAAGAAAACCGGACGTTCACAAGAATAATTCACTAGTTTTCTTTTTACTGAGATATTTCATTAATATTCCCATAATAATAAAGATAAATAAATATAAATAATTATCAAGGTCTAACAAATACACAATCATTCAATAAAACAGAACAAATAAATCAAAACAGAACTCTCTCTTTTTTTTTTTTTTGTCTGCTTTAATGAAATCTTATTTATTCTAAATCACGTGATGAATAAAAAGAACACACAGAATTTAATAACAATGACCTTGAATAGCATAAAAACATATTCTTTTCATCATTCTTTTTACTATTTTCCGGCTTTTTAAATACAAATAAACAAATATATTTCTATTTTTCATTTTTCAAACACTAGAATTATTATTATTTCAACATTACGAAATATTCAATTTTCATTTACATACTCTTTACCTTGTTGGAATACAAAATCGGAACAAAATATCTAAATGCTTAATCCTAATTATTTAATTTAAAACTTATACAAAATATGACTCTTGATGGAACATAAAAAAAAAAACATACCCTTTTTCTTTTTCAACACTATCATGAAAAAAATCCATACGAGTACTATAGCTATTTCACAAATGCTTGTCGACTTCGCCAATTGTGGTGCCTGCTTTTTCGCACCTGGTTCTTTTCTTTCGGTAAATTCATTTCGAGACACATCAAGACGCTGATCACACTTGGTTTACTTTTAAACGTATATTTACTTACGGCACAAACATAAAATACATAACGAATACAGAAATTAACATCAAGTAAAGTATTTTCTAAAAAACATGTAGAATGGAACGTTAGTCCATCTTGATTCACATACGCACACACTGTTGCCACATTTTCGTAACAAACTTTTCAGTTCTTGTTTTTTAATACTCTCGAAATCAGAGGTGCGGCGTTCACAGAAATAATTCGTGAAAACTTTCTTACATTTATGTTTTAAAAATAGGAAAATATAGTCAAATGAAATGAAATAACGCAGTTTAGAAATTAATTAATATTTATATTTAATGTTAATTTTTATTTTAAGATTTTAGTAAAGTTATGACTTTATGAATAAATTTGACTTTTATTTGTTTTATATTTTTAAAATGTTTGTTTAAAATAAAACATGGCTTTTGAATCAACTGCTTCTTTCTGAGTAAAATTAGCTTATATGTAAGATTGTATTACTAATCCTTCTGGGAATTTATATAATTGTTATTAAAACAAATACTAAATATTTGTTTTCTTTTAATTTTTAAAACTAACAATTTCATTTTTAATTTGAAATTCTTAATGTTAGGTTGTCCCCTGAACTAATTTATTTCCTTTTTATAGAGAAATGTTATTATTTGTGTTATTATTTCATTTTAATTAAAAGTAACTCAACTTTTCAAATAAATAAATATATATATATCCGACAGACAAAATTTATTAAAATGAAGTGTACATTTTTTAAAATTCATTGTTAAAGCAATTAAATGAAAATAATAGACCCCTTTTATTTAAGTATTATAGATGCTGCCTTTTTCTTTTCTAATGCTTCTATTCTTAATGGAGTGAAAACTAATAAAGTATTAAATTTATTTAGAACTTATAATAGGAAAATTTTGGATATTTTACAGATCAAATGTTTTATTTTATTTGGGTTATATTAAAGTAAGTAACAGATGAGAGACAACTTTTAAATTAATATAAATAAATAAATAAATAAAAATAAATATATTTTAAGATGAACATTAGAGCTGATTGAATTCTTTTTCTTAATTCAACATTATATACTATGTGTATAAAGACATAAATTATCTTTAAAAATATAATAATAATACTTGGCTTTAACCCTTTAACGTTCACTACTTAATTTATTTTAAAAATTACTAAACTAATTTTAAAAATGGCTTTTAGACACATAGGTGATCATAAATATTTAAAAAATAAAAAATTAGCATTGTTCCTTTTCGAGAAATTTTCGGTTTGAAATATCTGTAAGTAAACCTTATTAAAATCAAATAATATTTAATTTAATAAATAAATCACTTTATAAGTAAACATTATAGACAACAAAATCTCGTAAAAGTTGCATAGATCCCAACATTTCAATATATTCCGGAGTATTTTAACCCTTTGCGGTGCAAGGTAATTCGTTCCATGTAAATTGCATTGCCACCGGAATTTATGAACATAATTAAAATAGAAGAAATTTTAAATTTTCACGTTAAAAAAAGGGCATTTTCTGCTATGTTATAAATTTAATTTTTTGCTAAAAAATTTCCGGGATGAGTTTTTGCACTTGAGAATTAAAATTAGGTGTTCCATCAGCGGGAACACTGCGACTGAAAGGGTTAACGATTAGTGAAGTCAACTACCCTCGTAACATAAACATATTTATGTACATAATGTTTTCTTATAACGATCATTGAGTTCAAAATAAAAGGAAGAAGATAGGCGGCTTATCAATGTTTATTAACAATCAGCGAATTTTTATTTTTAACTAAACATCGGTTGTATATATATATATATAAAGTGAGCAGTGAAAGTGAAAAATACGAATGAAAAATCAGTGAAAAATATAAGCGGTAACGTCACACAAAATGTATACAAATAATAAGAACAATCCTCATAATTACATGTTATAGCATTTCAAAAAACACTTTTTACAGGGTGATGCAAAATATTTTCATTTTTCTTTCATTTTTTACAGGTCCCATTTTCCTCCTCAAATGAGAAATATTTGCTGAAATGTATGAGGTGTAACATGTTTTTTAAACTCCCAATGTTTGAGGATGATTCTTAAAGAATTTTTCTAGTTACGTGACAAAACGTCTAAATTCTAAAAAGTTCAAATACTTATTGGTACATAGTGTATATATTTGTCACACATATTTATGGTGTGTAATCATCGCGTGATTTTTTTTTTTACTCTTTTTATTCATATAACACATGATTTTTGCATAGTAGTATGTAAATGCAAATTTTAGTCATTCATGATTATTTATTTATTGCAAGTATATTAAATTCTAAAAAAGATGACACAAAATACTGTTGGCCCGAGGACGATTGATACCGAGTTGGCAAAGTGCCAGGACTATTCCACTCACGTTCTGGGAGACACAGCAAGGAAGAGAGAGGGGAAATTTTTCGATTATTCATGTTTCTTCTGTTCTGATTTGTTTTCTTTTATTTCTTTCTGTATAACAGTTTGTTTATATTGGAACAAATGGATCATACATGTGGTACGAGTTCTCGGATTAAACCTCTCCCTAGTGAATCAAAGCGTATTGTACATAATGTCATTAAGTTTTGCGATAAAGAAGATTTAGAAGCATAAGTTATTGTTTGAAGAATTTTAGTTATTTCTTCAAGAATTTTGATAATAAATATCAAAATGAAAGTAAGTGTCAAATATTTAAAGCAACATCCAATTTTAAATAGTGTCATTATAATAGTTTGTTCGTTCGGTGCAACTTACACATTAGTCCAGTGAGGTACAACTTGCACATTAGTCCCCTTTAGATATAGTGACCAGCGAAGCTGGCAAAGCATTCGTTGATTTACTACCTTAACTGATTTCATATTCCGTCATTTTTGAAGGGGTTATGTACTAGTTTGTAAATAAATAACTGACATAATTTTTAAATCGGTGTTACACACTTCAAGTGTTTCAAAATACTGACAAAGCTTTTATTTTTGATTGAGTAATATTTATATTAAAATCTAAAACTATCTCTTTATAATATTATCATTTTATCTTTCTTTTAATTAATCGTAAGATATTTATATAACCAGATATTCAAGAATCAGTTCAAAGAACGAAAAGAAATGCAATCAGTAAGTTTATAACTTTTTCATACCCATAAACAAACACATCCCTAGGTACTACGGACATTCCTATTTTATAAATGGACCAACCCTTTTCACTCATGCGCAGATGACGCCAGGGATCATCCTTCTGCGGTTCATCAGTACAATATTAATTAACGAAAATAAACGTACATAGATTCTGTATGAATGAAAAAAAAAAAAAAATTAAAATTAAGAATGTTTTACCACGTCTAAAATGTAATATATATATTGATATATATATATATATATATATATGACACTTTTAGAGCAATCTCTGATGTTTTTAATGTTCTAGTCATCATAAAACATTTTTAGAAATCTTAAGTTAGTACATATGGTATGAAAGACATTCAGCGAATTTTTATTTTTAACTAAACATCGGTTGTATATATATATATATAAAGTGAGCAGTGAAAGTGAAAAATACGAATGAAAAATCAGTGAAAAATATAAGCGGTAACGTCACACAAAATGTATACAAATAATAAGAACAATCCTCATAATTACATGTTATAGCATTTCAAAAAACACTTTTTACAGGGGGATGCAAAATATTTTCATTTTTCTTTCATTTTTTACAGGTCCCATTTTCCTCCTCAAATGAGAAATATTTGCTGAAATGTATGAGGTGTAACATGTTTTTTAAACTCCCAAAGTTTGAGGATGATTCTTAAAGAATTTTTCTAGTTACGTGACAAAACGTCTAAATTCTAAAAGGTTCAAATACTTATTGGTACATAGTGTATATATTTGTCACACATATTTATGGTGTGTAATCATCGCGTGATTTTTTTTTTACTCTTTTTATTCATATAACACATGATTTTTGCATAGTAGTATGTAAATGCAAATTTTAGTCATTCATGATTATTTATTTATTGCAAGTATATTAAATTCTAAAAAAGATGACACAAAATACTGTTGGCCCGAGGACGATTGATACCGAGTTGGCAAAGTGCCAGGACTATTCCACTCACGTTCTGGGAGACACAGCAAGGAAGAGAGAGGGGAAATTTTTCGATTATTCTTGTTTCTTCTGTTCTGATTTGTTTTCTTTTATTTCTTTCTGTATAACAGTTTGTTTATATTGGAACAAATGGATCATACATGTGGTACGAGTTCTCGGATTAAACCTCTCCCTAGTGAATCAAAGCGTATTGTACATAATGTCATTAAGTTTTGCGATAAAGAAGATTTAGAAGCATAAGTTATTGTTTGAAGAATTTTAGTTATTTCTTCAAGAATTTTGATAATAAATATCAAAATGAAAGTAAGTGTCAAATATTTAAAGCAACATCCAATTTTAAATAGTGTCATTATAATAGTTTGTTCGTTCGGTGCAACTTACACATTAGTCCAGTGAGGTACAACTTGCACATTAGTCCCCTTTAGATATAGTGACCAGCGAAGCTGGCAAAGCATTCGTTGATTTACTACCTTAACTGATTTCATATTCCGTCATTTGTGAAGGGGTTATGTACTAGTTTGTAAATAAATAACTGACATAATTTTTAAATCGGTGTTACACACTTCAAGTGTTTCAAAATACTGACAAAGCTTTTATTTTTGATTGAGTAATATTTATATTAAAATCTAAAACTATCTCTTTATAATATTATCATTTTATCTTTCTTTTAATTAATCGTAAGATATTTATATAACCAGATATTCAAGAATCAGTTCAAAGAACGAAAAGAAATGCAATCAGTAAGTTTATAACTTTTTCATACCCATAAACAAACACATCCCTAGGTACTACGGACATTCCTATTTTATAAATGGACCAACCCTTTTCACTCATGCGCAGATGACGCCAGGGATCATCCTTCTGCGGTTCATCAGTACAATATTAATTAACGAAAATAAACGTACATAGATTCTGTATGAATGAAAAAAAAAAAAATTTAAAATTAAGAATGTTTTACCACGTCTAAAATGTAATATATATATTGATATATATATATATATATATATATGACACTTTTAGAGCAATCTCTGATGTTTTTAATGTTCTAGTCATCATAAAACATTTTTAGAAATCTTAAGTTAGTACATATGGTATGAAAGACATTCAGCGAATTTTTATTTTTAACTAAACATCGGTTGTATATATATATATATAAAGTGAGCAGTGAAAGTGAAAAATACGAATGAAAAATCAGTGAAAAATATAAGCGGTAACGTCACACAAAATGTATACAAATAATAAGAACAATCCTCATAATTACATGTTATAGCATTTCAAAAAACACTTTTTACAGGGTGATGCAAAATATTTTCATTTTTCTTTCATTTTTTACAGGTCCCATTTTCCTCCTCAAATGAGAAATATTTGCTGAAATGTATGAGGTGTAACATGTTTTTTAAACTCCCAAAGTTTGAGGATGATTCTTAAAGAATTTTTCTAGTTACGTGACAAAACGTCTAAATTCTAAAAGGTTCAAATACTTATTGGTACATAGTGTATATATTTGTCACACATATTTATGGTGTGTAATCATCGCGTGATTTTTTTTTTTACTCTTTTTATTCATATAACACATGATTTTTGCATAGTAGTATGTAAATGCAAATTTTAGTCATTCATGATTATTTATTTATTGCAAGTATATTAAATTCTAAAAAAGATGACACAAAATACTGTTGGCCCGAGGACGATTGATACCGAGTTGGCAAAGTGCCAGGACTATTCCACTCACGTTCTGGGAGACACAGCAAGGAAGAGAGAGGGGAAATTTTTCGATTATTCATGTTTCTTCTGTTCTGATTTGTTTTCTTTTATTTCTTTCTGTATAACAGTTTGTTTATATTGGAACAAATGGATCATACATGTGGTACGAGTTCTCGGATTAAACCTCTCCCTAGTGAATCAAAGCGTATTGTACATAATGTCATTAAGTTTTGCGATAAAGAAGATTTAGAAGCATAAGTTATTGTTTGAAGAATTTTAGTTATTTCTTCAAGAATTTTGATAATAAATATCAAAATGAAAGTAAGTGTCAAATATTTAAAGCAACATCCAATTTTAAATAGTGTCATTATAATAGTTTGTTCGTTCGGTGCAACTTACACATTAGTCCAGTGAGGTACAACTTGCACATTAGTCCCCTTTAGATATAGTGACCAGCGAAGCTGGCAAAGCATTCGTTGATTTACTACCTTAACTGATTTCATATTCCGTCATTTTTGAAGGGGTTATGTACTAGTTTGTAAATAAATAACTGACATAATTTTTAAATCGGTGTTACACACTTCAAGTGTTTCAAAATACTGACAAAGCTTTTATTTTTGATTGAGTAATATTTATATTAAAATCTAAAACTATCTCTTTATAATATTATCATTTTATCTTTCTTTTAATTAATCGTAAGATATTTATATAACCAGATATTCAAGAATCAGTTCAAAGAACGAAAAGAAATGCAATCAGTAAGTTTATAACTTTTTCATACCCATAAACAAACACATCCCTAGGTACTACGGACATTCCTATTTTATAAATGGACCAACCCTTTTCACTCATGCGCAGATGACGCCAGGGATCATCCTTCTGCGGTTCATCAGTACAATATTAATTAACGAAAATAAACGTACATAGATTCTGTATGAATGAAAAAAAAAAAATTAAAATTAAGAATGTTTTACCACGTCTAAAATGTAATATATATATTGATATATATATATATATATATATATGACACTTTTAGAGCAATCTCTGATGTTTTTAATGTTCTAGTCATCATAAAACATTTTTAGAAATCTTAAGTTAGTACATATGGTATGAAAGACATTCAGCGAATTTTTATTTTTAACTAAACATCGGTTGTATATATATATATATAAAGTGAGCAGTGAAAGTGAAAAATACGAATGAAAAATCAGTGAAAAATATAAGCGGTAACGTCACACAAAATGTATACAAATAATAAGAACAATCCTCATAATTACATGTTATAGCATTTCAAAAAACACTTTTTACAGGGGGATGCAAAATATTTTCATTTTTCTTTCATTTTTTACAGGTCCCATTTTCCTCCTCAAATGAGAAATATTTGCTGAAATGTATGAGGTGTATCATGTTTTTTAAACTCCCAAAGTTTGAGGATGATTCTTAAAGAATTTTTCTAGTTACGTGACAAAACGTCTAAATTCTAAAAGGTTCAAATACTTATTGGTACATAGTGTATATATTTGTCACACATATTTATGGTGTGTAATCATCGCGTGATTTTTTTTTTACTCTTTTTATTCATATAACACATGATTTTTGCATAGTAGTATGTAAATGCAAATTTTAGTCATTCATGATTATTTATTTATTGCAAGTATATTAAATTCTAAAAAAGATGACACAAAATACTGTTGGCCCGAGGACGATTGATACCGAGTTGGCAAAGTGCCAGGACTATTCCACTCACGTTCTGGGAGACACAGCAAGGAAGAGAGAGGGGAAATTTTTCGATTATTCTTGTTTCTTCTGTTCTGATTTGTTTTCTTTTATTTCTTTCTGTATAACAGTTTGTTTATATTGGAACAAATGGATCATACATGTGGTACGAGTTCTCGGATTAAACCTCTCCCTAGTGAATCAAAGCGTATTGTACATAATGTCATTAAGGTTTGCGATAAAGAAGATTTAGAAGCATAAGTTATTGTTTGAAGAATTTTAGTTATTTCTTCAAGAATTTTGATAATAAATATCAAAATGAAAGTAAGTGTCAAATATTTAAAGCAACATCCAATTTTAAATAGTGTCATTATAATAGTTTGTTCGTTCGGTGCAACTTACACATTAGTCCAGTGAGGTACAACTTGCACATTAGTCCCCTTTAGATATAGTGACCAGCGAAGCTGGCAAAGCATTCGTTGATTTACTACCTTAACTGATTTCATATTCCGTCATTTGTGAAGGGGTTATGTACTAGTTTGTAAATAAATAACTGACATAATTTTTAAATCGGTGTTACACACTTCAAGTGTTTCAAAATACTGACAAAGCTTTTATTTTTGATTGAGTAATATTTATATTAAAATCTAAAACTATCTCTTTATAATATTATCATTTTATCTTTCTTTTAATTAATCGTAAGATATTTATATAACCAGATATTCAAGAATCAGTTCAAAGAACGAAAAGAAATGCAATCAGTAAGTTTATAACTTTTTCATACCCATAAACAAACACATCCCTAGGTACTACGGACATTCCTATTTTATAAATGGACCAACCCTTTTCACTCATGCGCAGATGACGCCAGGGATCATCCTTCTGCGGTTCATCAGTACAATATTAATTAACGAAAATAAACGTACATAGATTCTGTATGAATGAAAAAAAAAAAATTTAAAATTAAGAATGTTTTACCACGTCTAAAATGTAATATATATATTGATATATATATATATATATATATATGACACTTTTAGAGCAATCTCTGATGTTTTTAATGTTCTAGTCATCATAAAACATTTTTAGAAATCTTAAGTTAGTACATATGGTATGAAAGACATTCAGCGAATTTTTATTTTTAACTAAACATCGGTTGTATATATATATATATAAAGTGAGCAGTGAAAGTGAAAAATACGAATGAAAAATCAGTGAAAAATATAAGCGGTAACGTCACACAAAATGTATACAAATAATAAGAACAATCCTCATAATTACATGTTATAGCATTTCAAAAAACACTTTTTACAGGGTGATGCAAAATATTTTCATTTTTCTTTCATTTTTTACAGGTCCCATTTTCCTCCTCAAATGAGAAATATTTGCTGAAATGTATGAGGTGTAACATGTTTTTTAAACTCCCAAAGTTTGAGGATGATTCTTAAAGAATTTTTCTAGTTACGTGACAAAACGTCTAAATTCTAAAAGGTTCAAATACTTATTGGTACATAGTGTATATATTTGTCACACATATTTATGGTGTGTAATCATCGCGTGATTTTTTTTTTTACTCTTTTTATTCATATAACACATGATTTTTGCATAGTAGTATGTAAATGCAAATTTTAGTCATTCATGATTATTTATTTATTGCAAGTATATTAAATTCTAAAAAAGATGACACAAAATACTGTTGGCCCGAGGACGATTGATACCGAGTTGGCAAAGTGCCAGGACTATTCCACTCACGTTCTGGGAGACACAGCAAGGAAGAGAGAGGGGAAATTTTTTGATTATTCTTGTTTCTTCTGTTCTGATTTGTTTTCTTTTATTTCTTTCTGTATAACAGTTTGTTTATATTGGAACAAATGGATCATACATGTGGTACGAGTTCTCGGATTAAACCTCTCCCTAGTGAATCAAAGCGTATTGTACATAATGTCATTAAGTTTTGCGATAAAGAAGATTTAGAAGCATAAGTTATTGTTTGAAGAATTTTAGTTATTTCTTCAAGAATTTTGATAATAAATATCAAAATGAAAGTAAGTGTCAAATATTTAAAGCAACATCCAATTTTAAATAGTGTCATTATAATAGTTTGTTCGTTCGGTGCAACTTACACATTAGTCCAGTGAGGTACAACTTGCACATTAGTCCCCTTTAGATATAGTGACCAGCGAAGCTGGCAAAGCATTCGTTGATTTACTACCTTAACTGATTTCATATTCCGTCATTTTTGAAGGGGTTATGTACTAGTTTGTAAATAAATAACTGACATAATTTTTAAATCGGTGTTACACACTTCAAGTGTTTCAAAATACTGACAAAGCTTTTATTTTTGATTGAGTAATATTTATATTAAAATCTAAAACTATCTCTTTATAATATTATCATTTTATCTTTCTTTTAATTAATCGTAAGATATTTATATAACCAGATATTCAAGAATCAGTTCAAAGAACGAAAAGAAATGCAATCAGTAAGTTTATAACTTTTTCATACCCATAAACAAACACATCCCTAGGTACAACGGACATTCCTATTTTATAAATGGACCAACCCTTTTCACTCATGCGCAGATGACGCCAGGGATCATCCTTCTGCGGTTCATCAGTACAATATTAATTAACGAAAATAAACGTACATAGATTCTGTATGAATGAAAAAAAAAAAAAATTAAAATTAAGAATGTTTTACCACGTCTAAAATGTAATATATATATTGATATATATATATATATATATATATATATATATATATATATGACACTTTTAGAGCAATCTCTGATGTTTTTAATGTTCTAGTCATCATAAAACATTTTTAGAAATCTTAAGTTAGTACATATGGTATGAAAGACATTCAGAACCACATATATGTTAAAATATGTAAATTTGATAACAATTTTTTTTTATGAATTTTTATTTGACACCCACTCAATGTCCCAGTAATTGACACTGCCAGTTAATTTCCTTTTATCAGTAATTGGCACCCTATATTCCAGTGTTTGACACTGCTAGTTATTTATTTTACTAATTTTTAGCACCCTATGCTCCAGTGTTTGGCATAAAATGTTCTTATAATAATTCTTATCTACTAATTCTTATATGTAAAATAAATTATTTTATTATTTTTCTTATTTATTAAATATTTCAGGATACATGTCATTTACTGGAGCATGACAGTCACTGGAGCACCTACCCTATATATCGATTTTTTTAAACGTTTCTAAAATTAACATATTGTTTTGTAATGAAATCATCTTGTTATCATTATTACTTGTTCTATTATGTACTACACAGTACAACATTATTTATAATATTTATATAAAATATATGCTATTAAAAAAATAATAAATGAAAAATAATGAAAATAAATCCCATTTCATATATATAGATAGTATTTAATTTATTTCTCATTTATCATCTCTCATTAAATGTTTCATTTGTAATGTAATGAATCTTTCAAAAAAGATATTCAAATTCGCTTAAATTTACGTTAGGAGCAATTTATAATGAAGTTCAGGAAAATGCTTCAAGAAAATAATACTCCTGGATCTTAACTTTATATCTTTTATAGTTCACAAGACGGCATTCATATGTAGAAAAACATTTACATTTAAAAAAAATCTTTTTTTGAATTTCACGCGCAGTCAAAAAAATAAATAAATAAAATATATAGAATTCTAGAGTACATTAGGCGGTTATATTTTCTTCTTAGAGACCGCTGCAACATAGCGCAGCTTAGAACTTCCTGACAAATAAAAATAATTAAAAAATAATTCTTTTCAATTAAGTTTATAAATTAGCAAAAAATCTAATGATGTTTTTTCGAGAATCGCGCAACGATTCTCAATTGAGCGTTTTCATGAAAAAAAAAAAAAATAAGAATCATCGTTCAATAGTCAAAAGCTATTTAACATATCTGTATGAATTTATAAGCGTGTTACATCTTTCATAAAAAAAAAAAAAAAAAAAAAAAAAATGTATTTCATAATTGTGGAATTACTTATTTATCATGCATACAGTAATATATAAATTTCTACAATTTAGTGTTTAGTTTATATCAGCAATATTATGCATAATTGAATGCATTGCTTTAGGCACGATAATATTAATAAGAACATTTCAAATAGCTTGTTGAATGGATAACTACGGTGTTTTATGAATAGTTGCTTCTATTTGCGTGAGCCATTGAAATAATAATACTTTAGCATAAAATGGAATCAAAAACGCAACTATTCAAAATGCATTTCCAAGCGCATATTTAATGAGGACTATCGCAGTAAAAAGAATAAATTAGCCTTTGAATAAATATTTAATTTTTGTGTCGCAGTAATAAATGGAAGTTGTACATTTTAACATTAATATTTAATTGAATGGTCATACTTTTCCATTAACTGTTTTACAAATTTTAATTCATGTTTTAACAAATGCACTAGCATCGATCTGCAAAGAAACAATTTATGAAGGAGCAGCGTTATTTTGTAGACTCATGGCTTAATATTAAATTGATAATATTTATTGTTAAAATTCATATCATAATATTTTTGACCGCAAATTATGTTTGTATGCAAATAATGTATAATGAGTCAAAATGAAATACATAGTTACTTTGTGGAAGTGGTTTATTAAATATTTTCTTTAAGTAAACGATGGTTTATTATTTCAAATTTAATTTTATATTTTATGATGTATTTATTTTTCTGCAAATGAAGAATATCAGAATAATGTAATAAAAAAAGATTAAGTTTAAGTATTTTTTAATTCTTTACTTTATTCTTCCTTTATAAATTTTTTTTTCCCTTTATTCATGAACATTAATTTATTTGTTTCCTTTATCATTTACTGAATTAATCATCTTATGCATATTGCTTTTATTTAATAATTCTCATTATACACATTTGCATGAAATTCACTTCTATGCTGTCATTAAAAAAAAAAAAAAAAATATCGAAAACTGTAATGATAGTGCCTGGTGATCGAGTGCTCCCGAAATTTAATTAGATCTAAATTATGTAAAACTCAAACAAATTACATGTTTGGCTATATATCTTTCATTCGTTAATGAGATACTGTGTCAAAAACATTTTTCATACAGAAAGACACACGGATACGCAGAATTTTCTAAAAAGTGGTTAAATCCTGTTCAAGACATTTTAAAATATATCTGTACTGATAAGTATAAAGGATTTAAGTCCAAAAATGTCGATTTTGAGTTATGTACATAATCAGACTCAGAAAAACATTCTCTATCGATTGGTATAAAGGATTTAAATCCATGTCATTTAGTCTTTGAGAAAATCCATTGGTAAAAAAAGATTCAAGTCAGAAATTTACCAATAATCTTTGGTATAATATATTTAATTCATTTTTTTTCCTTTATTAAATGAAGGTTGGTAATCACTGAATGGTATAAAGGGTATAAATTAACATAATCCCTTTTTCCTTTATCGATTTTTCTGATTAGTGTTTAGTTAGTTTAACTTTATTTTTTGTCTCCTGAAAAATCAAGAATATGGACTTAAATCCTTTATACTTATCAGTACAGATATAAATCCATTGAAAACAAGAAGTCGATAAATTTCACAAATAAAATACTCTCTTCATATATATATATAAAATAAAGCAAAAATAGTAATAAAATATTTTGGAAGACCTTGAGTATATTTTTCAAATGTTCTTATATGGTAAAAATATACTATATAAACAAATTTATTTATTTTTTCTTAAAATATCATATGCATTTAAAATACTCACAACTATCTAGTAATTTTTAAACGACTATGTATATATATATATATATATATATATATATATTATCTCCCCCCCCCCAAAATATATATATATATATATGTATATCTTTATATATATACGAGGGTGAATCAAATATAAACGAGACTTATTTTTTAAAATATTTATTTTGATTTTAAACGCACAAACAATCATAGTTTATTTTTCTACATAATCTCCTGATTTAGAAACACATTTTTCCCAGCGTATAGGTAATTTTTTAATTCCTTCCAGGTAAAAAGAGTCAGGTCGTGTTTGTAGCCAATTGCGCACATATGCTTCAACTTCATTATCGCTGTGGAATTTTTGCCCTCCCAAAGCTTCCTTGAGAGGACCAAAGACATGGAAGTCGCAGGGAGACAGGTCTGGACTGTATGGAGGGTGTTCCAGTGTCTCCCAACCCAGTTGCTCCAATTTTTGTACGGTCAGGGCTGCTGTATGGGGGCGAGCATTGTCATGGAGGAGAATCACTTTTCTCATCGGATTCCAACCTTAATTGCAATATCCGAAGTTGTTAGACGCCTATCACCTTCAACAAGTTGACGAACACTGTCGATGTTGCCCGCTGTAATGCTGGTGCGGGGTCTGCGGTCATGGCTCTCATTTTCAACACGTTCACGGCCCTCCACGAACTGTTTATGCCAAGCAAACACTCTAGCTCGCGACAGCGTCTCTTCCCCGAACTGTGCAGTCAATCTTCTCAAGATTTCGGCCGGTTTTACACCTTCTGCAGCTAAAAACTTGATAACAATACGTTGCGCAATAGAGGGAGGTACCTCCTGCTCGGACATCGTAACGATGGACACTGAGCGAGTCTATGATGATGAGTCACGTGCTTCCCCAACTCCTGACAAACCAACCTAACAGCCAATAACAGCGGAACGTTCTTCCATCACTATTGCGCGCGCAGGTCCAAAAGTCTCGTTTATATTTGATTCACCCTCGTATTTATTTTGTGCGTGTGTATGTCACTGAACTCCTCCTAAACGGCTGGACTGAGTTTAATGAAATTTTTTGTGTGTCTTCAGGTGGATTCGTGGATTCGAGAATGGTTTAGATTTACAAATGAAAGTTGTAACTTAATTAGTTCTTTCTTAATTAATTTTTAACCAACTCTTTCAACAACTTTTCCACCTAGATGGCGTGAGTTGTCGTAAACACGATGTCAGAATTTATTTAATGTTGAAATGAAAAATGAATTTTTAACCGTATCTTACGAAGTGTTTAAAATATTAAAATATCCAATATATCGTCGAAGAAATCCCGATAATGGCGGACAATCTTATCATCTATGGCGGTCATCTATGTCAACAATATTGATATTGACATTGATAACCGTTGGGTGGTCCCATATTCGCCTCTGCTGAGCAAAACATTCAATGCTCATATTAGTAGATAGAAATTCAAACTTCTTCACACACCATAAATTTTAAATCAGCACAACCGGTTTCGAAAGGACGTAGCCTTTCTTCATCAGGTGCAAACACGTGCAACTGCCTTGGAGGCAAAAGCAAAACTGAAAGCAGGACAAAATCCAGAGGGGGAGGAGCAACACAAACAACCAATAGGAAGCAACATGCAGGACAGGACCAATCAGAGAGGAACACACGTACACACACACCACAAAATGAGGAGGGAGGAAAGGAGTAAACAATTATTATTATTATATTTTTTTTTCAATAATATTAAACTAATAAGTAAATTTAATAAAATTTATCCATTAATTATTATTATTTTTATTTAAATTAGAATTATTTTATTATAACTAATATGATGTTATAAACATAATGGAGGAAAATATTTAATTGAATTCAACAAATTTTTCCAGGCTGTAGACAGCAAAGTGGAATCAGATTTTTCATTGACAATTTTATCACGATTAAGGTAAATAGCTAAATTTTCTAAAAAATCCAGTTAATGTCGTTTACGTGAACATTCTCGGTATGTTGTTAATCAAGAAATTTCTAAATCTTCAGTTGCGAAGCACAGTTGGGAATTTGATCATAGTTTTAATTTTAAGAGTGCCAAAATTATCTTTCATGCCAAACGCGTTTCCGAACTTTTTAGAAAATTTAGCTATTTACCTTAATTGTGATAAAATTGTCAATGAAAAATCTGATTCCACTTTGCTGTCTACAGCCAGGAAATATTTGTTTAATTCAATTAAATAATTTCCTTCATTATGTTTATAACATCATATTAGTTATAATAAAATAATTCTAATTTAAATAAAAATAATAATAATTAATGGATAAATTTTATTAAATTTACTTATTAGTTTAATATTATTGAAAAAAAAAAAATAATAATTGTTTACTCCTTTCCGCCCTCCTCATTTTGTGGTGTGTGTGTACGTGTGTTCCTTTCTGATTGGTCCTCTCCTGCATGTTGCTTCCTATTGGTTGTTTGTGTTGCTCCTCCCCCTCTGGATTTTGTCCTGCTTTCAGTCTTGCTTTCGCTTTCAAGGCAGTTGCACGTGTTTGCACCTGATGAAGAAAGGCTACGTCCTTTCGAAACCGGTTGTGCTGATTTAAAATTTATGGTGTGTGAAGAAGTTTGAATTTCTTACTATTGTCTGTACGCCAGTTTTTTTAATTTATTTTTGGTGCTCATATTAATGTTCAGTTCTGCAGTTCAGTGAAGAGCATCAAATACATTTGCAAGTATGTGAATAAAGGCAGTGATATGGCTGTATTTCGAGTTGAAAATACCAATGTGAATGCTCCTCCGGTGAATAACAACGATGAAATAACACTTTACCAAATTGGCCGATACGTCAGCTCCAATGAAGCTGTTTGGCGTATCTTTGGTTTCCCAATTCATGAACGGGATCCAGCAGTTCTTCATTTAGCCGTCCATCTTGAAAATGACCAGCGCGTATATTTCACGAGTGAGACAGCGATTGATCGTGCTATAAATCCACCAAAAACTACACTCACCGAATTTTTTGAATTGTGTAATCGTGCGGATGCTTTTGGTGCTTTTGCACGGACATTACTCTATTCAGAAGTACCACGCTATTTCACATGGGCTCCAACAAAAAAAATGGATGCCCCGCAAGCAAGACACGCCGATTTATGCATGTCCGGTTTATTTATATCAAACACCTTGGGACGAGTATTTACAGTCAATCCAAGGCAGACTGAGTGCTTTTATCTTCGACTGTTATTGGTTAATGTCATCGGCCCTTTGTCATTTCAAGATTTACGTAAAGTGAATGGAGAACAGTATCCAACGTATAAAGATGCGTGCCTTGCACTCGGCTTGCTGGAAGACGACAACCAGTGGGAGTGTATGCTTGCTGAAGTAGGACTGAACTGTACAGCAAAACAAATTCGTCTACTATTCGCTATAGTGTTGCCTACATGTTTCCCGCCCCGAGCAGAGACATTATGGGATAATCACAAAGATTCAATGACTGATGATATATTGCATCAACATCGTTCACGGTGCAACGATCTAACGATAGTATTCAGTGACGCTATGTACAATGAAGCATTGATTGCTATTGAAGATCTTTGCATTATCATTGCCAACTTACCACTCAGTCATTTCGGTATGCATTCAACAAATCGAAATGCATCTGATTTAATAAGTACTGAATTGAATCGTGAACTACAATACAATACTGTAGAAATGGCAGCGATTGTTTCTCGCAATGTCCCACTAATGAATGAAGAACAAAGAACCATTTACGACCGCATCATGCTCGCAGTTTTGGCAGGACAAGGTGGATTCTTTTTTTTTGGGGGGGTGCACCAGGTGGAACTGGCAAAACATTCCTTATTTCGCTAATTCTCGCCGAAATACGATCAAATAAGGGCATCGCATTGGCTGTTGCATCACCTGGCATTGCGGCAACTTTATTGGATGGAGGCAGAACAGCTCATTCATTATTTAAACTGCCACTAAATATTCAAAATAACCCAGACGCAGTGTGCAACATAAAAAGACAATCGTCTATGGAAATAGTGTAAAATTCTTATCTGGGATGAATGCCCTATGGCACACAAACATTCGATTGAGGCGTCGAACAGGACATTGAAAGATATAAAAAACAACGACAAACTATTTGGCGGCACTCTGTTACTCTTTTCGGGTGATTTCAGACAAGCACTTCCCGTTATTCCGCGTTCAATGAGATCAACGCGTGCTTAAAATCATCGTCATTGTGGCGTAATGTTGAAAAAGTACAACTGAAAGTAAATTTGTGCGTTCAAAAGCTTCAAGATCCATCCGCTGGAACATTCTCAAAACAATTGTTAGATATCGGCGATGGAAAAGTTACTACAGATGAAAATGGATGCATAAAATTATGCCCGATCATTGATTCTCAAGATGCTCTTATTGACCAGATATTTCCCGATATACACAGACGATACACAAATCATGTGTGGCTGGCAGAAAGAGCAATTTTAGCAGCAAAAAATGTGGACGTTAACGAATTGAATCTCAAGATACAACATTTGTTACCAGGAGACTTGGTGTCATACAAATCTAATGATACAGTTTGCGATGCCACCGAAGCTGTAAATTATCCAACAAAGTTTTTAAAATCATTGGATTTACCAGGCATGCCACCGCATATTTTACAACTGAAGGTTGGATCTCCGGTTATTTTGCTTCGTAATTTGAACCCACAACGGTTGTGCAACGGCACGCGATTAGTCATAAAAAAATTAATGAAAAATGTTATCGAAGCCATCATTTTAAATGACAAATTCCGAGGTGAAAATATATTACTACTGCGAATCCCTATTATACCCACAGATGTGCCAATTCAATTTAAACGCCCTCAATTTCCAATTAGATTGGCATTTGCAATGACTATCAATAAGTCTCAGGGCCAAACGATGTCTGTCTGTGGCTTAGATTTGAGCACATCATGTTTTTCACATGGACAATTATACGTGGCTCTCGAGTGGGCAAACCATCCAGTTTGTTTGTATTGGCGAAAGATGGGATAATTGTACACTCTGTTGCATTAAGGGATTGATATTGTTTTTTAGTAATGTTGTTTTAAGTAGCGATATGTATATAATTTTAAAGAATCAATTTTAATAAATTAAAAAAATAAATCATTGGTGTTTTGTTATTTTTATATTCTTTCACCGTTCACAGCGCTCCATACATCTTCCACTTATATACCACATCCTTACACACTTACAATAAGTTAGTTATTTTTTTCTAGCAAAATATTCTCTAGAAATAATTTATATGACAAAACAACGTTTGTCGGGTCAGCTAGTATGTATATATATATATATATATTATATATATATATATATATATATATATGTATAAGTAACCTTTAATATACAAGATTAAATATTCAACCTTTTTGTATTAATTTAAATGAAGAGAAACGTTAAAATTTTATGTAACACTTATCTCTAGAGAATTCGATTTAACATTTAGAAGAAATTTATTTTTATAAATATAAATCTCATTAACGAGGAAAATTTTAATTAAAGAATATATATATTGCAATTAAAATAGAAATTTATATAGTAGTTTATTTACATTTTTAATTTTTCTGAGTATTATTTAAATACTGCTAATCATATATTAAAATAATTTTAGAGTGTATTTTCTTATACATGATTCCCAAATAGAAACAATAGTCAAATAAAAGGAAATACTATAATTAATATGATATATAATGTTTATTTTAATAACAAATTTAATTTTAAGATCTTAATAAAGGTTATTTTTCTTTATGAAAATATTAGATTAATTTTTAATTTTTATTCATATTTTTCAAAATAATGTTTAAAAAAGAGCATGGTTTTTGAAAGTGCTGTTCCATTTTCTGAGTAAAATAAGTTTATTTTTGAGGGTTTATCAATAATTCCTTTGGTGATTTCCATAACCGAAATTGAAATGCATTCTAAAAATTAGTCATTATTATTATTATTATTATTATTATTATTATTATTATTGCATTTATTATTTAAATCAATCAATTTTATTTTTTATTCCAAATTCTTAATATTGTGTTTTCCCTAAACTATTTTATTTTATTTTTCTAAAAAAATATTTTTTATTCCTGTTGTTATTTAATTTTACTTAAAAGTAACGTAATAATTCTAATAGATATTTTTATAAATATCTATTAGAGTTAAAATAAAGTGTATTTAAAATACTTATCAAAGCGGTTAATTAAAATAAATTAACAACACAGTTGTTTTAGTATTGTACAGCTTTTCTTTAGTATTGTGCAGCTTTAGTATTAATCAGCTTCTCTAAATAAAAATAGAACAAAATAATATAAAATTTTTGAAATACTTAAGCGTTAAAGGTATTTTAAACACTAGAACTTTTGCTTTATTTAAGTTTTATTTAGTATGTGACAGAAAATATCCAATTCTTAAATTAATATTTATTTATTAATTAGTAATCTAGTATAATTATCGAAGATTATGGTGAACACTAAAGCTGACTGATTTAATTTGGAAATATTAGTAAAGGAATGGAAATATTAGTATACATATATAAATTAAATGAAAAAAAAAAGAAAAGAAAAGAATATATATATATGTGGGTTTCCAGTCGTTTGTGGGCGTTTAAGAACCATTAAATATTAATTCTATTATTTACTAATTACTTAAAATTTAATAAAGAAAGTTAAAATATGTTACAATATATACAGAAAAACGTTGTTAAATCAGGATGTTATTTTAGTAATGTCCGTCGACTGTTCGTGACATAAATTATTTACGTCTTCGCTTTCTAAATCCGTCAAAACATGAAAAACAAAGTTATTAGAAACAGGCATTGCATCCGTCGAGTATGCAAGCTTCGTCATTTCTCCGTCGGATCTGAATTTCTATCCTCCAACGCTCTTAGCAGCTGCGTATTCAGGAAGTAGCGTCACTCACTTCATAAGTACGCATGTCCTCTAATATTCTGATACTCCGTCAATGATCAGCTAGCTAGGATTCTGAGTACGGTAAACAGAAACTAAACTACGTAGCCTTGGATTCAGCAGTTGCGGGCAAGCAAGGTTAGGGGAAAAGAAGAACTTGTTACTACACATATATATATATATATGGTAAGTGCTCCAGTGATTGACACTTTTAAAGCAGTTTCTGGTGTTTTTCATGTTTTAGTCACCTGATACTATTTTTAGAAATCCTAAGTTAATACATATGGCATGAAAGACTTTCAGAACCACATATATGTTAATATATATGCATTTGATAATTATTATTTTTGTATGAATTTTTCTTTTACACCCACTCAATGTTCCGGTAACTGAAACTGCCAGTTTTTCATTTTACATATATTTAGCATCCTATGCTTCGCAGTGTTTGACACTGCTAGTTTTTCATTTTACCAGTTATAAGTCCTATGTTTCAGTGTTTATCATACAATGTTAAAATTATTATATGTAAAACATGTGCTTTTATTTTTTATCTTATTTATCAATTATTTCGGAAAATATGTCATTTACTGGAGCATGTCAATCACTGGAGCACCTACTCTATATATTAATCATTTTTAATGATGTGTGAAGTCAGCTAACTACTTAACGAGAGCATTTTCTTCTCTCTTTATGGCGCGGCATTTGCAATTATACATTATCTGGGAGGTCACCCAATTGATTACCATTTGTGAAGGTGCACCCAATGGACGGTCATCGCTGCTCCTAATAATGATAACGCATCTATGCATTGTCCGAGATTCGAACCCAGACCCAACCGTGTAAGAGTCATGGATGCTATCAATTACACCGTCTGGGGGACAAAAGAACCTGTTTATGCACACAATATTTCTTTACAGTTAACTTTGAGTTTCCTAACGAATTACATTATTATCATATGGATTTTACGATTTCTCTAACGATTTCACTTACGCTTCATTTTTTAAAAATTATTGTTTATATGTAAAGAATTAATTAAAAAAGTTTCCATTTGAATTTTGCGTTAACTAAAACACAAATTTTTTTGTTGCGCCTAAGTAAATGTCATTCATTGAGATTAATTGTAGTAAATTATTTTGAAAAATATATTCTTTATAACTAGTAAAAATAACGCTGTCATATAAATTTTGTTCATACAACATCTTATAACAAAGCTGTTGTATACGCTGTTGTATAAACTTTATACGCTGCTGTATAAACTTTATACGCTGTTGTATAAACTTTGTTTGTACAACAAATCTTTTAAAGGCATAAGGCGAATTTAACTTAGTTTTTTTTTTTTTTTTTTTTTTTTTTTCCCAATACCAAATTGAAAGAGCTTTAAATGCACATTAATTAGAATGTATAAGGTTTCTATAGCTGTGAACTATAAATCTGACTATAAGCCCCATAGAGAGAGAACGATTTAGCCAAGTTAGCCCTATGAAACAGCTAGATTACAAAATATTTCCGAAAAACTTGCTGCAACAAAATATCATATATATATATATATATATATATATATAGATAGATAGATAGATAGATAGATATATACACACTAATCACTAATAAGTATTTGGATATTTTCAAATTTAGACGTTTAGGAAAATATCTAGAAAGCTTATTTAGGAATAATCTTGAAACATTTAGAGAATAAAGAACATATTACACCTCGTATATTTCAGCAATTCTTTTTCTTAAAGAGAGAAAGGGGTCCAGTAAAAAATTAAAGACAGATCAAAATCTTTTTCATCACCTTGTAAAAAGTAATTCACGAAAGACGGTTTGGCTGTAGCATGTTATTATAAGGACTATTCTAATTATCTGTATCAATTTGAATGGGCCTACCACATATATTCATGGAGATCTAACGGTTTCTATAAAGAATGACATACTACATTAAACAAAGTTTAATGTTATCAGAATACAATAATGTTAAATATATACAAGATATGAGCATTTTTACTGAATAATTTTTAACTGCGCATGCGCAATTAAAAAAAATCACTTTACATAATTTATTAGCCAAAAGTATTGTGTTACTTATATGAAAATACTAAACAAATATTATATAAATCCACATCGTTATGGGTTATAAAATAAACCTCAACTTCAGTTCCTCATTTTGTGAATCTTTTTTGTAAACTGGAAGCAGAAAGGAGTGTAATTTGATTTCTGCAAACTGTTGGAAGTTTTTTTTTTCTATATAGATGATGATCTATATATTATTGAAGAGCCCGAAAAACTAACAGTGATCATTCCGAATGGGAAGCAAATAGATAAAGAATGTACTAGGGATATTCATATCCGTCTTAATGCAGATGCTGATAGTGATATACGTACAGTGTCGTCAAAAAAAAAAAAAAATAAAAACTCTTCACACTTGGGCATCACAAAGAAAGCTTTATATGTCATTTGCTGTTCCCGCCATAAAAATGTGTCGAACCATTGTGATGACAAGTGGCATTAGTCGATCACTATTTTGTCATCTCATCTTTACATTTTATTGCCGAATGCAGCTGTTCAGGCAAGAATCTCTGGCTACATCTGCCAGATGACTACAATAGGCTATATCCAGAATGATTTGCCAGATCTCTGGCTACATCAATAACAGAGATTCCCTTCTCTAGCAGAGTCAAGACATGCGATTTCTCTTTCATTTAAAGCTTAATCCGACACATTGTGTGGAGTGGGAATACTGATGTAGGCTATCAAACTTTTAACAAATGAACGAAATACTGGTTGGCGGGAGCAAAGAGCGTACAGCCTAACTCTGAAAGTCCACGAGGTGAACTGTGTGTTGACAGGATAGGAAAAGTTCGTCAGTGATCGACTAATACCACGTGTCATCACTGGAGTTAAACACATTTTTATGGTGGGAAAGGCAACTGACATGATATTTTTTTGCCGCTCAAATGGAAAGGTTTTCTTTTCTTTTCTTTTCTTTTTTTTTCCGGCATGGTATGTATATATATATATATATTCGTTTGTTTTGCAAGTTGTTTATTAATAAATTTTGGTTTCTTCAAATATCTGTATTTCAATATATATATATATATATAGATAGATAGATGGATAGATAGATAGATAGATAGATAGATAGATAGATAGATAAATCGATAGATAATGAAGGATATGTTAAATACTAAGAACTTTGTTTACAAAAAAATAAACAAATAAATAAATAAATAAAAAATATAAAAATTAAATTCTATTTTAATGTTTAAATGCTTTTTATATTTTTATGTAAGGCATGGTCGAGTTTCGCTCATCGGGCGTTATAAATTATTGCTTATAGCAAAAACAAATAAATTTTATTTTTATATAATAAAAAAAAAATAATAATAATAATAACTGAATGTATTTAAATATCAATGCAAAAAATTAAAATGTATTATTGTTAATTTTTCGGCAATGTAATTAATTAACGAGCATTTTTTTTCAGTAGAAGCCAAACAATTTGTGAGTAACTTATCAATTACTATGAGATATTTTAAATTTGATAGCAGATAGTGTATGATATTTCCAGTTAAAATAAATGTGTACATTATTTTCTGTTTCATGGTGATGTTATGAACCAAAAATTTAATAAGTAACTCTCTCTCTGTTTATATATATGTTGAGAAATTCATAAAATTTTGTTCTCAATTTGAATGAAAATTGTTTATTTTAGAAAAATGTTCTCGTGAGATTAAAAGACTACAGGAGAATTTACTCAAAAATAAAATTGTGAAAAAGAAAAAGAAAAAAAAATACTTAGTCTTTCAGCTATTTTAAGTAATTGCAAAGTTATCATTATACTTATATAATTAGAAGATAATTAAAATTAGCTAATTAGATTTTCCGTTAATTTAAAAAAAATGTTTGGAATTTCTAAAGCTGAATATTTTTAATATTGCTTCAGAAAAAGCTGTTCTTTAAATTAAGGACAATATTTTTGTTTCTAGAATGGTAATTAGTAAATAACTATTTTTAATTTTACAATGAAATGATTTTAATTAAGGTTCCCTGAGGTAACACAAATTCTTACAATTTAAATCTTAAGGAGTACATTATTCTGATTTTTGCCTGTAAGTAACACAATCATTTTATCCAGATAGAAAATTTATTTTGTTTTAAATATTAACATTATTATTAATAATAATAACATGTATTGCTTGGATGCGTGTGTTTAAGCTTAATAATAATAATAATAATAATAATAATAATAATCACTTTTTCTAATTATATTTTAGTTTTTCATTCTATACTACACAAACACTTAAGTATATTGGAATATTTTATATCAACACTCTCAGCAAAAATGCAGAGATCTTCATTAGGTTTTCATTGCATGAATCTCACAAAAACAGATTCTTTATCTTATATTTCTGTGATTAAATAAATAAAAAAAAAAAAAAGTAAAACCGTCTTTTTTCGACTAAACATTACTTCCACTTATTTTATTTGTATTAAAATTAGCATCTTGCTTAGAAATTGTATCCTTGTCACTGAATTCTGTATCACTATAAACAAACATATTTTCAGAAACACTCGAACTTTTAATAAATATTTTTGCTCTCAACATGATGTGAGACTTCAGTTTTATCTTCATCTTTAACAGAAACTAACTTTTTTTTTTTCCTTATAGTTTTAACAAAAGCAGTTTTTTTTTTTTTTTTTTTTTTTTTTTTTTTTTTAAATAATTTATTTGTTTATTTTTATTTTATGCTTCTCCTTTAATAGTCTTTTTTTACTGGTGTATCAGTTAAAATTATTAATGCACCTTTATTTATTTATTTGTCGCATATTGATAGTTCCTTGTGCAAGGAACTATCGGCAAGGCATGCAATTCGAAAGATACTATTTTTGAATGGGGATAGTGATTGAGATGTACTTCATTTTACAGACATCTATTATATAATTTCGTTCCAGTTTAGATAATTTAGAACTTTGGTTTTATACATAGCGTGTATGTGTTCGTTTTCAAATGTCTGATGCCTTGGAAGCTGAACAAACGGGTTTTGTATCATCAACAACCCTCTATGTTACCTGCTCCATATCTAAATATTTCTTTTTTCAGTTTGCATGATCTGTGAAAATGTTCTTATGTGACAATCATACAATCATAAATTTCTTAAACATACATATATATATATATATATATATATATATATATATATATATATATATATTTATAACATAGGTGTATTATTACTTTTTCCTTGCATTATTTAATTCATTTCGTCTTCGTTGTATTATATTTGTAAAAAAATAAGAATTCAAAAGTAACTGAATGTTTATTAAAAATAAATCAGAAGAAACCTCAAAGTAAAATAGTTAGAATATTCATATTTGAAGACATAATAGATCTAATTAATGTTAACTCGGAAATTTTTAACTCTAAATTATAGCTAACACTTCAAAATCGTGAATTTCGTAAATCAGTTTATTATGACTGTGGAATTGTGTAAAATGGACCATCGTTCATTGTACCTCAGTTCCTGTAGGTCCATTTTTCCCCATGTGGAACTCTGACAACAAATGTTAAATAAATAAATAAATAAATAAATAAATAAATAAAACTAAATTAATAAATAATAATAATAAATATAAAAAAAAAAAATACTTTAGCTAGATTAAATACCATAATAGCACTTTATTGTGCTGAATAACCTTTTTCTAGGTCATAATCCTCAGAAAGAAAAAAAAAAATGTTTAGCTAAAAATATTTACATTTGGCTTCAAGGAACTAAATTTCTCGCATAAAATGACTAAATTCTGAGCTAGGTAAGACGTTATTAGATAAATTTCATCACTGCAGTGCTGTTATCTATGTACCAAAATACGAATTATAAAATAATAAAATAAATAATAGGGGACATATAGGACCATTTTACCTCATGGTCCATTGTACCCGGGTATTCCCTAACGTATTACGAAAATAAGAAAAATTAATTAAGGAATTCTCAAACCTATAGATATGCGGAATTATCATAGTTGAATTTCCCATGACTATAATGATTTTCTTAAATAGAACATTGTAATAAAGTAAAAAGTTTATTAATGGGGAAAAAAAAACAAAGAAAGAAAGTTTGGAGGAATTAAAAAGATATACTAAGGCATTCATATATATTTATCTAACAGATTTATAGTCTACGATCATCACGTGAATTCCCTTAGAAATTCTACGCTTCATTTTTTCAATTCTTAAAACATAAGATGTTTTCACAGCATCTTGTAAATGCACATTTTAGTATTTCCTAATAGTTTATTTATTACGAGAATTTAAAATTCTAAGAAATAAAACACAAAATATAATATTATATAACGAAAATAAAATTACGTAAATTCTTTATGAATGACAAAATGTATTTAAATGCATTTATTTTATTTTATTTTATTTTATTTTTGTTTGAAAATTAATTACAATTTTATGAAATGTAAATTGTAGTATAGAAAAAAAAATATTATTTAAAAATATTCTTTTATTTATTCATTTATTTCAAACCAGCATGTAGTTGGTTTATGAAGTCATTTCTCCTTTAATATACAATAGGTTAAAAAAAAAATGCGAATAAAACAAAGAAATAATAAATTAATTAATTAATTAAAGAACGAAAAAGAACGCACTGAGCTTATTTTTTTTTTATTTATTCCATAAATTATGCCTTATTTATTATCTCTCATTTATCGTTTATTTTAATTATATATATATATATATATATATATATATATATATATATATATATATATATATATATATATATATATATATATATATATATATATATATATATACACATTTCATAATTACGTAATTTCTTATTTACTAGCCTAACAGTAATATGGAAATTTCACCAATAGTGTTTTGTTTACATTAGCAGTTTTATATAGAATTCAATGTATTGCTTTATGTCTGAAAATATTAAGAGCCTTTCAAATATATCGTTGAATGGGTAACTACATTGTTTTATGAATATATGTTTTTGTCCACGCGAGACATTTGAATATCAATAGTTTCGCATAAAATGGAATCAAAAACGGAATTCTTCAATGTGAATTTCCATGGACATATTTAATATGGACGGCGCCTAAAAAGAATAAATTAGCTGCTGAATAAATATTTAATTTCTGTGTTACAGTAATGCATGGATGTTGTACATTTTAACTTTAATATTTAAACAAACGGCCCTGCTTTTCCATTAGTTGTTTTACAAATTTCAATTTATGTTTCAACAAATATAGAAGCATCCGTCGGCAAAGTAACAAATTAAAGTCGGAACAGTTTTATATTCTAGTCAGTTAGCTTAATGTAGAATTAATAACGGTAGTTGTTAAAAATTAAATCTTAATATGTTTGACCGTAATTATGTTTTTATGTAAATAATGTTTAAATAGTCACAATGAAATAAATAGCAACTTTGAGAAAAATCATTTTGAAATATTTAATTCTACAGTGATTTTTTATTCCATATACTCCGCGAAAAAATGATAGGTACGAAGTTATTATTATTTTTTTTTTCATAAAATAACATTATCTAAATTGTGCTGACCATTTATTACTATCAAAAACATACTAAATATTTGTATCATATTCAAAATAATCATATATATATATATATATATAAAAAAGTACCTATCTTTTTGTCGCGGAGTGTAGTCCTAAATTAGAGAAATTTTAGTCTTAAAAATTTTCTAAAATAGTCATAAAAAATAGTCTTAAATTAGTGTCATTTTATGATAATAATAAATAATCAGCAGAATTTAGATAATATTATTTTATGAATAATAATAATAATAATAATAATAATAATAATAATAATAACGTTGTACTTATCTTTTTTTCGCGAAGTGTATTTAATTTAGTATTTTATAATTCATTTATTTTTTATGCAGGTGATGAATATCGGTACAAACTAATGAAAAACATATACATATTTACGTTAATATTTTATTTTATTTTTCTATAGTCCTCTATTTTTGCTTCATTTCTGCATTATTGCTTAATCACATCTATTTCATTTGTTATTTAGTGAATAAATCATTTTATATTGCGTTGAATCATTATGACTATTAATAATTAATTAATGAATTCTCTATTATATATTACAAATTACATAATATGTCACAATGTTAAAAATTGCACTATGTGACCACAACCGTGACCCGTCAAATAAGCCCAAGACAAAACGGCCTCGACAAAAAAGCCCCGACAAAATAGCTCCGACAAATGAGCCCAAAGAACAAAAGAGCCCCGACAAAAGACCTTTCGGCAGATATAAACACAAATTTAAACAAAATTTACAACGTAACTACATCACTTTTCAGTCCATATACACACAATTTTAATATCCAGTGAAGACAACAATGGTGTTGTTGTGCACTTTGGATTTTGAGTCATGGATTTTTTAGAAACAAGGAAAATTAGAACATAGCAGAACCAATGTTCGGCCGATATTTACGCAAATTTTAACGCGAGAAAGAAAATTAAGAGACGGATACTTTTTTTTTAAGTATATAATGTTCAATAGAAGCTGAGATATAGTCTCAGTCTAAATGGTGGAATAAGCAGAAGAATAGCGCCTCCTTCCAGATAATAAACAATCAAGATAATAATCAATATAATTTATTTTATACACACAAATTTTAAAAAGTTTATGTTTTTTTTTTTTTTCGTTGTTGTTGTTGTTGTTGTTGCTTAAAATTACACAAGATTAAATTATTTCAGCGGTGCATAACACTAACGTCTGCCGTCGATGTACACATAAAGTTGAAGTGGTTGCTGATTAAATCATTTTTATCTTAAAATAAAATTATGCAAGTTTATTTTTATTTTTTATATTTATTTATTTTTTAATTAAGAAAGTGTAAAGTTATTTGGAGGATAGATTAAGGGACAGTAGGCCCCAAGTGGTAGTTCGCCACGGTCTTAGAATAAATGAGTTTAATCGCTGGATGAAAGCTCACCTGTATGGCGATGTATCCCAAAAGTTAATCAGAGCAAATTTAACTCAAGATGAAAAAAGAAAAAAAAAAACAAGTATTGATAAATTCTGCTTATTGGTTTAGTTACAGCAACCAGAACTTTTGCTGACACACACAGACAGATATCTCGAAATGTGTAAATTCATAGAAAATCTTAAATAAAAAAATTTCAGGAATATTTCATTCCCTATTTAGGTATATAAAAAAAAAAAAAAAAAAAAAAAAAAAAAAATCCACATTTAAAAAAATAGTCATTTACAATTTACGAAAATACATTATGTTTTACAATAAATAATTAAAAGATAAAAAGAACTTTTTATGTACTATGTTTGTAAAATTTTCTGTTGAATCGTATAAACATACAGTCGGTAACAAAAGTCTCCGAACACTAGCAAAAATTCCTATTTAAAAAAAGTACACTTAATACAGTTTTGTTAAATAAATACTTGTCGAATCCTGTGCTTGGTCAGTCTAAGAACACGATTCGACAAGGATTTATTTAACAAAACAGTATTAACTTTACTTTTTTTATATAAGAATTTTTGCTAGTGTTCGGAGACTTTTGTTACCGACTGTACCTGGTAACTTTTATAATTTATTCCGGAGTACTGTTAACAGCGCACTTTATTCATACCAGTATATTTTAAAAGCACTTTTCTTCTTATTTCATCGTAATTACATATTGGAGAAAATTCTCTACAATCATACTGGTGTGAAAAAAGGGCGGAGCTAACAGTACTCCGGAATAAATTATAAAAGTTACCAGGTATGTTTAAACGCTACAGATGGCAACGGGGACCCATAATAATTGGCTGAAAGTAATAAAAAAATGCATTGTCCTCGTGTTCTGAGCTTTTCTAAAAGTTTCAAATTTCTAGCTATTAGAGATAGAGGTCTACACGGGCTGAAATTTTGAGGCCCAAGCCCCTCCCGGCCCGTTTCAAAAAAAAAAAAAAAAAAAAAAAAAAAAAAAAGCATACCTTTCTATGAAAAAGATTTTTAGTATGTGTTTTGTAGAGATTTTATATAGCCAAGGTACTTTCAACCATTTCCTCTTATATACCGTAATGTATCTGAATCTTTCATGTGATCCGATAAACAAAACTTTAATGCTAATCCAACCATATTCAATAGAAAAGATGCTTTTGCACATGCTAGAAATGGTGCTACTTTCATCCAGTGCACAGGAGATAAGAAAAAGGAGCTTTCGCGAAAAAGTTACAGTGGAATGATTTATCTGCCTTTATACCACCTAAACACTTCAGACCGTAGGACACAAAGCCTTACACACAGTAACGTATCTAATTTTTTTTGTTTGTACATGTGTGCAAACTAGTAAAATGACATGCATACTATTTTGAATAAGAAACCATCTAATATTACATTAAGTAAAATATATTAAGTTCGAGACATGCTAAAAATATTTGCGAAAAACGAAATCTCAAACATGCTCACTGATATTCATTTTAACTGAAGTTACAGACATTTTTGAACAAAATAAAATTTTATGTGCTACACAAGCCTGTGAAATTATGTAAAATAAATGACTGAAGAAGTATTTTATCTTTTTCATTTTCCTTGATTGAAGAGGAAACCAAAAAAAGATTCGGGCTGACACGGCCCAGAATAAATATCATCCACGCCGCCCGAGTATACACAAAATAACTGAGCTCGAGCCCGGCCCGAGAGCAAGTTGAAAAATTCGACCGAACCCGGCCCGTGCAGACCTCTAAGTAAGGAAGTTATATGATTATTGAATTATAAAAATGCTACCGAAGGCAGCGTGGACCCGAAAAAATTGGCTAAATGTATTAAAAAAATGCATTGTCATCCTATTTTGAGCTATTCTAAAAGTTTTAAATATCTAGCTAATCGAGAAGTTAATTAAATACATTTTCTGCTAAATCATATAAATGCTTACGGGCTATTTTGTCGGGGCTGTTTTGTCTGGGGCTATTTTGTTGGGGCAATTCTGCCTTGGGCTGTTTAGTCGGGGCTATTTTATCGGGGCTGTTTTGTCCTTGGGCTATTTTGTCGTGGCTGTTTTGTCGGGGCTATTTTGTCGGGGGCTATTTTGTCGGGGGCTATTTTGTTGGGGCTGTTTTGTCGGGGCTATTTTGTCTGGGGCTATTTTGTCGGGGCTATTTTGTCGGGGGCTATTTTGTCGGGGCTGTTTTGTCGAGACTATTTTGTCGGGGCTATTTTGTCGGGGCTATTTTGTCTGGGGCTATTTTGTCTAGTGCTGTTTTGTCGGGGCTATTTTGTCGGGGGCTATTTTGTCCTGGGGCTGTTTTGTCGGGGCTATTTTGTCGAGGCTCTTTTGTCGGGGCCGTTTTGTCGGGGCTATTTTGTCGGGGCTGTTTTGTTGTCAAGGCTCTTTTGTCGGGGCTCTTTTGTCTTGGGCTATTTTGACGGGGTACCGACTACAACATATATTTAAAAGAATAATGTATTTGGAAAATTTGGATCAAGAACATTTCAGAACAATTTAACAAATTTATATATATATATATATTCCATTACTTAAAAGAATATTTTTGAATGAAGAAATTCAAATAACTTTTAATGAGGATAATTTCTCTATATAGTTTTAAAATGAATACTTTGATTTGTAAAAGACATAAATGAGTTTACTGAAATCACATGGAGGTAGAAAACTGAACTTAAAAAAATTATATGGTGTATTTATTTATTTATTTATTTATTTTTATTTTTGCTACTTTCCTCTGAAACTTCTAGCTATTTATTTCCTAAAATAGTATTATGTAGTTAATAATATATATTAAATTAAATAGGAAATTTTCATGTGATTATGAAAAAAGTGCCGAATTATTTCGAAATGAAAATAATTATTTTGCCGTTTTAGCTAAGTAGCCATCATATCGTTTCATTGCATATCATCGATCAGAGATAATTAATACAAAATAATATTTTTTCAAAATCATAATGAAAGAATTAATGATTATCCTTAACATTTAGACATATATGAAATAGTAATGAATAAACTACTGGGAAATTATTATACGAAAGAATGGTTCTAAAAATAAGTAATATCCTGAATAATAAGTAAATATTTTTAAAATATTTCTAATTTTAAATATTTTTTTTAATGATAATTAAGATTTCAGTCAAATTTTCCGCAAATAGTTTTGTAAAACTCTAATTACAAATTTAAAATGTTTAGTACTTTTATGTAAGCATAAGTTCGAATAATTTATAGAAATTTAATTTTTAATTTTTGACTTAATCAAAAAATAGATGATAATAAAACATTACAGAGATTTGATTTTTAATTTCTGACTTTATCAGAAAATATTTGATAATAAATCCTTACAGAGATTTTAATTATTGAATTTATCAAAAATAATTGATAAAAAATCTTTACAAATATTTCATTTTTAATTTTTGCTAATTAATCCATTAACTATACTTATATTTCTAGGAGTTAGTATTAACAGAATATATTTTATTTAAAATATTTCTGTTTTAGTTAATAACTTTAAATTTTAATGAAATACCACAGCAGTTTTCTGATTTTAAATAATATCTATTTAAAACGTGTGGTCATGTTTCCTGAGGTAGTGCACTGAAACAATGTATTGTTGCTGAAAAAAAAAAAAAAAAATCTGTTTTTGTGACAGAATTTAATTTAGTACGACAGAACTAATTTATATAAAAAATAAAAGTTTTTATTAGTCACCTTGGCTAATAGCATGCTCGGCATTTATCACTTAATAACTGTTGGCAAGGTCACCGTATCTGCAAACGCAGATGTGAGAAATCTCGAGTTGGTTATCAGCCAAGAGTGGCTCCGTGGGAGACCATCGGTACGTTAAGCAGAGGACCTGGATTAAATTTTCGGCTCTAGTATTTTTCACATCGTCGGTATATATATATATATTAAAAAAAAAAAAAAAAAAAAATGAATCTTATAATCCAAACTACTTAAAAGGAATTTCCATGGTTCATGGGTTTATCAATAATATATCAAGACAGTTTAAGAAATTAAAAGGTAAAATCGGATATTGGCCGGTGTTCGGGCAAACTGAAAGTGTGACAACGCAAAATCACTGTCTGATAGAAATAGTCCTGTCGTACTAAAAAAAGAAAAAAAAAGACCTTACGTAAATACAATATTATTATTATTATTATTATTATTATTATTATTATTATTATTATTAATATGAAATTAATAAATATATAATTTAATGTATTTTATTGACGAATAATTTAAAACTAACAGATGAAACTAGAAATTTATTTAAAAAAAAAAAATGCGTATTTTTAATTTTACACTAAATATTTATATTCATAAAATAATAATAATAATAATAATAATAATAATAATAATAATAAGTAATAGATATTATTTCAGTTAGATTAATGCCAGCACAAAAATTTGCCTTTAATCTACTTCAATCCTTTCAGAAAAGTATATATACACACACACACACACACACACACACACACATTTTTTTAAAGCAATGAAAGCCCTTGAAAAATCCCCCCCCCCATAAGAAGATTATCTTAAGATAAGATTTATAATCCAAGATAAGACTATTTAGGAATTTTTCGGATTTATAAATGAAATGAATTTTAAAATATATTTTTAAAAATTTTATAACGAAATATTTTATTACAAAAAACTTTTCTATACATCTTCAAATAATCTAAATTTACTTATTAAAGATATTATATATATACTAGTATGTCCCTTAAATAAAGGAGATTTCTTTTTGTTTATTTATTTATTTATTTATTTTAATCCGATGCGCATACTCTCTAATTTTTATTTTCCTAGCCATACATATGAAATGAAAGTGTTGTCATGTCAATCATTTCAAAAACCTAACTTCGAGATTTTCTTATTTCTATATGTTTGGAGATCCACTGTCTTCATTTTTGTTACTTTTACAATGATTTTTGAATGTGTGTGTGAGCGAAAGGGAACACGATAGAGTCTAAATTCTTCGTTAGAATGAGCTGAAAGTTGGTATGTATGTTATAAGTCAGAATAGCACGAAACCTATTGATTTTGTTGAATATACCACTTATAGTGTCTTAACAGGGACACAAAGAAAAATTCTTTCTGATTAAGGCTTATGGGTACACATTTTTAAAAGTGCTATAATGTCTAAATGCCATATTCGATTTAGTTGAAAATTTATATACATGTTCTAGAAGACATGCTGATAAATGTATTCATATATATGTATAGGAAGATACTACAAAATGGAGATTATATCCGCTATATATTTAAAATGTTGGTTGAAATTGAGGTTTATTTTTTTTATTTTTATTTTTATTTATTTGTTTATTATAGTATTAAAAAAAGAAGTTTTTTTTTTGTACAACTTTGTAATTAAATGCAGTTCTAAAAATATTTACATGAACTTTTGAAATAATTAAAGGAAATTGAAATTAGAAATTTAAAAACCTGAATAACAACGCAAGAATAATAAAAGTGCAGATAAGATTTCGTTTAAGAGTATTTTCTTCAGCTTTGAAAAATATATATTTTAACATTTTAGATTGTATATTTAACGATAGATTTTAAAAGGTAGAACCCCTCAACACCCCGTTTCCTCATTGCACCTACATTTATATAAAATTTAAGCCTGTTATTAAATTCAAATGTGTATTTGAAATTATTCAGACAACTTTCAAACGCAATATTCCTTGAAACTTATCAATCTTGATCAATCTTTCCTAGTAACAAACATATTAATTTCAAAATACAACATTTGGATCGCTTGAAATTGTCTGTTTTTAATATACGCTAAGTGACACAGACATGGACCAAACGTTAAAAATTTAACTTCGGTATTCAGGAAGCCTCAAAACCTGTAAACATACAAAAACAGAAATGATAGATATTTAGCCTAAATAAGTACATAATTTAATCACCATAGGGCTATGAGGAATTATTTTCAATGTCTGAGCAGCTTTCTTGGACATGGTAAAATATTATAGTAAAGCACTTCCACTAACAATAAAACAAAATGTTATGGCTTAAATATTGGCAGCCCTGTATACCTTCTGAAAGTTATGCACACAACACATGGTGTACATAAATGAACTCCTATATTAATAACTCACGGTACAACCTGAAATACGCCTTCATCAATTTTCAAGCATTGTCGCACTATAATCTTGTTCTTTTGTATAGCCCTATAAACGATCAGTGATAGAATTCCATACCACATTCTACAGGAAACATGTTTCTATGCATATAAATATATATATATATATATATTTCATTTGGTTTATTGCAGTACACAGATGTTAAACTCAACTCCCCTATAATTCCCCCCATAAAAGTAATGTATTTGATTTCTCTTCGGTATCTCTGCACAAAAATCATTTGCTTCATCTCTACTAAAAGTTTAATGTCGCAAACCTCTACGATACACATTAGGATACCAATTTTGGACTTTCTTCTATTATTTGTTCTTGAGATATGCTGAAAACAGACATATGCACACAGAGACACACAAACGAAAAACACGACGACACACTAACAGGCGAAAAAAAAAAGTGTTTTGATTCATGGGTCCTTGGAACGTGTAAATATAACAAAAATGCAATTTCGAAAATTTAACCTCTAAACAATACTTTCTCTCCCATGTGATCGTGTTACTCACATATCCTTAAAATACACTAAATTTATGCAAAATTATTAAATATATAACTATAAAATAAAATATATAAATTTATTAATGTTAAGAAGGGTTTTTGTATTAAATCGATAGATCTCCTTTTTTTTTAAATAATGCAATTTTTATATGCGGGATCTAGAATGTATGCGGGATCTAGAATGTATGCGGGATCTGTATGCTTTTTATATGCGGGATGCTTTTTATATGCGGGATCCGTATTTGATTTCTCTTGGGTATCACTGCACAAAAATCATTTGCTTCTTCTCTACTAAAAGTTTAATGTCGCAAACCTCTACGATACACATTAGGATACCAATTTTGGACTTTCTTCTATTATTTGTTCTTGAGATATGCTGAAAACAGACATATGCACACAGAGACACACAAACGAAACACACGACGACACACTAACAGGCGAAAAAAAAAAAAAAGTTTTTTGATTCATGGGTCCTTGGAACGTGTAAATATAACAAAAATGCAATTTCGAAAATTTAACCCCTAAACAATACTTTCTCTCCCATGTGATCGTGTTACTCACATATTCTTAAAATACACTAAATGTATGCGGGATCTTTATGCTTTTTATATGCGGGATGCTTTTTATATGCGGGATCTGTATTTGATTTCTCTTGGGTATCTCTGCACAAAAATCATTTACTTCATCTCTACTAAAAGTTTAATGTCGCAAACCTCTACGATACACATTAGGATACCAATTTTGGACTTTCTTCTATTATTTGTTCTTGAGATATGCTGAAAACAGACATATGCACACAGATACACACAAACGAAAAACACGATGACACACTAACAGGCGAAAAATTTTTTTTTTTTTCATTCATGGGTCCTTGGAACGTGTAAATATAACAAAAATGCAATTTCGAAAATTTAACCCCTAAACAATACTTTCTCTCCCATGTGATCGTGTTACTCGCATATCCTTAAAATACACTAAATTTATGCAAAATTATTAAATATTTAACTATAAAATAAAATATATAAATTTATTAATGTTAAGAAGGGTTTTTGTATTAAATCGATAGATCTCCTTTTTTTTTTAAATAATGCAATTTTTATATGCGGGATCTAGAATGCAATTTAATTTCATATTCCCGAAAAGAATCATTTTATTTCGTTGCAATTCACAATAAATCTATTTATATTTCTAGCTATTAAAATACATTGAACGATTTCCGTTATAATTAACTTTTATTTTGTCTAACTCCAAAAATCTATTTAATATTCTTTCTGACTATATCAGAAGATCAATTGTGGTTAGATATAATCTAAATGTTTTATTTTTTAGACTTTATGTCGCAACAAATAATATGACTACTTGCACCTGGTAACAGTTCTCGTTGGCCCTTAAAACCATACTAAATTAAGGGTTGTAGTGTTTCAACGGTCACTCCTAAATTCAAAACTTATAATTAGAATAACGATAAGACAAAGAAACTTTTATTTCGCGCTTTTAATTTTGGCGCTTATTTTTTGGCTGGTAATTTCGTAGCGCTGTCAGATTTGGCGAAAAAAATAGGAAAGAAAACCTGGTTTGATTCGTCTCTCTTACTCGAATGGCTAGACAGGGAAAGACGCAATAAAAAATTGCTCTCTCTCCCACTTCGTTTTTTTGACAGTTCTCTAGTCTGATCAACTGCACATATTTATTGCTTTCAATAGTTCTTATTAAGAGAAGGTACATAAATTAAATAAATCTAAAATTCTAGTCGAACATTATTCAATTTGATTTATTGGAGACTGGAATGTACTTTGTTTTGCAACGTACTCCACTTATGAAGATTGATTTTATCATATGGAAGTAATTATTATTTAATTTAAAGCTAATAAACAATATTACATATAAATCGGTAAGAGAAAGTAAATATATATATATGTATGCAATTATTATTACTTTTTTTTTTATAAATGAAAATTGATCGATTTATTTCTAATTGTATATGCGCATGGTTAAATAAATTGTTTTAAATGTATTTAAGTTTTCTTTTCAAAACTACCGATATCCAAAATTTTCAACTACTGTGGGAGAGGGGGAGGCAAAATTTCACATTGAAAAGTTAATAATAATTCTCATGATGTACGAAATTTTGTTAGATATTGCCATATTAATAATTATGAAAATCGGAGATGATAACGCCGTGTATTCAGCGATAGATTATGAAATGTAATCAGCACCAGTTTATTTCGATTAAACACTATGTCTGGTTAACGGCCCTCTTCACTTACCGCCGCCGGAAGCCGAACTAATGTTTTTCTATGGGAATTTTTTCTTTACAAATAACTTATTAACTAATACATATTTTTAAATTCTGTTTTCACATACTGAAAATTCCCAGATGTTAAATTGACGCACCTTTTTTAAAAAATTATTTTTTTAATTTTTAATATTTTATTTTTAAGCTGCAAGATACGAATTTTCAATATGCGAAATTTTTCCGTTTTGCAATTTCAAAATAAAATATAAAATAATAAAATAATAATTTTTTAAAAAAGGTGCGTCAATTTAACATCTGGGAATTTTCAGAATGTGAAAATAGAATTTAAAAATATGTATTAGTTAATAAGTTACTTGTAAAGAAAAAATTCCCATAGAAAAACATTAGCTTCGGCTTCCGGCGGCGTTGAGTGAAGAGGGCCCTTAAACTTCGCTCATTGGTTCGTGAGATATAGAGCTGAAAAATATCATCTGGAAATTATTTCATTAACATTTTTGAAAAGCTCACTTATACAGATTAAAAAAAAAAAAAAAAAAAAAAAAAAAAAAAAAAAGTCCAAGTCCTGTTCAGAACATCTGAAAACGTGCAAATTCATCGAAACATGAGATCGAAAATATTCATAGATCGAATGGTTTATTCCTATGTATATAGAAGAAAGCTAAAATAGTAATAAAATGCCAAGTATATTCTTCGAAGTACTCTTATAGGACAAATTATATTACACAATAAACTTAAATTATTTGTCTTGAAATATAAAATAAATAAATAAAACAACAAAAAATCAAATTTTTCACACGCTTAATTTTCTTTTTCTCCAAACCAAACGAAAACAAAAGAGCATCATTTATTTTAGAAAAAAATATTTAAACAACCTGGTTTGCAATGATTTAAATTTATAAAAAACAATAAAATTTCGCATAACATTTTTCCTCGGGGAACTCAATTTAACATTTAAATAAAGTTTATTTTAGCATATTAAAATCTCACTAATAGAGCAAATTTAATTTAAAATAATTATTTTACTTTCTTTGAGTATAATTTAAATATTGTTAAAAATATATAAAAATAATTAGAGCCAACTTTCTTCAATCTATGATTTTGAAAAAGAAAAATATTCTCAAATCAAATGAAATAATGCGATTAAAAAGTTAATTAATACTTACTTTTAATATTATATTTGATTTTAAGATTTAAGTAAAAGTTATTAATTTATAAAGATATTTGATTTAATTTGAATTTATTTTTATTTTTTAAATTTCTGTTTAAAATAAAACATGATTTTTGAATGTACTGTTCTTTTTCTAAGTAAAGCTAGCTTATATTTAAGATTGTATTATTAAATCTTTTGGGAATTTACATAATTGTTATTGAAACAAATACTAAGTAATTATTGTTTTTCTTTTAATATATAAAACTAACAATTTTATTTCTAATTTGAAATTCTTAATGTTAGGTTTCCTCCTGAACTATTTTATTTCCTTTTTATAGTAAAATATTATTATTTATGTTGTTATTTTAATTTAATTTAAAATAACTAGACTATTCAAATGTATATATATACATTTAATCGCAAACAAAATTTACTTAAAATGAAGTATACCATTTTTAAAATTCATTATTAGAACAATTAAATATAAATAATACATCCCTATTATTTTAGTGTATGCTGATTTTATTTTCTAATAATTTTACTTTCAATGGAACGAAGTAAAATAAAGTATTAAATTTATTTGGAACTTATAGTAGGGTATTTTGAGCATTATATTTTTATATTTTATTTACGTTATACTAAGTAAGTGACAGACGTCCGAGAACACATAAATTAATATAAATAAATAAATAAATATATGAATCAATAAATTTAATTTTCTTTTAAGATGAGCACTGGAGCTTGATGATTTATTTTTCATAATTCAACTATATGTATAAATACATACGTTATCTTATATATATATATATATATGTGTGTGTGTGTGTGTATGTATACTTGGCTTTGTTGCTTAGTGAACAGAGCTACCTTATGAACAAGAACGTATTTATGTGCACAATATATTCTTAAACCGATCTTTGAGTTCCCTAACTAATTATATCAATATCATATGATCGATTATTCTATATTAGAATATTTTTCGCATTATATTTTTATATTTTATGTACGCTTTACTAAATAAGTGACAAACGTTCTACAACACGTAAATTAATATAAATAAATATATGAATCAATAAATTTAATTTTCTTTTAAGATGAGCACTGGAGCTGGATGATTTATTTATCATAATTCAACTGTATGTATAAATACGTAAGTTATCTTTAATATGTATATATATGTATATGTATACTTGGCTTTGTTGCTTAGTGAACTGAGCTACCCTATGAACAAGAACGTATTTATGTAAACAATATTTTCTTAAAACGATCTTTGAGTTCCCTAACTAATTACATTAATATCATATGATCGATTATTCTGAAGATTTCACTTAAGCTTTAAGTTGATTAAACATTGCTTATTATGTGCAGATTTAATTTCAAAAAGTTTTCAAATGAATTTTGCATTAATTGTAAAATAATTTATTTTCTGCCGCTTCAGTAAATGTCAAACAAATCTATTAGTTTTAATAACTATTTTCAAAAAATGACTTGAGTGATTTTGCAACATTTTTATTCGAAATTAACTACTAAATTTTAAATGTAATGGTTGCCTAAGAACTTCGAAGATTAATTGTCTGTTATGCATGTTAAATATCACTTCTCATAATTTTTGGTGATTATCGAATAAAAAATCCCAAAATCTCTCAACATTGTTAAAGAAAAAAAAATTCCTTATAACGAATTATAATAACAGACTTTAGTCGTACTAGAAATATTTTAAACAATTATGACGAAAATTAATTAACAGGATATATATATATATATATATATATATATATATAGTTTTTTTTCTATACGAAATTAAATAAATTTGAAACGCACTATAATTGGAATTCATGGAGGGTTCTATAGTTCTAAAAAAAATAGCCTCATAGAGAGAGAACGAATTAACTTAAATAAATTAAACGTATAATATAGTTCGAGTATAAAACAGACCTAACAATATAGTTCTAACAAAACAACTTTAACAAAATATAGTTGAATTGGTAACTGCCGGTATTAAATAGACGCTAGACTCGGCAGCTATAACCTTCTTTAATATTCTACGAAATTATCTATTACATAATCGAAGCGAATTTACCCCACTAAAAATAATCAGAAGATATTCTTGAGAAAATAGTATAATCATAAGAATTTCTTCAAATATTTTAATATTATAATTTTTAAGACATTATAAAGAAATTTTGTAAACTTTCTTAAAAATGAACCAAATAACTTAAGATATTTTGCAGATTTCCTTTAAAGATATCTGCACAATATCTTGAGATTATTTTTAGTGGAGATACAAATGTATTAAAAGGAAAAGTCTATGTGAAAAGTAGTACTTAGGCCCCAAATTAATTTCTCCCAAAGAAAAGAATTTTCTTTCTATATATATTTCTATGTAATTTTTAGAACGAAGTTCCTTAACGCGGGTTGCCGTAACAGTTAACTAGTAGGAAGCGTCACGTAAGGAAAAAGCGTCATGCTCTCTACATGAGAATTTCTCTCGCCAGAATGAAGAACTCCAGCAATTTCTACTTTTCCTAGTTACGGTTGCTTAGGAAAAACGCAGAGGCCCGGAGTACTGGTCCAGTATGCTCATATTCATTATTTAGTTTTTTTTAGAACTCCTTTCTCGTCGCCAAATCTTCGTTGAACGTTGTTGTTTCATGCAACAGACATGCATTGTGCATAGCCGGTTGCATAATCTTAATATTAAACACTTGGAAGTTTTGTTAACACTTACTTGTTATTTGTTTATGTTTTAAATCATATGCAAGTTACACTTTCCTAGTATTGCAACTTTGCAATGACAATTCGATAAATAGAAACTGAAAGAAGTGTATGTAATTCAAATTTAGAAAAGTACGTTAATAAAATTGTATATTTTGATACAAGGATTTACTGTTAATATATGTGTGGGAGAATAAATAATCTAGATCTCTATATCGAACCAAATTCGGATTTGGAGTATATGCGTGATGAACTTCGTTCCTGACGGGGGATTTCCCGACAGCACTTTTTTTTTGCGGGTGGGGGGGGGGGGGGTACTTCGGAAGCAGAAGTGAGTATAATTTAATTTCTGCAAACTGTTGATAGATTGATTTTTTTTTTTATATAGATGATGATCTGTGTTATTGAAACTTCCAGAAGTTGAAATTTTGAATTCTAAATAAATTTCTATTGATGAAAGAATTTTCCCTTTATTTATTTCTTTATTTTTCTTTATTTTTCATTTTTTTTTCAATATTACTAAGCTATTTTGTCTCCTTTTTTGTCAGTTGGAAGTATAAGTGAGTGTAATTTATTTTTTGTTATCTCCCGCACCTACGATGCGCTCATTAGCTTCCCTGACTCTCAATCGGTAGTGTCCAAGTTCAGATCTGCGACAAGACATGGATGGGCTGTCTCTGTTAGGGGTATCGAATGCCACCCATTGGTTGCTTCTTCGCAAATGTTTATTAAATCGATGACCCCTAAATTAATGCTCACTCACAAGCACCCTGCATAAGGAAGTTCATAAGGAAGTTCATACTCATGGTAATACATATGTTTGAAATTCTCTATATATTTTTTAAATACTTTATATTTTTATATTTAAGTACTTGGTATAGTTTTGATTACAGGGTGATATTAATTATTACTTATTGCATACAGAAAAATACATATCAATTTTATCTTTAAAAAAAAGTGAAAAAAAAATTATATTAATTACTGTCTTGAAATATCAAAACAAAATTTTATAATAAATTATTTTTCATTTGTTTTATTAAATATATGAAATATTAAATTAATGTATATATTTTTTATTTCAATAGGAAATAAACACCATACAAATTTGAAGTCATTAACCAGTTGATGTCATTTATTCTTTATTTTCTAGCACTTGTACATAGTATTTTTATTTATAAGCAATGTAAACAGTATTTCTCTGGTTCAAGTAATATGAACCAAGCATTTATTAAGTAACTCATTATATATGTGTTGAGAGGTTTATAAAATTCTGCTTCTATTACAAATAAAACTAATTCGTTTTAGAAATATATTCTATGTGACATTATAAGGCTAATCAAAAAAAAAATTGCTGGAACGTAAATTATGAAAAAAAAAATCCATTCTTAGTGTTTTACATATTTTAAATAAATGTAAAGTTATCATTATACTTTCATAATTAGAAGGTAATTAAAATTAGCTAATTAGATTTTCAGTTATTAAAAAAATAAATAAATAAATAAAAGATAAAAAGTTTGAAATTTAAAAGACACATTTTTGTTTTAATTGATTAATATTATTATTATTACTATTATTATTTTTTTCTTTCTAATTGATGACATTTACTTTTGTTCTTAGAATGGTAACTAGTAAATACAAATTTTAATTTCACGTTAAAGTAATTTTAATTAAGGTCCACTGAGGTAACCAAATTGTTAATTTCGTGATGGGATTTGAATAAGGTAACTAAACTCTAAACGTGTATATTGGTCTAATATTTTTTCTTGTAACACAAGTATTCTATCCAGACAGATTTGTATTTATTTTAATAATAATAATAATAATAATTATTATTATTTTTATGTATTTGTTGGTTGGTTGAGTTTTAACTTAATAAATTAAATAATCACCGTATTTCAATTATACTTAAATTTGTAATCCTATTTCATACCAAAAAAAAAAAAAAAGTATATTATAACAATTTTATAATTAATTATTAATAATATTATATATGGATTTAAATAAATATTTAAGCTTAAAAATGAAGTTTATAAATGTAATTGATACATAACATAGATTGAATTACCAACACAATAATCCTTTTACTTTATTATTATTATGTATTTCTTTTTCTAAAGTGAGATTAATAATGCAAGTGTTTATGAAAGTATTTAAATTATTGTATCAAATTGAAATTAATTGTAATGATAGTCTTTAAATGATATTAAATGTTTCCTAAAACAATTATAACAATTGATATCATTAAAAATATTTCAAATCTCACTTAAAACCATAAAACTGTCTTTTCTACATTCTGGTCATATAATTACTATATTAATTAATTAAATTGTTCAATGGATTTTGTTAAGTTCTATATTTTTTAATTGTGCTAATTAATTATTTTTATTGTGCTATCTTAAATTTAACTTTTTTCTTTGTTACAGTGTACTCTTGCAGTGGTTTTGGGAAACGTTGCAAACTGGTGCATCCCGGTGAAGACGCCTTAAGCTGTGGTGTCCTCTGATGTTTCTCCTTTTTCTTCTAGTTATTATTATTATTATTATTATTATTATTATTATTATTATTTTCTGATAGAATTTATTCACATTTTTTATAGATCTTTGTACATATTTGTTACGATCTTATTTATTAGTGTCTCAGAAACAATCAGTACTATCTTTTTTTTAAAATATAGTTTGTCTTGTATAAGGTTTAATTTCCATATGTAACTGTTTATCTAATAATTCATGTCTTCCTTCTTAAAAATTTAATAATAATTATAATTACGAATTATGCATATAAATATATATAAATATATATATATTCAGAATTGCACGTTATTGGGCGTATTTTCATTTCATTTAAATAAAAAAAATGTACTATAGCATTTTAAATGTATAAGTGTTTATTTTACAACTAAATATCAATCGTCGGATTTCTTATGTGATTACATAACTTTTTATTTCAAAAGGTAATTAGCTGTAATTAGCTAAACATTTAAAAGAGAATAATGAAACTTTTTGTAAAATATAATCCCGCGACGATGAGTGGTCAATAGTAGTAATAAATATGACACATATTTCACGTTGATAACAAAGAAAAATTATGAATGTTAAAGAAATTAGTAATTTAAGAAATGAAATTCAATTGGAATTTTTGAAATATTTATTTATTTTTCTTCTTTGATTATTCAAAGAAGAGTTGATGATTAAATTTTAATTATAAACAGAGTAATTCATTTATTGTAAATACTTATTACTTGATTATTTAATAAATCTGAAAATTATTTACTTTATTTTTTTTTTTATTTTTATTTATTTTTTATTTTTTTATTCACAGTAAAGTTAATAAAAATAATTAGAACAAGTATGTATAGTGTCACGAATATATATATATTTTTTACTATAGTAAAAAAAAAATTATAAACAATTTATATTCCAATTATATTTTGTAACTTTAAAAATTTTAGCTTTTATTGTAAGATTATGTTTGCTCATATTTAATACCGATAAAAGATCGTTTATACCATTAACTAAAAATAAATACATATTAAATAAATAAAAACATAGAGCTGTATGCATAGAGCTGTTTGAAAGAGCTGTATGCATATAGTTCCATAATTTCCAATAGCTGGATGACCTGCTGGTTCAGAAACCTTGAAAAGTGCGACCGTGCCAAATTTTTCCTTGAAGGGTGTCATTTACTCGTTTCAGACAATAAAAAATTCTGACCATATTCTCAGCCCTTAAAAAATGTAGCAATATAGTAAATGCCCACTGAGTGGTGTCAACAGCGCCTTTTCAATCTTTTTCAGGACCCTACAGGAACATTTTCGCTCAAATTGAAAACGACTCTTAACCCTTTATCTACTGCATTGTTATACACACAAAAATTGTGTTTGAAACATAAATTTTTAGTTACCAAAGTGCATTATTTAAAGATATATATGTTAAAATTATTCATATCACCTCATCATAATAATTAATGAGAATTTTGTGAGGTCGTACTTTAGTGTACCACTGGTACATAGAGATCAAAAACATTATTTCGACATGAAAAAAAAATGTAGAGAAATATTTACTCTTTATGTTCCTCATATTTTTTTTCTAAGGTTAGTGGGCTATTCTTGCAATAATATAGGAGTTAATTATAACACACATGAAGATCGTGAAAAATATCGAGCAAAAACAGTAAATGCACTCCACAAAATCTCTTGTGGAACAAAAATGGCTATATGCATCGTCTAATGCTTTGTAGTGAGATTAAAGGGAGGTACATCTGTTCCCTGCTTATAAATATCTTTGACATTTCTTCCATAAATTCGATTTTATATTATTTTTAAAGTAATGGTACTTTAAAGTACCGTCAGTAGATAAAGGATTAAAATGTATGACCATAGTAATCCGGGACGCTCTTCCCCCACTTTAGACAACCAAATTAGAAAGTTCGCTTACCGCGCAAATGAACTTGAAAATTGTGATTAGAGCAACGTTCAGCTTGGTGGACACTGCGGAGTCTTTTCCTGTTTTATTCACCTGAAACAGCTTGTTAGTAATACAATCCTCATCACCAAAGGCATAAAAACAAGGTTTTACGCAGACATCTTAATTTATACTTTCTGCTGTATACAACACAAAATCTCTCTCTCTCTCTCTCTCTCTCTCTCTATATATATATATATATATATATATATATATATATATATATTACTTCCGACATTTTTTCTATAAGTACATACAATTTCCATTAAAACATGCTATTTATTTGTAAATTTTATTAAAAATTTTACAATTAAGAAAAAAAATACATATTTACAAATAGCAAAAATACATCAGTCAAGTTAATATGAAGTTTTTTTTTTTTTTTTTTTTTTTTTTTTTAAGTCAGATAAATATATTCTGTATATGTGTTGTCAATTGGTTTACCGGTTAAATGATTTTAATGAAATTCAAATAACTAGTTTAGTATTTTTAGTGAAATATTTAAATAAATTTTCATTAGTTAACCATCTCACTAATTCACATGATTAAACTAATGTCATTTCTAATTAAATATCCGAAAATCTCACATATTTGCAAAATAAAATAATATAGTAATTAGTAACTTTGAATAATTACCTCTTCTAAGAAGCATAAAGTTATTGATATAACACACAATATTTATTAATTATGTCTAGAAAGTCAATTTATATAAGAAAGTTTAATTAAAATGTATCTGTGTTTTAAGACATTTTTGGTCAAATATATTTATCTATTTTTAAAATATTTGTTTTTAACATTTAAGAGAAGTAAATAGTTATATATCTAAAAATAATATTTTAGTTAGAGTTCAAAGTATGTTTTAGTATGTAGGTTTAGTAAGTAGGTATAAATAGAAAATTGACCGTCGCCAATTACCAACAGCTTAGTACTAGTTCGAAGTTAAACCCAACAAACCATATACAGAAAATTTTGTAGTTTTACAACATAACATAAGTAGTTTTAACATATAACATTAGATTTATATATATATATATATATATATATATATATATATATATATTGGTGACACAAAATATGTTAACATAAATTATCCAAGAATAGTTAATATTTTATTAAAAATTCTAAAGAGCTGTTTTTGTTAGAAGCTCAACTGCATTTCAAAATAGCGAAAACAATGTAAAAATGAAAAATGAATGGCAACCTATTTTCTAGTTTGTAGATATCTGTAATTAACATAATGATCCAAAACAATATAACTGTAAGATTTTGTCTTGACGTTCGAGAAACAGGAGCAATTATATAGAATAAAACTAAGTTTATTCTGCAACTAAAAAACTATTTATTGATAATCAAATTTAGAAAAAGTATTACTTGAAGGAATTAGTTTAGTCTAAAAATTCGTATGTACATAATATGTACTATGTTTATATTGTTAAAATTTCTTTATAACTTTTTGTCTCTTTTGCTGACAAACTAACTTTTTAGCTTATTCCGCAGCTTTGTTAATACCCGCCATTTTTTTTAAGCTTTCTTTCGGAAAATTTATACAGTTCGTGCGAGAGTGAAGTAATGGATAATCAAAGACAGTACACATACACACGCACAGAAGCATAACCGGCATATAATGCATTATGAAATTATCAAATGTGCATTAAGGAATTCAAACCTATAGATAAGCCAGATTCTCCCAGTCGAATTTTCAATTACTCTTACGATTTCCTTATATAAAATAGTGTCCAAATGTAAAACAGCTAATAAATAAATAAATAAATAGAAAGAAAGAAAGAAAAAGAAAACTGAAAGAGAGAATTGAAAGAATTAAAAAAAAAAAAAAAAAGAAGAATGAAAGAAAGAAAAGAAAAGAAAAAAATAAATAGTTATCTGAGATCATCACGTGATTATTTTTAGATATGTTGTCTCTTACTTTGTATTCATATAATATAATAATTTTGTGTGTTATTATTAAAATGAAATTTTTAGTTATTCATATTTTTTTTTTCTTTACAAGGGTTTAAAACGATAAAAATTAGCAAACACGAAATATAATATTAATTGAGAAAACAAAATTACATACATTTTCGAAGAATGAGAATATGTATTTCAATTTAAAGTTAAGAACGTTTTACCAATTTTAAAAAGCAGTACTGTCAAAAGAATATATATATAAGATTTTTGAGAACTTTTTTAAAACCAACATATTGCCGTATTATGTAATCATGTTATTATTATTATTATTATTATTATTATTATTATTATTTATCTTATAATGTACTACAGGTTACAAAATGTTCGTAATATATGTTACTTCAAAATTAATGAGGAAGAAAGAGAAAATATATGTTACTTCAAAATTAATGAGGAAGAAAGAGAAAAAAAAAAACGCATTAGACATAAAGTTAATATTAAATTCGCAATTTATATCTTATTTATTAACTCCCATTTCACGTGTATATGATATAATAAAAAAAAAGTTACATTTCGTAAATATAATAGCTTTTATTTGACAGACTTAGATTAATATGACAATTTCTGCAATTCAGTGTTAGTTTATATTACAAAAGCTATGTAGACATTAGTGTATTATTTTATTTCTGATAACATTATTCAGACTATTTCAAATAAACTGTTGAATGGATAACTACAACGTTTCATAAGTAGTTTCTTTTATTTGTGTGAGTTATTTAAATTACAATACTTTAGCATAAAATGGGACCAAAAACACAACTGTTCAACATGCATTCTCTTTCGCATATTTAATTAGATATGTCGCAGTAAAAAGAATAAATTAGCCGTCGAATAAATATTTAATTTTTGTGTCGCAGTTGTAGATGGAAGTTGTACATTTTATCATTAATATTTAAACGAATGCTCCTACTTTCCCATTAACTGTTTTACAAATTTTAATTCATGTTTTAACAAAAGTAGATCACTAGAAACGGAGCAGCTTTATTTTCTAGTCACATGACTTAATGTTGAATTAATAATGCTTACATATCGTATGATGTTTGGCCGTAATTAAGTTTTTATGCAAATAAGGCATAATTTGAAATACTGACTTTGCAAAAATGCAATATTAAATATTTCATTCAATTGAAAAATGATTTTTGTAATTTCATGTAAAATTTAACATTATATAATGCATTTATGATTCTGCAAATGACGAATTTTGAAACGCAGTAAGAAAAATTTTATATATTTAAATTTATATTATATTATATTTTATTTTTTACTTTAAATCGCACTTATAACTTTATTTTATTTATTAATTTTTTTCTTTGAATAATTTATTTAGTGAATAAATAATCTTACATTGCTTTTAATTATTACTAATACTGAAACTGACTTAATTAATTGTGTATTATTTATAATAAATTAATGAAGTGTTAGATAGCTGAAATTTCCTTATTATGTACAACACGTTTTTAAAAGAATACAATATTTGATAAAAGCATGTATTAAAAAAAATAAAAATACAACAATTTATTATACTTGTAAATATTGTCTATTATAAAGAAAATAATAAGAAAATATCTATCAGAAAAAAATATATATATTAACATATCTCTAAATAATGTATCTGTATACAAATAATATTTGAAAGAAAAATTACTGCAGATTTTCTGCAGATAACAATTTCTTTGTTATTTATTTGAAACAGGAAGGTGAGTCAATTAAGCTTACGTATCTTAATTATTGTTAAATTTATTATTTAAAAGTTTATCTAAAAATGTAAAACCCCGAAATCATAAAACAGTTATTTTTTTTTACAATTCCGTTTATTAATTAAAAAAAAATAATAATAATAAAAATCTGGTAATATAATTTGTCATATTTAAGGATATACCTAACTTTCGTGTGTTGATATTATTGTTAAAATATTTTGAAAACATTGAAACGGTTAATTATTTTATATAACACTTTAACAAATTATTGTATAAAATTACACTAAGATTTTAATTTTCTGTATTAATTGTGTAAATACTGAGAATAAAGCATAAAGTAAATCACTAACAGATAACATTGATCTTGTTATTTTAACAAACTAGATTACATTGAAGTCAGATTTCTACAAAGAATATTTTCACTTAAATAGTTGAAATATTAAAATGATACTCTCAGGTGTATTTAAAATTAGTTTATGCAAATGTAATTTATTTTCAGTATATTTTCTTCAGAATTACATTGAATAAACTTTATGAAATAAGAGCTATTATAATGTGTATTAAAGCACATAAATTTGTAATATACAACAATAAAGATGAAACTCTTTTGATTGCTATTAATAATGGAATATACTTTACCAGAAAATACTTTAAGTTAATATTTGTTAATATTTCAAAAATTTGACACAATAGAGGGTTTATATTATTCAAAATGTTTATTTTTCATCATAAAGAGCAGTGAACGTGAAATTTTTAAGAACCAAGCCAGTATTTAATATATATATATATATATGTATAATATATATATATATATATATATATTTCTGTTGTTTGTTAAGTCTACTAACTAGAGAAAGTAGTTTTCTTAGTCTACCTTCTTAAGTCTTTTTAACTAAGAAAAAATTATAATAGTCCCATATTTATTCTTTTTGAAAGCATTAGACACATAATTTGACATCACAAACAAAATAAAACGGTTATTGAATTTGGCATCTGCAATGAAAGAAAATTTGATTAATAAATTAATGTTGGCGAGATAAAAAGGCCCAATTATGGATACTATACTTTGTTTTATTGTTTATTTTAAGTACTTCAAAAGGGAGCTTTCAATTTAGTATGTTATAAATAAAGTAAATTTTTAAATGTTCTGTTGTTTTTTAAGTCTACTATAAACTAAGAAAAAATTATAATAGTCCCATTTTTATTCTTTTTGAAAGCATTAGGTCCATTATTGTCATCACGAACAAAATAAAAGTACTTGACCCTCTTAAAAAAATCATGGAAGTATTATTTTCTTGTTGTTGTTGTTAATGTGGTGGATATATATATATATATATATCCACCACATTAACGTTGTATATAAATATATTAATATTTATTTTAAACGAAAAGAAAAAAAAATGGTATAAAAATATATATATATTAATATATATATATATATATAATATTCTGTAAAAATGTTTCAAATTCGTTTAGTAAGTTACAGTTATAAACAAACTGGGTTTTGCGTTTGGCAGATAAAAATTTGTAGTTTTTAGAAATTGTGAATCATCTTTTATAGAAATATATGCGCGACTCGCATAATGAAGAGATGAAAGGACTTTGCATAACCCAAGAAATTCGCATCCTCTAAAATGTAGCTTTTTTTCTGGTTAGAGTACACAGAGAGAAAAAAAAAATATATATATATATATATATATATATATATATATATATATACCGCCTTCATCTAGAACGAATAATTGGTTATTTTCTAAATCCCTAAACTATAAATAAAGATTTCCGAGCTATGCGAATAAGGCATATAAATGCGAATGAAGCTGAATAGACGAAATGATCGCGAATTTCTAGTCCATACATATCTAAATGGTGAAACAATATTCTGAATATTCCGAATCCTTTGTATTGTGAGACATTCTTGCTAGATTTTCTAGAATCTTATAACCCAAGATTACAGTTGTTAAAACGTGCCTCTTTTAGTCACGTTTATATTTGCTGAGATTTTTAAATAAGTTTTACCTCTATATTATAGGCGAACGCTCTAAAATTCTAATAAGGGTTTCTAGAACTGGCTTTGAAAGTGGACTAGAATTTATGAGGATGACAAGGAACTATTTTTACTAGAGCCACAATCTAGATTCTAGATGTCAGTTACAGAATTTTTTATTTAACGATTTTTTATTAACGATGTTTTATTTAACGATACTGAACTTTGAGCCCATAGATGAAATGATAATGAATTTTTCGTTGTGTCCCTGTGAAAACCTATAAATGCTACATTCACCAAAATGCTTATAGTTAGTGCAACAGTGATTTATAATACTCATATAAATTTTCAGCTCAATTGAATAAGGCGTTTAGATGCTATCGTACTTTTAAAAATTTGATCCCACAGGCCATAATGATAAAGAATTTTTCTTTGTGTCCCTGTAAAAAAACTGTAAGTGCTAAATTCACCAAAATCTATACAGTTGGTGCAACTGTGTCCTATAACATGTGTAAAAACTTTTTGCTCAGATTAATAAGGCGTTTAGACGCTATCACACTTTTAAAAATTTGGCCCCATAGGCATAATGATAAAGAATTTTTCTTTGTGTCCCTGTAAAAAAACTATAAGAGCTAGATTCTCCAAAATCTATACAGATTGAGTATTTGTGACCTATAATATGTGTATAAATTTTTTGCTCAATTGAATAAGGCGTTTAGATGCTATCGCACTTTTAAGATTTTGCTCCCATAGGCCATAATGATAAAGAATTTTTCTTTGTGTCCCTGTAAAAAAACTATAAGTGCTAGATTCACCAAAATCTATAGGGTTCGTACTATGGTGACTTACAATATAAGCACCAACTTTCAGCTTATTCGAACAAAGCGTTTAGACGCTAGCGTGTTCACTCACAGACATACACACATACATACACACATACACACATACACACATACATACATACATCATCACAAAAATAGTGAAAACGGACTCAGGGGACCTCGAAACGTATAGAAACATCAAAATCTCGAATTCGGATTTTTGACATGATTACAATACTTTCCTCACTATAGTGTTCGGAAAGTAAAAAGAAGTAAAATTGCCTGTGAGCTTGGTTAATTTAGGATTAATATAACAGATTAAATCAGATAAACCAGTTAACTGGATTGTAACTGAACTACACTTTGTGTAAAAATATTGATAACGATGATTTCATAGAAATTTATAAAAATAGAAGTGAAAGAATCACAAGATGTAAGAAACGTGTACAAATTAAGTAAATGAATGAATAAATAAAATTAACTGAAAGTCTCCGATTAATAAAAAATCGTAATAGGCAAAAAAAAAAAAAAAAATACTTGAGAGTTATATTCAAAATCATCCCTGAAACTATTAAGCGTGAATCCAACTTATAAAGATTTCAAGAATCCTTATTTATATTTTTATATTTATTTATTTATTTACATTTGTTATACACGATTCCACAAATTTTCTCAAACATTTATTTACGAATAGATTAATTATTTATGACATTATTAGATGTTAGTTTAACGTTTTATTTTAACTTAGTACACTTTATCTCTCTAAAAACGACATCTTCTGTCTACTCAAGAATATAGTGGGCATTATAAAATCCTTTTGTAAATTATTGTAATTAAAAATGAATAAAAAATAAAATAAAAAAATAAAAAACTATGTGCATGTATAACATGTGAAATGTCCATGATTTACAGAAATTCGTGTAAAATATAAAAAATAATAATAATCCTATACTATTTTAAATTAAAAATTATGAAATTTATTTTATTTTGTAAAGATATTTAAATCATCCAGCATCGATAATTTTATGTTAAATCTTAAAAAGAAAGAAAGAAAGAAAGAAAAGAAAGAAAAAATGAATGAAAAGTACCTTTTAGAAGATCTGTGTATGCATTTCAATATCCAGTTTAATTTAAAATTTAAGTAATTTTGTAAAATCTTAAATTCGGATCATTAAATTATTTTATAAATAGATCCAAAATGTGATACTCAGATATTACTTAATTATATATTCCAATAATAATAATAAAAATTTGAGGACAAAATAAAAATTAGCTTGTCGGAAAAAAAAAATATATATATAAGACAAATTTAAAAGATTTTTTTTTTTTTTTTTTTTTTTTTTTTTTTGTCTAAATTGTTTTGAAAAAATTTTAATATAATTAATATTATTATATATTAATGCATGTGCATTAACAAAAAGTGCAAAATCTATGAATATTTTTAATAATCGGCGGCTTTAAATATAACAAAAACCTCATTAAAAAACTAAATCCAGTATTTATTTATTTACATATTTATTTACAAAAAAAAAAAAAAAAAAAAAAAAACATAGAAAAATAGTCAATATTAAGAGTATAAAGGAAGTAATTGTATTTTATTTGCTAAGAAATAAAGTGTTCAATTTTATATAAATTAAATAAAATATTCAATTTTGTTTGATAATAAAACATAAAAAATATCAATCTTAACAATATAAAGAAGGTAACTCCTAGTTGACACTTTAATTAAATTAAAATTGATTGGGTTCATAATTAAATGCATCAGAATCAATTAATTTTCATTAATCTTAACGTGTCAATAATGGAAGATAATGAGGAAAATAAAGTGTTTTAATTAAATATGTAAACTTATCTTTTTCCTAAATTTGATTTTAATATTTATTTTGTTATTTGATGTCTAAAAATACGCGATGGAGTTTTATGTAATATCAAAAGCCCAACGTTTCCAAGCTATTTAAGATTATAGTATTTAGGAATAAATACTGTTGCTAGAAAACAACACATAAAATGTAAATAAAATACTAAGTTGTTCAATGTTTATTCAAATATTTGATGAACATTTAAATAAACAATTTATGGTGTTATTTCTGGTAAACTTTTGAATAAACCATTTAAAAATATTTCCTTGTGTAAAAGTAAATGATTATTTTAATGAGTTTTATTTGAATATAAATTTAAAATAAATTAATTTGAATGACTTAAAATGTTACTTTTCATTTCCATTTACAACATTTTTGAAATAAAAAATAAAACAAAATAAAATAAGATGAAATAAATGATTTTTTTCGTATTCAGAGTTGAAAAAATAAAATAAAATAAAATAAAGTCGGAAATTTTATTGTACGTATTAAAAGGCGGTTCTTTTTAAAATGGAGATTAGAAAAATTACAAATTTCATGTAATAAGTTTATAATGTAAAATAAAATTATTAATAACTGAAATAGTAGCAGTAAATATACTATTAATTAAATAAGTATTTTTTTAAATATATATTAAATGTAAAATGATTTAAATATTTTTAAAAAGTTTCCATTTATTTCAGCTAAACATGTGTTTGAAATAAAAGCAGTTTTTATTTCTTCATTTATACAAAATCGATGAAATTTTGGAAATCTGAATCACAATGATTTCTTAAATGCATATTGCCTTAAAAAAAGATTATAAAACTGCAAAATTTCCAGTTCAATAACAATATAAAATCACACCTTATTTAACTTATATTATTAATATAGAATTACATGAAAAGGTTTAAATAGTAAACAAAAATTAAATTAATAGTAAACAAAATATTTTAAGAGATATTTTAAGAAACATTGCAGTTTTTTAATTTGTAACAGCGTACAATTAGCATTCAATTTTTAGCAGTGTGCAATTTTCTTTATTTCTTTTTTTTAAGCCTGAATTTCAAGTTTTCTTATTACCAGGGTAAAAGGTATGATTGATTTTTCGTCCCACATCCTCCTTCTTCTTCCTTTTTTTTTTTCTTTCATAAAGTCAAATTATTTTTCTATATTCTCTATTGTTCGAAATATTCAATCATTACAATTGTTTCTCTAAAAAAAAAATATGATTTCAGGTAAGAACCTATATTTTATTCTCTATTGAAACAAAGCAAACCTATAAAAAAATGTTTCAAAACATTTGCAAACCTACACAGGTTAAATTATTCTCCTCTCGAAAGACTTATTTGGTAAAAAAATGATTAAAACTCTGAACCTCGATTTCCAGGTTACGGATTGAAATGTCGGTTTAGGCATGGGTGTTCTAAGTTGTTTTAAAACTTATTTAATGTGAAGGTTGTATCTAATTTGCCTTTGTGTACGAAAAAAAAAAAAAAAAAAACTTCATTGAGTATTATTTACAAATAAATCATTAAAAATAATAATAAAATAGATGCTTTCTTTTTTATATTTTTTTATAAACAAAAATTTAACAATGGCAAAAAATTGTAATTTCATATAGTCGATGTTCTGAAAATATATCTTTTTTTTTGCCAGTATTGTTTGCATAAGACATGAAATCAAAATTCAGTTATGTGTACAGGTTACACAGAAGCATTTTACATTTATTTTAAAATATATAATTGATAAATGTATAAATCATGCACACTCCATGTCACACAGAATATGAATTAAAGTAACGCACTTACGTTACTTTGAAATTCTGAAACATATTTGTTATCTGTTTACTTATTGTCTGCAAGTATTAAGAAAACTGCTTAGTGACTTTTATATTATTACTTAAAGTTATGTAAAGAAAGAGACATCTGAAATGTTATGTATACACTATAAATAAATAAATAATCGTGCAAATTCAATTGTAATACAGACAGCATTAGAAATATAAAACAGAATTTGTGAAAACAGAATACATAAATGAGGAACAAACATTCAAACCGTGTTCCCCCCCCCCCCAACCAAAAAAAAAAAATGTGTTAGTGATTTTTTTGTGAACCCAACATTAAATAGCACAAAATTATACTATTATTTTAAACCAAAAAAATTGTTTATCACATTATAAACGCTCTTAGAAAGTTGGGGTTTCAACCAAACAGTTTTTCTTCCAGAGCCTGCTTTCAGTCAAACAGTGATTTCTCCAGCCGGCCAGTCCAAACTGTTCTCTCTGGTCGCGTGACTCGTACATGTACCAGCTTTTTATGTTTGTTTATTCCGTTAGTTCTATCTTGTTTTCTTCATTTTAGAGGAGTGTGCTTTATTAATATTATTTTTATTTTTAAATTCAAATGGAAGAATTAATAGATAGTGTATTAGTGAGTACTTCTAATTATGGAACTAGAAAAAGACAGAGAATTCGTGGGAAAAGAAAACAAGCGAAAAAGGAACGCTATTCAGCACCTTCAGATAACAACGTTTATGCTTCATGCAAACATTCTAGTGATATTTTTTCATGCGCTGATGTTAGACCTAAGGACGTTAAGAAGTTTCGGGATAGGCTTTACGAAATTCCGGACAAACAGCGACAAGATTCTATTATAGCCTTATTGGTTGTTACAGAAATTGTAACTCGACGTAGACCTAATAACCCAACCCAAAATAAATCGCAATCATCTTGCTCACAGCATGCATTTTCAGCTTCTTATTTTATTACTAGTAGCAGTAGCAAGGAGAATTTCTGTGTGTAAAAACAATTTCATGGCTATAACTAAAGTAGGTTGTACAAGGCTAGCCAATATTGTTATTAAAGTACATTCTGGTGAGGAAAAGAGAGGAGGAGATAGAAAAAGCCACTTAAGCGATAACAATAATAATAATAAAAAAAGGTAAGAGAATTCATCTCAAACTTAAAGGCATCAGAATGTCCTTATGGAAGACAAAAATCGAAGCGAGTGTACTTGCACTGTACATTAAGTATAAGGAAGTTGCATGAAGATTACAACAAGAACTGCAACGACGACCTGGATAAAGTTAATTTCGCTATGTTCAGGAGAATATTCATAAATGAATTTAATTTAGGCTTTAAATCTCCTTATAGTGATGTTTGCAGCACGTGTTCTTTACTTGACCAAAAAATAAAGTCCTGTCGTGCAGGGTCTACAGAAAAATTAGATCATATGACTGACAAAAGAATTCATATACTAAGAGCCAATGCATTTTATTCCATTAGGAGAGAAAATACAGATGAATCAGTCGTTAGTTTATGTTTTGATTTACAACAGATTCAACAGCTGTCAAAAAACAAATATTCAAGATGCCTATTACTTAAGGCAATTCAACTTTTACAGTTTATACATAATGTGTTTGGATGGTCTAAGTACAACATTTTATACTTGGTCTGAGGAGTTAGCAGGCAAAGGCAACACTGAAAGATCGTCGAATTTTTTTTGTCACCTAAACAAAATGGACCTGGAAGGTAAAAAATCTTTGCGGCTCTTTAATGATGGGTGTATTGCCCAAAATAAGAATAACATAATTCTTCAAATGCTGTTGCACTTTTTGTATACTACAACGTCAAGCATTGAAAATATACTGTTGTACTTTCCTGTTAGAGGACATATTTTCCTTCCAGCAGATCGTATATTTGGTCGTGTTGAGAAGATCCTCAGAAAAAATGTGACAATAACATCAAAGGAACAATACTATGAACTGTATCAGACAGTTGGTAATGTAAAAATATTGGGGATTGATTGGAAACTTTATAATACGAAATCACTTAATGCTTATATCAAAAATTTACCTTACATATCAGAAGTGAAAAGATTAGTTTTAGAAAAAAAATGGAGAAAGTCTGATGGTCAAAGGATTCAAAAACTATAAATTCGAAGGTATAAAACAACAATCTGAAGGAAAACTTTTTAGGAAGGGGATTAATACTGCTACTATACGAAATGCTGTTTTACAATGTTTTCCTCTGAGTTATGGAATATCACTTGAAAAGAAAAATGTCGTAGACAAACTTTTAAAATTGATGTATGGTGAAGAGTGGAAAAATCAGCCTGAAATTAAATGGTATAAAGATATCATTACTAATAACTTTCAGGTAGAATATGAAGAAACAGAGGAAGCATGCAATTGCTTAAATGAAGATATTGGTCTAAAAATTTAAGTTTTAAATTGGCTTAAACATTTTAGTTCTTCGCTAGAATTTGCAGGATGATTTTTCACGTATAAATATTTAATTTAATTTTATAATTACATAACAAAGTCTGTTCTGTTAATTCGTTTTCTTACATTAAGAATGTTATTTCATCAAAATGTGAGTTACATACTTTTTCATTCAAAAAATGTTTTGTCCACATTGGAAACATTCAAGGCATGTTTTCTCCTCTGTGTTTCGGTCGAAACGTGCTTTCTCCAAATTTCAAATGCATTTTTCTAATTAACTCTAAGTTTATTAGGTAAAGTATGCCTTCAGATCTTCTGAGTAACCAGTAATACAACTAAACAAATGATAATTAGGGTCTAAGAAGGGTTATTTTTTAATTTATCAGTTTGTTGTATTTTCTGAAAATTGTATTTGATGGAGAAAACACGGTTTGAATGTTTGCTCCTCAAATAGTAAAAATAAATTTTAATTCACGACATTCATGCGTCTAGTTTTAATCAGAAACCGATGCAAATCATCTCTTGATATTGCAAGAAGAGCATGTTTAACACCTTTTTAAAAATAAATTTATGTTTTTAAAAATTTCTTCATCTGTTAAAATAAAATTTATCTGACTAAAAACTAACAAGATTTATAATAATCGTACAGAAATAATACATTAATACTCTTGGTAAGATGTTTTTTCATATACCAAAATTTTACAGAAAATTAAAACAATACAAATTTGTAAAAAAAAAAAAAAAAAAAAAAAAGAAGAAGAAGCAGATATAAAAACAGAAAAAGCCAAGTACATTTTTATGATAACAGATTACAATGCATAGAGAGTAATTATGTGTAAAGCGAGTATATACATAAAAAAGGTTTCTTTTTATGTAATTAAACATTAACTTCACATTTCATTCTTTCAGATATTTTATCGATAAAATGAATAAATAAATAAAAATGTAAACCACTAGACAACTAATTTCGATGAACTTGCTTAATAAAAACAAAAATTAAATTAAATCTCCGTATCTCATGAGAAAAATAAATCTTCTTAATATTCATGAGGTAATAGCTTTCAAAATTCGTAAATAACTTATAATTGGAATAATTGATGAAAGTTTCTAAATTAAAGATAATATTAAACTAGTTTATTTTGAACACAAACTTCTTATCTAGAACAGCATTGAAAAGTTGACTTCTTACTAAAAATAATACGTCGTTATCTTACAAAATGCTTTCAAAAGAAAATACCTTTAAGTAATTATCTTCTCACATCACAGAAATACATGCTAATAACAACAGTTTTCTTCAACTTATCTTCATCCAGAAATACCTTATACATTTATTAAGAGACTTGATATGATATGACAACTAGAGTCCTATTTTTAGAAAACTTAATTATAAAGTGAAATAACTTAATTAATAATTGACGGCTACTATCGTCGAAAGAAATACTTTATGGTGAAACGCCTTTCAAAAATGTGGGAGAAAAAGGAAATAAAATTAGTTTTATTATACCTGAAAGGACATTCCGTGATGCAAAATATGTGATTAAAAAATATCCTTTTTGTTTATTTAATTTATTTAATTTATTAATTTTTTTTTTCGCAATAAGTATAACACTGTACTAGAAAATCAGTAGTTTTTATTTTACTGTATATATTTTTAAATAAAATATTAGATAAAAAAAAAAAAAACTATAAAGAATACGACATTTTCTGCAATATAAATTCTATTAATCGAAAGAGAATAAAATAAAAACAAACTGCTTTAAAAACCACCTATTAATATACTTAGTATACCAGGATAATTAAACTAAAATAATCACTCTCCAACAACGAAACTGTACAGTCGGGAGAAAAAAAAAAAACGCAACACCCGCTGTAATTTCGTTATTAATTGATGCAGGAACATCTAATAGACATAATTCAACAGGAAATTAAATGCACTTTCTGAAAATGGCGTCAAATTTTAAATTAAGGGTCATCTACATATTAAAATGAGCGCCAACTTTGATTTTTTTCAATAGCAACACCCAATTTTGACTTCATATATTCGAATTTCTGAGAGTCTGGCAGTGAGGAAAAGTATACTGTTTGTATACTTTAACTTTAGTATTTATAGAGTTATAATTAAAAATGTGTTAGGGGGTTATCTGTAAATGTAGAAAAATAAAATTAAGTTCCTATAAGTAATAGACAAAATTTTAATGTTTCACACCGGAAATCTTTCAGGAAAAAAATTATAAAGATTAATAAAAACATTTACGAGTTTTTTTAATTATCCAGATTTCAGTTTTTTAGATTTGTATATACTTCAGTACTTTTTAGATAATTTTAGGTCTATTTAAATACATTACACTTGAGATTGGTCCAGACAGTACTCTCTGAAAAAAAGTGCAATATTTTTCAAGTAAAAGCGTCTATTATGGCTGTACTGATCACCAATAAAGCTTAAATTTTCTTTTGTAGGTGTAACATAATATACGATATGAAATAATATAGATACAATGCATAAACTAAATCTTTTCGGATAAATTATTGTAAGGGTTCATGAAGTAAATATTAAACAATTTTAATCGCACTTACCAGTTTTGGGTCAGTTGAACTCATTGGAACTGAACGATTCGTTTTATAATTTCTATGAAAATATAATTTTTTAATTAATCCTTTCGCGACTGTTGACGTAGATTCACGTCATTTGAAAATCTGTAACTCTGGTAGTGGGCGTTTCTTTCGTAATTTGTGCATTACGTATTTCTTAGATGTGTACTCAGTGTTCATATTTTTGCAATAAAATATACTATGGATACAAGGGCACGCCAGCATTCTCAGACGCCTGTGTGCAGATTTTCAGTTGGCGTCCTATATTACCCCCCCCCTTTTTTTTTAAAAATCATTTTATAAAATGTTATTATTTAGCAAGTCAATTGAATCTCGAACCTTAATAGTAATAAGTTTAGTAATAAGTTTATTGAATGGCTAGTAAAAAGAGAAATGTATCAAATAAAATTCAATTTGAAAAGAAACAAGTACAAAGTGCATCTTGCACAAAGAGAAAAACTCCCTTATACAAGAAATTGCAAAAATTCGAGGTACAAATGTGAAGGTAAACAGAGGAAATTAAAATAGGCAGATTTAGTGTTAATGTGGGTGCAGAAATGCGTCGAGGCATTACAGTAGATGGCTTAGATGAAAGCTGTAACTGAAAACGTTTCTATTTGTTTGGGTCTAATTTTTAAGTAAATATTTAAACACACTCACACACACACAAAAAATCTTAGTGAACTAAATCTTCCTTCACTTCATTGCAACTTTTGCGAGTATTAAGCATATTATACTGATCCAATATATCCGTCTCTTTCCATATTGTTACCAAAATGTCGATTTTCGTATATGAAAAAAGTAATTGTAAAGAAACGGACAGTTTTTTGTCGAAAGATACATTCTATTCAAACTGTTCTCGAAAAACAACAGTAAATTATCATACTCAAATTCATACCTCAAAAAGGTCGTAAAACAACGTTAAAAACCCCACAGAGTAGAATTTCGCTCATTTAAGAATAAATATAAACCATTTAAACGGAAACGAACGTTCAGAACAGATGTCCGAATGCAATTGATCTTTGGGTGTGTCTATTCTGTTTGAATAATTTCTGTCGTGATTTGGCGTACTTTCGAGATTATTCTGCGCAAGAAGCCAGTTGACGAACCCAGAAAATTCCAGAAATCGGCTCTTATTGAAGGTAGAGCTTCTAAACTTCGGAAACACTAAACTATTATTTTTCACCAAGTTTGGTCGCCATGTCGCAAAATTCATCGCTAAGTTGCCAAGTCTGTATCCAAGGCTGACAATCACCTCCTATTCCACCCCCGTTAAAATTGAATGAACTGCTCTTTATTTGCAGTTCAATTGTAAATCTGCTTTTATTGCTACAACACTTTTCATTTAGGAAAGTGGTTTAACTCTTTGCAATTCTATAATGAACAAAAATTTTGATTAGTTGTACTATTGCTGTACGTTAGCACATATAAATGAGTTTAACATTTTGCACTAGTACAGATAAAGGGATTTTATAAGTATATAAAATTAGAACTCATAATAATAATAATAATAATCCCGTAGTGAGTTCTATTTTTCTCAATTTCGTTGTTTAAAACTCTCAAAATACTTTTAACATCAAATTAATATATGACTATCGATATAACGACAAGATTTGGCTTGGTTAATTATGGAAGGTTTTTTTTTTTTTTTAAGGAACAAATAAATTTATAAATACTTAAAATAACAGCATATAACTAATATTACTTGGTAAATATAGAAAAAAAAATAGTTAATAGGGAAAGAAAACATCTACTGAAAGGAATTTTGCCCATTTTCATTATCTAAACGTTTTATGTAATTTGTATGTAAATTTATATGTGTTTTTCCACATAGTAGTAAGATACAAAAATCTGTTTTAAACTATTTTTCCGCCACGTTTGTACGTTGCACAGATATAAATAATAGGTACATTTATAAATAAATAAAATAAGAATATATAATAAAAATTATTAAGTTTTAAAGTAGATTATATGAATATTTAAACAGATAATAATATTTAGAGAAATGTAATTCATTTGATTATTTTTTTTTAAATTCTGGAATAATATATCCATTTGATCCAAAGTATCTTATGCTATCGATGTAATTACAAAATTTAAAAATCTGCCTGGTGCCGTTGTAGAGCGTAAGTATTTTTTGATCATTTTAAATTTAGAAAAAGATTATTCCACTGATGCTACCGGTAATTATGACAGAATAATCTCCAAAATATTTAATGATAGGATAATTTGGAGTATGGTTACGCTTAAAAACGTGTTTGAGATCAAGGAAGAAAAGGGGGGGATTTCGTAAAATCAATAGGTGTTGGATACATATAAACAATTTACGCACCAAAATCTGTGATTGCAGCTCCCATAGATCTTACATTACAAATTTCGCGCTAAAAGGGGGGGGGGTCTCAAATTCACCCCATCTTTACGCCCCCCCCAAAAAAAAGAAAAAAAATTATAATAATAATAATCAAAAATTACAAAAAAAATAAAAAAATAAAAAAAAAAGGGTTTTGGGAAAAATCCTAAAGACGACGCATATCTGTTTTCAACATTTCAACATCTCTATACCATTTTTAATAGAATTCTTTCGATAGAATCCGGAATTTGCGAACTTCCCCCTTTCCCCTTAAAAAGAAAAATTCCAAAATTGCATTTTTTTTTTTTTTTTTTTTTTTTTTTTTTTTTGTACTCAAGTCTAGTTATCCCATATACAATTTAACCACTGTGAAGTAACTTGGAGTCGAGTTATGCTTATAAGCGTATTTTTTGCTTCCTTCCTTTGGAAAAGGTGAAAGGGAATTTCGTAAAATCCCGTCAGTATAGGCATCGAATGCATCTAAACAATGCACGCGACAAAATTCGTGACTGGAACTCCCATAAATTTTCCTGGACCAATTTAGCGCTAAAAGAGTGGTCTCGAATTTGCTCTCTCGTAAACCTCCCCCCCCCCAATTCCCCAAGATCGAATATCATAAACACCAAAAATGGATTTATTGAAATATCCTTAAAGAGATGCATGGCTTTTTTCTACATTTTTGTACCATTTTTGGAGTATTTCCACTCAAAAATCTGAAATTTACAAATATCCCCCCGAAAATTGATTTTCTTTTTCACTTCTTAAAAATTAAAAATGAAAAATTCCAAAATCGTAGACAATGATTATTATATTTATTTATTTATTTGTACTCAAATCTAGATTCATATGCAATTTCGTCACTGTGAAATAATTTGAAGCCTAGTTATGCATATAAACGTGTTTTTGTCTCCTGATTGGGAGGGGGGGGGAGAGGATTTACAAAAGTTTATAGATATAATTTTAAGTTGGGTAATTCCTGCCCAGTGTTGTTGTATTCTGTCCAGCTGTTCTCACGTGATACCCAGACAAAAATGTTTTTAACATGCAGACACAACGACCGCATACGCACGCACACACAGAGAAAATTTTCTAAAATCGGATTTGGCTTTCACGATGTGTGAAACATGAAGATATCGCAATTTTTTTCGAATTTGAGACATTTACTGACAAAAATCTGATTTTATTAATATAGATGTTACATCGATATTGCAAAAGGTAAAAAACTACTCTGAATAAAATCTCCGGTTCTATTAATTTTCACTTTTGCAAACCAGTTATGTTGTCTTTTTACTAATCTAAGTGGCCTTTTTCCGACAGAAGAGGGGGGGGGATTAAGGCGCTCTTTTAAATTTTAATAGAATGCTTTGATATGTTAAAAAAGTCAAAGAAAATTTTACTGAAGGTAGGCGCACCTTTGAAAAGTTATTCCACTTTTAGTGTGTCCCTTCACAAAAAACACCTAAACTGTTGAGAACCACAAGTTTTGCCAGTATATATTTCAAGGCGCATTATTTAGCCACACTAGTCGCATAACTTCAGACCGGCATTATAAAATCAGATTTAATAAAGCAATACATATATATATTTTTTTCTTTTCTTTCTTTTTTTTTCAAATAATTTATTCTCGGCTGGCGCATTTCTTTACCTGGCGCCTGTGTGCGCCGCACACTTCGCACACCGGGTCGGTGCGCCGCTGTATGGATAGAAATATATTGATTAGAAAGAAATAATTATAATAAATATACATTTGTGATATAATTGTGAATACAGAAAAGTTATTTTGAAATATTTTATTTTGAGAGAATAACGCCTGTAGGTGGATTTTACAGTCAAAAAGACAAAATCCAGCGGTCGCAAAAACGGTTAAAATATATTTATAAAAGTTAAAGTATATTTTTAAAAATATATAAAGTAAAATTATATTAATAAAATTTAAAAGACTAAAGTATCTTTAAAATAATAATCCTCCCACCTACAAAATAAATAAATAAAAATAAAGCAATATATGAAGCAAATGAGTTTAACTATGACGGTAGTTAAGAAACGATTTTACAGGTCTGTCTTGCATTCCAATTCCATTCGTTTTTTTTCTAATCGACAATTTTTACATTAAACTTATTTTTCTATTTAAAACACTAAACCTCGCCTATTTAGTTAATTTTTTCTTCTAGTGTTCGTTTAAAAGATTCAAAATTTATCACCAGCAATCGATGAAGCAAAAATACCACTTGTGCATATTTTGTCAACATAAAATAAGGGATTTAGCAAGAATTCACCACTCAATGTCACATTTACTTTTATTTTCTGTATTGTTTTGTTTTGAAGAACGATGAAGGCGGGGCTTGTCTTCTTTAGAAAACAGGAATTATTGATGCTAACACTAATGTCTAAAAATCATTATTTTTGTTTCATTTCTTTGCGTATGACGTTGTTGTTATATAATTTGACCCGTAAATAAAAAATAAAAATATTTTGTTTAATTTTCTTTGTTATTTTTTAAGATTTGATTCGTTATCTCTTGCAAAACTTTATAAGAGACTGCCCCTAAACCACCCCAAAAGAAATATTTATTTATATCTTGAAAACTAATAACTGGAATGAGCTGCAAATTTGTACACCCATATTTTTCAGCATTACGATTCATTTTATGTAAAAATTAATATAGGTCATAATTCATAATTTTTATGAATATGAATTTATTAATATTTTTCAGAATTAAAAATATTTTTTAGAATCATAAATAATGATGGATTATGTTTAGGTTTCTTCACTGTATCTCGTAAAAAAAAAAAAAAAAAAAAAAAATATATCGATCAAGTTATTTTTTGTGAAGATATTAATTAATTATAACTGTGAAAAAATAAGTAAAATATACAACCAATATATTTAATAAAAAAGCACCACAAAACTGGCGTTGTAAAAAGTATTACTTACAAACTTTGAATAAACACCATAAAATGCAATAAACTCGCAACAATTGTTTTGGATCGATAAAACACACGACCCTTCATCAGGCGAATAAAGTAAGCACGAGTGCTGCAGTCAAAGCTGCAACGCACAAAATCGTAAAAAAAAAAAAAAAAAAAAAAATGTATTTATAATGTAGAAAGTAAATATATCTACTGGTGTGAGCAGAATTGTATAAGAAAAGAAGAAAATAAATAAATGAGTGAGATTAAACATATAACAATCTAAGGATATCAAAGATTAAACGAAAATCTAAGTTACGTGAGTAATTTCCAAGCATCAGAGAAGAATGGAGTTGAAGAAATATCATTAACAAGATTTTTCGAATTTTTAAATATGTAAAATGCTTCATGAATATCCAAATGGGAGGAACAGACAGGAGATGAAATTATGTTAGTTTTGGAAAAAGCAAAAGGATGACCTTGAGACCAGCAGTGGGAAGCAATAGAAGATTTCGTAATCTCTTCATTACGAACATTCCGACGCTGCTGATTTATTCTGTATTTCAAACGCCTCCTAGTTTAACCAATATAACCTAAGTTGCAGGAAGAACACGGAATTAAATAAATTTTAGAACGGTTTTCTGTGGGAATGGGATCCTTAAGAAAAAAATAATAATTTTATTGACGGGTTTGTAAATGACTTTGAAACCAAACGGTGAAAGAATTTTAGAGATTTTAAAAGAGAGTAAAGATTAAAAAGGTAAAAGAACTGGGATGAGACTGTGATCGTTTAATTTGGGAGCAGAACGTTTAGGAATCTTAAATTTATATAGAGCTTTATCGATAATAGATGGGTTATAGCCACGAGAGAGAGCAAGAGATTTTAAATAATTAATTTCTTTCGAAAGATTAGACGGATCAGAACAAATGTGTAAGGCACGATAAACGTAAGTGTAAAAAGCAAACATTTTTTTTTTTTTTTGAGGGGCGTGGTTAGAGAGAGCATGCGGCGGCAAAGAGACCGAGAATGGTTTTCTAAAAACAGCAGTTGAGAAACAGTCCTTTTCTTTATTCACAAGAACGTCAAGGAAAGGCAAAGAGCAATCCTGTTCAACCTCAAAGGTGAATTGAATGCATGGGTCAATTGGATTGACCAAAGAAAGTAAATTCAATTCACTTTGGAGGTTGAATTTGGTATTTCTGATACTATTTGTTTTGAGATATGCTGATAAAAGACACATAGACCATTTGCTAAAAACATGATTTTCGTATTCAGGGGACCTCAGAACATGTAAATATAACAAAAACCCACGTTCGACAATTTGACCATAAAACAATACTTTCTCGACCTTTCCTGGAATACTTTATGGGTAAGAGAAAGTAAACTAGTATTTTGTGGCCACCACAATACTTTCTTCTATATTTTCCTATACATATTCAATCAGTAACAATATTAAAAAAAAAAAAAAAAAAAAAAAAAAAAAATTGTGATTTTTTTTCTAAGTTTTTTCTAAGGAAGCGATGCCCCCACATGCACAGAAATTTTTTCCTGGTTAACTATTACTATTATCAATAACACATATTAATTTTAGAGTCACAAGTTAAAAATAACTCTCATTATGTACATTTAAACGAAATTTTGTCCTAGACTGCCATGTTAAAAATTTAGAAAACATGAGATCACAGCGCCACCTGTTGAGCTTTTGATCCCCAAATGTAATCAGCACCAGTTTATGTCGGGGACCAACTAAATACCAAGTTTGGTTAAATTTCGTTAAAAAAAAAAAAAAAAAAAAAAATATGCGATTTTTTTTCTAAGTTTTTTTTCGTTAAAAGTAAAAAAAATCGATAACTTTGTTTTAAATTATCACAGATTTATGGTTCAACCATTCGTTTTAAAGGTATTGACGAGACCTTTCGAAAGATACCCATCTTGAAACTTTGCCCCCCCGGGGGGTACTTCCCCCCCCGGTGGGGGGAACCGATGCCCCCACATGCACAAAAATTTTTTCCTAGTTAACTACTACTATTATCAACGAGATCTTTCGAAAGATACCCATTGTGAAAATTTACCCCCCCTGGGGGGTATTTCCCCCCTACGGGGGAAGCGATGCTCCCCCATGAACAAAATTTTTTTCCTAGTAACATACTACTATTATCAATAATTCATACTAATTTTACAATCACAAGTTTAAAATAACGCTCATTATGTACATTTATACGAAATTTTGTCCTATGCTCCCATGTTAAAAGTTTACATAAAATGCGATCACAGCGCCATCTGCTGGGCGATTAATCCCAAAATCTAATCAGACACTTTCCATGTCAGGGTCAACTATACACCAAGTTTGGTTTAATTTCATTCATCGGTTCGTGAGATACGGTGAAAAATACGAAATTTTGCGATTACAGCGCCACCTGCCGGACGATTGATCCCCAAATCTAATCAGCACCTTGCCCTGTCAGGTTGCAACTATATACCAAGTTTGGTTGAATTTCATTCATTGGTTCGTGAGATACGGTGAAAAATACGAAAATTTGTCCTATACTGCCATGTTAAAAATTTACATAAAATGCGATCACAGCGCCACCTGCACCTGCTGGGCTATTGATCCCCAAATCTAATCAGCACAATGCCCCGCCAGGGTCCAACTATATACCAAGTTTGGTTGAATTTCATTCATTGGTTCGTGAGATACGGTGAAAACAATAAACCACAGACAGACAGACAGACAGACATTTTCTAAAAACTATCAATTCGTGTTCAGGACATCCCAAAACGTGTAGATCCGTCAAAAAACGGAGGTCGAAAATTTTCGCGAATCCAATACTTTCTCTATATTACATATAGAAGAAAGTAAAAATGAAAACAATTTTAGTAATTTAAATTTAAAATCGTCTGATTAATTTAGAAACGTTACAATATATTTTATTTATAACAACCTGAATATTAAGAAGTGAGAATTCTAGAATTATAAGATAATAGTATTGAAAAAAATATATATACCATTTACATACCTATGAAAGATTTTTTTTTTTTTTTTTTTTATTAATGCACTATTAAAAAAAAAAAAAAAAAAAAAAAAAAAGCCTAAATGTGATTATTATTTTTCTTATTTAGCATTTTATTGAATGTAAAATATTGACTCCTTTTACGCTAAAAATGATTTTACTTATTTATTTAAAACTTCATTACAAAAAAGTGTTACACAATCTATAAAGCATTTTAATAATGTTCGCTAATTTTATACAAAAACTTTTCCTTATTAAGACTTGCTTACAAACATTTCATGCAGATTTTAATGCAAATTATGTTAACATAATGGACTCTTCCCACCTGACGTCAGAGGTCACATGATAGAGGAAAAACAAATAGCAGACGAAATCTTACTTATCTAGAGCTATTGCTGAAATAACATATTTTTTATTCTTACTTTTAATCAATTGTATTTAATCTGTATTATTTTTTATACATCATCATTTTTAACCCATTTTATATCATTATTCATCATCTTTTGTTTGCTGTATACATTTACAATCATCATTTACTTTATACCTGCTATTGATGTTTATGAAGACATGTTTAAATACTCTGATTTTTGGTATTTTAATCGGTGACAGTGCAATATTGTACTGCGTAAATCCATTTAGACCAGTAACTGAGTTAATTAACTTGTTGTAACATCTTTATGCAATTAAATGAAAACATTTTAAAATTTCAAATTATAATCCATATACTTTCTACAAGAAGCTATTATTTATTGCTAGATCAGTTAACGCTACAGTTACACTACAATATACAAAAATCGATTCTTATAGGTAAAAATAAATAAACACATAAAATGTTTTTCAAAAATTATCAAATTTACAAATATAATTATTCTACTGTTTACAAATGCACAGTATTACTTTTATTTTATTTTATATTAAATATTAAAATTTTTGTTCTTAAGAACAATATTTAACTGAATTCGATCCTCAGAATTCGATTATTCGTTTTCCTCTATCACGTGATTGAGCAGACGACGCTGGGAAGAGTCCATTAAGTTACATAAATTTAATTTGATCCAGTGTTCTGTAACATTGTTAAAGTATTCTTATAATTTAAGTCACGTGTTCGTATAAGGACATTTTTTATTCCCATATGCATACAGGCCTACAAAAAAAAAAAAAAAAAAAAAAAGTTGTTGTTATTATTATTTATTGGCAGATTTACCCGGCGTTGCCCAGGTTGATGTAGTGTTCATAGAATTTTGAAATCGACGAAAGAACTAAAAAAAGTTTAAAATGGAAAGACAAATGAAACGTTTCCAATGAAATGTGAACAAATGAAACAAGCCTTTAATATAAAATCTTATAAATAAATACATACAAAAAGGATAGCTTTAGTATGAGATCTCCTTGGCGACTTTAAATATTTTTGGTCATTTTCGCAATAAAGTTGCTTAAGTAAAGACCTTGGCAAGAAACGTTCGAGCTGCAACTGTCTTATAATATTCACAAAATAACTAAAAAAAAAAAAAAAAAAAAAACTTTATAAAATCCAAATTATATCTATATACTTACACATAAAGTACCAATAAAAACAAAAAACACTGTTTTCTTGTAGAAAGTAAAAAAATACTTAATTAAATAAAAATTTCAAGCTATTGCCAAATATCATTATGAAAGTATTTGTTTACACACGAATTCCAGTTAAAATATATGTGCTAAATTTCGTAGAATGATTAATTTTTTATTAATTTCACACGAAATTAAAAATATTTTATTTTATTTCTGAAAAAATAAATAAATAAATAAATAAATAAAAATTCTATTTTATTTGTTTATTTTGGCATCAAGTACTACTTAAAAAAAAAAAAAAAAAAAAAAAAAAATCATTTTAAACTAAAACGATGTTTTTATTTAATATGTTTTGATCCAATCATACAATTTAACTAAAAAATACGGCGATAGCGAGATTTTGTCCTGATTAATACGTATACCAGTTTCCGTAGCGGTCCGTTGAACGGTGTAGTGTTGCATAGTGAAATAAATATACGGACAGACAAGCAATCAGCTTTATTTAATATAATACAATATAATATATATATATATACAAACTTTTTGAATATGCATAATCAGTAATGTTAAATTACACAAAGACTTTTATAGTATTTTTCACATGTTATTCTGCAAATATATATGTATATATATATATATATATATATTTAAAAAAAAAAAAAAAAAGTTGTTGAGCTATCACATGTTAAAACAATTACCTTTTTAACAAGTCCGCTTTTTATTTTTGATGTCAGGAAAAAGTGTACGTGATGATTTGCCATGATAAATTACAGTAAACATGAATTGTACTTTAGTTATAGTCTGAAGATATTATCATTTGTTTTTTATATTTGGGGTGTTATCGTATTCTGTAAGTAAATAATAAATCTAAAAATATATCTTCATATCTGTTACAACCAGGATAAAACTTTTATCCATAAAAATATTTATATTCTCGACATAACAAAAAAAAAAAAAAAAAAAACTTTATAAAAAAGGATATTTTATTTATTTATTATTATTACTATTTTTATTATTATTATTATTACTATTTATTTATTTACTTTATTTACTTTATTTTACGGTAGCTTAAAAAAATGTTTTGCGAAAATAATTTGTTGATGTATTTTATTTTCAGGTGTACGAAATGCAAAATTAGGAGTTTTAGCTGTTGATTTGTTTGTTTAACTGCGTGTCTGCTACTTACCAGTATTATCCTCACAGATTCACACAAAATATTTCTACTATGTTGGAACAAAATTTATTTGATTTATTCTTATGATTTTTATAAATTACTTTATTCAATTTATTATTTATTTATTTTTTGTTGTGTTAAATTCAAGTACACTGTATAGCACGTTTTTAATTACAATAGAATACAGGACTATTCAAAATTAGTATATATATATATATATATATATATATATATTGTTTTTAAATATACACTACCTTTCCATAAATGACCAGACACTTTGGATTTCAGACGTTTTTTCAAATACTATCTCAAAAAGTGCTTGTCGAATCATCTTGAAACTTCAGGAGTGTGAATAACATGTTACACCTCATGCATTTCAGTGAAATAAAATAAATAATCTGGTGTGTCACTCACACGAATTTCTCTTACCCTGAAATTTAGTACTATAAATACAGGTTGGAGATTAAGAGGTAAGATAACGAGTACTGTTATGTAAACATATGTTAAACAATTCAAATTAGGCTTCGTAAAAGTTTTATATGATAATTGGTTCTGAGTGAGCCTCAACCCCCAGTTTCATTAATGCACCTCTAGTTATATAGAATTTAACACTGTTATTAAAATTAAAATTTTACTTAAAATTATACAGACAATTTTCACACGCAACATTCATTGAAACTTGTCAATCGTGATCAAACATTTCCAGCAACAAACTTATATTAACTTCAAAATGTAACATTTGGATCTCCTAAAATTATTTGTTTTTAAGTTACTCTAAGAGACACAGACAAAGATCAAACGTTAAAAAACTTGACTACGGTAATCAGGAAACCTCAAAACGTGTAAATATAAAAAAAAAAACAAGCGATGAATATTTAGCTTAAAATATACATTATTTACCATATCACTATGAGGAATTTATTTCAATTCCCGAACAGCTTTTCTGGAAATGGTAAAATATTATTAGTAAAGCACATCCACTAACAACAAATAACTAGTGTGTTGTGGCTACCACACGACTTCCTTCTATATTTACTATACAAATTCACTCAGTAAAAATAATTTATTAAAATTATTATTTACAAAAATTATCTTCCATGATAATGCAGACGATTTCCGTATTAGAGAAGTAGTACAACACTAAATATAAAAAAAAAGTTGAATTTATTCCCAATATTACATAAACATTTTTTTTTTTTTTTGGGGGGGGGGGTTAAAAATGAAAAAAAAAAAAATGTTAAAAATGAAAATAAATCGATAACTTTATTTTAATTTATCGCAGATCGATTTTTTAAACATTCGTTTTGGCAGTACTGGCGAGTTCTTTTGAAATATACCCAACATGACAATTTATGACATGACAACCTCAGGGGGGAGGTGAGGCTCCTACATATTGATTTTTTGTTTCCCAGTTGACTAGCTCTATTACAAATATATATATATATATATTCGTTTCATTTTGTTTAGTGCAGTCTATAGATGTTAAACTCTGCTTACCAGCAATCTCCCCCATAGATATAATGTATTTGAATACTTTTGATTGTCCCTGTACACGAACCATTTGCTTCATCTCAACGAAAAGCTTAGTGTAGCATCCTTCTATGATACACATTCAGCATACCGAGTTTGGAATTTCTGCTGCTATTTGTTCTTGAGATATGCTGATAACACACACACAGACACGCAGACAGACAGGCACACAGATCATTCGCTAAAAACATTATTTTCGTATTCAGGGGACCTCAGCACATGTGAATATAACAAATACTTACGCTCGAAAATTTGACCCTAAAACAATACTTTCTCGACCCTATGGGTAAGAGAAAGTAAACTAGTATGTTGTGGCCACCACGAGACTTTCTTCTATATTTTCCTATACAAATTCACTCAGTAACAATAATTAAAAAGAAAAAAAAAAGTGGGACTCTGACAAAATTTTGGGTAAAATGTGAAAATTATTCTATGTTTGTCAAAATACGGAAACCGTGGGACTTTGACAAAATTGGGGGGAAAATGCAAAAATTTGTTTAAGTTTGTCAGAACACGGAAACCGTGGGAGTTTGATAGAATTAAGGGGAGAAAAAAAAAAAAAAAAAAAAAAAGTGGGACTTTGACAAAATTTTGGGTAAAATGTGAAAATTTGTTAAAGTTTGTGAAAACACGGAAACCGTGGGACTTTGACAAAATTAGGGGAAAAATGCAAAAATATGTTAAAGTTTGTCAAGACACAGAAACCGTAGGAGTTTGATAAAATTAAGGAGAGAGAAAAAAAAAAAAAAAAGATTTTTTTTCTAAGTTTTTTTTTCGTAAAAAGTAAAAAAAATCGATAACTTTGTTTTAAATTATCACAGATTTATAGTTCAACCATTCGTTTTAAAGGTACTGACGAGATCTTTCGAAAGATACCCATCTTGAAAATTTTTGCCCTATATCACCCTATTAAAAATATAGAAAAAGCGGGATGGCAACGCAACCTGTAAGACGATTTTTACCAAAAGTTGATAGGCACTAATTTATGTCAATGTGCAACTACATATCAATTTGTATGAAATTCTGTGCAGTAGTTCCAGAGATACAGTTGCCACAAAATTTTGTCACGCACACACAGACAGACAGACATTTCCTAAAAATGGTAAAATCGTGTTCTACAGCTCTCAAAACGTGTAAATCCATCAAAAACCCGAAATCGAAAATTTTTACGAATCCAATACTTTCTTCTATTGAAGATAGAAGAAAGTAAAAATGAACCAATAAAAATTAAATAAAAATGAATATGTTTCGGATCACCCTGTTAATTGAATGCTTGAAATGCAATCTACCTTGATTATGTGAATATGACGCTTCTTCTTATTCTCTGTATATATGTGTCTGAGGCTGCTACCGTATATATTTATGGAGATATAACATTTTCCTTAAATATTTGGAAAAAAAAAGTCACTATTTAACTATAACATGCTAGGTATTATGTTCAGTGCAAAGTTGTCTTCAGGAAATTTGACGCATAATATTAGACACAGCATACTGCAATCAGAATGCAAAAATATAAAATATCTAATTAAATATGAGCATTTTTACTAAATGTTTGTTATCGGCGCATGCGCAAACTTCAGCGAAATTTCACTTGCATAATATAATAGCCGATGGTATTGAGCTACTTATGTGAAAATCCCAAACGACTATCATGTAAATTCAAAACTTTGTGCGGGAGAAAATGAGCTACATTTCACTTCTTTCCAAAAATAAGGAAAATTATAAAGGATTTTCTCAATATTTTTTTCAATCAACGAACATCGTATTACCATTAACTGGGACCTCCATGGCCAAGTGGTTATGTCACCACACTGCTAATCGCCTTCTAGCGTAGGAGAGCGGGTTCGATTCCCGTGCTGTTTTTCTAATTCTTATTTGCATTGTAATTCTGTCATGTGCTATCAGTCTTCATCTGACAAGGCTCGGTGCCCGTTATCAATAAATGACAATGACCATTAATAAAAATATGAGTGAAACACATAATAGTTTAGCTAGTTTTTTGAAAGGGACTGGAAAGCAGTTCATTCCATCGCACACAACATTTTGAATTTACACAATACTTGTTTGGGGCTTTCATAAAGGTAGCTCAGTACTATTAGCTATTAAACTATGCAAAGGCAATTTCTTTAAATTATGCGCATGCGCAGTTAAAAATGATTTAGTAAAAATACTCATATTTCATTAGATATTTAATATTTTTGCATTCAGATTGCAGTATGTTATGTCTAATATTGTGTGTCACATTTTCTTAAAAGGGCTTTGCACTAGATTTGATATATTGCGTGTTATAGTTAAAGAAGTGACATGTTTCTTTTTTTCAATTTTTTGAAGAAACCATTATATTTCCATGAATTTATGCGGTAGCTTCATAAAAATTTATAAATAGAAGAAGAAGATTCATAATCACATACAATAGCACGATTGCATTTTAAGGATTACTTTTTACAGGGTGATCCCAAGTATCTTCATTTTTATTTAATCTTTTACTGATCCCCTTTTCCTTTTCTTGGCAAAACTTTCACCGAAATGTACGAAGTGTAACATGTTATTTACACCCCTAAAGTTTTAAGATAATTCGCCAAGTACTTTTTGAGATATTTGGAAAACTTCTGAAATCAAAAGTGTCTGGTCATATATGGATAAGTAGTGTAGATATTCATTCATTGTCTATTCATTCCTCTAAAAAAAATCTGGAGTGACTCCACTCGACTTTCCGAGCATTGAGGAATTAACAGTTTTGTAGATAAAGTAAAGAAAGAGGAGTTGTTAAACAAACAAAAAAGAGAAAACCACAATAGAGTGTTTGAGTATTTTTCTCCATATATTACTCGATGTTTTATTTAATGCTGCTGAACTTTGAGCCCAAAAGATCATAATGATAAAGAATTTTTCGTTGAGTCCCTGTAAAAACCTATAAATGCTAGATTCACCAAAAATGCTTACATTTAGTGCAACAGTGATTTATAATATTCATATAAATTTTCAGCTCAATTGAATAAGGCGTTTAGATGCTATCGCACTTTTAAAAATTTGCTCCCATAGGCCATAATGAAAAAGAATTCTTCTTTGTGTCCCTGTAAAAAAACTGTAAGTTCTAAATTCACCAAAATCTATAGAGTTGGTGCAACTGTGACCTATAACATGTGTATAAATTTTTTGCTCAGATTAATAAAGCGTTTAGACGCTATCGCACTTTTAAACATTTGGCCCCCATATGCCATAATGATAAAGAATTTTTCTTTGTGTCCCTGTAAAAAAACTATTTGTGCTAGATTCTCCAAATTCTATATAGATTGAGTATCTGTGACCTATAATGTGTGTATAAATGGTTTGCTCAATTGAATAAGGCGTTTAGATGCTATCGCACTTTTAAGATTTTGGTCCCATAGACTAAAATGATAAAGAATTTTTCTTTGTGTCCCTGTAAAAAAACTATAAGTGCTAGATTCACCAAAATCTATAGGGTTCGTACTATGGTGACTTACAATATACGTATCAACTTTCAGCTTATTCGAACAAAGCGTTTAGACGCTAGCGTGTTCACTCACAGACATACATACACACATACATACATCATCGTAAAAAATAGTGGAAACGGACTCAGATGACCTCGAAACGTATAGAAACATCAAAATCTCGAATTCGGATTTTTGACATGATTACAATACTTTCCTCACTATAGTGTTCGGAAAGTAAAAATATAATATGACTGGCTAGTTAAAGCGAATTTAATGTGTAATGAGTATAGCGTAAGCGAATATCTAAAGCGCAAGAGATACATTATATCAACATAGCGAAAACAGATTGCGTAGCCTTAAAGCAACATGGAATCTTATGATATTGATTTTAAATATTTCTGATACATAATATTTTCTAATCTAAAGAATTTTTGGTAAACTAATTAAGAAACAAATTAGTGAATTAATATTAGGCCGTTCTTAATTAGATATAATTTTATATGTAACAGAATCTAGTGTAAGAGATAACTTAAATTAACATAGCGAAAATATATAGCGTGAAAGATAACTTATAGCAAAATGGCATGTTATGATGTCTCTTTAAAATATTTCTGACATATATTATTTTCCAATCCGAACAATTTATTTGAACTATTCAAGAAACGAATTAATTCATTATTATTTTACAACTATTCAGTTTGTAGTAGTAATTTCTTTTCTAATATTAGCATAAAAAGAATAAATTTAAGTACTGTCCATATACGTATTTCGAGATATTATAAAAATTCACAGAATAACGTTGTTTAATATAACTTTAAAATCATTTCTAAATGATAAAATTATCTTTCTAAAAAATAAAACAATATTTTTTAAACAAATGAAAAAAAAAAAATTAAGTTGAATTTTCATATATAGGAAACAACATGGAAAAACACCTGTAAAATGCAATGTGGTTTAACCAACGAGATATATAATTTAGAGTGCTGATTCAATGGATGAAGGATTAGCTTTCAGTGGTTCAAGATGAATCACGTGACATGCTCCAATAGGTTGCTGTATTTGGCCCTTTATCGCTATTTTGGCATTTAAAATATCAGTTCGACAAATTATCATTATTATTAGGTAACATGACAGCCCTATGACAGAAATAAATTGTTTTTAAAATAATTTTACACATATTTCACATTTTAATAAATAATAAAATACCTTTTTTTTCATTGTTTCCCAACAAAGTTTAAAAGTGTTTATAAAAGAAATTTTAAACTTTTAAAGAGCTAAATTTAACAACAAATTATAATTTTTCAACTACTTTTAAGCATTTCGTCGGTTAAAGTTCAACTACACGAAATAAAAACGAAGTAAAATCAAAATCAAAATGATTTAGAACAAAAGAATATTAAACTACGTAAGTAAACAAAAACATTGGCGGTTATGACTATGCGAAGAACAATCTCCAAACCGTTGCCATAGAAATTTACTGAAAATAAGCTGTTACCAAGGGAGCCACCGAATACTCAGGTGCAAGGAGAGCATGTCACAAGACTCATCTTGGACCTTCTCAGGGTTACCATTTATCACTCTACTTTATATATCTCGTTGGGTTTAACAACATCTGAAATTCCTAGGACGCCAGTGATAGAAACTGGCAACAATATATTTTTTATGTGGTTGTTAAAATTTGGTATTTATGATTCTGGAATTTATAAGCTTATTCCATCGTTCAGTAAAACCTTGTTCTTTTCACTGCACGAGCTATTTTTCAGTAGTATTTACCTAATATTTTCAAATATCCATTTATTAATTGGAGAAGTCGATGACTTTAATAATTTTTTTGCAATCAAAAATATTCATGCATATACTGCAGCTAATGCTTTTTTTTTTATGCTATAGTACTGTTTGACGTATACAGACAAATTCACTTTCAACTTACAAAACTTTAAATGTCTATTACTGGAAAGGTGTATATGTGTGGTTCTTTTGGCTAATTCTGGTATGTAATAATATTTTTTCTTGCAATATACGCTCATTGAAAAAAAAAAAAAAAATATATATATATATATACAGGGTGGTTATAATTAAACTTCCCCTATAAACAGCAACCTACAGCTCAAACGGGTGAACGAAATGCAACGAAATTTGATATATAGACTATACACGAGATGCGCTCATGGAATTTCGAAAAAAAAAAAAAAGGTCCACCAGTGGGCGCCTTTTCCGGTTAAAACTTTAAATTTAACACAATAAACGACCAAAACGGAATACAGAAACATTATTAACAATTCAAAACAAGGATTATGTGTAATAAAATGTAAAACCGTGGAAAAGATGTCAGTTATAGGGGGGGGGGGAATGTCGAGATTTGCATGCTTGCGAAAAAGAGGAAGCTTTATGCTAAACACGTTAGGGTATAAAACGTTTGCATACGACAAACGTTTGCGATGACAAGGTGATCAGAAACTAGTCAATAAACGTTAATTATTTTTCTGTATTTCGTTTTTGTCAATTATTGTGTTAAATTTAATGTTTTTTTTCGGAAAAGTCCCCCTCTGGTGGGCATTTTGGAATTTTTCTTTTTCGAAATTCCGTGAGCGCATATCGTGTATTTCATAACATTCCGTTCACCCGTTTGCACTATAAGGTGCTGTTTATAAGAATCGTTTATTTATAACGACCCTGTATATTTGGTTCTTTTGGTTCTTTTGACTAATTCTGGTATGTGATCATAATTTTTCTTGCAATATACGCTCATTGAAAAAAAAAATGTATATATAGATATATATATATATAGAGAGAGAGAGAGAGAGAGCTACAGGATGTTTGCAAAGCAAAGATTCAACAAGTCCTTTATCACTTCAAGAATTGATCACAAACATTTACATAAAATTACAAAATGTTTTTAAAACTGTAAGTATTTATGATATGACATGTTCAAATTTAAAATTACAAAAAGGAATTTTATATACATTCCTCAGCACTATACAGTAAAAGTGACACTAATTGTAACAAATGTAATACAGAAATATTGACGTCTGTGCGGCCAAAATTGAACAAGTGTCAGACCAAATTTAGGCCGAAGTTCACATTTTGTATTTCGAAAGTCATTTGTCCACTTAAAAAATTATTTTATTTTTATTTATTTATATATACATACCGGGTGATCCAAAAGTTAGGGCAAACTTTAAAAATGAATAATTTGAAAACGAATCAAGATACAACTATACGGTTTGCACCAAACGGATGAAAAATAAACCGGGTTTTGTGTGGAAAAGGAAAAAATATTAGTTCTGTTGGCGAACAACAGATGACGCTATAGTGTTTTATTTCCCCAAAAGATGATTTACAAATGAAAAAAAATGTTGACAGTTTACAAGTCAGCTTAATTACAGTTAATTAGTACTACTACAGTAACTGTTCAATGTCCATCATTCAGAAGTACAGCTGTGAGATGATTCACCACATCGTTCACAGCATTTAGTAGCATTTCTTGCGTTATGGCAGACACATTTTGGCGGATGGCATCTTTCAGTGCTGCTAGTGATGCCGGTTGGTCGCGGTGCACTTTTGACTTCCAAGAATCCCCACAACCAAAAGTCACAGGGTGTCAGATCGGGAGATCTTGGAGTCCATGCGTGATTAAAGTATCGACTGAGAATGCGATATTTCGATGCATATAAGCTTCGACTACTATTACCAGCTGTAGTTGTTCCTTTTTATATCGTTTGTTGCTTTGCATAATCCTACATCAGAAATACGACAGCGCCGTCTGTTCGCCGCCGACAGAACTATTTTTTTTCTTTGCCACACAAAACCCGGCTTCTTTTCCATCCGTTTGGTGCAAACCATATCTTTGTATCTTGATTCGTTTTCGAATTATTCATTTTTAAAGTTTTTCCTGACTTTTGGATCACCCGGTATATATATTTATATATAATGAAAGGTAAATATGTACACATATACACAGTGGAACCTACCTAAGAGGGATATTGGAAATGTTGTGGAAAACTGGCCCTTTAGAGAGGTGGCTTTTAATAGTTGTTATTTAGAAAATATTATTTGAGGCAATAAATTCTGTAAATTAAATAGTTTTAATTATCCAAATTTATATTATTTTTCTATATATTTATTTCAGATTTTGCAATTTTGCAACATAGTTTCGGCTTTCATTAAGGAGTCGATTAACCCTTTGAAGCAAATTTCTCATCAAACATAATTTTTTACACTTTTTTAAAAGTTTTAAGTATTTTAGATCTAAATAATTGTAAAATTTTATATCTAAAATTTTAATTAATTTTGGTTCTAAAATATAGAGTGGGGCACCGGTGTCCCTTTCTGCGTTAAAGGTAAATTAATCATGGGACACGGGCGTCCCATGAATAAATATTTTTACAAATTGCACTTATTTACAATTATTTAGATATAGGAGTAGCAATAATTCATTATTGATCTCTTTTAAATAATCAAATTTAATTAGAAATAAATTTTTGAAATTGGTTGATAAAATTTTTTCAAACGACTTTTATTTAACATTTTTATTTTAGTAAAAAATTTACTCTGATAATCTAATAGATTTTTTTAGTAACTATTAGACTCTCTTTTATAATAAAAAAACTATCATATAGTAATAATATTTGTAATAAAAGCGTCAAAAAATAAATAAGGAAAAGGGACACCGGTGTCCCATCTGCGTCAAAGAGTTAAAAAACCCTTAATAAAGCCTTATTAAGGGTTTTTTTATCAATCCTTAATACTGAATTTATAAGTAATCAATCTTTATTCAGTCCTTAATATTCAAATACTGAGTGTTTATATTTTGATAAATTTCTTTTATAAACATGAATATGTTTATTTATTTATTTTTTAATACTACGTTAAAATTAATATAAAAAATTAATCTGAGAACCTATTTTCTATATTATGTACGTAAATACAGAAAACAAGGCATAAAATAAATATCTGACATGCATTTTAATCAGATAACATTGAAAGGTAATTTCTATGAAGAGTTTTATTCACTTAACTAGTTGAAATATTAAAACGTTATTCTCATGGGTACTTAAAGTTAAGTTATGCAAATTTAATTTATATTCGGTATCTTTGCTTTAGATCTATATCAAATAAACTTTTTGAAACAAATGTTATTAGATTGTATATGAATGTGAGGAAATTTGTAACGTGAAACAATGAAGATAAAACTATTTTATTTATTATTAATAAAGGAAAATATTTATGTAATAAAGGAAAGTGTTTCCGCCTCCTCCCCGACTCACTTTACTTATTAACGCATGCAGAACTCTGCCCATCTAATCGCTGCTTTCTTTCACTGAAAAGGAATATTAATAGTGCATATTACAAGACAAAAGCATAAAATTATTATGGAAATCCTCATATTCAATGTCAAATTGAGATATATAATATTTATATATATATTTTTAATAGAAAGAAAATCATAATGTCTTGACCATTTTGCATTACAGCTTTAGTGTATTTTATTTCTTTTTTACAACCTTAAATCCGGACCACGGTACCCCAGTCGGTAAAGCGCCGAGCTCGTGATTTGAAGATTGTTAGTTCGGTTCTCGAGCCGACCAAAGACCGTCGTATACACTAATGTTGGCTGGTGCTCGCTTGGCCACAATATCCTCCATGATCCCATCAAAATTATACCTCTGGGGGCCACCGAAACTGGGGCACTATCCCCTTCGTGTAGACCAAACCTGTGGTGGCATGTCTCCGGAATATCCCGTCGCCAATTATCCGTAGCGCAGTAATGGTGCGACGTCAATCACAACCTACCTAATTATATACATACCTACAACAAATGATCATATTTTAATTTTCCCGTGTAAGAAGATTAATTTTCTAAAAAAGGAGAAAAAAAGTTGATATTTATTTTCTTTTTATTTACATCCACGTTTTCGGGCCGCGGTACCCTAGTCGGTAAAGCGTTGAGCACATAATTGGAGGATTGCCGATTCGATACTTGAGCCGGCCAAAGACCGTCGTGTACACTAATGGTGGCGGGTGCACATAAAACCTGCCGTGGTCGCAAAGTCCTCCATGTTCCCATCCCCACTATACCTCTGGGGATCCCCTCCGTGAAGGTTCAAAATTGTGATGATATGTCTCCGGAACATCTCTAGGGGTGCGTCCCAGACCGTCGCCAATTACCCATAGCGCAGCATTGGTGCGACGTTAAAGCCAACCAACCTACCAACCTACGTACAGCATGCATCATATTTAAATTTCCTCGTGTAAAATGACTTCATGACAGAAGAACAACGTCACTGGGAGAAACATTTTTTAAAATGGCAAATAGAGTACTTTCACAAACTTGTCGTTTTTAGTTAATAGCTTCTTTAATTAAAATGATAAAATTTTCTAAGCGGCTAAAATGTCTACCTTTGAGTACTCGGAAAACATTGATACCTCTAATGACACGAAGAACACTTCCCTCCGGTAGAAGATGCTGTCGCATACAAAAAAAAATTGACGCCAGTGACAGTAACTTTTTTTTTTATATAGAGACTATTGGCATTTACATTTTCTAATTAAAAACTTATGATAATCAGAAGATATTTTTATAAAGAATACCTTAATTCTCTTAGCAAGAGAAATTTTCGTATACTGAAAACTTTTACTTAATTATAGTAATGTGAATTTCTAATAAATAAATAAATGAAATGAAATTAAATTTATTTGAATTGTCGTTTTCTTTTAGGTCCATCGTACTTTTGGTCTTTTCTATTTTTTACTAAATTTAAGGTAGTTGTTCTAAAGTAAGTATGAAAATTTTACAGTGTGAGACATTTTATTTTTATTTTATTTTATTTTATTTATTTTATTATTATTATTTTTTTTTTAATCTAGTGGTTGCTTTTTGTCTTTTTTTTTTTTTTTTTTTTTAGGAGTAATTACATTAGAAAGCAGTTTTTTTAAACAGAATAATTCTCGCAAATTATTTACATGCGTATATTTGTATATGAGGGTACGAAATCCAACAGAAAGTTTAAAAAGATATCAAATCAAATTATTATATATGTATTTATCTGTAAGTCCAAAAAAAAAAAAAAAAAAAATGCATTGGATTCCTTTATCTAATGTAATTATCTCTCTCTCTCTCTCTCTCTCTGTATATATATTTATATTTTTCTTTTTGTAGGAAATTTTAAATACTAACCAAACGCTTTAATCTTTTAGGTTTTTTAATGGAGTTAAAAAATTGCAAGCTATTTTACAGATAATTTCAATGATCTTAATAAAAACACAAATTAAATTAAATTCTGCATCCCTAAATGAAAATAAATAATTTCATATTCATCAAGCAATGACAATAACAAAAATTAACACATAACCTAAAACTAAAATAAACAATAGAACTTTCTGAAATTCCAAAATCATATAAATTTGTTTTTTTTAAACGCAAAGTTCTTCTCAAAAAGTACTGAAAAGTTCAACTGTTGCAAAAAATAATTCAGCATTATCCTACAATTATTTTACAAAAATCTTACAATTACCTTCCTTCTTCATATAAATATATATTGAAAATAAATCTTTTCTTATATTTATCTTTCATCTAAAAATGTATTATATATATTTATAAATGGAACTGAATTGATATGACATGTTGCGTCCTGGTTTTAGAAAAGTTACTTATTAAGTGCACTAAAACTTAATTAATAACTGACGTCGACTATCATCGAAAGAAATATCTTTCAAAAATGTTGTATAATAAAATTAATTGATTTACACTTGTAATGATATTGCATGGTGCAATATATGTTATTTAAAAAATACCTTTTGAAATATCTATTTGCATTTTTTACGCACAAAAAGTAATTCTATGCTGAAAATTCAATTTTTATGATATCGACAGACTTAAATATATACAAATGTTTGCAACAAAAATTAAGTGGAAAAAAAAAAAAAAAGACACACGCTGTGTAATAAATTCACCGATTCGCTGATTAAAAAATCTAACACATTTAATATTATCAGATTGCTGAAAATAGAAGAAAATATTTATAAACTGATTAAAAAAAAAAAAAAAAAAAAAAAAAAAACATAAATATTTGATCTAGAAATTCCCTATACCTATTTAGTAAAAAAAACCTGAAATGATATGACAGGTTGAGCCCTATTTTTAGAAAATTGAATTATGAAATGAAATAATTAATAATTGACGTTTATCACAGTCAAAAGAAATACTCTATAGTAAAATACATCTCAAAATTATAGTAAAATATAATTATTTGCTTCATATTTAAAATGACAGTCCGTAATACAAAATATTCGACTTAAAAATATATTTCTGACTTTTTTTTTTTTTTTTTTTTTTTTCTTTTTCAAAATAAAAATGAAAAATATTTAGTTTTGTTTTGTCTATAGATTAAAATGAAAACAGATGCTTGCACAAAAAATTACTTCAGTAAAAAAAAAAAAAAAAAAAAAAAAAAAAAAAAAAATGTCACCCGTTGCTTAGCAATTTCATCGATTAATAAAATCAGCCACTTAATATGATCAGATTATTCAATATTGAATGAAATAATTATAAACTGCTTTTAAGAAACCCCTGCTTAATGTATTTTGCATCGATAGTTAATTAAATTAAAAATAAAATAAAAAATACTCCAGCAACTAAATTCTATATTTATACATTCTAAGCTGTGAATTTTAGCTTATTATTTTTTATAATGAATAAAAATAAGACACCACGTAATATTTCTTTGTAGAACAGACGTTAGCAAAACATACCTACATTTTAATATTTCTATTTATATATATACAAGGTGTTTATAAAGTCCCGGACCCATTTTGATGTTTAATAACTCATAAAATAATAAAGATAGATTAAAATTAATAACATAACTGGTTAGATAGACACAAAAAAATTCATGATTCTTGTCAATGAACTTTCACGTGTGCCCTCTTCGTCGCACGGAGAATATCAAGTCGATAGTCAATTTCACGCCAGGTAGCGGCAAGCATGTCGGCATCCACAGAAGCTATTGCGGTTGTAATTCTGACTTTTAGGTAATTATTCGACTGCCGCTTGAATAAATCATCACATACAAAAGTACTACATAGAACAAACACATCAAAAGTAAACATAACATTGCAATAGTTGCCAAAAACAAAATATAGAAAAATGCAATTAAAACGCAGATGATATTTAGAAAAGTACAGATATTTAGACTGGAAAATGAAATTATCTGAAATTAACCACACGCGCAGACGATATTTACAAAAGTAAAGATATTCAAACCTGAAAAGAAAATATATGAGTTATTCCATCAATAAATGCCATAAGTTTGTTTATATCGTCATTATTTTATGAGTTATTAAACATCAAAATGGGTCCGGGACTTTATAAACACCCTGTATATATATATATATATATATATATATATATAAATCATTTACCAACAATTCTCATAAACATAGAAATAATAAGAATAATAAGAATAATAATAATTAACTAATTAATTAATTAAAAGTTTAAATTAAAACTAAAATAAAAATAAAAAATGATCCCAAAACCCCCATTAAACCGTCATTTATACCATACATGTGTAAAAAAAAAAAAGGAATGATTGAAATACTGAAAACTTGAACGTGCGACAGATACAAAAAAAAAAAAAAAAAAAGGGTGGGTATTCAACATTTTGCTTTATATGGCTTTTTTGTTTGGTGTTTCCGCAGGTAAAAGAATTAAATGATTAATTGTTGTAGTTAGAAATAACAGTATTTTGGAAAACATTCATATGACGAGGTTGAAATTTTCGGTACGTATGTTGAAAAGTTTTCCAAATATGCATTCTTCTTCTATAAAATATATATTGGGAGCTTGATTTTTAAAATTGCAGAAAATGGTTTTTAGGTATTTTTATTAGGTATATTTTAGAGCAAAAATTCCACGTATATCTGTTATTTTGTTTGAGATATATAGGATTGTGTGAAATCACGTTTCGTTCCTTTCCGTCCCTTGGGACCAATTCTCTGTGATATCTATTTTGCGGAATATTAAAATTAATTTGTTTAAAATTTTGCAGATATCTGTTTTTATGTTTGAGATATGAATGATTTTGTGAAATCGCATTTTGCCATCCTTTCTCCGCTTGGGGGGGGGGGGGGGGATTTTGTAAAATCGCTTTATATGCTATTTCTAGAACTTTTGTAATTCCCGGATTAATAAATTGTCGGTATTCTATTTTACGAACAGTTTTCCAGCAGTAGTTTATATTTCTATTCTATTCCTTACTTCCCAGTTATTTTTACGATACATTTCAAACACTGTTGTGTGATTAAAAAATTTCCGGAAATCAGAAAATGTGAGGAAATTATTCTTCCTGATGAAATTATTCTTATAATTTTTTAATCGTTTTTGTTTTGTCTTATCGAAACAATTAACACTTTTTTTCCGTTAAAACATTGTGTGAAATATATTAACAATGCATCATAAGACCATGTAAAACTTTACTTAAAAGAATGTAAACTTAAGAAAAAAAAAAGAATCATTAAATTAAAACTACAATGTAGAACATTAATATGCTTCTTTATGCCTATCAATAAAGGTTATTATTATTTTTTTTTTCTACCAAACTGTTAAATTGTAATATGAGAAAAAAAAAATTGAAAACTTAAACAAATTATAAAATACGCTTTTTAGTTGGTTGATACAGTAAATTATTAAGTTTAATTTATTACACAGAGTTTTTTGAAACAAAATTTAACTTCTGTTTGAATTCCATTTACAATAGTAACATTAATTAAAGTTAGCTGAAATGTACTCTTTTAATTAACATTTCACGAAGAGAAAAATTAAAAAATCAAATTTACATATACTAAATAATATAAGAAGAGAAGTACATTTCTAACTTTTAAAAATAACGGTAGAAAATTGAACCATGCTAATTTAAATTGTTAATTGAAAATTGAAAAAGCATTTAAAAATAAAATTTAATTAATGTTCTTGAATATAATAATTAAAATTAAAACTATCGCTAAAGAAGTTGTTTTCAAAGTGTTCAATATTCCTCTAACAATATTTTGGAATAATTTTAAAACTTTGAATAAGCAAGGTTTTATAAGATAATGTCAAAAATATTTTTAAGAACGATAAAAACAGTTTGATAAAAACAAATTAGAATTTTAATTATATATACTTTTAGTATTTTTAAAATATAAATAAATAATTACAGGTAATTATGAAAACAAGAGAAAGACTTTGAGTCAACTTTATTTAAACGAAAAGATATATCTGAGTTTGGACAAAATTTTTGAAAAAATAAAAATAAATAAATTAATAAATAAATCTTTTTTTTGTTTTCAAACAATTACACTGTTTGGAAACAAAGGTTTTGGTTAAAACTATTGAAAAATCTTTCGGGATGTTTGTTGATAACAAAAATATTTGTCGTTGTGGTAAATAATGCTATGTATAATTATTAATTAAATATCATTATTTAATTAGGGAGATTCGCCACTTTTGATTGCACCACTGAATTCGGTTAACACCTCTGAATATTTATAATTTATCTATTTAATATTTATTAGATTTCACCAATAAAATATACTTAGGCAAAAATTATTATGGATTGTGATAAATGTTTTTCAGATTTGAAACATATGTTTATGTATATGTTTTATATATATATATATAGGGTGTTTCATACTAAGTGTATATACAGGGCGTTTCATAAGTCTATATACACCAAAATATTGGGTTGCTCCGAAAGTAATTTAGCTTTTTCCAGCAGAGGAATTAATTGTATTTTTTTCCACCATCTTCACAATTAAGCTGCATTACCATTATATATTGTGACAGTTTATATAGAAAGGCTTGCTTGTGAAAAATTTCGTTTTATTCTGCTTCAAAATAAGTGACATTTTCGTCATATTTTGTTTTTGCTATCAAAAAGGCAAAAATACTGTTCAGACAAGGGAAAAAGTATACGGTGTCTATACAAAAAATTTCATTTAAAGAACACCAGTGTCAAAACTAGTTTACCAAATTTTTCTCCTGCAATTTTGATGCTGAAGGTGCATTACGTTCTGGAAAACCAGTTTACTCAAATGAAGAGAAAATAAAGTATTGATTTATGAAAACTGCCAAATAACAACTCGTGAGATCGCTAAGTAACCGATCAAAGTCGAGAATATATAATTCAATAAAATATTCATACAATATAAGAAAATCATCTTTCACTTTCCAATGAAAAAACGAAATTATTTTCCGAACAAACCAATATCTTGAAAGGAAAGTGATTTCGCTGAGCATATTGCTTTTAAAAGTTTTGTGCATTCAAATCATCTATCAGATGAGGTATCATAGTCAGAGGCCCAGGGCCCCCAGGGGTACCACATGAGACAAACTGATTTATTTTAAAATAGAAACCAGAATTTTAATTTATAGACTTGGTCTAAGCCCGAAATATATGTATATATATATATATATCTATATATATATATATATATACAAATTAATGTATATTAAAACGTGTAATTTTTATTTATTTATTTATTTTTTATTTATTTTTTTTTTTTATCTTGAGGAGTTTGTAATGTTTTAATAAGTTTTACTAATGTTTTAATAAAAAAAATCCGGAAATACAAAAATACTTCAATAAAAAGACCATGGCCATTTTGCTTAGCACAATTATTGCAAAAGTACATAACATAGGTGGAACCTATGGGCTCCCCAATGTCCAACATAACAGAAACATTTTTTTTTTCCCATATGGAAACAATACTTTTACTTCTTAAAATCGTGATAAGCGGAAAAAATTAGTATTAAATCTGATACTGCTGTTTTATTTTATATTATTTTGATGAGTAGGGGGCCCCGTTTCTTATGTCGTAATAAAAATTTTGGAAATGCCAAAATATCTCAATAAAATGAAATTTTGCTGAGCACATTGATTACAAAAATGCCATGCATCCAAATTATCTATCATATGAGACATTATGGGTGGGACCGTAGTTCCCTACGGTCTCATGTGACACAAAATACAATTTTTCAATTGGAAATTATGCTTTTCCCCAAAAAATCGTGATAGGCGGAAAATCTGTTTTAAGACTTATCAAGCACCCTGTATATATATATATATATATATATATATATATATATATATATGTGTGTGTGTGTGTGTGTGTGAGAGTCTGGGTGTATATAATAGGGGCCTGGGACCGCAGTTGCCATACATTATTATAGGATTTTATAAGAGCCCATCTGAAAAGATATATATATATATATTTATATAATAATCTGAATTCTAATTTACGTTAGGATTCAACCTGAATAGCTTTCTGAATTCTTTATTTTACCCCATGTTCACTGTTATTTTTAACAGACTAACTGTGCTTTTAACTACATCTGCTTGTTAAATTTTTGCAAGTGTCTCGTTTTTTATAACTTTGAGTTGCCTCTTTTTCAATAATAATTTTTTAAGTCATTTTGGATAATTATTTGTAGTGGTGAGTTTATTTTGATCTACGATTTTAAATGGTTATTGGTTTATCATTTTTAGTGAGGTGTTTTATTTTGATCTTCGTTTTGTCTGGTTTTACTATGGGTGTTTCGGGCCTGTGAAGAAAGAAATTCTTAGGTTTTGCTTTCTTTGTGACAGAAAAACATCCATTTTTTAGCTTATTTGCATTCTACCAGGTCCTTGAAAACGTTAGAATGCAAATAATGCTTTTCTCTCATTCCAATTTGCTATAATTCATTTAGATTATAATTTATTTCTTTTTTGGTTTGATTTGGTTAGTCTTCGTTTTTGATCAGAATATTTGTTTAAATACTGAAATTAAATCATCTTTAAATTTCAAATTTTTGCACTGGTAATATTATTTTACTATATATATATATATATATATATATATATATATATATATATATATATATATATATATATACCCTTTAAACTGGAGCTAAGATCACAATTGTGACGTCCTATCATAGGAATTTATGAGGCCATCTTCAATATATATACATATATATATATATATACATTTTTACTTTTTTTTTACTTTTAATGTAAGATTAAATCAAAATTATTAATAGAAATGTTAGCATATAAAAGTACACTTTACCGATGCTGTATTCAAATAAATGTGTAAATGCAAATGTTGAAAAAGCAAAAGCATTCATATATATTCGAAGGATTTGCCTATTAGTAAGTCAAAATGTATTCTGTGGTTTTTCATAAACAAATTCCCGAATAAAAAAATGGATTTTTGGTGAATTCGTTTACTCTCTGAAAATCTTCCAGATTATGTGACAATAATATGAAAAAGGCTCACAAAAATACATATAAATTGTATAAACGAGAAAGAGAAACCGAAATCATCTACCAGTTTTTGTAATGATTCTTTATTTCCTTTTATTATAGGAACGTGCATTAGAAGACGAGAAAATGAAAGGGAGTGTATACGTACTTTGAAAATAATTCTTTGATGATTAATAGAATTTAGAACTCTGTATCATATAATTATACGGATTTCCGTAACAAAATGATCGATAATGACTATTTTTAGGCTGTAATTGGAATTTACTGCAGTTGTTTGAAACATATGACATTCTGACTGTATTATAAAAACGCCATTACATAACCAAAATGAACTGTTCAATATATATATATATATATATATATATATATATATGTTTTCCGATAGATTGGAGTCTTGGTAAAATAATGCAAAAATAAAAAAGAAAGACATTATACAAGAATTAATTTCCTCTGAACAGATTTAGGAAATGTTTCTGAGATATATGTTGCTTGAAGACTACCAAACAATAGAACTTTGCAGGAGAAAAAAAAAAAAAAAAAAAAAAACATGCTGTGCATCTAGTTATTTTTACATTATTAAATTCGATTTTAAATAAGAAAATCGAGCCAGTGTAATAAATGATAAGACAAAACTACATAAATCTTATTTCTTTCACAGAATATGTAATCTAATTCTGTAAAATTCACGAGAAAGATTATAATTTTTATTTTAAATTCGATTTTTTTCCATATTAATTTTAAGTACTCATTATAAATTTATATCGTTATTAAATTTAACTTTTCATGTACATAACAATAAATGTACGCGTATTCCTTAAAGTTTTAATAACATAAAATTCTAATATAAACATTTTATTTCTGTGTTTACACTGAAAAAAAAAAATTATACCGCCTTCATGTAGACAGAATAAATGGTCATTTTCTAAATCCTTAAACTAGAAATATAGATCTCCGAGCTATGCGCATAACTGAATAGACGAAATGGTCGAGGATTTCCAATCTACACATTTCTAGATGGAGAAAAAATATTCTGAATATTTTAAATATTCTGAATATTTTGTATTACGAAAAATTCTCGCTTGATTTTCTAGAATTGGGTCATAAACCAAGATTATTGCTGCTGAAACCCGCCTCTTGTATTCTCATTTATTTGGGAATATTTTCAAATAGATTTGTCCTCGATAGTATAGGCAAACGTAAAAGAGGTCTAAAAGAGGTCTCTATAATTCGATTTCAAAGGGGACTAGAAAATTTTTTTATAAGAAATTTATAAGGATGACATGGAACTATTTTTTCTAGTGCCACAATTTAGATTTTAGATGTCAGTTACAGAATTTTTTCTCAGTGTATTGGCCTGCCTTATACACATAGCTCGGAAATCTATATTTCTAGGTTAGGGATTTAGAAAAGGACCACCTATTCGTTCTAGATGAAAGAGGTATATATATATATATATATATATATATATATTATTTTGTTTCTCAGTGTATCATTTTTTATAATGAGTTTGTAGTCGCCATAAAACAATTTTCTTTTTCTCGTATCGAATAATTTTGTACACTCATAAATTTTCTAATATAAACAATATTTTATCAAAAAAAAAAAAAAAAAAACTTTACTTATTTATTTATTTTTTATTATTATTATTGCATTTAATTTAATGCACCTCACACTATAGGAAAATTGTTTAAACTGACATTAATTTTATAATTTATTTAAAGATTCTGTGTGGAATTTTAATTTATTTTATTTTATTTAAACAATTGTAAAACAGCTGAAATATACTTATAAAATATTCTGAAATTTTGAGATATAAGAAACAATATTGTCCTCATACCTTTCAATTACATGCGTTTATTTAATTACAGAAGTAATTACGGGGCCTACAAGAAATTAAGAAAAATAATCTGGTGTGTCACTCACACGACTTTCTCTTACCCTGAAATCTAATACTATAAATACAGGTTGGAGATTAACAGGTAAGATAATGATGCTATGTAAAGCTATGTTAAACAATTCAAATTACGCTTCGGAAGAGTTTTATATGATAATTAATTCTATAATATTTAATATGATTTAATATGATTTAATTTGATTAATATTTAATATGATAATTCCCCACAACCCCCCGTTTCATTAATGCACCTAGATTTATATAAAATTTAATTCGGTTATTAAAAAATAATTCTGTTTTTAAAAAATAATTTATTAAAATTATTATTTAAAAAAATTATCTTTTATGATAATGCAGACGATTTCCATATTAGAGATGTAGTATAACACTAAATATCCAAAAAAAGTCCATTTTATTCTCAATATAAAAAATAAAAAAAATAAAAAAAAAAATTTTTTTTCGTTAAAAGTAAAAAAAAAAAAAAAATCGATAACTTTGTTTTAAATTATCGCAGATCGATGGTTCAACCATTTATTTTAAAGGTATTGGCGAGCTCTTTTGAAAGATACCCATCATGAAAATTTACTCACATCGAGGGGGGATATCCCCCCCCAGGGGTGGAGGCGAGGTTCCTACATACACAATTTTTTTTTCCCAGTTGACTAACTCTATTACAAAAAATATATATTCGTTTCATTTAGTTTAGTGCAGTCTATAGATGTTAAACTCTACTTACCTGCAATTTCCCCCATAGACGTAATTCATTTGAATACTTTTGAGTGTCCCTGTACACGAACCATTTGCTTCATCTCAACGAAAATTTAGTGTTGCATCCTTATATGATACATATTTAGAATACCAAGTTTGAACTTTCTGACATAATTTGTTTTTGAGATATTCTGATAACAGACACACACACACACACACACAGACACACAGGCACACACACACAGGCACACACACAGACCATTTGTTAAAAACATGATTATCGTATTCAGGGGACCTCAAAACGTGTAAATATAACAAAATCTCGCGTTTGAAAATTTGACCCTAAAACAATACTTTCTCTACCTTATGGGTAAGAGAAAGTAAAAAATCGCAGACGACATGCTTCATTAAAGAAGTAAAATTATCGAAAATTATCGAAATATTACCCTGACAAGGAAACATTCAAAAGGTGTCATCTTCAAAAAGTATAGAAAAAAATATATGTGATTCTACTCTTCATAAAACACCAGAAAATGAAAAAAAATATCGGCTGAAATGAATTACAGCGACCACAAAAAATTATCAAAATTAAGCATATTTGGCGATTTAGCACTGTTAGGCGATACGTTTGCTAGCACCGAGATTGCCGTGTATGAACGGAACAGTGTTTTGTTTTTCCGCCGAGTACTGAAAATCAATCGCCTAGCAGTGTGAAACCGCCAAATATGCTTAATTTTGATAATTTTTTGTGGTCGCTGTAATTCATTTCAGCCGATAATTTTTTCATTTTCTGGTTGATTATGAAGAGTAGAATCACATATATTTTTTTCAATACTTTTTGAAGATGACACCTTTTGCATCGGGGCGTCATGGGCAATGAAAAGGCTGATGAGCTGGCTAAAACAGCCACTTAAAATCCGGACATCGGCTTTTTCCTCCCTCTCCCCCCTTCCTTTATCAAAAAGTCCCTTTTCCGTAATCTCCAGAAAGAATGGCAAGCTGAATGGGATACTTCAAACAAAGGACGCTACACCTATGCCCTCATTAACTCGGTAAAAAATTATAACTTTGATTTGTCTCCAGCAATTTCAGCCTTTCTGACGGGTCATGGACCTTTCAGAACCTACTTATTTCGTTTTCATTGTTCGAGGACCACCCGATGCGAGTGCGGAGAGGAAGGCTCTCCTGAACATGCTTACTTTGCATGTCCCCTCACAGCCCCATATCATTTACTCAGTCCTCCAATTAGACCCAATAACTGGCTATTTAGCATTTTAGAGCGTCCCCTTTTAAAAACTAAAATAACTAAAATCTTTGTGACCCTAATGGAACTATCCAATTTAACAAACTAAAAACTAATCTTACTAACTTTTCCAAAGTCCCGTCGCAAAAATTTTAACTTTTTTCAGCTGCCTACGAATTCTCCTCATTAGAAGCCTAAATTCTGTTTTTATTAACTGCTGCCCTCGGTCGCGTGGGATTTTATATCCGGCAGCAAATGTAATTTTTTTTTTTTTTTTTTTTTTTTTTTTAGTGTTTATGCAATAAACAACGGGGGAGACTTAACTTCTAGAAACGGACTCTTTCAAAATATCACATTGTTATGTGACATTTGTTGTCAGAGCCCCTCTTTGGAGGTTAAAATCGCTCAAAACTGCTGCATAGTGGTGAGCGGCCTCCTTCCGTCTTTGAATCTTTGAATGTTTCCTTGTGAGAAAAATTTCTGTAATTGACATCTAGAATCTCAATTGTGACTCTAGTAAAAATAGTTCCATGTCACCCTTATAAATTCTAGTCTCTTTTGAAAGCGAGTTATGAAAACCGCTATTGGAATTCTGGAGCGTTTGCCTATATTATCGAAGTCAAACATATTTAAATATCTCTTGAAATAAATGCGAATACAAGAGGCGAGTTTTAGCAAATATAATCTTGGTTTATGATCCAATTCTAGGAAGTTAAACGAGAATTTTTCACAATACAAAGGATTCAGAATATTGTTTTGTCATCTAGAAATGTATAGACTAGAAATTCTCGATAATTTCGTCTATTCAGCTTATTGGCGTGCCTTATATGCTTAGATCGAAAATATCTATTTCTAGTTTAGGGATTTAGAAAAAGACCAATTATTTGTTCTAGATAGAGGAAGTGTATTTTTTTTCTCTGTTTGATTATAAGCGTAGAAGAAATTTCATTGTAAACATTTTTGTTAACCTCACATTTATACAGGGTAGGCAAAAAGTAAATACTTTAAAAATTCATAAAACCCGAAAAAAATAACCGAAATGAAAAACGGTTTGCAGGTTTAGCATTGACAGGTCACGAGATTTATTTTAAGATATGAAAAAAAAAATAATAATAAAACAGCCGATAGAGGGCACTGATATAAACGACTTAGTTGGAAATATGCAAAAGAGACAGGCGATTATGAATACTTTTGGCTATGGGGATATTGTAAATCCCGAGTGTATGGATCCCGCCCACCCAACATGTCGGATATGAAATATACAACCCGCCGAGAGCTGTCATGTGTACCGCCGGACATGCTGCACTCTGCCGTTGCTGGATTTGAGACACGCCTGCAATGTGTTATCACCTGTGGTGATGGACATGCGGAACACATATTGCTATAGTAAATGATTTTATAACAATATTTTTTTTATTTACATGTCTTTTTTTTCACTTATGTACGTAACGCCCCCTATCGGATGTTTTTTTAACATTTTTTTTTTCTTTTTTTCTTTTTATTAACTTAAAAATCCCGTGACTTATCGATTCTAAACCTGCAAACCGTTTTTTATTTTAGTTATTTTTCGGGATTTACGAATTTTTAAAGTATTTACGGAATTTTTGTCCACCTTCTCTGTCGCATACTCCCTTGATTATTGTAAGTTCAAAGCAGGTTCGTGATAACAGGATTTTGTCAATGAAATATGTCTAATTTCACTTTTTTTGGTGTATAAAATGGCATGTATGGAGGTTATTAATATTTTCAATAAACAATTTTATTTATTCATAAATTTTCTGTTTACCGTGGACATGCTTCTTAGTTTAGTGCGTTAGATTAAAAAAAAAAAAAAAAAGAAAAAAAAAAAAGAAAAAAAGAAAAAAAAAAAAAAGAAAGAACGAAAATTCCCAAATTCTGTAGAACATCCTTCTTGATGCGTAACAATCCAGATTTCAGCACACAGTAAAAAATATATTGCGACACCTGAACCATATTGCCATCGTCATGCAGCAGAGTAGTCATACTAACTGTCACATTTTTTTCTTTAAATATGACAGTAGTTTTTGTGCCCAAATAACTTTTTCTTCTAAAACACTAGATTTTAAAATTTAAAGCATCTTTGTTATGGCGGTTTTTGGACGGTTTATTTTTCTAGCACCTTTTTTTTTCATAGAAAGTTGTATCAGAAAATCAATTTCATTTTTTCGGCAGTGACCTGTAAAATGCTTACACAAATAGGGATTTTTGTACATACTTGTAGATATTGTGCTTTTAAGTTTTTATGTATATCATACTTAGATGCAGTATAGATCTGAAAATTTAACACTGGAGCTGAAAAAAATGCTAAGTTAGTTTTAAGTCCTTATTTTAGCAAATAATAATAATAATAATAATAATAATTAGAAATTAATTTACAGTTAGGCATAAGTTTTTTTTTTTTTTTTTTTTTTTTTTTCAGAATCCATACCAGTATTTATTTGAAATTTTTCTCTGCCTATAAAGTCGTTGGTTTTAAAAGAAGAAAATTTTGTTTCATATATATTGATATGAGTTCTACGCGAAATTTCTACCCCTGTTTAATTTTATAAAAAAAGAAAAGAATATGGAGCTCTTAATATTATATAAAAAAAAATAATAATAACAATGGATTAAGTTATGACAAATGCTAGGCTGGTCCAGGTAGAAGTTCCTTAAAATTTGATATTTTTCAGATATTGTAAATTAGAAAAGCAGAATCTTTCAACAATAATCGCCAACATTTTAATTTATTTCGCAGCAATTTAAATCCCGCCTTTATTTTCCACCACTTTATTTATAGGTAAAACTTTTCTAATGAAAAGTGTGATAAAATAAATAAATAAATAAATAAATAAATAAATTTCTCCTTAAAAAAGTGGTATAAAACAAAGATAGGGCCAAAAATTCTCCAGAATAAATTGAAATGTTGGCCGCCCTGTCTATATGTATAAAATGGTTAAAATGCAATATTTAAATTATATGTTACAGACATTTTTTTCATAGATTTAAAATTTCATTTAACTATTTATAAAATTTTTATTTTAAAACCTATATATTCATTTGAAATGAATTAATTATTTTCTTTTATATAATTTATACATTCACATTAAAATTAAACGTGATATTAAATTTTAATATACATAAAGATACAAAAACAGAAATAAAAAAAGAAAGAAGGATTTTTTTTTTTTTTTTTTTTTTAAGATTTTAAAAATGATATTACAATACAATATATATGGCTTAATTTATGCTATAATAAAATATTTAGTTAAATCATGCATTATTTTTCAGAAAAATGTATTTTTTTTTTTTTTTTTTAAGTTTTAATATAAATATTAATGAAGTTACACAAAAATAGACCCTCTGAATTAGCATTTTTGAATGAGAAACCTTTGAAATTAAAAAATTTCTTTAAATTTAATTACAGAGATAAAAACAAAATTACAAATGCTCAAAAGTAGAAAATGTTGAACCAAGTTAATTTGAATTGTTAATTTTAAATGTTAAGAAACAAAAAGCGTTTGTAGAAGAAATTTTAATTAATGCCCTTGAAATTAAATAACTTAAACTAAAACTATTATTTATAAAGTCGTTTTCAAAGAAACGTGCTTTTCTAAAAGTATTTTGGAATATGTCCAAAATTTTGCATAAGCATTGTATTTAAAAATTAATAAGATATTTTTTTATATTTTAAAGTGCACTAAAATCTGATAAAAACAAAGAAGATTTTTACGAAAATAAGTTGTTTTATAAAGATGTTACAAGACGTCATGGTAGTAAAAGTTTTGAATTAATTTTAATAGAAATTAAAAAAAAATAGTTATTAAAGGGACATAAGTTTGGTAAAAGATTTAATTTATTCTATTTCCGAAATAAAAAAGAGCTAGTTTCATTAGGAAACAACATCATTCGTTAAAACCTTGCTATTTTAATAAATCAGGCCAGCTGTTTCACTTAAGAATGATTATAACATTAATTATCTCATAAGTAAATCATATTATTTACCTTTAATTACAGAATAATCTAAATTATAATTCATAATTAAATTTATACACTTATTCAAACTACTGATATTGTCATTAATTGACTAATACTATTTATCATTCATACAAAACTTTCTAGTCGAGCACTGTAACATACAAAAACACAAAATAGTTTTTCCTGTTTAAAATAACTACATGCAAATTTTTATTCTATGAACAGAGTGCGTTAATGTACATCATGGAGTTAGAATGCAAGACGCATTCTATTTATTTATTTAATATAATTATTATTGTTGATTGCTGAAACGTCGCATTTAGCAAGTTTTACTCAATCATTCGAGCTTGTATTTTTTTTACAATTACATTTGTTTCCTTTTTTTTACTTACTTATACAAAGTATAAGGAAGTATAGTAATCTCGATCTGTGAAATAGACGTTGTATTTCGCACAGCTGAAACACGAATAACTGTTGCAAATTAATATGTGTGACTGTCATGACGTCTAGTTGTAAACCTGCAAATTTGATTTTAAGACGAGCTCTCGTTTCAGAGATATCAACGGCATTACACTAATATTTTGACGTCTGTATGTAAGTATATGTGTGCATGTGTGTGTATTTCACCTAACACAAAAATGGTTGAACGTAGAACGTCACAAATTTATATATAGGTTTGTTATAATATCTAGTTGTGTATCTCCCTTTTTTGACTGTCTGTGACATTCCATTTTGGAGATATTTAGGAAAGTTATATTCATAATGACCAAAAATACAAAGGTTTTGGCTATTAATTATGATCTGCCATTATAGATATTTCGAAAAAAGCTAATGATAGAGCCAGTAATGATATTGTTACGAAAGTTGAAGACCTTTTTGCATGTACAAGTAGAAAGTTATGTTTAAAGACATAAGCAGGTTCCAGTCGACGAATTCATTTTGTATAAGGAATATTCATCTCGTAGATAGAACCTGTAAATATATTGTTATGAACGTGGTCGACATTTTTAAGCATAGAAAGCAATTCTTAAAGATATAAGCAGGTTCTAGTTGACGAATGCATTTTATTTAAGAAATAATCAGCTCGTAGATAGAGCCTGCAATGATATTGTTATAAAAGTTGTCGACAATGTTTAGTATAGAAAGCAACTCTTAAAGGTTATAATCAGGTTCTCGTCAATGAATGCACTTTATTTAATAAATATTCAGCTCATTGATAGAGCCCGTAATGCTATTGTTATGAAATTTGTTGATATTTTAGCGTGCAGAAATTAATTCTTCTAGAAACAGGTTCTAGTTGTCAAATGCACTTCATTTAATGAATATGCAGCCCGTAGATAGATTGTAATAATAATGATTAAAAAAAAATCTACATGCTAGGGTGTAGAAAGAAATTCTTAAAAACGCAAGCAGGTTCTAGTCAACGAATTGACTTTATTTAATGAATATTCAGAGCTTAGATAGAGCCCGTAATGATATTGTTATGAAAGTGGTTCATATTTTTGTGTGCAGAAAATAATTCTTAAATACACATGGAGGTTCTAGTCGACGAATGCACTTCATTAAATGAATATTTAGCTAATAGAAAAATCTTGTAATTATATTGATTAAAAAAAATACATATGTATATATGTATACAGTCGAATTTCATTTACGTGAACACGCTTAATGTAAATTACTTTTAACATGATTTTTTTCCACAATCCCTGTCAAAATGAAGATCAGTTTCTGAGTTACTAATAGCATGAACTGTTGATAACATGTAAAAAAAAAAAAAAAAACCCCTTAATATTCACGTTAACGAGGATCGACTGTATATATATGCTTTTAGGTATTCCTTTCTGAGATATTTAGTTATCTATTACAGAAAAGCGGGCAGTAAAGATAGCAAAATTGTTGAAAATTAAGAAGTAAATAAGGCTTTATTCGTAAATCTTCCTTCCAGTTAATTTTTAAGAAGTTATAATTTATAAATTTTTAAACAATTCTTCTGAAGAAACTTTTCAATTAGAAAACATTTTATTTTTAATCCAATAAGAGCGTTACACAAAACCGCACATATAATGTCGCTAAAATCAACTTTATTCCGATACAGAGAAAATGCTGACTTAGCCAATTTTTCTGATTCATTCAAAAGGTTGTTTCTATGTTTAAAACTGATACCTTAAACTAAGTGATAAAAAAAAAAAAAAAAAAAAAAAAAAAAGGTCTATGATAAGTTTGCAATAAGAAAATTCTCAAATGTCTTAGATAAAGTTTTAATAGTGATCTGATAATATAAATTGCGCAAAATTTTAAAAAATGCACTGAAAAGAGAACTCACAATTAATGCTGATATAGTGATTATTTAAACATTTATATAAATATCTTTGGAATTTAGATTTTTTTTTTTTTTTTTTAATCTTTCAAATTAATATTTTTATTCAAATATAATAATTATGCATTAATATGTATATATATATATATATATATATATTTCGATAGTGAATAACAGCTAATGTAAGAAATACTTTGATGTGGCATTTACACGTATCTCTCTTTCTCAAAATTTAAATAATGCACAAACAGATTACATAATAAAAAGTAAGATAACGAATTCTGTATATAAAAATACTTATATTTACATTTATACCGGGTGCGCCAAAAGTTCGTGAAAAATTTCAAAATTCATTAAAAAAGTACACATAATGATAAAAAAAAGTCCATTTTGCATGAATGGTATCAGAAAGAGAGCTGATGTTTTTTAAGAACAAAAAAGGTTCAGTTCAAAAAATGGCCGTTAAGAGGCGCTGATGTTGAATACGTTAAGCAATTTAATACATATGAATCATACATTAAAATATAATGTGCAGAAACACAATACAAATACAATTCTACGTTTTCAAAGATTTATTTCAGCTGAAGTTGTTCAAAATGACCTCCACTACATTGTATGGAGCAAATAAAGCTAGTCACAACATATGTGACAGCCGAGTACAGCATATCTCGATGAATCCCATAAGAGTCCATGTGCATTCAGGTGTTTTATTGGCAACCTAATTTAAATGAGCTTGGTGTATGCACCGCAGCGCTATCTATCGCTAATTTTTTTATCACTTTTTGTGTGTGTATGTGTTCTTTCGCCCTCTTTCTGGTGTCATTCGTGGAAACCACACCTTTTTAGCGCACCCGGTATATATATATATATATATATATATATATATATATATATATATATAATACATAATACATAAATATTGCATATGTATATGTAAAAATTAAAATACCCACATGCACACATATATATATATATATATATATGTCTTATATAAATATGTATAAAATACTTCTGTATATAAAAGTACTTATATATATATATATATATATTACATATATTTCTGTGTACTGAAGACTGTCACCCATCTTAACTCCTCGTTTGAATATATTGCCTACGTTTACAAATAATGTAAGGTTGTAATTAATTTCAGTCTTACTCAACCTAAAATCGTTTATTCCAAATAATTCAGATAAATTTTTAAACGCACCACGCCTTGAAAGAAAGAAAATTTGATCAAACATTAACATTTCAAGAGGCATTCTTACGTGATTTTCAAATTCTTACTGAAAATTTGACTTTTGTATTCAGGAAACCTGAAAACGTACATTTAAAAAACAATATTGAACGTTGAAAATTAAGTATCAAACATTACTTTCTCTACTATGTGTGTATAAATGTTATTATTATTCCTAAACAGTTTTCCTTATTTATAACTTCGTCAGTATATATATATACACTCTGCAAACTTTTCACTGCAACATTTAGATTGGCGAATTGTTTTGGCGCATCTGAAGAAGTTTGTAAAAGTTAGAAATGCAATATATATATATATATATTCGCTATTTATTTAAAATCGCTTTTTCCGCTTTTTTTTCGCTTTTTATTTTTATTTTTATTTCGCTTTTTTTTTAAATTTCATACTAATTAGGAAGTATATGTATACATCCTATTTTCTTAACAATTTGGTATATGAAATTGTTGTTGTTTTTTCTATATGCTCTTTCATTTTTGAAGCCTTTCAATAAAATAAATAAACAAACATAAATAAATAAAATAAAACATACATATTATGTTTCTTATTATTATTTGTGGATGAACCTACGTAATAAATCACACAATATATATATATATATATATATATATATATATATACTAGCAGGCTACGCCCGCTTCGCTGGTCACTATATTTAAATGAATTTTTGAAAGAATTGAATTAATATTTATTTTTTTACACCACATTCTTGAAAAAACCAAAAAAAAAGAAAAGAAAAGAAAATGAAATTGCTCCAAACTTCGCTTAGGGTACCCGCTGTCTACGGCAGCTTTTTTCCCGCCCGCACTGCATCAGGTCTAGATTTCCCGTGACTGTAGAAAGATCTTTTCCGGGCACTTCAATCTGGATATTTATCGACGGTAGGGGGGATCTGCTACAATTTAAGAACTACGATTTTAAAGATGACTGTATCTCAGCATCTATTAAATATTTTAGTTTTGAACCATGTATTTTATAGCCCATGCTATTTACACTTTATTACAATTTGATTCCGACCAATGAAATAAAATAAAACAAAACAAAAAGTTGATTAAAAAATAAATATAACATATAAACAAATAAATTTTAATCATTTTAATCCTTTTTACTACGTATATACTACTATTTTTCCCGATAAATACTGTAAATTAAAAAAATTAACAAATAAAAGTTTTTTCTTTTAAAGGAATTAATTAAAAATTGAAAAATAAGAAGTTGTTCTACTATAAAAAATTAAATATAACTGTTATAAATTTTTTCTGCTGCATTACGATTAATAAATATAACAAATTAAAAAAAAAAAAAAAAAAAAAAAAAAAAATTCGCCTTCAAATGAATGTATTCAATAAAAATAAGTTGCGTAATAGCCGTTGCTAAGATACGCAGACGATAGAAGCAAAATAATAAATCTATGAAAAATGAAGCATTAAAGCCAATATTAAAATCGAAAAAACTTTAATTTAAAAAATTCAAATTCGAAATTCGAAAAAATCTCGATGAGGTGCACACATGCATGGTCCCAGGTACTTATATGCCAAATTTGGAAGCTCTGCGATCAGTAGTGTGAGCACCAGAGCGCAGATACACACACAGACACACACACAGACACTTCTCTTTATTTATATAGATGAAGATGATGAGGTCATTTTATAGTAAAATTATCCATTATAGCATATATTATATTTCACTCCTCCATAAAAATTAATTTTAAAATCGTCTGCTTCTTTTATACTTTTATTTTAATAGAATTTTAATATAATTTAATTTATATATTAGTCATTTTAGCATTTTTATCCTAAGTAGCATTAGCAATAATATATATCACTTCTCCATTAAAATTTATAAGACCCTACAATAAAATTAATTTGTGCTTAATATCAACTCTACGAAAATTTTTATCAATCGCTTCCAAATTTTGACCTAAGGTTCAAATCTCAATCCTGTGGGTATTTACATCAGCTACAACGTTTTCGTCTTTATTCGTAAATAATAATTTAACTGTATTAAATAGTTTACTGGAATATAATTCAACGTATAACTTAGTCACAGCAACGCGTGACCGGGTCTGCTAGTTGAATTATACGAAATTTATTAATAGGTTAAAAAGTTGAAGATTCTTTGTGTAGATGGCAGCACCAAATATATTTCAGCTTTCATTTCAACCCAGTCGAAAGGTATCGACATCTGTTAGAATCATTTGGAGTTAACAGATAATTGTGACTGTCAAATAATAACAGACAAATAATTAGCAATAAATTAAAATTGCGACTATAATTTGAGATTTAAACTATCCTATCTCTCAAGTTGGATCGAACTGCACATGGTGTGCGAATTTTATTATAATCGGTTAAGTGGTTTAGCAGTCCATTGAAGATAAACATTGTGACACGAGATTTATATATATTAAGATATATATATATTACTCAAAATTAAAAAGAAAATCATGCATTCAATGGTTACCAAAATAATAATAAGAATTTTAAAATTTTAAAGAATTTTTTCCTTAACAAAACCTAAGGTCTCATTTATATATGTACACTGTATTAAGTTCAATTATGGATTTTAGGAAATGCGTAATATTAGATTTTTAAAAGATAAAAACCCTTTCAGAACTAAAATTAAAGAAAACACCACAGAACTGCGGCAGCTGGGTTTCTGCTTTGTTTGCATCACTCGTGCCTACTTTTTACGCTTAACGAATGGTCGTGCTTTCTTTTGATTCGAAACAATTATTACCACTTCTAATATTTTATGATGTTTATTTAAAGTTTTCTACTAATTCTTTTCCGAATATTTATAATTTTGGATTTTAATCAGGTAGAAAGTATTGCATACCTATAGAAATAATGCGTTCACTCCTTCGATCTTTTTTTTTTTTTTTTTTTCCTTTCTTTCTATTTTTTACACCACTAGTATTATATAGGAATTTTGATATGATAAAAACCTTAAAGCTTAAAAGCCTTATATACTGTGGAAAATAATGGTGGAAATGTTCTTGGAAAAAGCTGTGTCTGTACGAACCATGCGTGTTGATAATATATATATATATATATTATTTTTGAATAAATATATTGTAAAAATTTTGTAAAACATGTGATATTAATGTGAAAAAAATGTGCAAGCACTATGTAAAACTGTATAGCAAAAAGGAAGTAACTGAATCTATCTGATTCTCTTAATAATGATTCGTCTTTCCTTTTGTATTTTATCAGAGTGCAATGGAAAACGAGAAAATGAAACAGGATGTGTACGGATTTCTTTAAAGGAAATATTCTCTAAACATTAGTAGAAATTACATCTTTGTATTGTATAATTATATATATTTCTGTAACAAAATGATCAGTAGGGATTCTTTTTAGATTGTAATCGGAATTTACTGCAAATTTTTCAAATCGTATTACTTTCGATCTACATTATGAAAAAGACATTATCTGGTAAAACTGGTCTTATGAAAAGGAAATTATATATATGTTAAAGTCGTGCTGGTATAATAAATAGAAAGAAAAAAAAAATACATCAAACACGCATTAATTTCCTTTCAAATGAATGAGAGAATGATTTAAAGATATAAATTGCTAGAGGAAAATCGAAAAGGAAAGCTATATAAGTGAAATAAATGTACTTTATTCAGTTATTTTTGTATTATTCAACTTCGTTTTTAAAGAAAAAGCTGTGCAAAAATATGATGATATAAACTTTCTAGTCCATTCATTGTGTGAATCGTGATTATTTCAGATAAGATGTAAATAAATATTTTAAATGCAATATGTATATACAGTATTTAGTTTAAACATGAACAATAAAACGTTAATGATGATCTTTTTGACATTTTAAATATTTGATAAATAACTAAGTAAATAAAATAAAATAAAATAAAATAAAATAAAATAAAGAAACTTTCAAATTTATTTTTTTTATCATTTTTAATGATGCAAAGATATGGTTTAAAACGCTAATATAAAAATGAAATTTAATTATTTCTTTTTTCCACTTTCATGATTTTCTATAAAAAAAAAAAAATTAAAAGTATAGACAAAAAAAGTAATAATAATAAATATAATTAAATTAAATAATAAAATTAAGAAAATTAAGAATAAAAGTAATTAAAAATACATTAACTACAAATAAAGGAGTCGTAAAGTAAGGAGAAAAAAGAAAATAAAGAAATAAAAGAAAAGATAGAAATAGAAGAAAAAGAAAGAAACGAAATAAAAAGTAAAGAAAATACTGACAAATCAGTTAAAACACGTAAATATCTTAATATACAGCTGAGACATAACATATATCCTAATTTACGATACTTTTTGTATAATAATAAACTGGTAGTGCAAATGAACTAATGTAAAATGTCATTAAAAAAAAGACATTCAAGACGAACGTCTTAAATTTTAAAATATCTTAAAATAATATATTTCGCACTATATTATTGGCTAATTATTATTAAATTCATATTGACTAATATTATTTAAATAAAATAATAACGAAATAATAAGTTATTAAAAATATATAAAAAAAAAAGAAGCAGCGGAAATATATATATATTCTATAATTGAATTTAAAATTAAAATATTAAAGATTTAAATCTGTTTTATAAAAAATAAGAAAAATAAAAAAAAAAATTAGAAAGTGATTTTATTTAGGAGGTTTTTCTGAGAATCATATCCAAACATCGTGGGCTGGAATTTTCAAATATTTGTTATACAATTTTTAAAATTTTTAAACCTCTAGATATGAAATTTAAGATAATAATACATATTAAGTTTCAAATTGTATATTATCACTAATTTTATTGCAACAAATACGGATTAAGAGGACTTGGCGCCTTTCACTTGGCATAACTAAAAATTTTATATGAAATCTTGTATTTACATTTGATATTTAGAAATTGAATTTCATTAGGTTTATTAAATAAAATAAAAATTAAGATACTGTTATTATTGTGTTTTATATATTTTTTACCCTTTTGAAATCTTTAATTTTAGTTTTCTCGGTTTGTATTTTTTCCTGAATTCATGATCTTCAAAATGCTAAATCTTCTGCAGATATTTAAGAAAAGACTTGATATTTTTTTAGATGATTAATAGGTCCTATTTAAAAGAATTGGGAACGGATTTTGTAATATATTTAAAGAAAAAATATTAAAACTAAAATAGCACTTTTGTGTTTTTTTTTTTTTTCCACATTATTTACGAAGACATTATACGTTTTATTTTTATTCTTTTGGAAAACTAACAAATAAATTTCAAAATTCATCACCAGTTTTTTTTTTTTTTTTTTTTTTTTTTTTTTTATAAATAGGCTTTTTTAAACATCCAAAAATTTATTAAGATTTTCATTAATTCTTTGTAGAAGTTTTAGTATTTTAAAAATCAGAAATTCTGGAAAAAATATAAAATGTGAAAGTGCAATTTAAATATTTTAAATCTGTACTATATATATATATATATATACACTACTGGCCATTAAAATTGCTACACCAAGAAGGAATAATAATAACGAAATGAAATTTGTTGGACACATACATTATAGTAGGAAGAACAATTGATTAAAATTTGAGGAAATTTTGAGTAATATGTACTGAGAAAACAGTACATAAAGCAGTGACCTCTGTGAGCAATAACAGCACTTACCTGCCTAGGCATAGAATCGAACAGCGATTGGATGACATATACGAGTAGAGCACTTCATGAAGTTTTAACACGATGCCACAATTCATCGATGAAGCACTTCATGAAGTGCTCTACCCGTACATGCCATCCAATCGCTCTTCGATTGTATGCCTAGGTAGATAAGTGCTGTTATTGCTCACAGAGGTCACTGATTTATGTACTGTTTTCTCAGTACATATTACTCCAAATTTCCTGAAATTTTAATCAATTGTTCTTCCTACTATAATGTATGTGCCCAACAAATTTCATTTCGTTATTATTATTCCTTCTTGGTGTAGCAATTTTAATGGCCAGTAGTATATACATATATATATATATATATATATATATATATATATATATGTGTGTGTGTGTGTGTATGTGTGTGTGTGTGTGTGCGTGTATATAACACAATAATTATTGCCTAAATATATATTTTACTGAACAAACCTAATATCGTTTAATTTATAAATATTAAACGTAAATATAAGCTTTATGAAACTTTCAGTAGTGCCATGTCTTAAAACGTAATACTGCAGTATATTTTATCACGTTTTGCCGTGTTCTGTGGTGTTTTGATTGGTGTTTGTTCTGTGGTGTTTGTTCTGTGGTGTTCTGTGGTGACTTGAATAGGACACCAGGTTTGCGATTCATGTCCGGCATGAGTTAGATTCCAGCGCCAGATAATGGAAATTTTCCTTTTAAAAATTTTTGATATTTTATTGATGCTCTAGAAAATTCGAAAATCTATCTTTCACAGGAAAACAGAATCACATGCCAGCTTTATTTATTTACTTGTTAAAACGCTTCAAAAATGGCGGTGTTTTTAGTTTTGACATAGCGGTATTTTTAAGCTTAAAACAATGACGGTGTTTTAAGGTATTTACAATGTCTTAATTTTAGATGCAAAAATGTGTCTTAAAGAGTAAGACTTTTTTTTTTTCACTTAAAATGTGACCTTCCGTATAAGGCGCTTTTAAGCTTATTTTAAGACGTTTACGTTTACAGTGTTCTTATCACATTATTACACACAAATTTATTTATATAAACACTATTTTCATTTTCATTTGTATTAAGAAAGCTAATATTTTTTTTTTTCTTATTTTTATGTATCGGAAATAATTCAATTCAGCTTTAACAAAAATAAAATAATTAATATTATTCTAGTTTTATTAGGCATTCCATGTATAATTTCCATTAACGGTTTTACATAGGTTTAAGGTATCTCAAATACATTTATAATGATTTTATCGATAACTTATACATATAGAACAAGAAGAAAAATCGAGAGTTTTGCAAATTAGCATTACATCTGATATTTCTGTGAATAGTATGATATTTTATGTTATTTTGCTTTTTTGAAAAGTAAAAATGACAAGTATGACAATAATATTTTTTTTTCATATTTCATCCTTTTTTTATGACCTAAATATGTTCAAAAAATCAAAACTTCCACAAATTTGATGACACATTTTAACATTTTTAGGTCAAAAACTTTTTGACATACTAAGCACCAATTCTTTTTTTTTTTTTTCTGCGTGCTAATTATATATTAATATGCATACATGAAATTACACGTTCATCTTTAATTTATTAATTATAGAAATAAATTATTAAAAATGGTATCGTTCAAAAGCTATGGTTAAAATTTGTTTGTAAGATAAAATGAAAATAAAATAAAATAAAACATTTTTATTATCTCAAAAATGTATTAAAAATACCTTTATTTTTCTGGAATTTTTCATTTTATACACGTAATCCTTTGCATAAAAAATTCTTATTGAAAGAAGTTGTTAAATCTTACTTTTATAAGTTTCATTATTATTATTATTATTATTATTATTATTATTATTAAACTTATATTTATTTCACTTCTTTGTTGAAATATATGCATAAATAAAAAATACTTGTTTATTTATTTATTTATTATTATTATTATTATTATTATTATTATTTATTTATTTGTTTATTTATTTGTTGTATATATCAGTTCCATTTACAAATTTCTAAATATCTATAACAAACTATTACTTATTGCAATTATGAAATTTTGGAAAAAAGGACATGCTACTTTTCAAAATAAAATTAAATATATATATATATATATATATATATATATATATATATCGGCCTCCAATTTGAAACATCTTCTTTCAGAAGTGACCAGATATTATTTTCATAAAATATATTTTGTAAAATTACTTCGTATTTATGATATAAAAAATATACCCAACTGATGTGATCAGTTAAATGTGACCATCTATAAAATGTAATCAAAGTAAAGGTAATCATATTAAAAGAAAATCGCGTTTAAATATCTTTTTTTCGATCTACTATAAGAGTCAAACAATGTAAAACTAGAAATTCTCAGACATTTAGAACATCACATTAAGCTATTTTTTGAAATGACATTTTATTGTATATTTATTGTACCCTCATTTATAAAGTCATGTGATTCATAAAAAAATATAATTTATGAGTCACATACATTAAATTATGTCAAATCTAAATATACGCTTGCTTTAACGTAAGTTTTATAAATGCTAGTTTTACAACTTAAAAATTGGTTTTAATAAAAAGTTTAAAATTCTTTAATAATTTTACTGTATGAATATTAAGTTTATCGAATTAACAAATGCAGTAAAATTAACAAAGTTTTAAAATTAACTTCATCATAAATCCAAAAAAATAGTTTCAATAAATGTTAAACTGTGCTACAAAGACGTCTTAGTTCATTTATCAATGTATTTATTTATTTTCAATAATAAAAAAAAAAAAAAAAAATGGAAGAAAAATGTATTTCAATTCATAGCGCCAAAATTTATTTAAAATTTTCAGTGATTAATTGCCGAAGATTGGAATAAAATTTAATGTTGTAAAAATGAAACTAGCCATATATTGTTTGTGAAATGCATACTTTGTTTATCAAAAACCTCCGCTTTTCTTGAAAAAAAAAAGAACAGTAAAGGCTTAAAAAAATGAATGAAATCATTAGTCAGTTATTTATAAGACTGCAGGAAGTTTTCAAAATCATAGCTGAAAAGTGTCCAGGTATTTGGGTACTGGTTTATATACATATATATATATAAATTTTAGAAAACTGCTACTGAAGCACATTAATATATATATATATATATATATATATATATATATATATATATATATATATATATATATATATATATATATATATATATATATTTATATATATATATATATATACATATATATATATATATATAGAGAGAGAGAGAGAGAGAGTACTAAGAATTGAAGACTTACGGTGAGTTAGTCATATTCTCCGCTATCTGAAATGGTCTCCTTCACAAGATTCTATAAATAATATATATATATAAATAAAACTACATTCCTATCCTATGTGTAATCAAATGAACTAAGATGACTTTTTTTTCTTTCTGCATATTTACAATAAAATTATATTTAAAGTTATTATTTTAAAACGCTATAATTTTAAAACTACCCATCAGAGCGATTTGATATTTTATCAGAGAAATCGTATGAAATTTTGTTGGAGAGGAAAAAAGAAATTTCATCATGTTCCTATAGATTACGCTGTCATGGTAATGTTAGGGGAAACGCCTGAATGAACTTATTATACACAGGAATGTTGTTAGCAACAAAATGGAATAGCAGGAAACAATAGACTTCAACGAGTAACTACTTTTTTTTTTTTTTTTTAGCAAAATGACAAGAATACGTGTTTATATCGTAAACAGTCATAGTGAAAAGAGAAATCAAGGAGCTTCACGAAACAAATACTATATGGAAAATTAACGCAAATTTAAGATTTTATTTTTTATTTTTATTTATTTATTTATATGATTATTACTATTATTATTATATATATATATTTTTTTTTTTTTTTGCCAAACAAAAATCCATTTCCTCACGATTGCTCTGGCAAAATATCAAATTGCTCTGATTGGTAGTTTTAAATTTATAGCGATATTACATATATATATGCAAAATAATCAAAGCCAGATGAAAAATTAATCCCAAATGTAGGGAAAGGCATATGAGGAGTTTCTGACAAAACGCTGTGAATTTAACCAAAAAACAATTTTCTAGCCCCCAACTTCGCACAGATGGAAACAAGACCATACAGCAAACGAATTTTAATTAATACAAAGCATAAAAAGCAATTATTTTCGGAAATCAAGCACAAATATAATACATCAATATAAAATACAAGAATATATAAATACATACATGGACAAACTGGAATAGCCATAAGAATATGGAACACTGAAAACCACAAACATAGAACCTGTTTCAGCCAGTAGGGATTCTACATGGGGGAGCTTCCCTGATGAAGGCCCTCATGTGTTTTTGGATTATTTTTTCATCTGGCTTTGATTATTTTGCTTATTTATTATAGTTTTATCTTTCCTTTTGCTGCATTTGCGCATTGGTTTATAAAAACTTTGTTTTATTTCTATATATTAATAATTCAAATTTTACTTCATCCTATTTTTAAATTTTATCTTATATATATATATATTACAGTATACTATTTTTTAAATTTTACTTTATAAAACAATTTTCCCAAGTTAAAAATTTATTCTCAGAAAGAAACAAATAAGTTGTAATGAAAAAAAAAAAGTCTACGTTGTATATTTTCAATATAATTTATTTCAAGAACATAAAAAGAATCACATGAAAATATCCATGAATATACACATTTGGCTATTTTAACGTCAATTTTTAATAACATGCAGAGAGTTAAGCAAATCCAATCAGTAATTATCTTTTTAGATTTTAAATCTTGTAACACATTATGTCTTTTTCAGAATATTTAATTATTTACCTAGTTATAGCTTAGATATTTAAATTTACCTCTTTTATATTCTGAAAATACTTTTAATAACTCATTTTGTATTTTATAAATATTTTAATTAGTTCGGTAAGTAATTAATTAACCTTTTTTCATTATTCCCTAAGCTTGACAGAGCTATTTTACTAAATGCCTTTAAATACTTCTAATTTCATGAACAAGTTATTCTAGAATATTTAATTAAAAATGCTAATTAAAACTGAAAACTGACTCTTTAAAGAACATAATCAAAATTTAGAAAAATAGCCAGATTCTTCACAAAGTAGAATGACATTATTTATTTAAGAAAAACTAGGAAAATAGTTTAGAAAAATATTTTATTTAACTTATATTATAATAAGATTTTTTTTTTTTTTTTTCATTTAGAAATTATTTAACGCAAAACTTACATAGTAGAACAAAATTATAGAATTTAATATGCGTAAGATTACAGATAATTTTTTTCTAATAATAGTCTTATATCCTATAATAATAATAAATAATAAATACTAGTTATTCCCGCTCAGAACATTTACGTGACAGTGCATTTATACTTTGTATGATTTTTAAAAAAATCTTATAAATAATATCACTACCTGGAAAATTTTAGTTTTTACATTTTTTAATAGATTTATATTTCTGATATTTGCATTATAATTTGAGTTTTACGAAAAGAAAAAAAAAATCCACAACTGTGTTGTTATTTATTTATTTATTTATTTATTTTCTAGAATTTAATTATTGTTATATTAAAATTGTTCCTCAGTATTATGATTTTGATTGTGATCAATAGAGACCGCTGTGAGTCCTAACTAGTTTTAAATATTTCCTAATGCACTCCTAAATACGAGATTTTAAGCTTATGTTTCAGCACAAAAAGTAAACTTTTTTCAATTTCTATAAGAAATGTGCATTTCAGATGTATTAAATTAAATTTTTCTAGCCAAAATCTAGCAGCTGAATTTATGATTTCCTGAATCCGATTTCAGTTGACCAATCAGGTAACACCTTACATCTTTATCGTCGTATCGTTTCGCGAAAATTTAATCGTAACTAGTCCATGTATGAGAAATATTATGTTGATTATTATTATTATTATTATTATTGTTGTTGCTGCTATTGTTGTTGTTGTTGCTGTTATTTGGAAATTTTATTTTTCGTAAATAATATAATATTTAAAAAAAATATTTATCAAAATAAATTTTCTATTATCACATTTTTTAAACCTTTGGTAATTTGTTAAAACTCAAAATCGCTAAAAGACAACAGGGCATTCTGATCACAAAATGATAAAATATTTTTTTCCATTTATCCGAAATCACGTAATTTGCTTCCACTCGTTTTACGGTCTATGGTAGCATGGTTGTTAGGAAAACGATTTTGCAATTGGAAGATTGTGGTTTCGATACTTTAACCAACTGGTGACCGTCGCGTACACTAATGGTTAATGGTAAGCGCAAAATACGTCCTGGCTGTAAAGTCTTTGATGATTAGTAATAATAACATCAGGGTATTGCGGAATAGGGAGAACCATCGCACCTGCAGAGGATTAATAATGTGATAGCATGTCTCGAGGCCACCCTAAAGTAAGTTCACCACCTGAAGTTGAAGTGTTGGAAACCCCTTAAATTTTCACCAACCCTTACAAAAACATGCTGAAATAACTGTTAATTAAATCTATGAATTTAAATCCGCTGGAGATAGATTGTCCGGTTCTAGTGAATCGTTCACCAGAGCAAATGTAAAATTGATTTCGCTAGTACTTATGACTTGTCAAAAAAAAAAAAAAAAAAAAAAAAAATCTAACGAAAGACGCCAGTTGGATTTTTAATATCGAACGAAGTAGATGGATATGGAAATGCTTTGATATAAATCGAAAAAAAATCGAATCTACAGGAATCGAGATATTTTTTTCGATTATCGATTTTGATTTTTCTTTATAGGAAAAGTCTTGATTTATTTATTTTTATTTATTTATTTATTTATTTTTATTTATTTTTTATTTATACTTATTTACTTATTTATTTTTATTTATTTATTTATTTTTATTTATTTATTTTATTTATTTATATTGTAGGCTCTACAATATGTGTCAGAGGTTGTAAACTCATTCATGATTATTTATCAATAGAATAGACATAAATGGCAATGACTAGGTGAAAAACGAAATTCGCGTTAGCTATATGATGTCCGTGTAATTTTTGTTATTGTGCTTGGTTATTTATTTATTAGCAACAAGAAACAGACTTTCTTGGGATATCCACACAGCATTAAGACAAATTTGCGGGAATTCTAAAACATATCAAGAATCAGAGCTGAACGAACAAAATGGTTATTTTTATTTATTTTATTTATTTATTTATTTGCCGCGCCACAACACAGTGCGAGAGAGGAGGAAGGTATGAACAAGCTTGGACCCCAGTAATCTCTACACGCGCAAATAGAGATTTCCCTTCCACAAAATGGCCCAAAATGACCTAAATCGAATTCAGAGAAAACATGGCAAAATGAAGACTCATAATGTTAGCCATGCATAAGACAGTCCACGTGCGTAGCGAAAACACCCACCTAACGATATATTGGGCAAATCACACTGAATGAGAAATTTTTAAACCAGAAAAACAGAAATTGTGTTTTTTTCCACTTTCTTCCTATGTTGTGCTATACGGGATCACCCCCCCCCCCCCCGCTTTATAAGGACATCTAATTAAAAAATTTTTTTTTTTTTTTTTTTTTTTTTTTTACTGACGTATTTAATTCAATGGGTAGTTAAAAATTAAAAAAAAAAATTAAAAGATGTAAAGACTGTTTTTAGAGATTAAAAATATAGAGTCCAAATTTACTCAATGAAATTCATTTACTTATATTAAGCGCGTATTAACCTAATGTTAAAAGAGTGATATTGGGGGGAGAGGAGGCCTAAATTTTTCATTGAGATATCCTCATAAAACGAAGCAACAAAATGTAGTAGGATAACATAGATAGAAGAAAGGGAGAAGCTCACTGATGTACACATACAAAGATCATCTCCCCATTACAAGCAGGAGGGATAATCGCTAAGGAGAATATTTTTTCAAGTATGGAAACACCCAACTAGAGGAGACACCCAAGAAGATAATATTCAAAAATATTCTTGTAGAAGAAGCATAGGAGGTTAAAAAAGTACCATTGTTTCTAAAAATGAAACACTAATACAACTGGACTTGATCCTAATTAGCTGCATTAATATTAAAATTTTCGAGAAAATATTTACAAAAAACTGTAACACATTGAGATCGATACCTGAAGGGCAAAAGTTTGCATTACTTTTGTCTGTATTTTAAAAATAAATATAATAATAATAATAATAATAATAATAATAATAATAAGTGCAGGGGAATATAATAATAAGGCAATTAATTATATATTCAGACACGAATTGTGATTTATCTGCAATGCGATAAACATCGTCGTGATGTGACTAACATATAAAACTCGATGTATTATGTCTGTATGGCGTATTGAAAAAAAAAAAAAAAAAAAGTAATTTTTATTGTACACTTAAAAATATGTCTACATATAAAATTATAACCTGTTGGCTAAAATGTTGAAATTACGTTAGTGACTAGAATTTCCGTCGCACTCGTGCTACGCTATGTGAAATTAGCGACGGTGAGGGACTATCCCGTAAATTAGAATCCCAGATTTCTTTCAGTGAGATTCTCAGGCAGTGTAGTTATCTCCCCAGATAAGGGCGAGTCTCGATACTGAAATCAGAATCTTTAACGTGTTTAAATCTCTAATGTTAAAATATTTATTGTAATAAATAAATAAATAAATAAACTTGTGTAATTCTAAAAATGTGTAATTGCTGCACACCCTAAAATTTTAATCTGTTATAAGTCAGATTCATTCTTTCCATAATTCTTAATATTAAATTATATTCTTAATTATTTAGATTAATATTAAGAATAAGTAAATGGAATATATGAAAATTATTTTCATTTAATTTATCATCATTGTACAATGATTCGACGTCCTTAATATATTTAAATTTATTGTTCAAACTTTTATATTTTTGAATTTAAATTAAATTTAATAATAAGAAGAATAATAAGAATGATAAGAATAATAATAACATAGACATGCATACGAGGTATTAGAATTAAATAATAATTTCAAAATGAAATTTATTTCCATATATTTTAAAGAATATATAAAAAAATAATTGACTAGTGTTAAAATTGTTTGTTTTATGATGCAGCTGAAATGAAAAAATATATATATATATATTGCTTTATTTTATTTTATTTTATTTTTTTATTGTGAGATAATAAAATGACACATATATATATATATATATTATACCGGAAATAAATAAGATAAGATTTAAGATTTCTGGAATAAAAAAAAAAAAGTTATAAAAGATTCAACCAATTTATAACAAAATCTAAATATGCAATAAATAATCATATAAATAATAAAATATCAAAACATGTGGTTTGTAACAGAAACACGATTTTCATTACCTATCATTACACATCTCATATACTGATTTTGTGAATAGTGTAGCTGAAAGATATAATAGCGAGATAATAATAACAATAATATTTGGATTCAGTCGCATTTTGGATTACTAATTTTCAAGATCTAAAACTGTCCTGCTTCATCAATACGCTTGTCTTTTTTTTTTTTTTTTTTTTTTTTTTTAATAACCAAGCAATATACGTAAAAGGACATCTAAAATGGTCTTTCAATGGGATATTTGAAGAAAATCTTCAGAGACATTTTTTAAACACCAACTGACAGTCTTCGCTAAAACTTGGCAAACACATCTGCTCAAAGGAAACCAAAAAGTACATGGAAAAATATATATAAAAGAGAGTTAATATATTGTGTTTGAAAAAAAAAAGAAAAAGAAAAGAATAAAGTAGAATCATTAAAGGAAGTCTTTAAAGAATACACTTGTAAGACCTCAGATTGATTTATAGAATGCCTGTTATTTTTTCTGAACTAACCAGTTAAATATGACTACACTGTAAAAGGTTACCGCAAAATAATGATTTATTAATCTTTTTTTTTTTACTCTCACTTTACCATTTATTTATAAAACAGTAGGAACACCGTTAATTTGTAAAATAAAAATTCTTTAGGCCATACGTAATTAAAAAAAAAAAAAAAAAAAAAAAAAAAAAAAACTGTCGTACAGCCATTTAACTGGAGTGAAGTCAATTAACAGTAATTTTACTTCTAGTTTGTCTGTTTGGCAACGCCAACGTTTTAATTTTCTTTTATGACGGGTTGGATTCAGCATTGATGTAAAAGAAAAAATAATTCAGTACAGTCCATTTTTCCTAAATGAAAGCATACAAGACTGTATTTGTAAGGTAAGTAATAAGATTCTTATATTCAGTGTTTCATTTAGTGTGCAATTTTGCTTTATTTGATTTATTTTACGGTCTCTTAAACATAAAATCAAAATGTGGTAAAATAACCGTTATCTAATAATACGGTCAAACGCATGGACAGAAAACTGTCGTTCAAATAAACGTTTACTTACGGCGAAAATTTTTGCAGTGTAATACATATATGAATTCTGGCTACAAATACGTACAAAAGGGCGTTTAAAAGGGTGTTTACGTAGCATCTATAAAAAAAAAAAGAAAACATTAGTGTTGTTTACAAACATACGACCCATTTTCGTTTACAATATTCCTTGTCTGTTTTTTCTAATTTTCACTCAAAAATCTAAAAATTCCTCGAACACTATACCTAGAATTTTGTCGCTCAATCTTTATTTAATTTAGAGATAATGACAGTAAGGGATTTTCTCCCCAAACATTCATTCGTACATGCACAGTGACCAGCTGCCAAAAACAGCAATTTTGGACTCAGAAAAATCAGGTGAAAACTGAATATCAAAATGTCTGACTGAATACGAAGAAATTGGAATTATTTGAAGATATAAAATTAATATCGTGATGTTTTCCTTAGTTGTCCATTTAAACAAAGAAATTTTATTAATCTAAAAGTCTTACATAATAGTGTAATTTAATATGCAGCCATGCCATTATATATATATATATATTTAAGTTAATATAAATTCCGAAAACTTCTGTTCAAAAAAATATTGTGAATTAAAAAGTATAATGAAAAAAATCCACAAACTCCAAGAATTAACAATAGAAAATTATTTCTCCCGAATAACGTAAAAATAGTATTTTTAGAAAAGTTTTCCATTTTTGAATTGGATTTTCATTAAAGTTTGAACTTTAATAATTATTCTTTTCTGAGAAATTTATTCTTAAGATTGTTTTTGAATACCAATTATTAAAAATTTTTTATTCGTTATGAAACGATGTTTTAAAGTGAAACTCGAGTAACCAGACTGAATAGTAAATTTATAATATATTTCAAAAATAAATAAAAGAAAAAAATTATTTCTTCAATAAGATTAATAAATTTTTGTCAAAGTAAGCAATGCAAATTTAATTTTTTTGCAACATTATCTTACGAGATTCATATTATTTCTATTTTTATGAAATTACGCAAGTAACTTGAATTTTAATTGATAGTTATATTTTTTTATATATAAAATTATTGCAGTAAAAGGCATATAAAAAGATTTTAATTATATATTTTAAGTTGAAGAGTAAATTGAAGAAAAATAATACTATTTTTTCTTTAGATAATTTAAAAATTTTTATTATCGATAAATCCAGAATATTTTTAGTAGCAATGTGTGTTCCCTTATAATTTCTGAAGACAAATACAAAAAAAGAAGAAAAAAAAAAGAGAGAGAGGTAAATAAAAATAACAATTAGTAAAAAGAGAGTTCATGGATTAATTAAGGAAGATTCTTTTCAATAATTAACAAAATTTTAGTTATAAAAATCTGATGATTCGTTTGAATTTCAAAACATTTCAAATTTTGTACGGGTATAAAAATGTTAATGCAGTAAAATATTAAGTTCATAGAAAAGTGAATTTTTTTAGTATTGTATATGTATTTTGAATTCCCCAAATTTAAATAAAATTTTGTGATATATTCTATTTTTTATGTGCTTCTGTAAAATGCTAAAGATGCTAATTCCAGAGTAGTAAAATTAAAAAAGTTATAATAAAATAAAAAAATGTACATTAGTTTCGCAGTCTTTCAAATAAGTTAATGCACTTTAGAAATATAATTTATATAAAAGATTGCATGATTTTCAGTGAAGTAAGCAATGATAATAATAATAAAACTGTAAATTATATGTTTCGAGTTCCAAAATCATGTTTAATTTCTTCCATATGTTGTGTGTATAAAATAAATGCATTATATATAAAGGAAATCTAGGAAACGTGAAAGAAAATCTAAAATATATTTTTCAAAGGTCTACAAAAAATAAATAAATAAATAAATAAATAAAATCAGTAAAGGATATTAATATTAACTATGATTAAATGTATTTATATATAGCTTAATATCGAAAAAGAAAATTAATGAAAATAATATAAAATATTTATTTTTTTCTTATAATTTTGTTTTCTGAGAAACCATCGACTTAATTAAATTTAAGCTGTAAGAACGGAATTGCCCATAAAAGTAGTTAGAAATCAAACAATTTCCTTCTTATATATGATATTAAGGGAATGCTTAAAAAAATGTATGCTGATATGACAGACATTGATGCAGAAAAAAAAAAAAAAAGAACTTATGGCAGTAGGGCAGCAAAAGGCTGGTTGTAACAGGTTTTAGAAAATTAAATATATTTTGAAATGTATTTACTTTTTCCTGTTTCTAATTGCTGTTTTCCATAGCATACATCTATTATATCATAGCCTCCTAAACTAGTCCCCCTAAACGTGTCTCGGAAATTTGGCAAAAGTTCAAGCGGTAGACAGCGCCACCTGGTACAGATTGCGCAACTTGTTTAATCAACAGCCACCAAAAAATTTTTAAAGTGGGATTTGATATACATAAAGGTGAATAGAATCGAACAAACGTCGATTATATATATCATATATCACTTCTTAAAAGTTATTGGTGACAGGTGAATAAAAAAGGACGCAATAAGTACCAGGTGGCGCTGTCTGCTTTTTGAACTGTTGCTAAGTTTCCGAGCTACGTGGAAGGCATCTAGTTTTGGAGGCTATGCTTTAACTTTTGCATTTTAATATGATAACAGAAGTTTATATATTGATCTATTAGGAGTCTATTATCAAATTCATTAAAAAAAAAAATCTTTTGTTAATTTTGCTAATTTTAGTACAAAAAATATTAAAAAAATTTTTTTTGCCTGTTTCAATTTGCCCCGGACTTGGGGCATATTGTAACACACGTGGGTCAAATTGTAACAGATAGGAAGAGAACACTAACAATAAAAATGACAATATTTCAAAATGTCTTTTGCTATCATTCATTTATTAATTTAATTTAAAAAGGCATTTAACAAATATTTTTAAATTTGAACCTTCTTGGTATGGTAACAATGAATTATATCAATGAATTATATTATTATTAAAATAAAGAGAAAATTCGAATATATAATCCACATAGAAGTCAATCTTAGTCAGAGTTGAAATTAATTCAAACAAATGATACATTGATCCCTCTCTTACATTTAACGCGTTCCCGCATTTTGAAAGTTAAACATTATACCCATTCTTCTGCCTCTGAGAGCTTTTAGAAAAGCTCGAATTCTACGCCCTTTTTTCAGGACACTTTCATTAATAATAAATTTCTGCTTTTTTTTTTTTTTTTTTTTTTTTTTTTTTAACACTCTTTTTATGCAATATACTCTAATTCATGATTAAATCGTGGTTACAATTCGTGATTATAAATAGTGTTTAAATAATCACGGTACTGTTATATAAAAACATAGAAAATATTTCTGTACAAATATAGTAGTGGAAAGAAGGCTTTTTTTTTTTTTTTTTCTGAAAGTTTCCTGAAAATGGGTGGAGACTTCGAGCTCAGGCTGTAGGCATCTTCACAAGCCACTCCTCTAATTCAAAATCTGTATCTTGAGTTAAAGGCATTTTATCTATATTTTTATCCTTTCGTTTATTTATTTATTTATCTGTTACTTCCTGTAATATATTCCTATCATTTTATGTTTGTGTTACTTTTTAAGTATCTCTTCGAATTATTTTTTAAATATTTTTCTTTCGGTTTATAGGTGTTTAATATTTTTACCTTTCTCGAAAATTTCAGCTGTACTCAAATCGTATATATCTTGAACCTTTGAAGCTCTTTCAGATTTCTCTTTATATTACCTTATGTTAAAAAAAAAAAAAAATGCGTACAATAAATAATTTGCTTGTTAACATTTAAAGTACAATGTCTAATTGCATGAATCAAAACACTAACGGCCCAAAATTTTGTTTCAACTTGCCCATCGTAAGATTTTGAAGATTTTGTTTATTAAAAAAAAATAATAATAATAAATAAATAACCATGCATTTAAACAAAATATTAAACATGCATTTTATAACTCAACACACAGACTAAGTAAATAGCTATAAACACTTCTTTAAAATATAAATTAACATGACTTTAATCAAAATTCACGAAATACATTTTTTTTCCAATAACTAGCTAAAATAAAGCACGTGTACAAAAACTCTCATTAACAATTTCTGCAGAACACTGATTGTGTTTACCTGATAAAGCGCATCATTAGAATTATGTTTATCGAAATATCTAATCAAAAATGTTACAAAATATTTCGGAAATTGCTTGTTACTTCCTAAGCCTGGTACAACTAGCCCCAGGCTCCCCTACCTATCGTGCACTTTTTTTTATTTTTATTATTATTATTTTTTTTTTTTTGTAAAAAGTACTCTTTTTATGTTCATCCTCTCTATCATGTTAATGTGTAATGTGTAATGAGTAAATCTCTATATACCGTATATATGTATATATATTGTGTGTGTGTGTTTCGCTACATTTCTGTAAAATATATTAACCCCATTCCTCCATACTACATGTCTGTAAAATGGATATTTAGTATATGATGAATATATATTATGAATATATATTTTTTTAATTGCATGATATCAATTGTAAGTTTTTTTTTTAATTACATATTTAGGTATTTATCTATAAAGAAAGCTGTCTCAAGTGATAGTTACATAATATATTTCTTACAATGTATAAGTTCTCACAAGTCCGGTTTTATTGGACAGATACCACAGATTAGAATTTTATAAACATAAACCAGGAACATAACAAGTTGGTCGTTTGCAATGGCGAATTTGTGCATCGAACCATCAGCCAAAGCTATAGTAGGTATATTGTACGAAACATCGAAAGGGTATAGATTAGTGTATAAAAAATATTCCTAAGTAAACTGATTATATTTTAAATGCTCCTACTATACTACTGGCCATTAAAATTGCTACACCAAGAAGGAATAATAATAACGGAATAAAATTTGTTGGACACATACATTATAGTAGGAAGAACAATTGATTAAAATTTCATGAAATTTGGAGTAATATGTACTGAGAAAATGTACATAAAGCACCGACCTCTGTGAGCAACAACAGCACTTATTTGCCTAGGCATTGAATCGAACAGCGATTAGATGACATGTACGGGTAGAGCACTTTATGAAGTTTTAATACGATGCCTGAATTCATCGATCGAAGTTACCGGTGAGTGGTGGGGGACCAGTCGCTTTTCAACGAATAAACAATCATTTTCATTGGTGCGAGATCAGGAGAACACGCTGGCCAGAGCAACAATCGAACACATTCGGCATCAATGAAGGTCTAGACAATATGGACAACTTGCAGTAGTGCACTGTCCTGCTTAAATGTTGCGCTTCGGAGGCCTTGAACATAAGGCAGAGCGATGGGCCTTAACTCGGCAGAAATGTGATGGCTGGTATTCAGAGTGGCGGGAATGAAATCAAGAGGTGACCGGGACGTGTATCCAATGGTACCACATACTATCAATCCAGGTGGTGACTCAATACGAGGCTACCAAAATTCTGATTACCCTCAAAACTGCATCACTGATATTAGCGCCATTAATGTGTGATCAACGATGAACCTGGACGCAGGAATGGCGTGAAGTCACTTTTCAGACAAATCACAATCCTGTTTACAGCATCAAGATTGCCTTATCCGTATTTAGTGGCACTATGAATAACGCCCATTGCCAGCTGGGATTCGTCATCATCATACTGTCCATCATTCGCGATGATGTTATGGGTTCCCATTGGATACACGTCTCGATTACTTCATGTTCGTATTCCTGGCACTCTGAAAAGCGGCCATTAAATTTCTGATGAGTTAAGGCCCGCCCCTCTGCCCTGTATTCGAGGCCTCCGTAGCGTAAAATATAAGCAATATAATGCACGACCTCAAGTTGTTTGTATTGTCCGGGCCTTCTTTGATACAGAATGTGTTCGACTGTTGCTTTGGCCAGCGCGTTCTCTTGATCTCGCACCAATGAAAATGACTGTTTAATCGTTGAAAATCGACTGCCCCCCACCACCCACCAGTAACTTCGATCGATGAATTGTGGCATCGTGTTAAAACTTCATGAAGTACTCTACCCGTACATGTCATCCAATCGCTGTTCGATTCAATGCCTAGGCAGAAATGTGCTGTTATTGCTCAGAGAGGTCGCTGCTTTATGTACAGTTTTCCCAGTACATATTACTCCAAATTTCCTGAAATTTTAATCAATTGTTCTTCCTACTATAATGTATGTGTCCAACAAATTTCATTCCGTTATTATTATTCCTTCTTGGTGTAGCAATTTTAATGGCCAGTAGTGTATTAATATTGATATTAAAAAGTGTAATTATATAGCAACTAGGAAGAAAATATTTTGAGCCATTTTTTAGATATGGACTTACGACCCACTTCCGGTTTTCAATGAACAACGTTCTCCACACACGCACACAGATTTAAATTTTATCGCTCTATCTTTATTTGTTTTGGAGATATCAGAGTGAGAAACTTCCATACAATACAAACATAGATGCTTACATATCAAATTAAACATGCCAAACTGCCAAAATCTACATTTTTGGACTGAAGAGAATCGGATGAAAACTGAGTATCAAAGTTTTTGACTAAATACTACACTTCTGTTAAATATGGTAATCAGGTACTGGGAGAAAATGAAATCCGTTAAAGATATAAAATTAATATCTTGGTGTTTTTCTTAGATATCCATTTACATAAACAAATTTTAATGAGATAAACTTCTTACATATCTTTTTGATTTAAACATACCTTTTTGATTTCTTTTTGATCTTTTTGATTTTTAAGAAATTAATATAATTTCCGAAAACTTCTGTTCAAAAGATTTATTGTGAATTAAAAAGTAAAAAGAAAAAATGTCGTAATTTCTAAGAATTAACAAAAGCATAATTATTTTTTCGGAATTATGTACAAGTAGATTATTTAGAAAAATTTTACATTTCCAAACTAAAAATTACATTTTAGTTGAATTTATATTCAAATTTTAACTTTAACAATGATTTTTTTTTTCTTAGAAATTTAGTCAGGAGATTGTTTTCTAAATGAGAATTATCAAAATTTCTTATTTGTTGTGAAACGATGTTTTTGAAGTGAAACACTATTAATCCAGAATAAATAATAAAATGATAATTTATTTCAAAATTGTTTAGTGAAATAATAATAGAAACATTTTCTTACTTTAATAAGGTTAATTCATTTTCGGCAAAAGAAATAATGAAAATTTAAAGTTTTTGCAATATTGTCTCGTGAGATTCATATTACTTTTACTTTTAAGAACTCAGTCTTTGAAATTGCGCTTCTTCTTGTATTTTAATTGATGATTATATTTTTTAAAATTAAAAATTTAATACAGTGAAAGGAACTTGAAAAGTTTTTAATTGAATAATTTTAATTTAAAAGAAGATTAAAGATGATTATTATTAATATTTTTCACATAAGCTAAAAACAAATATTGTTATTTTATTCGAGAATACTTTTATTACTCATTATAGTTTCTAAAGAGAAATATAAAAAAGTAAGATAGAAAAGTAAACAAAAAAAAAAAAAAAAAAAAGAAAATCCTTTTTTTTTTTTTTTTTTTTATGAAATAGGATTTTTTTTTTAAATCACCATTAATAAATTTTAATTATAAAAATCTGATGATCCATTCGACATTCTAAACATTTAAAGTTCACAAGTGTTTAAAAAAAATTAACCAGTGAATTAATAATAATAATAATAAAAACAAATGAAAGTTTTAATATATACCAATATTTATATATATACCAATATTTATATTACCAATTTCCAAAATATGTTTAATATTTTGTAATGTATTCTGTTCTTTGTGGGTTTCTGTAAAATTATTATAAATGCTGAAAGTACTACTTTCTGAAATAACCAGGTTATAGCAAAATTAAGAAAATGTGTTGACTCTAAATTTTCTACCATTTCGTCTATTCAGTTCATTGGCATACCTTATAAGTAAAATTCAGAAATATATAATTCTAGTTTAGGGATTCAGAAAATAACTACTTATTCATTCTAGATAAAGGCGGTATATATATACTTTTTTTTCAGTTTGACCAAGTTGTAGCAAAATTAAGACATGCACAGTGGGATTATAAAAAAAATCTACTCCGATATATGAGATCGTAGCTATCACACCGTTCCCAATCACTGGATAAAAGTTTAGTGCAAGGTGTTTTGAGGTATGCGCTCAAGAATCATTTAAAAAATAACAGTTAAAGTCTAACATTTACGGTTCCAAAGATAAAATTTCAAAATTTCAAGTTGCAACACCTACTTTTTTTATTGAAATGGGATCCCCATAGCAAAAACGAAAACATAAGTAGTGTTGGAACGATACCTGTAGCACAAAAATCACCAGCGCTAGGCTGACAAAGTAAAAGTAACTGTGATGTGCCTACCAGAGCACGACTGTAATTTTTAATGACGTCAAATTTCACACTGAGTCTTCGGCTCTGACTAAAGCCTATTGCATACTTGCCAACATACTAATTAATATTCCGTAGTGTTGTTAGTCCCGCCCTTTTTCTCACACCAGTAAAATTTTAGAGTAATGTTGTAAGGTCGAGCTATGAACCGTCACCAAAAGTTGGGACGGTTAAATCACTCCGTCGCCAGTAGCTCGGCAAAAGTCTTGGTCGAGATTGTTTTATGTCAGCATTGTGCAGCAGTAAAATAATTAGGATCGCGGTGTTAGATGAGTAGAAGAGAGGTTTAAAGGTTTTGATTGAAATGAAATGAAAGGGAGTTGTTGAATGGAGTATTAAAGGAAAGATAGTGAATTTCTAGAGGTATAGAGATATAGGATGTGATGTAGTGGAATGGTGATGAAGGGATAGCTGATTAGTGTGGAGTTAAGAGAAATGTTGATGGTGATAGTTTTATGCGAATGATGGTAGTGAGGTGTAGTTTTGTGGAGTAAAGGAATAAAAGAGGCTGTCGTGTCCGGGAATCCACTCGACGCTCTAAAGTGAGAAAAGCGATAAGCAGCCGTGAGCAGTCGTCAAAAGGTTCAGCGTGGGTGAGATAAAGCAACTTCCTATTTTTTATCTTGTTTAAAGTTAGTTCCTGAAGTCATTTATTTACTCGAGTTAGCTCAACGCCTCCTTGAAATTGAGAATTAATAAACTGTGTTATTTTGTATTTAAACTTTGTCTCGAGCTCTCCTTATTAAGTGATTAAGTATTCAAGTTTATATTTAAGTTATAGTAAAATTTACATTAGAGAATCATGGCCCACGCAGATTCTCTACATTGGCGCCCAAATAAAGTCGAATCCCCCCCCCCCCCGAGCAAATATTTTTTGACGGCACTAATAGTGTGCTGCAATTTTTTGAGCAGCTTGAATACTTTTTTAACTTTTATACCATTGATCGGTCCAAAAAATATGGGTGGTTATCATATTCATTAGAAGGAGAACCACGACAGTGGCATAGACTAATCGCCTGCCATTCCCTTGGGCCAAATCCAACTTATGAGGATTTAAAAAGGCGGATTATCGACCTTTTTGCCACTCGGGATGATAGAAAAAGATTAGAGCATGACCGCTTCCTCCTCCCTCACGAACGTCAGTGGGAAGCAATAGTAAACCCAGTGGAAAAACCACACAAAGTTATTAAGTCACAGTCTATTAGTGTAAATCAACCTAAAACTGGCAATGAAAACGTTAATCCTTGTGACAAAAGTCAAATAAAAGTTAATGAAAACGTGCAACCTACGCCTTTAACCAGCACTACAGACAAATCGACCTCTGCTTTTCAGCCTTTGGCTATGGATGAAAAATCCGAGAATTTATCTAGCACAAAGACGGCGGTTGAAAAAGAAAATAAAATTAAGATAACTATGGCTGCTGAAACCGTTCAACCGACTGCAAGTGTAAAATCATTAAATGTTGCGGCTAAAACTTTCGTCAAGAAACCAAACTTATGTTTTGAAACTGTTAAGTCAGCAGACTCTTCTAGTAGTTTAAATTCACCGCATGATAAATTACAGTTTAATTCTAAAACTGCCAAGTCGGCAGATTCTGCTATTTTTATTGATAAGTCTCATGCAAATGCTAAACCGGTCGAGTCCGGAAATTTATCTCGGATAACAGGAAAAATTTTCGCAGAAAACGATGTTAAAATTAATGTTGGTACTAAATCTTTATTAAAGGCATCAAACTCTTGTTTTCATTCTGTTCAACCAACAGATTTATCTATTAGTATTCATGCATTTCCTGATAAACTACATTTCAGTTCTAAAACTGTCAAGTCGGCAAAATTGGCTATTTGTAATGCTAAATCATATTCAAATGCTCGACCGATCAAATCCGGGGAGTTATCTAATTTCACAGACACTGTGTTAAAAGAAAACGAAAAGTTAAGCCACTGTGCTTATAAATATCTCGCATCTACTTTCAACGAAAAGCTAGTAACTAATTTAAATGAAAGTAGTGGAAAAGGACATTTAAGTTTTCTACATGTCAAGCCGACAGAATCTTCTAGTTTAAATGAAAAGGCTCCCAATGAAAATGACCGGTTAAACTGTCTTCAACATAATTTACATTCTCCTACCAGTGCTTCTCGTAAACTGCTAGATAATTTAAAAGCAAATGTAGTAATTTCAACTAAAAATATAAGTTATTTCCAAGCTCGTAAACCCTCCAAGACATCAACACTCATGAGTAGAGATGGAGCGGAATCGTCCACTGATGCTACGGACAGTGACAGCGTGCCGGGTTCGATCGCAGCCCAGGAATGTGACCTCGCAACGCCTGACCTCCTGCTGCAAGCCTCCAGCCCTACGATTTCTGCGGCCAGTGCAATGACCAGCAGGACTCTCATGTTTAATGCTAATTTTCTTACAGCGGAAACCCTGGGTGAGGTCGTATCGTTCTTTATTTTATTTTTTCTCAAGTATTTGTTTGTCAGAGCTGTACCAAAATGTAAGACATGCCTTGAAGCCGCCTTTCGGACTTCTTATTTTTGTATGAAAGAGCAGGAATTTCTAAAAAGAAAAACTGTAAAATTTAAATTGGTACATGAACTTTCATTTCGAAAATCATGTTTATGCTTCAAATGTCCACATTTTCGTTCTCTCTTAATATATTTTATGTATGTATATTAAATTCTTTTATTTTGGAGCCATCGCCTGCAGAATGGGTAATATAAAACTGTTTTTTTAACCTTTGTAAATATCCCCCCCCCCCCTTTTTCGTATTTCTATACATATTGTATTTGTATATATAACTAAAATGAACTTTGATAAGTGTATAAAATGTATATTTTTTTATTGTTATAACTTTTGTATTCCACTAAAAGTTATCTATCTATATATGTATATATATCTATGTGTATAAGTGGGGAAATTTTTTTTTTGGCTATATGCATAAATCACGCGTAACTTTAAACTAACATCACTAACAAATTAATTTTTTGTCGTTTCGCATGCTATAGCCCAGGCGGAAAAAATTATTGTATATAAACTATTTTATGTATTCAGAGACAATTTGTCTCGTTGATCTATCTACAAATTGTAGTTTAAGTCTATTTTTTGATTTATACTTTAAAAAAAGTTTCCATTTTAGAAATATCTTTGATGCTCTAATCTGATGTAGAAAATGTTATTCTGATGACTGACGTTGCTGAATGAATTTTTTTCTCAAGTACGTTGACCAGCTGATATGGGTTAAGCCTAGACTGGCTCTGAGGGATGAAGAAGTTCCTCCTCTACGTTTCGAAGGATGATTCTGGACCTAGGCTGGTCTTTCGATGGATAATTAAAGTTCAAGATTTTATGTTCAATAAAGTGATTTACTCAATGTACAAGTTTAAAATTATGTTTATTCCTTTCTGGATTAACAGAAAGATGGTTGTAAGCCCCATTGTAAAGTTGAGCTAACCCATTTGAGGCGTTTTTTTTTCTCCCTGTAGTTTCCGGCTGTAAAGGACCCTCAATTCAATTTAAAACTTAAATTTATTTTTTTTTGTTCGAGGTTTGTCCGGTTTTAAGCTAAAGGGTTTTTTATTCGCCATTGTATTTGAAGCGGTAAGCAGTTCATTGCTCAGCAAATTACACTTTAAAATTTTTTCTAACTTATTTTAAAGTTTCAAATTAAGTTGTGGCTGCACTCACTCCTATGAGCTATTTTAGGGTTTAAATTTATTCGTTAAAACCCGTTGGGGATTTTCCCGACTAAATTTTTTTTCTTGGAGGGGGACTGTAAGGTCGAGCTATGGACCGTCACCAAAAGTTGGGACGGTTAAATCACTCCGTCGCCAGTAGCTCGGCGAAAGTCTTGGTCGAGATTGTTTTATGTCAACATTGTGCAGCAGTAAAATAATTAGGATCGCGGTGTTAGATGAGTAGAAGAGAGGTTTAAAGGTTTTGATTGAAATGAAATGAAAGGGAGTTGTTGAGTGGAGTATAAAAGGAAAGATAGTGAATTGCTAGAGGTATAGAGATATAGGATGTGATGTAGTGGAATGGTGGTGAAGGGATAGCTGATTAGTGTGGAGTTAAGAGAAATGTTGATGGTGATAGTTTTATGCGAATGATGGTAGAGAGGTGTAGTTTTGTGGAGTAAAGGAATAAAAGAGGCTGTCGTGTCCGGGAATCCGCTCGACGCTCTAAAGTGAGAAAAGCGATAAGTAGCCGTGAGCAGTCGTCAAAAGGATCAGCGTGGGTGAGATAAAGCAACTTCCTATTTTTTATCTTGTTTAAAGTTAGTTCCTGAAGTCATTTATTTACTCGAGTTAGCTCAACGCCTCCTTGAAATTGAGAATTAATAAACTGTGTTATTTTGTATTTAAACTTTGTCTCGAGCTCTCCTTATTAAGTGATTAAGTATTCAAGTTTATATTTAAGCTATAGTAAAATTTACATTAGAGAATCATGGCCCACGCAGATTCTCTACAATGTTCTCAAAATGAAATTATGATTAAAATATTCTAAAAAGATACTGCTGTGAAAAAGAAGGTGGGGTTAACAATACTACGGATTATTAGTTAGCATGTTGGCAAGTATGCTATTGATTCTGCTTTGAAACGAGAAGACGAGACCAAGGTATGCATAATTTCGAATTTGCATTTCCAGTTAACGACAAGTGACCCTCGTCCTTTAACAGAATGCGTGAAAGCCAACTGTTATTTTAGTTATACCGAATAAGATATCCGTTCGCAAAATTTATCTGTAGTTGGTTATCACCCGCATGCAACTCTTCGACACGTTTGAACCGATACAAACATTTGGAGAACTGAGTGCAGAATCTTACGAATCGTAGTAGTCGGCAGTTGCAGAAAATGTCAAAATGTCGCATGCACTTGCACGGGGGGGGGGGGACTTTGCTTATCGTCTGATGGACTTCTGCAACAGTCTCGACACGATCGGAAGGTCGTTCAGGCGAAGATCGAATGCATGTGCAGTGCAACCAATTTCTTGAAATTTATGTATCAAGTCCCATACATCTTTTATAGTAAACAGGCTTAAGCGTTGCCCATGGTGTCTGCGATCCAAATTCAAAGATGCAATGTCTCTGATACTTTCAATCCGTTCAGGTAATAAATCTTTACAATTTTCCCCAAGTTGTTTCCCTGTAGGCGGCATATTGTTTTCAAAGCGAGAAATCAAGATACGCATAACGTATTTTACAATGCCCTATTTTTCTTACACCGCGATGATGTCAGTCATGACGGTGTCTTACAACTAACCATGAAATTAGAGCCTTTATTCAATAGACTTACGCAAAATTAACGATACAATGGTCTCTTCTTCTCGTTTCGAAGCAAAATCCATAGAGCCAAAGACTCAGGTTGAAATGGACATTCGTTAAAACATGAAAGTTGTGTTCTTGTAGGTACATCGCAGTTATTTTCTCTTTTCTTACTCTGCCTAGCGCTGGGAATTTTCGTGCTAAAGGTACCGTTCCAACGCTATTTATGCTTTTTGCTATGGAGATCCCATTCGAATAAAAAAAAGTAGGTATTGTTGTTTGAAATTTTGTCACTGTAACCGTAACTGTTAGAGTTTAACAGTTGGTTTTAATTTGATTCTTGAGCACATGCCTCAAAATACCTTCCACTAATTTTTTTTTAATTTTCTGTGAACGGTATGATAGCTATGGTCTCATATATTGGGGTAGTTTTTTTTTATAATCACTCTGTAAATTAGTTTCACAGTCTTGAAAATAATTTAATGAATTTTAGGTAATTTATTTCCATAAAATATTTCGTGATTTTTAGTAAAAGTATTACATATAAAAATTCCTGTATACGATATATTTTGTGTTCGAAAACCATTTAATCATTTCTAATTCATTTAATTTTTTTCTACCTTTCATATCTAGTATATATATATATATATATATATATATATATAAACGCACTATACTTAAAGCGAATCTAGCAAATATGAAAGAAGAAAATCTAAAATAATTTTCAAAGACCCACAAAAAAAAAAAAAAAAAAAAAAAATCTGAAAAGGATATTGGGATAAACTATGATGAGATATGTTTATATATATAGACATAATATTAACAAATGTTGAAAGTGGTATAGACCATTTCTTTCCTTTCTTACCATTTATTCTTTTACTTTTTTGAGAAACCATCAGTTTAATTAATGTTAAGCTTGTAAAAAGGAAATTGCCCATAAACGTAGTTCTATATCAAACAATATCGTTCATATATACCAGATAAAGTGAATGTTTCAGAAATTTTTATGCTGTTATTATTATAAAAGTAAAAAAAAAAATGTTATCTACCATACTTTTTTTTTTTTTTTGAAAAATTACTCCTTTTATATACATCCTCTCTATTATGTTGTGGTAATTTGTAATGAGTAAATCTTCAGTAACAATTCGTAATTTTTGGATATATGTATATATATCTATATATATATTTCCTCGTGTGTGTGTTTAACTATATTTATATAAAATATATTAATTATAAGGTGTGCCCAAATGAAAAGGAGGCCTTAGCTGTAGCGGCGCTATATCAAATACCAGTGAGTTAATGTGTTGGCCGATATATCACATGGTGGTATTGCTACATGCTCAGTTAACGGCTTCGCATCAATATCCTAATTAATGGAGAGTCATTTCCGCAGTTCTTTGCATGATGGATTCCTAGAGATCAGCACAAAAAGATCGGCTGTGGATGAGTTCATACGGCAGAATCGCCGGATCACCACACGGGAAATTGCTGTTGAACTGTCGATAATCAAAGGAACTGCGCATCACATAATCCGCAAAGAGCTTGGTTATGGCAAAGTTTATGCACAATGGGTATCCAAGCATCTGTCAGAGAATAAGAAGACGGAGAGAATGGATGTTTGCCTGACACATTTGTTGAGCCATCCACTCCCTTCCTGCGTGCTGGGATCAGTGTATCAAATGGCAATTCTTTAGAGTAGTACTATACTACATGAACTGTAGTTATAATATTGTTATTAAAATTTCTTCACATATAACTTTAATCTGCTTTTCATTTGGGCACACCTTTTTTGTTGATCTGGAGGAATCCATCATGAAACAAATTGCGAAAATGGCTCTCCAGCAATGAGCCGTTAACTGCGCAGACGCATGTAGCAATAACACCATGTCATATATCGGTCAACACATTAACTCAATGGGATTTGATATAACGCCTCTACAGCTAAGGTCTCCTTTTCATTTGGGCACACCTTATACATTTCTGTAAGCTATATGCCTTTAAAATGATAATTCAGTATACGATGAATATTTTTTATTGTAGAATATCAATTGCGTATTTGACGTGTTTATTTTTTTACATATTATAAAAAATGTTGTATCCAATGATACATGCATAATCTAACCCATACGATGTATATATAATTATAAATCCAATTTTATAGGACGGATACCATAGATTAAAATTTTGTAAAGAAAAACCAGAAACATAACAAGTAGGTGATTAGCTTTGTCCACTTTGTGTTTCAAACCCCTAGACAGCGTCATGGTAGAATTAGATATATACCTGAAAACACCAAAAAGATTATATTTATATAATTTTTTTTTTTTTTTTTTGGGGGGGGGGGTAAAATTTATTTAAGTACATTTTACAGAGAAGTAGAAAAATATAATGCCTTCATCTAGAACGGATAAGTGATAATTTTCTAAATCCCGGAATTATAAATATAGATTTCTTATCTATGTGTATAAGGCATGCCAACAATCTGAACAGACGAAATGATCTAAAATTTATTTTCTGTACATTTCTAGATAGTGAAATAATAATCTGAATATTATAAATCCTTTGTTTTGCGAAAAATTCTCAATTGACTTTCTAGAATTTGGTCATAAACCTAGATTATGGTTCCTAAAAAACGCATCGTGTATTCTCATCCCTTTTCAAAGATTTTTAAATAAGTTTGACCTCGATGCGAGAAATTATCGCTTGATTTTCTTGAACTGGGTTATAAACAAAGATTATAGTTGCTAAAACTCGCCTCTTGTATTCATATTTATTTGCAGGGATTTTTAAATACGAGGGTTGCTATTTATATTTCTGGCCTAATAATGAAAAAACAAATATGTAGGATCGAAATTGGTTTTATTGTTTTTCAAAATATTCTCCATGATGATCAATACACTTTTGCATGCGTTTGAACCAATTTTCAAAGCACTTTTTCCAGTCCGATTGAGGTAACTCCAAAACATGCGTTTTGAATGCATCAACCGCTTCTTCGGGGGTCGAAAATCGTTGTCCACGTAATTTATTTTTGATGTGTGGGAATAAGAAGAAGTCATTGGGTGCCAAATCAGGGCTGTACGGCGGATGACCCATCAGTTCGATCTTTCGCTCAGTCAGAAATGCATTTGTTTGAGTCGATGTGTGAGAGCTCGCATTGTCATGATGAAGAATGATTCGCCTATTCTTCTGCTTTTTTCGAATTTCTCCGATGACTTCTGGCAAACAAATGGTCGTGTACCATTCAGAATTGACCGTCCTGCGTTGCTCTAATGCCACTGTTGCCACATGACCGTTAATGCCGAAGAAACAGGCAATCATTTGCTTCGATGTGCTTCTTCCTCGAACAACTTTTGTTGGTTGTGCCTCGCCTTGGAAGACCCATACAGTTGATTGCTATTTTGTTTCCTGCTCATATGCATAGATCCATGATTCGTCACCTGTGTAGATGTTATACACAGCCTTTGATGTACCTTGAACGTATTTTTCCAACATTTCCTTGCACCAATCGACACGAGCCTTTTTTTGAGCGTTTGTCAGATTATGCGGGATCCAACGCGAACAAATTTTTTTTACGCTCAAATGTTCATGCAATATTTTATTGATGCTAGTCATACTAATGTCCAAAGACGCCTCAATCTCACGGTATGTCACATGACGATCTTGCTTTATCAGTTCACGCACAGCATCGATCTTTTCTGGCACAACAACGGATTTTGGACGACCTGCACGGGATTCGTCCTGGATCGAACATCGACCACGATTAAATTCATTATACCAATTTTTTACAGTGCTGTAGGATGGCGCTTTATCGCTGTATAAAGAATTAAGTTCATCGAAGCACTCTTGTCTTGACAATACACGTCGAAAGTTATGAAAAATAATCGCACGAAAATTTTCACGATTCAATTCCATTTTTTGAAAGAGAAGAACTTTTCAATTTACTGTCAACAACACAAATAAAGCTATAATGGTAAATCGTCTGCTGAATTTACGTTTAAAAATATCAAACTTTCGATTAAAATCGTCTGCGGTCGCCTAGCAACACTTACTGTTGCCAAGGACAGAAATATAAATAGCAATCCTCGTAAGTTTGACCTCGATAATATAGACAAACGCCCTAAAATTCTAACGGGATACTGAGAACTTACATTTCAAAGGGAACTAGAATTTATAAAGATTGCATCGAACTATTTTTAGTAGAGCAACTTCGCAGAAACATAAATACCACATTGTGAAGAATGTTCACTGTTCTATGTAGAAGCTACTAAAGGACTATTTGTATACAGTGATAAAATAATAAAGGAAACATGAAAATGGATCAATCGAGACAAACAGCATTTGTTGCTACCGATCTAAAAACAAACCTTTAAAAACTAATTAAATTTTATTTAATTTTGCGCCGACTTCAAAAGTTATGATTAATGATAGTGTTATAGGTTGTTTGGCGAAGGAAATTATTTTTTTTACTTTTAGGTGCAATTTCCAGTTTCATTTCATACTTTTTTTTTTTTTTTTTTTTTTTTTTTTAGTTGTTTGAATAGTAGTTGCATTTTGCAGTCGGTTCTATTCTTTTACAAAATCATTTTATTATGAAATCTATCTTTGAAATTGCGCAAGGTCTTTAATTTCCTTATATGGTTATATTTTTAAGTTATATTTTTAAGTTATGGTTATATTTTAAATTATTGTAATGAATGCCTTGTGAAAATTTTGAATACTTTTATTTTAATGAGATTAAAGATTTTTTTTTTTTTTCTGTTGTTGTTGTTGTTTCATAAGTAAAAACTATTTTTTTTTTCGATAAAATCTAGAACTTTTTTAATTCTCCTTGTTATTCCTAAAGACAAATATAAAAATGGGAAAAATAAACAATAATAATTTCTAAAAAGGTATTTTATGTTTTGTTTAAGAAAGTCTATTTTTAACAATCAGTAAATTTTAATTGTAAAGATTCGATGATCCATTCTGCTTTGTAAGTATTTAAAATTTTAAAGGTGAAAAATTTTTAAACCAATGAATAAAAAACTAAAAGATTTAGTACTATATATATATTTTCCCCACTTTCGAAATCTATACAATGTATTATAATGCATTTTGTACTCTGTGTTTTTTATTGTAAAATTACTGTAATTGCTGAAGCCGTTAATTTCAGAAATATCTGGGTTGTAGAAAAATTAAAAACTATACATTAGTTTAATATTTTTTCAAGTAATTTAATGAACTTTTAAAAAATATTTACCATAAACTATTTCATGATCCTCAGTGAAAGAAATATTATTAGTAATGATAATAATAATAATAATAATAATAATAACCTTGTAAATGATATATTTCATGTTCGAAAACAATTTCTGACTTCTTTCATATTATGTATATAAAATGAATGCATTATACTTAATGCAAATCTCGCAAACATGAAGGGAAATCTAAAATGTTTTTCAAAAATCCAAAATAAAATTTCTAATAAGTTTATTGAGATAAACTATGATTAAATATATTTATATATAGTTTAATATTATAAAATGTTGAAATAATATAGGTTTTTTCTTACCTTTCGTACCATTTTTTTTTTCCTGAGAAACCATCGGATTAATTAATGTTAAGCTTGTATGAAGGAAATTGTCCATAAAAGAAGTCACAAATCAAACAATTTTTTACATGCATGGTCGATTAATAAAATGTTTCGGGATTTTTTTATGCAGATATGACAGGCATTGTTGTATTAAGAAATAATCTGGTGTGTCACTCACACGACTTTCTCTTACCCTGAAATTTAATACTATAAATACAGGTTGGAGATTAAGAGGTAAGATAACGATGATATGTAAACCTATGTTAAACAATTCAAATTAGGCTTCGGAAGAGTTTTATATGATAAGTAATTGTGTGTGAGGGGGGCTACCCTCCCCCTCAACCCCCCGTTTCATTAATGCACCTAGATTTATATAAAATTTAATTCGGTTATTAAAAAATAATTCTGTTTTTAAAAAATAATTTATTAAAATTATTATTTAAAAAAATTATCTTTTACGATAATGCAGACTATTTCCATATTAGAGAAGTAGTATAACACTAAATATCATAATAAGTCCATTTTATTCTCAGTATTAAAAAAAAAAAAAAAAGGAAAAGAAAAAAGAAAAACATTTGCACTTTGGGAGTGCCGAGAGAAGTGAAAACGTGAACAATTACGTGTGTATTTCTTGAATCATCAGGAAATTTTTTATTGTGTAGGAAATACTTTTAAATGAAGTGTTTTTTTATTCATTAATATAAACTACTAGTACAAAAATTATATTACAATTTTATTTAATGCGCTAACTGCAATAGAGACAGTGTCCGGAGATGAGAGAAGTGGTGTAGAGTCGCACCAGATTGTAAAAACGTGAGAAAAATGGCGGCTTTGGCCTTTCTCACGGTTTGTGAGGTCTAACTGGATTAGTGACAGTGTCCGGAGATGAGAGAAGTCGTGTAGAGCCGCACCAGATTGTAAAAAAACGTGAGAAAAATGGCGGCTTTGGCCTCTATCACGGTTTTGTGAGGTCTAACTGGAACGTTTCCGGCTGCAATCTTTAACAGACAGTGTCCGGAGACGAGAGAAGTCGTGTAGAGCCGCACCAGATTTTAAAAACGTGAGAAAAATGGCGGTTTTAGTCTTTCTCATGGTTCTGTGAAGTCTAACTGCAACGTTTCCGGCTGCAATCTTTAAGAGACAGTGTCCGGAAATTAGTGAAGTCGTGTAGAGCCGCACCCGATTGTAAAAACGTGAGAGAAATGACGGCTTTAACCTTTCTCAATGTTTTGAGAGGTCTAACTGCAATAGAGACAGTGTCCGGAGATGAGAGAAGTCGTGTAGAGCCGCACCAGATTGTAAAAACTTGAGAAAAATTGCGGCTTTGGGCTTTCTCACGGTTTTGTGAGGTCTAACTGCAACGTTTCCGGCTGCAATCTTTAAGAGACAGTGTCCGGAGATGAGAGAAGTCGTGTAGAGCCGCACCATATTGTAAAAACGTGAGAAAAATGACAGCTTTGGGCTTTCTCACGGTTTTGTGAAGTCTAACTGCAATAGAGACAGTGCCCGGAGATAAGAGAAGTCGTGTAGAGCCGCACCAGATTTTAAAACAATATACAGTATATAATTATTAACACTTCACATTAGCAAGTTAATTGTATGATACATTATTTGTATCATACAAGGATGGCAAGCGTTTGCTGACGATGACGCGAATTCAATGATTTTTGTTCACCCAAGAGTACTCAACGAACCTAAAGAAGTTTTCACTTCAAAAAATACGATTTTTTTTCTAAGTTTTTTTTCGTTAAAAGTAAAAAAAATCGATAACTTTGTTTTAAATTATCGCAGATCGATGGTTCAACCATTCGTTTTAAAGGTATTGGCGAGCTCTTTTGAAAGATACCCATCATGAAAATTTACTTCCCCCCAGGGTGGAGGCGAGGCTCCTACACACACAATTTTTTTTTCCCAGTTGACTATCTCTATTACAATATATATATATATTCGTTTCATTTGGTTTAGTGCAGTCTATAGACGATAAACTCTACCTTATCTGCAATTTCCCCCATAGACGTAATGTATTAAAATTCTCTTGATTGTCCCTGTACACGAACAATTTGTTCGATCTTAACGAAAAGCTTACTGTAGCAACCCTATATGATACACATTTAGGATACCAAGTTTAAACTTTCTGCCACAATTTGTTCTTGAGATATGCTGATAACAGTCAGACACACCCACAGACACACAGACACACAGACATACACACAGACACACATACATACACACAAACACACAGACATACACACAGACCATTTGCTAAAAACATGATTTTCGTATTCAAGAGACCTCAAAACGTGTAAATATAACAAAATCTCGCATTCGAAAATTTGACCCAGAAACAATACTTTCTCTACCTTATGGGTAAGAGAAAGTAAATAATCTGGTGTGTCACTCACACGACTTTCTCTTACCCTGAAATTTAATACTATAAATACAGGTTGGAGATTAAGAGGTAAGATAACGATGTTATGTAAATCTATGTTAAGCAATTCAAATTAGGCATCGGAAGAGTCCTATACGATAATTAATTCTGTGTGAGGGGGGCTACCGCCCCCCTCAACAACCCGTTTCATTAATGCACTTAGATTTATAGAAAATTTAATTCGGTTATTAAAAAATAATTCTGTTTTTAAAAAATAATTTATTAAAATTATTATTTAAAAATTTATGTTTTATGATAATGGAGACGATTTCCGTATTAAAGAAGTAGTATAACACTAAATATCCGAAAAAAAAGTCCATTTTAATCTCAAACTAAAATAATCTGGTATGTCACTCCAACGACTTTCTCTTACCCTGAAATTTAACACTATAAATACAGGTTGCAGATTAAAAGGTAAGATAACGAGTACTGTTAAGTAAACCTGTGTTAAACAATTCATGTTAGGCTTCTAAAGAGTTTTATATGATAACTAGTCCTGTGTGAGGGGGGCTACCGCCCCCCTCAACCCCCCGTTTCATTAATGCACCAACATTTACATAGAATTTAATTCGGTCATTAAAAAATAATTCTGTTTTTAAAAATTAATTTATTAAAATTATTATTTAAAAAAAAATATATCTTATGATAATGCAGAAGATTTCCATATTACAGAAGTAGTATAACACCAAATATCCAAAAAAAAGACCATTTTATTCTCATCATTAAAAAGAAGGGGGAAAAAAAACGATTTTTTTCTAAGTTTTTATATATTCGTTTCATTTGGTTTAGTTCAGTCTATAGACGTTAAAATCTACTTTCCTGCAATTTTCCCCATAGACGTAATGTATTAGAATTATTTTGATTGTCCCTGTACACGAACCATTTGCTTGATCCGAACGAAAAGCTTACTGTAGCATCCCTACATGATACACATTTAGAATACCAAGTTTGAACTTTCTGCCATAATTTGTTTTTGAGATATGCTGATAACAGACAGACACACAGACACACAGACAGACACACAGACATACACACAGACCATTTGCTAAAAACATGATTTTCGTATTCAGGGGACCTCAAAACGTGTAAATATAACAAAATCTCGCGTTCGAAAATGTGACCCAAAAACAATACTTCCTCTACCTTATGGGTAAGAGAAAGTAAAAAAAAAAAAAAAAAAAAAAAAAATTTTTCTTTAAAAGTAAAAAACAAATCGATAACTTTGTTTTAAATTTCCGCAGATCGGTGGTTCAACCATTCGTTTTAAAGATATTGGCGAGCTCTTTTGAAAGATACCCATCATGAAAATTTACTCCCCCAGGGGGGAGGCGAGGCTCCTACATACACAATTTTTTCCCAGTTGACTATCTCTATTACAATATACATATATATATATATATATATATATATATATATATATATATATATTCGTTTCATTTGGTTTAGTGCAGTCTTTTGGTTTAGTGCAGACGCTAAACTCTACTTACCTGTAATTTCCCCCATAGACGTAATGTATTAGAATTCTCTTGATTGTCCCTGTACACGAACCATTTGCTTGATCTGAACGAAAAGCTTACTGTAGCATCCATATATGATACACATTTAGAATACCAAGTTTGAACTTTCTGCCATAATTTGTTTTTGAGATATGCTGATAACAGACAGACACACACACAGACATACACACACACAGACACATAGACTCACAGACACACAGACCATTTGCTAAAAACATGATTTTCGTGCTCAGGGGACCTCAGAACGTGTAAATATAATAAAATCTCGCGTTCGAAAATTTGACCCGAAAAGAATACTTTCTCTACCTTATGGGTAAGATAAAGTAAAAAAATCTTCTGTAAGCATCTACCGTACAATTTTTTTTTTTTTTTTTTGTGTGTGTGTGTGTGTGTGTGTGTAAAAAGTGATATTTTTATATTCATCCTCTTTAACGTGATATGGTGAAGTGTAATAGTGCGTTTCTCAAAATGTGGAAACATTAACGTTAACAAGCAGCGTATTAAATAGCTTTTATTTAGGGATAACAACTAATTAGTTAGAAACAAAAATACACTAAATGTCTTCATACTTTTTTTAAGATATCAGATCATTGTTATTTATCATTTACTGAAAAAAAAAAATCCCATTTGAGTAGCGTGATTCAGACCATTGCAGTTTCTTTTTTCAGAAAAGTGTATTTATTGAAAAGAAATTTTACAAAAACACATGCAAATATTTAGATCCATTTTAGGAAATATTTTAACAAAAAATAAAAGCGTGTTAAATTACTTATTTACTTAATATAGTTTTTGTTAAAAAACCATTGTTTAGATCGTTACATTTCGACATAACAAATTGTACAATACTTCTTTCTGTACAAGTTTTGTTTATTTTCAAAAGTTATTAAACCAGTATTAGTTTCTGATGAAACAATTATCAGGCAATCATCACTTTCCTGTGCCTATTCATTGTTTTCCGTTAAAATCATGAGAAAATAAGTTAGTCCAAAATAATAAAATTTTAAGATGTTTATACAAATCTTTTGCAATAAACTGTATCAGTTCTACTCTATCTTTAAATATAATTAGAATTCCAGTAAAAAAGATTCAAGTCAATGAGAATTACATTTATATTTATTATTAAAGCTTAAATTTATGGTGTGTGTTCTGCGCCCACCTTTTGACACCTGCCCAATAAGTAAATCTGGAATAATAATTTGTAATTTGTAATTTTAGTTTTTTTTTTTTTTTTTTTTTTTGTGTGTGTGTGTGTGTTTGTGTGAGATATCTTAATTTCTGTGAAATGTATCACTACATTTTTGTAAGCTACATGCCTTTAAAATGAATATTTAGTATACGACGAATATACTTTTATTGCGTAATATCAATTCTGTATTAGATTCGTTTGATTTTTATACATATTAAGTTACATACACTGAAAAAGAATTCTGTAACTGACATCTAGAATATAAATTGTGGCTCTAGAAAAAATAGTTCCATATCATCTTTATAAGTTCTAGTCCCCTTGGAAAGCGATTTCTATAAGCCCCTATTAGAATTTTAGAGCGTTTGCCTATATTCTCGAAGGCAAAGTTGTTTAATAATCTCTGCAAATAAATGAGACTACAAGAGGCGTTCTGCAACTATAATCTTGGTTTATTATCCAATTCTAGAAACTCAAGCGAAAATTTCTCGCAATATAAATGATTCAGAATATTTAGAGTATTCAGAATATTGTTTCACCATCTAGAAATGTGTACACTAGAAATTCTCGATCATTTCGTCTATTCAGTTTATTGGAGTGCCTTATGCGCATAGCTCGGAAATCTATATTTCTAGTTAAGGGATTTAGAAAATGGTCACTTATTCATTATAGGGAAAGACGGTATTTTTTTTTTCTCAGTGTATTTTTAAAGAATATTGTCTCCAATGAGAGTTGCATAAAGTAGTCCATACGATGTCTAAATCATCACAAGTTCGTTTTATAGGACAGAAACCGCAGATTAGAATTTGATAACGGGAAACAAGAAACATAACAAGTAGGTGATTAGCTTTGGCTACTATGTACATCGATCCCTTAGCGAGCGCTACAGTAGATACATTCTGCAATTTTTTATTTTTTATTTTTTTATTTTTTTTTTAAGTTAATATTTATTTAGGTAGAATTTACAAAGAATTTGGAAAGTAAATTGGTTACCTTTTAAATTCTGATTTTATTAATAATGATATTTAAATGGATGATTATACAGAAACTATGAAGAAAATTTTAGAGCTGTTTTTGAGACACAGACTTGCGGTCCACTTCCAGTTTTCAATATCCAACGTCCCGTTTTCTAGTTTTCACTAATTTTTTTAAAATCATCAGAACACTAGATTTAATTTTTGTTCCTCTATATTAATTTGTTTTGGAGATATTAAAGTGAGAATTTTCCCTACAAACATAAATGCTTACATACTAAATTAAGCATGCCTAATTACCAAAAGCCACATTTTTGGACTGAGGAAAATGAGGAGAAAATTCAATATAAAACAAGTCCTTCCGGCTTTTTCGGAAGGGTAGGTTGATTTCTTTTTCCTTATCAAGTAGCCGTCATTTTGTTTCTAAAAATTATTAATGCACTTGGTAGAAATATTGATGTAGAATATGCACATATGGAGTTTTAAGCAAATCGGTTCATAAATACATTTTTATGTTAATTTAAAATTTTCAAGTGGCCGGCGCTTGGAAACAAAATGTTGGGTTAAGTTGACAAATATATGAAATGTATTTGTGAGATAAGTCTACTGTACATATATAGTTCGAATTAATTTAAAATCTCAAAAGTCATCGTGTTGAAAAATTAAGTGGCTGTCACTTCGACCAAAATGGCAGAGAAAGTTTTTCATCTAAGATATAATTGCAAATTTGAAAATATTTTTTGTAGAAATTCTTTCAAAGAGGCTTAGTAAGCTGCTAAAATGTTAGTTTTCTGCATTTCTAGTTTGTTTTAGCATTAAAATAGCCTAATTTTTCCTTAAAAACGCATTAAAAAGATCCAGTAACGCAGATAATGAATTTGGCGCCAAATTTGGCGACTTTTCCCCTATGGCGACTTTTTTGGCGACTTTTGGCGAGAAAATACTTTTTATCGATCTACCAAAGTTGGACGCAATAATGTGATTGGTTCACGAGTTACGTGAATTTTCTAAAATTTTGTTGTTTGAATAATAAATCCATTTTTCAACTTTGATTTGAATTGATTAAGTATTTCTAAAGTCACCGTGATAACAAATTTTCAAATGGCCGCCACTTGGAAACAATACAGTGGAACAAGTTGCCAAGCAAACACATCCAAGATATTTGAAGCATAGGTTCACTGTCCAACTGTGGTTTAAATCAGTGCCGTATTCCAAAAGTTATTCTTATGGCAAATTTTCAAGTGGCAGTCTAAGTGGTTGCGACTTGGAAACAAAAGAGCAAAACAACTTGCCCATCGAGATTATCCAGTATATTTGTACGATAAGTTCATTGTCCCGTTCTACTTTAAATTAAATCAGTATTTCAAAAATTATCGTCATAAGAAATTTTCAGGTGGCACCACTTGTAAAAAAAGTGGAGTGAGATGCCCAGCGAACTTACCTGAGATATTTGAATGATAAATCCACTACCCAAATTTGATGCGAATTGATTCTGTGTTACTAAAGTTACCATAATAACAAATTTTCAAGTGGCCGCCACTTAGAAATAAAATTGCGGATTAACTCACCAAGTGAAATTATCCTAGATATCTGAACCATACGTTTACTCTCCAACTTTTATTTGAATCAGTATAGTATTTTAAAAGTTATCGTGATGGCATATTTTCAAGTGGCAGTGTTATTTCAAGTGTCTGGAACTTAGAAACAAGATGTCGGGACAATTTCCCCAGTGAAAACATTCAAGATAATTATATGGTAATATCACTGTCCAAATTTGGTTCGATTTGGAGTATTTTTTCAGAAGTTATCGTGATTTTAAATTTTCAAGTGGGAACCTGATTTCAAGTGGCCCCGCTTAACTTAAGATATCTGCCACTTTATTAAAAATGGCGGATATAGTTTATCAATAAATTTCATTAAGATCCTTATGTGGTCTATATTTACATCAAAATTCAAACAATCTCGGAATACGCTTTTTACAATTTAAATTTGAAATTTTCAAGTTGTCTGCACTTGAAAACAAAATGGCGGAGCAACTTGGTTAACAAACTCATCTAAGATATTTATAAGATAAGTTAAGACACTGTTCAAATTTGGTTCCATTTGGAGTATTATTTCGGAAGTTATCATGGTTTTAAATTTTCAAGTGGTGGTCTGATTTCAAGTGGTCCCACTTAACTTAAGATATGCGCCACTTTATTAAAAATGGCGGATAAAGTTCATTAATAAAGTTATTTGAGACACTTTTGTAATCTATGTACACATCAAAAAAAAAAAAAAAAAAAATCGGAATACGCTTTTTGCAATTTGAATTTGAAATTTTCAAGTGGTCTCCACTTGAAGACAAAATGGCCGAGCAACTTGGTTAACAAATCCATCTAAGTTATTTATAAGATAAGTTAAGACACTGTCCAAATTTGTTTCGATATGGAGTATTATTTCAGAAGTTATTGTGATTTTAAATTTTCAAGTGGTAGCGTGATTTCAAGTGGCCCCGTTTAACTTATCTACCACTTTATTAAAAATGACGAATAAATTTCATTAATAAACATCATTGAGACCCTTATGTGGTCTGTATTTACATCAAATTTCAAGCAAATTCGGAATAAGCTTTTTACAATTTGAATTTGAAATTTTCAATCAATTTAAGTTAAGATACTGTCTAAATTTTTTTCGATTTGGAGTATTATTTCGGAAGTTATAGTGATTTTAAATTTCCAAGTGGTAGCCTGATTTCAAGTGGTCCCGCTTAACTTAAAATATCTGCCACTTTATTAAAAATGGCAAATAAACTTCATTATTAAACTTCATTGGGACCCTTCTGTGGCCTCTATTTACATCAAAATTCAAGGAATCTCTTGCTTTAAATATGCTTTTTACAATGTACGTTTGAAATTTTCAAGCGGATGCCACTTGAAAACAAAAAGTCTGAGCAACTTGGTTAACAAACGCATCCAAGATATTTATAAGATTAGTTCACTGTCCAAATTTGGTTCAATTTCGAGTATTATTTCGGGAGCTATCGTGATGACAAAATTTTCATTATAGATAGATAGATAGATAGATAGATAAACGAAGTTATTGCAATAGGTCGATTTTTAAAGAAATCAACCTAAATATTTGACTGACTATCATACTTCTTTTAACTACTGTAGTCAGGTATTGAAAGAAAATTAAACCTCATAAAGATATAAAATAATATCTTGATGTTTTTCTTAGATGTCCATTTAAAGAAACAAATTTTAATAATATAAACCTCTTACATAATTGAATAATTTAATATACAGTCACTGCAGTATATTTTCAGAAAAAATAATATAAGTTCCGAAAACGTCTATCCAATAGAATTATTACGAATTAAAAAGTATAAAGGAAAAAATTCCACAACTTCTAAGAATTAATAAAAATAAAATTATTTATCCGGAATTACTAAGAAAATAAATTATTTAGAAAAACGTTGTATTTTCAAACTGAACTTTATTTTTTAATTGAATTTTGATTAAACTTTCAAATTTTGCAATGATTCTTTACTTAGAAATTTATTCTTGAGATTTTTGTTTATGTGTGAATGATTAAAATTTTCTTCATCGTTGTCAAATGGTGTTTTAAAATGAAACTCGAGTAATCTAGAATAAGTAGTAAAATGTTAATTCATTTTGAAAAAATTTAAATGAAATGAAAAAAGATGCATTTTCTTGCTTTAATAAGGTTAATTAATTTCTGCAAAATGAGTACAGGAAATTAAAAGAGATTTTTTTAATATTATCTCTCGAGATTCGTATTATATCTAATTTTAAGAACTCTGCTTTTAAACTCGCGCAAGTTCTTGAATCTTCCCAAGTTTGAACTTTCTGTCACAGTTTGTTCTTGAGATATGCTGATAACAGACAGACACACCCACAGACACACATACATACACACAGACACACATACATACACACAGACACACAGACACACACACAGACCATTTGCTAAAAGGATATACATACAAGGACTATAAATACAGGTTGGAGATTAAGAGGTAAGATAACGATGATAGTTAAACCTATGTTAAGCAATTCAAATTAGGCATCGGAAGAGTCTTATATGATAATTAATTCTGTGTGAGGTGGGCTACCGCCCCCTTTAACTCCCCGTTTCATTAATGCACTGAGATTTATAGAAAATTTAATTCGGCTATTAAAAAATAATTCTGTTTTTAAAAAATAATTTATTAAAATTATTATTTAAAAAAATTATGTTTTATGATAATGTAGGCGATTTCCATATTAAAGAAGTAGTATAACACTATATATCCGAAAAACGTCCATTTTAATCTCAAAATAAAATAATCTGGTTTGTCACTCACACGACATTCTCTTACCCTGAAATTTAACACTATAAATACAGGTTGCAGATTAAAAGGTAAGATAACGAGTACTGTTATGTAAACCTGTGTTAAACAATTCATATTAGGCTTCTGAAGAGTTGTATATGATAATTAGTTCTGTGTGAGGGGGGCTGCCGCCCCCCTCAACCCCCCGTTTCATTAATGCAACTACATTTACATAGAATTTAATTCGGTTATTAAAAAATAATTCTGTTTTTAAAAAATAATTTATTAAAATTATTATTTAAAAAATATATCTCTTATGATAATGCAGACGATTTCCATATTAGAGAAGTGGTACAACACCAAATATCCTAAAAAAAGACCATTTTATTCTCATCATTAAAAAGAAGGGAAAAAAAAAAAAAAAAAAAAAAAAACGATTTTTTTTTCTCTAAGTTTTTTTTTTTTTTCGTTAAAAGTAAAAAAAAAAAAAAATCAATAACTTTGTTTTAAATTATCGCAGATCGATGGTTCAACCATTCGTTTTAAAGGTATTGGCGAGCTCTTTTGAAAGATACCCATCATGAAAATTTACACCCCTCGAGGGGGGACTTCCCCCCAGGGGGGAGGCGAGGCGAGGCTCCTACATACACAATTTTTTTTCCCAGTTAACTATCTCTATTACAAAAAATATATATTTGTTTCATTTGGTTTAGTTCAGTCTATAGACGTTAAACTCTACTTTCCTGCAATTTCCCCCATAGACGTAATGTATTAGAATTCTTTTGATTGTCCCTGTACACGAACCATTTGCTTGATCTTAACGAAAAGCTTACTGTAGCATCCCTATATGATACACATTTAGAATACCAAGTTTGAACTTTCTGCCATAATTTTATTTTGAGATATGCTGATAACAGACAGACACACAGACATACACACAGACCATTTGCTAAAAACATGATGTTCGTATTCAGGGCACCTCAAAACGTGTAAATATAACAAAATCTCGCGTTCGAAAATTTTACCCAAAAACTATACTTTCTCTACCTTATGGGTGAGAGAAAGTAAAAAAAAATCAACAATAACAAAGTAATCGATTTTTTTTTTTTACTTTAAAAGAAAAAAAAAAAAAAAACGATACCTTTGTTTTAAATTTCCGCAGATCGGTGGTTCAACCATTCGTTTTAAAGATATTGGCGAGCTCTTTTGAAAGATACCCATCATGAAAATTTACTCCCCTCGAGGGGGGACTACCCCCGAGGGTGTAGGCGAGGCTCCTGTATACACAATTTTTTTTTCCCAGTTGACTATCTCTATTACAAAATATATACATTCGTTTCATTTAGTTTAGTGCAGTCTATAGACGTTAAACTCTACTTACCTGTAATTTCCCCCATAGACGTAATGTATTAGAATTCTCTTGATTGTCCCTGTACACGAACCATTTGCTTGGTCTGAACGAAAAGCTTACTGTAGCATCCGTATATGATACACATTTAGAATAACAAGTTTTAACATTCTGCCTTAATTTGTTTTTGAGATATGCTGATAACAGACAGACACACACACAGACACACAGACACAGAGACTCACAGATTCACAGACACACAGACCATTTGCTAAAAACATGATTTTCGTACTCAGGGGACCTCAGAACGTGTAAATATAACAAAATCTCGCGTTCGAAATTTTGACCCCAAAACAATACTTTCTCTACCTTATGGGTAAGAGAAAGTAAAAAAAAAAAACTTCTGTAAGCATCTACCGTACATTTTGTGTGTGTGTGTGTGTGTGTGTGTGTGTGTAAAAAGTGATATTTTTATATTCATCCTCTTTAATGTGATATGGTGAAGTGTAATAGTGCGTTTCTCAAAATGTGGAAAGATTAACGTTAACAAGCAGCGAATTAAATAGCTTTTATTTAGAGAAAACAACTAATTAGTTGGAAACAAAAATACACTAAATGTCCTCATACTTTTTTTAAGATATCAGATAATTGTTATTTATCATTTACTGAAAAAAAAAATCCCCATTTGAGTAGCGTGATTCAGACCATTGCAGTTTCTTTTTTCAGAAAAGTGTATTTATTGAAAAGAAATTTTACAAAAACACATGCAAATATTTAGATCCATTTTAGGAAATATTTTAACGAAAAATAAACGTGTGTTAAATTTCTTAGTTACTTAATATAGTTTGTGTTAAAAAACCATTGTTTAGATCGTTACATTTGGACATAACAAATTGTAAAATACTTCTTTCTGTACATGTTTTGTTTATTTTCAAAAGTTATTAAACCAGTATTAGTTTCTGATGAAACAATTATCAGGCAATCATCACTTTCCTGTGCCTATTCATTGTTTTCCGTTAAAATCATGTGAAAATAAGTTAGTCCAAAATAATAAAATTTTAAGATGTTTATACAAATCTTTTGCAATAAACTGTATCAATTCTATTGTATCGTTAAATATAATTAGAGTTCCAGTAAAAAAAGATTCACGTCAATGAGAATTACATTTATATTTTTTATTAAAGCTTAAATTTATGGTGTGTGTTCTGCGCCCACCTTTTGACACCTGCCCAATAAGTAAATCTGGAATAATAATTTGTAATTTTAGTTTTTTTTTTTTTTTTTTTTTTTTTTTTTTTTTTTTTGTGTGTGTGTGTGTGTGTGATATATCTTAATTTCCGTGAAATGTATCACTACATTTTTGTAGGCTACATGCCTTTAAAATGAATATTTAGTATACGACGAATATATTTTTATTACGTAATATCATTTCTGTATTAGATTCGTTTCATTTTTATACATATTAAGTTACATACACTGAAAAAGAATTCTGTAACTGACATCTAGAATATAAATTGTGGCTCTAGAAAAAATAGTTCTATATCATCCTTAAAAGTTCTAGTCCCCTTGGAAAGCGATTTCTATAAACCCCTATTAGAATTCTAGAGCGTTTGCCTATATTCTCGAGGGCAAAGTTATTTAATAATCTCTGCAAATAAATGAGACTACAAGAGGCGTTATGCAACTATAATCTTGGTTTATTATCCAATTCTAGAAACTCAAGCGAAAATTTCTCGCAATATAAATGATTCAGAATATTTAGAGTATTCAGAATATTGTTTCACCATCTAGAAATGTGTACACTAGAAATTCTCGATCATTTCGTCTATTCAGTTTATTGGAGTGCCTTATGCGCATAGCTCGGAAATCTATATTTCTAGTTAAGGGATTTAGAAAATGGTCACTTATTCATTATAGGGAAAGACGGTATTTTTTTTTTCTCAGTGTATTTTTAAAGAATATTGTCTCCAATGAGAGTTGCATAAAGTAGTCCATACGATGTCTAAATCATCACAAGTTCGTTTTATAGGACAGAAACCGCAGATTAGAATTTGATAACGGGAAACAAGAAACATAACAAGTAGGTGATTAGCTTTGGCTACTATGTACATCGATCCCTTAGCGAGCGCTACAGTAGATACATTCTGCAATTTTTTATTTTTTATTTTTTTATTTTTTTTTTAAGTTAATATTTATTTAGGTAGAATTTACAAAGAATTTGGAAAGTAAATTGGTTACCTTTTAAATTCTGATTTTATTAATAATGATATTTAAATGGATGATTATACAGAAACTATGAAGAAAATTTTAGAGCTGTTTTTGAGACACAGACTTGCGGTCCACTTCCAGTTTTCAATATCCAACGTCCCGTTTTCTAGTTTTCACTAACTTTTTTAAAATCATCAGAACACTAGATTTAATTTTTGTTCCTCTATATTAATTTGTTTTGGAGATATTAAAGTGAGAATTTTCCCTACAAACATAAATGCTTACATACTAAATTAAGCATGCCTAATTACCAAAAGCCACATTTTTGGACTGAGGAAAATGAGGAGAAAATTCAATATAAAACAAGTCCTTCCGGCTTTTTCGGAAGGGTAGGTTGATTTCTTTTTCCTTATCAAGTAGCCGTCATTTTGTTTCTACAAATTATTAATGCACTTGGTAGAAATATTGATGTAGAATATGCACATATGGAGTTTTAAGCAAATCGGTTCATAAATACATTTTTATGTTAATTTAAAATTTTCAAGTGGCCGGCGCTTGGAAACAAAATGTTGGGTTAAGTTGACAAATATATGAAATGTATTTGTGAGATAAGTCTACTGTACATATATAGTTCGAATTAATTTAAAATCTCAAAAGTCATCGTGTTGAAAAATTAAGTGGCTGTCACTTCGACCAAAATGGCAGAGAAAGTTTTTCATCTAAGATATAATTGCAAATTTGAAAATATTTTTTGTAGAAATTCTTTCAAAGAGGCTTAGTAAGCTGCTAAAATGTTAGTTTTCTGCATTTCTAGTTTGTTTTAGCATTAAAATAGCCTAATTTTTCCTTAAAAACGCATTAAAAAGATCCAGTAACGCAGATAATGAATTTGGCGCCAAATTTGGCGACTTTTCCCCTATGGCGACTTTTTTGGCGACTTTTGGCGAGAAAATACTTTTTATCGATCTACCAAAGTTGGACGCAATAATGTGATTGGTTCACGAGTTACGTGAATTTTCTAAAATTTTGTTGTTTGAATAATAAATCCATTTTTCAACTTTGATTTGAATTGATTAAGTATTTCTAAAGTCACCGTGATAACAAATTTTCAAATGGCCGCCACTTGGAAACAATACAGTGGAACAAGTTGCCAAGCAAACACATCCAAGATATTTGAAGCATAGGTTCACTGTCCAACTGTGGTTTAAATCAGTGCCGTATTCCAAAAGTTATTCTTATGGCAAATTTTCAAGTGGCAGTCTAAGTGGTTGCGACTTGGAAACAAAAGAGCAAAACAACTTGCCCATCGAGATTATCCAGTATATTTGTACGATAAGTTCATTGTCCCGTTCTACTTTAAATTAAATCAGTATTTCAAAAATTATCGTCATAAGAAATTTTCAGGTGGCACCACTTGTAAAAAAAGTGGAGTGAGATGCCCAGCGAACTTACCTGAGATATTTGAATGATAAATCCACTACCCAAATTTGATGCGAATTGATTCTGTGTTACTAAAGTTACCATAATAACAAATTTTCAAGTGGCCGCCACTTAGAAATAAAATTGCGGATTAACTCACCAAGTGAAATTATCCTAGATATCTGAACCATACGTTTACTCTCCAACTTTTATTTGAATCAGTATAGTATTTTAAAAGTTATCGTGATGGCATATTTTCAAGTGGCAGTGTTATTTCAAGTGTCTGGAACTTAGAAACAAGATGTCGGGACAATTTCCCCAGTGAAAACATTCAAGATAATTATATGGTAATATCACTGTCCAAATTTGGTTCGATTTGGAGTATTTTTTCAGAAGTTATCGTGATTTTAAATTTTCAAGTGGGAACCTGATTTCAAGTGGCCCCGCTTAACTTAAGATATCTGCCACTTTATTAAAAATGGCGGATATAGTTTATCAATAAATTTCATTAAGATCCTTATGTGGTCTATATTTACATCAAAATTCAAACAATCTCGGAATACGCTTTTTACAATTTAAATTTGAAATTTTCAAGTTGTCTGCACTTGAAAACAAAATGGCGGAGCAACTTGGTTAACAAACTCATCTAAGATATTTATAAGATAAGTTAAGACACTGTTCAAATTTGGTTCCATTTGGAGTATTATTTCGGAAGTTATCATGGTTTTAAATTTTCAAGTGGTGGTCTGATTTCAAGTGGTCCCACTTAACTTAAGATATGCGCCACTTTATTAAAAATGGCGGATAAAGTTCATTAATAAAGTTATTTGAGACACTTTTGTAATCTATGTACACATCAAAAAAAAAAAAAAAAAAAAATCGGAATACGCTTTTTGCAATTTGAATTTGAAATTTTCAAGTGGTCTCCACTTGAAGACAAAATGGCCGAGCAACTTGGTTAACAAATCCATCTAAGTTATTTATAAGATAAGTTAAGACACTGTCCAAATTTGTTTCGATATGGAGTATTATTTCAGAAGTTATTGTGATTTTAAATTTTCAAGTGGTAGCGTGATTTCAAGTGGCCCCGTTTAACTTATCTACCACTTTATTAAAAATGACGAATAAATTTCATTAATAAACATCATTGAGACCCTTATATGGTCTGTATTTACATCAAATTTCAAGCAAATTCGGAATAAGCTTTTTACAATTTGAATTTGAAATTTTCAATCAATTTAAGTTAAGATACTGTCTAAATTTTTTTCGATTTGGAGTATTATTTCGGAAGTTATAGTGATTTTAAATTTCCAAGTGGTAGCCTGATTTCAAGTGGTCCCGCTTAACTTAAAATATCTGCCACTTTATTAAAAATGGCAAATAAACTTCATTATTAAACTTCATTGGGACCCTTCTGTGGCCTCTATTTACATCAAAATTCAAGGAATCTCTTGCTTTAAATATGCTTTTTACAATGTACGTTTGAAATTTTCAAGCGGATGCCACTTGAAAACAAAAAGTCTGAGCAACTTGGTTAACAAACGCATCCAAGATATTTATAAGATTAGTTCACTGTCCAAATTTGGTTCAATTTCGAGTATTATTTCGGGAGCTATCGTGATGACAAAATTTTCATTATAGATAGATAGATAGATAGATAGATAAACGAAGTTATTGCAATAGGTCGATTTTTAAAGAAATCAACCTAAATATTTGACTGACTATCATACTTCTTTTAACTACTGTAGTCAGGTATTGAAAGAAAATTAAACCTCATAAAGATATAAAATAATATCTTGATGTTTTTCTTAGATGTCCATTTAAAGAAACAAATTTTAATAATATAAACCTCTTACATAATTGAATAATTTAATATACAGTCACTGCAGTATATTTTCAGAAAAAATAATATAAGTTCCGAAAACGTCTATCCAATAGAATTATTACGAATTAAAAAGTATAAAGGAAAAAATTCCACAACTTCTAAGAATTAATAAAAATAAAATTATTTATCCGGAATTACTAAGAAAATAAATTATTTAGAAAAACGTTGTATTTTCAAACTGAACTTTATTTTTTAATTGAATTTTGATTAAACTTTCAAATTTTGCAATGATTCTTTACTTAGAAATTTATTCTTGAGATTTTTGTTTATGTGTGAATGATTAAAATTTTCTTCATCGTTGTCAAATGGTGTTTTAAAATGAAACTCGAGTAATCTAGAATAAGTAGTAAAATGTTAATTCATTTTGAAAAAATTTAAATGAAATGAAAAAAGATGCATTTTCTTGCTTTAATAAGGTTAATTAATTTCTGCAAAATGAGTACAGGAAATTAAAAGAGATTTTTTTAATATTATCTCTCGAGATTCGTATTATATCTAATTTTAAGAACTCTGCTTTTAAACTCGCGCAAGTTCTTGAATCTTCCCAAGTTTGAACTTTCTGTCACAGTTTGTTCTTGAGATATGCTGATAACAGACAGACACACCCACAGACACACATACATACACACAGACACACATACATACACACAGACACACAGACACACACACAGACCATTTGCTAAAAGGATATACATACAAGGACTATAAATACAGGTTGGAGATTAAGAGGTAAGATAACGATGATAGTTAAACCTATGTTAAGCAATTCAAATTAGGCATCGGAAGAGTCTTATATGATAATTAATTCTGTGTGAGGTGGGCTACCGCCCCCTTTAACTCCCCGTTTCATTAATGCACTGAGATTTATAGAAAATTTAATTCGGCTATTAAAAAATAATTCTGTTTTTAAAAAATAATTTATTAAAATTATTATTTAAAAAAATTATGTTTTATGATAATGTAGGCGATTTCCATATTAAAGAAGTAGTATAACACTATATATCCGAAAAACGTCCATTTTAATCTCAAAATAAAATAATCTGGTTTGTCACTCACACGACATTCTCTTACCCTGAAATTTAACACTATAAATACAGGTTGCAGATTAAAAGGTAAGATAACGAGTACTGTTATGTAAACCTGTGTTAAACAATTCATATTAGGCTTCTGAAGAGTTGTATATGATAATTAGTTCTGTGTGAGGGGGGCTGCCGCCCCCCTCAACCCCCCGTTTCATTAATGCAACTACATTTACATAGAATTTAATTCGGTTATTAAAAAATAATTCTGTTTTTAAAAAATAATTTATTAAAATTATTATTTAAAAAATATATCTCTTATGATAATGCAGACGATTTCCATATTAGAGAAGTGGTACAACACCAAATATCCTAAAAAAAGACCATTTTATTCTCATCATTAAAAAGAAGGGAAAAAAAAAAAAAAAAAAAAAAAAAAAAACGATTTTTTTTTCTCTAAGTTTTTTTTTTTTTTTTTTTTTTTCGTTAAAAGTAAAAAAAAAAAAAAAATCAATAACTTTGTTTTAAATTATCGCAGATCGATGGTTCAACCATTCGTTTTAAAGGTATTGGCGAGCTCTTTTGAAAGATACCCATCATGAAAATTTACACCCCTCGAGGGGGGACTTCCCCCCAGGGGGGAGGCGAGGCGAGGCTCCTACATACACAATTTTTTTTCCCAGTTAACTATCTCTATTACAAAAAATATATATTTGTTTCATTTGGTTTAGTTCAGTCTATAGACGTTAAACTCTACTTTCCTGCAATTTCCCCCATAGACGTAATGTATTAGAATTCTTTTGATTGTCCCTGTACACGAACCATTTGCTTGATCTTAACGAAAAGCTTACTGTAGCATCCCTATATGATACACATTTAGAATACCAAGTTTGAACTTTCTGCCATAATTTTATTTTGAGATATGCTGATAACAGACAGACACACAGACATACACACAGACCATTTGCTAAAAACATGATGTTCGTATTCAGGGCACCTCAAAACGTGTAAATATAACAAAATCTCGCGTTCGAAAATTTTACCCAAAAACTATACTTTCTCTACCTTATGGGTGAGAGAAAGTAAAAAAAAATCAACAATAACAAAGTAATCGATTTTTTTTTTTACTTTAAAAGAAAAAAAAAAAAAAAACGATACCTTTGTTTTAAATTTCCGCAGATCGGTGGTTCAACCATTCGTTTTAAAGATATTGGCGAGCTCTTTTGAAAGATACCCATCATGAAAATTTACTCCCCTCGAGGGGGGACTACCCCCGAGGGTGTAGGCGAGGCTCCTGTATACACAATTTTTTTTTCCCAGTTGACTATCTCTATTACAAAATATATACATTCGTTTCATTTAGTTTAGTGCAGTCTATAGACGTTAAACTCTACTTACCTGTAATTTCCCCCATAGACGTAATGTATTAGAATTCTCTTGATTGTCCCTGTACACGAACCATTTGCTTGGTCTGAACGAAAAGCTTACTGTAGCATCCGTATATGATACACATTTAGAATAACAAGTTTTATCATTCTGCCTTAATTTGTTTTTGAGATATGCTGATAACAGACAGACACACACACAGACACACAGACACAGAGACTCACAGATTCACAGACACACAGACCATTTGCTAAAAACATGATTTTCGTACTCAGGGGACCTCAGAACGTGTAAATATAACAAAATCTCGCGTTCGAAATTTTGACCCCAAAACAATACTTTCTCTACCTTATGGGTAAGAGAAAGTAAAAAAAAAAAACTTCTGTAAGCATCTACCGTACATTTTGTGTGTGTGTGTGTGTGTGTGTGTGTGTGTAAAAAGTGATATTTTTATATTCATCCTCTTTAATGTGATATGGTGAAGTGTAATAGTGCGTTTCTCAAAATGTGGAAAGATTAACGTTAACAAGCAGCGAATTAAATAGCTTTTATTTAGAGAAAACAACTAATTAGTTGGAAACAAAAATACACTAAATGTCCTCATACTTTTTTTAAGATATCAGATAATTGTTATTTATCATTTACTGAAAAAAAAAATCCCCATTTGAGTAGCGTGATTCAGACCATTGCAGTTTCTTTTTTCAGAAAAGTGTATTTATTGAAAAGAAATTTTACAAAAACACATGCAAATATTTAGATCCATTTTAGGAAATATTTTAACGAAAAATAAACGTGTGTTAAATTTCTTAGTTACTTAATATAGTTTGTGTTAAAAAACCATTGTTTAGATCGTTACATTTGGACATAACAAATTGTAAAATACTTCTTTCTGTACATGTTTTGTTTATTTTCAAAAGTTATTAAACCAGTATTAGTTTCTGATGAAACAATTATCAGGCAATCATCACTTTCCTGTGCCTATTCATTGTTTTCCGTTAAAATCATGTGAAAATAAGTTAGTCCAAAATAATAAAATTTTAAGATGTTTATACAAATCTTTTGCAATAAACTGTATCAATTCTATTGTATCGTTAAATATAATTAGAGTTCCAGTAAAAAAAGATTCACGTCAATGAGAATTACATTTATATTTTTTATTAAAGCTTAAATTTATGGTGTGTGTTCTGCGCCCACCTTTTGACACCTGCCCAATAAGTAAATCTGGAATAATAATTTGTAATTTTAGTTTTTTTTTTTTTTTTTTTTTTTTTTTTTTTTGTGTGTGTGTGTGTGTGTGATATATCTTAATTTCCGTGAAATGTATCACTACATTTTTGTAGGCTACATGCCTTTAAAATGAATATTTAGTATACGACGAATATATTTTTATTACGTAATATCATTTCTGTATTAGATTCGTTTCATTTTTATACATATTAAGTTACATACACTGAAAAAGAATTCTGTAACTGACATCTAGAATATAAATTGTGGCTCTAGAAAAAATAGTTCTATATCATCCTTAAAAGTTCTAGTCCCCTTGGAAAGCGATTTCTATAAACCCCTATTAGAATTCTAGAGCGTTTGCCTATATTCTCGAGGGCAAAGTTATTTAATAATCTCTGCAAATAAATGAGACTACAAGAGGCGTTATGCAACTATAATCTTGGTTTATTATCCAATTCTAGAAACTCAAGCGAAAATTTCTCGCATAGAAAAGATTCAGAATATTTAGAGTATTCAGAATATTGTTTCACAATCTAGAAATGTGTACACTAGAAATTCTCGATCATTTCGTCTATTCAGTTTATTATAGTGCCTTATGCGTATAGCTCGGAAATCTATTTTTCTAGTTAAGGGATTTAGAAAATGGTCACTTATTCATTCTAGACAAAGACGGTATATTTTTTTTTTTCATAGTGTATTTTTAAAGAATATTGTCTCCAATGAGAGTTGCATAAAGTAGTCCATACGATGTCTAAATCATCACAAGTTCGTTTTATAAGACAGAAACCGCAGATTAGAATTTGATAATGGGAAACCAGAATCATAAAAAGTAGGTGATTAGCTTTGGCTACTATGTACATCGATCCCTTAGCGAGCGCTACAGTAGATATATTCTGCATTTTTTTTTTTTTTTTTTTTTTTTTTTTTTTTAAGTTAATATTTATTTAGGTAGAATTTACAAAGAATTTGGAAAGTAAATTGGTTACCTTTTAAATTCTGATTTTATTAATAATGATATTTAAATGGATGATTATACAGAAACTATGAAGAAAATTTTAGAGCTGTTTTTGTGATACAGACTTGCGGTCCACTTCCAGTTTTCAATATCCAACGTCCCGTTTTCTAGTTTTCACTATTTTTTTTAAATCATCAGAACACTAGATTTAATTTTTGTTCCTCTATATTAATTTGTTTTGGAGATATTAAAGTGAGAATTTTTCCTACAAACATAAATGCTTACATACTAAATTAAGCATGCCTAATTACCAAAAGCCACATTTTTGGACTGAGAAAAATGAGGAGAAAATTCAATATAAAACAAGTCCTTCCGGCTATTTCGGAAGGGTAGGTTGATTTCTTTTTTCCTTATCAAGTAGCCGTCATTTTGTTTCAAAATGGCAGCTACAAATTATTAATGCACTTGGTAGAAATATTGATGTAGGCTATGCACATATGGAGTTTTAAGGAAATCGGTTCATAAATACATTTTTATGTGAATTTAAAATTTTCAAGTGGCCGGCGCTTGGAAACAAAATGTTGGGTTAAGTTGACAAACATATGAAATGTATTTGTGAGATAAGTCTACTGTACATATATAGTTCGAATTATTTAAAATCTCAAAAGTCATCGTGTTGAAAAATTAAGTGGCTGTCACTTCGACCAAAATGGCAGAGAAAGTTTCTCATCTAAGATATAATTGCAAATTTGAAAATAATTTTTTTTGTAGAAATTCTTTCAAAGAGGCTTAGTAAGCTGCTAAAATGTTAGTTTTCTGCATTTCTAGTTTGTTTTAGCATTAAAATAGCCTAATTTTTCCTTAAAAACGCATTAAAAAGATCCAGTAACGCAGATAATGAATTTGGCGCCAAATTTGGCGACTTTTCCCCTATAGCGACGTTTTTGGCGACTTTTGGCGAGAAAATACTTTTTATCGATCTACCAAAGTTGGACGCAGTAAGGTGATTGGTTCACGAGTTACGTGAATTTTCTAAATTTTTGTTGTTTGAATAATAAATCCATTTTTCAACTTTGATTTGAATTGATTAAGTATTTCTAAAGTCACCGTGATAACAAATTTTCAAATGGACGCCACTTGGAAACAATACAGTGGAACAAGTTGCCAAGCAAACACATCCAAGATATTTGAAGCATAGGTTCACTGTCCAACTGTGGTTTAAATCAGTGCCGTGTTCCAAAAGTTATTCTTATGGCAAATTTTCAAGTGGCAGTCTAAGTGGTTGCGACTTGGAAACAAAAGAGCAAAACAACTTGCGCATCGAGATTATCCAGTATATTTGTACGATAAGTTCATTGTCCCGTTCTACTTTAAATTAAATCAGTATTTCAAAAATTATCGTCATAAGAAATTTTCAGGTGGCACCACTTGTAAAAAAAGTGGAGTGAGATGCCCAGCGAACTTACCTGAGATATTTGAATGATAAATCCACTACCCAAATTTGATGCGAATTGATTCTGTGTTACTAAAGTTACCATAATAACAAATTTTCAAGTGGCCGCCACTTAGAAATAAAATTGCGGATTAAGTCACCAAGTGAAATTATCCTAGATATCTGAACCATACGTTTACTCTCCAACTTTTATTTGAATCAGTATAGTATTTTAAAAGTTATCGTGATGGCATATTTTCAAGTGGCAGTGTGATTTCAAGTGTCTGGAACTTAGAAACAAGATGTCGGGACAATTTCCCCAGTGAAAACATTCAAGATAATTATATGGTAATATCACTGTCCAAATTTGGTTCGATTTGGAGTATTTTTTCAGAAGTTATCGTGATTTTAAATTTTCAAGTGGGAACCTGATTTCAAGTGGCCCCGCTTAAATTAAGATATGTGCCACTTTATTAAAAATGGCGGATATAGTTTATCAATAAACTTCATTAAGATCCTTATGTGGTCTATATTTACATCAAAATTCAAACAATCTCGGAATACGCTTTTTACAATTTAAATTTGAAATTTTCAAGTTGTCTGCACTTGAAAACAAAATGGCGGAGCAACTTGGTTAACAAACTCATCTAAGATATTTATAAGATAAGTTAAGACACTGTTCAAATTTGGTTCCATTTGGAGTATTATTTCGGAAGTTTTCATGGTTTTAAATTTTCAAGTGGTGGTCTGATTTCAAGTGGTCCCACTTAACTTAAGATATGCGCCACTTTATTAAAAATGGCGGATAAAGTTCATTAATAAAGTTATTTAAGACACTTTTGTAATCTATGTACACATCAAAAAAAAAAAAAAAAAATCGGAATACGCTTTTTACAATTTGAATTTGAAATTTTCAAGTGGTCTCCACTTGAAGACAAAATGGCGGAGCAACTTGGTTAACAAATCTATCTAAGTTATTTATAAGATAAGTTAAGACACTGTCCAAATTTGTTTCGATATGGAGTATTATTTCAAAAGTTATTGTGATTTTAAATTTTCAAGTGGTAGCGTGATTTCAAGTGGCCCCGCTTAACTTAAGTTATCTACCACTTTATTAAAAATGACGAATAAATTTCATTAATAAACATCATTGAGACCCTTATGTGGTCTGTATTTACATCAAATTTCAAGCAAATTCGGAATAAGCTTTTTACAATTTGATTTTGAAATTTTCAATCAATTTAAGTTAAGACACTGTCTAAATTTTTTTCGATTTGGAGTATTATTTCGGAAGTTATAGTGATTTTAAATTTCCAAGTGGTAGCCTGATTTCAAGTGGTCCCGCTTAACTTAAAATATCTGCCACTTTATTAAAAATGGCAAATAAACTTTATAATTAAACTTCATTGGGACCCTTCTGTGGCCTCTATTTACATCAAAATTCATGGAATCTCTTGCTTTAAATATGCTTTTTAGAATGTACGTTTGAAATTTTCAAGCGGATGCCACTTGAAAACAAAAAGTCTGAGCAACTTGGTTAACAAACGCATCCAAGATATTTATAAGATTAGTTCACTGTCCAAATTTGGTTCAATTTCGAGTATTATTTCGGGAGCTATCGTGATGACAAAATTTTCATTATAGATAGATAGATAGATAGATAGATAAACGAAGTGATTGCAATAGGTCGATTTTTAAAGAAATCAACCTAAATATTTGACTGACTATCATACTTCTTTTAACTACTGTAGTCAGGTATTGAAAGAAAATGAAACCTCATAAAGATATAAAATAATATCTTGATGTTTTTCTTAGATGTCCATTTAACGAAACAAATTTTAATAATATAAACCTCTTACATAATTGAATAATTTAATATACAGTCACTGCAGTATATTTTCAGAAAAAATAATATAAGTTCCGAAAACGTCTATCCAATAGAATTATTACGAATTAAAAAGTATAAAGGAAAAAATTCCACAACTTCTAAGAATTAATAAAGATAAAATTATTTATGCGGAATTACTAACAAAATAAATTATTTAGAAAAACGTTGTATTTTCAAACTGAACTTTATTTTTTAATTGAATTTTGATTAAACTTTCAAATTTTGCAATGATTCTTTATTTAGAAATTTATTCTTGAGATTTTTGTTTATGTGTGAATGATTAAAATTTTCTTCATCGTTGTCAAATGGTGTTTTTAAATGAAACTCGAGTAATCGGAATAAGTAGTAAAATGTTAATTCATTTTGAAAAAATGTAAATGAAATGAAAAAAGATGTATTTTCTTGCTTTAATAAGGTTAATTAATTTCTGCAAAAGGAGTACAGGAAACTAAAAGAAATTTTCGTAATATTATCTCTCGAGATTCGTATTATATCTAATTTTAAGAACTCTGCTTTTAAACTCGCGCAAGTTCTTGAATTTCAGTATATGATTATATATATATTTTTAATTATAAATTATTGTAGTGAAAGACATGTGGAAATTTTGTATACTTCTTATTTTAAAGAAATTAAAGTTTTTTTTTTCTTTTGTCATAAGATAAAAATATTTACTGTCGATAAAATGTAGAATATTTTGAATTCTCTTGATGGTTTCTAAAGACAAATATAAAAAAAAAGAAAAAAAAAGAGGAAAATAAACAAACATGTTAATTACCAAAAAGGATTTTTATAGTTTATTTAAGAAAAATTATTTTTAGTCTTTAATAAATTTTAATTTTAAAAATCTGATGATGCATTCTCCTTCGTAAGCATTTAAAGTTTAGAGGTGTCTAAAATCTTTAAACCAGTGAAAACAAATTGAAAGATTTTGTATTGTGTATATTTTCCCAAATTCCGAAATTTTTACAATGCATTCTGATCATTATATGCTCCAGTAAAATTACTATGAATGCTGAAAACGCTTTCCAGAAATAACCAGGGTGTAGCAAAATTAAGAAATGTATATTAGTTTTATAGCCTTTCAAGTAATTTTATGCACTTTATAAAATTAATTCCCATAAGGTATTCCATGTTTTTCAGTAAAATAAATAATAATAATAATCCTGTAAATTTTACATTTTGTGTTCAAAAGTTGTTTTGTGTTTTCTTTCATATCTTGTATATCAAATAAATGCATAATACGTAAAGCAAATCTAGAAATTAAAAAAAAAAAAAGTTCTTATATATTTTTAAAAATACACAAAAAAATCCTGAAACGGTTATTGAGATAAACTATGATTAAATATATTTATATATAGCTTAATATTAACAGATGTTGAAAGTAGCATACACTATTTCTCTTCCTTCTTCCTTCTTATATATATATATATATATATATATATACATATTTTTTTTTCCTGAGAAACCGCTGGCTTAATTAATGTTAAGCTTGTAGAAAGGAAATTGACCATTAAAAAATAGTCCTAAATCAAACAATTTCTTTCGTATATAGCAGATTAATAGATTTTGTTTTTTTTTTCCGTTATGACATGTATTTTTACAGTAAACAAACAAAAAAATCTTATGTTAGCATCAAACCGTACATTTTTTGTAAACGTATTATTTTTATACACCCTCTTCATCATGTTTTGGTAATGCGTAATGCATAAATCTGGAGTAATAATACGTAATTTTAGGATTTTTCTTTTTCTTTCTTTTTTTAGTGTTTAACTATATGCTTTATATATATATATATATATATATATATATATATATATATATATATATATATATATATATATACATATATTATATCAATTGTGTATTTGATTTGTTTGATTTATTACATATTAAGGCATGAATTTATATTTACTGTTGTTTCCAAAAATAGTTACATAAAGTATTCCATACAATGTATGAGTTAAAAAAATATTTAGGTACAATTTACAAGTATGTGGGAAAGTAAACTGGTTATTTTTTAAATGCTCATTTTAATAAAAATGATATTTAAAAATGTGTGTATATAGCAAATATGAAGAAAATATTTCGATCCGTTTTTGAGATACAGACTTAAGATCCACTTTCGGTTTTCAATATTCAACATCCTGTTTTCTAATTGTCACTAATTTTTTAAAAATCATCTGAACACTAGATTTACATATTGTCGCTCTATCGTTCATTGTTTTGGAAATATGACAGTCAGAAATTTCCGTACTAACATACATGCTTACACGCCAAGTTGACAAAAGCCACATTTTTGGTCTAAGGAGAATTAGGTAAAAACTCAATGTATATATTTTCTGTTTTACAAAATACTATACTTCTATCAAATACGGTAGTCAGGTACTGGAAGAAAATGAAATCCCTTAAAGAAATTAAATTGATATGTTGGTGTTTTCTTGTACGTCCATTAAAAGAAACAAATTTTAATACGATAAACTTCTTACATAATTGTATAATTTAATATGGAGTCAATGAATGGTATATATATATATATAGTATAGGGGAGAACCGTGTATTATGGACCCCCTAAGCAAGAATGCTCATAAAACTAAAATTATTAAACTAAAAAGATTTAATTTGGGGCTGCTCATTACAATTGCATAGTTACTTAGTTTAAACTTGGTAAAGAACTCTGGGAACTATTAATATATGCAGAAATTAATTCTTCTATTTACGTATCCGTGGTTCATTTTACACGAATGTATGTGTAATATGGACCAAGTGGTCCATAGTGGTCCTTCCCGTTCCCCAACAGTTGACAAACTTGGAATTGTGAAACTAACTGTCCAGCATGATCCCTCACTTGTACATCTCATGGGAATAGTAGCAATGGACGAAAAAAAAAATAGTTAATGGACGAAAAAAAAGGGGATGCCTAAAGGTTATATCCAATGGGTAATGTGCGAAAGAAGTGATAATTTTATTACCCCTGCTTCCCTGGCCAATTCTATAGCCTCAAGATTTTGAGTATGCGACATATGTACGCCGAGCATTAGCAAAATCTCTCTGTTTTTATTATGGACCACTGCTCCATATTACACCATACAGCATGGTTCATATTACGCGCGTAAACAGAGCAACGTGGTTTCCAATAAAAAATCGCTATGCAAATTGATGCCCATGGAATGCATCTCTAAATTGTTCATAAAATAAGTACATTTGCTACTATTAACGCGAAAATTATATTACAGTTACCTAACAGCAGAAAGTAATACTACCATTTTAACATACTTGTTACTTTAATGATCATATAAACCGAAAATTCAATTTCATAATCGTCCAAATACAGGTATGCATGTAGAAGTCTTTCCATGGTTTGTGTAACAATAATATTCACTAAAGGCAACCCAAGTAGCACCAGAACGTTCTCTGAACGTCAAATAACGGTTGCAATAGTTCAAACACCGTGTTTCGTGTCACAAAAACGTTCTACTCGACGTTCAAAAATAGTATTATTTGGAACGTTCTAAAAAGGTGTGTTTTGTACCATCCATAATACGTGCAATTTAAGTTTTATGAAAAACGTTAAATAGTTCACCGTCATAACACGTTCTGTTTCAGTGAACTATAATGAATATTATAAAGCGATTCATTTCCACTTATAATGTATAAAAAAATTTGAAAAAAAAAAATGAACTTGAATTTCTTGATACGTTTAAAAATAATATTAGTTGGAAAATAAAAGAGATGAGGTGGACTGGTTTTTTAACATAATTTTAAATTTTGTTTATCTGATATTTGCAATAAAATTTCTGTTTTATATTCTTGAATGGTGTAAAACTAATTTTCAGATAATTTTTGAGTTGTATTATTTTTTTGTTTCATAAAATGTTAATATTAAATATAATATTAATATAAAAATTTATAATTGAATAATATTGTTTAAAAAGTCTCGCAAGTGCATAAAAACGGCTCTGTGGATTTTCTTCTGACTCGTCATTCTAACTTCCATCTAGACGTCCATTTGTATGTGATTTTAGGTTTAGGATAACGCGGTTAATTTACCAAATTTAGATAAAACCGTAAGCGAGAATAAAATTCTATCTCAAAGACGGCTCTAATGATTTTCTTCAAATTTGCAACATATCCCAATTTTTACATGTTTTTTCGTTCGTAATTTCTAGTTACTACTGGAAAATTGTTAGGCATCAGGATTAGGTAGGTCAGAAATTGGTGTTTAAAAAATAGCTTTATCGATTTCTTTAAATTCGATATATAAACTTTATTTGTGTGTTTTTAACGCCGTATGTATAGCTGCCAATTTGTACTTCTTCTTTTTTTTTTTTTTTTTTGACCGGAAATATTTTATAGGAATTTTTCATGCATTTCCTATAAAGTTTTAATGATTAAATAAGGTGAAAATTTTTACTCAGAGAAAATGGTGTAAATAAAAAAAAAAAAAAAAAAAAAAAAAAAAAAGAGAGAGAGAGAGAGAGAGAGAGAAAACGAGAAGTTGTTAGATATAGGTATATATTAGATTGCTCTTAAGTCTTAAGTTAGGACAATTTGTTAAAAAATTGTTAGATGTTTAATGCCTATCAATTTTATGTCTCTTGACCACACTATATCCAAAAGCAGTATATAATGTGTGTAGTTGTGGGTAATTGAAGTCGGATTGTTGTTACACAATAGATTTATTATTATTATTATTTAAATTATTTTAAAAAAATTGACACTATGATTTTTTTTTTCTCACTACATTATTTTTGCTCATAAAAAATCAGAAAAAATAGTTTGATGTAATTATATATATATATTATATATTTAATTCTGAAATATTTTGTGATTTAAAAGTTGTTCAAGTATCGAGATACATGTTAAATATTATATATTACTTGTATCTACAAATTAATTATTCATTATTTTTTTTAGATTTACTATTGTTTTAAATGTACATAAAAACCTTAATATATATACTTTATATATATATATATATATATATATATATATATATATATATATATAACGGTTTAATTTTTGAATGTATAAATCCTTGCTTTTAAAAGGAAGCTTGAGTTGAATAAATATAATACTATTTGCATTATCAGCAGCCACAAACATCTGCGTATGCTATGCGGATGGCAATGGTTTATAACTTAGGCGTGTGTTTCGCTCTTTGTGGCGATTTTCTCCTTTGTTTTTACATAATTACATTGTTAATAATATAAAAGAATTAAAGCCTCCCCCCATTTTTTTAATTATAACTGTTTATTTGGATGCCTATTTAAAAAACGCATAGGAACATGCAAATGCACATCGACAATTTTCCAATGAATCCACATATTTTTTGTGGCTCTTTAAATGAATTATTACTGTTAATCTTGCTATTTTCATTTATTTAATCAGGAATATGTATATTATATTCGCTATGATTACTGTAGCATAAAAACGCTGAAATTTAATTAATTAAAATGCCTCTTTTTAGACCAATGTTTATTCGAATTATTTTTTATTTTTATACACAAATTAGTTGTATCAGGTGCAAGATTTTTTGTAAGAAATATTTTATACTTTAGCTATAGAACCTGAATGATACATATTGATTTCAAAGATTATTTAAATTATTTATGGAAATGTGAACGCAGGCAGACGAACAAAGATTATTAATTAATCTTAACTTTATTTGAAATTTTGAAAAAATGCATAACAAAACTGAAAATGCATTTCTAGCATTTTCCATTACACCTCTTTGTGGCCAAATATGCAAATCGTTGCTAACAGTAGCATAATCTATAGAGAAAATGCTTTTGTGAATTTAAATAATATATGTTTATTCCGTTTGTTTTTGTGCTGATTCAAAATATTATAATACGCTTTAAATAATCGTCATAGACTGTAATGTATCCGAATTCTTTTTGCAAATCCTTGTATTTAAAAAAAAAAAAAAAAAAAAACTGTGCTTTCATACTATTTTCAATAAAGAACATGACATAGTGAGCTAAATAACAGTGTCATAGCTAACACAAAATCACATTCAAGGTATTCTAAAAATACTCAAGAAAGACAGACAGACAAATCGAAATCATAAATATTGTTCAACTTTCCTGGGAGAGCTAACATATTTGAATAATGCTTAATTTCTGATAATTTTTGTTTTAAAATTAAAACTCATATTTTAAATCTTAAACCGATCAAATACTAATTATTAAATTTAATAATTAAAAAATTAACGACACATGTGGATGAATAATTAAATATTATTATGTATTATGTATATTTATTGATGTTTTATGTCCCACTTTTTTCTTACAGAAATTTTTTGTATACTTTGGAATAAACTAGAGGGACAATTACTATCCAAAAATAAATATATTAAAATCTCCGCAGTAGGATCTCTCATGTATGTGTGTGTGTGTTTATTTATCAATACATAAGACTTTTTTTAAGAACATTTTCCGGCAAATTTTAAAATATTATATGATATCGGTTTGTCTATTCTTCGTTCCCCCCCTTTTTCTTTCTTTACGGGGGGGGGGGGGGAGAGGTTAATTTATAAAATGTTTTTATGATACTCTGAAACATATATATATATATATTTTTTTTTCCAAGTTCATTATAGTTTTCTCTTAATTGTAAATGATATAAATAAAGCTATTGTTTAATGTACGGGATGTCTGAAAAGGACTCTGGCATATCATGGACTATGACAGATACTTATCCAAAGAAATATTTGTTTTATTTTTATGCTGCATAAAACATCAGAAAAAACATGTTTTGTATAAAATGTGGCATGATCAACATAACATTCAGTTGCGAGAGAAAAATATTAAGATACATTTGGAGATATACGTGAAAACTTCTTAAAGAGCATTTTTAGTTCTTTTATGCATTTTTAACATTATAACAAAATCAAAATGCGTTTATGATTTTGGTTCCATTGTGTATATATCTTTCCGTTCTCTAATTCAGTTAATTATTTTAGAACATCTCTGATATATTATTCAGCTTTACTGTGGTGCATTCTTTATTTAAAAAAAAAAAAAAAAAAAAAAGTAGTTTTCGTTTACGTACAGGATCTCAGGAAATAGAGTCTATGGGATGTTTTTTTCTTTAAAACATATTTGAAAAGTTGTATAATCTTCACATCACAGCAAAATTAACATACTTTATTTAGATATAAAATACTGTGTTTCCTGTAGAATATGATCAGTATTAATAATAGGTTTATAGGGATCCGAAATCATTTTCATGCCCTATATAAGTCGAACTCACGCAAAGTAAATTTTCAGTCAAATTCTTTTCGACTTTTGTCTTCTTTTTTATACCTTTTCTTTCTTTCTTTTTAAAGTATAGTAATATATGACGTATGCAAATTTTAAACGATATACAAAGATACACAATAATAAATTTAAAAAAAATCTATTTTATGCTTTCATTTTTAGAAAAATAAAATAAAATAAATGCTCTAAAACTAGATTTTGTGGGATTTCTTCCTTCTTAATTAAAACGATATACAGAATTGATGTGTCATTACTGAGGTAAATTTCACTTGAGATTAATATAAAGGTAAAAATTACTTGAAAAGTGTTTTATAATTTATGCGAATTGCAACAATTTTAAAAATAATAAAACATGCATAATTGCTGTAATATTTGAATAATATATATATATTGTTTTCAAATTACATAATACAATAGTTTATGTTTCATACCGTTTAAGCAGTTTCTTCAATTAAAGAGCAAAAGCAAAACAAAAAGTAATAAATATAAAATTTTATTGTGTTTCTTTTTTTTTCATTGTGATTGTAATTTTTCTATGCAATTTTTATTTCATTTTGCTTTGATCAGGGCCCGTTTAAAACTGAAAAACGAGGTAAGAGAGGTGTCATTCAGGGGCACCCCCTAGTTCTATACAAATCATCAATATTCTTTGTTATATCTACAGATTTTTATGCAAGCTTAAAAAATGTGACTATTCACCATAAAATTTTTAAAGAAAAAAAAAAAAAAAAAAGCATAAGTTCATATCTAGTCTAATTTTTATGCAAATGATGTCAGAACACTAATTATTTAACATATAATGCTAATTCTATATTAATTTGACACAGTGCAGAAAGGAAATGGCATTCGAATACACACAAATCTCATGTAATTACATAATACCTAATAGTATAGTAGATACTTTGTCAGTTAAAAAGAAATATAAAGCACCCTGATAACAAAATGGTAGTGGATGCTGCAGATAATTTTAGACAATATCAAACATTAAGTCCTTAAATTTTATTCAAATCAAAACTTTTTTCATTTCAAACTATAGTTATGGACTTTAGATTTAGAAAACATAAAATGCATTTAATATGAATGCAAAATAAATAAATAAATAGAAAATAATATGTCATTTAAAATAATTTTTTATAGACAAACACAAGACTGCCTAGTGAGTTTCGCAGTTTAGATAAAAGTTTCGTATATAAAATAAAAAATAAAAAAAATCTTGGACAAAAAATTATTAAAAAAAATATTTTAAAAAGTGAGTTTTGGGGGGACCCCCTTGTAAATTCTTGAGTAAGCCCGGGCTTCACGGGCCTATTCGGTAAACAGGCCCTGATTTTGATGATTAGTTTTTTTTTTTTTTTTTTTTTTAAGTAAAATAACAATACAATTTATTTGAAGTAACATAGGCATTCTGAAACAAGGATTTACTCTACGATCGAATTTCAAAATTTTACTTTAAAAACCTTTAAAAAAAAATAATAATACATAGAATAAAAATAAAATAATTTCTTTTTAATAATAGAATTAAAATAATAATCGTATGTTTTACAGAATCTCGCCAACCGTTCAGTTTTCGTATGGTTGCCAGCCGGATGTATTTTCAAAAATCAAAACAAGTGCGAAGCGCGAAGACAGTAGTAGTAATGAGTCGTTTAATGATACCATCTGCTTAATTTCATATTTTATTCAGTTAAGATTTGCTGCTAGACGAAGTAAATCTACAGATAAAAGATAAGTTTAATTTCATTTTACATATTACAATTTTAGCTATTTTAAGAATTACAAATTTTATAAATATGTGCATCGAAATATAACAATATTATGTGAGCTTAAACTTTCCGAAATTATTTAAATTTTTAAAAGTAAATTCAAAATATTTTTATTATTATTATTTTTGAAATTTTTTAAAATGTTCCATTTTAGTTTGTTTTTTGCTGGTTTCATATTACTATTGTTTAACGACATATTTTAGTAGAATGATTAGTTAATTTCTTATAAATATTTTTATGTTTGAGAGCTGAAGTTTAAGTTTTAGCATTCAAGCTTAAAAGTGTTTTTAAAACATTAACAAATTATTGAATCCACACCCAAAGAAAAGCACTGCGCTTTATTTATTTTTTTTCTCATATATATTTAGAATTTATTGTTACATTGCAGTAATATAAAATCAGGTGAAAATATTAAAAATTAGTTAAAAAGAGATTTTAAAAAATTTTCAAAAAAAAAAAAAAAAAAAAAAAAAAAATTGAAATTTGTTATTTTTAAATTTAAGTAGTTTTGGAGAAAACTTTATTTATATTGTTGTATATCAATGCATATGTATGGAAAATTTTTAAACTCTAAATAAATTATTTAAATACAGTTTTGCATTCTATATGCTTTGAAATATAATATCATTAAGTTTATTAAAATTTCTCAAAATCTATTTAAATTTACAATAATAATAAAATTTTTAGTTTTAATTTTTTGAAAATATTTTAGATGTTCCTCTTAACAAAGTTTTGTTTTATTTTTCCATCTATTATGTATTATTATAGTTTGGAAATAGAGTCTAAATACTTCTAGGTATTAATTTGTGTATACATTCATAAGTTAATGTTTTAAAAATATTTTCATTTTTAAATGAAAAAACTTTCCAACAAACTTCAGTATATAAATAAAAAAATCTTTAAAATTTTAACTTATCAATGAATCTAAAAATTAATACACAGACTAGATTCTATGGCTAAACTAAAATAATGTACAAACGGTGGAAAAATAAAACTTTTATTAGGAAAACAGTAAAAATATTTTTTTTTTTTAAATTAAATTAAAAATTTTTGTTATTATTGTAAATTTAAATAGATTTCGAGAAATTTTAATATACATAATAATATTATATTTTAATGCATTTATGTAAAATTGTATAATACTAAAACAGTAATTTACTAAAATTACTCACAGAATGATGCATTTGGAGTCACAAGGATTAAAACAAGCAAAATAATTCAAGAGTTTAGTTGTGCATAGCAGATGAAGAATAATGATACAAACAACAACAGGGATATGAACTACTTTTTTTATTAATTCAAATAATGTTTCAGAAATTTTAGCATACTTACTATTCCTTTAATTTCAACGTATATGCATGAAAAATTCCATATTCTATGACAGTAATTCCCAAAAAGTGTCATAACATCTCTACATCCCTTAAAAAATTCCTTAAATTTTTGCATTAAAAAAAAAAAAAATTCTTTTTTCCTAATCTGAAGATAATGACGTAATAGTTTTGATTACAAGACTTTGAATAAACACCATAAAATTCAAGAAAATGCAACTGTTACAAACAAAGCGGCAACACATTCAATGTACTCAACGTGCTTGTTTGCAGCTCTCATGTCTACATTGTTCGCCTGAAGAAAAGTTGTGTCTTCTTTTGACACGAAACAATTGTTGCGAGTTCTTGCATTTTATGGTGTTTATTCAAAGTTTTGTAATGAATACTATATCTTCATTTTTTCAGATTAGGGGAAATAAATATATATATATTTTTTAAATGCAAAAATATAAGATATATTTTTAGGGATATAGCGACATTATGACACTTTTTGGGAATTACTGTCGTAGAATATGGAATTTTTCATGCATATACGTTGAAATTAAAGGAATAGTAAGTATGTTAAAATTTCTGAAACATTATTTGAATTTAAAAAAAAAAAAAAAAAAAAAAAGTAGTGGGGTGCTTTTTTATAATGACGTCACAATTTTTTTTTTTTTTTAATTGCACTATTTTAGAACGTTTACAGTACGTTTTCTAGAACGTTCTGAAAATGTGTATAACGTTTTGAAAACGTTCTAAAAACGTTTAGAACGTTCTGAGACCGTATACATAGAACGTTCTCTGAACGCTTCTATAACACCAATGGTGATAGCTACACGTTCATTGAACGTTCCCTGAACCGTACTATTGTACGTCTTCAAGATGGACAAATAGACGTCTATAGCACGTTCAAAGGTAACGTTCTTAGAACGTGTTTGCAGAACAATTTTTGAACGTTCAGAGAACGTTTCGGTGCTGCTTGGGAATGAGATGGTTTCACCATCTAGTATTGAACATACAAATTTTCTAATGGCCGTATTACACGATGGTCCATAATACACGGTTCTCCCTTATCTATATATATAAAGGAGTACTTCCACTCACTTACTCACTCACTCACTGACTCATCAACGCACAGCAAAATCTACTGGGGCCACTGACTCGAAACTAGGTCAGATTTTAGAACATGTAGTGTAAGCACCCCCTAAGAAGCGATTTTGCGAAATTCGCCCCCCAAGGGGGATGGGAGGGAGAGACGTAATTTCACAAAAACCGTCATATCTCAGAGAAAAAAACAGATATCTGTAAAATTTTTGCATTAAAACATAGCTAACACAAATGGCTAAAAATCAATTTTTGGAATTTTGGAAATTCGGTTCACAAGAGGGGGTGCGTGGCAAAATGTGATTTCGCATGCGCAAAAAGTGATTTCTTAAAAAACATTCATATCTCAAAGAAAAAAACAGATATACGTGAGATTTTTGTTTCATAATATTGCTAACATAAATACCTAAAAACCAATTTCTGGAATTTTAGAAATTCTTCCCCTAAGGGGGTACAGGGGGCAAAACGTGATTTCACAAACACCTTTATATATCAAAGAAAAAAACAGATATCCGTAAAATTTTTGCTTTAAAATATAGCTAACACGAATACCTAAAAACCAATTTTTGGAATTTTAGAAATTCAGTCCCTAAGGGGAGGGGAAGGAAGGAAAACATTCTCTATATTTTATCTTCTATATAATAATATAGATATTTCTTCTATAATAAAGTTTAAAAATAATTATTTTAATTTTTAATTGTTGCCAAAAAAAATTACGAGTTGATTTATTTTTCGACATAATGTAATATGTTTTCACGAGATTGGTAAAAGAAATATTAAATAATAAATTTGCTTAGGCTATGACAAAATGACGTCATTATCAAAATTAAATATTAATAATAAAAATCCAACATATTTCTTCAAATTTTGTTCCGTAATCTATTTTAACATACCACAATTTTAGATTTCTTCTTAATAGCGTTTTTATTTATTTATTGGCGCGTATAATACGTTTGGCATGAAAGCTAATTCAGCATTATATTCCGATTTACTTATTCATAATGTAGGGTAATTTTTTTAATTTTGATGCTAAAGTAGATACGACATTTTTCGCCAAGGAGTCTACTTTTGGGATAGCCACTTTAAGCCAAGTAGCCCATAAACAAATAAATTATAAAATATTGAGGGGGAAAAAAAGGCTAGAAAGAAAGAAACAGAAACAATAACCTCATAAATTATGTATTTTTCTTTAAAATGGTGACAAAAATTAAAAAGTCACCAAGGAGAGCTATAATAAGCCTGTACCACTATAAGGATAAATAAATATTTATTTATTTTTCTATATACGAACCACTGTTAACTAACTATGAAATACATATAGCCGCAAGAAGTGAGTTGTTTCACAGCATATTGTAATATTATATTTCACGTGAAATTGCTGTCAGTTTATGGTCGACCGGAAAAATCGAATAAATATAGGAAATAACGTAAAAGTAAATATTATGTACAGTACGCATAGTGTTGTTCATATGTAATTAATATTCAAATATAAAAGGGCTACTTCTTTTTTTTCGATACTGTCTGTTTCGAAATTGTTATCTGATAAGCACAAAAGTGAAAGCCCGCTGGTATGACATTGTCGCATGCAATAGCGACACACACCCGAAGCGAGCTTTTGAGCAATTTCAATGAATTTTATTTATATTTTTTATCTATAAAGTGATATAGAAAAGAATTTTCTTTAAATATAATGAATAGCCAAGCGGGTAAAATTTGTCCGAAGAAATCCATAGGAGCTCAGGTCACAGCTTTTAGTGTGTGGCTTTTTTACTTGTATCCAACATCCATTGCAACGGGATTTTGAGAATTTCCCCATTTTCCCTCCTTAAGGAAGGGAGAGCAATAAAGACGTTTCCAAGCATAACCTTGCTTAAAATTGTCACAGTAAGATTAATTTTTATGTGTGGGTTGATTATGCATTCTCAACACGCACTATCAAGTAATTTTACGAAATTTCCCTCTGCCTCCCTCCTTTATGGGCGGAGTGGGGGCAAAAACACATTTTTAAGAGTAACTCTGTTCCAAAGTACCTCAGGAAAGCGATTTTTTGATGTGTCGGTTCCTTAGGCGTACTCAACACGCACACTACAAGGGGGTTTGTGAATTTCCAACCAACCGGTCTTGGGAGGGGAAGTGGGGACAAAAAAATGTATCCATGTATAACTCTGCACTAAATTATCTTAGGAAGGAGATTTTTGATGTGTGGGTCGGTTATATGTATATCTAACTCATAGTATAAAGAGATTTTGCAAAATTCCCTCCGCCGTCCCTCCTTCGTGTGCAGGGGGGGACACGTTTTAAAACATAATTCTTTTTCAAATAATCTCAGGATCTCGATTTTTTTAATGTCTGGTTAGGTATGCGTATGCAAGATGCACTATAAAGGTATTTTGCGAAATTATCCCCTTCTCTTCTGGGGCTGGCGGGGGCAAAAAACAAGCTTAAATATACTCCAGATTACCTTAGAATGATGAAATTTGATGAGTGTGTGTTGATTAAGTGTACGCAATATGTACTTTGGTGGGAGGAAAGTTTGCGAAACTTTCAACATTACCCGTGAGGGAGGGGGAGTAAAAATTAGGTGAGGTACTGCCGAAGGCATTGGGGCTCGAGATTCAAAAAGTGTGGGGAGGCGGAAAACCGCTGCCAAAGGTAGCGGGAACTTTAACTTACATTTTGACTAATTTCTTTCTTTTTTTTTTTTTTTTTTTTTCGAGATTTTTTTTATTATTAATGATATGAAATATTGAGAATTCATTTCGATATAATGACCAGCGAAGCGGGCAAAGCCTGCTAGTATATATATATATATATATACATTAGTTTTGAAAACTTCTATCCAAAACAATTGTTGTGAGTTTAAAAGTAAAAAGAAGAAATGTCACAATTCGTAAGAATTAATAAAAAGAAAACTATTTCTATAGAATAACATGCAAAATAGATTATTTAGGAAAAAGTTACATTTTTAACTTAAAACTTATTTTTTAATTGAATTGTAATTAAAGTTTTAACCTTAACAATGATTTTTTACTTAGAAATTTATTTTTGAGATTGTTTTTTGAAAATGAATTATTAAAATTTCTTATTCGTTGCGAAACCATGGTTTTAAAGTGAAAATAGAGTAACCAAGAATAAATAGTAAAATGTTAATTTATTTAAAAAATAAATAAATAAATAAATAAAATAAAAAAAGAAACGTTTTCTTGCTTTAATAAATTGCACTAATTTTCTCAAAATAAGTACTGGAAATTTAAAATTTTTGCAATATTATCTCACGAGTTTAAAATTATTTCAATTTTTCTGAACTCTACTTTTAAAATTGCGCAAGTTCTTGCATTTCAGTATATGATTATGTATATTTTTTAATTATCAATTATGTAGTGGAGGACATGTGAAAATTTGAAAGAGATTAAAGTTTTTTTTTTTTTTTTTTTTTTTTTTTTTTACAAATGAAAAATATTTTTTGTTGATAAAATCTAGAATGTCTTAAATCTCTATACGGTTTCTAAGAACATATCTATATACTTAAAAAAAAAAAAAAAAACTGAAAAATAGACAAATATAAATTTGGAAGTATTTTTAATTCGGTAGAACAGTTTAAGTTAATTAATTAAAATTTGACAAGCAATTATTTATTTCAAAAACGAAAGTATTGAAAAATTATGAGCTTACCTTTTCTGAAGATTCTGGCGTGCCATTGGTGCTATCTTCTTAATATTTTTTTTATATATTGATTATTTTTCTCTCTGTAAAAGACTTGTATTAGAAATTTAATTAGTATGATGCAAAAAAAATCATGTCGACACCTTTTAGAATTTTAATTTGTACTTTTAATGAAAAATAAAAGAAAAAGAAAATTAAAGAAGCGAGAGTTAGACTCTCACGTTATATAGTTAAAACACAATCTGAATAAGTACCTATCCTGATGAAAAAAACAAACAGATGTAAATCACGTGACATAGTTCTATATATAGATTTTCACCCCTCAACTGGGAGGCAATGAAAATTGGGGAGGGTTGAACAGATTCACTCTTGTTTTTATTATAACGTTCATTTTCACAGAACATATTTTGGAATAAATGAGTTTTTGAGTTTGCAGTTTTCTCTCACCACACCTCAAACGAGGAATACGATCTTAGTTCGAAATTATCACGGTGTTTCAGAAAGATTGGCTTAGGAATAGGTTTGGTCAATACGTCTGCAGTCATTAATTTACTCTGCAGATATTGTAGGGTGATAGTTCCATTTTCGCACAGGTTCTTCACGCAGTGGAATCTAATATCTATGTGCTTCGAGCGAGCAGTGTGTTTGGGTGATTCAATCATTTTGATTGTTGACTGGTTGTCGTCAAATTATCTTATAGGCAGTTCCTGTGGCAAGATAAGGTCCTCTCGTACCCTGGTCAACCATAATATTTCTTGGACAGCATTTGTGACTGCTATAAACTCTCCTTCTGCTGAAGACAGAGCTACACACGTTTGCTTTTTTGAAATCCAATGGATTGTTTTTTTCCTATGAAGAATAGGTTCCCTGTCATCGGTTTGCGATCGGATTTATCACCGGCCCAGTCGGCATCGGCGTAAAAAGTTAGAATAGGTTTTTCTTTTCCACTTATGACCAAATTCAATTTTTCAGTCGTTTTCAGATAACATATAATCATTTTCTCAGCATCCCAGTTTTGCTGCCTGAGCTTCTCATTGCGTCTACTAAGAATATTAACTGCTGCTGCAATGTCAGGTCTAGAGATGGTAGCTATATATAATAGGGATCCGATGGCTTGTCTGTATTTTGTATTATTATTTAGTAAATTATCATCGGATGTGTTGTCTAGATAACCGGGATTCATTGGTATTTTTTTGGACTTAGCATTTTGAAGACTAAATTTTTCTGCAAGTTCTTTTATTTTAGTTCTTTGATTTATGAAGTAATCTGTTTTGATTTCTGTATGTTAATGCCAAGGTAGTAGCTTATTTCTCCGAGATTTTTGAGCTCGTATTTTGCACTAAGTTTCTCGACAGTCTCTTCTATTTATTTTTCCGATCCAGATATTAACAGGTCGTCCACATAAATAATGATATGTATGGGATATTTTTCAGCTTTCCTAATCAAACAAGCATCTGCTGTGCTTTGTTGAAAACCGAATTCTTTAAGAGTTTCACAAATTTTCAGGTGCAATGATCTGGCGGTCTGCTTAAGGTCATAAAGGGCTTTCTCTAATTTCCAGATTTTATTTTCGTTTCCAGGTGAAATATAGCCTTTAAGCAGTTCCATGTATACTATTTCAGCTAAATCTCCTTGCAGGAAGGCAGTTTTAATATCAATGTGGTGAACCTATGTGTTTCTGTGAGCGCCCCCTCCCCTCCCCAATGGCAAAAAAATTTCTAATTGTGCTATGTGATACCACCGAGGCAAATGTTTCGTGAAAGTCTTCACAATACTTTTGACTTAAGCCTTTTGCAACCTGTCTAGATTTATATTTGGCTATTTTGCCTAAGGAGTCATATTTGACCTTAAAGGTCCGTTTGGACCCAATAAATTTTCTTCTGGGTGGAGTTTCAACCAATATGAATGTTTTATTTTGTTTTAAGGACTTCATTTCTTCCTGCATCGCATTTAGCCAATTTTGTTTTTCTTGTGGGTTTGTGATGTTAAGAAACTCGTTATATTCTTTGGGTGCATTGGCCTCAAAGTTTTCTGTTAAGTAAATTATCCTTTGAGGTGGTAAAACACTATTGTGCCTAGTTGACCTTCTTAAGGTGTCATTTGTGTTGTCGTTTTTACTAGTGATATTTTGATCTGGTGAACTTATGTCAATTCCGACAATTTCACGCCCTATATGCGATTCTGTGTCGGGGTGTTCATTTTTGTTATTTTCTGACGTACTTCTATTTCATTGTTTTCTCCTGAATCGTTGAGAGTATTTTCAATGAATTTAACTGTTCTTGCAAGTATTACGTAGCCATTTTTTCAGGTAGATCCTATACGCTTTAGCTCTGTTGTCGTAGAAGACAAAAATGCCTTCTTGGGCTTTGTCATCTAATTTACCCCGTTTACTTTTATGAGAGATATAGCCTTCCCTTAAATTGCAGATATCGCTGTAAAGCAACGCCATCTGTTGGTCGATAAGCATTCAAATTTCACCAGCATAATGTCTTGTAATGGCCTTCTTACATATAAAGTTTTGTTTAATAATAACAGGAGAGTTGGCGCTGGAATATTAAAACCCGAATAAACTACTACGTCAGAAACGCCAAAGAAGAATATTGGAAATGCATACAGTTGTTTCGGCAGCCTTAAGCGTGCCGTCTTCAGTGCGAAAAGGATCCTTTTTGCACTGAAGACGGCACGCTTAAGGCTGCAGAAACAGCTGTATGCATTTCCAATGTTTTTCTTTGGCGTTTCTGACGTAGTAGTTTATTCGGGTTTTAATAAAGTTTTGTTAAATTATACGCTATAGAACCTGAGATGTAGCTTCCCCTTAAATTGCAGAACTCGTTCTATAGGAGCGCCACCTGTTAAGCAGTAGACACCAAAACTTGATAGGTACTAATTTAGGTCAATGTGCATATACATATAAATTTATGCGTAATTCTGAGCAGTTGTATTGGAGATACAGTTGCCAAAATATTTTTGTCACACACACACAGACAGACAAGACGGACAGACAGACAAACAGACATTTTCTAAAAATAATCAAATCGTGTCTTCAAAACGTGTAAATCTGTTGAAAACCGGAAGTCGAAAATTTTTACGTATCCACTAATTTCTTCTATTTAATATAGAAGAAAGTAACAATTAACTTTAAATTTTTTATTAAAATCATCCTAGCAGATTTCATAAAACAAAGTTTGATGTAAATTTCATTAATTTGTATTTATATCTGATTCTAACAACAAATATATTAAAAAAAAAAATCAACTCGAAATTTATTTCAATTTTCTACTTTAAAATCTGTAGAATATATGAGTTTTTTGTAACGGGATAAACACTTTATGTATTTCCTGTATATCTAATATGTTATTATTGCACATGCTAGAGTATGTGTAGTTGGTTTTAACAAAAAAAAAAAAAAAATGTTTAAGATTATTTCTCTCCCTTATGACCGAAATGTCAGTGAAAGCCTCTACTTTGAGAAGGGGGACACAAAATGCATTTGTCTGTGTGTCTGTTTTTCTGTATGTTTGTATGTCTCGCGATAGCGGCCACAAAAGCAACTCTTTTGACTTGCAATTTGGTATACATGTTCATGCGCCGCACGGAATTAGCTTCATGGGTTTCGGTGTGTGTTCTATATGTAGTTCATGCACAGGGACACACAAAAGTTTTTTATCATTACGACCTATGCGTTGGATTTGTATGTATTGCAATAGCGGCCGCAAAAATCTTTCGATTGACTTGCAAAATGTCACGCATGTTTAGGGGATATACAGAAATAACTGTTTAATTTTTTGCACACATATCTTTTACTTTTCTTATACAGTGACACACCAATTTTTTATTATCATTACGGCCTATGGGCAGATATTCGTTTAAACTTATTTTAACATGGTTACACAGTAGTTAACAAAATGGAATTAATATGCATTACTGAGATGCTTTAAAATATGCTTTCGGAAGAAAATGTGTGCTTAGACAATATTTAATGGGCTTATACAGGACCTTTAAAAATGACTCTTCTGAAAATGTCATGCAATCAGAGAAATTATGTTAAATTTCTTTCATATTCATTCAACATACTGCAATTAAAATACAGTATTAACAGGCTAAAACGCATGTTTTCTCTAGACAAAAGGTATGTATAGACTAAATAATTTATTTACAGGACCCCGCACAAAAATTCTGATGGCATTCTCTTATCATACAAATGGTGTTAAATTTATTTTATATATTAATGAGTTACAATAAATTAATTGTATAGTTTTTATTAGTGTAAATAAATACTGTTGCTAGAATACAGGAACGCATAAAAGAATTTCGTACCTTTACGGTCAATAGACGGTATTTCTCATAAGTGCTTTTAATCATGGCTAAACTCCATTAAACATAATGAAATAAATATATGTTTTTAGAATGTTTAAATCGTTGTTTCTATTTAAAACAAATAATAATAATTGGTAGTTTGTTTACAGGGAACACAAAGGAATTCCAATTTATTATCCAATCATTTGTCAGGAAATTTGGTAGAAGCATTTATGATTTACAAGGAAATATATATACACATATGTACCAATATATATAGATAGACAGATGCAACAGGGGGTTAACCATTTCAGGGGCGAAGGTTGCATAGTGTTAAAAATTGCGCTAACTACCACCGGATTTTTTTTTTTTTCTTTAATAACACTTTTCTTTTTTAACTTAGGAAAATATCTACATTTATTTCTTGTATTTCAATATTGTTGGTGATTTCTGGTGACTATTCATTTCAAATGAAAAAAAATTGCTGCCTCTGGAAGGGTTAAGGGTAGCTGCAGTCGCCCTCAGAAATGTATTTGTTTATGCAGCGAGTTAATCATATATATATATATATATATATATATATATATATGATTAAAAATATAAATAATATGACTTAAATAAATGAATATATATATTTAAAATTATGTGGAATAAATAAAAATGATCAGCTGGGTAATCCGTGATGCAAATAGACGTTGAGGCACCTGATCTGCAGATCCATTAGTTTATTTATTTTTGAAAATTAGGTATTTCATAAAAAAATAAATAAATATTTAAAAAAAAAAAAAAACATAGTTTTCTTTTCCCTTTTTTTTTTTTTTTTATAGTCCTATAAAATACAGCTTAACAAAATAATCAGAAATCAGATTTTACATAAATTATGGTATGACATCAAAATAAATTTAAGAAAAATTATAGAATGAAAATAAAAGTTCTTATCTTTCATTTTTCGATGAAAACATCTACTTAATTAATGTTCAGATTGTAAAGAGGAAATTGCCCATAAAAGCAACCCTAAATGAAACTGTTTAAGGAAACATCTGAGAACATTGTACCTGATATGGCAGTCATTATTCAAGGTTAAAAAGAAAAAAAAAAGGGTTACAATCTAATTTTTTTTTTTTTTGTAGGAATTACTTTTTTCATCTTCGCTCTCTTTTTTATATACTTCGGTTAAATAAAGTATATTTCGGTTACATAAAGTATATTTTCAATAAAAAATTTTATTTTATACATAATGTAATAAATGTCTAAATATATGCATTTAACTAAATCGTCCCTCTATACTTATTACTTTCTGTGTACGACTTATAACTTATTTTCTTTATTGTAATTTGGGCAAAAAAAAAAAATTATTATTATTATTTTTTTATTTTATTTTATAAACTTTATGTATCTTGTGAAAAATTAATAAATTCTAAATACATAAAATATTAAAATACTTTTTTTTCAGTACAGACAAGCAAATCAGATTTACAGAACAGAAAGCGTAGCAACAAGCGAATGCATATTGGTCACTTTGTGAAATGTGCCCTGTGCCACATGAAGACGTGTGCAGATAGCTTGTTATTATTATATAAGAGTATTGATAACTACTTTCACATAAATAATTAATAAAAACTTTAAAATGGCAAAATGTATCAAAAGAACAAGGATAGCAAATAAATCAAACGCCATATTATTACTGTTATTTTTTTGTGAAGGGAGGTATCAGAATTATGGTAGGTAATTATGAAAGGATTTATTAAGGAAATGCTACTTTATTTTCCTCTGTATTCAATACGAGGAAGTTGTATTGGATTTGTGAAAAAAAAAAAAAAAAAAAAAAAAAAAAAAAAAAAAAACGACTAATGCTTTCATGGATTTTGAAATGCTTTTAAACCCTCTCATTTGTTTGTTTGTTTGTGAGTGTGCCGGTCAATTATTTTCTTCCAGTTTTAGCTCGAAAGAACAGTTGCAAATAACAGTCATAATGTAAGACGGAATATATGCGTGTTGCATTATAACTGTTACCTTAATTGTTAATGTATTGTATATGTTTATTATTTGGTACTTGGTTTTTCTCCCTTTTTACTTTCTTTCTTTCGTTTTTTTTTTTTTTTTTTTTTTTTTTGTTGAACTGATTATATATATATTGGGGAAAGTTTGATAAAACGGGATAGTCGGATAAAACGGGATACGTCGCCTAGGGATACGGCTAGTATTGCTATCGAGAGGATGACGACAGAAACTTGTTCTCGGCCAACATTACATCCTTCTCAGTTCGTCCCGTCTCGATACCACTAGTTGATGGAAAGTTGTAGTTCTTAGAACTTTTTTATTCTGTTTTCTTGGTACTTTCTACATTTACGTGCGTTGTTTTCTACATTATTCTGCCTACATATATGGGAATACAATTCCGGTGAATATTACATTTGATTAAGCATTTATTAACGAATATTCTCATGTGCAGTCTATCTAATTTTCCTTTCACATTTAGGCAGCAGCCATGTTTATTTTGAAAAGTGTCGGAGTTGGACAAAACGGGACACTTATGAGTTGGATAAAACGGGATACAGTTTTTTATATACTTTTCTCAAGGGACATCGTAGGAGTAGACCAGCCAACAAACCTGTCAGGAGACAGCCTACGAATAGACGAACCTGCAACATCCTCAGGTGAGAAAGGATTAGAACTCTCTTGTTATCGATCTAAGCTACTCTTTTCCATCTCTTCAAAGTTTGTTCTACCTGTACCTCAAGTAAAAGATTCTCGCCCAGAAAACAAGGCTGATAAGAGAAAAAAGAAACTGTAGCAATAACATCATCTCCATATAAGAGTGAGTTAGAAATAGAAGAAATATAAATTATGATAAAACTACAAGAAAATTAAAGAAAAGGCTGCTAAGAAATCCTTCTAAAAATTCGAAAAAGAAAAGGAAATGGAAGAAAAAGAGCTAGCAGGTCCAGCTAAACCTGAAAGTAGGCCTATAAAATAATCCAAAAGAACGCCCAATCCTGATGTTAAAAGTCAAAACATAGAAATGTTCAATAAACCTTCAGCAAGCAGCCAAGAATGCATGTCGTCATTGTCTGAAGATGAAACAGAGGGAGAAGAAACCTGCATATATTGTAATACACTGTACGTCGATTCTAAGGCTGGTGAAGGTTGGATACAATGTTCTGGATGCCAAGAATGGGCTCACAAAGCGTGTTCTAATGCCTTTTTATGCGAATTTTGTTCTGCTATAGGCCTAAATAAAAGGTATTATTTCCCAATTTTTAATTAAAAACATTTAAAAAAAACTATAATTTAAGTCTAAGATTACGGAAGACATTGATCTTTCAAGTGTAAATTTTGCTTTACAGTTTTCTGTCAGTTAATTGTGCTTTTCAGTTAGTTTTACACAAAAAATTAAACATTGTAATCCCTATCCCGTTTTATCCAACCCAGTTATGCTAAAACGGGATGTGTAAGAGTTTGGTAAATACTTTTTTTTTACTATTTTACAATCATTACGATTAGTTAAAAATATGTTTTTTGTGTGCTTCAATAAATGTTGTAGCTATTAAAAAAAAAAAAATTGTGTGGTTTTCTTCAACATATTTTCCACAGTAAAAAAAAAAAAAAAAATAGCAAGAATGGTATCCCGTTTTGTCCAACTTCCCCCTATATATTGGTAAGTTTTTTTTATAATATTTTTATCAGTTTTCATATTTATATACACTGAGAAAAAATTATGTAACTTACATCTAGAATCTAAATTGTGGCTCTAAAAAAAATTCGTACCATGTCATCCTTATAAATTCAAGTCCCCTTGGAAAGCGATTACTAGCCTCTATTAGAATTCTACAGCGTTTGCCTATATTCTCGAGGGCAAAGTTATTTAAAAATATCTGAAAATAAATGAGACTACAACAGGCGGGTTTCTGCAACTATAATCTTGGTTTTTTACCGAATTCTAGTAAATCAAGCGAGAATTTCTCGCAATATAAATGATTCAGAATATTTAGAGTATTCAGAATATTGTTTCACCATCTAGAAATGTGTATACTAGAAGTTCTCGATAATTTCGTTTATTCAGTTTATTGGCGTGCCTTATGCACATAGCTCGGAAATCTATATTTCTAGTTAAGAGATTTAGAAAATGATCACTTATTCATTCTAGAGAAAGACGGTACATTTTTTTCTCAGTGTATATATTATGGTACATTAAAAGATTCATATATATATATATATATATATATATATCTATTTATATATATATATTTATTTTTAATCTTTGTATTCATTTTTGTTTATAATGTGTAAAGTAGTAGGCAATAATTGATGTGTTCTCTTTGCGAAACAAATCTCTTTCTTTTGCGGAAATATCTTCTAGTGGTCATCAAGTTACATCGAAATGCGATATATAAAGCATGCTAAAGCGGAGGCTGTATTCAGTGTCACTTTAAAATTAATCACTCATTCATGTGTATGAGGTATAAACGAGTCTTTCATAAGAAAAGTTATTTTTAAAAACATTGCTTATCTTAATTAATTAATTTATTTTTATGTATCGAATGCACAAATTGCATTATGTTCAAAATGCATTCATAGCTTTTAACTGTATGACAGACTGGTTGTTTTTGTTTCCATAGCCTTTAAACGCATCAACTTTTATATTTAATAAATAACATTTGAAATCAACCGGGAAGTGAGTGTAGTTAATGGAAAAAAAAAAATACAAATAAATAAATAAATAATATATTGATGCATTTCAACATTATCTAAAAAAAAAAAAAAAAAAAAAACCTGTATTTTACTTGCATAAATTTATCAGTATGGGAAAAAATCAATATAAATATTATTTGTTACACTTACATTTTTTCTGTACGTAGAGTTTTTTCTGTATCTTTTTACTATCATTTTGTAACCTATGAAATGTCCGATTTTCATGGTATACTTAAAGAAAGAATATATTTTTAGAGAATAATAGTAAAAATTTGTAGGTGAGAGGTCAGACGAATATGGTGGACGGTCTAAAACTTCATAGATTATACATGTGAAGCTTCTGACGAGTGATCATTGAAACATGCGGTCTAGCGTTATCATGGAGAAGAATAGGACCATTACTATTGACCAATGCCGGCTATATACGTGTAAGTTTCTGGTGCATTTCATCGATTACTCTACAATATTTCTCCGCTGTGATGGTTTCGCCTGGTTTTTGAAAGCTATGGTGAATTAAACCAGCTGAGGTCCACCAAACAGTCACCATAACCTTCTTTTGATGGAGTTTTGGCTTTGGGAAGTGTTGTGGAGCCTTTTCAGCATCCAGCCTCTGCACTAAACGTTTACGATTGTCGTACAGAATCCACTTTTCATCACAAGTTACAATTCGATCGAGAAAAGGATTATTTTGGTTACGAAAAAGAATTGCAGACGAGATTTCAAAACGTTTGCGTTTCTGATTCTCATTCAATTCATGAGGAACCCATTTATCTATTTTTTTTTACTTTGGCAATCAATTTTAGATGACGTGAAATAGTTGTTGGAGATGCACCTAGTACTTCTGCATAATCTCTAGCAGTATTGCCTGGATTTTTTTCAACTATGGCTCGTAAAACTTTATTGTCCACAACAGTCTCAGGTCTGCCCCGGTCTTCGTTCGTGAGACTCTCATCCCCAGTTTCAAACTTTACATACCAACGTCGAATGGTACGTTCATTTACAGAACCGTTTCCAAATGTAGCATTAATGTTTCGGGCAGCTCCTGCAGAATTATGCTTACTTTTCACTCATACAAAAATAGTTCTCTTAAATCTCTAAACTTCATCCTACGATTGAAGCTCTAAACTTACCATTAAATTACAACATTTTTATTTGAAACACATCAGAGGAAAAAGACAAGGTTTTAGTTTTAAAATGATACATAATTAACGATTGTATCAAAAAAGTTTATAAAGAAACGAATATCAAAAATTTTACTGATGAGAATCGGATATTTCATACGTTACAACCCGATACTTTTTATATAAATAAGCATAATTCTTAACACCCGTGCCGAAAGGAAATTGTACTTAGATGCGCTCCAACAATGAAAATTATCGCAGATTAAAGAAATAAACTGTCAAAATTCTTGTTGCGTTCAAAAACGATAAAATATTATCAGGAAAAAAAAAAAAAAAAAAAAAAAAACACTATGCAAAGGTTGCTACATAAAATGGTATGAAGTTTTTAGCTTACGATTTAGATCTACATAGCTATGAATTTAAGGGTTAAATTTAGATTGAATTATATTAAAATATTTTTTTTTTATGATATGCAATTGTATATTTTCTTTTAAGCGTACTTAATAACTTACCTATTTCATCATTTTGTTTCTATACATGTTTAGGACTTTTTCATAAAAAAATGATATGGCCCGTGTTACAGTTATTTTTCTCTACTCCAGTTCTCTGACATCAAGTTTTTCTTATTCATTCAAAGTTTTATTTAAACTTGATAATGATACTGCTGTCTTCCAAAAAAATTTCAGTTACATGTTAATATCTTATGTTCAATTAATTATTTTCTTTTGTTACCTTTTTTACTTTCTTCTACATATATAAGGGAAAAGTATTGTATTCGTGAAAATTTTTAAAAAGTCAGCTTTTGAGGAATTTGCACATTTTGAGGTGTACTGTACACGATTTGACTGTTTTCAGAAAACACCTGTCTGTGCGTCTATGTGTGTGCATTACAAATATTATTGATGTTGTATCTCACGAACCAACGGATAAAATTTAACTATACTTTGTATTTTGTTGGACTCTGGCCTAAACTTGTATGATAACATTTAGAGATCAAACACTCAAATGGTAGCGCCGTGATTCTACATTTTCTAAACTTTTAACATGGTAGTATATCACAAAATTTCGTAAAAATTTACATAATGAGAGTTATTTTTAACGCATGATTGTAAAATTAATCTGTGCTATTGATAATAGAAATAGTAAACTAGGAAAAAAATTTTGCGCATGTTGAAGCAATGATGAAACCATGGAGGGGGAAGTACTTCCTCGTATAGGGTTGTAAAATTTCTCAGTAAGGTATCTTTTGAAAGAACTAGCCAATGCCTTTAAAACGAATGGTTGAACAAAAAAATCTGTAATATGTAAAACAAAGTTTTTAGCAAAAAAAAAGAATCGCATTTATTCAGATGTTCTGACTTTCTTCTTCCATTTTGTGTCCGCATTCATAAAGCAAAATAATTGTAATTAATAATCATTTAAAAATTAATTTGTTCAGTATGAATTTGCGTAAGATCATATAGAAGAAAGTCTTATAGTAGCCACAACATGCTAGTTTATTTTTTATTCCTCCATAACAAAACTGGAAACTATTTTACGGTGTTATCATGAAGGAAACGTACACCGACATGGACGGTTAAACGAGGTGATTGGTGGGTAAATACTGTTAGAAATTGCTTATAATTTATGTAAATGACATTAATTAATATATTTATGTTTTAATAATTGTTTGAAGTTTTTGCTTAAGTTTTAAAATAAATGAAAATACTAATAAAGATTAGACTTTAAAAAATTAATATTAAAGAAAATTCTTAACAGATTTTCAATGATATTAACTATAAATAACATAAATTATGAGTTCTAATTAAGATATATATTTTTTTGAATTTCGGTATATATATATATATCATTTCTCAAAATAATAGAGCTACTTTTTCGTTCATTTCCTTCTGAAATTTTAAATCCTTAAAATAAATATATAACAAAATATATTTTGAAGTAGTTAAAAAAACATATGAATAAAAATATTGTTGGCTTAAATGGGACAGCAGAGTAAAACAGAGTCCTTTTAACATTTACAAACAGCATTTAATTACGTAATTTTCAACTAGCGATGATCTCGTAATCACAAGGTTGGCCCGAAGACATATCATCCCAATCCTAATCATCTGTGAACAGGATGTATTCCCCAATTCGGTAAATCCCAAAGTTGTAGTTTTGGAACAAAGAGATTTTTACAGCCACGATGGATTTTACTTTCACCAGCCACATCTCTGTTCATTTCGAGTATCGGACCCGCTATCATCTCTCTCGGTATAACGTAATAAAATACATATGAACATCGTAGAGGAAACTGCAACATGCTCATGTTTATCTTTGTATTATATTGGAAAATATTTGTACATTACGGGAAAATATTTAGTTTCGCGGGGGTAATTCTTAGGGAATTTCAGAATATAAAAAAGCTGTGCTGGAAAACAATGGATGATTAAGCTTTGAAACAAAGAAACCGATAAGATCGATAACGAGTTCGGTATTCTATAAAGCAGGTTTTTGCGATCTCAGGTAAAGTTTTGGAATTTTAAGCAAAAGAGTAGAATTAGGGACTAGTTTATTGGAATAGTTTTCTTCGGAAAATATTCTACGAAGTTTATTTCAGAATTTCATGGTCTATAAGTTTTTATTTAAAAATTGTTGAATTAGATTTGATTTGGTGAATATTAAGATGTGAGTGGATACAAAAAGGTTCTACAGCGATAAAGTGATGATGAATTAAAAGCCGAGGTAAGCTGGAAATTGGGGTCGTGCTGGCGGTTGACTTTCTTAATTAACGCTTAGCGCTAATCAAGATTGTATATTTATTCAACGCCATTTTATTAATGCTATTTGAAATTAATATACTTTATGCATTTCAAATCATAAACAGTTTAATGTGGAAAGCAGTCATTCTGGTAATAATCACAAGGTCGGCCAGAAAACATGTCATCCCAATCATGATCATCTGTTAACGGAATGTGTTCCCCAATTCGGTAAAGATCCCCCCCCCCCCCAGATGTGTAGTTTTGGAATATAGAGAATTTGGCTGCCACGATATATTTTATATTCACCAGCCATAAATAATGGGGACGACATCTTTGTTCAGTTCGAATATCGAACCCGCAATCATTTAATGGACTCTATCGGAGTGACGTGAAAAAACACTTCCCATCTGAACACTGTAGGGAAAACTGCAACATTTTCATGTTTGTTTGTATTATATTGGAAAATATTTGTACTTTAGGGGAAAATGTTTAGTTTTGTGCGGGAAATTCTTAGGAAAATTCAGAATAAAAAATAAGCTAAGGTGGAAAACAATTAAAAGCCGAGATAAGCTGGAGATTGCGGCAGTACTGGGAGTTGACTTCCTTAATTAACGCTACACGCTAATAAATATTCTATAATTATTCAACGCCACTTTACTGTTGCTATTTGAAGTTAATATACTTTATGCATTTCAAATCGTAGTTACTTTAATGTGAAAAGTAGTCATTCACACGAAATCTAAATTTAATAAATCTGTATTTGATTTTACATGAAACTCATCTCTAATACATTATTTTTTTTTTCTAGTAAAAATACGTCGCATTATAATTTAATAAATGCCATTATTAATAATGTAATTATTAATAAAGGTTAATCACACAATTATCTTTATAAATATCTTAATAATGATAATCTCACAATTATCTTTAAAAATAATATTTAAAGTTAAAATGAAATAAAAGCAATTTATCGCTTAATACATTAAAATATTTTTAAAGGAAATTTTATAAATTATTTTAAAAGAAATCTTTAGAAAGAAATCAAACAATAAACACTATAAAAATTTCATTAGTAATTGCTTATATTAAATTATCACTAAATTCAACATATATATGAAAAAAAAAAGGAAATTTAAAGTATTTACTTTCGAAATTTCTTGTTTGTAGTTATTTTAAATTATGAATAATCCATTTTATTTTTGAATGCAATAAATATGAAAAAGCACTGTTAAATTTCAGAATTAAGTATTTCATATTTACAGTTTCATTGTCAATAAGTTTTTACATATGTCGTTAATGAACCATTAAACATTTAAAAATATAGATTTTATGTGAATATTTATGCTTATTAAGTGGGAAAAGCTTTTAATTTTTAATGACGTATTGTAAAAAGTCTTTTTAAATGAAAACATTAATTTATAAAGTTCGTATAACCCCTTAACGCGCGTTGTCCTCGCTGCGAGGACGCAAAATTTAAGATCCAGCTGCAAAAATTCATCTCGGAAATTTCTTAGCAAAAATTCACGTTTATAACATATCAGAAAAGGCCGGTTTTTTAAACCTTAAAATTAAAAATATCTTTTTGTTTAATTTAGTTCATGAATTCCGGTGGCAGTATAATTTAAATGTTTTAAATTCTCTTGCGCCGCAAAGGGTTAATCAAATAACTTTTTTAATATGCATATGTTATTTATTGAAAATGGAAATATCTTTGAAAATCTGCAGTAATTATTCTTATAGATATTTTCTTATCGACATTTTCTTATTATTTCTTACAGATATTTTTGATATAGAGATATATTATTACAGATATATTATTTCTTTTATATTATTTAGAGATAAAAAAAAATCTGTAGAGATATATTATTTCTTATTATTTCTCATAGATATTTACTTATAGCTATTTTTTTGTAGCAAAAAATATTTATAAATATAATAAATTGATTTAATTTTTTTAATACAGAATCTTTTCAAATAAAACATTATTTTAAAAATGTGTTGTACACAATAAAGCAGTCTGAGTAATCCAATACTTTATAAATTTATTATACAGTCGGTAACAAAAGTGTCCGGACAAAAGAAAAAATTCCTATATAAGAACAATACATTTCATACGGTTTTGTTAAATAAATCCTTGTCTAACCCTGTTCTTAGTCAGTGTAAAAACATGATTCGATAAGTATTTATTTAACAAAACCGTATGAAGTGTACTTTTTTTACACAGGAATTTTTGCTAGTGTTTGGACACTTTTGTTACCGACTGTACATAATGCAAAATTCATTCATTTTTTTTTTTTTTTTTTTTTTTTAAATTCGTAGTATAAGTAAACACAATATAAGATACATATTCAAAAAATAAACTATTTAAATAAAATAAAATAAAATAAAGTTATTAGTGAGAACGAACGTAAATAATAAAATTGAAATATAAACTTAAATATATAAACACCCATTTATTATTTTGTTAATATTCGTGATTTGCAGAATGAGAAATACATTATAAAATGTTAAACTATACATGAAATAAAAAAAAAAATAATAAAAAAAAAAACATTATCTAATTAAATAAAATTTTCAATACTGCATTTTCACAAAGTCAGTATTTGTTCCATTTTGATTATTATTTGCATTTTTTGATTATTATTTGCATTTATTTTTTCATTATTATTTGCACACTATTTGCATGAAAATATAATTACTGTCAAACATGATAAGATATGTTTTTTTTTTTTTTTTTTTTTTTTTTAAATAAACATTATTAATTCAACATTAAAGCATGTGACTAGAAAATAAATCTGTTCTGTCGTAATTTGTTACTTTGCAGATCAATGCTTCTTCATTTGTTAAAACTTAAATTAAAATTTGTAAAACACTTAATGGAAATGTAGGGACGTATGTTTAAATATTAATTATAAAATGTACAACTTCGAACTATAACTGCGACACAAAAATTAAATATTTATTCAACAGCTAATTTATTCTTTTTACTGCGACAGATCCAATTAAATATGCGCTTGAAAACGCATGTTGAGTGGTTGCGTTTTTGAATCCATTTTATGCCAAAGTATTGTGAATTAAATGCCTCACGCAAATAAAAGAAACTACCTATTCATGAAACATTGTAGATATCCACTCAACGGTTCATTTGAAATGCTTTAAATAATATTATCAGAGATAAAGAGAAACATCGATATCAACATAATATTGCTAAAATAAGCTAAACAATGAATTGCAGAAATTATAATATTACTCTAAGTCCACCAAATTAGAGATATTATAATTATGAATTGCAATTTCTTTCTTTCTTTCATTATATATATATATGCAATTCATTCATTCTGCAATTCATATATATATATATATCATATAATCTCTTATATTATATAAACATAAAATTCGAGATAATAAATGAGACATAAATTATGAATTTAATATTAGGAGTATGTATAATACGTTTTCTTTTCATTAATTTTGAAGTAACATAGATTAAAAACGTTTTGTAATCTGTAGTACATTATAAGATAAAAATAATTAACATGATTACATAATACAACTAGATGTTGGTATCAAAAAGTTAAAAAAAAATCTTCTATAATTTTTTTTTTTTTCAGTACTACTCTTTAAAATTGGTAAAAAATTCCTAATTTTTAATTAAAATGCATTTTCTCATCCTTAGAAAAAGTATGTAATTTTAGTTTTTTTTTAAATAAAATTACATTTTGTGTTCTATGAATAAAAAGTAAAACTTAAAATTTCTAAAGAAATCCACCTCGGTGATCTAACAATACGTATGTATGCGTGTATACTCTAAAACAAAAAAAAAGTGATGCACCAAGAAGAAGTAATGCAAACTGGACACAAATTGACATACATACAAATTTGATGAAACCAATTATCTATTCATCATTATCGTCGATCCTACGTGTAACTGGTACTTCAGTGACTTCAAAGACCATTAATAGGCGACTCAGTGGGGTTGAGCTCGTCCCCGGATCTCTCTTCCACTGAGGACGTTTAGAGCATCGTAAAAAGTGTCCTACAACCAGCTCGGGATTTTACCAATCTAGCGCATTAATTGGACAGAACTTGGCACGATGCTTCACAGAAGAATATCTGCCAACTCTATCAATTAATATCAAGCCGAATAACTGCGTACATAAGGGCCAGAAGTGGACCAACTCGTTATTGACTTGTTTAATTTGTGAGGCCCTTTCTCTTGGTTAAATCATTCAAATTATCTGAAAATTTAATCAATTGTTTTTCTTCACATGTACATTACATCTACCAATTTCTGTCCCATTCGGATAACTCCTTCTTAGTGCGTCTTTTTTTTTTTTTTTATAGAGTGTATTTAGTCTGCCTAATCGAGTTTCACTTTAAAGACATCGTTTGACAACGAATAAGAAATTTTAATAATTCACATTTAAGAAATAATTTCAGTATTACATTTCGAAGTAAAAGAATAATTGTTAAAGTTAAAATTAAAATTTAATAAAAATATAAACTTTCGTGTAAAAATGTAACATTTCTCTAAATAAACTATTTTATACGTCTTTGTGAGGTTCTTTCTCTTGGTTAAATCATTCAAACTAATAACTATACTTAGCCCCCAACTTCTCACCAAGCAGAAAACTACAAATAACTGAAGAGAAATCTAACATACATTTAATGTATAAAAATACTAAAAAAGTTATAAAATTACAAAATTGCAACAGTTACAAAATTTCATCAATTCATTAAAAAAAAAAAAAAAAAAAAAAAATAGACAGCAATATAAAGAGTTACTGAAACCAACAAGAAAGTATAAAATTAAATAAAATAAAACCCTTCACCTGATAAACAAACCCACTTCGACCGGATGAGGATGTAGAACAACCGAAATAGGAAAACTCTGGAAACCCACTGCTAAAAATTGGAACGGGTAACAGTTAATTTCCAAGGTACTTTTTAGGTCTTTAAGAGTATATTTTAAATCATTTTCATTATTGCAAATGGTACGAATTCTTTTAAGCTCTTGCAAACATAATATTTTTTAAAACTTTTCTACTGATATTTGGTTTTTCTATATAAATATAAGTTTAAAGACTAGAAAAACCAAAAGGAGCATTACAAATCTATGCGCAAAATTGCAGCAAAAAGAAATGCAAAACTTAAATTTAGAAATATATAAATGTATGAATATATAAACAAATGAATGAAATTAAACCCCAAAAAACACTGAGATCTTCATCAATGAGCCCCCCCCCCCAGTGTAGGGGTGAAAGAGAAGTTTCTGAAAGGGCAGTAGCGATTAGCTAATAACTATCATTAGCCTACAAATTCTCACAAAACATTCTTCTTCCCTTTTGGTTTTTCTAGTCTTTAAACTTATATTTATATATGAATGCATTTCAATAGTTTTATATATATATATATATGTGTGTGTGTGTGTGTGTGTGTGTGTGTGTGTGTGTGTGTGTGTGTGTGTGTGTGTTTATGTATATATATATATTAATGCATTTCATCTTTCGTTCAAGATTCTTCAAAGTTTGTATACATTGTTTGGACGCACCTGGTATAATAAATTTAATTTTTTCAATACAGTTTTTTAAATATATATATATATATATATATATTACTTTTAAAAATGTATTGTACATAAAAATGCAATCTGAATAATCTAATACTTAATTAATTTATTACACATAATGCAAAATTATTATTATTATTATTATTATTATTATTATTTTTTTTTTTAATTCGTAGCATGAGTAAACGCAATATGCGATAATAATCACTAACGCAATATAAGATTTATATTCACTAAATAAACTATTTAAATAGATGAAATAAATAAATAAAATGAAGTTATTAGTGAGAATTATCGTAAATAATAAAATAAAATATATAAACATTAATTTATTATTTTATTTCAATATTCGTCATTTTCAGAACGATGTACTATAAACTGTTAAATTTTACATGAAATAAAAAAAAACCACTGTCTAATTAAATAAAATTTTTAATATTTCATTTTCACAAAGTCAGTATTTGTTCCTGTTTGATTTATTATACACTATTTGCATAAAAATATAATTACGGTCAAACATGATAAGATATGTTTTTTAACAATAAACATTATTAATTCAGCATTAAGGCATGTGAATAGAAAATAAATCTGTTCTGTCGTAATTTATTACTTTTCAGATCAATGCTTCTACATTTGTCAAAACATGAATTAAAATTTGTAAAACAGTTAATGGAAATATAGGGACGTATGTTTAAATATTAAAGCTAAAATGTACAACTTCCATCTATAACTGCAACACAAAATTTAAATATTTATTCAACAGTTAATTTATTCTTTTTACTGCGACAGATCTAATTAAATATGCGCTTGGAAATGCATGTTGAATGGTTGCGTTTTTGAATCCATTTTATGCCAATGTATTGTGATTTAAATGCCTCACGCAAATAAAAGAAACTAACTATTCATGAAACATTGTAGATATCCATTCAACGGTTTATTTGAAATACTCTGAATAATATTATCAGATATAAAGAGAAACATTTATATCTACATAATATTGCTAATATAAACTAAACAATGAATTACAGAAATTATCATATTACTCTAAGTCCGCCAAATAAAAGATATTATAATTATGGATTGTAATTTCTTTTTTTTTATTTATATATCATATAAACATAAAATTCGAGATAATAAATGAGACACAATTTGTGAATTTATTATTAGGAATGTATGTAATGCATTTTCGTTTCATTAATTTTGAAGTAACATAGATTACAAACTTTTTGTAATACGTAGTACATTATAAGAGAAAAATAATTAACATAATTGCATAATTCAACAATATGTTGGTTTCGAAAAAAGTTTTAAAAATTCGTCTATAAGGATTTTTTTCCAGCACTTCTTTTAAAAATTGATAAACCATTCCAAATTTTAAACCAAAATACAATTTCTCATCTTTGGAAAGATATGTAATTTTAGATTTGATACTTGTAAAGTTAAAATGTGGTTTTTATTCAATATATCTTGAACAAAATATCCAATTGAACAAAAAAACATGGCGTTAGCTTAATATCGTTCTGAATAATAAGTGCACTAATTTCTGATAAAATCTAATAATTTCGACTAAAAATTCGCATAGATATAATGACAATTTTTCAGTTTTGTATAATTAATTCAAAACATTCCCCCCCCCCCCCCACGTTCATTCACCATGATAGATAAAAATTGCTAATGACGACAAGATCGCTGTCTGGAAGAAGTGATACGGCCTACCCTACTAAAAAATCATTGATTCTAGTAAGCATTAAAACTTGAATAATATACTGTCATAATTGCGAAAATTATCACTTTTTGGCTACCGGAAAATTTATTTTAATTTATTTAAATAGATAAATTATTTCTAAATTGTTTTAGAATAATTAAATATTATGTATTAATTAAATGCATTTTATACTTAAAACAAAAAGCTTAATATGAATATATATATATATATATATATATATATATATATATATATTGAACTATTACAAAATATCTGCGGCAGGTAACGAGGAAATTAAATCATATATAAAAGTATCGTAATATCAAAATTAATTTAATAAATACTAAGGAATAAGAGATAATTGTTATCTTTCTTTTTCCTCAGAAAACATCAACTTAATGTAAACATCAACTTAAAGTAAATTGACCATAAAAACTCCAAAATCAAACAATTACTTTCATATCTAACAGAATAAAGGATATAAATATATATATTATGATGATAATGATAAAATGACAGATATTTTTCAAGTGCTAAAAATGCTATCTTTTTTTTTTTTTTTTTTTTTTTTTTCTTGAAGGGTTTAAAAATTACTATTTTTCTGTTTGCCATGTTTTGTAGGTTTTTGATTACAATAATAAATATTTAATAAAATTTTAATAATGGACAACCTTTTTCCGAAATATTTGAATTTTCGAAATATATACTGTTACTGTATTCAGTTATGAAGAAGATAATATACTGTGTTTGAGACTCCACACAAATATGTTGAATTATGTATAATTTTACAAATTATTTGAATCTTCTAAATATATACAATTACTTTATCCAGTTATGAAGAAAATAATATACTCTGTTTAGACGCCACATATATATGTTGAATTGTGTACAATATTATTTCGAAAGAAAAAGACATTGAAAGTGCTGGGTTTTTAACATTTTAAGTACATTTTCATTTGGAATTTTAGGTATTATAACATTTCAAACAAATACAGAATTTAAATCAAAAGACTTTGAATATTTGCTATTAATAAATATGTTTGAACGTGTATATATAATTCTAAAATCGAATTAAGTTATAAAGAAACTAATAAACTCTGATGAAAATTCCAGGATGTAGAGATTCGAAAGTTTACTATAAAATGTGACTAATGGGATATTTTAACATACATGCATGTGAATAATTTAGTACGTTTTTATACGAGATAAATAATTTTACATTATAATATCTTTGAAGTGTTTTATGTAGTTACATAAGTAAGGATACATTATTAAGTAAATGAAAATAATGAATATATGCTATGTAATTTAATTTTAATTTTAATAAATACTTACATTTAATATAAATCATTCTTTTTTATGTATTATATATCTGTACTGATAAGTATAAAGTATTTAAGTCCATATTCTTGATTTTTCAGGAGACGAAAAATAAAGTTAAACACACTAAAAACTAATCCGAAGAATCGATTAGGAAAAAGGGATTATGTTGATTTATGCCCTTTATACCATTCAGCGATTCTCAACCTTCATTTAATAAAGGGGAAAAATGAATTACATATTTTATACCAAAGATTAATGCTAAATTTCTGAATTGAATCTTTTATTGCCAATGGATTTTCTCTAAGACTAAATGACATGGATTTAAATCCTTTATACCGATCGATAGAGAATTTTTTTCTGAGTCTGACTATGTACTTAAGTCAAAATCGGCATTTTTGGACTTAAATCCTTTATACTTATAAGTACAGATATTATGTACGGTTTTGAGGAGATTTTATCTCAGTTATTTTATTTTACACGCTACAATGAATCTTTTACTTACTAAAATAGATGTTGTCAATTACCAATTACATGCTTCGTAATGCATAAAATTCACAATACCTTGTTAAGAGTCAAATGTTTAACAAAAGGTATCACATAAAAATATTTGCAACACTTTTGTAAGGTCTTGTACATTAACACGTTGAGCTCCATGACCACCATTCTAGATTTTAGACATTTTGTCATATATCTCTAAGCACTGAAGGGATCATCTTGAAACTTTAGGAGTGTTCAGAACACATTATACTTCTAACATTTCAGTGAAAGTTTTACCCCGAAAATAAAAGCAGTACCAATAAAAAATTAAAACCTTGAACACCCTGTCAGCCATCGGTTGCTGAAAGTGTCAAATATGATATAAAGCCGCGTTAACCATCGGTGGTGGATATAAAATTTGATATAAAACTAAAAATAATACATTTAATGATTGAAAATTTATTAAAAATTTGCTTAATTTTTATTTATTACAGGAGGAATCATTATGGAATTTTAATGGATTTTAAGAATTTGCGTGGCGCTCAACGTGTTAATTATGAAATTTAAGCACAGATTTTCACAAAGAAAATATGCTTTTAAGCATCTTAAAATGGTAGGCATCTTAAAATGGTAAATTTAATTTAGTTGAATGCTGTGTAACCACTTTAAAATACGTTTCAACGACGTGTCCACAGACCATAACGACAATAAATATTTTGACGTGTCCTTGTACCATAAACAATATAGACACCAAAAATCATACAACCAATTCTTGTATTGCGCATAAATATGTGTACTAATTTGTAAGTCAGTCGGGGATTTTTTGCGATAAATTTCGCGATAGAGGAGATAAATTCTGTTCAAAGACCATTGGGATAAGAAAATTTTTTGGTGTGCCTCCGTACACGAACCACACATATAATACGCACCGAAAAATATTCAATTAATTCTGTGAGTCTCATGATCATGTGCACCAAATTGCATATCAATTCGGGAGCTTTAGATGACACTATCGTAGTGCAGACAGGCAGACAGAAATCAAAATATTTTTGAATCTTGACATGGAGGGCTCTACAGACGTTTCGACAATTACTAAAAAATTTTCTTATATAATAAAGCATTTCCATCGAATGCATGCAATGGATAAAAAATAATTGCTTAATTTTGGATAGCTATGAATAGTGTCTTGTTTTTAATTTTTATACACATAGCATTGTCGTACCGTATTTAGCACAGTAAGAAAGACATAAAAAATAATCATAACATAAAACATGTATGTAATGTGTGTATCAAAACATCACTTTGGGTAACCGCTGCCCTTGGAATCGCCTTCTTCTCACTCAAAATCTCGGGCCGACGACCCTATTGCCAGATACATCATCTTAACTGTGGATTTCAATTTATGTGTTTATCGGATGGCAGCTTCGAAACGAACAGAATCGAAAAAAATCGAAGCGGACTTGTATATTAAAATCGAAACTGCATACCAGTAACACTATTTTATGCACTATACATATTACAGTCACGTTATTTCATATTACTGTCACGTACACGGATTTACTGTCACATTATTCCATGTATTTCATTTTATTTATCTTGTAGACTACAAAAATAGCAGCAGTTTTACATCAAATATAATATTACAATATGCTATCAGTCTTATTTCAACTCTACCACACATGTTTCCAATTTTAAATATTTTATTTTGATTTATTTATCTAAATATTAATTTGGATTAATGAAATTTTCGTGCCCGCCATAATGGAAGTGCATGGATACCTCGGAGTTCCACAATGTTGCCGCTTTGACTGCAGCACTCGTACTTACTTTATTCGCCTGATGAAGGGTCGTGTGTTTTTTCGACCCGAAACATTTGTTGCGAATTTATTGCATTTTATGGTGTTTATTCAAAGTTTGTAAGTAATATTTTTTACAACGCCAGTTTTGTGGTGCTTTTTTATTACATTTATTTGAATGTTAAGTTTGCTTAGTGGTTGTTAAATAAAAAATAAATAAATATGTAAACATGATCATAGTAGAGCTTCATTATAGCTCGTCCTTGGCGACTTTTGAAATTTTGTCTATAGATTTTTTTTTTCTTTTAAGAAGGGAATATTTTGAGTTTTTATTTTCCAAATGTTTTTAATGATTATTTAATTTAAAGGAATAGCTCATAATCTGTCTATATGGGTCGCGGTAGCCCAGCCGCTAGAGCCCCGGGCTCGTAATTGGAAGATCGCGTGTTCGATATTCGAGCTGGCCAAAGACTGTCACGTACACTAATAGTAGCTGGTGCACGTAAAATCAGTCGTAGTCGTAATATTCTCCATGTTCCTATTCGAATTATATCTCTAGGAATCATCGAAGCAAGGGGACCATCAGCTCCGTAGAGGATCAAATTGTGATGGCTTGTCCTCGAACCATCTTTAGGGGTGCATCCCAGACCGACTTAAATTACCTATAGCGCGGTACTGGTGCGACGTTAAACCCAGCCGTGAACGGCCTTCTTCCATCTTTGAAACCAACGATATTCTGTCTATATTTTAAGTGCATGACTTGGTATAAAATAGTGCTTGTAGAAATAAATTTTGTATTTTTAAATGAGCATTTTTTTTCTATAAAAAAGATCTAGTCAGACAAAAATGGATGTATTATTTGATTATTATGGCATAGATTTGATATTTGCCGTCCCTGGCGAATTTTGTATTTGGCGATCTGAAACGTAATACGAAAATATATGTGCCACATATATTGGGTTGTTCGGAAAATAATTTCGTTTTTCTCCTTTGAAAGTGAAAGACGATTTTCTCATATCGTATAAATATTTTATTGAATTTTATATTTTCCACTTTCATCGTTTTTGGCAGTTTTCATAAAACAATACTTTATTTTGTCTTCTTTAGCATAGACTGGTTTTCCAGAACGTAATGCGTCTTTAACTTCAAAATTGCAGGAACAAAATTTGGTAAACCAGTTTTGACACTGGCGTTGTTTAAATATTTTTTTGTATACACATGATATACTTTTTTTTTCCCTTGTTTGAACAGTATTTTCGCGTATTTGATAGCAAAAACAAAATATGATGAAAATGTCGCTTCCGATTTTCTTTATGTGATAGAGCACCAATCAAAACTTATTGAGCAGAATACAACGAACTTTTTCACAAGCAAGCCTTGCCTATATCAGCTGTCATAATATATAATGGTATTGCAGCTTAATTGTGAAAATGGTGTGAAAATATTAGAATTAACTCTGCTGAGAAAATCGAAATTACTTTCTGAACAATTCAATACATCTTCGCAATATATATTGTACGAAATATTGTTTCATATTGTTATTTACTTTCTCAATGTGCGTTATTAAAATAACCATGATTTTTGAAAGGAATTAAATATGGTCTCTAGATAAATTGGCGAACATTTTTTTTTTTCTTTTTCGCCAAGGACGACAGATATCAAATCTGTTCAATTACTGTTTCATTATTATTATTATTTTTTAAATATTTTATAATTTATTTATATTTTTGATGCGGTATTCGACTTAAAACGGCTGACGCCTTTCCATGTCGAATGATTTCCGGTCAAATTCAGCGCCAGAATTTCAAAGACTGCCCACACTGTAAAAAAAAAAAAAAAACGGTAGATTTACAGCATAACATGCTGGCAGTATGGGTGAATGGAGGGAGGAAAGTAAAAAAGAAGTTATTTACAGCAGAAACATCAGTAAAAGATTCTCTTTTTTACAGATGTTTTAGCTGTAAATTGCCTTATTTAACAGCAAAATATGCTGGCAATATGGGTGCCAGCACATTGTGCTGTAAAAGCTTCCGTTTTTTTTTTTTTTTTTTTTTTACAGTGCAAGAGTTCCTATAAGTAAAATAGTCTCAGTACTACTTTAGTATTGGAGCACTTTGGCGACTTTTAAGTTTTTGTTGCCATTTCGGTGATAAATTAAAATGGCTATCGCAATTGTTTAAGTGAAGACCGGAATATTATCGTCCTAAGTACTTCTGTGCCAAATTTTAAATTTCGCAAACAGTAAAGCTGTTGTGCTGCTTCTAATAAGAGGCTTAAATAGCTCTCATGTCAAGCATATTGTTCATGTGATCATGTTCATCTAAAGCATTAAACGTTTTTTCAATATTAAATACTAACTAAGAAAAGTAAATTAACATAATTTGAAAACAATAATACTAAGAATATCTATAAATATTTTTAAAGTAAATTGTACTATTAAAAAGGGACTACTTCGAAAGTTATAATGATGCCAAATTTACAGTGAAAGTTTAAGTTTTCACAAAGGTTTTTATAAATTTCATTGCGATTTACGTGGAAATATATTTCTTTCCATGTCAAAAAAAAAAAAAAAAAAAAAAAAAAAAAAAGCGAATTCGTAAAAAAATGTTTTATATTAGTAACAGCTAAAATTTTTGATAATTTATTATTTCATGGGTTTTATGGGGGTTTTAATTAAAATACTGAGACATTGAAATACAAAATTTATTTTAACAAAATGAAATATAGCCTGTTGCCCTCACGGATAATAACGCTTTTAATTAGTGTTTTTTTTTTTTTTTTTTTTTTTTTTTTTCTTAATCGGTTCGGTTTTCTTAATTCGTTTCTTAATCTGTTGCAAAAATAACCCTCCACATACAATCAAATTTTACCTCTTTATAAGATAGTAAATATATAAATGTGTGTGTGTGTTTGTGTAAAAAAATCTGCCTATGAATATGTGTCTCTCTGTGCGTGCATTTGATTTTGAAGTGTTTATTGAAAATTGTATTAAAAAAAGCATTCAGTTATATTTAATGAATTTCTTCAGAATTACAATGTTTTTATGTATAATTATCATAAATAGAAAAAATTTAATTAAGATGCATAAATTCTTAAAATAGAGTATATATAATGCATTTCTATTAATAAACATCATAAAAATAACTTTTCACAATATTAATTAATTTTTCGTTCTTTTCTTTGAATAGTTTTGTTTTCTAAAAATTAAAAAACCATGAAACATCATTTTAGTTAATGGAAATATTAATTGAAAAAGCAAAAAAACTGCATTTTTGAAATACATTGTAATATCTGAAAATTTTAAATTGCATAATAATAACTTCTTGTATTAGGGGAAAAAAATATTTCTATTTAAACAGTAAAATAGCGAAATAATGCTTTGCTGTTTTATTTTACATTCACACATTTCCAAATTAAAATTCTATATAATGAAATAAAGTAATTAATTTAAAGTAATTAATACACAACATTACACTAAAATTATTTTTTATTTTTATATGATATTTAATTCTGAACATGTCTTAATTTGGTAAATGTAAATTTAATTAAAGGTTTAGAATTTTAAATGAAAGTCTTGTAAAAATTATGATGATATTTAGTAACATAATTGCTAATTTTTATAATTTTTCTTGCTTGAAAAGTATATTTGTAACGCATGATAATGTGGGTATTAAAACTGTTTAATATCTCATAATTTTATTTTAAAATTAAAATATAATTAATGATAAATTATATAATTAAAATGAAATTTTCTTTTCTCTTAACTACAGCTTTTGTTTTCATGTTACCAGAGTTTTCAAGTCAATTTTTAACATGTGTCTACGGAAAGATCAAAATTTCCCTATATTGGTGATAAAAGTTCCTGCTTTAGTGTTGAGGATATCTGTGGGATGAACTTTCGCGAACTTTCGCCTTTATGATATCCTACCGGTATTTTGAGAAGAAGTTGATTTAAAAAGTATTTTCTTATTTTCTTCACGTAGAACAAAACTGTTAAATGTCGCTATGAATAGGGACAAATCCCTGCACTTGGTAACACTACATTTTAATTAAGATACAGTATTTTACACACTTCTCTTGATCAAATTGATATTAGAATACTAAATCTTTCAAAAAATCCATATCTATTTTAAATTACTTATAAAGCACAAACATATTTTCTCTATGTGCAAACAATTAAAAGAAAAGAAAAAAAAAAGTACAAATCATTTATTTTGAAGATTAGAAACCAATATAAACTAAAAATTTTTACATTTTGTTTATACTTATACAAAATTTTTTATAACTTCGGTTTCTCCATCTGCCCGTCTTTTTACGCTCAAACACTCGTAAATATTCAGGAAAAATCTGGAAACTTACATATGTTATTCGAGTTTATTACGGGACTTTCACTGTTAGAAATGAAGTAAAAACCAGCAGTGAAGTAGTTTATTTATTGTATTATACATGTGAGAAATTTTCAGATATATTTGACATTTCTTGTAGGAAAAAAAAAAAAAACTGCAATTGTTAATATATTAGTTTCAAAAATATTTATTTTTCTCTAAAGAGTTTAATGCTAGTATACTATAAATTTCTAATTTCTTGCTGAAACTTGCTGAAAGTTCTTGTATGAAAAGCGTAAAGCCTTCTAAGAGTTTTTTCTTTTAATACAAACGACATCATTTCAGCGACATTGAAAGCGTTTCAAAGCACTTCGTTTTACGAGAGGTATTTCTATATATATATGTATATATATATGATAGATATCTTAATAAACATTAACCTTAATATTTTAGGATTTAATAGATTCACGTCAATACCAACACAACAAAAATAAAACTGATCAAATCTGTTCTTCATCAAAGGGTTTGTAAAATATTACACCTACAAATAGCCTAATAAAGTAAATGATAGTCACAAAGTTAATCAAAGTAATTAGATTAAAAATTGTTTATTTATTTTTCACGAATCAAAATGAAATTGATATTAATAATATGTAAGCAGAAGAAAATGCTTTATATATAGAATAAAGTTCGATCAGCATTGAGATTTACAGGGTCAAACAAAAATATATAATTAAATTTATGTCTAACTGAAGTTTGCTGAAATTTCATTTTTATTTGCATTTATTGTTCACTATACTTTATAACGATGTTTACGAGTGAAACATCGTTACGAGTGAATTGGTGAATTGGAAACATCGTTACGGTTACGAGTGAATTGGTCTACATGTCTGTGTTTCTATTAGTCTACCCGTCTTTCAAACTGTTCGAGCCCTAACTCTCGTAAATTTTCACGAAATTTTTATACGTTATTCAAAATAACTATAATATATTCCTTATTTAAAATAGGGGTAAATTCCATTACTCTTTTATATGCAGAGACACTCAATAAATCTCAAAAGCATTGCGTTCTATACGATTTATTTCTACATATATGTGTTTTACTAATCATAATAAAATTGTAATTTATTATTCAAATTTTATTATTTACAAGGGCAAGAAAATATTTTACATTTAATATAGTAATTCTTAGCATTATAATTTAGAGGGTCACACAAACATTTGCAGTTACATTAAGGGCTGTAGAGGAAAGTGTTCTAAATTTATCCGCTTAAGAGAAAAACTTGTGTAAAATAACATAAATGTTCAAATAAAACTTTGGTTCTCGCCAGTGTGTTTCACATTATATTTTGCATTATAAACACACTTCAATGATATTTTGAATTTAAATTGAGTAATGGAAAATAAAAAAAACAGATTTTTGAAAAAGCATCCAAAGTATCATTTTACCCCGACCAAACGGTGAAAGGATCCTTCATATAAAAGTAATTGTAAATTGTTTTTTTATCGGAAAACTAAAGGATATAATGGGATCTATGAAAGTACATAGTGAAATAAAATAAGTTTTACATTGAAATTACATACATTATTTATAAAATTATTAAAAATAAAATATATGTATATGATTAAGTAAAATTATGATCTAAAAATAATAGATTTAGTTATAGAACGCAATAAAGTCATAAATGAATAAAATAATGCCTAGTCCGTCAAATCCGATCTACGTAGTAGATTCACAAATATCCACATATTGCATCCAAATCAAGCTACAAAATTTATAATTTTACCCGCAACATAGCCATTTCTTTTAGGTCACCTTACTAGATGACGAATAGAAATAAAGAAAATAACAAATGTAATATACTTATAAAAACATTAAGTAAACAAAGTGATATTTCTGTACATGAAAGACTGTATATCTAAGTAATAAGAAACTTGGTGCTTTACATATAACGGATGATATAAAACCCACTTTTCAAATAATTTTATTCATACGCCTAATACTTTAATCGATTGAATACTGCCATTGCTTCTTCTTGACTTGGTACAACTAGTCTATGCGTTATCCGGTAGTTAGCCCTACCTGTTTTATCTATATTTGTTAACAGAAAATAAGAATAAAAAAGTTGTTTTTGTATATAAAATTAAATTCTAAATTACTTAGAGAATTTTCGCCAATACATATATAATATTGAATTATTAATAATGAATACATACATTACTATCTATAATAACTCTTGTATTTAAATTATAAAATGTAAACGTATCACACATCGTACTTTAATTTGTCACAGCGAAACAATTTATAACACAATTTGAAATATATTTCAAGCTATATTAAACCATTACCAGAGCATACTAGAATTATTTTGTGTGACTTTCAGAAAGAAAGATAAATGTCTTTTTTTTAATCATATTCTATAAGATACATGGTCTTTTACACCTTAAAAAAAAATCTGGTTTGAAACAACCACACCATTTCCATTACCCACTATTACATGTATTATATGCATTTTTTGGAGATATTATATGCATTTTTTGAAATTTTACAGCAAGGAAAATTTGATACACGTATAAAGACATATAAAACAGAGTTACATAGCAAGTTTAAAAAAAAAAAAAAAAAAAGTTATTTTTTTTTAAAATACGAATTTCCGAGATCAAAACGGAACTGCGTGATCAGGATGACCGTTAATATTCCTGTAATAACTACGTAATACTTGAGAAAGGATATAGAAAATGGATTAATGAAACAGCTTTCAAGAAAATCGTTAGAGCCGTTTATGAGATACCAACTTTTGGTATACTCAATTATTGTCAGCAAAACAATAATTCCGTACAAAAAGATATTTAAAAGGGAGATAATATAGTTTGAAAAAAATCCTTACAGCCGTTTTTAAAGGAACGAACTTCTGAGACGTGAAATTGAGATAATTATACGAGACGTCTATAAATTTTCCTGAACTAACTAACTAAAAAGACATTTAATAGATTGTTTATGTATTAACTTTGAAGAAAATCGATAGAGCCGATTTTGAGATACGGACTTACGGTCCCATTTCCGGTTTCCGATGGCCCACTTCGTCTGTAAACCAGACCTGCAATAATTTTGAAGTTTCGTAGTTTTATCTCTATTAGTTTCGGAGATGTGGTAACCAGTAGGTTCCATATATACACACATACATACATACATGCACACACTGTCCAATTGCTGAAAACTACTTTTTTGGACTCAGAAGGCCTTAAAACGTGTAAATAAGGTGAAAACTCGGCGTCGAATTTTTGGATAGAATACAATACTTCCATTACCTACGGTAGTACGGTAATGGAAGTAAAAATACATGTAAAATTCATTTTGTATTAAGTAGTCCAATGATGTTAATCTACACGGTCAAGAAAAATCACTCATAGACGTAATGAGTTTGAACTATTTTGTATGTTTCTTTACACGATTATTTTTTTTTTCTATCTTAATGCAAAACAAATGATCATAGTAAGATTCTCACACATATGCACATTTACACTACTAATTTAAATTTTGTTTCTTTGTATTTGAATCATACTGGTAACAATCTTGCATACACACACAGACACCAACTGTTTTTCGAATTCAGGAGACCTGGTAACATGTAAGTATATCGATTTCAAAAAAAAAAAAATCGCTCTGATATATATATATGTGTGTGTGTGTGTGTGTGTGCGTGTGTGCCTGTGTGTGTGTAACAATATATTAAGTGCACTCTCATTTTAGGTTTTTTCTTACATGTTTAAGAACGTTCAAAATTAATTATTAAAATGATATTTTTTACATTTTTTTTTTTTTTTTTTGGGGGGGGGGTGGGGGATGGGTAAGGATTTTTTTTTTTTCCTAGGAACATCAGTTTATAAATATTTGATTTATAATACAAATAAATCTAGAATGAATATTAAACGGATTTTTCTCTAAAAGTTTTTTTAACTAAAACATCCTATTAGTTGTCTATGCAAACAAGATAGAAAGATTTTGTGGTAGTTTCAAAGTCTACGCTAAAATCAGCAGTAGGAACAATTATTTATTTTCAAAATAGCTATAGAAAGTTTGACATATTTGAAAATTTTCGACTATGCAATTTCTGGCGCTTGAACACATTGAAAGTTCTCTAGTACGCAAAATTATCTAAATAGGCCGGCTCTTCGCCCGTTTATACGCAAGTAATTTATTTAATTAATACGTTAGTTTGTTGATTTTTATCAACATAATTTCAATAATTAATAACCGTAAATATATTTTTTATTTCCAATGGCTAGGCAAAAGTTACAGAGGACTATAAAGATACGAAACAAATTATAGACAATATAACATATAACAACCTTAACAGCACAAAATATTCCAGAAACGTAACAATCATATAACATTGAAACATTATGAAACCTTCCGAAACGTTTAAAACCGTTCAGATTACTTTCCGATTAGTTTCAAAAACGTAGAAATGTCCGCGATCGTAACAAAAAATCAGATACGTAACAGAAACGTTACAATCACTTAACAGATAGAAAATCAAAAGGGTGAATGTTTCAGAAAGGTATCAGAGAGCATACTAAAACGTGTTACGTTTTCGAAAGATTGTAAGCTTTTTGCAACATAACTGAAACATTCTGTGCTGTATGGGAAAAGGCCGAAGTCATTGCCTAAGGAGCGATCTTGCCTCCCAATATCTCGATTCTTCTGTAGAACATCGAAGAGCCCTACAACGGGACAGATGGTCCGGGTCCATTACTTCTCCAGAATCACAAAGTGGGCAAGTAGGGTCGTTTAAGATACCTATACGCTTCAAATGAGCGGCAAGGCAGTCATGTCCTGTAGATAGGCGGAAAGTCGCAACTGCTATACGTCTTGGTTTATCAGGAATTAGGGAAGGACTTAAATTCTTCCATTTCTTAAAGGCTGTACGATTCTCAAGATCTCGTAAGGCACTAGATGCAGATGAATTCTTTAAAAACAGCTTAATCCTCCAGTAAGAAATGGCTGTATTGGGATGTTGTAGTAAGGTGGCACCTCTTTTTGCAAGGAAGTCCGCTTGTTCATTGCCCCAAAGGCCACAATGGCCGGGCACCCACTGGAGAACAATTTGTTTCCCCTTTAAAGTGAGAGTTCATAATGATTCTTCACATTGGGATATTTACGGTGTTAATGGATGAGGAACAGCGCTTATTGACTGGATGGCTGCCCGAGAGTCAGAAAAAATGACCGCTTTTTCAAACTTGCAATGGACAGCTAATAGTTGCTTTAAGGCTAAACGTATCGCCACAACTTCACCATCAAAGGAGGTACCAATATAGCCCGCAGGGGCATAGAAAGAAAAAAGATCTGAGAGCACGCCAGCCCCTACATTGAGATGACAATCAAACTGGGAACCATCTGTAAAAATGTGCAGCCACTGAGATGGTGGATATCTGGCCGCAATGGTCTCTAAGGCAAGACATTTCAACACACTTGGTGCAACATCTCTCTTTCTATGGATAGTGGCAACTAGATCCAGCCTCATATCGACATTTATCACTTCCAAGTGATTTCTGGGTGTCAAAAGTGGTTGTATATCACCTGGAATTACAAGATCTTTCTTAATATTCAGGACTATTTGAATAAATTCATTTTGGGTTTTTAAATTCCTTGGCTTGGTCACATAGTCCCACCATTAGGGATCCTCTATAAGCAGTAGATTTTCACAGAGACATAAGGCCTTCAATTTCATAATATCTTTGAATTGTATATTCCCTGTCAATAATAACATCGCATCGATAGGAGTGGACTTCACATTTCCTGTAATCAAGTGTAAATCCTGGTTTTGCAACACTTCCAGTTTATTGACCACAATTCGTGGGGCTGTGATCAGACAAATTGCAGTCATCAAAATATACAGGGTGTTTCAAAAAAACGTTGTCAAAATGACATGGTAGATCAGTCATACAACAAGGATCAAAAATCGCATAGGAACAGGGGGTCGCAAACGCCTGTAAAGGGCGCTAGAGCCACGAGAGGGCGTTGCGATACAGAGATTGTCTTCATTCGAGACGTGGATCCGTTGGGCGTAACATGGCTAGTTACACGAACCGCGTTATGGCGACGTGCACAAGTCGAATGCTGGTCGCCAACGAATAACTCGAACAGTGGATGCTTAAGAAAGAGTTGTCCAAAATCTCCAGCGTAATCTTTCAACGAGTACACAAGGTGTATCCCGAAAGACCCATATCCCCCAACCTACCGTCTGGCGCATTGTACACGACCGACGAAGGACTACATCCTCATCATTTAAAACACGTCCAGGCACTCGAACCAGGAGACTACAACAATCGTATGGATTTTGCGTGGTGATTTTTGCAAGAAAGTGCTGCGGACAGAAACTTTGCAACAAGTGTTCTCTTCACGGACGAGGCTGCGTTTGCATTAGATGGTGTGATGAACTTTCTTCTGATGGTGTGATGAACATCCTACGTACGTGGGCGAATAGAAACCCGCATGCTACATGTCGCACAACGAAATATTTTCGTTCACATGCGGGCTGACATTGTAGGAGATTGTTTACTTGGTTCGTACATTCTCTCAGAAAGACTTAACGGTCCCATTCATCTAACATTCTTGCAAGAGGTTCTGCCAGAAATTCTGAATGATGTTCCGATGCCTATTCGTCAACACATTCAATTTCAACACGACAGAGCTCCTGTACATTTCAGCACAGCCTTCAGAGCACATCTGCAGGCTACTTTTCCTGGCGTCTGGATTGGTCGTGCTCGTGGTGGACCAATCGCATGGCCAGCACGATCACCAGACCTGTTTCCCTTGGACTTTTTCTTATGGGGATATTTAAAAGGACTTGTGTATGAAACACCTGTTGCAACGCCGTAAGACTTGGTAGGAAGAATCGTAGTGGCAGCAGGATGCGTTCGGGATACACCTGGTATCTTTGAGAAGGTGCGGCGTTCTATGCAACGTAGATGCCAAGCGTGTTTCGATGCATCTGGCAAAAACTTTGAGTATCTCATGTAGGCTCAACATTTCGCTTGCATTAGTCGCATGTGAGTGAGTAATTATCAATAAAATGATCTCAAATGGTTTTGTTTCTTCTCTTTGTGTTATGTATTATTTTAGACACCCTGTAGCGGCTCCGGATCGCTGTTGCGACCCCCTGTTCCTATGCGATTTTTTATCCTTGTTGTATGACTGATCTACCATGTCATTTTGTCAACGTTTTTTTTGAAACACCCTGTATATATATATATATATATATATATATATATATATATATATATATGAAATTATAATATATGTTTTCAGTCATATAAAAGTTGAAAATATGTAACAAAAATAACTAAAGGAAAATTTACGAGAAAATTAATAAAAGTGAAACAATTCATAAGTAAAATTTACTGCAAAAACGTAAAATAAATGATTTAAACTGCCAAAATTACCCCGTATGACTTGAGACATACGTGTGGGGTTAAAGCATGCTTTTAATTGATCAAACTCTCCCCCTAGGCAGACAGTTTTAAAAAAGCACAGATATGGCTAAATTCAATATGGATAAAACAAAATAAATAAAATAATATGGAACAGACGAAAAACTTATATGGAATAGGCAGAAAATTGATCAAACATTTACAAAAACAGCGGCAAGTATTTCATAAGATCTCCAACGAGACAACTAGTCAAAATACGAAACAATCGAAAATATATTACAATATATTATTTATATATATATGTGAAACAAAGTAGGTCTTCTTGTGCCTGTGGTATCCACTGTTAGATTTATGATTTCTCCTTATACTAAAAAATAAGAAAAAAAAAACAAGGTTAATGTAAGAACTAACAAGGAAACATTCAAAAGGTGTCGTCTTGAAAAAATATTGAAAAAAATATATGTGATTCTGCTCTTCCTAAAACACCGGATAGTGAAAAAAATATCGGCTGAAATGAATTACTGCGACCACGTAAAAATTATCAAAATTAAGCATACTTGGCGATTTCACATTGTTAGACGATTTGTTTTGAATACTTGGCGGAGTAAAAAAAACACAGTCTCTTCGTACATGGCAATCTCGGTGCTAGCGAACTGAATGCCTAACAGCACTAAATCGCCAAATATGCTTAATTTTGATATTTTTTTGTGGTTGCTGTAAATCATTTCATCCGATAATTTTTTCACTTCCTGGTGTTTTATGAAGAGTAGAATCACATTTTTTTTTCAATATTTTTTTGAAAACGTCACCTTTTGAAAGTCTCCTTATATATTTTTTAGTCTCAGCTGTTAGCTACTCGATGGTCACATTATATTAAGCTGCAATTAGACGGCAGAACGTATATTTTGAAACATAAGATACTGCATCTCAAAGCTACCGAAAGACTCTGTTGAACTGAATCTATTGTTTATTTTTAAGCTTTAACGAAATTCATAAATGTAAAAAACTGTCGCAACATTTAGCGATAATTCACCTCAAAGGGGGTTTGAATGGAATAAAGATAGAGGATATTTTGAAACCGCGATTGTCTGATTTTAGTTTATTCTTTAAACTACTGTTTGAGATTTAAGAATTCAAATGTTTGCGACTGCAGAATATACATGCGGCAAATTGTATCAATCGAAGATATTTCTGGAATTTCCCTCATGAAAAACATGTTTATGAGGTAGTATGTGATAGTGACTCTCATACCGCACTTTTTATGATAGCGCCTTTGAATGTTGGACTTAACGTTAAAAAAAAGTCATTACATTGAATAAACTTACAATAATAACTAAAAAGTGAAGTTGATTTTTACCTTAGCATTCATTTAATTGCTTACAAGGTTTGATAGTGATCTTCCTCCATGAATACAATCCCACACAGTCCTACAACAATGGCAAAATAATAATAAACTACTACACATATCAGGTCTTAACATACGTTAGAAGAATACAAATCAGTCTTAAAATGTCATTATTGATACTCGCCAAATTACTGTTGATTATCAAAATTTCATTACAAAAATAACGTTGTAGTTATACGAATTTTAAGATTTTCTTAAAGTGACAGAATAGCACAAAATCTGATTTACCAACATTTATAATTGATTCCGGAGAACCCTTAGTACCCGCTGTTTTCCCACACTACTTTTCTTGTAGAGTAAATTTTTAACCTTTTAAGTACGAGTGAAACCTTAGTTGCAAACATTTTAATTTCTTCTGGAGTATTTTTAGCCCAATTTTATTCCATACCACTTTTTTTTTTTTTTTTTTTTTTTTTTTTTTTAACCGTTTGCCAAGCCTACTCTTTGAAGCGCTCTGAACACTCATAGTCATCAACTAAGAACTTTTTAGCTACCGAAAAAACAATAGAAATATTTATTTGATGTAATCAGTAAACTGTAAAAGTTTTCACTTATTAAATAAATTGAAATTTTTTATTAAAATTTTTCCTGTAGCCAAATATTTTAAGTTGGCATCTGTATGAACACTGTTGACAAATTTAAGGACATTTTTATTCACCCATCTCCAAAAATTTTGAAGAGTGATATTTGATATACAATGAACGTCAAAGTGTATAAAATTTACTCTACACGCCAGACGTTACAGTTAAAATCTAGTTGTAGATACCCAGCAAAACTTATACTGATGGGCTCGTTATGGCCTACAGCCGGCATCCTGTACTTGCCATCAGTTGCTGGTTGCCCCACTTAACTCCAGCAGTGGGCCGTTTATGGCTGCCAGCAGTATTGAAGGCCTAAAGAAAAATGGTCGGTGGCCCAGAAGTGGCACAAACACAGTTGGCCTTATGCAGGCTATCACTATAAGGCCAACATCATGTTTTTCATGTTGTGGCCACAAATTATTAGGCCATAATCAATTTGTATGCCTAGAGGGCGCTGTGATTTATTTACTGATGATTTGAAATTCGCTCGCCGTCTGCCATTTCATACGAAGTTTGTTCGTTATTGTAGTCTGCAGGTGTTGCTGCGAGCCTCAAAGATATTAAATCATGAAAAAAGAATATATGAGTAAGTAATTCAATTATTAATTTGATTTTCTATTGTTTTTTAAATGCTATTTGTTAAAAGTGTTTGAATCTAAAGCCATTTTTATAATAAAAGGATTTCTAGAAAGTTAATATTCGGTTGATCCGTTTTAAGTAAGTTATGATAGTCATTAACTTTCTTGTTACATTTTAATTATTTTAATTATTAATTTAATAAAAATAATAAAATAAAAATTATGGTCTTAATTTATATATTTATATTAAATGGACGGTAGAAAGTTATTATAATAATAATAAATAGTTATAATTAATGCTTTATTTTTATTTTTTCTTCCTTAAGTGTATTTAAGAAGAAAGCATTAGATTCGGGAAAATTTTCGGCATCCGGTTTTCGATAGATTTTACACGTTTTGTGTTGTTCTGATAAACTTAATTTGAAAAATTGTCTATCTGTCTCTCGGTGTGTGCACAGAAATTTATGAAAGTGCTAGTAGTCCAAAAATTTTACTTCTTCTACTTTTTTTTTTTTTTTTTTTTTTTTTTTTTTTTTTTTAATGTACAAACATTGCTTCCTCCACCCTGAGGGAGAAGTCTACCAGATTAAGTAAATTTGGATTAAGTAAATTTCCAATATGCGTATCCTTGAAAAGAATTTGTCAATATCTTTGAAACGAACGGTTGAATTATATATCTGTGATATTTTTAAGCAAATTTATTGATTTTTTTTTTTTCTTTTTGACAGAAACTAGTATGTTGCAGCACCACAAAACTTTCTTTTATATTTTTTATTATGCAAATTCGCGTTGTGCAAAATTGTGCCAACATTTTAAAAAATGCCTTTTTTTATTTAATTGAATGTAATTTATAACTTTGTTTTAATTTACCACAAATTTGGTTCAGTTATTTATTTAAAAGGTACTGACGAGTTCTTTTGAAAAATACAAGCATTGGAAATTTAGTCCCTCGCGGGAAAAGCTGAGCGATTCCTCAACTTCTACAAAAAGAAAAAAAAAATCCTGAATGGTTGTTCTTTACTTAAATATTTATTTTTTAATTCATTTTAAAAATTAAAAAAATAATTATCATTAGTACATTTATATGAAATTTCCTCCTATACTGCGTCCTACTGAAAATTTACGAAGAAGTAGAAATATAGAGCTATGTATTGAGTGAATGATCCACAAATGTAATCGGGAAAGATTTTAATCATCAATTTTCCGTAACGGATAAGAATATTTTTATGCACCGCTAATAAATGAATCACAAATATTTATTTTATTATTTTTATTTGGAAACATTTTTTACTGCATCTGTAAAATCTATATTTTTAACGTTGTATAAAAAATTTTACGTGCGCTGATAAGAAATTTCTCCTAGACTGTAATGTATCAATTTTTTATTTTTTATGAATTTTTATACTCAAACCATTTGTGCTACCTGTACAACTTTTAATGACAAGCTTCCTACAATAAATCTGGAAAACTTGTAATAACATATATGAGTTTTATGGAATTCTAAAAATATTTTTAAAAGGAAATTAGCGGATACATGAACAAAGGTCTAAGCAATTTTATATTTTGTTGAAAAATGTTAAAAACACACCCCAAAATATATTTGAAATAAAATTTTAAATTATATTAACAAGTGAAATTATTTTTCTTGAATTTTTCCACGCATAAGAAATACTACACACACGTGCACACTTATATCTCTGACAACACGTTAAATCAGAAAACCAGCTGTACTTAAAAAAACATGTAACTGATAGTTGCCGCATCAGCGTTTATTTGGGTTGGCTATTGGGCAGGAAGGAGATTTGTTTATCAAGTTGAAGAGAAACAGCGTTCACAAAATAAAGGAGAAAAAATGTAGAAGAAAAGTCAATTCATCAATTGTTACTTTCTCTCACCCTTAAGGAAGCGAAAGTATTGATTTGGGTCAAATTTTCGAACGCGAGATTTTGTTATATTTACACGTTTTGAGGTCCCCTGAATACGAAAATCATGTTTTTAGCAAATAGTCTGTGTGTATGTCTGTGTGTCTGCGTGTATGTGTGTGTGAATGTCTGTGTGTGTGTGTGTCTGTCTGTTATCAGTATATCTAAAGAACAAATAGTAGCAGACAACTGATAAAAGTCGTGCAGATTATTATTATTATTATTATTATTATTATTATTATTATTATTTTAAAGTGGGTCGATTTGTCTGAACTTATTTTACTGTTGTCGGAGTTATTCAAATTTTATTTTCTAATAATTTTCTTAATAATTGCGAAATCCCGCAATTGGGAAGAAATTTCGTAGCCTGAAACATTCTTACACCCATTTATTCTACTTTTTATACATTAAAAAATAGATATGAAAATAGGAATTTGAAAATAATTTATTACTTTGCTTTAATTTTCCACAAATTTAATTCAGTCATTTACTTGAAAGTTATTGATGAGTTTCTTTTGAAAAATACCAGCATTGAAAATTTATCCCCTCATGGGGAAGGGTGAGCGATTCTTCAACTTACACAAAAAAATTTCCTGGTTTGTTGTTAGTTATTTAAATATTTATTTTTTAATTCATAATAAAAATTAAAAAAATAATTATCATTTATTTGAAATCATTTATGTAAAATTTCTTCCTGTACTGTGTCATATTGAAAATTTTGAAGAAGTAGAAATATAGAGCTATGTATTGAGTGGATAATCCACAAATGTAATCGGTAAAGATTTTAATCATGGCCTGACCATATTAAGTTTGGTTACATTTTGTCCATTGGTTCGTGAGATACAGCGTCTACAATTTTTCTTTATGCACCTTCACAGAGAGAAACTTTCTAAAAATAGTCATATTATGTTCTGGAATCTCAAAACATGAAAATACATCGAAAACCGGAAGTCGGAATTTTTCTTCCTATACATATAAGAAAGTAAATACATAAATTTGTAAATAAAATTATTTTCTCAAATTTTGGTATAAAATTGATTTTCTTTCGAAATTTAGTACAGTATGCTTCTTTGAAATGAAAATCAAATCGACTGCGTTCATCGCCGGAAGTAATTTTAATAATATGTAATTTCTATAAACCATTATAAACAGAAAAAAAAAGTGGTAACCATAACAAACTATTTATTTATAATAATAATAATAATAATAATTATTATTATTTTAATTCAAGTAAGAAAAATAATTTCACTTTTACGAAAATGAAATAGTTCTCCCATCAATTTTCCGTAACGGATAAGAATATTTTTATGCACCGCTAATAAATGAATAACAAATATTTATTTTATTATTTTTAATTGGAAACATTTTTTACTGCATCTTTAATATCTATATTTTTAACGTTGTATAAAAAGTTCTACGTGCGCTGATAAGAAATTTCTCCTAGACTGTAATGTATCAATTTTTTATTTTTTATGAATTTTTATACTCAAACCATTTGTGCTACCTGTACAACTTTTAATGGCAAGCTTCCTACAATAAATCTGGAAAACCTGTAATAACATATATGAGTTTTATGGAATTCTAAAAATATTTTTAAAAAGGAAATTAGCGGATACATGAACAAAGGTCTAAGCAATTTTATATTTTATTGAAAAATGTTAAAAACACACCCCAAAATATATTTGAAATAAAATTTTACATTATATTAACAAGTGAAATTATTTTTCTTGAATTTTTCTACGCATAAGAAATACTACACACACGTGCACACTTATATATCTGACAACACGTTAAATCAGAAAACCAGCTGTACTTAAAAAAACATGTAACTGATAGTTGCCGCATCAGCGTTTATTTGGGTTGGCTATTGGGCAAAAAGGAGATTTGTTTATCAAGTTGAAGAGAAACAGCGTTCACAAAATAAAGGAGAAAAAATGTAGAAGAAAAGTCAATTCATCAATTGTTACTTTCTCTCACCCTTAAGGTAGCGAAAGTATTATTTTTGGGTCAAATTTTCGAACGCGAGATTTTGTTATATTTACATGTTTTGAGGTCCCCTGAATACGAAAATCATGTTTTTAGCAAATAGTCTGTGTGTATGTCTGTGTGTCTGCGTGCATGTGTGTGTATGTCTGTGTGTGTGTGTCTGTCTGTTATCAGTATATCTAAAGAACAAATAGTAGCAGACAACTGATAAAAGTCGTGCAGATTATTATTATTATTATTATTATTATTATTTTTTTTTTTTTTTTTTTTAAAGTGGGTCGATTTGTCTGAACTTATTTTACTGTTGTCGGAGTTATTCAAATTTTATTTTCTAATAATTTTCTTAATAATTGCGAAATCCCGCAATTGGGAAGAAATTTCGTAGCCTGAAACATTCTTACACCCATTTATTCTACTTTTTATACATTAAAAAATAGATATGAAAATAGGAATTTGAAAATAATTTATAACTTTGCTTTAATTTTCCACAAATTTAATTCAGTCATTTACTTGAAAGTTATTGATGAGTTTCTTTTGAAAAATACCAGCATTGAAAATTTATCCCCTCATGGGGAAGGGTGAGCGATTCTTCAACTTATACAAAAAAATTTCTTGGTTTGTTGTTAGTTATTTAAATATTTATTTTTTAATTCATAATAAAAATTAAAAAAATAATTATCATTTATTTGAAATCATTTATGTAAAATTTCTTCCTGTACTGTGTCATATTGAAAATTTTGAAGAAGTAGAAATATAGAGCTATGTATTGAGTGAATGATCCACAAATGTAATCGGGAAAGATTTTAATCATGGCCTGACCATATTAAGTTTGGTTACATTTTGTCCATTGGTTCGTGAGATACAGCGTCTACAATTTTTCTTTATGCACCTTCACAGAGAGAAACTTTCTAAAAATAGTCATATTATGTTCTGGAATCTCAAAACATGAAAATACATCGAAAACCGGAAGTCGGAATTTTTCTTCCTATACATATAAGAAAGTAAATACTTAAAATTGTAAATAAAATTATTTTCTCAAATTTTGGTATAAAATTGATTTTCTTTCGAAATTTAGTACAGTATGCTTCTTTGAAATGAAAATCAAATCGACTGCGTTCATCGCCGGAAGTAATTTTAATAATATGTAATTTCTATAAACCATTATAAACAGAAAAAAAAGTGGTAACCATAACAAACTATTTATTTATAATAATAATAATAATTATTATTATTATTATTTTAATTCAAGTAAGAAAAATAATTTCACTTTTACGAAACTGAAATAGTTCTCCCATCAATTTTCCGTAACGGATAAGAATATTTTTATGCACCGCTAATAAATGAATAACAAATATTTATTTTATTATTTTTAATTAGAAACAATTTTTACTGCATCTTTAAAATCTATATTTTTAACGTTGTATAAAAAATTTTACGTGCGCTGATAAGAAATTTCTCCTAGACTGTAATGTATCAATTTTTTATTTTTTATGAATTTTTATACTCAAACCATTTGTGCTACCTGTACAACTTTTAATGACAAGCTTCCTACAATAAATCTGTAAAACCTGTAATAACATATATGAGTTTTATGGAATTCTAAAAATATTTTTAAAAAGGAAATTAGCGGATACATGAACAAAGGTCTAAGCAATTTTATATTTTGTTGAAAAATGTAAAAAACACACCCCAAAATATATTTGAAATAAAATTTTACATTATATTAACAAGTGAAATTATTTTTCTTGAATTTTTCCACGCATAAGAAATACTACACACACGTGCACACTTATATCTCTGACAACACGTTAAATCAGAAAACCAGCAGTACTTAAAAAAAACATGTAACTGATAGTTGCCGCATCAGCGTTTATTTGGGTTGTCTATTGGGCAGGAAGGAGATTTGTTTATCAAGTTGAAGAGAAACAGCGTTCACAAAATAAAGGAGAAAAAATGTAGAAGAAAAGTCAATTCATCAATTGTTACTTTCTCTCACCCTTAAGGTAGCGAAAGTATTGTTTTTGGGTCAAATTTTCGAACGCAAGATTTTGTTATATTTACACGTTTTGAGGTCCCCTGAATACGAAAATCATGTTTTTAGCAAATAGTCTGTGTGTATGTCTGTGTGTCTGTGTGTATGTATGTGTGTATGTCTGTGTGTCTGTGTGTGTGTCTGTCTGTTATCAGTATATCTAAAGAACAAATAGTAGTAGACAACTGATAAAATTCGTGCAGATTATTATTATTATTATTATTATTATTATTATTATTTTAAAGTGGGTCGATTTGTCTGAACTTATTTTACTGTTGTCGGAGTTATTCAAATTTTATTTTCTAATAATTTTCTTAATAATTGCGAAATCCCGCAATTGGGAAGAAATTTCGTAGCCTGAAACATTCTTACACATCCATTTATTCTACTTTTTATACATTAAAAAATAGATATGAAAATAGGAATTTGAAAATAATTTGTAACTTTGCTTTAATTTTCCACAAATTTAATTCAGTCATTTACTTGAAAGTTATTGATGAGTTTCTTTTGAAAAATACCAGCATTGAAAATTTATCCCCTCATGGGGAAGAGCGAGCGATTCTTCAACTTATACAAAAAAAATTTCCTGGTTTGTTGTTAGTTATTTAAATATTTATTTTTTAATTCATAATAAAAATTAAAAAAATAATTATCATTTATTTGAAATCATTTATGTGAAATTTCTTCCTATACTGTATCATATTGAAAATTTTGAAGAAGTAGATATATAGAGCGATGTGTTGAGTGAATGATCCACAAATGTAATCGAGAACGATTTTAATCAATTTTGGTTAAATAACAAATTTGGTTAAATTTCGCCCATTAGCTCATGAGATACAGCGTCCAGAATTTTTTTTATACACACTTACAGAGTGAAACTTTCTAAAAATGGTCAAATCGTGTTCAGGAATCTCAAAACCCTCCATCACAGAAAATAATTTTCATAAATAATAATTTTAATATGTAATTTCTATAAACTATTATAGGAAAAGAAAAAAAAAAGTGGTAGCCATAACAAACTGTTTTATTCTATTTATTTATTTATCATTATTATTTAAATGCAAGTGAGAAAAATAATTTCACTTTTACGAAACTGAAATACTTCCCCCCTCAATTTCCCGTAACGTATAAGAATACTTTTGAGCATCACTATTAAATGAACCGCAAATATTTATTTTATCATTTTTGATCGGAACCATTTCTTATTGCATCTATAAAATTTATGTTGATCTGTATTTTAGCATTGTATAGAGATTTTTACGTGCGCTGATAAGAAGTTTCTCTTAAACTGAATGTATCCAAATTATTTTATGAATTGTATTCCCTAATGAAAATAAATTGGCACAGGTCAAATGCTGAATATTCGCTTTAAGTTCAAATAACGTCATCTGTATAAAACTGCAAAATCATCTTTAGTTATCGCACGTCGGAAAATTATTCACTCATGGACATTGAAGAGAGTTGGGGAGGGGGTAAAGATCCCATTGGACTATCAACAACACGAAAAAGTTCTTTGTGGCGGCCTGGTGAAATCTGTGATAATTAATTCTAAATAGCCGATTACATTTCTCAGTGATAATTTCTGTGGTTTCAAATGTGCGACTTTGAAGATAAACACAGAGAGAAAAAAAAGAAAGCTTGATCATCTGCCTGCTATTTTAAAAAGGAAAAAAAAAAAAGAAATTATAAATTGGGTACCATTTGATGTAGGGGAAAAGAAAAATGATTTTCTGGATACTTGAGAGTTATAATAAATAAGCACCACAGAATTGGTGTTTAAAAGTAATAAGAGTAAACACCATAAAATGTAAGACCTCGCAACAATCGTTTCGGATGGAAAGAAAACATGATCCTTCATCAAGCAAACGAAGTAGGCACGAGTGCGGCAAACAAAGCGTAAGCGTTGCTGCCTGCGTTTTCTTTGCAAAATTTTATGGTGTTTATTCAAAGTATTGTACATGTTACTTGAGAGTATACTCCAATTTCTTAAGAAATCGCACCCTCGGGCGACGTAAGCTAGTTATTAACTAAAAGGGAGATCGGAATGGAGATGTCCGTTTTTTTTTATTGCCGTAAATCAGAAAGTGACCTAAAATCCGGAAAAGTCCGAAATCTGGAAAGGCCACGGTCCGGACGATTCCGGATTTGAGATTTTGTACTGTAGTAATAAACAGAAAAATTTGTAAATAAATATAATCATTGCCTCCCCCCGCCTTCCCCCCAAAAAATGCATCAATTCTTTTAGGTTGAAATAATAACACATCCCTTCGTGAGTTTAACAAAAAGCACGATTGCAGCAAATTACTTTTGCAGCACTCGTGCCCACTTTGTTTCGCCTGATGAAGGGTCTTCGTGCTATTTCAACCGGAAACAATTTCTGCATTTATTTATTTTATTTTTTTATGGTGTTTTTTACAATGCTCTCTTTATAACAATTTTTGTTTCAATATTTTATAATTTTCACATGTAAAGTTACATTTATTTATATCAAATAGCGTAACAAAGTTAAACATATTGAAATGTGAACATATAAAAAAAAAAAAAAAAAAAAAAAAAAACATAATCTCCTTTATCCCAAAAAATGTAATATAGAGAAATATTTGCACTGAAAAAAAAATTAAACTTTTATCATAAGATAAATGGATCAACTGAATATTTCCTATATGCTGCACTAGAAATCCTGAATTTACAACCATAGTGTATGAATCAAATACTTGTAAATAGTATTTAAAAATGAATATGTACAAAATCAAATTAAATATTGGATGCATAGAAAAAACTGGCTGTTACTTCATCAGAAAAAAGAGAGAGAGAGAGAGAGAAAAAAAAAAAAAAAAAAAAAAAAAAGAAAGAAAGAAAGAAAAAGAAAAAAAACACTAATAAAATTAAAGGTATCACCAATAAAATAAATATACTAGCTATAACTAAATCACTGCTGGCCTATTAACGGCCCTCTTCCCTTACCGTCTCCGGAAGTCCGAGGAAATGTTATTCTATGGGAAATTTTCTTTACAAATAACTTATAACTAATACATATTTTTAAATTCTGTTCTCACATTCAGCAAATTCCCAACTGTTAAATTGATGGACCTTTTTTAAAAATGTATTTTTTTTAATTTTTAATATTTTATTTTAAATTTGCAAGATGAAAAATTTCACATATTGAAAAATCGTATTTTGCAGCTTCAAAATAAAATATAAAAAATTAATTTTTTTAAAAAGGGCCGTCAATTTAACAGTTGGGAATTTTCAGAATATGAAAACAGAATTTAAAAATATGTATTAGTTAATAAGTTATTTGCAAAGAAAATTTCCCATTGGCTTCGGCTTCCGGCGTTGGTGAGTGAACAGGGCCTTTAATGGGAAAATATAAAGGACCAATGAAGATTGCCTGCAGTAATATAATTTTTTTGTGTTTGCCACAGCTGGCCCACTGCAGGCTGCCAGCAAAAACATAGAAAAATTATGTTTGCCGCCTTGTAGTCCAACAGTGGCCCACTAACAATTTCCAACCTAATGTCGGTTACCAACAGTGGCCCATTACCTATTTTCATCATACTGCTAGCTGCCAGCAGCGATCCATTCACTGGCCCACTAACTTATTTTTTACTTACTGCAGGCTGCCAACAGTGGATCGATTGAATATGGCCTACTGACGGCCGGCGTAACATATTCCATGCGGCACCGTAACTTTTGCCACCGACGGCCCAGCTGCAGCTACTGTTGGCAACCAGCACTTGGCCACGTGTTGGCCGTCATCTGTGGTTTTGCTGGGTATATTTTAAAAAGTTCCTAAATGTAGATATACAGACCAGAGAAATGAAATTAAATAAGGCCGACAAAGGGTTAAAATAACGTCTTTCTTATTTTAATGTAGTTATATATTGGAGAATTTGGTTTTATAAATAAAGTGTTGCGAAACAAAGACTGTGCTAAGAATGCTCCAAAAAAGTTAAAATTTTGGCAACTATGTTAAAACTATATACCGTCAAACGCGAAAAGAAGCCGCTTTTCATACATTTGTGAATGAAAAGGGGTGGTAAGATAATTTACCACGTCTACTGTTTTAGTACAATAAAGTCACGTACAACGCGGGTGCAAGTTTGCCTCATGAATATTACTTTTTTTTTTTTTTTTTTTTTTCTGTTACCACCACAAATTTTATATCAAAGCAAATGCTTTATACAAAAAACTAAATCGTGTGTATGAACCAATAGACTGTTACTCTAAAAATTCTGTGGTGTAACAAAATAAAACTTTTTTATTTATTTGTCATCTATGCTACCGCTTTGTACGAGACTTTACTGTATATTAATAATTCCATGGTAAATGCAGTGGCGGACACAAATAAGGCTATTTCACCTTCCACCAGTATTTTCTAACAATAACCATTAATCTATTCAATTACATAATTCTGCTGCAATATCTACTGAATTGTAATATATTAGAACGAAGTCAAAGGGCGGAGTTCCCAGTTTAAATTAGGAAAATAGGCGGATATGAAAATAGCATGGATCGTCTGTCGACGACCGCCGTTAACACGACATATTAAATTTTTTATTGACCTTTACCGTAGTTAAAGGGTTAATGAATCCCAATTATATAGCACAAAATTTATTTTTAAAATAAGGTGATGTGAAGAAAGGCCCGAATAAATTAGAAATGTTGACATATTTGCTTATATTTACACAGTAATACTAAGAAATCGCTAATAATAAATAAATAAATAAAACTTAGCCTGGAATATTTCCAATTTTTCTTATAGAATTTTATTCTTTGACTTTTAATTTTTTACTTAAAATAGTTTTTAAGAAATGTTAATATACCTATTTTTGTATTATTTTCATGCATACGTATGCGCCATTTCGTAATTTTAAGAATTTAACTTACCAGCCTTTAAAATTAATCCAATTAATTCTTTAGAAAAAATATACAATGTTAAAATTATTTAAACGTTCCCAGAAAACAAAACGCTTTTTATACGTACATAATTAAATTCAAAATATGTTTGCTTAATTATATCTATTTTAATTGCGTAATTCGTTCCATGTACTTCATTTTTTTTATAAATTTCGTTTGAGAATAACTTGATCATTAAATCACCTGTTTTCAGAGTAATACAATTAATGCCTCTAAACTTATAACGCAATTCTTTTATACGACATTAAATAGCTTGTAATTTCTTGTTAAGACAATTGTCAAAGTTAATTAAACATGTGGCTAGCCCTTTAGTAATGAAAGTTGTAAATTAATTTAAAATTTTAATTATTAAGCTTATAATAAAAAGACAGAAATGTTAATTTTAAAATAACAGTTTGAAAATTCTTACGTTTAAAATAATTAAATTATAATTAAACAGCAAAATTTTCATATTCTCGAAACAAAATAACTAATTTTTATATTACATTCTAATTCCATTTAGGTAAAGTTTTTATTGGTTTAGGATGCATTTAAAATATATTCAGATAACTAAATTTATCGTATGTCATGCAAAGAGTGTAAAGATATTCAGATAAAGTGTATAGGTTAATTATAATATTATATATATGTGTCCAGTTAGCTCCTATTTTAAAAATAATTCAAAATATTTCACACCATATTTATTATCAAAGTAATGCCCGAAATGATTTTTAACATACGGTATTCTAATATCCATAGGACATCTAAATTGAATCAAATCGTCCATTAAAGGTACAAACTATTTTAAGAATGGCCATTAAAAATTCTGTATAGCCTGTATTAATTATAGATATCTATAATTTGTTTAAATTTAGACGTACCTTTTTCGATGTACAATAGATGTAACATGCTACATACTGTAAAAGAATATGTCCTATTTACTGCCACAATTTTTTTGAGAAAATACGCGTAATTTACGAAAAAAAAATCCTATTTGCTGCTACATATTCTCTATAAATTGAGGAAATACGTGTAATTTACTGGAAAATTACGTTGTCAGAACGTGTTTTCTCAGATTACAGAGAATTATGTACGCGTATTTTCTCAAAGCATAGAGAATTTCTGGCAGAAAATAGGACGTAAATCAAAACAAGATTAGATATTTTCAATATCTATTAGATCTGACAAGTCCAATTATTGGAGATTTGGAGATTTATTGGATATGTAACAGACATCTAATGGATGTAAAACAAGTGACATTTGTCGTGATAATATGTATCTGAAAGATATTTATAAAAAAAAAAAAAATATATGGATCATTTTTTAAGTTTTATACGTGTGTTTATAGATGTCCTTATAGAGGATGCAAGCTGCTGTGTGGGTCGCATTGTGTGAAAATAAATTTAATCTACATTTAAAAAAAAAAAGGGGGGGTGATTACATTTTTATACAAAACGCTATCTGCAAATTTATTCTTTCCAAAGAATTGACTCCTACAAAATTAATTATTTCAAAAAAAAAATATATATATTTCAACAAAGTGCCAAAAAATTTAAGACTGGATGTAATATACATGTTATAATTTGCATTTTAACAATAGAAAGTGCTTCGTATTAACGATTTATTATTACAATTCATTTACTTTCATTAAATTAATTATTATAATGAACAAAAAAGAACTATGTCAGAGATTTTCTTCAAAATAACATTGGCTAGTTTCAGTATTGGTGATTTGTGATATACACTGTAAAAAAAAAAAAAAAAAAAAAAAATCCTGTTTGCTGCAGTTTGCTGCCAGACATTTTCTGTAATTCAGAAAAATACGTTCTATCAACGGAAAAATTACGTTGATAGAACGTATTTTTCTAAATTACAGAAAATTTCTGCCAGCAAACAGGACTTTTTTTGACAGTGTAGATTTGATTAATGTCTCAATGGCAAACTTTAAAATTAAATATATGTTTTGATATAAAAGGACGTTTTAACAGACTTATATTCAAGATACAAAAATAAAATAATACTTGTATGCTTGATTCAAGCGTATTTTCTTTTATCATAAATAAAATAATACTTATTGAAACACTTTTATAATATGTTCTTCTTAACCTCTTAGTACTCTAAGTTATAACAATAATATAAATAAGATTTGAAATCTTTTAGACACGTATTTACACGTTATACATTACAAAAAATGTATTTTTTACTTTCATTTTATTTTTTATAATTTATAATTTTTAATTTAGGAGGTTAGTAATATACTATGCAAGTACGTGGGTATAAACAACTAAACTCTAAATTAATAAGTTATTTATATCTTCCTAATTATATCACAATTTAAAATTTGATGCCTTTCAAGATATATATCTATTTTAGTTTTCTTTTTATTCTGATAAAGTGACTAAATACTTTAAATAATTACATACTTTATTCCGACAACACTCTTTTCATGTCATTTTGTGAAACTAGGTAAAATAACACTACATTCTTATCTACCCTTGGTTTTATGCTGCCAGGTACTGGTACTATTTTAAAGAAATTTATTCATCCTTTTATTAGTATAATTAAAATGTAAAAATATTAAATTGTTTAGATTTTGTAAAATAAAGAATAGAGGTCCATGCATGTGGATCTGTGGAGCGAAGAGGTTAAAACAAAAGTTCATATTAATATGATTGTGTGTGATTTATATCTTTAAAAATAGCTTATTTATTCTTGCTATTATATAGACTAATATTTCTTGTAAGGTTAAACTTCAGCCATCAATATATGCAACATTCGTAGACCTGCTAACTTTGCTAGTTTATTCGTAAAGGTATTAGGCCCCGAATTTTTTCACACCAGAATTGTTGTAGAGTAATATTCAACAATATGGTCTCATGAAAAAATCAGAACACTATTGCTCTACAACTATTCTGGTGAGAAACAAAGGTGGGGCTTAAATACCATTACGGATAAACTAGAATAGTTAGCAAGACTTCATTCGGTTTAAAATATAATTTTAGTATGGTAATTATATTTATAAGTTTCATATTGTTTAAAAAAAAAAAAAAAAAAAAAAAAAAAAAAAAAAAAAAAAGACACTCATTATGTACATAATATTTTTATACTTAATTTATTACATCTATGAGATAAAGTACATATATGCTTCTTTAAAGTAACTCTTAAAAAAAAAATGCAAATTTCTTTATATTTATTACATTTTTTTTCCTACGTATTTTATACCTTCAATAATTAAAAAAATAAAAAAAAATAAATAAAAATAAATAAACTTGTACCTATAAAATATTTCCGTCTTTTAATTTTAAAGATGATAATAACAATTATATAAAAATGTTTCATCTCAATAGAATGCAATTTCGCTGAATATATAGGTTCAAAAGTTATTGATATAATTTATCATAAGAGTTATCAAAAGTGGTCCTTCGGAGACCCATGTGACAGGAACTTTTTTTTTTTTTTTAAGTAAACCATACTTTATCTAAACATAATCGTGTTAAGTAGAAAAAAAAAAAAAGTATTTTAATCCCTGGATTACTTTTTTAAATTCTGCGAAGTAGAGGACACCGAGGTTGTAATTAAAAATCTGGATATCTATCTACTCTTGTAAATTCATAAAGTAATAAAATAAAGTTTTTTTTTTTTTTTTTTTTTTTTTTTTTGTAAAAAAATACAAACCAATTACCTGATTAATAAGAAAGCACCACAGAACTGGCGTTTTAAATTATTACTTACAAAACTTTGAATAAACACCATAAAATGCAATGAACTCGCCCCAATTGTTTCGGGTCGAAAGAGCACACTAACCGAAACAATTGTTGCGAGTTTATTGCATTTTTTGGAGTTAATTCGAAGTTTTGTAAGTAATAGTTACGATAACCTGAAACATTTTTTAAATTTTCTACAAAATATTAAGCTTAAATTTTATTACTTTAATTGTTATAACAAAATTATAATAAAATTAATATTGTTATGGGGGTCTTTTTAAGAGGCACTTGCCCACATTTATGCAAGTTTCGGAGAAAACCACATTAGGTCTACTGGAATGTTCTGTCATTTTGAATTAATAAATGACAATAAGAATATTTTTTTAACAATATTTATAAGGTACTTTGCCAATTATCATCTTAAAAGTTACTCACGACTATCTTAAATATAATCCACGATAAGTATACGATGTCAGTTTTTTAATTTAAAAATACATGATTTTAAGAAGATAAACAAGTTTATATATATATATATATATTATTAAACAAAACAATTTTTATGCGTAGATAATTAAATTCTACATATGCGTTCTTAATTATAACAATTTTAAATATACAATTAGTTCCGTGTACTTCGTTTCTTAATAAATTCTGTTTTAGAATAACATAATTATTAAAACACCTGTTTTTAATGTAACACAATTAATTTTTAAACCTTATGGCACAATTCTTTTCCACTACATTAAATAACTTGTATTTTCCTGTTAAGACAATTGTTAAAGTTAATTAAACATGTAGCAAGTCCAAAATTAATGAAAGTTTTAAGTGAAGTTAAAATTTTATTTAATAAAATGTGAAAAATAACATGGAAAAAATTACTTTTAAAATGACAGTTTGTCGATTCTTTCATTTGAAATAATTAAGTTATAATTAAAATCTAAATGTTTTACTTTTATTAAACAAAGTAATTAGATTTATATTTTATTCTAAAGTTTCTTATTATAATATATAATTATAGTTAAGAATATATTTATATAATTACATTTAACCTTTTTGATAGAAAGAGTAAAAGGTCAGTATCACTTAGAGAAAATATTTAGTTTAAAGTATCTTTGTTTAGTTCGTTGTTGACTTATAATTTAAACTATTTCACACCATATTTATTACAACAGTAATGTATTCTGTATTAAAAAAAGAAACAAAAATCATTCAGAATTCAACTTTCAAATTTATTCTAAGCAGAAATTGGACCCACTGCAAAATTTATTACTTCAGTTATATAACAATAAATAAATAAATAAATAAATGATATAAATAAATAAATAAATACGTTTGTGTGTATTTGTGTGAGAGAAAGTTGAATTACTCATAAATCTCGCCGGAGATGAATAGTTGTGTACGTTTTTTATCTGTAAAAAATCGTTATAAAATATAAAAATATTTTACTATCATATATACTATTGTTACTATTATTACATATATATATATATATATATATATATATATATATGTGTGTGTGTGTGTGTGTTATTATTTTATATAAAAATATTTTACTATTGTATCCAAAACTTCACATACCACCATAAAATCAATACAAGAACTATAGGTTTGGAAAGATCACAAGCTTTCTTTTACAGGTGAAAAAAAAAAGTGAAACTACCTTCAGGACATAAGCATGATATTTAAATTATATTTAGGAGGTTACAAGGTAGTACCACGCGTTTTGTGCACCTGAAGAAGAAAGGCAAAGACCTTTCAAAACTGGTATTTTAAGGTGTATGAAGAAATTTTAATATTTATTGTTTATCAATTTTTAATAATAATATACTGTTCCTTTAATAAAGAATTAGGAACTATGAAAGGAAAATACTGTTATTAAATGCATTTTGTTTTATGTTTTCCCTATTACTGTTACAAGAATTATATTAAATAAGTGATTACTGCTGTAAATTGATATCTATATCATTGCATTTCCAAGGGAATATAGTTTTTTTTTTTTTTCTATTTTCCAGGTAATAGTGACCGATCCCTTTCAGCACCTGATACTGTTTCTCTACAGTGCATAGAGAATGTAATATGTATGCAAATTTTTTTTGAACATTGAAAAATATTAATGTAGCCATTCAATTACTGATTATAGAATTTTTCTTTTATAAATATTATCTGTTTCTAAATATTTTAATTTTGTAAAAAAAAAAAAAAAAAAAAAAAAAAAAAAAAAAAAGTATTGCACTATACATGTATATATATATTGTTACGAAATTGTAAATAATTGTGTTTATTTTTGTATAAATTCTTTCAAAGAGGCTTAGTAAGTTGATAAAGTGCTAAGTTTGTGCATTTCTAGTCGTTTTAGCGTTGAAATAGCCTTATTTTCCCTTAAAAACGCATTAAAAAGCCCCAGTAATGCACGTAATGGATATGGCGCCAAATTTGGCGACTTTTTCCCACCTTGGCGATTTTTTTGGCGACCTTGGCGAGAAAATCCTTATATGGGATATACCAAATATGGAAGCTATAAGTTGATTGGTTGACCACTTTCTAGAGTTTTCTCGAAAAATCTGGGCTCCATGGAACAGCATATAAGGAGCGCTTCCTCGCCAAGGCAGTCAGTTCAGTTCAGATCTCAGCCAGCTTCGCTAGTGCTTGCATTGCTCTTAAGCCTCTTTGAGAGAGACTTGCTTTATGTGTTATTACTATACAGTTTGTACTGTGGATTTGCTGTTGACAGCTGTTGTTTAAGCTGTGTTTACTGTTTGAATTGAAGCTGATACTTGGTTTATAGACCTACATTTTTCTGGAATTTTCTGTGAATAAATTACTGAATTTTTGCACGTTTGGCCTTTCATTCTCAGACAACTCACGAACCCCCAAGTACGCAACATTTCTGGTGTCAGGAGTGGGGTTGTCTGTGAATGGTGATAACGAGGGCTATGGAGCAAGAGATGAAAAAACTTCTAGAAGCCTTAGCTACCCAGGTGAAAGAAATGAAGGTAGCACAAGAGAAAATGGAAACATCGCAAAGAGAGTTGAAAAACGGTTTGACTGAAGAAATGAAGGTAGCACAAGAGAAAATGGAAACATCGCAAAGAGAGTTGAAAGACAGTTTGACCGAAGAAATTAAATCTAATCAAGACGAGATGAAGAGAGAACTTTCGACAGAAAAGGAAGTGATTGAAAGTAAATTATCGGATATGGAAAACAGAATGGATGGAATAGAAGAGAAAGTTATAAAGATAGAAGAAAATTTTGAAGAGAAAGTTTTGAAAGTGGAAAAGAATTTTGAAGATAGATTTATGAAGATAGAAGAGAATTTTGAGGAGAAATTTAAAGAAAACTTTGATCAAGAGCTGAAAGGAAAGGTTTCAGAGATGGAAAGCAAGTTTAAGAGAATGGAGGAAGATCTTGAGAGGAAAATGTGAGAGGAGTGGAGCGGAGAGGTAATAGGGAATGAACTGCAGAGCAAGATTCGGAATCTCGAAGAAAAGTTAGAATCCAAGCCCCAGGAAACTGAAAAGAAAGAGAGAAGAAACCAGAATCACGAATTTATTAAGCTATCTACCTACGACGGCAGTTCCTCCTGGCATGTATATAAGACGCAGTTTTCCATCGTAGCTGAAGCTAACGGCTGGGACTCTACCGCCAAGTCGGTCCACTTAGCAGCAGCATTACGGAGAGATGCAGCCGAGATCCTGAGAAATGTTTCTAAAGAAGAAAGGAACGACTTCGAGGCCTTCACTAGAGCACTGGAGCTACGGTTCGGAGAGAAGTGTTCTAAGGACTATAGTCGCCTCCAGCTAAAGTCCCGTTACCAGAAAACGGGCGAAAGTTTGCAAGAGCTGGCAGCGGACATTCAGAGATTGTCACACCTAGCATTCTCAGACTGTCAAGCTGACACTCGAAACGACTTAGCTCTTCAGTACTTTATCGATGCTGTTCGGGATCCAGAAATTCAAAAAGCGCTGAGACTCTCCAACATCAGAGACGTAGAATCAGCTTTAGGCTATGCACTTAGGATAGAGGCAGCCCAACAAGCCTCCCGTAAAGACCGCCATACCATAAGAGCAGTCTCATTAAATGATACGCCTGCTGATGAGAATGAAATGAAGAGAAGTTTCGCAGAGATCTTAAAGAGATTGCGCAGCCTGGAAAATAATATAGAAAAAAAGGATCGGAAGATAAAGTGCTGGGGCTGTGGAGGGGATGGTCATGTGAAGAGGAACTGCCCCGTACGACCAACTATAGGAAATCACCCGGCTTCACCATCACTGCAGGGAAACTAAGAGGAGGCCATCTCGCGGGGCGGAGGTTGCCTAAAATTAAAGAGCCCCAATTTACAGTATTTCATGTTTCATCGATGAGTGGCGGCGATAATGGACTTCACGTCTATGGCCAAGTCAACAACGCCACCTGCCGGATGATTCTGGACACGGGAGCCAACGTAACCATCATTAGAACGGATTTGGCTCAAGAACTAAAAGAGAAGATCATCTGGACGCCGCCCTGTGTTAAACTCCAGACTGTGACCGGAGACGAAATCAAAATATATGGGAAAATGAACTTGACCATCACTTTTGGGAATGCCAGTTACCATCATATGGCATATGTGGCGGATATAAGAGATCCTTTGATCATTGGAGTTGATTTCCTGGGAAAATTTAACTTTCAATTGGACTTCAAGAATAATGAACTGCATTCGAGTTCGGAAGACATCGCTGTGTTCAACACTGAAAATCAAGACATTCAGACAATTTGCCAATTAACAGCCAAGTCTGAAATTTCCATCCCTCCACACACAGAGACAATAGTTTCAGGAACACCACCTACAAAGTAATACTTCCGCTATGGACTGATTGAATACCCGAATGCAGACAATAGCCGAAGAGGAGTTCTGGTAGCTTCATCTCTAGTTGATCTCTCAAAGAGTACTATTCCTGTGCGAGTCGCAAACATCAGCGATAAGGTCCGGACAGTGAAGAAGGATGAGGTGTTGGCAAACTGCACTCCTGTCACATGCATCAACCGCCCCACGCAATCAACCGAATCCAAGTCTTCTGAGCAATTAACAACGGAACTACTCAAGAATGCAGAGTTAGGAAAAGAACAGAGATGTGCTGCGGAGAAGCTACTCCAAGAATTTAAAGACCTTTTTTTCTCGAACACCTGAAGACGTCGGGAGAACGAACATCACCCAGCACAGAATTGATACAAGAAATCATCCTCCAATTAAACAACATCCAAGAAGACTTCCATTTTCTAAACAGGAAGAGGTCACTGAACTTCTAAGTGAAATGCAGCACAATGATGTCATCGAGCCATCAACGAGTCCTTGGGCCTCTGCCATAGTACTGGTGCGGAAAAAAGATGGTTCAACAAGATTTTGCGTGGATTATCGTCGTTTGAATGACATCACGAAGAAAGACAGTTACCCTCTTCCCAGAATTGACGACACATTAGACACACTTGCTGGTAATAAATGGTTCTCGACGTTGGATCTGAAGAGCGGTTACTGGCAAGTAGAATTACATCCTGATGATCGTGAGAAGACTGCATTCACCACGGGACAAGGACTGTGGCAATTTAAAGTTATGCCATTCGGATTATGTAATGCACCTGCCACCTTCGAACGCCTGATGGAGACAGTGCTAAAAGGACTTTCCTATGAAGCCTGTCTGGTGTATTTGGATGATATTATCATTGTGGGGCGCACTTTTGAAGACCATCTACGAAATATCCGAAAGGTGCTAGAGAAACTCAGAATGGCTAACCTCAAATTGAATCCAGGCAAGTGTAACTTGTTCCGTCGTGAAGTGAGCTACCTCGGTCATATCATCTCTGCCGAAGGTGTGAGAACTGATCCCGAGAAGATCTCTGCAGTCGAGAACTGGAGTCGCCCTGAAAATGTACACCGAATACGAAGTTTCCTGGGGTTATGCACTTACTACAGGAAGTTTGTCAAGGGTTTCTCAAATATTGCCAGACCACTCCACAAGCTGACGGAAGCCAAACAGAAGTTCCTGTGGACAGATGAATGTGAAAATGCGTTCAAGCGACTTAAAGAGGCCTTAACATCATCGCCTATCTTGACATATCCACAGCCCGACAGACAGTTCATACTTGATACAGATGCCAGCCATGAGAGTGTCGGTGCTGTTCTGTCGCAGGAAATTGATGGTCAAGAACATGTCATTGCCTATTGGAGTAAATGCCAGTCTAAACCGGAGCGAAATTACTGTACCACCAGGAAAGAGCTACTCGCCATCGTAAAAGCCATAGAACATTTCCATCATTACCTCTATGGCAGAAGATTCCTGCTCCGGACTGACCATGCATCTTTAACGTGGTTGCTCCAGTTCAAGAACCCGGAAGGACAGATTGCCAGGTGGATACAACGCCTGCAGGAATATGACTTCGAGATACGTCATCGTAAAGGTACTCGTACGTAAAGATACGTCATCGTACAGATGCCTTGTCACGGAAGCCCTGCTCGGAAAGCTGCAAGTATTGCTCTAGAGCCGAACAGAAATACCTGCTGATAAATCCGGTTGCCTGCCAAGTTACTGTCTCAACACCATCAGATCAAGATCCCGATCCATGGAGTGACGAAGAACTTAGAAAATCCCAGTTGGAAGATCCTGACATAAAGCCAATATTACAGCTGAAGGAGACGACCAGCAACAGACCTATTTGGCAGGATATTTCCAGATTTAGTCCCATTACGAAAAGTTATTGGGCACTTTGGGACTCTCTTCATATCAGAAACGGCGTATTATACAGAAAGTGGGAATCTGATGATGGGAAAAGCTTCAGATGGCAGATTTTATTACCAAGATCAAAAATTCCAGCTGTTTTAGAACAACACTGCATAGTAGCTCTACCGGAGGCCATTTTGGGGTAATGAAGACTCTGCAGAAAGTTCGGGAACGCTTCTACTGGTGCAAGGCAAAGGAGGATGTGGAGAAATGGTGTAAATCCTGTGATGCTTGTGCGGCACGTAAAGGTCCGCAACGGTATAACGTGGGAGCACCATTTGAACGGATTGCAATCGACATCTTGGGTCATTTGCCACGGACCTCCAGTGGAAATAAATACATTCTCGTCGTGATGGACTATTTCACCAAGTGGCCTGAGGCATATCCCATTCCCAATCAAGAGGCATGCACAGTCGCAGAGGTCCTAGTGCAGCAATGGGTGTCAAGGTATGGCACGCCCCTACAACTTCATACCGACCAAGGTAGGAACTTTACCTCCGATGTTTTCAAAGGACTGTGTGAACAACTCGGCATAGACAAAACCCGGACAACACCCTTACATCCCCAGTCGGACGGCATGGTCGAGAGGTTCAATCGTACCGTCCTGAATAACCTCTCCCTTCTAGTATCAAGAAACCAGCAAGATTGGGACTCGAAGTTGCCATTGTTCCTGCTGGCTTATCGAAGTGTTGTCCATGAAACCACCGGCTATACTCCAGCCCAGATGCTGTTCGGACGTGAACTTCGTCTGCCTTGTGATCTCCTGTTTGGTTGTCCACTCGATGCGCCTTCATCACCCGAGGAGTACATCCAAGATCTCCAGGCACGATTTGAGGACGTACACAACTTCGCTCGGGAGCGGATTAACATGGCAACGGAGAAAATGAAGACAAGGTACGATCTAAAGGCTACACAATATGAGTTCCAGGAAGGAGAGAAGGTCTGGTTGTGGAATCCTGTTCGACGCAAAGGACTCTCTCCCAAGTTACAGTGCAACTGGAACGGACCATACACAGTCTTAAAAAGGCTGAATGATGTAGTGGTGCGGATCACTAAAACACCTTCATCAAAACCGAAGGTGGTGCACTATAATAGGCTAGCCAAGTACCACAAGTAACGGTAAAATTAAAATTTAAAATGTAAATACTGGTAAAATTTGCGCATGCGCACTGTAAATATTTGTACATGTTTGTGAATTTTGTAAATATTTCCCACTTAATTTATATTTCTATGTTATCTTTATGTGCAACTTGGTTTTTGTGTTTTAGATTGTGTAAATTTGTTTAGTTTCGCCTCTTGACCAAGGGTTGCACTGCCCGGGACGTGCAGTCCTTGGGAGGGGGCAGTGTTACGAAATTGTAAATAATTGTGTTTATTTTTGTATAAATTCTTTCAAAGAGGCTTAGTAAGTTGATAAAGTGCTAATTTTGTGCATTTCTAGTCGTTTTAGCGTTGAAATAGCCTTATTTTCCCTTAAAAACGCATTAAAAAGCCCCAGTAATGCACGTAATGGATTTGGCGCGAAATTTGGCGACTTTTTCCCACCTTGGCGATTTTTTTGGCGACGTTGGCGAGAAAATCCTTATATGGGATATACCAAATATGGAAGCTGTAAGTTGATTGGTTGACCACTTTCTAGAGTTTTCTCGAAAAATCTGGGCTCCATGGAACAGCATATAAGGAGCGCTTCCTCGCCAAGGCAGTCAGTTCAGTTCAGATCTCAGCCAGCTTCGCTAGTGCTTGCATTGATCTTAAGCCTCTTTGAGAGAGACTTGCTTTATGTGTTATTACTATACAGTTTGTACTGTGGATTTGCTGTTGACAGCTGTTGTTTAAGCTGTGTTTACTGTTTGAATTGAAGCTGATACTTGGTTTATAGACCTACATTTTTCTGGAATTTTCTGTGAATAAATTACTGAATTTTTGCACGTTTGGCCTTTCATTCTCAGACAACTCACGAACCCCCAAGTACGCAACAATATATATATAATCATATATTGCAATACATTATGTGTATTTTATTATATGTATATATATGCATAGACGCAAAGACATATAAAATAATTATATATATATATATATATAATCATATTTTGCAATACATTTTATGTATATATATATATATATATATATATAGACATATAAAATAATTATAATATATATATATATATATATATATATATATATATATATATATATATAATATGTATAAAATTATATATATAATTTTTCAAATCTAAGAATTCACTCCTCTTTTAATGTTAACTTACGATAATTTATGATTAGGTATTTATGATAATATTACATATATGAATATATTTATGTGTATACATATGTATGTATGTATTATTATTACCATTTTTCATTTATATTTTTGTATTACATTTACATTTACATTTTTGTATTATATTTTGGGAATTCACCCAAAAAAGTCAAAAGAGAAATTTATTTTCAATTGTTCTTTGTGAGGGCTTTAGATATTTCCTGATAAGAAGAATTTTGTTCATTTTAACATAAATCACTTGCTTTTAAATATCTTTAACAATTTTATATATTACTTTCGATAAAGCAAATGAATGTTTTATAACGCCATGCTTCCTTAAAAAAGAAATTGAAGTTAAATTTAATTTGTAATAAATTAATCGGAATTTAAATTTTCATTTTAAGTCAAAGTTAATGGAATAAATGCAAGAAAATTAGATATTTTAAGGCTTGTCTTATAATCTTTACGTTAAAGCATTCTTTTTTAACGAAAATTTAATTGAAATTTTTCATAGTTCACTCATGTTATTTAAATCGTAAATTTCAAATAACTTACGACTTTTCAAATAAAAATGCTGCAAATCCATAGCTTTCATGCCAGTATTATAAGTGGTATTATTAAACAGGTCACACCTCCTTAGGATTATTTGTTCTCGAGAAACTGTATACACAAAGAAACTAACAGACTCACTAACCCATGGACCGACACCACGTTAGTTTTAAGAGTTTCGGATTTCCCATACGTCAAGATTAAAAAACGTGAAAAAAAAAAAAAAATGCTCCAGATTTTTAAGCACCCAAGTTTGTCATACATGTATAACGATAAGAAATTAATAATTAAAAATTGCTTATACATACCCGAAAAATTTAAAATAATTAAATAGAAAAATTTTTAAACATAACTTTTAATACTAAAGTATGCTTTAATTTAAATCTGCCGTTTAAGCATCAAGACATATTTCAAGCAACTTTTTGACGTTCGTCTAAAAATAAATAAATAAATAAATAAATAATAAATAATAATAAATAAAAAAATAAAAAAAATATTTTTGAGGATTCGTGTGTAACCTCTTAAATGCTTCGGCCTATATATATTTATATATATAATATTTTCCTTGTCGATTTCTGGGGACGATTTAATCGCAAATATTTAAAATGCATTTGTTCAATAACGTATTTATAACATGCTTGCGTACATCATTTGTGTATACTTTGTAAATATCAACAATCCCTCATACAATATGTAAATAAATACATACTGCATGCATGCGTGCTCATGTACATATCTACCTGTTATTCAACGTCCACATCATCAACAAGCTACCTTCGAGCAAAGTTTCTTTCCTCTATCACCAATCCCAATTAAACTCAGATGTGTATGGTGTGAAGAAACTCACACACACAAAGTTAATGTGAAATTTGTTAACTGAACATTAAAACACAGATAAATCATCTGTCCCTTGTAACTATTTTGTCTTCTGACCTCCTTGGGGTCTCCGATAGAACAGTTCTCCCCAATAGATATATAAAATGGAATATATCTCCCCCCTAGCGAATTAAGGCCCCTGTAGTGGAAGAATTGCAATTCGTAATGGGTGGTTCTCCCTGACACTTTTAAATATCGTAATACTTTAAATACGTAATAAACGTTGAAAAATATAGCCAATTACTCAAAATAGGTAAATATGTCGTCCGCAAAGTATTAATACGGATATTTTAATTTATCATTTATTTATACTTAACATTCATAAAAAAAAAAAAAAAAAAAAAAAAAAAAAGTCTATTACAACTTTTAAATGATTAAAAAAAAAATAATAATTTTCTTTCCAAAATTACTTCCTAATACTATAAAGAGGATAAAAAGTATAAAATATTTCACAGAAAGTTAAAAAATGGAAAATAATTTATACTGAAATGTATCATTAAATGACAATTTATTTTAGCAATGTAATGCTGAAGAAAAACATTTAAAGTATTACAAACTAGTGTTTACTTTTAAAAGCTATTCAGCATTAAAAAAAAAAAAAAAAAAAAAAAAAAAAAAAATGTATAATTTACATAATTTTGATAACGAAAATTAATCCTTTTCAAGCAGAAGTTAATTTTTAGCTAAAATCTTAAAACAACCCCTACTAAAAATGGTCCATAGAGATCAATACAAAAACTTATTGACATCAATAGAGTTCTATTGGTACGAATTGATTTCTATGGATATCCCTATCGCTATCAATAGAAGCTATTGATATCTGTAACCTATTGATTATATCCTCAACTGATATCAATAGACCTATACTGACATCATTAGAAATATGATCAGTAGGCTATTGATATCAATAGATTTCTATGGATTTCCCTACCGCTATCAATAGAAGCTATTGACGTCTGTAACCTATTGATTATATCCTCAATCGATATCAATAGATCTTTACATACATCAGTAGAAATTCGATCGGTAGGCTATTGATCCCAATTGGTATCAGTAGAAAAAATGATAGCTGCAAATTTTGTTCATTTCTTTTTCCAAGTCCCGAAAAAAAAAATGTTTAAAATGTTTAAAAATCTGTATCTCCCGTTTCAAAGCATGCAGAATCACGTGCTACGCATTGTTTTAAACGCAATAAAGTATTCCTCCAAAAAGAAAAAAAAAAAAAATTCATGCTCCTCAGCCCCCCCCCTTTTGGGGGGGAATGGGAAATCAGGTTCAGTAACACAAAATTTATATTTCGGCTTCTTTCCACGATAACAAATAAAACAAGAAGTTTCATTAAGATTTTTCAGTAACTAAGCCTCTTTATGTATTTTTAAACACAATTTTACCCTGTGTCAGGTATAACGTTAACAAAACTGCAATATTCGAATAAAATGCGAAGTTTTGATCGAAATTTTAAAATATTCCATTTTATTTTATTGACATTTTATTATAAAACAGAATTAAACTAGTATGTTGTGGCCACCACAAGACTTTCTTCTATATTTACCTATACATATTCAATCAGTAACAATATTAAGAAAAAAAAAAAAAAAGTACGATTTTTTTTCTAAGTTTTTTTTTTTTGTTGTTGTTAAAAGTAAAAAAAATCGATAACTTTGTTTTAAATTATCACAGATTTATAGTTCAACCATTCGTTTTAAAGGTATTGACGAGACCTTTCGAAAGATACCCATCTTGAAAATTTATCCCCCCGGGGGGTACTTCCCCCCAAGGGGGGGACCGATGCCCCCCCCCATGCAGAAAATATTTTTCCTAGTTACATACTACTATTATCAATAATTCATATTAATTTTACAATCACAAGTTTAAAACAACTCTTATTATGCACATTTATACGAATTTTTGTCCTACGCTGCCATGTTAAAAATTTAGATAAATGCTATCACAGCGCCACCTGTTGAGCTATTGATCCCCAAACATAATCAGCACCAGTTAATGTCGGGGACAAACTAAATACCAAGTTTGGTTAAATTTCGTTAAAAAAAAAAAAAAAATAAAAATTGCGATTTTTTTTCTAAGTTTTGTTTTGTTAAAAGTAAAAAAAATCGATAACTTTGGTTTAAATTATCACAGATTTATGGTTCAACCATTCGTTTTAAAGGTATTGACGAGACCTTTCGAAAGATACCCATCTTCAAACTTTGACCCCCTGGGTGGGAACTTCCCCCCCCCCGGTGGGGGGGGGAACCGATGCCCCCACATGCACAAAATTTTTTTCCCAGTTAACTATTACTATTATCAACGAGACCTTTCGAAAGATACCCATCTTGAAAATTTACTTCCCCGGGGGGGTACTTCCCCCCAGGGGGGGGAACCGATGCCCCCACATGCACAAAATTTTTTTCCTAGTTAACTACTACTATAATCAATAATTCATATTAATTTTACAATCACAAGTGTAAAATAACTCTCTTTATGCCCATTTATACGGAATTTTGTCCAATGCTGCCATGTTAAAAATTTGCATAAAATGTGATCACAACGCCATCTGTTGAGCGATTGATCTCCAAATGTAATCTGCACCAGTTTATGTCAGGGGCCAACTAAATAACAAGTTTGGTTAAATTTCGTGGGAAAAAAAAAAAAAAAAAAAAAAAAAAAAAAAAAAAACGATTTTTTTTTCTAAGTTTTTTTTCGTTAAAAGTAAAAAAAATCGATAACTTTGTTTTAAATTATCACAGATTTATGGTTCAACCATTCGTTTTAAAGATATTGACGAGACCTTTCGAAAGATACCCATCTTGAAACTTTGCCCCCCCCCCGGAGGTACTTCCCCCCCGGTGGGGGGGGGGAACCGATGCCCCCACATGCACAAAATTTTTTTCCCAGTTAACTATTACTATTATCAACGAGACCTTTCGAAAGATACCCATCTTGAAAATTTACTTCCCCGGGGGGGTACTTCCCCCCAGGGGGGGGAACCGATGCCCCCACATGCACAAAATTTTTTTCCTAGTTAACTACTACTATAATCAATAATTCATATTAATTTTACAATCACAAGTGTAAAATAACTCTCTTTATGCCCATTTATACGGAATTTTGTCCAATGCTGCCATGTTAAAAATTTGCATAAAATGTGATCACAACGCCATCTGTTGAGCGATTGATCTCCAAATGTAATCTGCACCAGTTTATGTCAGGGGCCAACTAAATAACAAGTTTGGTTAAATTTCGTGGGAAAAAAAAAAAAAAAAAAAAAAAAAAAAAACGATTTTTTTTTCTAAGTTTTTTTTCGTTAAAAGTAAAAAAAATCGATAACTTTGTTTTAAATTATCACAGATTTATGGTTCAACCATTCGTTTTAAAGGTATTGACGAGACCTTTCGAAAGATACCCATCTTCAAACTTTGACCCCCTGGGTGGGAACTTCCCCCCCCCCGGTGGGGGGGGGAACCGATGCCCCCACATGCACAAAATTTTTTTCCCAGTTAACTATTACTATTATCAACGAGACCTTTCGAAAGATACCCATCTTGAAAATTTACTTCCCCGGGGGGGTACTTCCCCCCAGGGGGGGGAACCGATGCCCCCACATGCACAAAATTTTTTTCCTAGTTAACTACTACTATAATCAATAATTCATATTAATTTTACAATCACAAGTGTAAAATAACTCTCTTTATGCCCATTTATACGGAATTTTGTCCAATGCTGCCATGTTAAAAATTTGCATAAAATGTGATCACAACGCCATCTGTTGAGCGATTGATCTCCAAATGTAATCTGCACCAGTTTATGTCAGGGGCCAACTAAATAACAAGTTTGGTTAAATTTCGTGGGAAAAAAAAAAAAAAAAAAAAAAAAAAAAAAAAAAAAAACGATTTTTTTTTCTAAGTTTTTTTTCGTTAAAAGTAAAAAAAATCGATAACTTTGTTTTAAATTATCACAGATTTATGGTTCAACCATTCGTTTTAAAGATATTGACGAGACCTTTCGAAAGATACCCATCTTGAAACTTTGCCCCCCCCCCGGAGGTACTTCCCCCCCGGTGGGGGGGGGGAACCGATGCCCCCACATGCACAAAATTTTTTTCCCAGTTAACTATTACTATTATCAACGAGACCTTTCGAAAGATACCCATCTTGAAAATTTACTTCCCCGGGGGGGTACTTCCCCCCAGGGGGGGGAACCGATGCCCCCACATGCACAAAATTTTTTTCCTAGTTAACTACTACTATAATCAATAATTCATATTAATTTTACAATCACAAGTGTAAAATAACTCTCTTTATGCCCATTTATACGGAATTTTGTCCAATGCTGCCATGTTAAAAATTTGCATAAAATGTGATCACAACGCCATCTGTTGAGCGATTGATCTCCAAATGTAATCTGCACCAGTTTATGTCAGGGGCCAACTAAATAACAAGTTTGGTTAAATTTCGTGGGAAAAAAAAAAAAAAAAAAAAAAAAAAAAACGATTTTTTTTTCTAAGTTTTTTTTCGTTAAAAGTAAAAAAAATCGATAACTTTGTTTTAAATTATCACAGATTTATGGTTCAACCATTCGTTTTAAAGATATTGACGAGACCTTTCGAAAGATACCCATCTTGAAACTTTGCCCCCCCCCGGAGGTACTTCCCCCCCGGTGGGGGGGGGAACCGATGCCCCCACATGCACAAAATTTTTTTCCTAGTTAACTACTACTATTATCAACCTGATCTTTCGAAAGATACCCATTGTGAAAATTTACCCCCCCCCCCTGGGGGAGGGGTATTGCCCCCCCATGCAGAAAATTTTTTTCCTAGTTACATACTACTATTATCAATAATTCATATTAATTTTACAATCACAAGTTTAAAACAACTCTTATTATGCACATTTATACGAATTTTTGTCCTACGCTGCCATGTTAAAAATTTAGATAAATGCTATCACAGCGCCACCTGTTGAGCTATTGATCCCCAAACATAATCAGCACCAGTTAATGTCGGGGACAAACTAAATACCAAGTTTGGTTAAATTTCGTTAAAAAAAAAAAAAAAAATAAAAATTGCGATTTTTTTTCTAAGTTTTGTTTTGTTAAAAGTAAAAAAAATCGATAACTTTGGTTTAAATTATCACAGATTTATGGTTCAACCATTCGTTTTAAAGGTATTGACGAGACCTTTCGAAAGATACCCATCTTCAAACTTTGCCCCCCTGGGTGGGAACTTCCCCCCCCCCCGGTGGGGGGGGGAACCGATGCCCCCACATGCACAAAATTTTTTTCCTAGTTAACTACTACTATTATCAACCTGATCTTTCGAAAGATACCCATTGTGAAAATTTACCCCCCCCCTGGGGGGGGGGGGGTATTGCCCCCCCATGCAGAAAATTTTTTTCCTAGTTACATACTACTATTATCAATAATTCATATTAATTTTACAATCACAAGTTTAAAACAACTCTTATTATGCACATTTATACGAATTTTTGTCCTATGCTGCCATGTTAAAAATTTAGATTAAATGCTTTCACAGCGCCACCTGTTGAGCTATTGATCCCCAAACATAATCAGCACCAGTTTATGTCGGGGACCAACTAAATACCAAGTTTGGTTAAATTTCGTTAAAAAAAAAAAAAAAAAAAAAAAAAATTGCGATTTTTTTCTAAGTTTTTTTTTTTTGTTAAAAGTAAAAAAAATCGATAACTTTGTTTTAAATTATCACAGATTTATGGTTCAACCATTCGTTTTAAAGATATTGACGAGACCTTTCGAAAGATACCCATCTTGAAACTTTGCCCCCCCCCCGGAGGTACTTCCCCCCCGGTGGAGGGGGGGGAACCGATGCCCCCACATGCACAAAATTTTTTTCCCAGTTAACTATTACTATTATCAACGAGACCTTTCGAAAGATACCCATCTTGAAAATTTACTTCCCCGGGGGGGTACTTCCCCCCAGGGGGGGGAACCGATGCCCCCACATGCACAAAATTTTTTTCCTAGTTAACTACTACTATAATCAATAATTCATATTAATTTTACAATCACAAGTGTAAAATAACTCTCTTTATGCCCATTTATACGGAATTTTGTCCAATGCTGCCATGTTAAAAATTTGCATAAAATGTGATCACAACGCCATCTGTTGAGCGATTGATCTCCAAATGTAATCTGCACCAGTTTATGTCAGGGGCCAACTAAATAACAAGTTTGGTTAAATTTCGTGGGGAAAAAAAAAAAAAAAAAAAAAAAAAAACGATTTTTTTTTCTAAGTTTTTTTTCGTTAAAAGTAAAAAAAATCGATAACTTTGTTTTAAATTATCACAGATTTATGGTTCAACCATTCGTTTTAAAGATATTGACGAGACCTTTCGAAAGATACCCATCTTGAAACTTTGCCCCCCCCCGGAGGTACTTCCCCCCCGGTGGGGGGGGGAACCGATGCCCCCACATGCACAAAATTTTTTTCCTAGTTAACTACTACTATTATCAACCTGATCTTTCGAAAGATACCCATTGTGAAAATTTACCCCCCCCCCCCCCTTGGGGGGGGGTATTGCCCCCCCATGCAGAAAATTTTTTTCCTAGTTACATACTACTATTATCAATAATTCATATTAATTTTACAATCACAAGTTTAAAACAACTCTTATTATGCACATTTATACGAATTTTTGTTCTATGCTGCCATGTTAAAAATTTAGATTAAATGCTTTCACAGCGCCACCTGTTGAGCTATTGATCCCCAAACATAATCAGCACCAGTTTATGTCGGGGACCAACTAAATACCAAGTTTGGTTAAATTTCGTTAAAAAAAAAAAAATTGCGATTTTTTTCTAAGTTTTTTTTTTTTGTTAAAAGTAAAAAAAATCGATAACTTTGTTTTAAATTATCACAGATTTATGGTTCAACCATTCGTTTTAAAGATATTGACGAGACCTTTCGAAAGATACCCATCTTGAAACTTTGCCCCCCCCCCGGAGGTACTTCCCCCCCGGTGGGGGGGGGGGGAACCGATGCCCCCACATGCACAAAATTTTTTTCCCAGTTAACTATTACTATTATCAACGAGACCTTTCGAAAGATACCCATCTTGAAAATTTACTTCCCCGGGGGGGTACTTCCCCCCAGGGGGGGGAACCGATGCCCCCACATGCACAAAATTTTTTTCCTAGTTAATTACTACTATAATCAATAATTCATATTAATTTTACAATCACAAGTGTAAAATAACTCTCTTTATGCCCATTTATACGGAATTTTGTCCAATGCTGCCATGTTAAAAATTTGCATAAAATGTGATCACAACGCCATCTGTTGAGCGATTGATCTCCAAATGTAATCTGCACCAGTTTATGTCAGGGGCCAACTAAATAACAAGTTTGGTTAAATTTCGTGGGAAAAAAAAAAAAAAAAACGATTTTTTTTTCTAAGTTTTTTTTCGTTAAAAGTAAAAAAAATCGATAACTTTGTTTTAAATTATCACAGATTTATGGTTCAACCATTCGTTTTAAAGATATTGACGAGACCTTTCGAAAGATACCCATCTTGAAACTTTGCCCCCCCCCCCGGAGGTACTTCCCCCCCGGTGGGGGGGGGAACCGATGCCCCCACATGCACAAAATTTTTTTCCCAGTTAACTATTACTATTATCAACGAGACCTTTCGAAAGATACCCATCTTGAAAATTTACTTCCCCGGGGGGGTACTTCCCCCCAGGGGGGGGAACCGATGCCCCCACATGCACAAAATTTTTTTCCTAGTTAACTACTACTATAATCAATAATTCATATTAATTTTACAATCACAAGTGTAAAATAACTCTCTTTATGCCCATTTATACGGAATTTTGTCCAATGCTGCCATGTTAAAAATTTGCATAAAATGTGATCACAACGCCATCTGTTGAGCGATTGATCTCCAAATGTAATCTGCACCAGTTTATGTCAGGGGCCAACTAAATAACAAGTTTGGTTAAATTTCGTGGGAAAAAAAAAAAAAAAAAAAAAAAAAAAAAAAAAAAAAACGATTTTTTTTTCTAAGTTTTTTTTCGTTAAAAGTAAAAAAAATCGATAACTTTGTTTTAAATTATCACAGATTTATGGTTCAACCATTCGTTTTAAAGATATTGACGAGACCTTTCGAAAGATACCCATCTTGAAACTTTGCCCCCCCCCGGAGGTACTTCCCCCCCGGTGGGGGGGGGAACCGATGCCCCCACATGCACAAAATTTTTTTCCCAGTTAACTATTACTATTATCAACGAGACCTTTCGAAAGATACCCATCTTGAAAATTTACTTCCCCGGGGGGGTACTTCCCCCCAGGGGGGGGAACCGATGCCCCCACATGCACAAAATTTTTTTCCTAGTTAACTACTACTATAATCAATAATTCATATTAATTTTACAATCACAAGTGTAAAATAACTCTCTTTATGCCCATTTATACGGAATTTTGTCCAATGCTGCCATGTTAAAAATTTGCATAAAATGTGATCACAACGCCATCTGTTGAGCGATTGATCTCCAAATGTAATCTGCACCAGTTTATGTCAGGGGCCAACTAAATAACAAGTTTGGTTAAATTTCGTGGGAAAAAAAAAAAAAAAAAAAAACGATTTTTTTTTCTAAGTTTTTTTTCGTTAAAAGTAAAAAAAATCGATAACTTTGTTTTAAATTATCACAGATTTATAGTTCAACCATTCATTTTAAAGGTATCGACGAGATCTTTCGGAAGATACCCATCTTGAAACTTTGCCCCCCCGGGAGGTACTTCCCCCCCCGGTGTGGGGGGGGGGAACCGATGCCCACACATGCACAAAATTTTTTTCCCTGTTAACTATTACTATTATCAACGAGACCTTTCGAAAGATACCCATCTTCAAAATTTACTTCCCCGGGGGGGTACTTCCCCCCAGGGGGGGGAACCGATGCCCCCACATGCACAAAATTTTTTTCCTAGTTAACTACTACTATTATCAATAATTCATATCAATTTTACAATCACAAGTGTAAAATAACTCTCTTTATGCCCATTTATACGGAATTTTGTCCTATGCTGCCATGTTAAAAATTGGCATAAAATGCGATCACAACGCCACCTGTTGAGCGATTGATCCCCAAATGTAATCAGCACCAGTTTATGTCAGGGGCCAACTAAATAACAAGTTTGGTTAAATTTCGTGGGAAAAAAAAAAAAACAAAAAAAAAAAACGATTTTTTTTCTAAGTTTTTTTTCGTTAAAAGTAAAAAAAATCGATAACTTTGTTTTAAATTATCACAGATTTATAGTTCAACCATTCATTTTAAAGGTATTTACGAGATCTTTCGGAAGATACCCATCTTCAAAATTTACCCCCCCGGGGGGGGAGGGGGGTACTTCCCTCCCAAGGGGGTAGCGATGACCCCACATGCACAGAAATTTTTTCCTAGTTAACTATTACTATTATCAATAACTCATATTAATTTTACAATCACAAGTTAAAAATAACTCTCATTATGTACATTTATACGAAATTTTGTCCTATGCTGCCATGTTAAAAATTTGCATAAAATGCAATCACAGCGCCACCTGTTGAGCTTTTGATCCCCAAATGTAATCAGCACCAGTTTATGTCGGGGACCAACTAAATACCAAGTTTGGTTAAATTTCGTTAAATATATATATATACATATATACGATTTTTTTCTAAGTTTTTTTTTGTTAAAAGTAAGAAAAATCGATAACTTTGTTTTAAATTATCACAGATTTATGGTTCAACCATTTGTTTTAAAGGTATTGACGAGACCTATCGAAAGACACCCATCTTGAAACTTTGCCCCCCCGGGAGGTACTTCCCCCCAGTGGGGGGAACCGATGTCCCCACATGCACAAAATTTTTTTTCCAGTTAACTATTGCTATTATCAACGAGACATTTCGAGAGATACCCATCTTGAAAATTTGCTTCCCCGGGGGGGGGGGGAACCGATGCCCACATGCACAATTTTTTTTTCCTTGTTACCTACTACTATTATCAATAATTCATACAAATTTTACAATCACAAGTTTAAAATAACTCTCATTATGCCCATTTATACGAAATTTTGTCCTATGCTGACATGTTAAAAATTTTCATAAAATGCGATCACAGCGCCACCTGTTGAGCTATTGATCCCCAAATCTAATCAACACCAGTTCATGTCAGGGTGCAACTAAATACGAAGTTTGCTTAAATTTCATTCATTGGTTCGTGAGATACAGCGTCCACAAAAAAATGATACAGACAGCGACAGAAAGACATTTTCTAAAAACTATTAATTCGTGTTTTGGACATCCCAAAACATGTAAATCCATCAAAGAACGGAGGTCGAAAATTTTCGCGAAACCAATACTTTCTCTATATTACATATAGAAGAAAGTAATAACTCTCATCTTTTAATTTATACGAAATTTTGTCCTACTGCCATGTTAAAAAATTTGGAAAAAATGCGATCACAGCGCCACCTGTTGAGCTATTGATCCCCAAATGCAATCAGCACCAGTTTATGTCGGGGACCAACTTAATACCAAGTTTGATTATATTTCGTTTTAAAAAAAATTATGTATATATACGATTTTTTTTCGAAGATTTTTTTTTTTTTTTTGTTAAAAGTAAAAAAAAAACGATAACTTTGTTTTAAATTATCACAGATTTATGGTTCAACCATTCGTTTTAAAGGTATTGACGAGACCTTTCGAACGACACCCATCTTGAAACTCTACCCCCCTAGGGGGTACTTCCCCCCTCCAGGGGGGTGCGAACCGATGTCCCCACATGCACAAAATTTTTTTCTTAGTTACTACTATTATCAACAAGACCTTTCGAAAGATACCAATCTTGAAAACTTACTCCCCCGGGGGGTACTTCCCCCCCAGGGGGGACCAATGCCCCCACCTGCACAAAATTTTTTTCCTAGTTGACTACTACTATTATCAATAATTCATATTAATTTTACAATCACAAGTTTAAAATAACTCTCATTATGCACATTTATACGAAATTTTGTCCTATACTGCCATGTTAAAAGTTTGCATAAAATGCGATCACAGCGCCACCTGTTGAGCTATTGATCCCCAAATCTAATCAGCGCCAGTTCATGTCAGGGTGCAACTAAATACCAAGTTTGGTTAAATTTCATTCATTGGTTCGTGAGATACAGCGTCCACAAAAAAATGATACAGACAGACAGACATTTTCTAAAAACTATTAATTCGTGTTCTGGAAATCCCAAAACGTGTAAATCCATCAAAAAACGGAAGTCGAAAATTTTCGCGAATCCAATACTTTCTCTATATTACATATAGAAGAAAGTAATATGATTTTTTATTATTATTGGTTAAACATTTTTTAATATATCCTCATACAAATATTAATTGGTTTATCAAGCTATCTTCTATTTAATTTACTTACGAAGTAAAATCTACTCAATCTCAACTTGAAAGAATATATCTATTTTTTGTTTAGCAGATTGCAGTATTTTGAAAAACAGATATGGCAACGAACGCTGTTTGTTTACAAGATCGAGGAGAAAATTAAAGATGGATGCCGCCTCGCGTGATAAGCAGAACGTGGTCTTGCAAATACGTAATATTTTAATTATCAAGGTAAGTTCATGAATAAAATGTTTGTTACATTTTAAAATGTTTTCATTTTAAATTCAGAGTGCACTTATTGTTAAAACTTACTTTTGCCATATACTATTTCTACACTGCGATTCACTGTTTCGAGTTCGACTGTAAATTAAACTAACTAATTTCTACGAACATATTTTTCTAGTGCTTGTATGGGCCTATAATCTAATGACAGTAATGTTTTAAATTTGATTCTGTATGTTTTTAACAAAAAATAAATAAATTTTCTGTTTTATTATTATCGTTTTAATTTTTCTACCAAACAGTATTTTTCAAAATATAGTCTTCTCCCAAAAACGCACATTTCTTAAACGGACAAATTCTAGAAACTTACATATCACAATAAATTAAAACAATGAAACTTGAAAGTGTTCAAAACACAAGATAGCAGGAACAGTAATTTATTAGAACAGTTTAAAAAATATATATATTTATAGGAAAAAAAAACATTGTAAAGCCGTTTAGCTTAGCATTTACTCTATATAATAATATTTGGTAGAAACTAGTACAGGGAATGTTTTAAACTGCTTTTCAAAAATGTGTAAAAAATTTTGTGAAAGGATCATTATTTTTTATAAAGCAAAATTTTATTAAATATATTAAAAAAGGTCTTAGACCTGACTCTTGACTAATTTGGCAGCGCACAATATCCAGTGGCCCTCTTTAAACTTTAGCTTCTGGCAACCCTTTCCAATGCTATGTTTTGATGCCTTTAAATGTATTTTAAAATTAAATAAACTGCTTTGTGAATTTTGGTTAATTGTTTGGGGAAGCGTAATCAATTTTCACAAACTTACTTGATTTTTCACAAATTATTTTATAAATTTATGAAAGGGGTACCATTTTAAAATATTTGAATTAATCTATGGTGTAGACTGTAATCTGAATTTAAATACTCGCCCAATTCTTAGCATTTACTTTTGCAAGTTATAGCTTATTCTTTTAATTTTTTGTGTTTAATTTATCTGAGAAAAATATTCAAAAAATTTAAAAACAATTTAAAAATACACTATTTGACGAATGTTATTTAAAAATATCTTGTCCCAGTGGCAGAAACCCCGTGACACGGCGACATAGTCGTGGACGCAGAAAAACGTCTTGCATACAGTTTTTGTCTGCACTAATAAAAAAATTAGTCTGCAACTTTCGGACACTCTTTGTCTGTACTAATAATCAAAAATTGTCCACAACTTTCAGACTGTTTTTGTCTGCAGTCATAAAAAATTGTCTGCAATTTACGGACATTTTTCGCCCACGACAATGCATTACCGATGTATGACGTGTTAGATGCTCTCTGTTAGGAACTCTAGAGCCCCCTATAGGTGCCTTGGTAGGAACACACAAAACAGTGCTTAACAAGGGCGACCTAGGAGTAAAGCTAGAAATTAGCGGTCGCCACTCGCCACATGGTGGCTAGATTTTTAAAAGTGGCGACTAAAGAAATTGCCTTTGGTCGCCACTGCAGTGGCCACTTCTCTTCTACCCATTCTTTATAAAATATACCCCATTCCAAGGCAAACTTGGATCGCGCGGCGGCTTTTCCGCGGTAAACGTGCCACACAAAGAATTCAGGCTGTTCTAAAATCTAACCTCGCCACTTGCAAACATATTTCAGAAGTCAATTTTAATAGTAAACACTTAAAATTCTTCTACCCATTCTTTATAGAATACCCCATTCCAATGCAAACTTGGATCGTGCGGCGGCGTTTTCGCAGTAAACGCGCCGTGCGCCTCGAATTCAGGCTTTCTCAAATCTAACATCGCCACTTACAGACATTTTCAGAAGTCAATTTTAACAGTAAACACTGGAAATTGGCAGGTAGTCTTTTGCGTGTCACCTGTCTTATTCATATACTAAAAAAATGTACGACTTTTTTCCATTTTTCTATAAAAGTATTAGATTTTGATTTAAAAAAAATGTCAAAATGAGAGTTTCGACTTTCGGGAGAAAGAGACGAAAAGGAAGCTCGTGAGATAATCAATCGGCTGAAACTCCGATTGTATTACGTTCGCAGAAAAATTAAAAATGTCATTCGACGCATTTTCACTTCAATAGCCCCGTCTCCGAATGTCCAAAATTAATTCACATTCATCCAAAAAAAGTAAAAAAGTCCTTCAAAAGAAAATTAGAACGCACATTTAAAGCCTCTTTTTTTTTTTTTTTACAAAAGGGAAAGAAAATTTCAACCCTTTTATTCAACAAAAATGTGCACCTGGCTTGTTTTTGTTGAATTCGCATTTTAGGATAAGAAGATTGCCACAGTTAAAAACAACTGTATTTAAAAACATGGATTTAATTGAATCTTAATAATATACAGAAATAGAATAAAATAGATATAATTAATATTAAGAAAGAATAAATTATGCAATTTTCTTTTTCATGCACAAGTCCTACTTTTTGCATTAATTATTAATTAATTTCATATCTAATTAGTTTTACAGGTTAATAATTTTTTTTAATTTTTTGTGCACTTTGATTATACAATTTTATGTATTGTAAAATATTTTCTGTTCTTTTACTATTTTATTTTTCAATTATATGTAATTTGTTATGCCTAATCTGAGTTACACTGATGTACTACATACTACAGACCATTAAATTACAAATTTGATAATATCTTAAAATTGATTTTTTTTTTTTTTTTTTCTATTGAATTATCATTTAATGATTGAGCTTAAGATCTTGTTTATCCTTAAGATGAATTAGTGCTGCTAATTTTAAAATATTTCAAAATTAACTTTTTAAAAAGTGACAGCTACAATTACATTGTGAAATCTCGACTACAGCCACACTCTCTAAATTCAGTTAGAGAGGGGGATTATAATTGCAAATTATTAAAAATTCATTATTATTAAAGAAAAATTAATTTATAATTCATTTGTAACAAGAAAACAAAAAAAGGAAAAAGAAACTTGCAAAATAAAAAAGTATTATTAAAAAAATATTTTTTTTTATTTACATATACTAATATATTTTCATGAATCAAAGATGTTTTTTTTTTTTTTTTTTTTTTTTTTTTTTTAAAGTAGAAAATCGACACCATTCAGGATAGTGAAGGGGCAAAAAATCAGAATTTTTCTGTTATAAAATAATATAACCAAAAGAGCATTTTAAACATATGAATTTTGTATTGAATAGTATTTTCTTACATTCATAGTATAAATTATGTAAATCTATTCCTATTTCATTTATTAAAATTTATCAGAAATGTATTATTGTGGATGAGTTTCAAAAAGTTGACTACCTTAATTATTTTCTTAATGATTTGTCGAGACTGAACATCGAAAAAATTAAAGAAAAGAAAATTTTATTTTACTTTAACTTTTATCAGCAAGTGGCTAGTGGCCACTAAAAAAATGAAGGCTAGTGGCCACTGGCCACCAACCAAATTTCTTAATTTCTACCTTTACCTAGGAGCCTAGATCTCCCTTTATAGGCAGCGTTATACTTGTTACCTGTATCCTGTTACCTGTTACTGAGATTCTACGGGAATGTAGAAAAGTGCTAATTTCATTAAAAACTGCTCCAAAACTTCTCCTCCACTTCAAAATTCACTTATAAAAATTTCTGTATCAAAACTAATACTTTTATTATTTATAATTATTTTTATTGTGTTGTGTCAAACATTGCTATAAAATATTTAATTGAATGGGTTAATCTTATTATTTGACAGTTGTGTATACTAAATTGTTCTGTAGTAAAATTGTATTATGTATTGAATTGTATTGTTGCACGAGATCACCACTGTTGTTAACGCCCCCCCTCCCCCCCCCCCTTCCAGATTGCTGCTATCATCTTTCAGGCTTTTTGAGTGTAAGCCATTTTCACCCCTGACTACGTGCAAATATCACAGACAGATTATGAAGTTTTAAAAACCTGTTGCAGACATCTACAAAATTTTCTGTCACTGAGTTCCTTGTAGTAGGGTAATTTTAATCTCATACGACAAGAAGCGATAAACATTCCAAACATAGATTGTGTCATTGCATAGGATTATAATTTGTCAGGGCCCACAGTTTTCATTTTTAGAATTAAGTTCTAAAATAATGTAAGAATAAAAACATAGTGTCAGTGGCGTAGCTAGGTGGGGGCGGCAGGGATGATCTGCTCCGGGTGTCACCCAATCAGTTTGAGAAGATGCTTCATAAGTGTTTTTGTGGAAATGTTTAAAAAATACATAACAAATTAGCAGGCTTTGCCCGTTTTCGCTGGTCACTATATTTAAAGAAAACTCTTTTCTATATAGCTTTATGAAAAAAGAAAAAAATACTGAAATCGCTCAAAAGCTCACTTTGGGTTCCCAGCACCTTCGGCAGCGATTTGTTTTTCCTCGCAGTCTCCAGTGCCTGTCTCTATTGCCTGCGACAATGGCTTACCCGTGAGCTTTCATTTGGGTGCTTATCATATATGACAGTTTCGATAAATTTGAAGTAGCCCTTTTATATTTGAATCCCAGTTACATATGAACAACATTATACGTGATGTATATAATATTTGCTTTCAAGTTATTTCCTATATTTATTTGAATTAATCGATCAATCATAAAATGACAGCAATTTTAAGCCAAATATAATATTACAATATGGTATGATCGGCTACGTCTATGGCATGAGATAATTATTATTATTTTATTTTTTGGTTATATATACTTCATGCTTAGTTAATAGTAGTTGGTATATAGAAAAATAAATAAATTAATTAATATGTAAACCTGATCATGGTACAGCCTTAATATAGCTCCTCTTGGCGACTTTTGAAATTTTGTCGCCGTTTTAGCCCAAATTATAATTTATGCGATTATTTTTCCTATTTCTTTCTATCTTTTCTTTCTTTCTTTTTTAATATTTTATAATCTAGTTATATTTTTATGCGCTACTTGGCTTTAAGTGGTTGTCCTTGGCGAAATATGGCCGATCTACTTCAGCATCAAAATTTAAAAAATTGTCCAGAATTATCAATAAATACCTTTAATATAATGCTGAATTAGTTTTTATGCCAAGCGTGATTCATCTGTGCTAAAAAAAAATTAAAGTTGAGGTATATAAAAAAGTGCTGTGAAATAAAATTCAGAAGAAACATGTTAGATTTGTATTATTACTATTTTATTTTAAAGTTATAAAGATGTCATTTTCTCATTTTCAATTTAACATTTAGTTTTTTTTTTTTTTTTCTTTTTTTTTTCGTGTGAAAGCATATTTCATTTTATGTCGGAAAAATAATTAAATAAAAATGCCTCATAAACTTTTTTGGCAACAATTAAAAATTTAAACGGCTTATATTAAGGCAATTACCAGTTTATTATTTTCATATTTTAATTAATTTTAAAAGATCTAATCAAATTTCCGGCATAAATAGTAGCCTATATCCTATTCCAGACTATTATCAATCTCTGTACCAGATTTTATACAGATTCATTTAGCTGTTGTGACATGATTGAGTAACAAACATACATATCCAATCTTTCGCATTTATAAATATTAGTATAGATATGTAAAATGAATTTTTCAGCCTAAAACATAAAGTAACTTCACTCTATTAGTAGTGATGAGATTGTACATGAAATAGAGTTACATAAATAAAACAGTTAACAAAAACTTATTAATTTGATTTAGGCCACAACAAGCACAGCACACGAGAAAGTCAAAATTATTGAAATTCTATTGGAACATAATAAATTCTTCTTTTTCGATTCTGAATGGCAGTCTTATTTTTAAATACACAATATACTAGTGAATGAACAAAAGCTCTGTGTTAAGGGCCCGATTAAAAAAAAAAGGTCTGGACCATTAGGCATAGTACATCTTGGCTGATGCACTTCCTAAAACATAGGGTTTGTTAAATTTTTGTTTTGACTTACCACATTAAATCGACTAAATAAAATAATGATGATCTATTAAGCATAGTAAAAGCCAAGCAACAGATACAAGATCACTGAAACACCAATGACCAATAAGATTAAAAATTTCTTTGAGAAGTTCAGAAAAATGAAAAAAAAAATTCAGGGGATTAAATACATAAATTTAAAGAAACCAGATTTGTTAACAGCCTGAAAACAAACGAATCAATAAAGTAACACAACAAATCTTAACTTAAAACCATAAACTATATCAAAATTTATGAAAAAATAATTTAAGAAACTTAAGATAGGATGGAAGGAAGCAGGCGGCAAGACTTGTGACTTGACTATGGGGTTAAACTAGTTTCAGGCCGGCAACACTTCCCCAGCCAGCCAAGACCAGAATAGGAGTCATATGGATTTAAAAAAGCAGAATTTCAAAGCAGATGAATAACAATGAGACCTCGAAGCAACAATGATTGATTACAATGTGTTTAATAGCATGATTAGAATTTTAAGAATAGTTGCCAACTCAAGAAAGAAGAAACTGAAATTTTAATGAAAAAAGAAAGTTTGCATAGTAATACAAAGTAAATGCAACAAGCCTTCTGCTTTATTTTATTTTTTTTAATTTAATAATCCCACCCGACCATCCAGCCTGACAACACCACCCCACCTCCGTAATCAAACAACTGCCCACCCAACCACTACCTTATTTATTGTCTTTTATTATTTTATAATTTTTTTGTTAATATACACAAAAGTGTACACAGTTTTTTTTATTTTTATTTATTTTTTTATTTTTTATGTTTACATAAAAAAAAAAAATGGTTAAGGATAGAAAATACAAAGTTTTTAGGAAAACCCATTTTAGCAGTGGCTGTGATCAGTTTATTAATATTCTTGTTTTTAAACTTCGCAGAGCATAAATTATTAATTTGAAATAAATGGTTGATGATGATGTTTCTAAATACTGAAAGATGCAAACAGGAATTAAAATGTGTAAATAAGTTTACTTTAAAACTAAAATCTTGCCATTTGTCATAGATATCTGTGTAAATTTTATTACCATCAATGATTATTTTAAGATCTAAAAAGTTAATTGATTGATTAGTTTGAGTATTTTGAGTTAGCTATATATATATATATATATATATGTATATATATATACTTTTTTGAAAAAAAAAAAAAAAAAAAATCATTATTTCACTTAGAATATGTAAACTGCTATTATTTAAAATATTGCGAATTAAAATTACACTCATGTTTGTGAAAATTGCAACACCATAAAGGGATTATGCAAATTGAACCAAACTTACAGGAAATGTAAAGTAAGGTGAGTCATGCAAATGATTAGAATTACAAAACGATTGGGCATGCATGGAACGAGATCTGAATCCTTATCAGTCGCATGTTCCAGGTACATAAAGGACTGTAAAGGTGCATTGAAATCTGTTTATCGTCCTATGTCGGCGGTAAACGTTTCATTAATGGTCAGTATGCCACATCAAAGAGGAAGATGCTATACGAACAATTAATGGAGTTCGTGCGAGGCCACATTGTTGGTATGCGAGAGAGAGGATTTTCGTATTGAGAAATCGCAGCCCGCATGCAGTGTAATGCCACAACAGTGATGCGTGTTTGGAAGAAATGGACAGAGGAGAATCAAACAAGCCTAAAAACTGGCAGTAGGGCACGCAATAGAACGACGAGACGACAGACACCCCATCCACATGGCTGTGATGGACCATACAGCTTCCTCTTGTGTGTTACTACAATGTTCGAGTACGGTTACAGGTGTTTTGTTGTGTAGCTCCATGGATCATCACCATTTGCTGCAGCATCAATTCCATGCAAGGGTTCCTCTACACAGGATTCTGCTCTTACTGAATCACGGACACCTCCAACTTCAAAGGGCTCAGTAACACAGCACGTGGCGTGCCTAGTGGCAACAAATTGTTTTCTACGATGAATCTCGCTACAATCTGGAGTACAATGATGGAAGAGTGTGCATCAAACATTACTGAGGGAAACATCTGTTCCCACAGTGTGTTATCTAGTTCCAGCATCATGCTGCACAAATGCCTAGCATCATGGTGTGGTGAGCTATTGGATATAATTGTCGATCCCATCTAGTGCACATTGTATGCAACTCAACAGTGATTCCTACACGTAAGGGAAGTTTCAAAGCCAGAGGTCCTTCCCCTTCTTTGACGCATTTCTGATGCTGTATTTCAGCAGGATAATGCCCGTGCGCATGTTTCTCATACTGCACAAGCCTTCTTCAGTGCACAACAGGGTTAGCTTCTTCCATAGCCTGCTTATTCCCTGGATATGTCACTCATCGAGCATGTCTCTGATTTCATTGGTCGGTGACTTGCTCAAGCAACTGGTGGGGGGCACACAGTAAGATTGAAGTTTAGCATCAAGTCAAAGTCATCTGGAATGCTATTCTCCAGGATTTCGTTCATAACCTGTATGATTCAATGCCACGACGTGTACAGGCTCTCATTGCTCAGCGTAGTGGACACACACAGTCCTGATTTCAGCCTTTTTTTTTTTTTTTGTACATGTGATTGTTTATTTGTACTACTATCAGTAATATGTGGAATAAATTTCATTAATTTCTGACAATTCTTTTATGGTGTTGCAATTTTCACAAACATGAGTGCGTACTTCTTATAAATTAAAGTTTGTTTCTCTATATTTTAAATTTATTATCTCAAATTTGTTATGTATTGACCTATACGTGTGCTTATATTAGTAGGTTGATGGATGTCTGTGAAGATTAATTGAGCAATATGCTGTGGATCTTCATTTAATAATCTATAGATTTTTTGTTTTATCTATTGATGTGAACTACTGATAGCAATAGCTACGGATATTGATCTTTGTGGATATCAATTGATATCCGTTGCCCATTTCCACGTAAATTTTTTTTTATTGATTTCTATGGATATTGATCTCTATGGATGTCAACTGATATCCGTTGGCCATTTCCACGTACAAATTTATTTTTATTGATCTCTACGGATATTGATTTCTATGGATGTCAATTGATATCCGTTGGCCAATTCCACGTACAAATTTTTTTTTATTGATCTCTACGGATATTAATTTCTATGGATGTCAATTGATATCCGTTGGCCAATTCCACGTACAAATTTTGTTTTATTGATCTCTACGGATATTAATTTCTATGGATGTCAATTGATATCCGTTGGCCATTTCCACGTACAAATTTTTTTTATTGATCTCTACGGATCATTTTTAGTAGGGACAGAAGACATGATATTGCAATTAAAATATTATTGTAATCACTCTAAACTATTTTAATTACGATTTTCTTTATAGTTTGTTTAATTGAAATACAAGAATTAATTTTGGATGATTACATAGAGATACTTTAATATTGTTTAGTTAAAAATAAAACTCTTTATTTCAGATATAAATTAAATTTCAAAATTAACATGTTATAAATTTAACATGTTAAATTAACATTTATATATATAAAAAAAAGTAGAATATATTTTTTTAAAAACCTTTATTAATTTAAAAATATTTCTAAATTGACTTTAATATGATATTTTTAATGCGTTATTTATTGGCAAAATATCTTATAACGTGCAAATATATATATATGTAATAACACGCTCTTATTAGCTTCTCCAGTATGTATGTTTGTATGTATAATGTATGTTTGTAACCAATCTGGGAGCAAACAAAAAAAAATCTATATTGTAAAAAAAAAAAAAACTTTCTCTACGTGAACGCTGTGGCTGTGAGGTAAAGCTCTGCGCTACAAACTTAAAGGTCTAGCGTTCGAGCCCAGTCATGGGAGATTTTTTAAAAATGGTTTTTGTTTAATTAAAATTATTTTAATTAAAGATTTAAATGTATGTAAATATTATGGTGTGTCACTCGCACGATTTTCTCTTACCTTGCATTTTAATACTAAGATATATATTTTGTGCTTTTTAGTTCACATTTCTATAAAAGCGTGTTCTTTAATTTAAAAAAAAAAATAATATTAATAATTATTAAGATTAAAAGTAACTTATAAACCACATTTACAAAAAAATATACTTATAAAAACATTTTAAAATTATCCAAAGCTTTTCACTTTGAAAATTCAAAGCGTCATCAGGGATTTCACACATGTTTCTAATGAGCAGTTTTTATATATTTTACATTTCACGGTTTACAGTTAAACGATTTAATAAGTTGAGGAGTGTTGAACAAAAGCAATATCACTTTCTTGACCCTACAATAATTACTGCATCTGCTTGCAACACTTTGTTGATCCTACAATAATTACAGCTTCTACATGCAGCAACTGGTTCATGTTACAAAAGTTACAGCTTCTACTTGCAGCACTTTGTTGATCCTACAATACCTGCAACTCCTACATGCAGTGCTTTGGTAATCATTAAAGTTCTACTCTTTCCTTTCCTTTGCTCCTTGATCTAACCTTCACCAGACTTCACAAGTTACTATTGCTTTTGTTCAACTGTCCTTAACTTATTAAAGGACTTAACTGTTAACCGTGAAATGTAAAATACATAGAAACGGCTCATTAGAAACATGTATGAAATACCTGATGATGCTTTGATTTTTCAAAGCGAAAGGCTCAGGATAACTTTAAAATGTTTTTAAATAAACTATAATTTATAGTAAACGTGGTTTAAAAGTGTTTTTAATCTTGATATCAATGATACGTGTCTCAACAAAGATCTCTTTTAGATATATTTTTTACTTTTTAATTGTTTTTATTACCATTAGAATTTTGTACAATATATTTTAAAAATATTTCTAGTAATAGAAAATGAAGTAGAATCACTCACTTTCAAGAAATTATTTATATCGTAACTTAAGACCTTCTTTTTTTCAGTCCTTTGCTAAATCACGATATATAGTTTAATACTAGTAAAAGAAAAGAAAAAAAAAAAAAAAAACCGAAAATGTAGTTATCATAACTACCTAGAAGGCACTTATTTTCTGAAGAGATCTCGGTTGGTTGGTTGGTAGGTTGGTTGGGTTTTATGTCGCACTAGTGCTGCCCAATGGAAGGATTTCGGGAAGAGACTAGGGGTTACATACAAACGGAACGCTTGCATTTTTGATGACGTAAATTTTGCAATTTTTTGCAAATACAGTCGGCAGCAAAGTAACAGAGCACTAGCAAAAATTCTTATCTAAACAAAGTACACTTAATGCAGATTTGTTCAATAAATCCTTGTCGAATCCTGTTTTTACTCAGTCTAAGAGCATGATTCGACAAGGATTTATTTAACAAATTAGTGTTAAGTGTGCATTTTTCACATAGGAATTTTTGCTAGTGCTCGGATACTTTTGCTGTCGACTGCAGTCATACATTTAGAGCGCCTGCAAACGGCTTTGCAACAGGAAGGTGTTTCATTTGTATGTAATATCCTGTTGTAGCGGCAAAAATATCAAAAATTTGTGAAGAAATCTCAAAAAACGTTGGTTAAATGCAGAACATTTTTAATAAAATAATATCTTTATTACATAAAAAAAAAAAAAAAAAAAAAAAAAAAAAAAATTGGAAACTTTTTTTTTTTTTTTTTTTGCAAATTTGAAATCTATGTAACCCCTTAAAAATAATTTTGATAAAATTCAAAATATTGACAGCTTTCTTAAAGCTTCCCATTGTGCAGTATAACAAAAATTTTTACCTCAAATAAAATAATCTGGTGTGTCCTTCACACGACATTCTCTTACAATGAAACTTAATAATATAAATACAGATTGGAGATTAATGGGTAATATAAGGAGTACTGTTGGGTAAACCTATGTTAAGACAATTCAAATTAGGCTTCAGAACAACTTTATTTGACAAACAATTGAATTTTTGTACCTATATTTATACAAAATTCAAATATGTTCTTAAATTAAAAAGTTCATTTAAAGTTATTTAGACAACCTTCACACGCAACTGTCCTTGAAACTTTTCAATCGTAAACAAATCTTTCGAGTAACAACTGTATTAAATTCAAATACAATATTTGGATCGCCTGAAATTATTTGTTTGTAATTTAATATAACGGACACAAACATAGACCAAACGTTAAAAACTTGACTTCGGTATTGAGGAATCCTCAAATCGTGTAAATATACAAAAACTAAGCGATAAATATTTAGCTTAAAAAAATACATTACATTCCAAAAGATTATGGGGAAATAATTTCAATTCATGAGCAGATTTCCTGCACATGGTAAAATTTTAGAGTAAAGCCCTTCCACTAACAATAAAATATATATTATGGCTTAAATATTCGCAGCATTGTATATCTTCTGAAAGTAATGTACACATCACATGCTGCACGTAAATATAATCCTATATTAATAACACACGGCACAATATGAAGAACACTTCCATTAATTTTCAAGTATATATATATGTATTTACGTTTAATTTGGTTTAGTGCGGTCTTTAGATGTTAAACTCTGCTTACCTAGAATTTTCCCTATAGACGTAATATATTTGTGAATTATCTTTGTTGTCCCTGTACACGAACCATTTGCTTCATCTAAACGAAAAGTTTAGTGTAGCATTCGTATAAGATACGCTATCGTATAGATATATATATATAATATATGTTTTTCGCATACCCCTATATGATACACCTTTAGAATACCAAGTTTGAACATTCTACCATAATTTGTTTTTTAGATATGCTGAGAACAGACAGACACACAGATACATAGACACACAGACAGCACATAAACACCGGGCAACCGCAAAAAACATGATTTTTGATTCAGAGGACATCAAAACGTGTAAATATAACAAAATATCAATTTCGAAAATTTGACCTGAAAACAATACTTTCCTTACCTTATGGGCAACAGAAATTAAAAATATTATGTAAGTATTAATTTATATATATTTTTTCAGCTTTAATTACTTATACATTCATAACGAATCAGAAATTACCGTATTTTTTATTCTTTTCTTTTTCTTTTTCTGGAACGTAGGAAAAGAAAGAAGAAACGGTGTTAATCAAGCTTAAATGTTTTATTGTGAAAAATTTTACAGACAATAAAGAAAGGAAAACATACTGGATAATTTTTTAACGGTTCATTTTGAATTGCTTACGTTTAAAAAATACGACTGCTCATTAAGAACCGAAAAAGTTTTTCCTCCGTCGTTGCTGAAAATTAAAAGAAAGATTGAACATAAAAAATATGCTAGTACTTATAAAGGAAAAGTTAGTTCGATCTGTAGAATTAAGGAGTTGCTGATGAATAAATACATATTGAATTTTTAACGAGAATTAAAGTTTTTTCTTGCATTAAAAAAAAAAAAAAAATGCTATCATGAGTTTAAAAAATGTATTTTATGCGTCTATATTTTAAGGTTTTGAGGGAATGGCTGAATTTTTCAATTTATAAAATTTATAACAGTTAAAAAAAAAATCACAATAATAATTAATATTGTTATTTAATAATTAGTAATTAATTTTGAAGCTCTATGCTACTCATATTAAATTCTAGCTAAAGTAAATGCTCATATATATCAATATATATCAATTACATTTTTTTTTTTTTTTTTTTTTTTTTTTTTTTAAATTTAAATAATAATTTTTCTCTTAGCTTCATTTTTTCAAAAAAAAAACATTTTATAAAAAGTTAAGGGTTATCTTTAAATGATGAATATATATGTATATATCTGTCTATCTATCTGTATACATATATATAATAAATATAAATAAAAAGTGTTTATTAAGTATGAGTTACTAGTTTGTTGTAGGGCGATTAAGGCGCCCGTTGAAAAATAATCGTTTTATTATATTCATTTCTCTCTCTCGCTTTAAATAATTCATTTGCTAGCAAGCCCGTGCAAAAATTTTCACTTTCTTTATCTCTTCGTTACTTTAAAAATATTATTTTATAGACGTCATTTTTTTCATATGCATGAGCAAAGTCATTTTTATTTTTATTTATCTTTTTATTTTTTCGGGAAAAAAAAATTCATTTTATGCTGGGAAAAAAAAAGCAACAATTAAAATTTTAAAATTTATTTTAAAACTTTTATTTTTATATTTTTATTCATTTTGAAAAATCTAATTATATATTCGTTATAAATAAGCCACCAAAAGAAAGGCGTAATTTTTCTGAATCCGTTGGTTTAAACAGCTTATTGATCGGACGATTAATTTTTTTTTTTAATTAACTAAAGTATGAAAATTAGGAGACAGAGTCCAAGGAAAGCTCTTAAGTCTATCTCTTAAGCCTAAAATGTGACAGAATCAGCCACGGATGAGGTTAACTATATATGCTGATAAGTAAATAAACAAACGAAAATTATCGTGAACCCTTAAACTATGTTTGTATAACGTAATTACTATTTATAATTAATTATATTGTTCAAAATTTTACTTTTTTTTTTTAAATTCTGTAAACATTCATTTTTAAAGGTATCAGTAAAATACGCAATGATAGGAGCTGACTATACGTATATATATAAATTATATATATAAATTATTCTGTATAATTTTATTATTTTAAATCATTGAAACATTAAATAATTAAAAAAAAACAAATACCATGTGTCAAAGAACAAATTGCATAACATATTTTAAAGCTGAAAAATATAAATAAATAAATATGTGAGACTATCATCTAGAAAATAAATTGAGGCTCTATAAAATTATTTCCATGCCATCCTTATAACTTCTGGTTCATATTGGTAGCGAATTCTAGACACCTCTTTTAAAATTCTAGAGCATATTCCTATATTAATGTGATCAAATTTAACTAAAAATCTCTGCAAATAAATGCGAAACACAATAGACGAGTTTCAGTAACTATAATTCTAGTTTCTGAATTAAAGCGATAATTTATAAGCAATACAAAGTATTCAAAATATAATGTATTATTTCACCATCTATAAAAGTATAGATTAAAATTTCTCGATCATTTCGTCTATTCAGTTTTTTTTTTTTTTTTTTTTACCTTAAACGCATATCTCAGAAATATGTATTTCTAATCTAGGAATTAGTAAAATGACAACTTCGTTCAACGACTTCTTTTACTTCGTTGAAGATGAAGGCGATATATATATTTTCTTGTCAATATATGCTTTCCCACACACACAAAAAAAAAAAGAAAAAAAAATCTGAGTAAGTAGAAAAATACAAAATCTTTTTTGTAGTACATTGGATAAGCATTTGTTAGTAAATCACACACTTTAAATTATTAACTATTTAATTTTATTAATTATTAGAAAAAAAACTATTTATTAAATTTACTGTATTTAAAAGAATATTTTTGTAATTTAAAACAAGCCGTGTTCAATCTGACGTTCCTGGAATTGAGCAGATTGTTAAACATGTTTAAGCTATTCCTTATATTTAACACTCAACATTATGTAATAAAGCATGAACCTGCTCCGTTTTTTTTTTTTTTTTTTTTTTTTTAACAATTAGAAAAAAAAAATAGCTTGGCAATTAAGAATGTTTTAAAATACTTTAAAGCATTTAAAGCATAAAACAAACTAATTTCAAAACAATTAGAATATGGCATGTGTCAAATTTTTAGTTAAAGAAAAATGCAATATCAAAAATTTAATTTACAATTAATTAATTATTAATATATATTAGTAATGTTCATTTTTATTATTACTCAACTAAAAGAAACTGCAGAAAAATCTGCAGATAATCTAAAGGTATAAACCAAAAACCATAAAATCTGCAGAATAACTGCAGGTTAAAAGCAAAAAAATTGCAGTTTGGTATTTGGTAGTAAGGCCGATCGACTACCTAGGGTCCTAGGCCGGAAAAAAGTGCCCCCGTGGGCGGTCTTTCTATGGGATCCTAGCACGTATTTACGCAAGTTTCAGCGAAAATCACGGGAAACTCCGAACGGCTAGGTCGACGAGCGTGACCTGGGTTAAAACCTAAAATCTCACGTCTACCAGCTTTTAAGCACGGAACCGCTCGGGCGCTGGGGGAGAGGGTGGTAATAATTACAGTTTGGAAGCAAGTAATTTGTTTCCCTCAAAATACCTTCAAATTATCTGCTTTTTTTTTTTTTTTTTTTTTTTTTTTTAGCTGGGTAATTTGTGTTTTTTTATTATTGCTGTTATGAAAACCTTTGTATTGTATAAGAGCATTATGATATAATTTTTAGCGTAAATTTTTAAGATTGAAAACTGCACTGTAAAAAATAGGTTTTTAAAAATAAGTGTATATTGTTTCAAAATAGTTCCGAAACAATATATACTTAAATTTGAATACCCATGTACTCATTGTTAAGTATATTGACATGCTCGAAAATGGGGTTGACCAGTAAGAATCCCAATATTCCCATGTTTGACACGTCAATGTACTCAAAAATGAGTACATGGGTTTTCAAATTTAAGTATATATTGTTTCGGGGCTATTTTGAGAAAATATATACTTATTTTTAAGAAACTATTTTTTACAGTGTGTAATGTTTACTTTACTGTAATGTTTTGAGAATGTATTGAAACAATGGGATTTTCTACTTCCAATTAAATGTGTAACTATGCACTTAAAGATAATCCTTATGACATGTTGTATACGACTTTTACATTTAAAACAGCATATGAAATTGCGAATTGTAATAGAGAAACAAAAATCTGTATTAGCCGAGTGGAGAGTTAAGTGTCTTATAAAAGAATATTATATTGAATTTAGTACTATATTTATATATTAAAATTTATGTACTATTATTTACTATTAACGTCTACCAATACATATGAATGTTTTTAATGTTATCCCCTTTTTTTTAAAGATTAAGGAAAAACTCATATAATTTCGTAATGCATTACTGAATTTCATTAAGAATTTTTACTGTTAATATTCGGTAATTATTTATATCTCGTATTAAAGCTTACATTATATTATTAAGAGATACTTTAATATAATCAGAGCATACTATTTGCAAGCTGAAATATATTTATTGTAAGTGATAGCTTCATAGTTCTCTTAAAATATCTGGAATAGAAAACTGTACTCCTCCCTGATATTTATGGCAAAGACTAATCTAGTAGGCATAGGTGAACATTGCTCAGTTCCCCAGAATATATATATATATATATATATATATATATATATATATATATATATATATATATATATATATGACAAAATCTCGTGTTAAGAAAAATAAAATCGATCGTTCACTCATCAGTGTTCAAAGTCAATTTTCCTAACCGCTAATCTGACCTCTTTTTGATCTAATACATTTTCCTTATCATAATATCTGAATTAGTTCTGTTAGATTAAGTTTTCATGAAGTTTCATACTGTTTCCATTGTAATAATTCTCATGATGTAAGTTTGTGCGTGATTTCGCCTTATTTTTTCCGTAACAAAATCTACTTACAAAGTTTTTAATATAGAAGATGGAAAATAAATAGTGTTTTTACCAATATCATAAATGATATTTAGAACCTGTGCGATATCTTTAAGATAATTTGTTTTTCATATATTGTCTAAACAGACTACTACACTACCACACTAACGAACTAACTAAGAAACTGACTAACCCGAAGACGATATCCATTAACAATTGAGATTTTCGAATTCCTTACACATCATAAATTGTGTAAAAAACGTCAAAAAACCTATTTCTAAACTTTGCACGAATGCATAACTTTTCTAAACCAATTGTATAACGGGGAACTAAAAAATAATATTATTAAAAAAGTTTTGCCTTAATGCTAAGTAATGATTTTTTCTCTTTCTGAAAACTTTTGATGTTTTATCAAAGAATTATGATACACTTTTGGGTATTTTATAACAAGCTTAAAAATGCGATTCATCAGATTATTACTTTAATCTCTCTTTAAAATCTTATTATCAGCTTGAAATTTTAATAAATCATCTTTAAATTATTTGTAATATTTTTCTTAAAATATATAAGATGACTTCATGGAGCAACGATAAATAATGGACTATATACATTTTAAAGCGAATCTTTTGAAATCAATATTGACATTAATTTAAAAATTTATAAGCCTATAAAGCCGATAGTAGTACTTTCGTTGGAAAGATATAAGATGTTAGGAGATATAGTTTCTCTATGAGCAATGACGTATATTTCTCGATATTTTTTTAAGTATATTTTTCTAAGTATCTATGATTTTTTTTTCTTAATCCATTTTTTTTTCTTTTTTTTTATGGAAATAAACTGAATTAAAGAAAAATATATGGAAAATATTAATTAATACTCCTTGTCAGCGACCAAGAGCAGAATGCTTGGGTCACTTTATAGATTTAATAACATTTAATAAAATAAATTTTAAAAATTGACCCAAGTATTCTATTCTAGGTAGCTGATAGGAAGTAATAATAATCTCTCTCTATATTTTACATTAAAACAAGTTACTTTCTTTTAGTAAAATAAATACAAAGTTTGGATTATAAAAAATGCATAGATATTTAGAAAAGTATTTATAACACAATAAATTATTACTTCATAACTTATTAAATTTGTTTAAAATACTAAAAAAAAAATAATATTATTAGAATTAAAAAAAATATATTATAAATGATATTCTTTAAAATATGTATAAATAAAAAATATTTGAAATTCCATTTGTATTATTTTCTCAAAAAAAAAAAAAAAAAAAAAAAAAAAATAATAATAATAATAATAATAATAAAATAAAATAAAATAAAATAAAATAAAAAAATAAATAAAAAATAAAATAAATAAATAAATAAATAAAAAATAAAATAAATAAATAAATAAATAAAACTAGAAACTAAACCAACCTGTTTCATTCTAATCCAAAAATTTTTACCAGCATTATAATTTTTCTCGTTATAAATTTATAGGCATATACGTAATAGAAAATACTAATATGTAATAGTAGACTAAGTGTTGAATAATAGAAATTTAACGAAAACTTATCTTAAATTTTTCCTTTCAACATAAAATATTACATCATATTTTATCTTATTATTATTATTATTATTATTATTTTAAGCAATGTATATGTATATGCTTTAAGGATATGGTGGAAATCGGAAATGTCTCTTTAGAAATATATGCTTTGTTACGAAAACATGAATATGCATTAAAATATACAATATTACAAATATAATTACTTTTTTTAAACTATCTAAACCAAAAAATAAAATAAATAAATAAATAAATAAAATATTTTTTTTTTCCATGGTACCTAGTTTTTAAAAATTCCCCTGGATTCATTCTTGATTTAACACATTGAGTGCCACGCGAATTCTTAAAATCCATTGAAATTTCATAATTATTCCTCCTGTAATTGATAAAAATTAAGCAAATTTAAATAAATTTTGAATAATTACTTAAAAAAATGTAATAGTTTTAACTTTATATCCTATTTTAGACTATCAACCATCGTTGGTTGACGCGGCTTTATATTATATTTGGCACTGTTAGCCACCGATGTCTGACATGTCGCTCAACGCATTAATTTTTTATTGCTACTGCTTTTACTTTCGGGGTAAAACATTCACTGAAATGTTTAATGTATAACATGTTCTGCACATTTTAAAGTTTCAAGAGGATTCCTTCAGTATTTTTAGATATATATGACAAAATGTCTAGAATCTAGAATGGCTGGCATGGCGCTACACGTGTTAATTAAATATATAATCATTCTCTATATAAATTGTTACATATTTCCAATTGTCTTGTTTTATTTCAGTTTCGGTTTGTTATTGGTATTTTGGGGACTGATGATAGTAATTGTTTAAACTAATAGTAATTTTACAATTAAATAATTGAAAAGTTTTAATATTTATTATATTATATATGTTAGAATGTTAAAAATTTCTATGAAATGTCTGCGTTGAAAATATTTTTTAATTAAAATAACTTATCAATGAATCCACAAACTAATATCGAAATTCTCGTAATAAGCTGTATACTAATGCTGTATACTAATTAATAAGCTGTATACTAATTTAGAGGGAAATTTAAATTCTAGGCAACGTGCAAATTTCTTTTAATAAATAATAATAATAATAATAATAATTTTTTTTTTTTTCTTTACATTTACCACTTTTTTAAGTTTAAATATTATTCAAAAATAAGAGAGAAATGAGAAAAAAAGTAAGCATATAATTTAAATAACTGTACATAACATATATATAGTGTGTGTGTGCGTGTGTTTGCACCATGATTATAATGGATTTTACAACTAGGTGTGCAATCATTTGAATTGAATATATTGACAGTATTGTTTGAAGATAAAAATACTTAGTTAATGCTAGAAATATTAAAATTTCTTTCTAAATTACATAGTTTTGTTATTATTCTTATTATTAGTTAATACCCGTCAAATTTTGACGCATCATGTGCAACTTAAATCTATCACGACATAAAGTTTTAAACATTCCTGTTTTAATATTTCGCATTGCTCTTAATCAGTTTAAAACCCCTTGCTGTAATCAATTATATATTTTGGTTGGAGGGGAAGAGTGAATAAATTTCATGTAATTTCAATACACAAAATTTAAGCGTATAATAACCATATAATGAAAATAAAATCCCCAAAATTTTCTTTATTGTATTCTAAATATGACCAAAAGAATGTGAGGAGTAACTAAAAGAAAGAATTTATAAATTATGGTAAGGATGGGGAAAGAAAGCCCACATCAATACTTTTCATACTTTTTTTTTTTTTTTTAATTTGGTCGCTAATTTTTATCTTTAACATATTTTTCTACAAACAGCATATGAGAAAGAAATTTCCTGGGGGCGAAATGCCGGGGACGAAAGTTTCAGATATCTTTTAGAAGTTGTCGCACTATTAATACTTGGGCCTATAGGCCCTAATGAGGAAGAATTTTTCTTTGTGTGCCTATAAAAATGATAATAATAATAAAAACTCTAAATGCTAGATTAACTGAAATCAAAAGGTTCGTGCTACAGTGACCTGTGACATTCGTACAAACTTTCAGCGCATTCAAAAAAAAAAAAAAAAAAAAAAAAAGTTTAGGCGCTATCGTGTTCACACACATACATATACAAACGCATACATACATTAACGTGAAAATAGCAAATATGAGCTCAGGGATCCTCAAAACGCGTAGATAGAGCAAAATATCAAATTAGGATTTTTTGAGATGATTACAATACTTCCCTTACATATGTGTGTTCGGAAAATATAATCTCAGAAAATAAAGGCGTCTACTTTATTGCTTTTATTTTGTTCATTTCAAGATAACCTTTAGGTCATAATCATGTTAAAAACATGTTCACCCAGACCCACACAATTAGAGGAAAAAAGGAACGCTGTTCATTTCGCCCTTGAGTTAAATTTATCACTTTCCTTCTCCTCATTTAATCAATCAATGAACAAGACAATGCAGAAATAAAATAAATAGAGTTAAATGACAGGAAATAAAGTACTAAATTTTTATTGGTTAATTTATGCATAACTATGAGGCTATTTAAAGTACGGAGTGCACAAAAGTTATATTTTTTTATGTTATTTATTTATTATTGTACATTCTGTTAGCATTTGCCATATTTTTTATTATTTTTTTTTTCTTTGATCTTTGGTTATTAATTTGATGTGAAATAAATTGATTTTTATTAAACTGTATTCGAAAGCACACTTATGTAGATTTTTCTTGCAGATGATATTATTTTAATAAACTCAATGATTTTTATTAATTTTTTAAATTTGTATCTGTACACTTTAAAAAAAATGCAAGTTTGCTGCCAGAAATTCTCTATAATTACAGATAAATAAGTTTTGTCAACGTAGTATTTTCGTAATTTACGGCTTATTCCCAAATTACAGAATATTTCTGGCAGCAAAGTTGCACTTTTTTAACAGTATATATATATATATATATATATATATATATATATATATATATATATATAGGGTGATCCAAAAGTCACAGGAAAAAATAATAATAATAATATTCAAAAAGTATTCACCGTAGCACGATGCAGTTTTCACTGAAATGAATGAAAAGACATAGGATTTTTTAAAGTAACAAATGATTTATTGACATAATAGTTTAAATTTTCTTAATTAAGTGGTGCTTTAATATTAAAATTATTATTATTATTATTATTAATATTATTTTTACAGTGGCAACGAGCATTGAACAACTTAATTAAGACAATAAATGCTCAATGGGACGGCCGTCATTCATGAGAATGACCGTCAGATTTACGCATTGGGGATTCTCCTACATAAATTTTAACTATTCGCAATATGTCGTAATTCATTAGGCGGATCTGTTTAAAATGTGAGAGGATTCTGCAAGAACGGAGTGATATATTGCTAAAAAATGTAACTAAAATTTTTTCTTAGATACATATAAAGGGTGATTACAAAAAAACTACCCCGATATATGAGACCATAGCTATCATACCGTTCACAGTAACTGAATAAAATTTTGGTGGAAGGTATTTTGAGGTATGCGCTCAAGAATCATATAAAAAATAACAGTTACGGTTACAGTGACAAAATTTCGAAAATTTCAAGAGGCAACTCTTACTTTTTTTTTTTTTTTTTTTTTTTTGAATGGGATCTCCATACCAAAAAATCATAAATAGCGTTGAAATTGTACCTGTAGCACGAAAATAAGTGTGATTTGCCTATCAGAGCAAGACTAATGACGTCACATTTCCCCTTGCGTCTTCGGCTTTGAGCTTCTATAAACGCAAGCCGACATGTGGAGGCCGGCTTACAGAATCAACGTGTGGATTATCTCTTATCTATAATATCTCTCCTCTTTCATAATAGTAGTAGTTAACTAGGGAAACAAATTGTGCATGTGGGAGCATTGTCCCCCCCCCCCCACCGGGGGGCGAAATACCCACTTCGGGAGTGGGAGTAAATTTTCAATGTGTCTATCTTTCGAAAGATCTCGTCAATACCTTTAAAACGAATGGCTGAACTATAGATCTGTGATAATTTAAAACAAAGTTATCAATTTATTTTTACTTTTAACTATAAAATGCTGAAAAAAATCGTATTTCTTATGATAATTGCAAAATATTGACTTTCTTTCGGCATTTAGTGATATTATAATTCGCTCAGATAAAAATCGTTTGCATTTATAATGGAAAATAATTTGATAATTTAATAATTAATTTGTATTGAAAAAATTTTGTCGAAAATTATACACAAGAAAGTCATGCGGTGGCCATATCATACTAGTTATTATTGAAATTTTGAGATATATTTACGAAAAAAATCGGAATGTATGCAAAAGACACAAGATTAACTATTTACATTCTCTTTATATATATATATATATATATAGATAGATAGATAGATAGATAGATAGATAGATAGACAGATATAAATACTAAATTATATATGTATATATGTATGTACTATTGATGTACTATGAAATAAAAATCTTTCTATACCTAGTTTGAATAATTTTCAATGTGGATTTATTTACAGTACTTTTTATCTTACCTCTTAATCTGCAATTTGTCTTTATAATATTCAAATGCTAGATACCAGAATGTCAAGTGAGTTTCAATCCATATTATTTTAATAACAAGGAGGTTATTATGGTATTTCAGAGTTCTTGGGAATGAAATATTTAAGTATAACGTAGAAATATATTTTTCCCTTTTGCTATGTGGAATAATCTATATATCTATCGTATTTCTGTTAAAAGTATAATTTTTAGTCTTTAGTGGAATTTATTTATTTTCTGCAAATCATTTTTAAAACCTATATTCTCGTTTAATTTTATTAACTATTATTTTATTACTTAACCAGTTTCTTATCTAAATGAGAAATAAATATTCAAACGTTTGATACTTCTTAAAAATCACGACGTTAATGGATGGATTAGAATAAAAATGAATTATTAAATTTCATTTAATCTTCATTCTTGAATAAAGTTTTATGAGAGATTTATTCGATAATATTAATGTTCAGATTTAATTTATTGCCGGCATAAAAAGAAAAAAGAATAAATAAATAAAGTCATTAAAATTTTTCGGTATTTGTTTTTCTAAATTTAAAAATGGTAGACGAAAAGGAATAACACATGAAGAAAGACCCAACAATGTAATGTTTCTACAAACTTGAAATTTTGTTAATATATATATAATATATATATATATATATATATATATATGTGTGTGTGTGTGTGTGTACAAAGAACCAAAAAAAAAAAAAAAAAAAAAAAAAAAAAAAAAACATTTTTTTGGCATCGTAATTCTTGTACTTTAAAAATGTGTATATATATAATAACGATATATAACAATTTAGAAACTATTTACAAATGTTTAATTTGTTTGTAAATCTTTACTAATATTATTTAAACAACATATATCTTCACATATAATACATTTCACAAGCTTTATAAGTTAAAAATGGCTTACTAGAATATTTTTCATTCAAATATGGAACTTCGTGTTTCTATTTTTAATCTATTCTTTTACGAGCATAAAAGTATATGCAAAAATAATTAAGATATATATATATATATATATATATATATATATATATGAATAATTTCCTGTTTGATAAACGATATTTAATGATATCAATTTAAATTAACAATTCAATAAATATTTTAAAGATTAGAGTTTTTTTTTTTTTTTTTTCCTGCGATTAGTACTGATTTTTACTGTAGTAGCTCAGAAATCACACAATAATTATATAAATCAATGATAACAACACGAAACGGCTTAATTGTAGTTTCATCTGCTGATTACGTTTGGCGTATTTTATGAGCGCACTAGATCGTCAGAGATTATGGTTTCTCTGTTTACATCTGTTTCTTTGCGTCATGTGTTATGTCATCGGTGTACGGTAGTAATCTACTGAATTAAAACGTGCCTTTTCTGAGAGAAATAATAAATGAATTTTATCTGCCATGATAATTCCAATCGCTTTATCTCACCAAAAAATCCCTAACTCCAAAATTTCATCAAAATCGCTATGTCCAATTTGGTGCAAACCATATTTCTGCTATACGTTGCAATTGACCTTTAAAGGTTTAACAGCGAACGCGAAAGTTTCTGAACATGAAAATATTTCCAATCATTTATGTACCCCTAAACTTTCATCCAAAATCTCTATATCGATTTCCGACCCCACTAATAATAATCTCAAGATATTCTGCAGATAATTTTAGAGAAAATCTACAGAATATCTTAAGTTATTTGGCCCTTTCTTAAGAAAATTTACAAAATTTCTTTATAATGTCCTCGAAATTTCTGAAGATATTTTATAGAAAAAGATAAATTTTCAAAACATTTTAAAATATTTGAAGAAAGTCTTAAGAAAATACTGTTTTCTCAAGAATATCTTCGGATTATTTTTAGTGGGGGAGTAAACCCAATTTCGGCCATATGTTGAAATTGGACGATAAAGGGTTAACTGAGAACGCAAATTTTTCTGAAGATGATGGTAAATCCAATCGTTTTAGCTCCTCCCCGAAAACACTTAATCCCGAACTTAAAAAAAAATCGATATATCCATTTCCGAGTAAACCCGTTTTCTGCTGTGTTTTGCATTTGACCAATAAAGGGTTAACTGTGAATGCGAATTTATCTGAAGATGAGATCCAATCGTTTTTTTCTCATCAAAAAATCCCTAACTCCAAACTTTCATCAAAATCGCCTTCTCCATTTCCGCGTAAACCCAATTTCTGTCATACGTTGCAATTGGCCTTTAAAGGTTTAACTGAGAACACGATTTTTTCTGACGATGAGGACAATTCAAATCGTTTAAGCACCCCCAAAAGCACTTAATTCCAAACTATCACCAAAATCCCTATAACCATTTCTGAGTAAAACCAATTTCTGCCATTTGCTGCCATTGGCCAATAGAGGGTTAACAGCGAACGCATTTTTTTCTGAAGATGATGGTTAATCCAAGCACCCCGAAAAACACTTAACTACAAACTTTTTTGAAAATCGCTATATCCATTTCCGAGTAAACCCAATTTCTGCTATATGATACAATTGGCGGATAAAGGGTTAACAGCGAACACGACTTTTCAAAGCCGCATGTTTATAGTTAATGATGTTTAACCCGGCATCAAAACTGAGATTTAAAATCTGTTCTTACATCTTTACGATAAAAATATTCCTTTTCATGCACGTTTAAGTGAAAAATTTCCCTATTCTCCCATGTTAAGAAAATCGTAAATTTCGAATAACTTCTGAAGTTTTTTAATTAGAATGTTGAAAAAAAATAGGGTTCTAGCCAGTGTCATAAATAATATTTTAAAACTGGTCTGACCTCTCTGCGATCATTTGTTCGTGAGATATCGTGTAAACAGACTAACAAACTAACGGACTAACACACTAACACACTAACGGACTAACAAACTAACAGACACCCTACAGTCGAACATCATAGAAATTATGTTATTTTCGGATTCCTCACACCTAAAAACGTATGCAAAAGTAAAAAAACCGCAGTCGAAAATTTCACGATTACCTGATTTCCCCATACCTATAGTATGATGTGGAACTAATAATCATTAAAAGAGCAAAAACACCTGTAATGAAATATACTTTGCTATTTCTGTTTGCATTAGAAAGTAATTTAGACAAATAACTTATTTTAATTATATGATTAAATGAAATTTCGAAACCTAACGTTGTTTAAAAAAATGAAAATGTACTTATTTATAAATGTGTAAGTCCGTTATAAAAAATATAAATTGAATTAAATAGAGATTGACTTTTTTAAGAGATTGAATTAATTTTAGAGAATATTATAGAATAAATGTTCTTTTTTTTATTATTGACATAAATTACATTTAAAATTAGATTTTATTCCTAAATTGAATTAATTAATTTTTAATTATACTTAATAATTTGATTTTTTTTTATTTTAAATTACAAATTGAATTATTTAGAAATTATTCAAATATTCTAAAAAAGTATGTGTGTGAACTTGATCATACATATTTCTCCCCAATGCCGTATATATATATATATATATATATATATATATATAACTACAGGGTGTTTCAAATGTCCCCCCCCTCCTCACTCGAAAATTAGTCGGAATTTTGAAAAATTGGCGAAACACGTATTTAATAAATTCGAGAGAGACCTCATTTGGTAAAAAAGTGCTTGGTCCCGGGGGGGAATAGGGGCCACTAGGGAGGACAACTTTAAAATTTTAAATAGGAAAGGTATGTCTTGTGATACATCCCTGGAAACGTGTCTTCAAGACAATAAGTTTGATATAAATAGTTTCGAAAAGAAGCTTCTATAACGTTAAATAAAACCTAAATTTATATTTTCACTTTAGAAAAAATATTTTTAATTGATATTAAAATTAAAGTTAAATGTCCCTTTTGTAAAGTATTAGTAAAAAGGGAAGGGGACATTACCGAACTGTTTGTCCCCCCCCCCCCACTTATATTTTGTGTGTGTGTGTTGGAGTTGAATAAAAAAGTATTAGAAAAAGTTTGTTATTTCGAGTAATACCATTGTTAAAAATAATAGTACAGTTCTTTCTATAAATGGTGCAAAAGTTGAAATTCCTCAAGTCTAAATACTTCATAAACTTCACTTGGCCTAGAGAGATATAGATATTAAAATGAAAAACACAAGTATAGTGATTTAAAAGTATTTCTTAAACTAGCAAGAGGAAAAAAAAAATAGTGAATACAAAACATTTCCATACATTAGATAAAGTGTTACAAATTTATTTTCCTTTAATTAACCCTATTTAACATTAGCGTAAAATCCAGGATTCAAATTTAAAACTTGTGTCTCTGACGCTATGACTGTAAGATCAGGAGGACTGAGACAAAAAATGTACCAAATCTACCACAGACATATCAGTAATACAAGATCATTTTAATCTGTTACTTTACGGTGTCCTACGAATTACAAAGTCAAAACATCTTGACTGTTTTCTGCAACTAAACTAGTATAGTATCTCATCGACTTTTTTCGAAAAACACTTGATAATTACACAACGGTCAGTTTGTACTTTATGGTTTTCTATCTCATCTGCTATACTGTTGTTATCTTGACTTGATTGAAGCTTTTGACAACTCACATTCACTTTGTAAGATTCAGATACTACTTTTTTGCCATTTTGTTTTGTTCATAATTGTTCAAATTTCTACAAAATAAAGCACGTTTTCTATTCTTTGATCTAAATTTTTTTATCGTCTTTATTCTGCCTCTTTCTCATATGTATTTATTTCTTGTTTGTAGTGTCAGCTTATGGAAAATCTCTTTTGTGATATTATGCACACTTTAATAAGCAAGTGCTACGTCTTGTTTACAATAGTAAGCTTGTTAGAGCAATATATATTATAATAGTTCTTAATGGGTGCACAAACACAAATATCCAATGATTAAAGCTGATGTGAGCAATGGTGGGGGGGGGGGAATGTCTGCAATACCATACCTTTACTTCTGGGAAAATCAGTAGCTGTCGATGAGCTCATGATTGTCCAAGATTAGTAAAACTTTATTTGGAATTTTTTTTGCGTTTATTAAAATGTGGAAGATAGAAGAACTTTTTTCTCCAGCCGTTTCTCCTGACAGGTTCGGCTGCATTATAACTTGGAGAATATCTAAATATAAAAGCTCGCTAAGATTGATACAAAGAAAAAATAGATAAACGGTATTTTACATTTGCTTTATTGCAGTCACAGTTTAACCTCGTTCAGCAGACGTAAATATCCACTTGTTCCAAATTTTAAATAATTTTTGCACACAAGGGCATTTTAACACGTTTGTAGTGTGTTTTATATTGAATCCGTCTCAAGTTTTTCTCTAGCAGTAACTTTTTTACGTTCTAAAAATATTGCAACATTGCATTCTTTAAAACTGGTTGTTCTGGACATACATGTAGAATGGAACTTCTTTAGCTTTAAGTTTGGTTGCCTGAAAAGCCTCTTCTTCAAAAATAATCAACTTTTTTTCCCTTTTTCAACTTCCGGGTACTTTCTAGTATTGCTAAAATTGCTAAATCATTTTTAAGTTTATCAGCCAAGATAATATTTAATCCATGATAAACTCTGGACAGTATTTCTCAATAAGAGGCTATTTTATTTGCTTCATGTTCATAAAATACTTGGCTGATGTCGGAATTTGAGAACGGAAAGGGCCAGCCTTGGTGAATCTTTCTTACACAACATTTACTGAGCCGTATGCTTTTGAAGTCAGTTGCATGTAACGAATTTCTTGCAACAAATTTCAATATTTCCGAAAGAATACCTTCTCTGAGCTTAACAACATCCTTTCTTGTATATTTTGTTGGGTTTTTTGGCTAGGTTTAATGTCACACTAGTACTACGCTATGGGTAATTGTCGACGACCTGGTTCGCACCCCTAAGGATTTTCTGGAGACATGTCATTACAATTTTGTTTATCTATGGTGGGGATGGCTCCCCCGCTTCGCTGACCCCTAGAGGTATAATTTGAATAATTTTGATGGAAACATGGAGGACATTGCGACCACGACGGGTTTTACGCGCACCAGCCAACAATAGAGTAAACAATGGTCTTTCGTCGGCTAGAGTATCAAACCATAATTCGAATTATGAGCTCGGCACTCTACTGTCCGGGCTATCGCGGACCTTACTTTTTGGAATATGCAAATAATAATGTTTTATCAGACGAAACATTAATACTAATATTTCATTTATTTAAGAATTAACATATCAGTAGGCATAAATATTTCAGTTATTTTCTTAAACTTAAACAATTAATAAGGCGAAAATTTTATATATTTTAGTTATTCATTAAATAAGAGCAAACCATTAGCTCTAAATATTCAGAAAATTTCAGTTACTTACAATATATACGATTTGCAATGTATATTTATACATCAAACGAAAGAAAACATTAAAAAATTACAAAGACCTTCTTTGTCTAGTTAGCTTTGCTTTCTTAACCATAATATTTTTAAAAACTGCATTTAATTTATGTAATATAACTATATACCAATATGTTGCTAAAAATAACAAATAGATGAAAGTTATAATACTTCATTTTTTAAAATGATAATAATATTTATAATAAAAATAATAACGTTTAGAGAGAACATAGTGAAAGCACTTTATTAAAGATTTTGCAATTATAATTATTAAAAAAAAAAGAAAAAAAAGTTACTTTTTTTAACTTTTCGTTTTTAAAAAAGTAATAATGTTTATTACTGTTAAATATTTAAATCAGTCAATCGATAATAAAACTGTTATTAATATGTTCTAATACGAAGATAAAACTAAATACAAAATAACGTTGATTATTTTAGTGAAGATTAAGAAACTGAAAAGTTTTGTATTCACACATTAAACCGATATTCTTCTATAAGTATAATATGCTTTATTAGATATTATTAACCTTTTACATTATAAGATCTAACTTTATTTATTTTATTTATTTATTATTATTATTATTATTATTATTATTTGCCACGATGAGAGCGTTAAAAAATCATTCTTTAAAGCCTTAAACGTATATTCTGCATCTACGAAATATCGAAATTAATTTATATGATGCAAGCTTAACAATTAAAAACATATGTATACAATTAAAAACATATATAATATTTAGAATAAATACATTTCATTTATTCTATATACATTTCTTACTGTGTATTTCTATAAAATTCGAAATTTTAAGAATCATATGCGATAGGAAATATTAATAAACAAATTCTAATTCAAGTGATGTTTTCTTTAGGCAAATATGTTTTCAATTCACGCTTCATTGTCACTCTAATTATTTGTTTTCAACTCATATATCAGAAATTTCTTCTTCATATAAAGTAAGATTGTTGCATATTTACGCTCCTCTTGTTTGCAATAGAGCGATTATTTTCTATTGACATTTCACATAAGCAAACCCAATTATACACACACATATATATATATATATATGTGTGTGTGTGTGTGTGTGTGTGTGTGTGTGTGTGTGTGTGTGTTTGTTTTATGCAAAAAAAAAAAAAAAAAAAAAAAAAAATTCATTGACTAAGTTTCTGAAGAGATGAAATAATGATTAAAAAAAAAAAAAAAAAAAAAAAAAACTATTTATCTCTCTTTAAGTGTGTAGCTAGTAAATATTTACTTTTCATTTTTTTAATAACATCTGTTTCTTTTCCATAACTTTAATAACTACGATTTTATAACGACAGTATTTATTCGAAAAAAAAACAAATATTTAAATTTGTTATATTAAGATAAGTTCTCAATATATCAAACCGTTTTTCACTGTGTGTTACCAAAATAAATAAATAAATACAGAAAACGTTGTTTTTTTTTATGTTTCGTTTTTATAGTTTTAATATTTAAAATAAAATTTTAACAATTAATAATTAATAATATATCTACATTTATACGTAATTTTAGGTGCACTTTATATATCATACTTTCAATATTTCTCTCTTCTCTCCTTGTACTTTCTCTTACTCAAATATATGATAGAGAAATTGTTTTTGGAGGTAGAATTTTCGAAATTGAGTTTTTGATATATTTAAACATTTTGGGGTCACCTAAATCCAAAAATCTTCCTTTTTAGTGGTTGGTATATGTGTGTGTATGCATTCAGTATATCTGAAGAACAAATAGTAACAAGATTTCCAAACTCGGTGTTCTATATATGTATCATATAGTGATGCTACACTAAACTTTCCGTTGAGATCAAGCAAATGTTTCGCGTACAGGGTTAAAAAAGAAAATTCAAATACATTACGTCTATGGGAGAAGTTTCTAGAATGCACGGTGTAACATGTATTGACTGTCCTAAACAAAATTAAATGATTACATTTCTTTTTATATGCATAAAAGCATGTTTTATATTGATTATGGTAGGAAATCATGCATTTACAGGCCTACTCAAAATATTTGGATATACTGGGGCTATACTAGGAAATAGCTGAAAATGTATTTCATTTTGTGTAAGGAGTTTTGCACACATTACTAAATCATGTACAGAGTGTGATGTTAATATGGTTTATAGATAATATATAGGGCTATCCAAAATTGCCCTAAACGTTGTTTTCTATGAAATGTAATTGATGGAAATGCTTTGCTACATTTTGCCATATCGACGAACACTGCTCTGCAAAGAAAATTCATTTTTTCTACCCATACTGTAAACAAAGTAATTTTTTTTAAATTCTATTTTCAACTGTTTTTTTTTCATAATATCATGTTTTGAGGTCACCTTAATACAAAAGTGTAATATATAGTGGTTTTTCTGCATGCATATCTGTTTATAGAATAACTTAAAAACAAATAACGCAAGAAATTTCAAATTTCGTATTTTGAGGTTCGAATTATGTTACCACTTGAATAATTTGATCAAGATTGACAAGTTCGAAGTCAAATAAGTAACAGTTTTGTATGTTATTATTATTATTATTTTTAAATAAATGTAGCACTATAATTGAATAGAGTTTGAAGGGAGAAGTAGCCCCTTTCACACAGAATTATAGGTCAAATAACACTATTTATAAACCCATTGGAACTTTTTTCTTTTTTAAATATATATTGAACTTTATTTTCTCGTCGTATTAATCTTACAACTTAATCTGCAGTCTGTCATAATAGAATTAAAATGCAGTGTAAGAGAAAGTAGTGTAAGTGACACACCAGATTTTTTTTTTTTTTTTTTTTTTTTTTTTTGTAAACTTTATTATTCTTATTATTTATTTATTAAATTTCTAAAGAGATGAAAAAATAAAACAGAAAAAAATTTGTACTTATTTTGTTTTATGTATGTAACTAGTACATATTCTCTTTTTAATAAATTTTATTTTTCTTCTAGTACTTACAGTGGATATTTTGTAACTTAATTAATTCGATTCTGTGAGGATAGTATTTACGCAAATAAATAAATAAATAAAAATAAATAAATAAATTAATAATGTTATTAAGGGAAGGCCCAGAAGTATCAAACTATATTTTCACTGTAAGTTACGGGAAAAAAAATAAATAAACAGAAAACATTGTGTGGTTTAAATTTTATTTTTCCAATATTTCAGTTTATTTTATTTTATTTTATTTTATTTTCCTGCAGTTTTAATATACAAAAATAAATTTTAACAGTTGTTAATTAATAGCACATTTAAATTCAATCTAAATTTTAGGTGTTCTTTGTGTATTACATTTTAAATCTCTCTCTCTCTCTCTTCTGTTTTTTTTTCCCCTTTTTAAGTATTTCAGTTACATTTCTTATAAAGATTTACATTATAGAAATTCAAAATGAAAATATATATCTTTTTAGGATATCATTTAATCACCTTCATGATATTTTTTAAAATATTAATTTTTCATTTTACATAGCATCGTTAATCTAATAAATAATAACAACAGTTACAAACAGTTCAAAAAGAACCTAATAATATAAATACAGGAACTGTGTACACTGAAAAGAATTTTGCAACCTCAAATCACTTGACAACTGTCATTATTAAATTTTCCATAACGTACAACATAATTGCGCTCATTCGAGAATCAGGCCCTTCTTCTCTACAGTCAAAAATAACAGCGGCATTAGAAATTCTACACTAAAAATCCGTTTAAGTTTTTGGCTTCTTTTCTTCTATGTTTAAAAACTATCTACATTTATGAAGATTTAAAGATCGTTGTCTCCTCATGGCGTTTGCTCTTGCCGACAACTTATGTATGGGATTTCTGTAATTTTTTCTCTCTTTCAACTTTTCTTTTTACACTTCATATTTTTTATTTTATGAACTTTTCGGCTTCGCTGGAGCGTTCTTCGGTTGGGATGATTCTCTTGGCTCGCTTTGGAGGTATTATGTGTTTACAGTATTTTTTACCTACATCTTTACACTGAGAAAAAAATTCTGTAACTGACATCTAGAATCTAAATTGTGGCTCTAGAAAAAATAGTTTTATGTCATCCCTATAAATTCTAGTACCCTTGAAAAGGGAGTTCTAAAGCATCTATTTGAATTCTAGAGCGTTTGCCTATATTCTCAGGGTAAAGTTATTTAAAAATCTCTGCAAATGAATGAGACTAAGAAGTGGCGGGTTTCAGCAGCTATAATCTTGGTGTATGACCCAATTCTAGAAAATCAAGCGAGAATTTCTCTCAATACAAAAGATTCAGAATATTCAGAATATTGTTTCACGATCTAGAAATGTGTAAACAAGAAATTCTTGACCATTTCGTCTATTCAGTTAATTGGCGTGCCTTATGCGCATAGTTCGGACATCTATATTTCTAGTTAAGGGATTTTTGAAAATGGCCACTTATTCATTCTAGAGGAAGGCGGCATATTTTTTTTTCTCATTGTATCTGGCAAAATTGTTCCTAAAGTTACTATTTTTTGAAGCGATGTGTTACCTTTCTGTCGGTGGATTGTCCTGTACGAATCCAGACGCTCTTAGTTATTTATTGAAATTTTATTTTTCCGACTGAGTGAAAATAATGCCTCGGTCAGTATTACTCACTAAGACAACCTTTAGGCAGAAACATCCCTGGTCTATCATGTAAATAGCTCGACAGAAATAAGCCGCAGGAAATGGAAAACACCATTAGATAATGGGAGAAACAAATACAATTTTTATTTAAATTGTATATTGTAAAATTGTAAAATTGTATAATTGTAAAATTGTATAAAATTGTATTTTATTTTCACTCAGTCGAAAAAATAAAATTTCAATAAATATGATTTTCTTCCACAGTTGATTGTGTGATTTTAATAAAAATTGCTCTTAGTTATTCCTGGTGAGTAGTGCTAATATTGAACGGATGTTTCTGAAAAACAATAACACATTTTAAATCTATGTAAGCATTGAAAGTAAAACATATTTTTGATATAATTAACAACATAAAATACGGGAAAATACATTAAAAAAAAAAGTATAAATTATAATACTATACAAGAAATATGTTTCAAAGTTCCGAAAACTATTTAAAAAAAAAAAAGAAAAAGAAATTCTTTAAAAATGTTCCAAAAACAACAATATATGTGTATACAGGGCGATTCGCTACCGGTGCGATAAACTTACAAGATATTTGGGGGGGGGGGGTCACAGAGACTATTCGGAATCGCATAACAATGCAACAGGGTCTGAAGTGCAATCCTAACAAGACAGAGGGTTGCTAGTGGGTATTTGGCTTAATTGGCTTAACTTGTTTTAAACTTTTGGACATTAAATGACATTTTGCAATCACCAATTATTCATAGTTTTCATCCTAACAATGGTGCGAGTGGCAGCTGACAGTTTTCCCGCTATGCCCTTGAATTCCCTAACTCTTGTATGCGTAAAATATGCAGGATTTAACAAAGCTTCTTGATTTTTGTTTTCACGATATTTTAGAAAACAAGAAAGCATCAATCAACATTATACTATTTAAAAAGCATTAAAAATTATAGATGGATAAAAATGCCTATGTTTCATAAGCTTATTTTTAAGCAAGGTTTTGAATTCAACAAAAATTTAACCATATGTATGTGCGTTTAAGCATTATAAAAGGGCTAAAAAAAAAAAAAAAAAAAAAAAAAAAAAACTCTACCTCATTTATATTGCATTTCTGACCATGCATTGCCATGTGTTTCCGAATCATCTTTAAGCCCCCTGTACTTCTCCTGAAAGTTTCTGTAGACCCTGAAACACCCTGTATATATACATATATATCAATATCTACATCTACATCTATATAATTTCACATTCATGTAAGTAAAGTCTATCTAATTAGTAGATACTGTTAATAAAGTAATAGATTGGGGGCTGTATAATGCATTATCCAAAATATGTGCAATAAAAACAATATCAAACTTAATAACTGTTCTCAAAATAAAGATAAAAATAATAAGAAGAATAAAAAACAAATACAAATTTATCAAACTCTTTCATTGGGGCTCTAAAATGTAAGAAAACAACGTGTTGAAAGCTAGAAAAAGGAGAACCTCAGCAATAAATAAATAAACAAATAAATAAATAAATAAAATAAAATAAAACAAACAACAACGCATGCAAAAAATATCATTATATTTCGTTCTGCATTACATGTATTTGAGTCATTCCATGTCAAATCAACACACAAAAAACAGCTTTTTTAACCTGACCCCTCAGAATTTTAAAAATTTGGGGTGATTTATTTGCTCTATTGAGAAATGAATGTATACCCTATGAATGTACCAAATGAATGTACTCCCTATATCTTTTAGTTTTTGATACACAGGTCTGCAAAAATGGGTAAAAAATACAAATTTCCAAAATTCTTCAATTACAAATGTACCCATACTTTATTTCTTAATTATTTTAGAGATAAAAGATTGGTATCATTATAAATTTTATAATGCAGGCTTTTAAATGATATATCACAAGTATATATTTTTAATTTTTTTTCACATTAAGGTCAAACATTTTGACCTTTGACTTCCAAAATATCTCAAAGGTACTCATTTAATTTTCATTTAAAAAATATATGTATTTTTTAAATTTATTGTTTATAACTATTGCAAATTTCAACATGAGACGACAATGGAATGCTGAGTTATAAATTAATATTCCACCCTAAATCAGTATTTTCATACTAACATAACGTAGGTTTTTCCCCTATTTTGATCCCTAATTAACTTAGATATATAAGATTGATATAATTAAACGTTTATAATACAGGATTTTAAGTAATATATCACATGTATATATTTTTGAAATTTTTCATTTTAAGGTCAAACATTTTGACCTTTAAATTTCAATATCTCAAAAATTATGTATTTAATTTTCATTTTAAAATTATATGTTATTATCACGTTTATTATCTATAATTATTGTAAGTGTCAGCATGGGACGGCCATTTTTTTTTTTTGTAAAACGTACGTTTTGGTAATATGGAAATACTGGTAGAGTTGCATTTTAATTTATAACTCAGTATCCAATGGACGTACCGTGTTGAAACTTACAGTAATTATAGATAACAATCGTAGGAATAACGCATAATTTTTAAAATTAAAATTAAAGAGTGCACTTTTTGAAATATTTCAGTTTAAAGTTCAAAATTAAAAAATAAAAAAATGTACACATATGATATATTATTAAAGGCCTGTATTATAAGCTTTCTAATGACGCTAATCTCATATCTCTAAGTTAATTAGGGAAAAAATATGGAAAAAAACTGTTTTATGTTAGTTAGAATATACTGATTTAGGCATATTAATTGCATATTAATTTGTAACTCACCATTCTATGGCCGATTTAAATTTGTTATAGCTTTATATAATAAATGTAAAAATAACGTATAATTTTAAAAATAAATTTAAATGTGTACTTTTTGAGATATTGGAGGTCAAAGGACAAAATGTTTGACCTTAAAGTGAAACAAATTAAAAGTATATGCGTGTGATATATCATTTTAAAGCCTGTATTATAAGATTTCCAATGAATATTTTATCGCTAAGTTAATTAGGAAAGAAAATATGGGTACATTTGTCGCAGAAGAATTTCGGAAATTTGCATTTTTTACCCATTTTTGCAGCCCTGTATATCAGAAACTAAAAGAGATAGAGATTTATAATTGGTATAAATTCATTTCTCTGTAGAACAGACAAACGAACCCAATTTCATAAAAATCTCAGGGCTTCTGTTTTTTAGCTGTGTGAATTTGACATGGATTGACTCATTGTGTGGATTTGACTCACTTATTTATTTATTTAGTTTAATTTATTTATTTTTTTTATTTTTTAACAATCTAAATTTTTTAAAATTAGGTAAAAGGTAAAGTCTAAAATTACATTAAAAACATTTAAACCTTTAAAATTACCATCACACCAGCGCTTACAGCTGCCAACGCCGCAGCCTTCAGCAAGACACACCTGAAGAAGGCTGCGGCTTTGGCAGCTGAAAGCGCTTGTGTGATGGTAACTTTAAAGGTTTTAATGTTTTTAATGTAAATCTAGATTTTTTTTTTTTTTTTTTTTTTTTTTTTTAATTTGTGCTGGCCCTTTCTTTCTAGATGCACTATGTATTTTAACTTCGCACATTTTAGAGCAACGATAAAAACATTCTATTAGTTTTAAGAAATTATTTATGTTTATTTTTTATTTTTCCTTTAAAAACAAAATTGTTGTTAAGATTATTAAATCAATCTCCTGGTGAAATTCGAACTTCCGATAAACAATTTAACAGAGAAAAGATTTATCCGGGTAATCACACCTGCAATTTTATTATTATTAAAATTATTAATGTAGAACAATTTACCTAACTCAAATATGATACCATGACAAAAACATAAACTTTGATTAATAGTGTTCTAAGAAAAAAAAAGAGCTCATTAAAAAGTTAAAAAAAAATTTGTTTGTATTATAATTCACAAAACAATGCAAACACCGGTTATTTTATATTTTTGTCTTTTTGAACACAAATTAAACAATTATAAGATTAAAAAAGAAAAAAAAAACTTAAAAAATGATATTTAAGCAATATTTAAGTACGCGGACTCAGTTCAGTAAAATAACAAAAATTGCAAAAAAAAAAGGTGTTTTTTAAAAATAAAATATTACTCCTTTTAGAACAACGTTTAATAGCATTGTGAACTACATTAGCACTTATCAATGTGTATAAAATTTTAAAGTGATAATAAGATTTTGTGAGATTCATAATTTAACTTTTTCTAATTTTTTAACGTTCACGTTGAATTATATGTATTTAATTTTACAGTCGCCAGAAGTATTATTCGAGCAACTCCACCCCGTCAGAATTTTTCACGATTCGATTCAGTTGTCGGTTTGAATAATAAATATTTAGAATTTAAATATATTATTTAAATATTTTATTTTAATAATAAAATATTTATTATTTAAATATTTTATTTTTAATAATAAAATATTTATTATTTGTTTATCGAATCGTTAAAAATATATTATTTGTTTATCGAATCGTTAAAAAAATATATTCAATATTGGTTCATTTAAAAAATGTCCTTATTCAATATTGTAAATTTCAGACAGAATGAAGGAATGAGTACGGCTATTTATAAAGAATGAATCCAAATCAATCAATCAATCAACCAACCTTGAAAAAAAAAAAAAAAAAAAAAAAAAAAAAAAAAAAAAAAAAAAAATTTTTTTTTTTTTTTTTTTTTTTTTTTTTTTTTTTCAAGGTTGGTTGATTTAAAAAAATAATCCTTATTCGATATTTCTATCTCAAAGCTATCTCAGATTCAAAGGCATCGTTTTAATATTAAAATATTACTATCCAATTCAAAGTCTCAATTTATAAACATCCAATATTGGCACTCTATCTATCGCAAAAAAATGGGCCGAACGAAGCGTCAAAGACAGAAATCTGCCATGAGACGCTTCGTTCAGCCCATTTTTTTGCCCCCTCCAGATTTAAGGCATCAGTTTGTACCATCTAGATCGATCCCCCACAAAGACTTTGATTTTGGACGGAGGGGTGTCTGTCCAAGAAATAGTCTCAAATCTATCTTCGTGGAGGCGAGGGTCGTCATCGTGGTCCCCATCGAAGAACAGCATGGTTCTCTCTATGAAATCTTTTAAGAATTCATCTATGCATGTGTCAGAGTCCCTCACGATTCGAATTCGGATGGCTTTATGGATGCATGAGGTGGGTACTATGGGGTCTAGAATCTGAATTTTAGAGGATTTCAGCATGGCCTCGAATCCCAACGACGACAGGGCATCTCCAAAATGTATCTCGTCGACTGGATACACCCAGGTATTGGCTAGAGAGATAGGTAACCTGACCCTCCTGTAAACGAGATCGCACACCTTCAGCCTGGTTGTTTTTTTCACGTATGCGCTACCCTTACCCATCAGCTTGGCCACATCAGAGGCCCTGACGAACAAAAGTCCATCCGCAGAGACTACGAATAGGATTTTAGCGTCAAGCTGTGGATGTTCAATAGTGAATAGCATGACTTATGGCAATAGCAATAAAAGTCAAAATGATGCAGGCTCTTAGAGGCAGCTCGTATATATACCCGAGTCGTGACCTCGTTTTATCAGGCTTTACTAAGAAAACAGGATGTATCAGCTGTTTTTTGAGGATGCGATAAAATTATTTATATAATTAATCCGATAGCATGAGGATGTGCGTCATGCGTCACAGGATGTAGATAAGATATTTACTTGGAATTTAGATAGAACTAAAGATTACTGCTAGTATAAATACAGGCTGCTGGACGAGACATTTCATTCTGAGCTACTGCTTACCAAAATGATCTTCCAAATTCTGTCCGATGAACTGAATGTTAAATTAACATGCTTTTTATCATTTGACGACCAAATTTTTATCAAAGGCCGAGACGTGGCCTATTACATGGGGCATGAAAACTCCAGTAAAGTGGTGAACTTGTGCCATATAACGGTAACAGACATTGCTCCTGAGGGTTTGAAACTACCCCCGTCTCTAGCCAAGACATGCGTCTTTGGACTAGAAGATGCAAAAATATTGATGGATATGCATCCAGGAGAGTTTGACTCCCTATTTCAGGGGCCGATTGAAATTCTCACCCCCATCGAATGCAGCTTAAACCTGAGGCGGCCTGTCCAGGTTAAGCTCGCGGCCATTACCTCATCCAATGCCACAATGGAGAGTTTCTTGGCCGACTTAAAGAATGTCATGGAGGAGTACCTGGCAACGGTGCCCATGGACACTTATGTATTCGGCGAACGATATGGGGATTTGGAGCTAGGCTATTTCCCCCGAAAAATAAAAGTTTTGGTGGGAAACAAGCCCTACTTCTATAAATCCTCGTCTTAAGATCAGGACGAGGTGCAAAAAAATGGGTCGAGCGAAGCCTCTCATGATCATTGAGGCTTCGCTCGGCCCATTTTTTTGCGATAGATGGAGTGCCAACATTGGATGCGTACCAATTTGAACTTGTAATTTTCAAGGGATATGGCTTAGCTATAAGATAATTTTGATAAAATATTTATAGACAAATTTAAGGTATCTGAATTTAAAAATTTAATTGTTTCATTTAAAATTTACTGTGTAAAATTTAAATTTTTTAAAGACTAAGTGTGGCGGTCATTATAATTCTAATTTTTCAAGGGATATGGCTTAGCTATAAGATAAATATGAAACTTGGTAAAATATACAGACTCGATAGCTAAATTTAAGGGATCTGAATTTAAAAATTTAATTTTTTCGTTTAAAATTTACATTTTTTTTCGTGTAAAATTTAAAATTTCTAAAGACTAAGTGTGGCAGTCATTATAATTCTAAATTTTCAAGGGATATGGCTTAGCTATAAGATAAATATGAAACTTGGTAAAATATACAGACTCAATAGCTAAATTTAAGGGATCTGAATTTAAAAATTTAATTATTTTCGTTTAAAATTTACATTTTATATGTAAAATTTAAAAGTTTTAAAGATTAAGTGTAGCCAAGCCAGTCATTATAATCTATAAAAAGATTTTCGAGAGACAGGATATTATGCAAGCCTTTCCTCAGGATGCTGGCTCCCGGTTAAAATTACAATCAGATCTCTATAAAAAGAGTTTTCGAGAAGTGTTGACAGGATATTATGTAAGCCTTTCCTCAGGAAGCCCGGTTATAATCAGATCTCTATAAAAAGATTTTTCCAGAAGTATTGACAGGATATTATGTAAGCCTTTCCTCAGGATGCCCGGTTATAATCAGATTGCTCAAGAGACAGGATATTATGCCCTCTTGATAAGCGGTTCATAGAAAATTACTATCAGATCCTATTGATAAGACCGGGTATATATACGAGTGTCCAGCGAGAGCTCTTCAATTGCTAGTCGATCTCTCTACTAGCTGCTTAGATTCATTAGCTCTCTGTCAGTCATGTTTTTCCATGTAAAAAATTACGCTTATGGCGTTGCCTTTAAATGCCTAATGGCCTCTGATGGTACCCTGTTTGTCCGGGCTGAGGACCTGGCTATCTATTCAAGGCATCCTTTAGATCTTCATTTTGCCGAAAGATATGCAGGCCTCACAGTCCGAGATGTAATGGACTCTAAAATCGATTTACCCAAATGGCTCGCTAAGACGAGAATCTTCTCCATTAGCGAAGCCAAACATCATTTGGGAGGGTTCATGGGCGAACAGGAGTTTGATAAGATGTTCGATGGTTCGGCCATGGTGAAATACCAGGCTGACATGAAGCTCAGCTTCGTGAAAGCCATAGGTGTTAGATTTGTAGAAAGGTCCCATACAAAGTTTGAAGACTTCCTTGCCACATACCAACTACAGGTGAGGAAATTTTTTAAACTTGAATATGAGGATTATGAATTATACAAATCCCAAATGACCGGACCGTTGAAGATGACCATCAGGAGGTCATCTAATGAGCAACGCATAGAGAGCTTGTGTTAATCTTTAAAATGAGAGTAAAAAAATGGGTCGAACGAGGTGTCTCATGGCAGAATTTCTGTCTTTGACACCTCGTTCGACCCATTTTTTTGCGATAGATATAGTGCCAACATTGGACGGGTTTAATTTAAGACTTTGAGGGGCTTAATTTAAGTATTTATAAAAAAATCTATTAAGCTAGTATTGAAGAGGTTATCAGCATAAAAAAAAATAATTAAGACGTTTAAGTTGAGACTTTACAATTACATGTATGAAAATATTATTAAGACTGAAAAATATATGGATGGGATTGAACATAGTGAAATAAGCAATTTAATTACTTTTCAGTCGTTTTTTTTTCAAATTTAAAAAAAATTGAAAATTTTGCAAATTTGACCAACTTTAGAAACGTGATCTTAAAATAAAAATATTTTTGAAAACTAATCGTGGAATCGTGATTCTTATTACATATACATAGTAAAATAAGCAATTTAATTCAGTCGTTTTTTTCAAATTTAAAAAAAAATTGAAAATTTTGCAAATTTGGCCAACTTTAGAAACGTGATCTTAAAATAAAAATATTTTTGAAAACTAATCGTGGAATCGTGATTCTTATTACATATACATAGTAAAATAAGCAATTTAATTACTTTTCCGTCGTTTTTTTTTTCAAATTTAAAAAAAAATTGAAAATTTTGACAGAGGTGATGACACATCAGCAAATTTAGATAAACTGTTACTTTAGCATGATATATATATATAGGCTAGCTAGAGTCAATCAACCAACCAACCTTGAAAAAAAAAAAAAAAAAAAAAAAAAAAAAAATTTTTTTTTTTTTTTTTTTTTTTTTTTTTTTCAAGGTTGGTTGGTTGGTTGATATATATTTATAATGCTAATTGAATTAAGTATATTTTCAAAAATGAAGATTTAGACTTTGAGTTGACTATTGCAAATTCAACCAACTTTAGAAACGTGATCTTAAAATAAAAATATTTTTGAAAACTAATCGTGGAATCGTGATTCTTATTACATATACATAGTAAAATAAGCAATTTAATTACTTTTCAGTCGTTTTTTTTTCAAATTTAAAAAAAATTGAAAATTTTGCAAATTCAACCAACTTTAGAAACGTGATCTTAAAATAAAAATATTTTTGAAAACTAATCGTGGAATCGTGATTCTTATTACATATACATAGTAAAATAAGCAATTTAATTACTTTTCAGTCGTTTTTTTTTCAAATTTAAAAAAAATTGAAAATTTGACCAACTTTAGAAACGTGATCTTAAAATAAAAATATTTTTGAAAACTAATCGTGGAATCGTGATTCTTATTACATATACATAGTAAAATAAGCAATTTAATTACTTTTCAGTCGTTTTTTTCAAATTTAAAAAAAAATTGAAAATTTTGCAAATTTGGCCAACTTTAGAAACGTGATCTTAAAATAAAAATATTTTTGAAAACTAATCGTGGAATCATGATTCTTATTACATATACATAGTAAAATAAGCAATTTAATTACTTTTCAGCCGTTTTTTTTTCAAATTTAAAAAAAAATTGAAAATTTTGACAGAGGTGGCGGCACATCAGCAAATTTAGATAAACTGTTACTTTAGCATGATATATATAGGCTAGCTAGAGTCAATCAATCAACCAACCTTGAAAAAAAAAAAAAAAAAAAAAAAAAAAAAAAAAATTTTTTTTTTTTTTTTTTTTTTTTTTTTTAAGGGTTGGTTAATTGATTGATTTACTCTAGCTAGCCTATATATATTATGCTAAAGTATATACATTATCATTGTCCAGCAATGCTTATCTGCGTCTATAAAAATGCATCCTGTTTTCATAGCAAATGAGTTATACAATATCCTGTTTCCGCGACATCTATAATAAGCCTTAACTCATCCTGTTCTCGTAGAAACTGACTTATGCAATATCCTGTCTTCAGATTGGCAATATCCTGTCTCATCTAAAATAAGCCTTATCTCATCCTGTTTTCGTAGAAACTGACTTATGCAATATCCTGTCTTCAGATTATACTAATTGAATTAAGTATATTTTCAAAAATGAAGATTTAGACTTTGAGTTGACTATTGCAAATTCGACCAACTTTAGAAACGTGATCTTAAAATAAAAATATTTTTGAAAACTAATCGTGGAATCGTGATTCTTATTACATATACATAGTAAAATAAGCAATTTAATTACTTTCAGTCGTTTTTTTCAAATTTAAAAAAAAATTTGAAAATTTTGCAAATTTGACCAACTTTAGAAACGTAATCTTAAAATAAAAATATTTTTGAAAACTAATCGTGGAATCGTGATTCTTATTACATATACATGGTGAAATAAGCAATTAATTACTTTTCAGTTGTTTTTTTTTCAAATTTAAAAAAAAAATTGAAAATTTTGACAGAGGTGGTGGCACATCAGCAAATTTAGATAAACTGTTACTTTAGCATGATATATATAGGCTAGCTAGAGTCAATCAATCAATCAACCAACCTTGAAAAAAAAAAAAAAAAAAAAAAAAAAAAAAAAAAAAAAAAAAAAAAAAATTTTTTTTTTTTTTTTTTTTTTTTTTTTTTTTTTTTTTTTTTTTTTTAAAGGTTGGTTGATTGGTTGATTGACAGATTTTTTTCACAGTTGGTAGTTTAACATAATTAAACTCTCTCTCTACGAGCCAGCTTGACGGTCAACTCATACGCTCTGTCTTTTTCATCAACTACATAGTCTTTTTCTATTTCCTCAAACTTTCTCTTAACCGTAGCAGTCAATTCTTGAAGCATGTCGCCCGATTTGACAGACCATATACCTTCAGCTCTCACACGCATGGAAAAGTTGCTAGGTTTCTCTTCTTCAGTATCCCCATACCTGGATTCTACCGACGGGGGTGCGTAGATATTCGTATGTTGTTCGCAGACTGCGCTCGAGTATTCGTAATACCCTTTAAGCCAATCTTGTAAATTCATCTCACCTTCGTTTCGAACTGTGATTTCAAAGGCCATCCTTCTGCTGAACGGTATAATGCTGGGATACGTAGAGGTTACCCGGCCATCGGTCCACAGTTTCTGGATACGGCAGATCTCCTCGATAGGCATTCGGTGCGTCTTCACAAGTACCTGAAGCATATCGTTGAAATCAAACACGCGCCTGGAACTCATGTTCAAGCGTTGTGCATTGGGATATAGATTAGCCAGATCCTTGTTGGAATATCGATGTGCAAAGTTGTAAGGTGACGCGTAGCCTAGATATTTGCCAACATCGACGGCTATGAAATAAACATCTCTACCAACAGTAGCAGCGATGAGTGCAGGTTTGGTATCAAAACAAATTTTCAGATACATGATTGCGCTATGATCTTTCAATAAACAGAGGCAATGGAAGAATGATGGTAGCTTGAGTACGGAACCACTATTTATATAAAATATCCATGAGTGGGCGTGGCATGTAAAAAAAAAAAAAAAAAAAAAAAAAAAAAAAAAAAAAAAAAAAAAAAAATTTTTTTTTTTTTTTTTTTTTTTTTTTTTTTTTTTTTTTTTTTTTTTTACATGCCACGCCCACTCATGGATATTTTATAGTTAGTTGTTTATTTAGTTATCATCTAGAAAACTTCTTTATAAGCTTATCCGCCTCGTTTTCAATCTCTCTATGAATCGAGTCCAAGTCATAGCTCTCGTCCTTTTCATACACTGAAATTATATCTTTTAGCGAATCGCTCACCATTTCTTCTTTGATTTTTTCAAAGTCTTCGCCGATTTTTGAGTACGCAGAAAGGTATCTGTTATAATTTACATAATTTTTGATCTTGTACTTGTTCAGGGCTTGTTCGTTGAACTGCTTACGCTTAACCTTAAAAATGTTCCTAGAGCGTGGAGATTCTTCGGCGTCGGCCTTCATGACAAATCCTTCTAGCGGACACTCTGCATAAGCGCTGGGATACGTTTCAACTTTTTCGTACAGATCCCCTATCGTTTGGTAATCTAAATCTAAGATGGGTACGTGGGGTAGCTTCACTCGCTGGAAAATGTTCACGGCGTCGCTATACTTCATAAACGTATCTGAATCCAGTTGGTAGATGTCGAAGGCCCGAAAAAAGACAGTCTTACTACCGAATACGGCTTCGGATTCAAAATCACGATAGGTTATTCTCTTCATGTGGCTTCCGAATACTTCTCCATAAATGATAAAATTGTCATGTAAAATGTCTTTGATAAGCCGTACCTTTTCCGACAGCGGTTCCAAGATTGCGTTCAAGTTAAAAAGGCGTGTCTTTTCATCTAGCACAACGTTTCTAGATTGTATCCTGAACGTATTCTTCACGTAGCCAATACCGATATTAGAGCCATCCAATTTTTCGGTAGCTATTAAAGGTATGCCCGAATAAATTTGGCTTGTAATCTCGTGGTACTTGATAAGAGCCATCGTAAATAGATTAGAAACAGAGACTAGAAAATATCTAATAAGCTATTTCAATGAGAGTGAAGACAGAATGAATGTAGCTTGAGTACGGAGCCGCTATTTATACTAAATATAAATCAACTAATCAACCAACCATCTGAAAAAAAAAAAAAAAAAAAAAAAAAAAAAAAAAAAAAAAAAAAAAAAAAATTTTTTTTTTTTTTTTTTTTTTTTTTTTTTTTTTTTTTTTTTTTTCAGATGGTTGGTTGGTTGGTTGATTACATTCTCTATATATAGTATCGCTGACATGACTACACGCTCATTGTGTCTCGACAGCAACGGTCGTCTAACTATGTCTCGTAATGGGTTTTCAGCAAGACTAGTTAGTTAGATTTTTCTCCCATGATTTATTCTGATTTCATGAAAACCTGCAATATCTTGTCATTTGTCAGACAAAAGTCTATAAATATCTTGTTTTCAAAGCCAATATTGTATAAATTCCGCCATTTTAAAGGAAATGGGTCAGGAGCGAGTTTATGCATGACCGTACTGTAGAAGAAATAAATTCCACTCCCACCCACCCTAATAGATATACTATATATATATATATACTATATATATAGACTGTAGCGCCATCTACAATGATTGGCTAAAGAAATATAGCGTTAGCAGCCAACTGAGAAATATAGCTTTAACGGCCAACTTAGAAATATATCTATAGCGGCCAACTTAGAAATATAACTATAGCGAGATAGAGACTGAGATAGACTGATGAAGTGGCACGTCAGCGATACTATATATAGAAAATGTAATCAACCAACCAACCAACCTTGAAAAAAAAAAAAAAAAAAAAAAAAAAAAAAAAAATTTTTTTTTTTTTTTTTTTTTTTTTTTTTTTTTTTTTTCAAGGTTGGTTGGTTGGTTGATTACATTCTCTATATATAGTATCGCTGACGTGCCACTTCATCAGTCTATCTCAGTCTTTGCCAGCAACGGTTGTTTCAAGGGCAGGATATTATGTAACCCATTTCTTCATAAACAGGACGCGATAAAGTTATTTATAGCTCCGATAGCAACCCCCTCTAAGCGATAATCTAAAAGGTCATCCGGTCGAGCCTTATCAGATATCATGCATCCGCTCGCCAGAGTATAAATACCGGCCTCTCGCCTCAGCTTATTCATTCTGACCCTCTGCTTTTTGAAATGGCCACTCTATCATTTGACTCTCTGACGGACGAACGAGTTGATTGCGACTGTGTCATAATACCGCAATGGAACGTATTGAACACCCCTCGCATATCTTGTGAATTGATATGTAATTACGACCGTTCTATGAAAATGCCAGCTCCAGCCATTATTCCCAAACCTAAGCCAGCTCCCACACCTAAACCGGCTCTCATTCAAAAACCAGCACCAGTTCTCATTCAAAAACCGGCTCCAGCACTTAAACCAGATCCAGTTCTCACACCTGATCCAGTTCCCACACCTAAGCCTGATCCAGTTCCCACACCTGATCCAGTTCAAATTTCAATACCCATGTCAGAGATGATGTATTTTAAAGTACCAACGCTATTAAGCCCGCTACCAAAATCTCCAATTTCAGAAGACCCGTCCAAAGTAACAGTTTATCGCCCTTGGAAGCCTCCACCGAAGATAGATTTTGTGGTACGGCCTAAACTAAAAACTGCCGGCTTTGAAGATCCTAGAATTCGAAGACGGCAGGGCATAGTCGTTATCAAGTCAATCGTCGATCTGAGAGATGGCAAATGCTATAGCCACATACAAACAGAGGTCAGGAAAAATTACTGTTGGGTTTAAACCCAAACGATTTATAAAAAAATCGGGTCGAACGAAGTGTCTCATGGCAGATTACTGTCTTTGACACTTCGTTCGACCCGTTTTTTTTGTAACAATTATATTGCCAATATTGGATGCGTTTAAGATTTTGACTTAAGAATTTGAATGGATATTTTTATAACTGAAGTCTTGGAGATATATATTTTTATCTAACTTAAAACAGTTTGGCAAAAAAATATTATTTTCAAATCAAAAACTATAAAATTGAAATGATAAACTTTGAAAATTGCAAAGTCCAAAAAAATATAGTATCTTGAAAAAATTATAGAAATCGCCCAAAGACACTTTAACATGATATATATAGGTTAGCTAGAGTCAATCAACCAATCAACCAACCTTGAAAAAAAAAAAAAAAAAAAAAAAAAAAAAAAAAAAAAAATTTTTTTTTTTTTTTTTTTTTTTTTTTTTTTTTTTTTTTTCAAGGTTGGTTGATTGGTTGATTGACTCTAGCTAACCTATATATATCATGTTAAAGTGTATACATCCAGCAATGCTTATCTGCGTCTATAAAAATGCATCCTGTTTCATAGCAAATGAGTTATACAATATCCTGTTTCCGCGTTTAGCGACATCTATAGATAGCTCATCCTGTTTTCGTAGAAACTGACTTATGCAATATCCTGTTTCCGCGTCCAGCGACAATAATTTTATAATAAGCCTTATCTTATCGTAGAAACTGACTTATGCAATATCCTGCATCAGATCGACTATATAAGCTCTGGCATTTGATCGAATAGCCATTCTCTCTTCGGAGCTTTAAACTACCAATATGTATAAAACTCAATGCTCTCTGAAGAAACTTAAAGCGGTAAACTCGCTACGAAACCGTTTTGGGGTTATCGAGCTGTTTCCCAAAAACCTTTCGCCTACCGTTAAGAAATTGGAAGAGTATCCACACTTCCAAACCATGATCGGTGAAGGCAAGATTTGTGTATTCTGTCTATACATGACGTCCGATTCGAAGATTGAATTCAAAAAACGTACTCTGACGGACAAGATAACTAATACAATCCCAGCCATAGGCAGAGAGGCCAAGACAAACTATCCGCTGAGACCTCAGGAGATTAAATGGAGCACTCTGATGAACCGATATAAAAGACCCCCCAGCGAAGCCAACAGAACCAACGCCGACGTGAGAATTGGTTTCAAGTGCCCCAACAATCAGTTTCTTGTAAAGTCCTATTTTACGTTTGGTCAGCGAACCGTCGGACGAGGATGCGCCCACATCATACAGACTTTGAACGTGCCATTCCTGTTCTTTGTGAGGCGTCCTGGCGAGACACGAGTAAAACCGGACAACAGATACTTTGCTGGCGACAAGCTCCATTATTACGACCGTTTCATATTGATTGCCGACTCCAGTTACAAGGTGCCTGCTGGGACCACCTACATTCTGTTTACGACTCAAAAAAACTTTTTCAGTTTGGACATTGTGCCAGAGAATTTAGAGTTGGGCTTCGAAACCAAAAATCCTTTGGTAGAACGCATAACAAAAATTGATGGTATGTACGACATATCCGTACCAACGCCCATGATACAGCATATAGATGATGAGGAAGACTCCCCCGTGGAAATGAGTACTGAAGTCGCCAGAATAACATCTAAATATTTTGATAAGCCAACGTCTCCATCCCAAGAGCCAGAGATCTATTTTCCTGAATCATCTCAAGAGTCGTCCCAAGAACCAGAGCCAGAGATCTATTTGCCTGTGGACAGAAGAACAATAGTCATAACAACAAACTTTGCAGCCCAATACAAGTCTCTGACTTTTAAGGACTGGAAAAACTTGACAGATCGCCCCGACAATAACTTCGTACGCCCCTACGGACCAGATCTACCTGGACTTGACATGAGAATTAAATCGGTAAAACGGAAGGCTGAGACAATTCCCAAGAGTGCCAAGAAACATAAGCCATCTTTCAAGGAGGCGGCCACAAATACAGAGCCAGAACCAGAGCCAGTGTTTAAATGCTCACTACCCGTTGCACCTGAGCCAGTTTTTAAACGTCCAGCGCCCATTGAAAGTCCTGAGATATGTCCCGTTGAAGATCCTGAATCCATTGAAAGTCCTGAACCCATTGAAAATCCTGAGATATGTCCAGAGTCCGTTGAAGATCCTGAATCCATTGAAAGTTCTGAGATATGCCCCATTGAAAATCCTGAGATATGTCCCGTTGAAGATCGTGAACCCATTGAAAATCCAGCTCCCATTGAAAATCCAGAATATTTTTATGGATGGCCTACTATTGAAAGGTCAGAGGTACAAACTGAACTGGATGAGCTTGATAATATTTTATGTACGCCTTTATCCATGCCGCATGATACGCTAGACTCGTTGATGGATGATCTTATGACGCCATCAACTATACAGTATACGATGGAACCGCTGGAGACTCAGTCAGGCTTTGAACTGCCAGACTTCATATAAAAACAAAAAATATGTAAAATTTAAAAAATTTGGGTCAAACGAAACTTCCTCATGTTTAGATTTGTCATTATGACTTATCTTTACGATGGAAGCCTCGTTTGACCCATTTTTTTTAAATTAAAATGCTACCAATATTGGTATTGAAAAAAAAATAACTTATAAAATTTATCAGAACAATAAAAAAATTGGGTCAAACGAGGCTTCCTCATGTTTAGATTTGTCAGTATGACTTATCTTTACAATGGAAGCCTCGTTTGACCCACTTTTTTTTAAATCAAAATGCTACCAATATTGGATTTGTAAAAAAATAACTTGTAAATTTTATCAGATTAATTAGAAAGTGACACATGACAATACTTTATAAAAGTCCATCTAAGTCACATTAAAATCAACCAACCAACCAACCTTAAAAAAAAAAAAAAAAAAAAAAAAAAAAAAAAAAAAAAAAAAAAATTTTTTTTTTTTTTTTTTTTTTTTTTTTTTTTTTTTTTTTCAAGGTTGGTTGGTTGGTTGATATATATTTGTTTCCTCGTTCATCACTTTTCATTTATCAAGATTAACTTTTCAATTTAATCCTAACATGTTTTTATTCAAAGGCTAAGTTTCAAAGCCTCATTTTAAATGAAACCTGTTAATTTTGATCACGTGGATCCATCCAAGACATGAAAATTAAAACTATACCAAATCTTAGCAATTAGATGTTTGAACTGAGTCCATAACCCTTTAAAATTTATCTAAGCCATAGTAGCCTTTCAATTTTGACCGTTTAAACATGGATTAGCTGGTCATGATAAAACTGAGTCACGCTGAGCGTTGCCTGTATCATGTCAAACGAAGACATGGCAATTGAAAACGGGGTATTGCTTAGCAGGTAAAATTAAAACTGGCTGGGCTAGTCAGGATAAACGTAACCATTGAACTCTGGGCCATGCTTAACAGTAGCACTGTAAAAATAATATTTACGAGATCTAATGAAAAGTGACAAATGAAAAGCTTAAAAGTAGCGGCCCAGTCTATGGTATCATTTTAAAAGAAACCATCCAAGAGGCCTTGATAGAATCTGAACAAATCTATAGGTGAAAGACGTAGAGAGCCCATATTGTAAAAATTTAAAATTATAAAATTCAAAAGTGGATATGAGTTAAGTTTCAAAGTCACACTCTTAAAATAAAACCAACCAACCAACCTTGAAAAAAAAAAAAAAAAAAAAAAAAAAAAAAAAAAAATTTTTTTTTTTTTTTTTTTTTTTTTTTTTTTTTTTTTTTTTTTTCCAAGGTTGGTTGGTTGGTTTTATTTTAAGAGTGGGTGTGGTCATGTGACTAGTAAATATCATCGGATCAAAAAGTGATATAACCGAGATTAATTTCGGATCAAAAAGTGATATAACCGAGATTAATTTCGGTGCTAAAAAGAAGAACCCAAATTGTCTTCCCAACTGGCTGAACCCAGATTAGGTATTTTTTAGCTTAAAATCTTAGCTGATCTGAGTTTGGTCGTTGGTAAAAAATATCAGCGGATTTTTCTAAGGCCCAAATGAAATTTTTTCAAACTAAATCTGGCAGACTAGAATTTTAGTAAGAATCTGCTATGGATAGCTGCGAGTACCCGAAAAGAGTACCCGGCATCTCTTTAAGAAGATACCGTAAAACGTAAAGTCAGATCCGTCTCGGTACCACGTTTAAGCTCGTCCGATCTTAAAAAATGCTGGATATCGTTAGCCCGCTTAGAGAGAGACTTGGCATAGTGCCAACTGAGTCGATACACTAGAATGAGTCGATACTGTGTCGCTTAGACATCTTCATACTTGGCCAATCTATATTTTAAACTATCATTTTCGGCTTGCAAGCTAGCCATTCCCTCTTTCAAACTATCCGCTTGCAAGTGTAACTTATAAATAATTTCCTACAAGCCTGTAGCGTTTCACCTTGCAGAGTTTCTCTGATATTATTTTCGTAAATCTCTTTCATATCGGCCTCTATCCCTTGGCAGCGTCTCAATATGGGCATCATGGCAAGTATGGAGATGAATGGCAAAATTAAATCTTGGCCAGTATATATAGATAAAATATAATTGACGAGAAACCAACCAACCAACCAGCTGTAAAAAAAAAAAAAAAAAAATTATGCCCATATTTGATTGGTTTAATCGATTGGAAAAAGCCTATGAATAAAACGAAGAACGAATGCAAGGTCTGTTTGACAGAAGAGAGCGAAGTCGCATTCTTTAACTGTGGGCATGTAGTATGCTGCCTCGCTTGTTCCAAAAAGATGGTAAATTGTCCCATATGTAGAAAAGCTATTGTAGAAAAGAGAAGAGTGTATATCCAGTAATTAAAAAGCCACACCCACCCTCAAAAAAAAAAAAAAAAAAAAAAAAAAAAAAAAAAAATTTTTTTTTTTTTTTTTTTTTTTTTTGAGTGGGCGTGGCTTTACTTTACCTATATATACCGATCCTTGCCAGCCATCTTCAAGCCACTCTTCTACAATGCCTGCCGGTCTCAATTTGAGAAGGTATTTGAACACTCTCCTACGCGACACAACTCAGTTTTCGTGTCCGCGCTGTAACGTTCTCGTCTTGCCCAAAGATTATGAAAGGCATTGTAAGAATGAAACAACCATGGACCCTTTAACATGCTGCGTTTGGTGCGAGGGCCAATTTACATTCCAAAGAGGGGAAAAGAACGGTGCCGCTGATCATTTGATAGAATGCTTTAGAAATTTTAGATTTAGGATGCCTGAACCTGAGCCTGAGCCTGAGCCTGAACCTGAGCCTGATGACGAAGATCCTGCTGCCGACCCATACGAATTTTTCGATTTCGACCCAATGTGCGCAAAAGAAGATTTTTTCGATCATACGCGTTACTTCATGGACGACTGGGCCTACGAACCTGTCTGGCCGATCGAGTTAGAGCCTCCACCCGTACCTTTCGAAGACGAAACGCTGAATTTAGCCGCCTCTTGCGTGCTGAGATATCTTCAAGGCGACCTGGCGTTCATCCACGTCATGGTGCGAGCCGTAGCCTATAGAGATTTTATAAGATTCATGGATAGGGACGACGGCTTGACCCAAACCTTGCCATTTTCATGTTGGTGCGACGGCGGGAAGGAAACCAATCCCAAATTCAGGCAGCATAGGCACATGGTCGTAGTAACTCCTTCAGAAGATCATTTTCACAAGAACGTGTGGGGTAGGATCAGACCCGACGAGCGGCCGTATGTCGGTTACCGATGCCTGAAAAGCAAATCTATAGAGACCGTCTGGCATTTGGTCAATACGCTGGGATATCTCAGCAACCGAAAATCTAGCTGTAATTTTTCATTCGAAAGCCAACTAGGGGTTGGTAACAGGAAACATTTTTACATTCAAGAGACGCTGCCCAAAGATTACAGGCTGGTCTTGGCTACGCTCTGGAACGGAGGCATCATGAGGCTCATAACCCAAAATTATGCCTGCAGGCATCCCGATAAATTGCTCAGAGTTCCAATAGCGTTCATCGACGGAAAATATAAAATCAAAATCAAACATTTGCCAGGCATAAAATTGAAACTGGTACTGCCCGTATCGAGAAATTTCAAGTCGTCTAGTACAAGTACCCAATACTTCTTGCATCTGAACAACGAAAAAAAGATGTATTTTACGACAGGCACGCAGACCGAAGAAGATTACAAACTGTTTTACGAAGTCGTCAAAGAAGATTATTGGGAACCCAGCAGGCGTCAACAGATGTGCTTTCAGTGCGTGAAGCCCATATTGGGACGCTGCAGAGGGATAGAGGCCGAAATGAAAAAAATGAAAGAGAGTTACGAAAATAATATCAGGGAACTGAGAGAAATGCTGCAAATCCAAAAACTGGAATATTTGGAAATTATTTATAATTTACACGTAAACGAAATTGCTAGCCTGAAAGAGGGAATGGAAAGGCTGAAAGCAGAAATGACTATCTTGAAAGCTGAAAATGATAGTTTGAAAGAGGGAATGGCTAGCCTGAAAGATGGAATGGCTAGCTTGCAAGCCGAAAATGATAGTTTAAAATATAGATTGGCCAAGTATGAAGATGTCTAAGCGACACAGTATCGACTCATTCTAGTGTATCGACTCAGTTGGCACTATGCCAAGTCTCTCTCTAAGCGGGCTAACGATATCCAGCATTTTTTAAGATCGGACGAGCTTAAACGTGGTACCGAGACGGATCTGACTTTACGTTTTACGGTATCTTCTTAAAGAGATGCCGGGTACTCTTTTCGGGTACTCGCAGCTATCCATAGCAGATTCTTACTAAAATTCTAGTCTGCCAGATTTAGTTTGAAAAAATTTCATTTGGGCCTTAGAAAAATCCGCTGATATTTTTTACCAACGACCAAACTCAGATCAGCTAAGATTTTAAGCTAAAAAATACCTAATCTGGGTTCAGCCAGTTGGGAAGACAATTTGGGTTCTTCTTTTTAGCACCGAAATTAATCTCGGTTATATCACTTTTTGATCCGAAATTAATCTCGGTTATATCACTTTTTGATCCGATGATATTTACTAGTCACATGACCACACCCACTCTTAAAATAAAACCAACCAACCAACCTTGGAAAAAAAAAAAAAAAAAAAAAAAAAAAAAAAAAAAAATTTTTTTTTTTTTTTTTTTTTTTTTTTTTTTTTTCAAGGTTGGTTGGTTGGTTTTATTTTAAGAGTGTGACTTTGAAACTTAACTCATATCCACTTTTGAATTTTATAATTTTAAATTTTTACAATATGGGCTCTCTACGTCTTTCACCTATAGATTTGTTCAGATTCTATCAAGGCCTCTTGGATGGTTTCTTTTAAAATGATACCATAGACTGGGCCGCTACTTTTAAGCTTTTCATTTGTCACTTTTCATTAGATCTCGTAAATATTATTTTTACAGTGCTACTGTTAAGCATGGCCCAGAGTTCAATGGTTACGTTTATCCTGACTAGCCCAGCCAGTTTTAATTTTACCTGCTAAGCAATACCCCGTTTTCAATTGCCATGTCTTCGTTTGACATGATACAGGCAACGCTCAGCGTGACTCAGTTTTATCATGACCAGCTAATCCATGTTTAAACGGTCAAAATTGAAAGGCTACTATGGCTTAGATAAATTTTAAAGGGTTATGGACTCAGTTCAAACATCTAATTGCTAAGATTTGGTATAGTTTTAATTTTCATGTCTTGGATGGATCCACGTGATCAAAATTAACAGGTTTCATTTAAAATGAGGCTTTGAAACTTAGCCTTTGAATAAAAACATGTTAGGATTAAATTGAAAAGTTAATCTTGATAAATGAAAAGTGATGAACGAGGAAACAAATATATATCAACCAACCAACCAACCTTGAAAAAAAAAAAAAAAAAAAAAAAAAAAAAAAAAAAAAAAAAAAAATTTTTTTTTTTTTTTTTTTTTTTTTTTTTTTTTTTTTTTTAAGGTTGGTTGGTTGGTTGATTTTAATGTGACTTAGATGGACTTTTATAAAGTATTGTCATGTGTCACTTTCTAATTAATCTGATAAAATTTACAAGTTATTTTTTTACAAATCCAATATTGGTAGCATTTTGATTTAAAAAAAAGTGGGTCAAACGAGGCTTCCATTGTAAAGATAAGTCATACTGACAAATCTAAACATGAGGAAGCCTCGTTTGACCCAATTTTTTTATTGTTCTGATAAATTTTATAAGTTATTTTTTTTTCAATACCAATATTGGTAGCATTTTAATTTAAAAAAAATGGGTCAAACGAGGCTTCCATCGTAAAGATAAGTCATAATGACAAATCTAAACATGAGGAAGTTTCGTTTGACCCAAATTTTTTAAATTTTACATATTTTTTGTTTTTATATGAAGTCTGGCAGTTCAAAGCCTGACTGAGTCTCCAGCGGTTCCATCGTATACTGTATAGTTGATGGCGTCATAAGATCATCCATCAACGAGTCTAGCGTATCATGCGGCATGGATAAAGGCGTACATAAAATATTATCAAGCTCATCCAGTTCAGTTTGTACCTCTGACCTTTCAATAGTAGGCCATCCATAAAAATATTCTGGATTTTCAATGGGAGCTGGATTTTCAATGGGTTCACGATCTTCAACGGGACATATCTCAGGATTTTCAATGGGGCATATCTCAGAACTTTCAATGGATTCAGGATCTTCAACGGACTCTGGACATATCTCAGGATTTTCAATGGGTTCAGGACTTTCAATGGATTCAGGATCTTCAACGGGACATATCTCAGGACTTTCAATGGGCGCTGGACGTTTAAAAACTGGCTCAGGTGCAACGGGTAGTGAGCATTTAAACACTGGCTCTGGTTCTGGCTCTGTATTTGTGGCCGCCTCCTTGAAAGATGGCTTATGTTTCTTGGCACTCTTGGGAATTGTCTCAGCCTTCCGTTTTACCGATTTAATTCTCATGTCAAGTCCAGGTAGATCTGGTCCGTAGGGGCGTACGAAGTTATTGTCGGGGCGATCTGTCAAGTTTTTCCAGTCCTTAAAAGTCAGAGACTTGTATTGGGCTGCAAAGTTTGTTGTTATGACTATTGTTCTTCTGTCCACAGGCAAATAGATCTCTGGCTCTGGTTCTTGGGACGACTCTTGAGATGATTCAGGAAAATAGATCTCTGGCTCTTGGGATGGAGACGTTGGCTTATCAAAATATTTAGATGTTATTCTGGCGACTTCAGTACTCATTTCCACGGGGGAGTCTTCCTCATCATCTATATGCTGTATCATGGGCGTTGGTACGGATATGTCGTACATACCATCAATTTTTGTTATGCGTTCTACCAAAGGATTTTTGGTTTCGAAGCCCAACTCTAAATTCTCTGGCACAATGTCCAAACTGAAAAAGTTTTTTTGAGTCGTAAACAGAATGTAGGTGGTCCCAGCAGGCACCTTGTAACTGGAGTCGGCAATCAATATGAAACGGTCGTAATAATGGAGCTTGTCGCCAGCAAAGTATCTGTTGTCCGGTTTTACTCGTGTCTCGCCAGGACGCCTCACAAAGAACAGGAATGGCACGTTCAAAGTCTGTATGATGTGGGCGCATCCTCGTCCGACGGTTCGCTGACCAAACGTAAAATAGGACTTTACAAGAAACTGATTGTTGGGGCACTTGAAACCAATTCTCACGTCGGCGTTGGTTCTGTTGGCTTCGCTGGGGGGTCTTTTATATCGGTTCATCAGAGTGCTCCATTTAATCTCCTGAGGTCTCAGCGGATAGTTTGTCTTGGCCTCTCTGCCTATGGCTGGGATTGTATTAGTTATCTTGTCCGTCAGAGTACGTTTTTTGAATTCAATCTTCGAATCGGACGTCATGTATAGACAGAATACACAAATCTTGCCTTCACCGATCATGGTTTGGAAGTGTGGATACTCTTCCAATTTCTTAACGGTAGGCGAAAGGTTTTTGGGAAACAGCTCGATAACCCCAAAACGGTTTCGTAGCGAGTTTACCGCTTTAAGTTTCTTCAGAGAGCATTGAGTTTTATACATATTGGTAGTTTAAAGCTCCGAAGAGAGAATGGCTATTCGATCAAATGCCAGAGCTTATATAGTCGATCTGATGCAGGATATTGCATAAGTCAGTTTCTACGATAAGATAAGGCTTATTATAAAATTATTGTCGCTGGACGCGGAAACAGGATATTGCATAAGTCAGTTTCTACGAAAACAGGATGAGCTATCTATAGATGTCGCTAAACGCGGAAACAGGATATTGTATAACTCATTTGCTATGAAACAGGATGCATTTTTATAGACGCAGATAAGCATTGCTGGATGTATACACTTTAACATGATATATATAGGTTAGCTAGAGTCAATCAACCAATCAACCAACCTTGAAAAAAAAAAAAAAAAAAAAAAAAAAAAAAAAAAAAAAAATTTTTTTTTTTTTTTTTTTTTTTTTTTTTTTTTTTTTTTTTCAAGGTTGGTTGATTGGTTGATTGACTCTAGCTAACCTATATATATCATGTTAAAGTGTCTTTGGGCGATTTCTATAATTTTTTCAAGATACTATATTTTTTTGGACTTTGCAATTTTCAAAGTTTATCATTTCAATTTTATAGTTTTTGATTTGAAAATAATATTTTTTTGCCAAACTGTTTTAAGTTAGATAAAAATATATATCTCCAAGACTTCAGTTATAAAAATATCCATTCAAATTCTTAAGTCAAAATCTTAAACGCATCCAATATTGGCAATATAATTGTTACAAAAAAAACGGGTCGAACGAAGTGTCAAAGACAGTAATCTGCCATGAGACACTTCGTTCGACCCGATTTTTTTATAAATCGTTTGGGTTTAAACCCAACAGTAATTTTTCCTGACCTCTGTTTGTATGTGGCTATAGCATTTGCCATCTCTCAGATCGACGATTGACTTGATAACGACTATGCCCTGCCGTCTTCGAATTCTAGGATCTTCAAAGCCGGCAGTTTTTAGTTTAGGCCGTACCACAAAATCTATCTTCGGTGGAGGCTTCCAAGGGCGATAAACTGTTACTTTGGACGGGTCTTCTGAAATTGGAGATTTTGGTAGCGGGCTTAATAGCGTTGGTACTTTAAAATACATCATCTCTGACATGGGTATTGAAATTTGAACTGGATCAGGTGTGGGAACTGGATCAGGCTTAGGTGTGGGAACTGGATCAGGTGTGAGAACTGGATCTGGTTTAAGTGCTGGAGCCGGTTTTTGAATGAGAACTGGTGCTGGTTTTTGAATGAGAGCCGGTTTAGGTGTGGGAGCTGGCTTAGGTTTGGGAATAATGGCTGGAGCTGGCATTTTCATAGAACGGTCGTAATTACATATCAATTCACAAGATATGCGAGGGGTGTTCAATACGTTCCATTGCGGTATTATGACACAGTCGCAATCAACTCGTTCGTCCGTCAGAGAGTCAAATGATAGAGTGGCCATTTCAAAAAGCAGAGGGTCAGAATGAATAAGCTGAGGCGAGAGGCCGGTATTTATACTCTGGCGAGCGGATGCATGATATCTGATAAGGCTCGACCGGATGACCTTTTAGATTATCGCTTAGAGGGGGTTGCTATCGGAGCTATAAATAACTTTATCGCGTCCTGTTTATGAAGAAATGGGTTACATAATATCCTGCCCTTGAAACAACCGTTGCTGGCAAAGACTGAGATAGACTGATGAAGTGGCACGTCAGCGATACTATATATAGAGAATGTAATCAACCAACCAACCAACCTTGAAAAAAAAAAAAAAAAAAAAAAAAAAAAAAAAAAAAAAATTTTTTTTTTTTTTTTTTTTTTTTTTTTTTTTTTTTTTTTTTTTCAAGGTTGGTTGGTTGGTTGATTACATTTTCTATATATAGTATCGCTGACGTGCCACTTCATCAGTCTATCTCAGTCTCTATCTCGCTATAGTTATATTTCTAAGTTGGCCGCTATAGATATATTTCTAAGTTGGCCGTTAAAGCTATATTTCTCAGTTGGCTGCTAACGCTATATTTCTTTAGCCAATCATTGTAGATGGCGCTACAGTCTATATATATAGTATATATATATATATAGTATATCTATTAGGGTGGGTGGGAGTGGAATTTATTTCTTCTACAGTACGGTCATGCATAAACTCGCTCCTGACCCATTTCCTTTAAAATGGCGGAATTTATACAATATTGGCTTTGAAAACAAGATATTTATAGACTTTTGTCTGACAAATGACAAGATATTGCAGGTTTTCATGAAATCAGAATAAATCATGGGAGAAAAATCTAACTAACTAGTCTTGCTGAAAACCCATTACGAGACATAGTGACTAGACGACCGTTGCTGTCGAGACACAATGAGCGTGTAGTCATGTCAGCGATACTATATATAGAGAATGTAATCAACCAACCAACCAACCATCTGAAAAAAAAAAAAAAAAAAAAAAAAAAAAAAAAAAAAAAAAAATTTTTTTTTTTTTTTTTTTTTTTTTTTTTTTTTTTTTTTTTTTTTTCAGATGGTTGGTTGATTAGTTGATTTATATTTAGTATAAATAGCGGCTCCGTACTCAAGCTACATTCATTCTGTCTTCACTCTCATTGAAATAGCTTATTAGATATTTTCTAGTCTCTGTTTCTAATCTATTTACGATGGCTCTTATCAAGTACCACGAGATTACAAGCCAAATTTATTCGGGCATACCTTTAATAGCTACCGAAAAATTGGATGGCTCTAATATCGGTATTGGCTACGTGAAGAATACGTTCAGGATACAATCTAGAAACGTTGTGCTAGATGAAAAGACACGCCTTTTTAACTTGAACGCAATCTTGGAACCGCTGTCGGAAAAGGTACGGCTTATCAAAGACATTTTACATGACAATTTTATCATTTATGGAGAAGTATTCGGAAGCCACATGAAGAGAATAACCTATCGTGATTTTGAATCCGAAGCCGTATTCGGTAGTAAGACTGTCTTTTTTCGGGCCTTCGACATCTACCAACTGGATTCAGATACGTTTATGAAGTATAGCGACGCCGTGAACATTTTCCAGCGAGTGAAGCTACCCCACGTACCCATCTTAGATTTAGATTACCAAACGATAGGGGATCTGTACGAAAAAGTTGAAACGTATCCCAGCGCTTATGCAGAGTGTCCGCTAGAAGGATTTGTCATGAAGGCCGACGCCGAAGAATCTCCACGCTCTAGGAACATTTTTAAGGTTAAGCGTAAGCAGTTCAACGAACAAGCCCTGAACAAGTACAAGATCAAAAATTATGTAAATTATAACAGATACCTTTCTGCGTACTCAAAAATCGGCGAAGACTTTGAAAAAATCAAAGAAGAAATGGTGAGCGATTCGCTAAAAGATATAATTTCAGTGTATGAAAAGGACGAGAGCTATGACTTGGACTCGATTCATAGAGAGATTGAAAACGAGGCGGATAAGCTTATAAAGAAGTTTTCTAGATGATAACTAAATAAACAACTAACTATAAAATATCCATGAGTGGGCGTGGCATGTAAAAAAAAAAAAAAAAAAAAAAAAAAAAAAAAAAAAAAAAAAAATTTTTTTTTTTTTTTTTTTTTTTTTTTTTTTTTTTTTTTTTTTTTTTTTTACATGCCACGCCCACTCATGGATATTTTATATAAATAGTGGTTCCGTACTCAAGCTACCATCATTCTTCCATTGCCTCTGTTTATTGAAAGATCATAGCGCAATCATGTATCTGAAAATTTGTTTTGATACCAAACCTGCACTCATCGCTGCTACTGTTGGTAGAGATGTTTATTTCATAGCCGTCGATGTTGGCAAATATCTAGGCTACGCGTCACCTTACAACTTTGCACATCGATATTCCAACAAGGATCTGGCTAATCTATATCCCAATGCACAATGCACAACGCTTGAACATGAGTTCCAGGCGCGTGTTTGATTTCAACGATATGCTTCAGGTACTTGTGAAGACGCACCGAATGCCTATCGAGGAGATCTGCCGTATCCAGAAACTGTGGACCGATGGCCGGGTAACCTCTACGTATCCCAGCATTATACCGTTCAGCAGAAGGATGGCCTTTGAAATCACAGTTCGAAACGAAGGTGAGATGAATTTACAAGATTGGCTTAAAGGGTATTACGAATACTCGAGCGCAGTCTGCGAACAACATACGAATATCTACGCACCCCCGTCGGTAGAATCCAGGTATGGGGATACTGAAGAAGAGAAACCTAGCAACTTTTCCATGCGTGTGAGAGCTGAAGGTATATGGTCTGTCAAATCGGGCGACATGCTTCAAGAATTGACTGCTACGGTTAAGAGAAAGTTTGAGGAAATAGAAAAAGACTATGTAGTTGATGAAAAAGACAGAGCGTATGAGTTGACCGTCAAGCTGGCTCGTAGAGAGAGAGTTTAATTATGTTAAACTACCAACTGTGAAAAAAATCTGTCAATCAACCAATCAACCAACCTTTAAAAAAAAAAAAAAAAAAAAAAAAAAAAAAAAAAAAAAAAAAAAAAAAAAAAAAATTTTTTTTTTTTTTTTTTTTTTTTTTTTTCAAGGTTGGTTGATTGATTGATTGACTCTAGCTAGCCTATATATATCATGCTAAAGTAACAGTTTATCTAAATTTGCTGATGTGCCACCACCTCTGTCAAAATTTTCAATTTTTTTTTTAAATTTGAAAAAAAAACAACTGAAAAGTAATTAATTGCTTATTTCACCATGTATATGTAATAAGAATCACGATTCCACGATTAGTTTTCAAAAATATTTTTATTTTAAGATTACGTTTCTAAAGTTGGTCAAATTTGCAAAATTTTCAAATTTTTTTTTAAATTTGAAAAAAACGACTGAAAGTAATTAAATTGCTTATTTTACTATGTATATGTAATAAGAATCACGATTCCACGATTAGTTTTCAAAAATATTTTTATTTTAAGATCACGTTTCTAAAGTTCGTCGAATTTGCAATAGTCAACTCAAAGTCTAAATCTTCATTTTTGAAAATATACTTAATTCAATTAGTATAATCTGAAGACAGGATATTGCATAAGTCAGTTTCTACGAAAACAGGATGAGATAAGGCTTATTTTAGATGAGACAGGATATTGCCAATCTGAAGACAGGATATTGCATAAGTCAGTTTCTACGAGAACAGGATGAGTTAAGGCTTATTATAGATGTCGCGGAAACAGGATATTGTATAACTCATTTGCTATGAAAACAGGATGCATTTTTATAGACGCAGATAAGCATTGCTGGACAATGATAATGTATATACTTTAGCATAATATATATAGGCTAGCTAGAGTAAATCAATCAATTAACCAACCTTAAAAAAAAAAAAAAAAAAAAAAAAAAAAAAAAAAAAAAAAATTTTTTTTTTTTTTTTTTTTTTTTTTTTTTTTTTTTTTTTTTTTTCAAGGTTGGTTGATTGATTGACTCTAGCTAGCCTATATATATCATGCTAAAGTAACAGTTTATCTAAATTTGCTGATGTGCCGCCACCTCTGTCAAAATTTTCAATTTTTTTTTAAATTTGAAAAAAAAACGGCTGAAAAGTAATTAAATTGCTTATTTTACTATGTATATGTAATAAGAATCATGATTCCACGATTAGTTTTCAAAAATATTTTTATTTTAAGATCACGTTTCTAAAGTTGGCCAAATTTGCAAAATTTTCAATTTTTTTTTAAATTTGAAAAAAACGACTGAAAAGTAATTAAATTGCTTATTTTACTATGTATATGTAATAAGAATCACGATTCCACGATTAGTTTTCAAAAATATTTTTATTTTAAGATCACGTTTCTAAAGTTGGTCAAATTTTCAATTTTTTTTAAATTTGAAAAAAAAACGACTGAAAAGTAATTAAATTGCTTATTTTACTATGTATATGTAATAAGAATCACGATTCCACGATTAGTTTTCAAAAATATTTTTATTTTAAGATCACGTTTCTAAAGTTGGTTGAATTTGCAAAATTTTCAATTTTTTTTAAATTTGAAAAAAAAACGACTGAAAAGTAATTAAATTGCTTATTTTACTATGTATATGTAATAAGAATCACGATTCCACGATTAGTTTTCAAAAATATTTTTATTTTAAGATCACGTTTCTAAAGTTGGTTGAATTTGCAATAGTCAACTCAAAGTCTAAATCTTCATTTTTGAAAATATACTTAATTCAATTAGCATTATAAATATATATCAACCAACCAACCAACCTTGAAAAAAAAAAAAAAAAAAAAAAAAAAAAAAAAAAAAAAAAAAAAAAAAAAATTTTTTTTTTTTTTTTTTTTTTTTTTTTTTTTTTTTTTTTTTTTTTTTCAAGGTTGGTTGGTTGATTGACTCTAGCTAGCCTATATATATATATCATGCTAAAGTAACAGTTTATCTAAATTTGCTGATGTGTCATCACCTCTGTCAAAATTTTCAATTTTTTTTTAAATTTGAAAAAAAAAACGACGGAAAAGTAATTAAATTGCTTATTTTACTATGTATATGTAATAAGAATCACGATTCCACGATTAGTTTTCAAAAATATTTTTATTTTAAGATCACGTTTCTAAAGTTGGCCAAATTTGCAAAATTTTCAATTTTTTTTTAAATTTGAAAAAAACGACTGAATTAAATTGCTTATTTTACTATGTATATGTAATAAGAATCACGATTCCACGATTAGTTTTCAAAAATATTTTTATTTTAAGATCACGTTTCTAAAGTTGGTCAAATTTGCAAAATTTTCAATTTTTTTTAAATTTGAAAAAAAAACGACTGAAAAGTAATTAAATTGCTTATTTCACTATGTTCAATCCCATCCATATATTTTTCAGTCTTAATAATATTTTCATACATGTAATTGTAAAGTCTCAACTTAAACGTCTTAATTATTTTTTTTTATGCTGATAACCTCTTCAATACTAGCTTAATAGATTTTTTTATAAATACTTAAATTAAGCCCCTCAAAGTCTTAAATTAAACCCGTCCAATGTTGGCACTATATCTATCGCAAAAAAATGGGTCGAACGAGGTGTCAAAGACAGAAATTCTGCCATGAGACACCTCGTTCGACCCATTTTTTTACTCTCATTTTAAAGATTAACACAAGCTCTCTATGCGTTGCTCATTAGATGACCTCCTGATGGTCATCTTCAACGGTCCGGTCATTTGGGATTTGTATAATTCATAATCCTCATATTCAAGTTTAAAAAATTTCCTCACCTGTAGTTGGTATGTGGCAAGGAAGTCTTCAAACTTTGTATGGGACCTTTCTACAAATCTAACACCTATGGCTTTCACGAAGCTGAGCTTCATGTCAGCCTGGTATTTCACCATGGCCGAACCATCGAACATCTTATCAAACTCCTGTTCGCCCATGAACCCTCCCAAATGATGTTTGGCTTCGCTAATGGAGAAGATTCTCGTCTTAGCGAGCCATTTGGGTAAATCGATTTTAGAGTCCATTACATCTCGGACTGTGAGGCCTGCATATCTTTCGGCAAAATGAAGATCTAAAGGATGCCTTGAATAGATAGCCAGGTCCTCAGCCCGGACAAACAGGGTACCATCAGAGGCCATTAGGCATTTAAAGGCAACGCCATAAGCGTAATTTTTTACATGGAAAAACATGACTGACAGAGAGCTAATGAATCTAAGCAGCTAGTAGAGAGATCGACTAGCAATTGAAGAGCTCTCGCTGGACACTCGTATATATACCCGGTCTTATCAATAGGATCTGATAGTAATTTTCTATGAACCGCTTATCAAGAGGGCATAATATCCTGTCTCTTGAGCAATCTGATTATAACCGGGCATCCTGAGGAAAGGCTTACATAATATCCTGTCAATACTTCTGGAAAAATCTTTTTATAGAGATCTGATTATAACCGGGCTTCCTGAGGAAAGGCTTACATAATATCCTGTCAACACTTCTCGAAAACTCTTTTTATAGAGATCTGATTGTAATTTTAACCGGGAGCCAGCATCCTGAGGAAAGGCTTGCATAATATCCTGTCTCTCGAAAATCTTTTTATAGATTATAATGACTGGCTTGGCTACACTTAATCTTTAAAACTTTTAAATTTTACATATAAAATGTAAATTTTAAACGAAAATAATTAAATTTTTAAATTCAGATCCCTTAAATTTAGCTATTGAGTCTGTATATTTTACCAAGTTTCATATTTATCTTATAGCTAAGCCATATCCCTTGAAAATTTAGAATTATAATGACTGCCACACTTAGTCTTTAGAAATTTTAAATTTTACACGAAAAAAAATGTAAATTTTAAACGAAAAAATTAAATTTTTAAATTCAGATCCCTTAAATTTAGCTATCGAGTCTGTATATTTTACCAAGTTTCATATTTATCTTATAGCTAAGCCATATCCCTTGAAAAATTAGAATTATAATGACCGCCACACTTAGTCTTTAAAAAATTTAAATTTTACACAGTAAATTTTAAATGAAACAATTAAATTTTTAAATTCAGATACCTTAAATTTGTCTATAAATATTTTATCAAAATTATCTTATAGCTAAGCCATATCCCTTGAAAATTACAAGTTCAAATTGGTACGCATCCAATGTTGGCACTCCATCTATCGCAAAAAAATGGGCCGAGCGAAGCCTCAATGATCATGAGAGGCTTCGCTCGACCCATTTTTTTGCACCTCGTCCTGATCTTAAGACGAGGATTTATAGAAGTAGGGCTTGTTTCCCACCAAAACTTTTATTTTTCGGGGGAAATAGCCTAGCTCCAAATCCCCATATCGTTCGCCGAATACATAAGTGTCCATGGGCACCGTTGCCAGGTACTCCTCCATGACATTCTTTAAGTCGGCCAAGAAACTCTCCATTGTGGCATTGGATGAGGTAATGGCCGCGAGCTTAACCTGGACAGGCCGCCTCAGGTTTAAGCTGCATTCGATGGGGGTGAGAATTTCAATCGGCCCCTGAAATAGGGAGTCAAACTCTCCTGGATGCATATCCATCAATATTTTTGCATCTTCTAGTCCAAAGACGCATGTCTTGGCTAGAGACGGGGGTAGTTTCAAACCCTCAGGAGCAATGTCTGTTACCGTTATATGGCACAAGTTCACCACTTTACTGGAGTTTTCATGCCCCATGTAATAGGCCACGTCTCGGCCTTTGATAAAAATTTGGTCGTCAAATGATAAAAAGCATGTTAATTTAACATTCAGTTCATCGGACAGAATTTGGAAGATCATTTTGGTAAGCAGTAGCTCAGAATGAAATGTCTCGTCCAGCAGCCTGTATTTATACTAGCAGTAATCTTTAGTTCTATCTAAATTCCAAGTAAATATCTTATCTACATCCTGTGACGCATGACGCACATCCTCATGCTATCGGATTAATTATATAAATAATTTTATCGCATCCTCAAAAAACAGCTGATACATCCTGTTTTCTTAGTAAAGCCTGATAAAACGAGGTCACGACTCGGGTATATATACGAGCTGCCTCTAAGAGCCTGCATCATTTTGACTTTTATTGCTATTGCCATAAGTCATGCTATTCACTATTGAACATCCACAGCTTGACGCTAAAATCCTATTCGTAGTCTCTGCGGATGGACTTTTGTTCGTCAGGGCCTCTGATGTGGCCAAGCTGATGGGTAAGGGTAGCGCATACGTGAAAAAAACAACCAGGCTGAAGGTGTGCGATCTCGTTTACAGGAGGGTCAGGTTACCTATCTCTCTAGCCAATACCTGGGTGTATCCAGTCGACGAGATACATTTTGGAGATGCCCTGTCGTCGTTGGGATTCGAGGCCATGCTGAAATCCTCTAAAATTCAGATTCTAGACCCCATAGTACCCACCTCATGCATCCATAAAGCCATCCGAATTCGAATCGTGAGGGACTCTGACACATGCATAGATGAATTCTTAAAAGATTTCATAGAGAGAACCATGCTGTTCTTCGATGGGGACCACGATGACGACCCTCGCCTCCACGAAGATAGATTTGAGACTATTTCTTGGACAGACACCCCTCCGTCCAAAATCAAAGTCTTTGTGGGGGATCGATCTAGATGGTACAAACTGATGCCTTAAATCTGGAGGGGGCAAAAAAATGGGCTGAACGAAGCGTCTCATGGCAGATTTCTGTCTTTGACGCTTCGTTCGGCCCATTTTTTTGCGATAGATAGAGTGCCAATATTGGATGTTTATAAATTGAGACTTTGAATTGGATAGTAATATTTTAATATTAAAACGATGCCTTTGAATCTGAGATAGCTTTGAGATAGAAATATCGAATAAGGATTATTTTTTTAAATCAACCAACCTTGAAAAAAAAAAAAAAAAAAAAAAAAAAAAAAAAAAAAATTTTTTTTTTTTTTTTTTTTTTTTTTTTTTTTTTTTTTTTCAAGGTTGGTTGATTGATTGATTGATTTGGATTCATTCTTTATAAATAGCCGTACTCATTCCTTCATTCTGTCTGAAATTTACAATATTGAATAAGGACATTTTTTAAATGAACCAATATTGAATATATTTTTTTAACGATTCGATAAACAAATAATATATTTTTAACGATTCGATAAACAAATAATAAATATTTTATTATTAAAAATAAAATATTTAAATAATAAATATTTTATTATTAAAATAAAATATTTAAATAATATATTTAAATTCTAAATATTTATTATTCAAACCGACAACTGAATCGAATCGTGAAAAATTCTGACGGGGTGGAGTTGCTCGAATAATACTTCTGGCGACTGTCTGATAGACCTTTATATGCCGTAAAGAAGTAGGTTCACCCAGCTTTGCGGTACTTGGCATAGGAGCTGTAGTTTGAATAGACTACCCTCGTAACTGTAATCTTTAAATCTTAATTGTAAAAATTTACATGCTTACATTTCTAATGTCTCGTGAGCGAGATTGGCGGGAGTTTTAATAGACTGTAATCTTTAACTCTTAATTGTAAAAATTTACATGACTGCATGCTTAAATTTCTAATGTCTCGTCAGCGAGATTGGCGGATAGGAGCTGTAGTTTGAATAGATCTTTAAATCTTAATTGTAAAAATTTACATGACTGCATGCTTAAATTTCTAATGTCTCGTGAGCGTTGCTGAGATTGGCGGTACTTTGGCATAGGAGCTGTAGTTTGAATAGCTCGTAACTGTAATCTTTAAATCTTAATTGTAAAAATTTACATGACTACATGCTTAAATTTCTAATGTCTCGTTTCTAATGTCTCGTCAGCGACTTTGGTATAAGAGCTGTAGTCTGAATAGATTGTAATCTTTAAATCTTAATTGTAAAAATTTACATGCTTAAATTTCTAATGTCTCGTTTCTAACGTCTCGTCAGCGGTACTTGGCATAGGTTTGAATAGATCTTAATTGTAAAAATTTACATGCTTACATTTCTAATGTCTTGTCTGGCAGTACTTGGCATAGGTTTGAATAGACTGTAATCTTTAAATCTTAATTGTAAAAATGTACATGACTGCATGCTTAAATTTTTAATGTCTCGTTTCTAATGTCTGACACAATATCTCGGATCAGGGGATTCGGTCTTAGCTGAGAAAAGCATAGGGCTGGTGTAACTTGAAGATTATTTGAAAAAAAAACTAATTAGTACCAACTGAGAACATTAGAAACCAACCATCATACCAACCAACCAACTAAAAAAAAAAAAAAAAAAAAAAAAAAAAAAAAAAAAAATATTTTTTTTTTTTTTTTTTTTTTTTTTTTTTTTTTTTTTTTTGAGTGGGTGTGGCTTGGATTCATTCTTTATAAATAGCCGTATTCAAACCTTCATTCCTTCATTCTGTCTGCCATCATTGTATCAGGATCCACGCTTGTCATTGAATTGATCCTGTTTCTGTGACTCTCACACATTGGATAGCTTCTAATATTTATCTCTTTCATTGAAGCTCAGCATGTACAAAATGTGGGAACCGTTGGACAACGACGCAAAGACCGAAATGCAAAACTTAAAGCAGCAAATGTTTGACTTGCAATCTAAATTGGATGCAGAAATCTCACTCTTGAAAACCAAGATTGAAAAATTTGACGTACTGTACTCCAAAATAGATAACTTGTATCAGGAAGAAATTTACAGGCTTAAATTAGAGTTGGGCGTGCAGCAGAACAAATCTCTAGTGCAGATTCAGAAGCAGCAGATCCAGATCCAGAACCTGCAGAACCTGTTGCTCTCTAATCAGATAGCGACTCAACAGAATTCGTTGCGACAGGATGATAATGCGTAGATCATCCTTGTCAGCAACCAACCAACCGCATTAAAAAAAAAAAAAAAAAAAAAAAAAAAAAAAAAAAAAATAATAATTTTTTTTTTTTTTTTTCAGTTGGTTGTTTGCATATTATATATGATCGCTAACAACCGTTATTGTATTTGACCAGCAGCAGTCGTCTAGTCAGGTCTTCTAGTCAACAGTCTTCTAGTCATGACAGAGGTTTAATGATTGTTTAAATTGATTCAATATTATCATGTCTTTTAGAGTCTCAAGTTAAATATCATAGGTTTTATAGAATATAATAAAATAAATTAAATAAAATATTGGAAATAAAATATTTTTTTTATCTGAATTTAAACATACAGACATTTCCGCTTCGCGGAAATGTCTGTATGTTTAAATACAGATAAAAAAAATATTTTATTTCAAACTCAATTATAGGTAAAATATAAATAATAATAATAATAATAATAATAATAATAATAATATAATAATAATAATATAATAATAATAATAATAATAATATAATAATAATAATAATATAATAATAATAATAATAATATTATTATAATAATAATAATATTATAATAATAATAATATAATAATAATAATAATAATAATAATAATAATAATAATTATATATATATATATATATATATATATATATATATATATATATATATATATATATATATATATATATATATATACTTGTATACTCAGAAAATACTGTAAAACATCTTTTAATTTAAGTGATTATATTTTTGTAGTCTGAATTCTTATGTCAATTATAGTGTCGCTGTCTCAGCGAGTTTCACTATATCGGCACGAGACTACGCTCTTGACAAGTTTGTAGTCTGAATTCGTATGTCAGTTATAGTGTCGCTGTCTCAGCGAGTTTCACTATATCAGCGCAAGACTACACTCTTTATTGTCTTGCCAAGTTTGTAGTCTGAATTCGTATGTCAATTATAGTGTCGCTATCTCAGCGAGTTTCACTATATCAGCATAAGACTACACTCTTTATTGTCTTGCCAAGTTTGTAGTCTGGACTTTGAATGTCAGTTATAGTGTCTCAGCCAATTTCACTATATCGGCATAAGACTACACTCTTTATTGTATTGCCAAGTTTGTAGTTTGAATGTCAGTTATAGTGTCTCAGCCAGTTTCACTATATAGGCATAAGACTACGTTATTTATTGTATTACCAAGTTTGTAGTTCGTATGTCAGTTATAGTGTTGCTGTCTCAGCCAGTTTCACTATATAGGCATAAGACTACGTTATTTATTGTATTACCAAGTTTGTATGTCAGTGTCTCAGCCAGAATGAGGTTATATTCTTTTATTGTCTTGCCACGTAAGTTGTAATCTATATTATGTATATCGGCTACAGCGTCTCGCCAGTTTTGCGGATAGTGGCTGTTGTTTGAAATTCTAAAAGGGTTAAACGAAAAGTATTGTGGCTAGATGGTCTGAAAATATTGACTGATTTTTTTAATTTTGACGGCTAAATTTACAATATTAGCATGAAATCTTGTAAATTTATAGGAGACTCATGGAGTAATTTTAGTTTTTTCCACAACAATAAAGGCCTCACCCTTGGAAAATATTAGCGAGACTCTCTACAAGCAACTATTTTTTTTCTTAAATGTGGCTACTGATCAGGAAAATTTTTATAAGATTAGTTTATCGCTAGCTGACCTTCTAGAATAATTGCGTTTGCAGGATATTATGTAACTCGTTTCCTCAAAGATAAGATCTAATCTATAAACAGTCATCCTGTCGAGCCCTATTATTTTTATCGTTTCTCAGAACCGCTTATCAGATCTCATGCATCCGCTCGCCAGAGTATAAATACCGGCCTCTCGCCTCAGCTTATTCATTCTGACCTTTTGTTTTGCAAAATGCTTTCTGCAGACTCTGACAGGCAATATGATTACGGCTATGCCTTACAACCCAAAAGGAAAATATTAAAGACCTCTCGTCTCTATTGCGAGCTAATACTTCAATACGATAAATCAATGTCTTTGCCAACTCCAGCTCCAACTCCAAAGCCAAAGCCAGATCCCATACCAATTACAATAGCCACATCACAGAAGATTTATTTAAAAGTTCCAAATCCCATAAGCCGACTGCCAAAATCTCCTGAAGTGTCTACCAGGTACAAAATATACCGTGCCTGGAATCCTCGACCAAGGGTTAATTTTATGATACGGCCGAAACAGTTGGAGAATAAAAAGGCATAGTCGTTATCAACTGCCACAAAGGTCACCCAAACGATTTATAAAAAATCGGGTCGAACGAAGTGTCTCATGGCAGATTACTGTCTTTGACACTTCGTTCGACCCGTTTTTTTGTAACAGTTGTATTGCCAATGTTGGATGTGTTTAAGATTTTGACTTAAGATTTTGAACGGAGGCTTGTAAAAATTTATATACAAAAAAATATTAGAATTCCATCAAAGTCACATTAAAATCAACCAACCAACCTTAAAAAAAAAAAAAAAAAAAAAAAAAAAAAATATTTTTTTTTTTTTTTTTTTTTTTTTTTTTTTTTTTTTTTTTTTTAAGGTGCCACGCCCACCCTTGAAGCTTGTCTATATTTACTGTGGCTAACATGACTACACTTTCATTGTGTCTTGATATTTGCCTGCAACGGTCGTCTAGTCACTATGTCTCGTAATGTGTTTTCAGCAAGACTAGAGAGTTAGATTTTTCTATAATAGCCTATGATCTATTCTGATTTCATGAAAACCTGTAATATCTTGTCATTTGTCAGACAAAAGTCTTGTTTTCAAAGCCAATATTGTATAAATTACGCAATTTCATCCTATTTTAAAGGTCAGGAGCGATTTTATGCATGACCGTACAGTAGAAGAAATAAATTCCACTCCCACCCACCCTAATAGATATACTATATATATACTATATATATAGACTGCAGCGCCATCTATAATGATTGGCTAAAGAAATATAGCCTTAGCAGCCAACTTAGAAATATAGCCTTAGCAGCCAACTTAGAAATATAACTGTAGCGGCCAACTTAGAAATATAACTGTAGCAGTTAACTTAGAAATATAACTTTAGAAACCAACCAACCAACCATCTGAAAAAAAAAAAAAAAAAAAAAAAAAAAAAAAAAATTTTTTTTTTTTTTTTTTTTTTTTTTTTTTTTCAAGGTTGTTTGCATACTATATATATAGAACTGTTGACATACCATCTCATCATTCTATCTCAGCAGCAACGGTCATGTCTTTGATACATTTAAATTCATGTCTTCTAAAATCTCAAATTAAATTTCTACACATTGATACATTTTTTGCTACGCTAAATGAATGCTGTGCCAATATCGAATATATTTTATAAATAATTAAACTATTTAAATTTTATTATTTAAACCGTCTGAAAAGGTGCAGTTGCTCGAAACTTATTGCTGGTGACTGTCTGATAAGCCTTTAGATGCGTAAACTCGTAGGATTACCCAGCTTTGCGGTACTTGGCATAGGAACTGTCGTTTTGAAATTCTGAAAGGTTAAATATGCTCGAAAATTATTGCTGGTGACTGTCTGATAAACCTTTAGATGCGTAAACTCGTAGGATTACCCAGCTTTGCGGTACTTGGAGTAGCAGCTGTAGTTTGAATAGAATCCCTTGACATGACTTTATAAAATCATTGGCCTTATCGTGGATGAAAGCCGTATTCTAAATTTATCGTTTGACCCTTGAAATCTTAATTGTAAAATCTTAATTGTAAAAATTTACATTACCTGTCGTCTTTTCGTGGACCTTAGCCTCAGCTATCAGAATGTCTAAACAACTCATGAAGGATTTTATTCTGCCGGAGACGGTCGGTATGGACTGGGCTTCATGCTAAAATGCGAAACCTACATCCAGATCAGTTCTGTTGGACAAAATGATTGGCTATGCGGGTAAAGATATTCCCAATGCCAAGAACAGGTTTCGGGCACAGCTGAATCGAGTGGTCATCCGGCTGCGATGAGAGATTTTAGAATATCTGGATAAATGTGCCAGACATTCTGAAATTGTATAGCGGATAATGTCTTGGGGATGCGTAAAAAAATGGGTCTTCATGTAGAGATTACGTCGACCCATTTTTTTGCGACAGGTTGTAAATAATAAAAATCGTTACATTATAAGGGCTATGGATAAAATTTATATTAATATGAAGATATTTTTTTAAGAATCAAAAAAAATATCCATTCCTATAGACGCTCGAAGATTTTACATGCGACATTGCGTTTAGCCTTAGTTATTGCATAGACGATACTCGTGCTGGATTTGCGGTACTTGAGGCATATATATACATATATATACATATATATATATATATATATATATATATATATATATATATATATATATATATATATATCGCTATTGAATCGAGTTTGAAATAAATATTTTTTATCAGTAATAAAACATACAGACATTTCAGCGGCCTTGATGAAGGCTTGGAAAATATTAGCTCTGCAAATTCGAAGCAAAGATTTTTTTTAAATGTGGCTTAAACTACTGGTCAGGAGTCGATAATATTGCCAATATTAGATTTTTAATCGTTTAGTCTAATATTGAACAATTGTCTTTGAAAATATTGGCTGTAGTCTCTGAAAATATTGATCGACTAACATTTTTTTCTAATTTTGATGGCTAAATTTACAATATTAACATGAAATCTTGTAAATTTATACGATTTTCATGGGCTAATTTTAGTTTTTTCGACAACGAGTTTTGATGAAGGCTTGGAAAATATTAGCGGATCTGAAGAGTCTCTGCAAGCAAAGATTGTTTTCTTAAATGTGGCTTAAACTACTGATCAGGAGTCGATAATAATGCCAATATTAGATTTTTAATAGTCTAGTCTAAGATTGGACAAAAGGGTGGTAATGCTCTAATAATATTGCCAGTGACTGTGTCTTGTACCTGGATTTATCGCAAAACGGAGAGTTTAGCTAGATTTGTGGTACTTGAGGGTGGGGTGTAAATAGAGATTGGGTCGTAAGAAATACACAGATATTTTATTGAGATCTAGGATAGCTATTATTTAAAATGTTTTATCGTACAGCTTGAGAGAGCCGTCTTAAAAGTTGGATATGAAGACTTCCATATGTCCGCTCTATTTTGAAAATGCTTAAAGTATATTTTTAGAATCCTTCTACCAAGACGAATCAGGTAAACAAGCCAAACATATATGCATAATCGTGTAATTGAGTATGAAATAAAATATTTTTTTTATCTGTATTTAAACATACAGACATTTCCGCGAAGCGGAAATGTCTGTATGTTTAAATACAGATAAAAAAAATATTTTATTTCTAATATTTTTAATTCTAAAGTTACAATATTAGCATACCATTTTTAAATTTATAGGATACTCACGAGTTAAATTTTATTTTTTTCGATAATGAGTTTTGATAGAAGGGCTTAGGCTTGAAGGATTGTAAAGCTCTATATATTACTCAGTCGTCATTTGTCAGAAGTCTTGTTTTCAAAGTCAATATTGTATAAATAACCCTATTTTAAAGGAAGTGGCATCAGGGAGCTGGTTTATGCATGACCTTACAGTAGAAGAAATAAATTCCACTCCCACCCACCCTAATAGATATACTATATATATACTATATATATAGACTACAGCGCCATCTACAATGATTGGTTAAAGAAATATAATTTTAGAAACCAACTGAGAAATATAATTTTAGAAACCAACCAACCAACTGAAAAAAAAAAAAAAAAAAAAAAAAAAAAATATTTTTTTTTTTTTTTTTTTTTTTTTTTTTTTTTTTTTTTTTTTTTGAGTGGGCGTGGCTTGGATTCATTCTTTATAAATAGCCGTATTTAAACCTTCAAACCTTCATTCTGTCTGCTAACATTGAATTGTATCAGGATCATGGAGAATTTCATACGATATGACCTGCCTGAAGATCCTAAATCTGAGTTCTGGATTCGAGTAAAATCTAATAAACCTGGCATTGAAAGACTCAGAAAAATATCTCTCGAAGGCATTTTTAGAAATAAAAATATTCCAATAGTGGATCGTATTGACGGGACCCTTTTAATGCAGGCAGACGGAGCCTTAGCCGCGAATTCAGCAACCATAGACCGTTTCAACGAATTTTATCTGAAACATAAAATGGATGGGCCCGAAATCCGTTTGGATGAAAATCTGGTTCTCAAGCCAAATTGCATTGTAGTTGTGAATGAATACATTCGTGGGGGACCTTTTGGCGGCACTAGATTAATTTTTCTTTACCACGACGTTGAAAAAAATGAAGCTGTGTGTAAAAGTCCTAAAACGGGTACCGAAGTCAGAATATCTCAGTCCGTACGCACTGGACGGTTTCCTATCGAACTGGGATTTGCCAGATCCATTCATATCTATCGAGATGCGATTGACGATTTGAAAATGGTTGTCAGTTTGATCGGATATAAAGATCCTGTTTCTTGGGTCTTGTATCGTGTGAATCGATTGAAACAGATATTGGCCGTAGAGTTTTAATTTAAAAATTCACCTTGAAAAAAAAAAAAAAAAAAAAAAAAAAAAAAAAAAAAAAAATTTTTTTTTTTTTTTTTTTTTTTTTTTTTTTTTTTTTTTTTTTTTTTTTTTGAGTGGGCGTGGCTTGGATTCATTCTTTATAAATAGCCGTCTGTCTGCCACTCTCATCTAGTTAACATTGAATTGTATCAGGAGAATTTCATACGATATGAGTTTATGGACCTGACCGATCTATGTTGAAAATGTTCACAGTCAAAATAACGCTGTCCCACAAACTCGATACACCCGATGTTGAAAAGCCAATTGACACGATAGCATGTCTCCTGAGTCTGTCCTGGCGAATGGTGTTATCAAGTTTGGATTCTACAATGCTTAGTTGTTGCAGAGACAAAATGTGTATGTTTCTTTTAAAACAATGATAGACACCTATGGTTATATTGGCTGATCCGTTTGGCTGGTCTAAAAATAATCATAAAAAATATCACGTGTCAATATTTTTAGCCATCCTGTTTTCAAGGACTACAAATAACTTTATCTCATCGCATCCTGTTTTAAAGGATATGGGTTTACTATAAAAGCCGCTGCTCAGAGCTTACAGTTTCATTCGCTCACTAGCTCTCAAGCCATGTGGATGCGATTATTTTTCCCAGGCCAGATCGGCTTGAGGTCCGCCCTAGCCTCTGACGGAAAGACTTACGTTTCGGCTGTAGATGTGGGCGTGATGCTCAAATTCAACGATATTCATGAATTTGCCAACTATCGGGCCACCAAGCATCTAGATATGTTTCCAGTCTTTGAAATATACGAGATGTTCGACTACGTGAGCCTGTTCTCAGATGTTGAAGACATGCAGAGACTCTGGAGACACGGAAGGGTCGCCGCCGATTTTCCCATGTCTTCGGAGTACGTATTTGATGTGCATGTGGATACGGAGGGGAATGCCAGGTTGCAGGACTGGCTGCAAATCTATACTGACCTCTTCAGAAATGACCTGTTCGAGGGCCCTCGTGTCAAGTCCAAGAGATTGGCTCCCACCAACGAATGTAAAGTCTGCCTGACGGAAGAGAGCCAGGTGGCGTTCTTCGAATGCGGGCACGTGGTGTGCTGCATGGCCTGTTCGGACAGACTCGAATATTGTCCTGTCTGCCGAACGGTCATTGCGGAAAAGAGACGAGTCTATGTACAATAGATGTGAAAAATATTTAAAAAACTTGTGTCAAACGAGGCTTCCTCATGTCTTGACGACGATGGAAGCCTCGTTTGACACATTTTTTTTAAAGCGATAGGCTACCAATATTGGATTTGTGAAAAAAAATAACTTGTAAATATTTATCGGTTTAGACGGTACTTTATGGGAGTCCATTGAATATAAGTAAGCAAGACCCTTGCCTACCGTTAACATATTGTAAATTATGTTTGAAGAAATAGATCCTAAATCTGAGTTCTGGATTCGAGTAAAATCTAATAAAGCTGGCATTGAAAGACTCATAAAAATATCTATCGAAGGTATTTTTAGAAACTACAATATTCCGATAGTGGATCGTATTGACGAGACCCTTTTAATGCAGGCAGACGGAGCCTTAGCCGCGCATCTAGCAACCATTGACCGTTTCAACGAATTTTATCTAAAACATAAAATGGATGGGCCCGAAATCCGTTTGGATGAAAATCTGGTTCTCAAGCCAAATTGCATTGTAGTTGTGAATGAATACATTTGTGGGGGACCTTTTAGCGGCACTAGATTAATTTTTCTTTACCACGACGTTGAAAAAAATGAAGCTGTGTGTAAAAGTCCTAAAACGGGTACCGAAGTCAGAATATCTCAGTCCGTACGCACTGGACGGTTTCCTATCGAATTGGGATTTGCCAGATCCATTCATAGCTATCGAGATAGAATCGACGATTTGAAAATGGTTGTCAGTTTGATCGGGTATGTAGATCCTGTTTCCTGGCTTTTGCATCGTGTGAATCAATTGAAACAGGTATTGGCTGTAGAGTTTTAATTTAAAAATACAACCTTGAAAAAAAAAAAAAAAAAAAAAAAAAAAAAAAAAAAAAAAAAAATTTTTTTTTTTTTTTTTTTTTTTTTTTTTTTTTTTTTTTTTTTTCAGAGGTGGGCGTGGCTTAGCTCTATATAAGCCTGTAGCTTTAAACATTTTTCAAGACTCATGCCTTCGCAAAGCGTTCAAGTATGTGCTGAAGCCTTTTGGCTGGGCGAAAATTGTATACCGTTAGAAATAGCGTTTGCTGTTAATCCAAAAGAAGTGAATATATTTCGATTGGTACCATTGCCTTTGCATCTATCTTTTACTTTACAAGAATTGGCCAATGCTAAATCTAAAATGCTGGATCCTCATCAATTTCATAATTCTAATTTTTTTAGCAATCATCTAATTTTTCCAAAGGTGTACGATTGGAAATTAGAATATGACAAATGGCTAAATCAGCTACATAAATTTGTTCCTTTGCATGCTGTATTATGCGTTAGAGGATTATCCCAATGCCGATTTTTCAACGTAATTTGTGGATATCCTCACGTAAAACGAATCGTATTACCAATTGGAAGAGCCGTGCCAAAAGTTAGCCATTCTCACAAACGATCAAAATTATTATCTTATCCATGTCCAGGCATAGAAGTTGCTACTATGGCCAATTATGTAACTAGTGAAAATTTAAAATCTATAAAGTGTAGTTTTAAACCAAAATTTCAAAAATATATGCTAAAATACATATATACTGACTAGTTTGTTGGCGATTTAACTACAAAAGTGGGTTTGGACATCACGGAGCCAGTTTATGCATGACCTTACAGTAGAAGAAATAAATTCCACTCCCACCCACCCTAATAGATATACTATATATATATATACTATATATATATAGATTGCAGCGCCATCTACAATGATTGGCTAAAGAAATATAACTTTAGCAGCCAACTGAGAAATATAGCTTTAGCAGCCAACTGAGAAATATAGCTTTAGTGGCCAACTTAGAAATATAACTGTAGCAGCCAACTGAGAAATATAGCTTTAGTGGCCAACTTAGAAATATAACTGTAGCAGCCAACTTAGAAATATAACTGTAGCAGCTAAATGAGAAATATAACTTTAGAAATATAACCAACCAACCAACTGAAAAAAAAAAAAAAAAAAAAAAAAAAAAAAAAAAAAAAAAAATTTTTTTTTTTTTTTTTTTTTTTTTTTTTTTTTTTTTCTAAATTAGATGTGTGGGTGTGGCTTAGCCGTATATAAGCATTATCTCTGCTGGCAGCTATCAAGTTCAGACTTATAGAGTCTGTGTAAAGTTTTATAAATTTACGCTATGTGGCAGCGTATGTTTAATACTCTTAAATTCAATGATACCGATTATAATTTTGTATATCACATAATACTAATAGGAGATATTCCACAATATGTACGGTTTTTTAAATTTCTTAAAATCAATAAGCTAAATATAATGAATTGGATAGAACATAATTCTCTAATGCGGGAAACTCATATACATTTATTTATTAATTCAGACAATGAAATCGACCGAGATATTTGGAAAGATTTTCCATTTGGAATTACGATAAATTTAATCAAATATGCAGATTATTTTTCGATTTTTCATATTTTGTCTGAAACACGTGATTACAACTGTTGCACTTTTACATTAGAAGATAGGTGTATTAAAATGATATGGGATAACATTAGTACTTTTTTTGACATCGAGCGCCTGCATTTACCTACTCGAATATTACAAAAAGTTGTTCGAGAATCTCAGAAATATATTTTACCCACATCGCTTTTTGAAGTTATTGAATGTACAGAGAAAAAGGAAAAATTTTTGCAAAATACATCGTTAGAACAACTATTTTTTGAAACAGATAGGGTTTTTGATAGATATATTGCGACCTTTTTTCAAAGTAAAATACATTGTAGATATCTTACAAAAATATATATAACGCCTGCATTAAGGTATGTTCTAAGCTACTTTGTAAAGGATAATTATAAATTTCAAATGTGTATGCAATGCATACAATTATTTTTTTATGGAGAAGAGCGTTTAATTGATAGACATTACTTTAGAATGCGCATATATGAACCGGAATCATTTGTACGAGAAAGGGATAATTGGTGCTGTTTATGCCGGCAGACACCTCTATTTCAAGTAATAACTCGTGAACAGTATATGAAGCAATATCGACCTGACAACCCTCTCAAAAATTATCCCAATAAATTACTTATTAAAGTTCAAAAATATGAAATTTGTAAATATAGCATGAATGAAATAATATGATTTTAATAAACCTGTTACTGAGATGCCAATTTGTCCCAGTCTAATGTTGGTGCTTCATGTGGTTTGGGGAGTTCGCTAAGCGTATCGTCAACTTTTTTATCTGGAAACGACCTGCTATTGACAAGATACATGCGGCTGCTTAAATCTAGATAAAAACCGTTTTCGTTACATTTCAATTCCATTTGCATATTGGATGGTAACTTTTTTACCATTAAGAAGACTTCTATAATGCTAGAGATGTCAACATATCTTCTATATCTATTGGCTGCCGCCTCCAGTTGTTCGAGAGACATGCTGCTCATTTTAAGATGAAGGGTTGAGTCATCGTCGAACGGGGAGATTTCTTCAATAAATTTTTCCTGATCCATATCTACTTATTTTATTTGAAAATGTTCCGTCTACGTGACTACATAAAAATCAACCAACCAACCAACTGTGGAAAAAAAAAAAAAAAAAAAAAAAAAAAAAAAAAAAAAAAAAAATTTTTTTTTTTTTTTTTTTTTTTTTTTTTTTTTTTTTTTTTTTTTTTTTCCACAGTTGGTTGGTTGGTTGATTGTTATTTATCCTGTATATAAATGCTGTCCGCCTTCCAAATTTATATCATTTTTTCATTCTACAATTGTTGTAGGTAATCTTTACAATTTCTCACAATGAACTTCTCTGATTCCATTCACAGCATATTTCATTACCTACTCAGAGACTGCGTGCATTTGGCAAACTGGGAAGATACAAGCCAATTTAGGCTGGTCGATGTCAAAGATGACTGGGATGATCCACAATGGAAACCGAGAGAACACAAATTTGCCCTTGCTATTTTGAGGATGTTAGAATATTATTTTCAGACACCGCCCTTACCTACTGGTATTGAAATCGAACAGATTGAAGATGTCATTCCCAAGCTGAAAGAAAAATTAAAAACTATTCTCGATTCCGATAGCATATCTTTTAAAGTCCGAAACCTTTGTAATGACGAAAGCTTGACGCATCGTCGTTGGTCGGGTCCCGAATCTTATCAGCCTTGGGTGATGGAGTGTTTGATAACTACTGGATGCTTTCTTGGAGAATGTTACGCAAAATTTGGATACAATGAGAATTTATTTAATCTGGCATCCAAAACCCTTATAGATATTATGGAAGACTCTGCGTTATTATCTTGTATTAGACTCGATTTACATTATAAAATGGATCCGTTTGGTAAGCCTGGCGCTAAGATTAAATCAGTTTTGGACGAAGATTGGAGTATGTGGACCTTTCAATTGAACAAAGCACAGGAGAAAAAATTGTTCAAGAAGTGTCCAGGTAAATCGTAAGTCCAACACTAATTAATCAATCAATCTACCAACCCTTATAAAAAAAAAAAAAAAAAAAAAAAAAAAAAATTTTTTTTTTTTTTTTTTTTTTTTTTTTTTTTTTTTTTTTTGAGTGGGTGTGGCTTAGCACAACATACGGCAATATAAGCTCGGTCATTTTATTTGTTCAGCAAATTATTCTTCTAACATGGCTTTCTTAAACATGGTTCTTCAACGCCTTGCTACTGGGATAGTCTCGTTTCTATTTCGTCACTATAAGCCAGAAGTGAAATATATGAAAGTGCAGGATTCTGCCATAGACCCGGAACAGAGAGACGACCAGTCTTTGGGATTCGATTTGTACGCGCCTAAGAAAATCGTGTTGAGACCTGGCGAGACAAAAACGATTGATACTGGAATAGCGTTCGAGATTCCATCTTACATGGGAATGTATCTCTGGGACAAGTCGTCGTTGGCTTTGGCAGAACTGAGAGTGTGTGGCGGCGTGATAGATCCAGGCTACAGAGGCTCTGTAGGCGTGATTATGGAAAATTGTTCGCTGGACAACTTCACCATCCAGAAAGGCAGCGCTATAGCCCAAGCTGTGTTTCAATTGGCAATTTATCCTGAAATGATAGAGACAACGGAATTATCAGATACCGTTCGTGGCGATAGAGGATTTGGTGGAAAATCAGACTGGGCAGATAAATAAACCTTGTCAAGATACAAGTAGATAGATGGCTTCAACCTATACACCAAAAATTGATCCGGAACTTAATTATTTAAACTGTTTAAAGGCCCATTATAAACGTAACGATCACCATCCTGAGCATTATGAGAAGCCTGAAATGAAATTTGAAGCTAGAATGGAATTGACTTGTGAGTTATTAGGAACTGTAATGGGTTGGGCTCATAATCGAGGATTAAAATTAAATCTTGCTGAATGTCGAGCTGTTATCGAAAAGGCTAACTGGGAGTCATGGGATCTTGCCGTGAAAGATAAATTACCAGAACCTACTGAAATTGATTTCAATATTCATGGAACATGGCATAATAAGACATATTCCATAGACGAATTTAAAAAATTGGAATGTTATGAGGATCTCGACGAACTCAAATGCGTAAGAGATTATGTGGATGACCTATTGAAGCATAAATTGGCAGTTTATCAAGTTTGGCGAGATATTACTGAATATGATAAGCGATACAATGCAATAGCTGAACGTATACAAAATCATGATTTGGATAAATTTCGAATCGATATGTTACGAGCCTATACTATGAAGTTGAGCGAGTTTCGGGGAAAGACTAAACAAATTAATGTTGAAGAGACTCCTAAAACGGATGATGAGACTCCTAAAACGGATGAGTAAATTAAAAGACAGCCGCGATATTTCACCCTCTGTAAGACTAAATATGCCCACCGTAAAACTAAAATAGATTAATAAGCTATCAAGTTTAACAAAGATAGTTCACCCACTGTAAAATTAAATATAGAATTTAAAAAAAAAAAAAAAAAAAAAAAAAAAAAAAAAAAAAAAAAAAATTTTTTTTTTTTTTTTTTTTTTTTTTTTTTTTTTTTTAAGGTGTCCTTGAAATAGCTATATATATACACAGTCATAAAAGCCACATGTATATACAGCTATAAAAGCTTCCACACTACATATATTTTACCAGTATGAATGTTCCGTTTCGACAATGGGAACCTGCTATGAGGTTTAACAAAAAAGTATCAAGTCACGTTTGTCGGTATGTCGTATTGATAAATAGTACTGCTAAATTTGATGTAGAAAAAGACTTGAAAAAATTACTACGTGTAACAAAAAAACCTCTCATATGGTTTATTAAAACATTTCGATCGTTTGGTATTAGGGTTGAATATGGCACACTTTTTTCCATACAAGATCTTAAAACCCAGGGACCCACGTTTAAAGATATCTCGGATGGAATCGTGCGACAATATCTAATATCGAGGTATTTACCAGATGTGACTTTTGTATGCTTTCCAGGATTCGCTAAAAAATTACCTTTCGATTGCATGCATCCTGACACGTTAGTTGGTAAGCTTATCAAGAAGAAATAATATTTAAAAAAAAAAAAAAAAAAAAAAAAAAAAAAAAAAAAAAATTTTTTTTTTTTTTTTTTTTTTTTTTTTTTTTTTTTTTTTTTTTTTTTTTGGGCGTGGTTTGACTATATATAAGCCTTAATTTTACTACCTGTTATACATTTCGTCAACTCTTCCTCTGTAGTGTGTTTGGCAAATCTCATAGATTTCAAGCGTTTAGTCTTTGAAATATTGACTGTTTCTTTTACGCGTTTCAGAAAACCTTCTGCAAGATATCAAAGTTTGGCTAATATTATTACAAGTGAAATGTGCTCGAAACTTATTGCAGTCATCTTTCAAAATACCCTGTAACTACTGTAAAATAGGATGGTCTAGACAGTTTATGGTACTTAGCCATATGTATAAAGTTTAATATTGTACACATATAAATAATAACTGAGTAATTCTTTTGACAAATGATGAGTTTCCCGTTTTTTTTATTGCCTAATGAAATAAAATTGAAAATACTCAAGTACCTACCCGTTTACGAAAAATATAAATTATTTTCTATAACTGAATTCAGCGATTTGTTGACCTATCCTCGATTATGGTGTAACAAAGCTTGCTATAATCTATATCGAAAGACGCTTGAAATACAAATCTATTCCGTACAAAATATTATTAGAACTGATTTTGTTTTAGTAAACATTTTTATTTATATGCTTAAAACCAACATCGATATTTTATATCCTGATCATTGGAATTTTCATCCAATCAATGAACATGAAGAAAAATTTATTGTCACTATGAAAACTAATTTTGATGAATTTATAGCAAAATATGCTGTTATTGTTACCATGTACGTTAAAGTATTCGCGTCTCCATTCTATGTTAGGTCTATTTTACTAAGTATAGAAAATGTGCATGGTATACTATTTCCTTATATCGTACATCCATTTTTTCTAAACATGAAGGGTAAAAGACAATGGATTCGGTTTATGATCGCTTGTGAATTTATTCGCCAATTATACAGTTTAATTGAAGCTGATAAATCGAATTATAAGACTAAATGTTTATTTCGTATATTGAAAATACTGACATTTGAGTACGACGAATGGGTCAATAATCAGGGTGGATGGGAATGTATAAAAGATTGGCAGAATGACAAATTGGATGAAGATATTTTTACTGTCAGTACTTACTAAAATACCCTTAAAAAAAAAAAAAAAAAAAAAAAAAAAAAAAAAATTTTTTTTTTTTTTTTTTTTTTTTTTTTTTTTTTTTTTTTTTTTGAGTGGGCGTGGCACATCCATAATTGCTATATATAAGAGAGATGTGGTAGTGTCTAGTAATATTATTCGCCCACACAACTTACAATGGCTGGTCTACACTATGTTTATGCTGTGCATGTCTCTTTTGTTCGCTATGAAGGAAGGCAAATCCCATGGACTATTACTATGACTTCGACTGTGACACCATACAAGACTTTTAGTATTGGTTTGCTTAGCAACGACTTTACCTGGACAGATTCTGATTTGAATTATAATTGTCTAAACGCGGATGATTTTCCCAGAAACCCTTCTAAAAAACTAAATTACCAAATCAGTCTGCCACATTTCGAATCTGAGTTTAGCGAAATCTATGGCGCAGAGTACTGGAAAGATGGCTGGGTGACACAATTGGCAGCCGTCGATCGGCCTACGTATGATTATCTAAAAACATTTTGCAATTCAATTATATTGTTGGATAACACACTAATTGCTGAAGATAGAACCTTGGCTGCAGCATACAGGTATAACGTATTGCCAAATAATGGAGAGGAATTTAAAGAAATTGTAATTGAAGGTTGAAGGACTTTTAAAAATCTTAAATGCCTTTGAAAAAAAAAAAAAAAAAAAAAAAAAATTTTTTTTTTTTTTTTTTTTTTTTTTTTTTTTTCAAGTGCCCCGCCCACCCAAGTCTGTATATATATCAGAAAATTCTATTTAGACAATTTATTATTGGTATGATATTGCACACATGCAAATATGCTAAGTAAAGTTTATGAGAGTTTTTTATTAATATGCTCATTTATATTTGCCACAATTTTACTTATTACAGTTCTTTTTATAGTTATATTATTTATAATAACGACTTTTATTATGGAATTTTTGCTAGGCCCAGAAATTACAAAAAAATGTATTAAAACATTTTTAGAAAAGATGAAAATAAATCTTGTCTTTGCTCAGGAATAAAGGGTTATGCAATTTTTCAAATATGGATAAATGTTTGTGCTGTAATAAGTTAATAAACTATCCAAGATCGAATTATAGATTGGATTGCGAACACGCTTTTCATCAGCGATGCCTTGTAAATTATTTTCAAAACCATCCACTCAAATGCCTGGAATGTACCCAGCCGCTATCTTACATTGATCTAACATATTTTCAAAGCATTCATGAAATAGTAAATGATGTAGAAGATACTGATTCAGGCTTTGAATCTAATTAATTCATGTCTTAGAAATATAACTTTAGAAACCAACTTCATCAACCAACCAATTGTTAAAAAAAAAAAAAAAAAAAAAAAAAAAAAAAAAAAAAATTTTTTTTTTTTTTTTTTTTTTTTTTTTTTTTTTTTTTTTTTTTTTTTTTTTTTTTTTGAGTGGGCGTGGCTCATGTATATATATAAGACTGTTGACTTGTCACTTCATCATTCTATCTCGATCTTTGCCAGCAGCAGTCATATCTTTCCTTTACGGACATGGAATCAACAGTATCCTACAGCTCTTTGGTTTGGACGTTAAGAAATAATAATATGGAGCTAGCACATAAAAATGATAAATTGGCTAAAGAAGTTAACGATTTACGAGATATATCTTTTTTTCAAAGTATATTAAACGAATTAATATATGCTGAAAATGTCCGATTAAGGGGTGAACGATCTCGCCTTTGTATGGATGCAGCACAAATTGCTGTAACTTTAAACGAAAAGATAATTAGTTTAAATTCGATCATCAGCAAACAACGTAGACTGTCAGCAGCAACACTGAAAATGTCAAAATCTAAAGATAGTTTTAAACGTAAAACTAAAAGGATTATAAAGCCCAAGAAATGTACAATATGTCAAGGATAATAAAATCGTAACCAAGCCGTCAAGGTTACATCAAGGTCACGTGAAAAAAAAAAAAAAAAAAAAAAAAAAAAAAAAAAAAAAAAAAAAAAAATTTTTTTTTTTTTTTTTTTTTTTTTTTTTTTTTTCACGTGACTTTGATATTATTTATTTTTATACTGGCCTTTTGCTATATAAGTAAGGTTCGTTGGATTGCTATTATTATTTCATAATGGAAGCTATGAATCCTATTGAGATGCTTATTGATGGGGCTGTTCAGCATGAGGTCTTGCAGAATAAAAATCCTTACTTGACTATGGAGACTATCATTTTACGTTTGTACAAGAAAATTTCACAGTATACGCGTGTCCAGTTCTATCAGAATGAGAAAACTCTACTGTTTGTACAATATCACGATGAAATTTTGAATGCCTATGAAAGTATAAAATCTAGGCTGTCTCACGAAGAGCGAGCTACGGTAGAACGTGTCCTATCTAGAGATTGCCCACATCCCAACGAATTGCTGAAATTTACCTGTACTTGGTACAAACATGATCCTGCCAGCATTTGTAGATGGTTTGCTGTCGATGGTATCATCAACCTGCATCCTAAATATTACGTTCAAGATGCCTTTAACAATAATTTCGAGAAACATAATGCAGCCGTCAGGGCTCTGTATACTTATTACTCTAACCCTGAAAGCATCAAATTGATCGTGAGCAAGGCCCTGGATATTGAAGGTGACGAAACATATGAGGCAGATCCCGATATGGATAGGTGTTTGGAACTGTACTTAACAATGGTGGGTGAAGAAGAAATGAAACGTGTGGCAGAAGACAGGCGAACCAAGCTGCGAGCTCAACAGCAACCCAATAAGCGTAAAAGAAAAATACAGCCTCTGAAATTATCCGAAATTGTAGAAAATCCAATTGTAGAGACCCCAGAATCGCCTAGGCCGATTTCACCCCAAAATGAGTAATAGCTGACGGTTAGAATAATCAGGTTTCAGTTTCTTTAAAAGGTTTTGGCGTAAATTTTCTCCGATTGACAGATGCCATTTAGAAGTCGTGCTGAGAAGGTCCATAGCAGTCAAAATTTTCAAATAGGCCTCGTGACAATTTTCTACGTCTGATAAGTCTATTCTAGTATTTTCAATTTTCTCGCAGAAAGGCCAAGCGTGGTTTGTTGGAGGTACCATCGCTTCCATATCTGACAGGTCATCTGTAGGTTGGGATATATCAAAAATCTTGTCACATTTTATAACCTGAGTGTATAATGGATTCCAGAAGAGTTGCAAATGACTGCTCAAAACGATTGTCCAAACGTCAGATGGAATGATGGCGTCAAACGAAGGTTCGATCACAATATGTAATAGACGCGATTCGTATAGATTTGGACGATATAAAAATGTCAGCTCGTAGTCTGATACGGGTTCTAGCTCAGGAATGGAATCCAAATAGAATTTGACTAGGTTAGGATAACGTCCATAATGACTATAGATTATGGTAGATTTCTTAGAAACTAAAGCCTTTTGAAAAAATTCCATATCTTGATTATTAAACAATTGAAAAAAAAAAAAAAAAAAAAAAAAAAATTATCTAGCCTTTGAAAAAAAAAAAAAAAAAAAAAAAAAAAAAAAAAAAAAAAAAATTTTTTTTTTTTTTTTTTTTTTTTTTTTTTTTTTTTTTTTTTTTTTTTTTTAATTCAAGGTCATATTATTTATCTATATATGGGTGCCTCCTCTGCGCAACGATCATTCATGGTAGAGCCTTCTATCTATGAGGTCTTAAGTTTTTCTGAAAGCTACATACGGCTTAACTGAAATAGATTAAATTATTAATGCTAAGTTTTTTGTCAAGAAAGCATCAAAAAGGTGTCATGAGACAAACGAATAAATATACTACTTCATATGGCTTAATCGTCAAAAATTCTGACAACCAAGTTGTACTTATCAAGCGTAAGGTGCCATACTGTGTGCAAAATTATTACACGTATCTCCATAAAAGCAAAACTAAGTATTGTGAATATTCCAAGAATGCCTTTGACCAGATACGAGACGTTTTTGAAAGAGAACAGTTACCAAAGCTGAGCGAAGAATATAAATTGGATTATATGTGCTTTGTGAATGGCAAATTGTACGAAGATCTGTACGATTTTCCGCATGGACAGCCGTCTACGAAAAACCCACAAACCTTATTTGATTATTTTATAACTGCGTATCGAGAATTTCGTGAAGAAACTGGCTTCAGATTTACTTTTACGAAAGAAGACGTGGAAAATTATCCAATCGTACATTTTGAATTTATGGGATGCGATAAGATTTATTATAAACAATATTATTTTCTTATTGAAAATGTAAAAGATTTGAAGAGATACAGATATTTTGATTCACTCGATTTTCCAATGATATCGTCTGCCCAAATTAAGAGTTGGAATGATGATCGACTTGTGTATACAGGCCAACTGTATCCCGTAAAAATAGCATATAATTATTTTAAAATTCAGCAAAAAATAAAAATTGATAATAAGCATAAAATTTTTGAGAATTTTTATCCAAAGTACTATATAATTTCTTATCAAAAAAAAGAAGATGATAAGAAACTGATGGAAAAAATATTTAAAAATTAATTAATAAAAAGCCACACCCACCCTTGAAAAAAAAAAAAAAAAAAAAAAAAAAAAAAAAAATTTTTTTTTTTTTTTTTTTTTTTAAGATGCCACGCCCACCCTTGAAGCTTGTCTATATTAACTATGGGGAACATGACTACACCCTCATTGTGTCTCGCCAGCAACGGTCGTCTAGTTACTATGTCTCGTAATGTGTTTTCAGTAAGATGTACATTGACCGACTCTAGATAGTTAGATTTTTCTATAAGAGCCCATGATTTCATGAAAATCTGCAATATCTTGTCATTTGTCAGACAAAAGTCTATAAATATCTTGTTTTCAAAGCCAATATTGTATAAATAACGCTATTTCATCCTATTTTAAAGGAAATAGGTTTAGACGTCAGGAGCTAGTTTATGCATGACCGTACAGTAGAAGAAATAAATTCCACTCCCACCCACCCTAATAGATATACTATATATATACTATATATATACTGTAGCGCCATCTACAATGATTGGCTAAAGAAATATAGCGTTAGCAGTCAACTGAGAAATATAGCTTTAGCGGCCAACTTAGAACTGTAGCAGCCAACTGAGAAATATAACTTTAGAAACCAACCAACCAACTGTGAAAAAAAAAAAAAAAAAAAAAAAAAAAAAAAAAAAAAAAAAAAAAAATTTTTTTTTTTTTTTTTTTTTTTTTTTTTTTTTTAAAGAGGTGGGTGTGGCCTTCTTCAAACCTATAAAAAGGCAACGCCGCACTCTCAAACTATCATTCTACTGCAATCATGAATCCTGCTATCTTCTGTTGTCAAGATGAAGTCTTTGCTGAGGCCGTTTGGCTGAATGTTGGAAACGGATCCCTAAAACCATTAGAAATAGCATTTGCCATTTCTCCAGATAAGGTCTACATATTTACAGTAGCACCCTTGCCTCAACATTACTGGGTCACGCTAAGAGATCTTGCCCAAACTAGATCTAGAATACATAACAAAGATCGTTTTTATAATTCTCAATGTGAACAGCTACTTTTACAGCCAAAACTCTTCGAATGGAGACTTAAAGCCAACAGTTGGCTTAATAAGCTGACATATTGCGTTCCGTTAGACACTCCACTGTATGTCCATGGTCGTGCCCAGTACAAATTTTTCAAGCATCAGTGCGGATACAGAAACGTACATCTGGTTAAAGTGCCAACTGGGGTAAGAATCATAAACGCTTGTCATTTTCATCTGAAGTCGAAATTGTTAGATTATCCTTGTCCAGGAATAGAAGTAGCTACGATGGCCTATCATCGAAGAGACCTTCAAATAAAACAATAATGTAAAAAAAAAAAAAAAAAAAAAAAAAAAAAAAAAAAAAATTTTTTTTTTTTTTTTTTTTTTTTTTTTTTTTTTAAATGTGGTCTTGTTTTTTTTATTTATAAATCAAGCTAACGATGGGCTATAAAACCTTTGTCCAATCCATCTTTGGCAATCAGTACTCGTTTCATGCCCCATACTTACACGGGCTCAATCTCTACTGTCTCTTCGTTATTACGTTAACAGTGTCCCTTTGCGTTTATACCCTACATCAGCATCAAGATGTCTGCGACAACACCTTCAAGCAGCGCGTCCATGACCTACGAATTAAATACGCCAGTGCTAGACGTCCCGGCTATGATTAAACCTATTTTAGATAATTATAACATACACGTTAATAATTTTATTCGATTTTTGCGCGATCGTCTAGATGTCTATCTCGTTTACGAAGGCCCAGCCGATCCCCATCAGCACATTTTGTTAAGAACCATGTACGCATGTTCTATCAAATCCAAAAAAATTTTAAAAGATGTATTTCCAATCATGATAGGATCGCTTCTAGATATGGCCATTCGCCATCAAAACGAGAGGTCTTTTCGCAAACCTCTGTCGGCCTCTGAAACCCAGTATCCATTTACAAAATTAGATGTAGGGAGTGGATTCTTTCTAGTCGGTGGTTCTTTGCGCCATTTACCCTATTTCTATACGAACGATCCTACCAACACGCATGTCATTCAAAGAAAAATTGTTCGAGTCTATTCCTACAATGCTCTGGATCGCGGAAAAGAGTTAAATTTCTACGTGGCAGACTACGATGGCAAAAAATGTGGCGATGTGGTAGTTATTCATAACAACGGTACTAAAACCAACGACGATCCACATTTTTTCAATCATTGTCCCTATCCAGTAAATTTGACGGCTTACATGTCCATGCTGTATCGAAACGAGCATTTTGACATCGATCATCTGGGTAATAAAATGGTTGTCAGCCCAGGCCACATGTTTACCAAACTCTTCATAAAATATTTGTACGGTCCGCTGCTGCAGCAAGATTGGAAGCTGATCAAAGCCAGAACGGGTCTGGTCTCGAAATCTATCGAAGACGGGTTCTTGCTGCACGTTCTGTCTCGAAAAACGGTCTATTATAAGGAAACTAAATCTGCTGGAAAGATGACCAACGAGCCTTCAGGATCGCATCGCGAAATAGGTGTCAACGGTGAAGTATTCATGGAAAAAAATATAGGTTGCTATAGAGAAATTACGTCTCAGACCTACAAACTAAATCCTTATCTGCTACACGTTATAGTGAGACAGATTTCCAAAAAAGTTAAAAATTCTACCGTCGATTCTTTTCATCCTAGCTATTTGTATTTTTTATGCATACTGGGCATTTTCGAAACAAAAAACGTGGGTCGCACGACTATGATGGTCAGAGACACGATTGTTTCTACATGCGACGACCTGGATCCAGTCTATCATGATGTACCCAATGATAAATTTTGGGATGAGCTGAAACTCGAGTCTCAGAAAGACAGCCGCTATTTCGTAGTTGTGAACGAGGCCTGCATACCCGTAACCGAAAAATCTTTTTACGGTATCGAGCTGCTGAGGCTGAAGAACCATTTCAAGACAATCGAGTGCTATCAGAGAGAAAATTTTATCATTATCCGTTATAAAATGGGTTTCATTATGAAAAGGGTGCCTGACACGGATATCTGGGTGACTCCGTACGACATCTCGTATTACATACACAGGCTGGCTGGGATTCATGCGACCAGCTACTTGGTGGATCTGAACCGATTTTGTAACCATACAGCCTTTCCGAAAAATATTTTGGCCTTCAACGCGATGAAAAATTCTGTTTTGGCTACGACTTCGGAATACGCTCTATATTTTATGGATACGGTATCCACTTATTATAAAAAACTGACTCCTGACCATAAAGTTCTCATACCGGCCAAGAAGGATGGCGTTTCTGAACATTTTGAGATAGCCATGCCTCAGCCCGTAGTCACTTACATGAGTTTCAAAGGCTGCACGCAAGAAGACTGCATAGCGAAACGTAAAGGCTACGATGCGTTCGATGGCTGTAGGTTTTACACGCTCAGATTGAATTTGGATGCCAAATCTTGGGTTAAATTTTATCCCGTTCGCGGCGACGAAGATCCAGAATCTGGTTTATTGGGGACGCTTGTTAGTGGCGATGTTTTGCAAGTCGAACCCTATTCTTTACATATAATACTGAATAAAATTTCTGATAGTGAATACCGCATTCGTTTCAACAAAACGCCGTTCAGGGTCGCTCAGCATTTCATAAGCGGAGACAAACTGACTATTAGCGTAGAACAACAGCATGTCTGCGATACAGGAGACAAACTCTGTAGTTTGCACGGTCAGAAAGGGGTCGTGCGAGTCTTGGAAGAGATGCCTATTTTGGATGATGGGATCGTACCCGATTTGATAGTGAACCCTTACTGCATGTTCAGGATGACGCCCGGACAGATTTTAGAAGCCATGTATTTGGGCGGTGGCAGAGACAGCCAATCCGTACGTAATTCGAAAGGTGTTTTGATACGAGACGCGAAGGCCTTCTATGGCAAGACGTTTTATTTTTCGGTCGCGTATTGGGCTAGCGAACACTTATACGCTCCCGTAAAATGTGTGTTGGATAGAGTGACCAACCAACCCGTCAAAGGTCGCAGTAGAAGAGGCGGTATGAAATTGGGAAATATGGAAGTTAATGCTTTAAGAGGTAGCGGTACGGCGTCTGCGTTTGAAGAAAAATTTTTTGAACATGGTGATAGAGTACATATTGAGGCTACTGTGGCGATACCTAAATCGGTCAACGTGGTCATTGAAGACGCGAAATGCTACAAATATCTTTTAGAATATAAGACAGAACCTACCATACAGATGGAGGATTGACGCGATAATTTTAAATTTGTAGATACTAGTCGTTTTAAATAGACAGTTTTGTACGAAATGTATTTTGCTATTAATTTTTTAACAACAAGGGTCGCTATTTTATAGATTTGATACTCTGAGCCCTAAGGTCATTTTTTCTAATTTTTGCGACTAAATACCTCATTTTTTATAATGCCAGAGTTGGTCTCAGAGGTTACATGGTACTCGATTAGAAAATATGAGGCGTTTTGTCTTTCAAATTAGAAAAAATGATTTTTGAAAAAGACATAAATATTTATGTTATCGTATACGATACCGTATTAGTACTGGAACAGGTTTTAAATTTGCGTGGTCAAAACTAGGGTGTTGAATTCCCGTAAAATGTATATGACCAAAAGAGGCTTCGAGCAGCGACTGCATAATGGTTAAAGCATGAATTAATGAATCGAGCACTGACTGCATAATTTTTAAAGCATATCTTAATGTATAGAGCGTTGAACAAATAAGGGGGGATATATGTAACAAAAGCCTCGAGCTTTAAACTAACAAATAGTTGGGCAAATTTGAGCAAAACAAAAAGCCTCGAGCATTGAACAAACAAAGGGCATATGTGTAACAAAAAGCCACGAGCAAGCGCGGCAGAATGTAGAGAGCAAAAAAAGTATGTAGAAATATAATATAAGCAATATTTGCATGGTCTAAATTCATACAAAAACCTTCGAGCATCTATAGAGAGGCTATATTTTGTTTTTTAAGTAAAATATTTAGCATCTCGTTTTTTATTTTAAGAATGTCGGATAGGATCGTAGCTAGCTTATAGTAATGGGCTTGGAGACAATTAAAGAATGATACCGATATCTTGAAACTGGCTGAGACACTATAGCTGACATACAAAGTCCAGACTAAAAACTTACATTTGGAGACAATAAAGAGCGTAGTCTTATGCCGATATCTTGAAACTGTCTGAGACACTATATTTGACATTCAAAGTCCAGGCTAGAAACTTGGCAAGTCTTATGCCGATATAGTGAAACTGTCTGAGACACTATATTTGACATTCAAAGTCCAGGCTAGAAACTTGGCAAGTCTTATGCCGATATAGTGAAACTGTCTGAGACACTATATTTGACATTCAAAGTCCAGGCTAGAAACTTGGCAAGACAATAAAGAGCATAGTCTTATGCCGATATAGTGAAACTGTCTGAGACAGCGACACTATATCTGACATTCAAAGTCCAGGCTAGAAACTTGGCAAGACAATAAAGAGCATAGTCTTATGCCGATATAGTGAAACTGTCTGAGACAGCGACACTATAACTGACATAGAAAATCCAGACTACAAAATTATAATCACTTAAATTAAAAGATGTTTTACAGTAATTTCTGAGTATACAAGTATATATATATATATATATATATATATATATATATATATATATATATATATATATATATATATATATATATATATATATATATATATATATATATATATATATATATAATTATTATTATTATTATTATTATTATTATTATTATTATTATTATTATTATAATATAAATATAATATAATATAATATAATATAATATAATATAAATATATTATAATATAAATATTATTATAAATATATTATAAATATAATATAATATAATATAATATAATATAATATAACTATATTATAAATATATTATTAAAAAAAAAAAAAAAAAAAAAAAAAAAAAAAAATCTATCCATTTCTATAGGGTAGCTACGATTCATGCTCCTACATTCTCCTATTTTGCTCCGACTTGCTTTTTGTGGCAACGAGCTTCAAGGTCATTCAAAGTCAAAGTCAAAAAAAAAAAAAAAAAAAAAAAAAAAAAATATATTTTTTTTTTTTTTTTTTTTTTTTTTTTTTTTAATGCGAGTTTTGTCTTGGCCAGCACCTATAAAAGCCTCACTCCAACTTGCAGTTTTATCATATCATGGACAACTATAGTCATACTGCTCATGTTACGTTTATTTTACAAAATTCCAATTGGAAGCCATGGATCGTAGCCTTTACGTCTGTACATCCACCCTTCGAAACGATAACCTTAGCTGCCAATCCAAACAAGATTTCATTCTTGCATCGTGATATAGCCTATAACAACACCGTAAACGGTTTTCATGTACCCGATAACGTAAAATTTGACACTTATGTAGATATTTCTGAGATGGATGCCACTATTCGTTCAGTTTTTCACAAGGACTTAAAATTTAGCGATTGGGATGTAGTCGGGGCCGTGGATAAGCGTACTTACGACTATTTGAAAAATATTATTCCCACTGTCTTGATACCGACCAACAGCCATAGCGAAGATATTACATTGGGTGTCGCGTACAGAAAATTTCAGTCTGATGAAAAATGGCGTCAACATAGATAAAATTTTAGAGAGTTTCTTTTATAAATCGCGCTTTAGCCTTCTCTACGCAAAACGGCTTGTGATCGATAGTCACCAATTCGTAAGGTGCTAGGCACATACATAAAAAATTGTATCTATTCACGTATAAAAATACTCCATGCTCGCACACATCTTTGTTGAGTTCGCTGCAATCCGGGCCTCTATAAAACGTAGAATTTGTACAGATGCATGTCCATCGCGGCACGGGGTCTTTGATCAGCATCAATACGCCTCCAGTCTCTTCTTTGCACGGAACCGTTTCTTCTCGAGATTGGCAAACGCCATCTATGCACTGGGCATCCCTATCTACGCAAAGAAACGAACAATCGTCTATGCACGGTATTTGTTTAGTAGTACAATTTTGGCGAAACGTGGGAGCATCGGCTCGAACCTGCCTATTATCGACTTGTAGTTTTGAGCTTTTCCAAACCCAAACATAGGCCAGCCACATCAGAAAGAAAACGACCCAGGTCTTGTGCATGCTTTTTTTGTTAAGTCAAGATGTCTGAAAATCGACAAGAGACGTTACACATTCCCAGATCTCTGAGTCGAGTCAACAAATGGCGAGATGCATGGGCCGCCTGCTATAGAATTATAGAAGAGTTCACGGTCGTGGATCTCAAACAATTTCATATCATTTTCGAGCGTTGGGTACCGATTCTGAATTGGATATTCGACCAACGCATTCCCAGATTGGATCGTTACGAACCAGTTTTTTATTATTGTAATTTACCCAACGGGCCTAAAGAGATCATCAAATTGTATATGGATGAAAATACCGCAGACGAAACGGTGCCCGTCTACATTATTTTCAATCTGTACGAATTTCAAATTATTCAGAAACGCTATTGTCTAGACTATACCAAATCCAACCAGATGTTGTACAACGAGTCTCGCGGAACGGTCAACTTGGCATCGATGATGCAGGTTGAAAATTACAACCCAGCAGAATATTTCAAAACGATGACTTGTTGGCATTTGCTGTTTATCTATACTCTCCATGCGCTAGCTCATTGGGACGCGTACGATAAATATGAACATGGTTATTACGATACGCACATTAATGTGAGAGATTCACCCTTTTACAAGTTTCATTTTTACGGCCAAGTCATGTATCGTAAATAAAGATGCCGAATCCTACTAAGATACCTACAGAGTTTGCCTTCGTCGTTTTGAACGAAACGGATCGGGGATATAGAAACCCTGAAGCAGTAGATATGCACGACGTGCAGGCGTTGTGCGATGGTGAGAATAGTTTGGTCAGGGTGGCCAAACTCAGACGTTTTTTCGCCAATGCCGTAACTTATAAAATGTTCAAAGAAGGTTTGCTTGTAGATGACAATGCTTGGAACGCAGTCGTACAATCGACTGAAAATGATGCCGTCAGGAAATACGCCAAGCGATTCATGACTCGGAGGCCTAGAAAGCGAAAAAATAGACACGTATCCAGATTGGGAACTTATTCAAACGCTGAGCTTTCAGATGATGAACTTTCAGACGCCTCTGCCATATCTATTACCCCATCCAACGACGAATGCGATGATACGGACGTGAATCTACCTTTGCCAGTCTGTGCTGGAATAAGACGCGTTTGTCGAAATTACGATGCCCAACGTCGATATATTCCTTACGTTAGAGATGCTAGCGACAACAAGCGCTATCATTTGAAAGTGGCTTACGCTTAAATTACGATCGGGTTCTCTAACGGATTGAAAGCCAGCGGTACGAGTGTCTTCCAGCGGGTGGAATAATATTGCGTGAACTTAAATTGGTCGCTGAGATCGTTTAGCGATAAGAGAGTCGATCTAGATTGGCATTCGGATAATCGACCCGCGATTACGCGAATGGGTACGGCTCCTTCATTAGGACCGAAGCAGGCTTGATCGGTTTCGCTCAACGGTTGGTAGTTAATGTTTCGTACGCTATGTTTAAACACCCACAGTTTGATTCTCTGAGGCATGAAACGCGTGCTCTCGAAAAATCCTAAATTCAGTACGCGAGCTATTTTCGGTACGTCGAAATTTAATAAGGTTATGAATTTGTAAATTTCTTCTTCAAAAGTCTCATTTTTCTGAAGTAAAATGGATTCGTCCAAATAAGATCGATTCAGCCTAATGGTGATGCATTTCGTTGGAAAAGACTGAAGTTTGTCCACGTAATGTGTGTAAAACGTATTGTCGCCGACACAGACCATATAATGTATTTGGAAAGGTTTGGCATCTCGAATATAAACATCTTCTGGATTATGGAATCGCCTGTCGTACGGTATGACCGTAGTAGATGGATGGTCGATCGGAATCATTTTGTAGTATATGTCTATGACTACATACTCTTCCAGTATAGGATATTTTTTTTCGTTTAAAAGTTGTAAGACTAAGGTCGTGTAATCCATAACTTGGTTAATTAAAGATGCCTAGGCCAGCCAAGGTGCCCGTTTTGTATGCCTTTCAGACTTTGAATAGAATAAATCGAGGTTATGAATATCAACCCGATGAAATTACGCACGCCGAAATAACCCGTTTAGCCATAGGAGATAATTTTTTGGTTCCTGTAAAAAATCTCAGGCGATATTTTGCCAACAACAACGCGTTTCAAGAATATAAAGAAAATATACAAGTCGACGACGGTTATTGGAATAATATTTTGAGAATGTCCGAGTTTCAAGGAAAAGTGGCTGATGCTAAATATGCCAGGCGTTTTTTGCCTAGAGAGCGCAACAGGTCCAGATATAAACACGTTTCTAAATTGGGTGATTATTCAGACAGCTCAGATTCGAACGCTTCAATTATTTCCATCACCCCTTCCAACGATGAATGCGACGAGACAGATGTGAATCTTCCTTTACCAGTGTGTGCTGGAATCAGACGCGTCTGTAGAAATTATGATTCCCGACGTAGATACATTCCGTACGAAAGAGATGCGAGTGAGAATAAAAGATATCGTTTCGACGTATCGTATGCAAATGCTTAATAATATAAGTGTTAAAGATTTATTTATTTTTTTGTTTCAAGGTCACGTAAAAAAAAAAAAAAAAAAAAAAAAAAAAAAAAAAAAAAAAATTTTTTTTTTTTTTTTTTTTTTTTTTTTTTTTTTTTTTTTTTTTAGGTGCCACGCCCACCTTTAAAGCTTGTCTATATATACTATGGCTAACATGACTACACCCTCATTATGTCTTGACTGCAACGGTCGTCTAGTTACTATACCTCATAATGAGCAAGATGCACATTGATGGATAGTTAGATTTTTTCTATAAAAGCCCATGATCTATTCTAATTTCATGAAAACCTACAATATCTTGTCATTTGTCAGACAAAAGTCTATAAATATCTTGTTTTCAAAGTCAATATCGTTATCCCATCCTATTTTAAAGGTCAGGAGCGATTTTATGCATGACCTTACAGTAGAAGAAATAAATTCCACTCCCACCCACCCTAATAGATATACTATATATATACTATATATATAGACTGCAGCGCCATCTACAATGAATGGATAAAGAAATATAACTTTAGCAGCCAACTGAGAAATATAATTTTAGCGGCCAATTGAGGAATATAACTTTAGAAACCAACTGTGAAATATAACTTTAGAAGCCAACTTCATCAATCAACCAACCAACCTTTAAAAAAAAAAAAAAAAAAAAAAAAAAAAAAAAAAAAAAAATTTTTTTTTTTTTTTTTTTTTTTTTTTTTTTTTTTTTTTCCTTCAATCATAAATAAATAAATCCAAGGGTATATATAGGCCTGTCTGAGACATCATTCATTTAAAACAGTACCAATGGCTAGCTCTTTGATCGAATCCTTTTCAGAAGATATCGATTCTGTTAACTCGATGTTACTATCTTTTGACAATGTCCATATTGATAACGTTGTACTTAAACCGCCCAATTCTTACAAGAGTTTGTCTTTACCATATCCAGGCCCTTATGGTATGCTCAGACGTCCAACTTTTAACTATCGATGGCTAGGTCCACCCAATTCAGACATGGTGAAATATCTTCGAACGAATGATGATCAACCTCAATTTTTGGATGGCCGTTCTCTGAATCCAGATGATAGTAAGAGTACAGAAATGCTGAACAGTCCATGGGCAAATCTTAATAAGGGCATTCGTAAATTTGAGTAATATATTTAAAACACGTTTATGTAATCGTCTTCGATATAACAATCTTCACTTTCTACCAGCATGATCCAGTCTCCTAGCAAGCCAGCCCGAATTCTTAAATTTGGAATCAGATGTCTGAAATTTTTTACGACGTCCAATAAACTAGTCTTTTCGCTTTTGCAGACCAATTCATGTGTCTGATCTGAAAATGTAAATTCTTCTTCGTTCAGAATGCAATTCTTACCCTTTTTCTTTTTCTGAAAAAAATGCGGAAAGTAAATCTTCAAATATCGTATGACTTGCCTATTCGTTTTACGTTGTAAGAATTTCTTAAATTTTTTCTTGTTGAAATGGTCTTCGCGGTCTAGGAACCGTTCTCTATTTTCTACGTTATATTTTCCGATGTCGCATAATACGGGATGATTTCGCGTATACAAGACCGAGAAATGATTGGCATCGGGCATGTGGCCTCCTAAACGATGGCACGTCGCTATGAAAAATACTATCATGGTAAAAACCGTTTCTATGAATTGAGGGCGTTCGATTATAGCTGGCGGATACATTTCGTCCGGTTGACGAAACATACCAATAGTGTAGCCCGAATACTCTCTGAAATGGCCAGCGAATGGCAATACGTATTCGTCACCCAATATCTTGTTCAATTCCATTATGTCAAAAAAATGTTCTGGTATGTCGCACGATTTTGTACAGGTATAGGATCGCCATAATTTAGAATGGTTGGTAAATAGGCAGTGATATTTTTCAGAATTGAAATTGTTGAGTAAAGTAAGACAAGGCTTGTTGAAATGAAAAACGCAGGTCGTAGGTGAATATAACGGGTTCTTCTTCTGAATGTGGCGAATGATACTTTTGGATTCGTCAGATGTGCTAGTAATAGACCGTTTCGATTTACGAGGCATGTCTTTTTTTCAAGCCAAGCAATGATTGTAGTCGTTTTAGATATGGATGAAACACTAGGCGTGTATCAAGAAAATGTTTTTCAACCGCGTCCCAAACTCGATTTCTTTTTGAAGATGTTACGAGCTATGGACATAGATATCATTTTATGGAGTCTGGGCGAAGATGATTATGTACGGCGCGTCGTGGAAGGATTTCTGCCTTCGGTTAAAAAATACACACAGATAAATTTTGCACGAAGCGAGTGTAAGCTATCAAAAGAACTGTATGGCTATTATAAGGCATCTCAGCATATCAGACAAATGTACAAAGATCCTGTATTTTTAATAGGGGTCGACGACAAGGTTACCGAAAACATGGATTCGTCGTACGATGTCAGGATACATGTGCCTCCGTATCGTAAACCCGACGGCAAGGATCGCCAGTTGTTGAGAGTTTCTGAAGAAATTGTTGACGCCATCAGTTCAGTGAAAGATTTGACCCCTATTCAGTTTATGTCGGTAGACTATATGTGAAATAAAGGCGATGTCTAAAGTGGGGAGTAAAATAAAACTCCAACAGAAAATATACAGGTCACAACCGATGTATGCATTTCTAAAGTCTAATAAACCAAACACTAGCCAGACAGTGGCTACTACTACTAATACTACTACTACTACTACTGAATCGTTTTATTCAAATGTTACAGCAAATGCAAACGCTCAGGGAAAATTTACCATTAAATATATTCGATCCTATGTTGGAGGGAACTAGACAAAATATGAAGATTGCCGAGTATAAATTGCGCGGAATAGAAGATTTGGCTTCAGAATCAGATATAAAAATGTTGACTTTTGTTCTAATGAGAGAATACATACATACTCAACAGAGATGTGATGGTTTTGTTTATTTTAAAGAAGGACAAGACGATAAATATCCCTTATATGATTTAGAACAGGATAAAATTTTACATCCATATTATCAAAAGAACAAACTTAATCTTAAGACACACGACTTGTTACGTAGATGGATGAACGTTCGCATATTAACGTTGGGTAGTGATATTGTAAAAAAGTATCTTAAAAAGAAGGAAGATGATCGAAAGGCAAAGGCAGCGGATGAGGCCCGACAGGCAGAAGAGGCCCGACAGGCAGAAGAAGCTCGAAAGGCAGAAGAAGCTCGAAAGGCAGCGGAAGCGACAGACTTATAAAATATCAAAGCGACGTTAAAAAACATTATATAAAGTTTATTTAAAAAAAAAAAAAAAAAAAAAAAAAAAAAAAAAAAAAATTTTTTTTTTTTTTTTTTTTTTTTTTTTTTTTTTTTTTTTTAAATAATATGCCACGCCCACAAAGTCAAGTACCATAAAATGCCGATGCTAGTTCGTATTACAGTATATGTATGGTATCTTGAAGGATTACTGCAATATGTTTCGAGCAAATTTACCTCGTGCACTTATTTAATATTTTCACTGTCAGTGGTTAGACAATGCTCCGACCACATGACTACACCCACGAAAAAAAAAAAAAAAAAAAAAAAAAAAAAAAATTTTTTTTTTTTTTTTTTTTTTTTTTTTTTTTTTTTTTTTTTTTTTTTTTTTCAAGTGGGTGTGGCTTCAATTTATTCTATATAAATAACGGCTATCGTATTCAAACTATCATTTTGCTGATTCTCCTTTAGAAATAAAGTCATGTCTTTTCAATCGTCCTATTTACATTGCGTCAACAGAAAGACTGAAGCACCGCTGAAGGCCTATTTAATTTATAATCTTAAAGGAGGTATTTATTATTTATTACCTGATGATTATTCCAATTTTTGTCTACAGTGGATTGGTTTATCCAATCCACCTTCTTACACTATGGATTTGCCCTCTACTCTAATGCATTCTATAACTTTAGATTTCGATTACAAGGGTTCTATCAAGACTGCGCCGAAAAGATTTTTCAGTACGATAGAATGCGTTCTGAAAAGCGTTTTTTTATCTAACGTGAAAAATTTTACTTACATTATCGCTATGAGAAAAGCCAGCTTGGGTATTCATATACATTTGCCAGAATTTCAGATAGGACACGACGATTACATACTATTTTGCGAACATCTTCAGTATAAATTCAAACAGATAACGCTGAACGATGAAACTTATATATTGGACATTCCACAAAATATTATGTTGGTCGGATCTTCTAAACCAAGCCATTGTCCCTATATGCCTGCCAGGCTGGTGTACGTAGATGAACGCAACACGTTACACTTAAACGTTTGGCAGCCGATCGAAAACGATATAATAACACTGAGGTCCAGTTTTACCGTACGAACATAATGAAAAATCTGTTTTCAGAGAAATTTTAAATATGCCTGCGGACAAAATTCGTAATAAAATTTTAAATTACATGATGCCTATCGTAAACGATTTTCAATTGCAGAGACACACCTTACAATATGCTACCCATATTGGAAAATTACCCAATAGCTCGCCAGAGTGCAGAGACGTGGCCTCTTTTGTCACTAAAAAATCAAACGAGAAAGGTTTTATCAGCAAATCTAAAAAACTTTTGTTTAGTGACAGTAATGTACTAAGAGCCTACTATTATTTGGAAATTATTTCGAAATCCATTAAGGAATTCGAGACTAACAATCATGCTTTAAAAATGTGGTTCGAACGGCTGAGTCGCGACAAACCCATCGCGATTTGCAATGTACCTGAAGCGTTCCAAGAATTAAACGATATGCTGCGATTCGAAAACGCCTCGCTTTCGGAAGAGGTCAACCCCTTAAAAACTATCATGCAATTTAATAACGGATATTATTTCTTACCCGTATTTTATTCTTTATGTAAACATTACAGGACGGATTCTAGATCGATGTCTCGACAATTGTACCCGGTGCTGGATCAAGACTTTCATAAATTGCTAGATAAAATTCAAACGATCGATCCCGAAAATATACAGTATGAAATAACGGACATTACTATCAACACCTTACATTTTTGCGCCAACAATTTGTATGGGGATCGACCCGACATGTATCGGGATAAGCTTACATTGATCGTGCGAAACAATAGGCGGGCCGTCTTATCCGTTACGAATGACGATCAGATGATACAAATGATTAGAAGCATACAAGATAGGCATTTACCCATTCACGTTCTCAGGCTGAAAAATGCCATAAAGAAAGCTGGACGTTACATATGGAACGCGCTCGAAGATACTTGGCAAGAGATTGAACAATCAGATGTTAATCACCACGTTACCAATTTGTTTACCAAAATCAAATCATTTATCAAAGAATACCGTAGTTCTGGTGGTCGTGGTGGTCCCGACGACGAATACATAAATAAATTTACCGTTAGCGGTGTCAATTCAGCTATTTTGAGCGATACCAGCATGGAACGCAAATACATCCTGATGGATTCTCACAAGTGGTTCTTGAGGCTGCAGGACGGCGTTTTAGATTTATTGACGGGTCATATTGGCGGGGTCGTACCAGAGTTTTTTCTTTCCGAAAAAAAGATAAATTTAGGGATTCCGCGTAACGAAATGATGATTTTGTGTAACAATTCTTCGAAACACGTAGCCTTGTATGAAAAACTGACAGATAAGAAATTTTTCATGGTCTATTTAACAAATTTATTTCAGGACGTGACCGATAACCTGTATGACACGCTCTGTCAGTTGGTACCAGAATGCGAAGACGATCTGTCCAAATCCATGCTGCATTTCTATATAAATCTCTGTAAATGCGTTTGTTTCGAATACGACATTATGATGTATATGTTGGATATTTTGGCTAGCGTCTATATTGCGACAAATTATGAAAGAAAATTTTTTGTGTGGAAAGGCTTGACGCGTAACGGAAAAAGTAAGCTTTTCGAATTGATGGGACGCGTTTTGACTGCATATTATCATTCTATTCAGTCTGAAAACCTATCTCCAAGCCATTCTGTTAATAATGCTACTCCAGAATTGGCGTCTACGCTTTTTTCTTGTAGGATGGTCGCTACTGAAGAATTGGGTAGAAAAATTGACGAAAATCGTATTAAACAAATTACTGGCAATTCGTTCGTGGCTTTCAGAAATATGTACGAGCCGAATTCGGGTGGGATACCGATGGCCAAACTTTTCGCCTCTACGAATAACTATCCTGAATGTAAGGCTACGGAGGCTTTCAAAGATCGAGTGGTAGCTATACCATTCGATGCTGAATTTACCAGCGACGCGCCCGATTCGACATCGAAACAGGTAGCCGGCGATACGTACAAGAAAGATGTCTATGTCGTGGAGCAGTCTTTCAAAGGCTGTTTTTTCACGCTGTATTACCATTTGCAAAAATGTATGGCTAAAGATGGCCTGTTACACTACCGAAAAGAACCCGAATACATACAAGAATTTACGCGAGATTATTTAATTCATGCAGACATTTACGTTCAGTTCAAGATGTATATGGACGTTCAATTGATGCCCGGCACCATGACCACTACGAACGAGGTCAAATCTGCGATAAGACAATATCTGAAAATTACCAAAAATACATCTTTTCACGAGTGCGATCTGCTGTTCTATTTCCAAAAAGAATTTGGTCATTTACGTTGCGAAGATATTAATTTGAAACCCGGGGCCTTTAGTTACGCTACCGCTCAAGATGAAGATGAAGAGCTACCCAATAAAAAATTAAAAGAAGACGATTCGATGGTAGTTTATTACGAAGGGGTAGTCATTAAGAATTTGAGACGAGTGAATTTGGATAACTGAGAACTAAGATCAATGTCTTGTAAACTTCAAAAGAAAAAATTTAGTGACTATTACGACTTGAACCTTTTGAGGGTAGCCAATTTGCCGATAGATTGTTTGATCGATCAGGTTACATCTAAAAATTTAAGCGAGATTGGTAAGACGCGTGAACAGAGCGGATTGTGGAGTTTGTTTTACGACGTGACGCCGAGAATCGTTCAGGTCTTTGAAAGAGAAGCCATGGAACATATTAATACTATATTGAAAGATGTCAGTCTTTACGGATATTTGTATTTCGTTGCAGACAATAAAAACCATTGGTATAACGCGCCGCTTTTTGATTACGAACAATTTCCGTTAATGTCTAAGAGAGACTGCGTTATGAATAAAATTCGAAAGATGGCTGAGAAATTTTTTAAGAATGGCACTATGAATTTTCACGCCACGTGTTTATATTTACTGTATTTCTACGCTTTGTTGGTCAATCCACACATCAATTGGATAATTGTAGATTATATAGCCAATGGTAATCGTTATCATCAATTTGGAACTCGATTAACGGGTAACATGAAAACTTGTGTGAAAAAAGTATGGACTGCATAATTGTAAAGTCTCAACTTAAATTTTTACCAACCAACCAACCGTAAAAAAAAAAAAAAAAAAAAAAAAAAAAAAAAAAAAAAAAAAAAAATTTTTTTTTTTTTTTTTTTTTTTTTTTTTTTTTTTTTTTTTTTTTTTTTTAAGAGGGGGGGGGGGTAATATTTTTTATTTATATAGCTTCTTATCCGCCTGCCAAAGTATAAATACTCCTCTCGCCTCAGTTTATTATATACTCTGACTGGTCTTGGTTATAATACCTAAACCTAACCGTTACGAAAATGTCTCTTTCAAACATCTGTTTGGTAATAGACTTAGACGGGTTTCATGTAAATAAAGTTTTTTATCCAAGAGAGTTTGGTTACGCCATTCTAGAAACAAACCATTGTGACTGCGTGAGATATAGTCTCAATCATCTCGAGGGCGTCCTTTCAGAAGAAGATTGGGATGGTATCAGATACTGCTCCAGACATGTACATGGCCTATCCTTCAGAAGGCAACCCCGAGAACACGTCAAGAATCTACACACGCTTGGTAAACTCATGACAAATTTATATAAGACGTACAAGACTGAAGATAAATACCTAGTAGCTTATAAAGGGGGTGAGTATGAGAAATATCTATTAGATAACTTGGGAATATCGTCAATTGACCTCGAAGACTTTAAATGTCCAAAATTTGACAACCTACCCCCACCCAAAGTAAAAGATTGCGGATATCATAGTAAATTTAAAGACGGGTCTAGAAAACCTCATTGCAGTATGCAAGAATGTATAGCATTTGCAGATTGGATTAAGAGTGAGATCAATAGAATTAAGTGAGTTAAATAACCCCCCCCATCCCTTAAAAAAAAAAAAAAAAAAAAAAAAAAAAAAAAAAAAAAAAAAAATTTTTTTTTTTTTTTTTTTTTTTTTTTTTTTTTTTTTTTTTTAAAGGGTGGGTGTGGCGTGGCTTGACTCTATTATATATAGCTGCTACCGTACTCAGATAATCATTCTCCTCCTATCTACTATTCAAATGTATACCTATACCACTTGGGCAATGAGATCTGACATTAGAGTCGCTTTCTATTATCTACTTCGAGATTGCGTTCATTTGGCAAACGATTCGGATACTGCAGATATGGTATTCATTAACAGCTTGAAATGTAAAGACGATATAATATTTAGTCGGAGAGTACATAAATTCGCTCTTTCAATTTTGAGAATGCTTAAAGAATATTTTCAGTTTCAGCCCCAGCATACTGGTATTACAATTGAAAGGGTCGAAGACATTATTGTCGAGCTGAAGAAAAAATTAAATGATATTATCGAGTCAAATTCGATATCTCCTAGGGTCAGTAATCTGTTTCGCGGTAAAATTTTAACAAATCATGGCTGGCGAGGTCGCGATTATTATCAGCTTTGGGTAATGGAATGTTTGATTTTTACCGGACAATTTCTTGGAGAATGTTTTAAAGAAATACCATACAAGTGTGAAAAGTATTTTAATTTGGCATGCAACGAGTTGATTAAAATTTTACAATATAGTAATTTGCAAAATTGTATCGAACTAGATGTGTATTATGAGGCGGATTCGTTTGGCAAACCTGGCATTAAAGTAAAATCTGTCTTAGACAAATATAATTACCTATATGATTGGTTTTCATTTGAGTTAAATGAAGAAGAGCTACGAAAATATCCACTTGAAATCGTTTTTCGTTATCTACTTCGAGATTGTGTTCATTTGGCAAACGATTTGGATACTGCAGGTAAGATGTTGGTTGACGACGCGAATTACATGGACCATTTAAAATTTAGTCCGAGAGTACATAAATTTCTTTCAATTTTGAGAATGCTTGAAGAATATTTTCAGATTCCACCTGAGCATACTGGTATTACTGTTGATAAGGTCGAAGACATTTTTTTCGTGCTGAAGACCAAATTATATTATATTAACCAGTCAAATTCGATATCTCCTAGAGTCAATAACCTTTTTCACCTTAAATTTTTAACAAATAATAACTATCGACGTCAGTATTATTATCAGCCTTGTGTAATGGAGTGTTTGATTTTTACCGGACAATTTCTTGGAGAATGTTTTAATAAATTTCCATGCGAATGCGAAAAGTATTTCAATTCGGCATATGAAGTGTTCATAAAAATTTTGAAATATAGAAATTTGCTAAATTATATCGCAATAGATCTGTCTCAGGAAGGGGATCCGTTTTGTAAACCTGACATTAAAGTAAAATCTGTCTTGGACAAATATGATTGGTTTACATTTCAGTTAAATGAAGAAGAGGAACGAAAATTGTACGAGAAATGTCCATAGTTAAAAATTACATCTTGAAAAAAAAAAAAAAAAAAAAAAAAAAAAAAAAAAAAATTTTTTTTTTTTTTTTTTTTTTTTTTTTTTTTTTTTACTTGGCTACTTCTTCAGGGCTATTTAAACCGCTGCTCAATTCTATAGCCATATTATTTGGCTTAGCCATGGATACTAACAGAGTAATCACATATTCGCTCACAGCCTTCATTTGCTGCGTGAATCGACCATACAGTGGGTTCGGTATCTTGACAGTCTCTTCATTTTCCAGCATTTCTTGAATACAGTATAACAGACACTGTAATTCTACGACCGATTTATCTTCTTCCATTTTAGAGCAATTTTGATATTTTTCGTAAGCAATTAGTAACTGGTTAGGTGCCAATACTTTTGATAGTGTAGGAGTGACCATTTTTTCGTGGACGTAGCGACAAACTAATCCAGAAACCATATCGTATACGGCATGAAAAGCTTTAATCTGTTTGAGGCGCATTTGAGATTGTATAACGCTTTTAGCGGCCGTAAACATATATTCAAATTCGTTCGATCCACTCCTCTCCGTTATGATGCTGACCAAGTCTTTACCCATTGGTATCTCGTTCATTAATTTTTCCATATAAACTGTAAAATATTGTTTTTGAGTTTCAAACAAACGCTTTTCCATATGATCGTTTAAATTATTAGTCTTCTGCAAATTTGTCTGTAAATCTTGCAAAATAGACGTCTCCTTAGATTCTTCGTCTTCCATTTTATGCTTAGCTGGATTCTGTTCATCGCTAGATTTTTCATCTTCTTCTTCGATTGAACGTTTCATCCTTGATTAGTTCTGGCCCTCATACATCAATTCTGGAAAGGCAGGTTTTTTCTGCATGTCCACCTCGTAATTTGGAACGTTGGTTTCGATAGCCATGTAAGTATTTGGCTTGTATTCGTAATCTAGATCTAGAGTCCAGCGATTGACACCCACGTTCGAATCATATTTTAAAACGAAGGCATTAAAACGGTGCAGATGATCATGTTCTTTGAACGTTAGATGCTGAGGATTGACCACGACCTTGCCCCAAAACATAGGATCTGCTTTCGGGTCGTTCTGGGCGATTCGGCAGACGGGACTCGTGTACAGCAGACTGTAGATGTCTACGCGACGATTTAACCTATTATGCCAAAAATTGGGAACTTCTTCGCATGGAGCTGGCGAAAAGTCATTCACGTATAACCATTCGTAAACCGTTTCGATATCAAACAAATAAAAGGAATAAATCTTACGCGTTCTCGCTCGAAATTGGGGCTGGGTATCGAAAAAATGCTGGGCGTAGTCATATCGCCATAGCTTTTGACCGAGAAGGATGCTTTCCGATTTTTTGAAAGGATTTGCGAGCTCATGATCTTTTAAACCTTCATAAAGAATAAACGAAACGGGTTCGCGCGTTCCAAGATAAAAATACGTGATGAGCTTGACATCTATAGGATCTTGAGGATCCTCTGGAAAAATACTCGCGCAAGCATCGAATCCAGGAGTTTTCAAATATTTTGTATCTGTATTGTTTAAATGACCGTCTTCTAGCACGACCCCAAATAGACCGTAACGCGGATCGCAAACGCAACCCCATCCGTCTACATATTTAGCTTGTTTGAGAGGTCTTTCACTCAAGGCGTCGAATGTGCACGGTCTCTTGACACATTTTAAAGAGGACAGGCGTTTCACGTAATCGGGATGAAATCCATCGCTGGGCTTGATAGAACTGACTTTGATTTCGCCCGGTTGACAAGGATTCAGATTAATGTAATCGATCGCGGGTAGCTTTTGGCAAGTTAAGTTGACGACCTTGTATCCCGGATCGCAAGCGCAGGTATTTGTATCAGGAAGATATTTGCCATGGATGCCACATCCTACGTTTACATCACAGTTTCCACCAAAATATTTTTGATTTATAAGATGTGGTTTTTTACAAACGCAGACGGCAAACGTAGCGCCTTGATAAGTGTATGATATCCATTCGCCAGTTTTCGGGTCGCAATGGGAAACCCGTAAAAGTTTTGGGATGCACTGATTGAGCATACAAATATGAGTTGACGGGCAATCCGAATTCGATTGGCATGCAGTATCTATCAGTTTTTCTTTAAGATCTAGAGTCAGTAGTGGCCATGGAGAAATTTCAGACGTTTTCGTGTTTGTGGCCGCGTAGACGAGCGTGAGTCCAACGTACAAAACCAAAAGTATCCAAAATGCTATTAACATGCTTTAGTAAATGCGAACAATTTTAAATGAGCCTCGTACATAAGCTAATCCTATAGAGGGATCGATGGCATCCATATTCGTTAAATATTTTAGCATTTTAAATTTTGTCTGAGGATTTTTGATACGTAAAAGAAAATTGTATGTACTGAGATACATCTTATTTATAACTAAGGTAAAAGATTTAAAGTTATATGAAAAAATAGTACTAAGGTTCTTGCCTCTCATCCTGTTTTCAAAGCTAATATTGTATAAATGACCCATCCTGTTTTAAAGGGTCAGGAGCGGCATGACCGTACAGTAGAAGAAATAAAGTCCACTCCCACCCACCCAAATAGATATACTATATATATACTATATATGTATAGACTACAGCGCCATCTACAATGAATTTGATTGGATAAAGAAATATAATTTTAGCAACCAACTGAGAAATATAATTTTAGAAACCAACCAACCAACTGTTGAAGTCACGTGAACAAAGACCACACTCACTAAAAAAAAAAAAAAAAAAAAAAAAAAAAAAAAAAATTTTTTTTTTTTTTTTTTTTTTTTTTTTTTTTTTAAGTGGGTGTGGTCTTTGTTCACGTGACTTGACTGATTCTATATAAGAGTTGTAAATTATCTTGGCTTGCAGTCACTTGTGCTCTGAGCTAGCAATGTGGACTAAACCGCGTATTCCATTATTCTCAGACCGATATTCTCGATTTCGTTCGTTTAAAGGCTGGCCTTATGATAAAACTCAAATCGAAGAATTTGTTGATAGCGGTTTATTTTTTAACTGTACAGATGATACACTTAGATGTTTTTGGTGCACTGTTCGACTACATCCCAATAATAACCCACTTGAAAGGCATCGGCTATTTAAATGTGGTTTCGAAAGACCTACATTCAGAAGACCTACCAATGCAGTGTCTACCAATGCAGTTCCTATCGAATCCGAAAGATCTACTAATGTAGTGGCTACCAATGCAGTTCCTATTGAATCCGAAAGATCTACCAATGCAGCTCCTATCGAATTCGAAAGACCTACTAATGTAGATCCTATCAAAACGAAGACTAGCATTACCAATGAGGATAACCTTGAGAATTTAGAAAATTATCGCTTGCTGTGCAGTATATGTTTTAGCAAAGAGAGAAAAATTATCTTTGAAGCTTGTAGGCATTTCGTTTGTTGCGAAAGTTGTTCAAACCATATTATAATTTGTCCCATTTGTCGATCACCTATTACAAAGAGAATTACAGTATACCTATCTTAGTCAATCAACCAACCCTTGAAAAAAAAAAAAAAAAAAAAAAAAAAAAAAAAAAAATTTTTTTTTTTTTTTTTTTTTTTTTTTTTTTTTTTTTTTTTTTTCAAGGTCATATTATTTTTATCATATATATATATATATAGGGTGCTGCGACTATAAAAATGTAATCGGTCTAATCAAGCATGCATTACGGAAGGTTTACTCAACGCTCCTTAGACGTAGCCGTATCCAACGAAATTATCACGCCCGAAGAAAGGGCTCAAATTGAAAATTTTTACACGTCCGATACATTTGTTCTGAAGGGTGAGGAAGCCGTTGAAATTCTTCGTACAGTTATTCCAGACATCGTATCAATAAACTACGATTCAGAGAACGACTTGCATCACATCCAAGTTGAAAAATGGCCCCATATCAAAGAAATGTGTTTGCATAATGCCAGAATTAAACCATGTTATTGGAAATATGTAAGACAGGACGACGGAGAACCCATATTCGAATATTATATGGATACGCATACTATTAAATTGTGCGAATGATTTAATACTTTGTCCATTTTCCACGTTTTTGTAAAACCGCAGCCATTCTTCGCGGCATAGATTCTAGCAGCTCGTCGAAATAGGAGTCGGTCAACTGGTTGAAGGCAGCATATACGTTCTCCCATAACTGATACTTGTTCGTCATATCTCGACTCGTTAGTTTTTCTAGCTGTGCCCATACGTTTTCAACCGGATTCATGTCTGGGCCTTTCGGAGGCCAATCTTCCATGACTTCGATATTATGAGCTTCAAACCAGTGTTTGGCCAACCTACTCGTGTGAATGGGAGACAGATCTTGCATGAAAATCAAATTGTTTTCTGCGAGCGTGTCCTCGACCAACGGTAGGATGGTGTTAGTATAATATTCGGCGTTTAAGGTTTTTTGATCTATCCTATGTATAATTTTAAAATTTTTTCCGAATGCCATCCATACGCATATGGTGAATCGGCCGTTGGTATTGGTATCGTTTACAATATATCTCTCGTCAAACCGATCGCTCAACGCGGGCCTATAGACTTTCAAAGCTCCTCTGCTGGAAGCTCGAAATATTTTTTCATCCGAGAATATGACCCTATTCCATTCGCTGACACCCCATCCTACATGGGCTAGGGAAAATTGAAATCTTTTTTGTATGTGTACGGGCTTCAGAAAAGGTTTTCGTGCTGGAATGCGACATCGCATACCTTTTTCTTTTAAGCGTTTCCGAATCGTGTCCACGCTAACATGGGGTGCTATTTCGTCTCTTATATCAACCGCAGACACGAAAGGATTCGTAGTGACAGCGTTTTCGATATACAGATCGGTCAATTTGTCTGTTGCGCGAGGCCTCCCTCTCTTGAACCTGGAAGGTGGAGCGTATTCTTTAGCGAGCCAGTAATGGACCGTTGAAGGTACAAGATTCAATCTTTTGGCGATCTCGCGCTCAGACAAATGTTCTTCGTGACGTAATCTGACAATTTCTTGTCTAAATTCCATGTCTTGGCTTTGCGTCTCAGATAAAAACAAGTAGCATGGACACTACGGTATTTGTACATTGCGGCAAATGCAAAGAAAAGACTGAAACGTCTGATATAGAGATGAGTATGACGAAAACTGGCAGGCCTATTTTGAAAGGCGTCTGTAGAATATGCGGTTCCAGAAAAAATACTTTTGTAAAAATGAATGGTCATAATCAAGAATGCAAAGATGACCTTTTTGAATCTTATTAGTAATGATATATGCCATCCTGAAAACGTACATTTGCAACCCGGACCCACGTTATTTTGTAATCAGTGCCAAAATAGTTTTAACGTATACGAATTAATTACCAAGCCTTCCACAGACCATTTTCGATCGAGTCAGCTGGCCGAAGCCTTTTTCGAATGGACGGGCGACGAAAATGTACCCATGAATTTTACGCTGGTAGATTTGGAAGGCCTGTTTCCAGTATGCGTGGTAGGACAATCTCTGAATCGCGTCAAAAAAGGCTTGCGTCTTCTAAAAGCTTTAAATGGACCTTTTATGACTCGTTCGGAAATAAATCATTTCCCAGATATGGACACGTTTCTGATCGATTTCTTAAATATAGTCAACGAGCACTCAAACGAAGAATCTAGCCAGGCGCGTGCGATATTGGACGTATTGATAAAAGGCATGCACGATCTTCTCTCTTGCAAAGAAATAATCAATCCCTTCGAGACGTATTTCAACGACTTGGTGCCGTACGTGAAAAAATGCCTGAGTCAATGGGAACCCGTGCATTTGAGCGAGGAGTATCCCAATCTGGCCCACGAACTGCTGGTTCATTTACAACTGTCTTCCGCGATCCGCCAATCGTTCGGCAAATATTCGATTCCGTTTGATATCATACATGTCATGGTCAGTAGCTATATCTGTTCGGCCGATATGAGCGTGGTGGGTAACTGGGTGTTGGATTTCATGGCTAGAGTCTGCCGAGGTCAGTTCTTTTGGAAAGCCTATCCCGATTGTCCGTTCGTCGCTAAAATGAATAGAGTTATCCAACAGAATATCGATCATAGAAAACATGCCGCGTACGCTCAGACTCTGAAAGCCATAAGATTAGGGGATGCGATAGAATATTATTCGGAATACTTAAGGCCTTTCCATCAAGTTCAAATGTATTTAAAGAGTCAATTCTGTAGTAAAAATGACAGCGTGGCCGAAATGGCCTTCAACCAAATATTTCCTGCCGTTTGTTTTCAAGATCACGGAGATTGCTTAGGATTTATGGTAGGTAGCAGCTATCTCATGCAAATCATGAAACGTAGCAACGGAAACCCGCCGAAAGGGTCTTGTAAGAAAGCCAAACAGCTTCATGCAAAAATACAAAAATTTGTCGGTAAAATACAAAAATTTGATTCGGGACCGTTCTTATTTTGGACCTTGGATACGTTTCAGTTGTTCTTGATGAGCGATTCCAGTTACGAACAGGAAATTCAAGATCTGTTTGGCATAGTCTTAGATATTAATCAAGATGGAAACTAGCTGCTGGGAAACACTTCAAAGTCAGATCGCTAAGCTCTTAAAAACGGCTGTCGATTACTATGGGTCTCAAGATTCAGTCACCATTAAGACCATGAAGCTTTATATTGTGGGAGAGGTATTCAGGACGTTTGGCCTCGATTGGGATTTCATCTTCAGACTCTTCAAAACACATACACCCGTTCATCCTAAAATTGTCCAAGAGATGTTAGAACACAGCGACGATGATATGGGGGGTGCATTGTCTCAGATCTTTGTCAAGAACGAAAAGCTCAAAAGCTTGACCAAGGCCCTCGCCGCTAAAGGATACGATACCGATCGATTGTTGGCTATCGACGGTCTTGCTGGAAATATTACTAACAAACCCAATTTCGAAATGAAACATTACATGGGCAATCTTCGATTTGCCGATAAGGGTGAGAGAAAATTCGTGTTCGACGAAGAGACTGAATTTAAGCGTCTGCATGTCCAGGCCGTGAGGGAAATGTATAAAATGTTGGGAGATACTAAATTTAAGCCTAAGCACATCTATGAAATTTTAAGAAAATGTTATAGCGATACAGCCGACGTGAATCTACCAGAGATCGAATTCGAAGAGAGTCTGGACGAGGAATTGGAAGAGAGTCTCTCAGAAATGTACATGACTAGTATGGGTAGAGATAATATCATGAGCTTCGTAAAAAGTTTGAGATTCAGAGGTGAGAAGCGACCCGCATCGGAAATGGAGGCGGTTGAAGAATCTGTAGAAAAACGTAAGTCAGAACCGGAAGAACCTAGAATGGATGTTGCTACTGCTGACGAAGAAGCTCCTTAAACTAAATAAATTTAAAAAAAAAAAAAAAAAAAAAAAAAAAAAAAAAAATTTTTTTTTTTTTTTTTTTTTTTTTTTTTTTTTTATATAAAGGTCATATTTTAGTTATATAAAGCCTTTGGCTCTTAGAGAAAAGTGTTATTATATATTTCTTTCAAGCATGTCGGTCCATGAAAAAAAGACTGTATGTTTAAACGGTAATGTCACGGTACGTTATTATGAAAAAGAAGATTCGATAGAGAATGCGAAAAGAGAAAATGCCCATAGGATACGTGTTTCTACAAAACGCAGTGTCTTAGAAAAATCCGTATTTACCACACCAAAAACTGAACTCGAACGTGTTAAACGTATGATTACGTCTTGGCGAAAACACGATACGTGTATCGTTTTTGGTAATTTGGGACGCCAGCCATACCTCTTAAATTATTATTTGGACCTGTGTTTCGGTCATCAGGAAGACTTGCAAGTCTATTGCAGCTGGCCTATAGATACACCTTATCGTGTCGAAACTACAAATCAACCATCTGATTTTCTATTTATTGTGGAACCCCTTTTTGGATCTACTATCAAGAAGCCATCGTTGACCAAGCATTTGGTTGTATTGACTAGCCATTTAAATTTAGACGTTGTCGCCACCTATAAAACATATTATTGTTATCACCTGTCTTCTTATAAAAACCAAATTGCTGCGACGCCCGATCTCATATCTAATACTAAGTTCAAACCTCCCATTTTTCATGAAAAAATAGTTGTGCCAGATGGACCTGTGATTCTGAATGTTAGTGAATCTGATTCTGCGAACGAGGCTTATCTCAGGCTGCTGACTGGAAAAGAATTAATTAGACATAGACCCTTTAAAATTTTGATGACGGAACGCGATCGTGTTAATTTAAAAACGTATTTTTCGCAAACTAAACGAATGCTGGCAACATTGAAATTTAAAAAATGGAATGACACATTTTATTTTGATATTTAATACGGACATGTTTTCGCAAGATTATTAGAGTCTTTGCAGGATTTAATATAATAATCAAACCAAGCACTAAATTCACGACATCTTTTAAATTTTTTGAATGTCATTTTGGTTTTCAATCGATCTTTTATAAGATTGCGAGTCGTTGTTTCGTTTATAAATATCCCTTCGTTTATAAATATCCCGCTTCCTAATGGTATCTTATGTTGTTCGTTTAAAGGTATTAGTTGAGATAGAGAAACGTGGGGTTCATCATATCCCAAAATCCATAATACGGCATTGGCAAAAAAATAGTATGTGCCGTCAAAGTATATTACGAGTTCGAATAGATGGTCATCCAATAAAACGTCTGGCGTAAATGTGAGCTTAATCCATTTATAACTAGACATGATTGCTTGTAACTAATTTGATTAAAAATATTTCAAAAAAAATGTCAACCAACCAACCTATATAAGCCCTGCCATTCTCTCTTCGGAGCTTGGTCTATCAACCTTGAAAAAAAAAAAAAAAAAAAAAAAAAAAAAAAAAAAAAAAAAAAAATTTTTTTTTTTTTTTTTTTTTTTTTTTTTTTTTTTTTTTTTTTTTTTTTTTTTAGGTTGGTTGATTGATTGATTGACTCCTCTAGCTAGCCTATATATATCATGCTAAAGTAACAGTTTATCTAAATTTGCTGATGTGCCACCACCTCTGTCAAAATTTTCAATTTTTTTTAAATTTGAAAAAAAAACGACTGAAAAGTAATTAAATTGCTTATTTTACTATGTATATATAATATGAATCACGATTCCACGATTAGTTTTCAAAAATATTTTTATTTTAAGATTACGTTTCTAAAGTTGGTCAAATTTGCAAAATTTTCAATTTTTTTTAAATTTGAAAAAAACGACTGAAAAGTAATTAAATTGCTTATTTTACTATGTATATGTAATAAGAATCACGATTCCACGATTAGTTTTCAAAAATATTTTTATTTTAAGATTACGTTTCTAAAGTTGGTCAAATTTACAAAATTTTCAATTTTTTTTTAAATTTGAAAAGAACGACTGAAAAGTAATTAAATTGCTTATTTTACTATGTATATGTAATAAGAATCACGATTCCACGATTAGTTTTCAAAAATATTTTTATTTTAAGATTACGTTTCTAAAGTTGGTCAAATTTGCAAATTTTTCAATTTTTTTTAAATTTGAAAAAAACGACTGAAAAGTAATTAAATTGCTTATTTTACTATGTATATGTAATAAGAATCACGATTCCACGATTAGTTTTCAAAAATATTTTTATTTTAAGATTACGTTTCTAAAGTTGGTCGAATTTGCAATAGTCAACTCAAAGTCTAAATCTTCATTTTTGAAAATATACTTAATTTAATTAGCATTATAAGGCTTATAATAGATGAAACAGGATATTGTCAATCTGAAGACAGGATGCAGGATATTGCATAAGTCAGTTTCTACGAGAACAGGATGAGATAAGGCTTATTATAGATATCGCGGAAACAGGATATTGTATAACTCATTTGCTATGAAAACAGGATGCAGTAAAGATTTTTATAGACTCTAAAACAGATAAGCATTGCTGGACAATGATAATGTATATACTTTAGCATGATATATATAGGTTAGCTAGAGTCAATCAATCAATTAACCAACCTTATCTCATCCTGTTTTCATAGAAACTGAGTTATGCAATATCCAGCGACAATAATTCTATAAAAAGCCTTATCTCATCCTGTTTTCGTAGAAACTGAGTTATGCAATATCCTGCCTCCAGATTGACTATATAAGCTCTGGCATTTGATCGAATAGCCATTCTCTCTTCTGCCTTCGTCTAAACTTTGACAACAGCAAGTATAAAATGGCTCCAGTTCTATTATCGAAACCAGACTTTATTAAATATGTATTAGATACATATTTCCCCTCGGCAAAAGATGTCATCCGCATGGATTTTATTCTCGATAATACGTTTTCACATCTATTGAAAAAATACCATACATTTAACGTTATTGAGTCTGTAAATGAAAAAGAAAAAGAAGTGCTAAACTCTATAACAAATAGCTTAGATGAATTTATATTGGTTTATAAGACAGAAATGGAAAGGCTTTGTGCAGAAATGAATATACATGACGAAAATGCTGTAGATTCTGCTTTGGTAACCGTAGCAAACGAGCTTTTTGGTGAAGGCATAACTTGGAGTCGAATTATAGCATTTTTCTGTTTTATTGGAGAATTTGCTATCATGTGTATTCGTCAAAATAAACCGAAAGCATGGGTGAATGCAACATATGAAGCTTTTGTACGAATAGTAAAAGAGACATTGAAATCATGGATAGAAGATCACGATGGTTGGGAAGGAATAAAAACTGCTTAAATATTACATCATCCAACCCAAGTTTAAAAAAAAAAAAAAAAAAAAAAAAAAAAAAAAAAAAAAATTTTTTTTTTTTTTTTTTTTTTTTTTTTTTTTTTTTTTTTTTTTTTTTTTTAAGGTTGGTTGATTGGTTGATTGGTTGATTCTGTATAAATAAAGCTTATGACATGGATCAAATTGAAAGCATTCTACAAGTGGACGACCAGAGTCTAGGTTCATTTGGATCTCTCGAAAAGGGAATCGCCTATACAGTCATTTTGTCTATGGTTGGTCCCGTAATCTTAATACCAATCCTATATATAGTTATACGAGGTAACGTTAGAAAACTGCCGCTGATGTTATTAGCTTGTCTAGGCGTCTTACTGTTAGTGGTGCATTTTAGATTTTCTTGGATAGTTCGAGCCAGCGTTCAGCTACAGCAACTTTATAACCGATACTATAATGTATGAATACGAATTCAGACTCGTAGTTCATAGTTTGTCTTCATTCAAAGAATTTTTTCAAGAATTGGGCATTTCGACCGAAAAGAAAATAGTTTATTATATAAAGCCTCATTTTCGTTTCAAAGACGATAATTGGGATACGAAACGCGTAGAATCTACTCAAACGGTTTATCATGACGGTGTCTGGTTTAGATGGGTTTGTTCTATCGAAACGCCTTACAGACTCTGGAATACGTCAACGTGTAAAAATTTCTTGCATCAACTTGGAAATTTTCAAGACCCTATTACAGTCCAAACTCGAGATTTTGTCAAAATCGATTCTGGAGCCCAACTCTATTCGTTTCAAAATGGACTGGAATATTGTTTGGTGTTCGAATGGGAATATGGTACATTTGAAAAACCTTTATTGTATTTTAATAATTTAACTCCTTCTCTCGATAAATATAAAAACATTTACCATACCATGAATCGTTATTCAATTCCGCCTTACGAATCCAACGAAAATATTTTTCGAAAACCAGTCACTTGCGTTTCAACAATTTTGGAAGGTAATTCCTATTTATATGCTCATAAACTGGATGGAATTTTCGGGCTCGTTTTCAGCTATCGAGACAGAATCAAAGAAAAATGGGAAGGGCACGAATGCGTGGTACGTAGCGATATCAGTCTAGGTGACGGATTGGTATTTGCTGCAGAAAAATTAGAAAATGGAGCCATATGTTTGTTGGATGTCTATAGATATATGGGACATGATACTACTAGCTGGTGCCGACGAGAAATTTTGACAGAATATTTACCACGTATGAAATTGGTCGAAGGTTATTTTGTCCAAAAATATGTTTCCGATAAGAATGAGTTAGGTAAACCCTCTTTTAAAGTCGATGGGATAATTATACACGACGTGCGAAAGGATATAGTTTATAAATTCAAAACTAAGCATTCTGTGGATTTGGTATATTATACAGGCTATTTTCTTTTACCAAAAGGTCGAATTAAATCTTACGAGAAAAATTTAGAAGACGGATGCGTGTATGAAATTGCTATAACCGATGGGCGAGTCGTTCGAAAGCGATCGGATAGATTTAAAGGCAATTCGGCAAAACAAATAGAAGATATTTTTAAGTTTGGATGGAATGGGTCACCTATTGAATATGAAGACGAAAAGAAGACAAATAAAAAATCCAAATAAGTTTAACACATACACACACACACACACACACACACATTTAAAAAAAAAAAAAAAAAAAAAAAAAAAAAAAAAAAAAAAAAAAAAAAAAAAAAAAAAAATTTTTTTTTTTTTTTTTTTTTTTTTTTTTTTTTTTTTTTTTTTTTTTTTTTTTAATGTAGCCTTGTGACCTTGATAGCGCCTATATAAGCAGCTGACAAATCTCATATTCTAACATTACTCATTTAACTATAATACAAGGACATGGATAGCTATTTAGATCTCGTGTCAAAGGTTTTGGAAAAACCGCAATTGTCTGCGGGTATCGACTCTATTTTGGATAAAGACTGTTTAAATCTTATATCTAAAGATTGGGTAGCTCGTTTGAAAAATAACGTGACCTTTCAAGATTATGCCACCGACGGCAAACGGTTATGGAATCCACCTTATGTGACGCTGAATTATGAATATGAAGAATCCAAGCGCCCAAATTTTAAAGTTGCTGTCGTTGCATACTGTAAATTTATGAAACCTTATGGCGGTTTGAATCCCAAATTGCATTTAAGTATTATGGCTTCAGAGCCATTACGTTTAATTGCGCGTGCGATGACATCTGATCTCGATCCTTCACTTCAAATTTCTAACGATTTTAAATTTTCTTTTCAAGAATGTAGTGGTGTGTTGAATTGCCATGAATGCGGTAAACGTGCAAGTGAATTCAAAGCAAAAGGTCATAACATAGATCTAAGATCTCAACCATGCATACTGGACACCAGTGTATTTACTGGAAATGAAGTCGTGAATCGCTTTCATAGTATGATCGAATCTACGTTTACTGACACGTTTGTAGCCATCTTAAAAATAAAAATTAATACGAGATACCGCTATAATACTCAAAATAATCAAAAATTTTTACGTATTAGTGGAACTATTTTAGATTTCATCGGATTTCAGGAAAGAAAATTAATGGCTTCTAAAACAGCTAATATAGGATTCATAACAGAAATCAATAACCAACCTCCAATGAAGGCTAAGGAGGCTGAACCTTCAACGAAGACTAAGGAGGTAGAATCGTCAACAAAAACGGATGATGAGTTTGGCGATTATTTGGAAGGGGTTTTAAACGATTCAAAACTAAATGAACCTTTTGATTTGGAAAAGCTAACAAATGATTCGAAACTAAATGAACAAGGGATATCTTATGAACCTTTTGATTTAGAAAATACTATTGAGTTGGAAAATACTGAAATTAGTCACGATACCATTGATTTGAATGATGTGGATGTAGGCAACAAGAGAAATTCTAATGATTTAGACTCGGATTCTAAGAAAAGAAAAGTAGATGAGGGTGAAAGTTATATATCCCAGTGGCTTTATGAGGACGTTTAATAAATTACGTAAACCATATATACTTTGAAAAAAAAAAAAAAAAAAAAAAAAAAAAAAAAAAAATTTTTTTTTTTTTTTTTTTTTTTTTTTTTTTTTTTATGCTGGTTGATTGATTGATTGATTCTAACTAGCCTTTATATATCATGCTAACGTAACAGTTTATCTAAATTTGCTGATGTGCCATCACCTCTGTCAAAATTTTCAATTTTTTTTAAATTTAAAAAAAAACGACTGAATTAAATTGCTTATTTTACTATGTATATGTAATAAGAATCACGATTCCACGATTAGTTTTCAAAAATATTTTTATTTTAAGATTACGTTTCTAAAGTTGGTCGAATTTGCAATAGTCAACTCAAAGTCTAAATCTTCATTTTTGAAAATATACTTAATTCGATTAGCATTATAAATATATATTAACCAGCCAGCCTTGAAAAAAAAAAAAAAAAAAAAAAAAAAAAAATTTTTTTTTTTTTTTTTTTTTTTTTTTTTTTTTTTTTTTTTAAAGGGCTTGTTTAGCTATATATATATAGAATGGCTAACGTGCCCACACTATCCGTTAGTGTTTCTTCTAACAAAGAGTTCCACTTTTCATAGCATCCGATAAAGCAAATTGTGACGGCACGTCGTTTTGTCCATAATTTTTTGGTGAAATATCTTTCTTAATCAAAGATATAATAGAATTTAAATAAATTTGACTTGTGACAAAATAACCTTTTATTACGAACCACAGGGGGAAACTAACATTTTTGGTTGCTACTAAACCGATACCTTTTAAAAATTCACAATTCGGAAATAGAAAATTTGGAAATTTCTCTTCTGTATACGAAATTTGAGCTTCAGCAAAATGTAAATTATATAAGAAATATTTCATAGATAAAGAGATTTCTAAATCAGTTAAACATGACGCCTCAGCATTTTCATCGTAAATGTAAAAATCATTCATAATATTATGTATAGTTTGATCTTGGATATAGGATTCAGAAATTGATCTTTTACTGCGAATATGAGAGTTTAAGTGTTTAGTATACGTTTCGTGATGCGGTGCCGAGTCAATCTTAACGTCTATGAAATTTCTATACAGTTCGTATATGTATCTGTCATCATTACTTTTGCCAGCAATCAAACTGTATTTCCGTACGTTTTCGACAATGACAGGATTCATTTGATAATTTCGCACCGAATCTACTTGTCTGTGATCACCGAATTCTTCAGGACGAAAATATCTATCGAAAAAATCTTTGGTGGGTACGATGACCGTATTTTCTGGAAAGTAGCCCCTGTTTTGGACTGGTCGTAAAAATCCTCCTGCGTACGCTACGTTAGTTGGATGATCTTGCAAGTGCATTGCCATTTCCAAGCCAAAATACTCTTTTAAATGATTTGAGCATATGAGCATCTGCACATTAGCTCTCTTGCGACCTTTGCATTCGTTTTTTGAAGCGTTAAAGAGACATACGGTCGATTCTAGCTTTGACATAATACACCTTATTTTATCGAATCAAGTCCTTCCTCATGCGCAAGTTCAATTTTCATCCCAAACGTGTTCCGACTCGTTTCAAACCGTTTAAAGTCGTGGCCAGAACCAAACAAGGCTTGAAAGCGCTCGTCACGAAAAGTAAAAAATTGGAAAAGGCTATTAAAGTAATTTTCAGTAAAAAAGGTTTAGCGGTTGCAGCTACCGGGACGGCTGTCGGCGTAGGCGTAGCTAGCATTTGGAATTATATAGAATCCAATTCGGGTTGCTTCAAGAGACATGCGGACGGTTCCACATGCAAATACGAACAATTGAGTTGTTGTCAAAAAGATAAATTGGACAATGTTCCATTCTGTGATGGAGCCGATAAAATGGTTAATGTTTGCGAAAATTTTGACGCGGACCAAGAACAATCTTGTTGTCGTCTCTGCGATTGTCAGTACGTAAATTGTTTGCCTAGCGAGACCATGCAGTGCCAGAGACCGACGGTGGCAGACGCCTTATCCCATTACGCATCTCAATTCGGCTCGACTCTCTGGTCCGGTATCGAAACTATTTTTCCATGGCTATGGTACATTATTTATTTTATGGCGGCTTTGTTTATATTTTGGATTGCTAATTTAGCCCGATCTCTTTTATGGAGAAGAAAGTAGCATGTATGAAAGATTGGCGAGCTGTCGTTTACCCGTCGACGAATTGTTATCTGAACTCGTTCAAAAGGAATCCTTAGATCAAGCCATTAGAATTTTAAATCCGAGACTTGGTAAATGGCCGATAGAATTTTATGTTTCTTTGGAAATGGTCATGCATCCTAAACTCCGCGACGCGGCACGAAAATATATCTCAAAATTATTGGAAGAGAAAGAAAAATATGGATACATTTATTATTTGAGTGGCCAGAGTTTACTAATGCCGTTAGCGATTCAGTTTCGAGGAATCGAATTGTTTACTGAAACCGAAGAAAGAGATCGTATCACGAAAGCTATAGAGGCACTGGCCAGCGAGTTTGCATGCAGGAGTAGTATTATGTACGAAATTACTATGGTAGAAATTTATTACTTTTTCATAAGACTTGTCAATCCAAAATTGTCTTGGTTGGCTGTCGAATATATGATAAATAGCGTAAAGTTGCACGCTCATCTATTAATGTCTTCAGAAAGAAAATTTACGTGGGCTGAAGATAAAGAGTTGGATGCAAAAATAAACAAAGATAAATTGTTATTTTGTACCAGCTAAAAAATCGTAAGACAAGAGTAATATTTACAATTTTCAAATTAAATATTTATCATTAAATCAAGATAATGGAGGCTTCAGAATATGATATTTTGTTGAATGGTATATTAAATAACGATATTCTTAAAAATGAAGTGGAATGCTTAGTTGGCGAAACTAAAGCGTTGAATTTAATTACTTACGACTGGCAGTCAACTTTAGAAAATTCTATGGTGTATCAAAACCACATTAATAAAAAGGTTAGATACAGTAAAGGGCATGCATGCGGTGCTGAGAATGTTGCTTTTGTGAGAAGGATTCTCGATCGTCAAAATATTTACCGTATATTAGTTGTAGGTGAATGGATTCTTCAAAAATCGGATAGAACGGATGACTATTCAATCGTTGCAAAAAGCTGTGAGCCTTTAGACGTTATTGGCCTATCTATGCGCGAAGACGAAGATAAAAAATTACACACTGGCGGAAGATTTTTTAATAGAACGTGCAATCCAGATCTATGTTATTGCTGTAGGAAATACCATCAACATTTTAATATCAACATTGAACCAAAAAATTGGTGCGTATTAGATATTAAAAAATATGATGGAGCTAAGCTTGAAAATACTTGTACGTCAAAACTACTATCCATAATGACAGAAATGCCAAGTTTTATGGGAATTTTTAGCATGGAAATACATAGTCGAACTACATTTGGTGATAGTTCATACAAAATATGTGGCATGATAAATGAAATGGTTATTTTTCAAAGAAAATCATTATTTACTAGAAATTTTATTTCATTTCCACTAGCTGTTGATTACTTAACTGAAAATCATTTGGCAGTGGAAGAAAAGTCTAAAAATGAGCCGGTAGTTGAAGAAATCTAGTTAAACCAACCAACCAACCAACTGTGAAAAAAAAAAAAAAAAAAAAAAAAAATTTTTTTTTTTTTTTTTTTTTTTTTTTTTTTTTTTTTTCAAGGTCGTTTTTTTGACATGACTTCGAGCCTATATAAATAAGCGCGTTCATAAACGATTTACCATTATCAACTGTTTTCTTCTATAGTAAGAGTCAAAATCTTATGCACTAGAGATATGGAATATTTAAGCGCAACTGCTTCATCGTATTCAGATCATGACCAGGAGGTTTCAAGAGCGTATGCATTTTTAGATCGTAGAAATACAAATTTCGAAAGTCAAGTTGAGATTTATGAAATCACTGAACGCCTTATGCAATTTATCGCGAGAACTCCAGTTTTGTATGGAATATACCTTTCTGTTTTTGAAAATGCACCTGATGATTCTGACGACCCTCCGATAACAAATCCCCTTTCGAATAATGTTGTGGAGAAATTGACTGTTGTAAAATTGGATGAAAATTCAATTGAATTTAATAAGAATTGCGTTATTTGTACAGAAGCCTTTTCTCTAAATGAAGAAGTGTTAATTTTACCTTGCAAGCATACATATCATGAAGCATGTGTAAAGGACTGGTTTAAATTACAAAGTACTTGCCCAGTTTGCAGAAAAATACCGTATGAAGAGTTGTCCAGTGATTCTTCAGAAGATTCAAATGATGATTACGTTGACTTGGATTATCTCACATTTTTTAGATCTATTGATCAGCTGTATAGATCACATCTAAATTTGGACGGTAATCCTGGAGCCGACTTAGATATGGACAGTGCTACTGATTTAGAGGCCGATTCAAATATTGATTCAGACTTGATTTCAAATACTGACTCGAATATTTCCATCGATATGAATTTAGGAATCGATCTGAGTATTGACTCTCAAATGGATAATTCTATGTCGGAATATCCACAAAATGAAGATTGCAGCGACTTTGTTAATGACATAACTCCTAGCAATTTACACGACATGAGAGATATGAGCTTGTACGATATTGATTGGGATGATATGAATTTCGATGACATGGCTACATAAATAAAAAAAATACTCTTTGAAAAAAAAAAAAAAAAAAAAAAAAAAAAAAAAAAAAAAAAAATTTTTTTTTTTTTTTTTTTTTTTTTTTTTTTTTTTTTTTTTTGGTGCCACGCCCACCCTTGAAGCTTGTCTATATATTCTATATATACTATGGCTAAACATGACTACACCCTCATTGTGTCTCGACATTTGCCTGCAACGGTCGTCTAGTAACCATGCCTCATAATGTGTTTTGAGCAAGATGCATATTGATGGACACTAGATAGTTAGATTTTTCTATAAAAGCCCATGATGTATTCTGATTTCATGAAAACCTGTAATATCTTGTCATTTTGTCAGACAAAAGTCTATAAAATTTTGTTTTTAAAGTCAATATTAAATATATAACGCTATCACATCCTATTTTAAAGGAAATGGGTCAGGAGCTAGTTTATGCATGACCTTACAGTAGAAGAAATAAATTCCACTCCCACCCACCCTAATAGATATACTATATATATACTATATATATATATATATATAGACTGCAGCGCCATCTACAATGATTGGCTAAAGAAATATAGCTTTAGCAGCCAACTGAGAAATATAACTTTAGCAGCCAACTGAGAAATATAACTTTAGAAACTAACTTCATCAGCCAACCAACCAACAAAAAAAAAAAAAAAAAAAAAAAAAAAAAAAAAAAAAATATTTTTTTTTTTTTTTTTTTTTTTTTTTTTTTTTTTTTTTTTTTTTTTTTGTGTGTGACCTTGTGACCTTGATAGCGCCTATATAAGCAGCTGACAAATCTCATTTTCTAACATTACTCCTACATATGTGGCGATGAAAGGGCTTTGAAAATATTAACTGGTCTGAAGACTCTCTGCAAAGTCCAAGTAACTATGTTATTTTTTTTAAATGTAGTTTAATATTTTTCGTTTTCGCAGTTTACTCTATGAAGGCCTTATCTTTGAAAATATTGTCTGGATGGTTTTGTCTCTGAATCTATATAATCATTAACAAAATATTTTAAATTCTAAGGCCTAAATTTACAACATTAGCATGAAATCTTGTAAATTTATAAGATGGTCACGGGTATATTTTGGTTTTTTCGACAACAAGTTTGGACAAAGGACTTACCCTTGGAAAATATGAACGGATTCTCTGCAAAGTCGACGCAAAGAGTTTTTTCTTAAATGTGGCTTAACCTACTGATCAGACGTTAATATTAAATTTTTAATCGTGTAAGCTTGACTCCTTGCTGGATCAGGTTTGTGTTCTAAAGAAATCATTGGACCTATAATTTTCGTAGCCCTTAAAGTATTATTTCCTAAACTAACAGCATATCCAAACTCGATACGGACTGATTAAAATTTTTGATAGATATAAGGACTCACTTTACCAACTTATGTTGGGTTTGGTAGACAATAAAGAGAGTAGTCTCATGCTGATATAGTGACACTGACAGAGACACTATAGCTGACATACAAAATCCGGACTACAAACTTACGTTGGGTTTGCCAAGACAATAAAGAGAGTAGTCTCATGCTAATATAGTTAAACTGAATTAGATAGAGACACTATAATTGGCATGTAATGTCCAGACTACAAACTTATAATCACTTAAATTAAAAGATGTTTTACAGTAATTTCTGAGTATACAAGTATATATATATATATATATATATATATATATATATATATATATATATATATATATATATATATATATATATATATAATTATTATTATTATTATTATTATTATTATTATTATTATTATTATTATAAATATATTATAAATATATTATAATATAAATATAATATAATATAAATATAATATAATATAAATATATTATAAATATAATATAATATAATATAAATATATATATAAAAAAAAAAAAAAAAAAAAAAAAAAAAAAAAAAAAAAAATCTATCCATTTCTATAGGGTAGCTACGATTCATGCTCCTACCTTCTCCTATTTTGCTCCGACTTGCTTTTTGTGGCAACAAGCTTGAAGGTCACACGAAAAAAAAAAAAAAAAAAAAAAAAAAAAAAAAAAAAAAAAAAAAATTTTTTTTTTTTTTTTTTTTTTTTTTTTTTTTTTTTTTTTTTTCAGTTGGTTGGTTGATATTCATTCTCTATAAATAGCGGCTCCGTACTCAAGCTACATTCATTCTACATTGCTTGCTAAAGTATGGTGTACAAATATAAGCTTATCCGAGTCTATTTTCATTAGACCTTTTGCCTTGGCCCGTCTACACGATTTTCTCAAGGCTTCAAACGTAACCTTTCTACCGATCCAAGCAAAAACCATATTTTTCCAGCGAATTAAGTACGTTTGATGTTTTTTCGTAAATAGTTTTTTAGCTAACGCGTAATCTTCCAAAATATTCAAGTCTTTTAAATACGTTTGTCGTCGGCCTGGGTTGTCATTAAACCATCCCAACAAATCTTTCATCTTGAGGTCAGTAAACATCATCACGTAAGCTAGCATACTGGTTTCGTCTGTTGTTTTTCGAAATTTGAGTCCGTTATATACTCGCTGTAACTCTTTAACAGATATCATGTTTGTGTCCAAACGTTTGATGGAATATACTCTATTAAACAGACCCGATCTTTACGAGGCCATTTTGAATAGAATCCAACCCCATAATATGGATTCGGTTTTGAGGTTGATCGAATGTCATTTGAGGAAAATTCAAGATTTAAATATATTTAACAAAAATATCACGGCGGTTCCTGAATTCATGTGGGCTGTAGTAAAACACTTGAAATTTCCTACGCCTGGAGACGCATTTGGAATCTATCGAGCGTGTCGCGTTACTAAATCAGATACACAGGGTGCTCTAGACAGCAAACACTTGTCTTCGTCTTCGGAATCCGTCAAACAATTTAATGTCGAAAAAAACATTTTATATGAACTCACATTGTTTTCTACTCAAAAACAAGTTTTCGAATTGTCCAACAGACGGCGACATTCTACAGTTTATACGATACTTTCAATTCCAGAATTGATGAAATTGCTACCAGATGCCTGTCACTTAGAACGAGGCGGTCCTCGAAACAAAGGCAGAAATTCAAACGGAGATTTTAAATATTTGAGCACGTGTAAATATATTTTGGTTGAAGACAGGGGTTCTATCAAAATTCTTTACCAATCGCTAAAAGATTTACATGAGATGTTATGTAAGATTCCTCCTCAAATGGTTGTGGCTTTTTCTGATGTGCGTAGCGTTTTTCAAAAATGTGGAATCGTTTGCTATTTTTTTAACATGGTGAATTTAATAGAAAGGCAATTGTTTACAAATGATGGGTCGGCTTACGAAAAAGATGTATTGTTTCTGATTAAATGTCAATGTCGTAGCGGTAAACCTTTACCATTAACTAGAGATGGGCTAGCAAAAAATCCTGACAAGACGCCTATAGAAGTGTTGAGCTTTGAAGCAATTAAGAAAAATTTAGCGCGATTAAGCACTGGTACGAAGGAATGGTATAATGTACAATCTTCGGCCGATAGTATATTTTTTGGAGAACAGTTTAAGGAAGGAACTGGTTATGGCTTCAGTTTAATGTCGTCTGATAAAAGTTAAAAATAAGTTGAGGTTGAATGAAGGTTGTATGAAATTATATTTCAAAGTCACACCCACAAAAAAAAAAAAAAAAAAAAAAAAAAAAAAAAAAAAAATTTTTTTTTTTTTTTTTTTTTTTTTTTTTTTTTTTTTTTTTTTTTAAGGGTGGGTGTGGCACCTTCCTATAAATAAGCCGCCATAAATATTTATTAACTCATTCTCCTGTTGGATTGTTACAGTATAGTCTACATTGGTTTAAGGCTATAGTATTTATAAATCTTTATTGACCCATTCTATTGTCGGATTGTTACAGTACAGTCTAGATTTTCCACAAAACATTTCAATCGTGCTTTCGTGAAGTTTTATACTCTCAGTTGAATTTCTTCTACAAATCAAGAGTGTGCCGTTGGTACCTACTGCATAGTATAATTCAGACTTTTTAGGTCTTTTTACAAACAATTCCAGGCTTGACTTATCTTTTTGTTCTCGGTATCGTGTCCATATTACGCAATTTAGCCATTCGTCTGGCTTTATAATTTCGTCGACCTTCAACGAAATAATTGATTCCACGTATTCCGTGGATGAATCTTGTAATTCGCGTCCCATATACAAGGTGTATAAATCTGTTAAATAGGCTTTAGGTACTCTATTACAAATAAATAGAATATATTCGGCAGTCTGACCTTCAGAATTTACAAGAATCAAGGAAACGGTCTTTTTCTGGCAAAGATGGCATCCACGTATGCTGTAACCTCCGATATTGTAGTTGATAAGCAAGGGCTCCGTGAACATTTTCTTACTTTAAGCAAATCTCAGAAAAAATTTTTCAATTATGTCGTCGACTGGATCAGGAAGCCTCGCAAATTATTAGTGATTGTTTCTGGGGGTCCGGGTACTGGCAAATCGCATTTGGTTAAAAATACTTTCGATCTGATTAAGGCTCCGCAGATTAGGATGAGTTTCACGGCTCATAGTGCTGAAGCGATAGACGGTTGTACAATTCATTCCACACTTAAGCTGAATTCTAAACACGTTAAAAAAATAGAAGATAAGTTAGAAAACGAAAAAGATTTGTTGAAATCTATAGATAAAAGTCGAGAGATTTTGTCTCAATTCAAATGCGACATTTTTCCTCATTTGGTACTCGTGGACGAAGTGTCTATGATTAATGGATGGCTGATATATTGGCTCATTAGATATTTTATGGATAGGTCCCACGGCCCATTGCTATTTGTTTGCATGGGAGATCCTCATCAACTCGAACCCATCAGTTCTGAGCATAATTTGTTTAGCATTAATTTAAACGAAAAACGATACGACGTTTGCAAGATTCGTTTGAAGGAAAATCATAGATTCACACCCGAATATGGAAAAATTGTGAAGGAATTACGTCAATTTATTGATAAAAAAGACACGACAGGCATGTTTGCTTACATATGCGAAAAATTTCCAGTAGTACAGGATATCGATAGGACTCTTTTAATGAAAGCGGATAAAGCCATGGCTCATCAAAATACAACTGTCAACAGTTTTAATAAGTTTTATTTGAAACATAAAATCGAAGGTCCGGAAATAGAGTTACATGAAGATCTGGTCTTGAAGTCAAATTGTGAGGTGTTTGTAACTGCAAACTATTGTGCGAAGGGTTGTAATAATGGTACTAGGTTAATCTTTCTTTGCTATGATATTGAAAAAAATGCTGCAGTGTGTAGAAATCCTAAAACGAATGCCGAAGTTAGAGTGTTCACGTCAGGGTATACTGGACGTTTTCCTCTAGTGTTAGCATTTGCCGGTACAATTCATAAATATCAAGGCGATACGATAGATAATTCGAAAATTGTAGTCAGCTTAGATGACAATCGAAGTATGAGTTTGGTTTATACAGCCTTGAGTCGTGTAAGAGATTTGGAACAGATATTAGCTATAAAGTTTTAAGTAAATTATTTAATAGATTAATGGGTTAAATACAAACCTTATAAAAAAAAAAAAAAAAAAAAAAAAAAAAAAATTTTTTTTTTTTTTTTTTTTTTTTTTTTTTTTTTTTTTTTTTTTGTATGTGTCCGGACTATATATAGACCTTAGCCATTACATCTCTCTTCAAGATTGTCACTTAAAGCTGATCTATATTAATTGTTGTATGACGGGGTGTTTGATCTCGTCGTAGTGGATATCGTTTTGAACAATGGCTTGTCAGTATTCTACACGTTTTGTTTGGCAATCGATTCGTTGGAAATCTTCCTTGTACCTTTTTAAATCTTAAACTGTGTGGATGGTAGTTGTAAACCAATTCGTTTGGCGATACTCTTCTCAAATATGGATTTCTAATACCCCTGCGAGAGCTCGAACTTCCAGTGCTACTATTGCTGCTAACGCTACTACTTCTGCTTCTACCTGAGGAGCTACCGCTTGAATTACTGCCTATGCTTGGGAGGCGAGGTCTGCCTCTACCTCTACCTCTACCTCTGCCTCGACCTCTGCCTCTACCTCGACCTCTACCTCTGCTATTAGCTAGGCCTTGAGGTCGTCTTGTTGGAGATGGAACAAGTCTTTGATCATTATTTCGAATAGCTACAACATTAGAAGGTCCTGCTACAGCGTTAGAAGGTCCTGGAACTCTTCTAAAGATGACACGAGTAGGCGATGTAGGACTTATGGATGCAGTATACGAATTCAATGTAGGTGAGCCTCGATTTGCCATTCCCTTTTTTTTTCATTCATTCTACCGAACTCGAAGTACATTGTTCACCATAGGATAAACGTTATACATATAGGCTGCTTTGCAGGCTTCTTGTTCAGATTTAGGTATTATGTATTTCACACCGCCAAAGGAAGATAATTTCACGTTAAATTTTTTGTCAATATTTCCAAATTTATAAAATGGAAGCATAGACAGAATCGTTTGAATATCGGTCACATTTCCGTATTCGAAATCTTTGCAGGATAAGGCATCGAGCGTTTTTTGTCTAAATCTACAAAAACCGCTATATCCTTTTTCGGCAAAGCATAGAACCCATCGCGAAATAGAATCTTTGTTTTCTAGCATGAAATCAAACGCATCCCAAAACGCGAGAAACATACTCAATATGTCTTTTGTGTAGTGAGTGAGGTCTACTATGACATACGTGTCGTTGGTTTCGAGAGGAGGATTATCTTTTCCAGAAATTCTTACAACGTTTGTATAATCGACCCGAACCGAACCCACGTTTTGAGTCTGAATTGAAAAATCTTGCCTGTCTAATAAGCTACGCGTGCCAGTGGGATCGATTTTCAAAAAGAAACAAACACGTGCCCATCGGGCATCGCAAGAATGAATAAAATTTAAATGAGACGCGAATACGACCACGCGAGAAGCCAATCGATGTTTGGCTATCGTTTGCATAGATTCGGGTTCTAGATAGATTAACAAGTCGCAACTTTCAACGAGTTGGTCGGAACGCTGGACTCGTATCTGATTATCAGACGAATATAAGTTATTATTTGAAGAAATGACCATTACTTTTAGCGAAGGAATTGATTTTAAAATTTCAAAGAGTTTGTACGGGTAACGACCCAAGTCACCAAATACAATACAACAATCTTGTTGTAATATAAAATTCAATAGTTCTTCAGCAGATAGCATCGTACTTATTTCTTATGGTCTAATCTGGCATCCTTTAAAAAAACATCTTCACTGACAGTGCTTACAAAATGCTCCGCCCACGTGACCTTAAAAAAAAAAAAAAAAAAAAAAAAAAAAAAAAAAAAAAAAAAAAAAAAATTTTTTTTTTTTTTTTTTTTTTTTTTTTATGGGCGTGGTTCGACTATATATATAGCTGATTCTCGCTAACACAATATATTATCAATTATTCATTCAACATTAGCAGCCAGGTTATAAGACTTTAAAGTTGGGTTTCATATTTAAATAAAGATGAATACTGAACGATACAATCCACACTTAAGTGATCATATCCGAAATAAAAAACCTGCTCAAAGAGATTGTGAAGAAAAAGAAAATTATATGCAATCTATGTATAATAGAGATGGCTATACGTTGAATAATCCTCAGACACGAACTCGATTTGCAGAATTAAATGATAAATTTAAAAGGGAGAGTTAAAGTCTTAAAAAAAAAAAAAAAAAAAAAAAAAAAAAAAAAAAAAAAAAATTTTTTTTTTTTTTTTTTTTTTTTTTTTTTTTTTTTTTTTTTTTTTTTTTCAAGTGTGGGTGTGGTCATGCCTATATATAATGACTAACGTACGACTCTTTCACTTTGCACATCTAGTATTCGATAACTACAGGCAGAATTTAACACAGTCAAGGCTCGTGCAATTTTTCTAAGTCCGGCATCGATAACTAAATTTTTCTGTGGTTCCAATAAAACTTCTAAATCGGCTTCCAGATCTGCATCCGACTGAAACCTGATTGGATATCCGTTATCCTGTCTAGCCTTTAGAAATTCGAAAATATCAAATTCTTTTGACAACTTTTTCTTTGTTATAGGAGGATAAATATAAACATTTTTACCTTTTGATGAATCATAAGCGAATTGGTTACATATTTCACTATTTGGCAATACTCCCTCAGCGTATCCATTAATTGTGTCTTTGGATCTCTCTTGCCAATAAGTTTTTAACTGGTCTAATGTGTAATCGTCGTCGGGAAACTCCTCTTTAAAAATTCTTTCGGCCTCAGCTGTTACGTTTGGGGCTATATTAGTCGCGCGCGCTTCTTCTGGAAATATCACGCAAAATATGTTCGGATTATTCTTTTGAAGAATTGTTATCATTAACTCAGCTAACGTAGCATCCAAAGTCGCCATTACTTAATATACACTTTTGTGATAATGGAATACTTGACTATTATAAAGAAAAAAGCTATCCGACCCATTAAACATGCTTACATGTCTTCAAACCCTTTAAAATTTTCCATTGAATTTGAAGACGGTGTCAAAGTTTGCGTAAAAGATAACAACGAAGGTCTTCGGCAATTTTTATGTATCGCTCAGCATTTGGAAATCACACCTATTTTGGGCGGCACTGAACATTGTACCGTTTCCGAAATCGACAAATGGGCGCTGATTGGAGTTCGTAGCGGAGATGCAATACTTTTTCAAAACGATAAAGGAGAGAGGCTTCCTATTTTATTTTCATAGCCCTTATGAGGTCTTCCATTTGGCGGCAAGCGAAACGACATTTGAGATATTTAAACACGCTAATGGCTACGAGAGCAATGAAAATAACGAGGGTTAGAATAATAAAATGAATCCGATAACAAGAATTGGCTTTGGATTCGACAGTTAATACACCAATAGAATATAATAATCCGCCGGCTAGCGTTAATAATGCAAAGGGTTCCAATTTTGCAACATTTAACATTTTAAACCTTCTTTTGCAATACAAAGCTGTATATATACTTGATTCCAAAATTCGTCATGAAGAGCTAGCGACTGATTTAAATCATTGGCAAAAGATTCGTAATCTGGAAATAATTGAGCAAAACTATGAATGGTATGCTGCATGTTTGTCATGGGATGCTCTTCCACTAGCCATTTTTGTATTGTAGACCACTTATGATCCCAAGATGGAAAAGATTTATTTAAATGATTTAAGATATAGGTCATTTTATCCACTCCAAGTATTCTTTGTAAGAACTGTATAACGCTGTTGTATGTAATTTGCACAATTTTTTCAGGATTCATTTTCCCTTTATTATGTTTAACAAAAAGTGGTAGAATTCAAAAGAAATTATATTTGCCTGCTTTTAGAAAATGCTCAGCCCACACGAAAAAAAAAAAAAAAAAAAAAAAAAAAAAAAAAAAAAAAAAAAAATTTTTTTTTTTTTTTTTTTTTTTTTTTTTTTTTTATTAATTCGTGGGTGTGGCTTGACTATATATATAAGTCATAGCTTTATCCAAACATCCAAATGCAAACATGTCGCAGACAAAACATATTTTAGCTAGAGTCTTGCAATATTTAGTTTATCGTCATGGATTTTATATTGAAGTTCATCTATTAGACCATCCTCAGGATAAACGAATCGTTAAAGACATTTGTTCTAAATTAAACTTTTTCGATCCCATACAAATTCGTAACGATATTACTGAAGATAAGCTACGTGATTCGTTTCAACATATTTTGTTTCAAGACTCAGAAAAAGATTGGGGTAAAATCTTAAAATATTTGGCAGTTGTTGGTGATGTGACTGCAAAATGCCTGATGAATAAAATGTCTCTCAGCATTTTTAAGATTGCGTTAGAAATTTTAAATGAAAATTTTGAAAAGTATTTAACGCCTTGGATTGAGAAAAATGGAGGCTGGGAAACATTCGATCCTAAATCAGAGAGTAAATTTCAAAAAATGATGGATGGTTTCGTCTACAGCACCAAAAAAATTATAGCTAATATATAATCGATTGAAATCCAAGCACCATAAACTGACGATACTATTTCATTTTACAGTATATGCATGGTATCTTGAGAGATGACTGCAATAAGTTTCGAGCAAAGTTAACTTATTTAATATAGTTGGTTTGTAGGTTGATAAAGTCTATTGAAACCAACCAACCAACTGTAAAAAAAAAAAAAAAAAAAAAAAAATTTTTTTTTTTTTTTTTTTTTTTTTTTTTTTTTAGGATTAACTATATATATAACTGCTACTAACACGTCCACACCTCATTGTGCCTCGACGTCCGCCAGCAACAGTCTTCTCTGTCTAGATTTCTAGTTATCCGTCGAGATTAATTCTTATAGACAATAACGCCGGCAACCAACAGTTGTACCAATTGTATAAATAGTTGGCCATACAATTTTGTTTTCTGAAGTGTTAGCATGGCCGGTCCAGTTGTTGAAGCTGCAACGCCCTTAATAGAATATACTAGATAACCATATGTCATTAGACCCACTACTAGAAACACGACCAACGTGATTGCCAACATCATTCTGAGATTCATAATTGCTACTTTATTTGTTAATTATAATTAGCGCGCCTATAAGAATCATACTCAGGGTATTTGAAACGGTCGGCAACAACAACAACAGTTTGTTGTCAGCGAAGAATTTTGGAGCTGAGACGCCTTTGACTGATGCCTTCATAAGGTCAGCACCCGTACCGAATTCGTACTCAGTTGCATTGGACATCTTGTACATCGTGAAGGCTGTCACACCCAAGCTTATAATCAAATTGACCAGAACGAAACCAAGAAGGATTGTATTGAACCCGATACCTTTCATCTTTATTTAGAATGCAAGCAATCGTACATACAAAAGGTGTGGTCTTGGGAGATAAGTATGTGCCTCTAGAACTGGCTTATTGCGACGTGACAGGTTTACTTTCATGTTTCCATATTACGAGTCCCATGAATTATTCAAAGATGCGAAAATGCTATCCTCTAGCTCGTCCAGACGTAGAAGTGACTACCAGCGGCGGAATAATTTATTCAGACGTATTAAAATATTTGAAGGATCGCTATGAGTTTTTACAGAACCTATTTCCCAACACAGAGATTGTTTTCGGTTACAAAGGCGGTAGTTTCCAACCTAACATTTTAAAAGATGCCGGCATACGTAACATTATGAACGTGGAACAATTAGGCGTGCCGACCGTAAACCGTAATATTATGAATTCGGCGAATTGTCCTTTGCATAAAGGCAATTTGAAGAAATGCGCTTTGGTGGCTTTGAATCAGATTACTCATCATCTTCGATAACATGTTTCCATAAAATTCTTTTCTCGCGTTCTAGAATCTGAACTCGTTCCGTCAAATGTAAAAGACTCGTCGAAATGGGTTCCAATTCAATTTCAGAAATTTGATTTTCCCATAATCCGTCTCGCTTACAAAGAGCCAAGAGTCGTTGGAAAACGTCTATGAGCTTAGGCGGTTGATTTTCGTGCGGAACTTGCTCAATTTCTTCATGAATGACCTTAATGTTATGCAATAGAGAATCGAGCTGAGGACACGAATCCTTAAAAACTGAGGGTTTCTTACCGTTTAACAAATCGTTTAAACTTTTCTTTAGAATGGCCTGTATAGATAGCGTTAAGGGATGTCTGCGTCGATGATGCATGAAGGCTTCGAGATTTTGACCGCTTCGCCAATGAACCGAGTCTACGTATTCCGAATCATGTACCAAATAATAGGTATAAGGATCGTAATACATGCCTTGAGCTCTAGAAGTTATGTCGTAGAGCTGTATGGCTCTTTTTGTGAGATCTGAAGATATGTTGGGTAGCGTCGATGCGTCTTCAGGTCTATTCAAATTGATAAATCTACGAGCCACTTCACCCCAAAATTCGGCCGATTCGTAAGAAAATTTTTGATTTGGACGAGTGGGTTCTAAAATTTCTTTTAAAGTTTCGGCGTCTGTTTTAGATGGGTTCGGTAAAGGTGGAGGTGGTTCCAGTCGTCTTGCCAACAAGAGTTGTAACTGATCCCAAAATTTGGAAACGGCTCGCGTTTTAAATATCGGCGGGTCGTAATAAGGTTCTTTATCGATCCATTGTTTTTCTAAGTAATCGAGTAAGGAATTAATGTCTCCGTGTACCTGATATGGAAACAGTGTCAGGCCACCTTGAGAAATCATATGAAACCAAGGAATATTTTCCGATTCCATGCGTAAAATTATATTGTGTACTTCTGTTGGCTCTCGAATAGGAGGCCTTTGACTACCAAATAATATCTCTTCGAACCACTTAATCAAATGTGAGTTGGACATCTTTATTCCAGCGAAAAAGGTTAAGATGGAACGGATAGGGCTTGACTAAGTAATAGGATAATAAATTACGAGCCATAGTACAATGACAAATATACATGACGAAAAACGTTAATATATACACCGTAAACATCTTAATTTAATTAAAAAAAAAGACAGGCTTCAATCCAAAGGGGTTTAATAAAGATGAACACACTCCAGGAAAATATCAATCAGCTATTTCGCGTCAGCATTTCACCACAAGACATTAAGAAGAATGTCAGTCTGAAAACGCTTAAATTAAATCTATTGGAACATGTCTTTGAAGAACTCGGCTTAACTTGGACAACGGTTGAAAATCTTCTTAAAAAATACACACCCATCCATCCAGAAATTGCTGCGATTCTAAAGACCGATCGCAGAGTCGTTGAAAATGAAAAATTGGAGGGCATATTGAAAGAAGTACCCGATTTAGATTTTATTTTAGCCGTAGATGGATTAAATGGCGAAATCAAACCCAATTATAAACGTGAAAATTATATGCATAACCTTCGATACGGAGAGGGCGAGACAATTTTTGATGATGAATCCGAATACATGAAATTACATGTACAAGCTATTAGAAAAATGTACAAATTGATTGGTAACGCCACACCAGTTCCCGCAAAGTGGGTTTATCATATAGTCTACAGATGCATTGAAGAAATGACACGAGTCTTATTGCCAAGGGAACCAGATGTTGTAGACAGCGATATAGATGCAAAAATATTGCAGAAATGTGTTTCATTATATAATTTAACTATGGGAAAGGAAAATGTTGAGAGTCTAGTAAAATACTTGAACTTGGCTTAAGTTGAAAAAAAAAAAAAAAAAAAAAAAAAAAAAAAAAAAAAATTTTTTTTTTTTTTTTTTTTTTTTTTTTTTTTTTTTTTTTTTGACTCTAGCTAACACATATATATCTGAAGGCAGGATATATTATTTTTTTTAAAGTTTTATGTTATCGAATATACTTGATGGCAGACGTGTCCTTAAAAAGAACCACCATACGAGAAAAATTGTTTTTATAATTACAACGATTATTACTAATACCCAAAAACACCATCTTTGATAAAATGGTATTGCTGCATTTAAAATCCCAAAAAATGTAAAATTGGTAACTGGTGGCTTTGGAGCAATGAATTTTGTCTCATTCGTTACCAAGGTTTTATATTTGTAAGGTTTTTCAAGTACAGTAGATTCAGATTCGGATATATTTGTTAAAAAATCCTTTATTTGGCCATCATCTCGAATTAGTCTCCCAATTACAGTTTCAGTTTTTACGACGGGTTTCATAGCAGTATTTATATAAAACGCATTTTGTAATTCAGGTAATATGATTTTTCTATCATTTGTCAAAGCATATCTTTCCAATAAAATTTTACCCAATGTCCCTTTACGATTAAATTCTTGAATGTCCAACTGACTAATATCTAAATAATATTCATTTTTGTATCCATCTTTTGGATAAAATTGATTTCTGTCTTTATCAAAGGCATACGTGTTATTTATTATATATTGTGATTCGTTACCCTCACTAGTTAGTCTCAGAGGGTAAATGTCACCTTCTGCAAAAGATACAGCATATCTATTGGGTATCGTGCTAGGTTTCGTCAAATCAACAAACGTAAAATAATACTCGTTTCCATACGAGTCGAATGGAAATATGTTACTATCGTTGACAGTAGATGCATAATAAGGCGTTCCATCTTTCAACTTGGCACAAATATTTCCTTCTGGATAATATTCATTTCCATATCTATCCTTGGCATAATATTCATTTCCATCTACGCCTTTGCCAATTATAGCTCTACCTGCATAAATTTCATAAATTTCTTTACCATTTATAATAGGATATTTTGGCCTACCCGAACTCGTTAACGGATAAACGTATAGACTATTGATTGCGATAAAACCTAAACGGTCATCTTTATACTCATTTCCATATCCGTCTTTAGGATAATAACATGTTCCATTATTTCTAAAGGCATAACGATCACCTAGAACTTTTTCTGGACAAATTATTCTAGACATTTCTTGACTTGGTTTAATTGAATTTGGTAACCAATCGCTTGGTCATGACAATTGAAAAGCGAATCTTGATGAACGAGAAAAAAAAAAAAAAAAAAAAAAAAATTTTTTTTTTTTTTTTTTTTTTTTTTTTTTTTTTTTTTTTAAAGTGCCACGCCCACTTTTGAAATTTGTCTATATATACTATGGCTAACATGACTACACCCTCATTGTGTCCCGCCAGCAACGGTCGTCTAGCCATTCTGTCTCGTAATGTGTTTTCAGTAAGATGTACATTGACTGACTCTAGATAGTTAGATTTTTCTATAAAAGCTCATGATTTCATGAAAACCTGCAATATCTTGTCATTAGTCAGACAAAAGTCTATAAAATTATGTTTTGAAAGCCAATATTGCATAAATTACCCATCCTATTTTTAAGGAAGTGGGTCAGGAGCGATTTTATGTATGACCTTACAGTAGAAGAAATAAATTCCACTCCCACCCACCCTAATAGATATACTATATATATATACTATATATATAGATTGCAGCGCCATCTACAATGAATGGATAAAGAAATATAACTTGAACAGCCAACTGAGAAATATAATTTTAGCGGCCAACTGAGAAATATAACTTTAGAAACCAACTTAACTTCATCAACCAACCAACCTACTGTAAAAAAAAAAAAAAAAAAAAAAAAAAAAAAAAAAAAAAAATTTTTTTTTTTTTTTTTTTTTTTTTTTTTTTTTTTTTTTTGAGTGGGTGTGGCTCAGCTATATATATGACCGAGCGTACCCATACAGTCAGTTTGTCTCGACACCTTCTAGCAACAGACTTAGATTTTTTCAAGAAGGTTATATAAAGTTCGATATTTATAACGGAATGGGTATTACTAATTTTTGTAAACTTATCCAGTTAATATCGTCACCCTCTAAATTACCAGCTAATTTCGATTCCGTACTCATAGACTGCCAAAGTTATTTGTATGTGGCTATCGAACAATGTCTTGAAATTGAGGAAGAAAAAATTTTTCAAGAAATTTGCGAATCCGTTTGGGATCAAATAAAAACGTGTTTTAAAACTTTTTTATCCCTTACCTTGGATTATGTCACGTTTGTTTTATCATTTGACGGCGAAGGTTTACCAATGAAATGGGCCACGCAACGAAAACGCCGTTCTCGATCCAAAGAGACGAAAAAAAGCTTCTATAGATATATTTTATTCGGAAACAATAAACTGACGACACGTGTACAAATATACATCCTGGAAAATTTGAAAACATTCAATCGTGACATGCAAGTCCTATTGTGTGGTTGTAACGTTCCTGGCGAGGGCGAACATAAAATATTTCATGTAGCCGAATCTCTGGGAAAATGTAAAAATCCAATTGTGGTCAGCATTGATCAAGATGTCTTCATTTTGTCTCTATTACGTTTAAATAGATACGAATCGATTCAAATTTTTCGATATAATCAATTTTATAATATTAATAGCTTAGTAAAAAATATTGAAAAAAGCTATCCAATCAAACGTTTAACAGATGCCTCTTTCTTATTTGGAAATGATTTCATACCTCCTTTAACGGCAATTTCTTCTACAAATCCGCCAGCCATCCATAACTGCTTAATGGCTATAGACGAAGACTACGATACCCCCACAATAATAGCGTCTTTTATTAAGGAAATGCGAAAACATCTTCATTTTACAGAAGTTGAGTTTCTAGACGATAAGTTGGTAGTTTGGTTTTGGACGATCTATTTTTGGGTATTAGATTATTACACTTCACGTTCATTCAAACAACAATTTTTGCAAAATCATTTATTTGACACTTTTGATCGGAATCAGTTACTGACAGGGCTGTCTAACATACGCTTTTCTAAAGAAATGTATCGTAAAGCGAAAGAAGGTTACGAGAATACGGTTACTCAACCCGTACCTGATGCTGAGCGTCACGTCTTTGTGGATTCGGAAGATCTCGTCAGGCGTTTGAAGGCTTATTGGATAGAGACAAAAAACGAAACTTGTTCTTTAATGAAAATGACCAGTACAAAACGAAGAAAAATACAAGTGTAAATATTTTAATTCCGTTCTTGTTAAACGATTCGAAAAATGGAAAAAATCTAAAAGGTCCAAAAATATTGTTTGCGGCTTCTTCGTATTGTAATCGACGTTCTAAGCGGACGAGTTGATGAACGGGATCCGGTGCCAAAACCAAATGTAATTCGTCGTTGAAAACTATAATGGCATTATTCCAATCTACACTTTGAAAGGCTGATACGTTAGGTTTTTCGGCATAAGAATATTTTTTATAAATTTCTGAATCCAGCATGTGTTTTAAAAATTGGGTTGTAAAAATAATATTTTCGGGATAGGTAATAGTTATTCGAGATTGTAAAAATTTATCGTTGTAAGGTATCCAAGGCGACTTAAACAAGACTTGTTCTAGAGACATTCGAACTTATTTTAAACAAAGGATATGGCGGAAATAGAAAAAACCCTACGTATAGCTACGGTGGCTGCAGAGGCAGTCAAAATGACAGAAACATTCAAACAATATTCAGGTAACAAGCATATTGATATTTTGTCATACAATGTGTTATTAATTCCTGATGCATACACACCAGATCGTTTAGAGGATTATTATAAAGCTATACTTGAGAACTTTTATACTGAGACGGGACAGCTACTAAGTAAAATCCCAAACTTTGAGAATACAAAAAAATTAGTTAAATCTAAAATAACTGAATACGTTTTAAAAAATTACGCTTCAGCACATGGAGCGTTTGAAAATCCGTTTGGCACAGACTGGATATACATTGATAAAAATAATACGAATATCATACCAGATGTGAGGAAATTTGTAAATGAAATATTCGGCGATACTGAACAATATGAGTATCCATTCAATTTTTCCGCATCAGAAAATGCTTATCAAAGTAATATAGTAAGCTCTTCTGGACAACCAGACGATTCCCAAGATACATTAAACACCCCAGCGTCAGAAAGTAAAACCCCATTGAATAAACGAAGCCCAACAACACCAGTAATAAAATTCACACCCTCACAAGTTACAGCCCCACAAGAAATATATATTGATACTATGAAGGATAAATATTATGGTTTACTTAGAAAGGGTGATGCAACAAATCCAAATACGAGATTGGCCTATCATTATTTAAGTAATCGAGATCATCTTCAAACTATGCAAAGAATTTCAAACCTTATCGAATTGTATATGGGCAAAGAAAAGGAATTTGCAACAGTCACCATTAATGACGACGAAACATATACTGTAAATCATCATTATTTGCAAAAACATAAAAGAAATACTGCCAAAGAACATGCGCTTGTAGGAAAACATTTAAATGTTTATGAAATGAAAGCTTATAAATCAATAAAAAAGAGGAAATTAGAAGAAGCAGCTGAAATGGATGTGTAAAAAACTAACCAGCCGGTAAAAAAAAAAAAAAAAAAAAAAAAAAAAAAAAAAAAAAAAAAATATTTTTTTTTTTTTTTTTTTTTTTTTTTTTTTTTTTTTTTTTTTTTACACATTCATTTCAGCTGCTTCTTCTAATTTCCTCTTTTTTATTGATTTATAAGCTTTCATTTCATAAACATTTAAATGTTTTCCTACAAGCGCATGTTCTTTGGCAGTATTTCTTTTATGTTTCTGCAAATAATGATGATTTACAGTATATGTTTCGTCGTCATTAATGGTGACTGTTGCAAATTCCTTTTCTTTGCCCATATACAATTCGATGAGATTTGAAATTCTTTGCATTGCTTGAAGATGATCTCGATTATTTAAATAATGATAGGCTAATCTTGTATTTGGATTTGTTGCATCACCCTTTCTAAGTAAACTATAATATTTATTCTTCGTATTATCAATAAATGTTTCTTGTGGGGCTGCAGGGGGGACCAAGGTTTTAGAGTGTTGTGGAGCTGCAGGAGGATTCAAGGGTTCTACGGGTGTAGGAGGATTCAAGGGGTCTACGGGTGTAGGAGGATTCAAGGGTTCTACGGGTGTAGAAGGATCTAAAGGTTTAGAGGTTACGAAGGGTCCAGTGATTGTCGAATCTGATACTTCTTGGTTGGATACCGGATCTATTACTTGAGATGGTACGTTATTTAAGACGTTTTCAGTAGTTGAGTCTGGCTCGATTTCTGATTTTTCTTTCGAGGCTAAATTGGTTGGCGTATCGCTCTCATGGTCATCTTTAAATAAATCCTCTACATATCCTTTCAAAACTGCTGATATATTCTTAACCCCCTTTTTAAAACTACGAAATTCATTGTCTTTAAACGGATTCATATACCTATTATTTATAAAATCCACATTTGCCGAAATGTAATTATATATTTTATGTTTAATATTACTTTTTTTCTGCTCAAAGTCTGGTAGTTTTTCTGGTATGGAATTTCTTAGTTTATATAAATTATAAATTATAGCTGTATAATAGTACTCTAAATTTTTTATGTGTTCATCAGGAATGAAAACTACAGTATCTAGTACAACATCAACATACTTCTCACCTGTATATCGTTTAAATTGTTTTGTCATTTCGGCAGCCTCTGCAGCCATCTTAGATATGGTTTCTTGTATCGCCGTATCATCCATATCCTTTGTTTAAATTAAGCTCGAAAGTCTTGTTTAAGTCGCCTTGGATATTTTACAACGATAAATTTTTACAATCTCGAATAACCCTTACTTATCCTAAAAATATTATTTTTACAACCCAATTTTAAAACACATGTTGGATTCAGAAATTTATAAAAAATATTTCTATGGCAAAAAAACTAACGTATCAGTCTTGAAAAAAAAAAAAAAAAAAAAAAAAAAAAAAAAAAAAAAAAAATTTTTTTTTTTTTTTTTTTTTTTTTTTTTTTTTTTTTTTTCAAGAGTGGGCGTAGCTCATTTATATATAGGATTGTTGAAATGCCATCTCATCATTCTATCTTAATCTTTGCCAGCAACGGTCATATCTTTAATTTAAACCTATATATACTAAAGCTTGTTTGAGAAATTTAACATTGATCGCCATACTGTATTATTTGAGATGGCTGATGAAGTAATTCAACATAAAATTCTCAAGTATTTAGCTTTACAACCTCATAGTGCCCGTTCTATTAAAGAAATTTGTGAATCTATTGGATGTGATAAAAGAACGGCAAACATATGTTTATATAATATGCAAAGATGTTACTTAGTTATAAAAACTAAGGAGAGTAATCCACCACTATGGAAAATAAAATAGATGTAAAAAAAAAAAAAAAAAAAAAAAAAAAAAAAAAAAAAAAAAAAAAAAATTTTTTTTTTTTTTTTTTTTTTTTTTTTTTTTTTTTAGGGTTATATTAGGCTTATAAATACCAGCTACAATCCTCATCATCAAACATTTTTTAAACAACTTACTACAATCCAGACATGATTGAATACTACGCTGCCGAAGACGCGGAAAAAGCCTTACTATACCTTCTTCAAGACTCTATTTATATGGCTAACTGGAAATTACAAAATTACACATTTATAGATGATGAGCCAAATTTTGATGGAAAAATATGTGCCATGTCCCAGTCTATTCAGAATATATTATATGAATACTTTACTACGTATCCTGGCATTGGTAAAGTTACAAATCCTAAAAATATGTCTGACGTCGGCCCTATTTTAAAGACGAAATTAATGCATAAGATCAAGCAAAAACATTTTCCAAGAGTCTCTCATGTTTTAAAGGATAAAATTTTCAATCGGAATCCGAATTGTTCAGAAAGTTATCAACCATGGGTATTAGAATGCCTTATCTATACTGGGATGTATGCGGCCAAATGCATGACTGTATTACATAGTCCTGATAAAATTTTTGAAATTACATCTCAAATAATGATTAAATTTTTAGAAGGCGCATGTGAGGATATGGTTGATGACATTTATATACGTAAACTAAATCCGTTTATGCCAATAAATAATAGTAGTTAAAATTTGATGTAATACTGCCACTCTACAATAATTTTTGAAATGATTCAACGACTCATCAGAATTTATCAACCAAAAATATTAACTAATTGTAAACAACCTTGAAAAAAAAAAAAAAAAAAAAAAAAAAAAAAAATAATTTTTTTTTTTTTTTTTTTTTTTTTTTTTTTTTTTTAGGGTGGGTGTGGCTCGGCTATATATATAGGGTGGCTAGTGTACCAACGCCATCATTCTGTTTGAACCTCTTCCAGGGGTCAGTAACATTTTGTAATACACCCTTCGTACTTTGGACAAATAACACTTACTTTGCATATGCATCGAATTATAGCATGTAAGGTTGGAGGCAGCGTTGATTCTTTTAAATAAACTAAATTACCACCCGAATCTTTCAAATAAACGAAAGGCTCGTTTTGTACGAATTTGTCCATATGATTCCAAGGAATCATAGGATGACCTTTATGACTTTTGGCATAGTACACATCTCCGTCCCTTTTTCGCATTAAGTAAGGATTTTGGTCATCTAACAAATAATACTCGTTTCCAGTAGAATCGACTGGATATCTTTGAGTACCATCTGAATAAAGAGCGAATTGTACATTTTGATTATAGTGATCTTCTATTAAGACTGATTTATTTCGTTTTAAAGGATAATATTCGTCTCCGTTTTTGTCTTTAGCATAATAATATATACCAGACGCGTCTCTTGCAAAAAGAATTTGCTTTGACTTTGGATAGATTTCGTTACCTTTTCGATCGCGTGCGTAAATTTCCCTACCATATTTATCGGTAACGAATTTGTCATTGGGATAGTACTCGTCACCGTTTAGTTTTCTCGGATACATCGTTCATTCAACTTTGTTATAACATGTCTGTAAGCCGATACCGTATTTCGATGTTGAAATTGAACAAATGTACTCTACGAATCGAGCCGCAAGAGTTACTTATAATATTACGAGCTTGGCGCAAGAAAAACGCGTTCGCCTCTGAATGTCTAAAATGTAAGAAAAAAATCGAATTCGGATCTAGAAATTTCAATAGGTGTTGCAGTCAGTTTTATTTCAACGACGAGCTTACCTGTTATCCTCTTCAGTCTATAGCGATACCTACTCCAGGATATATTTTCGTATTACCCCAACATAAACGCATGATGAATAATGCAGGCATTCAATGCAAACAGGAATTTTTAGTTTTACCAGATCCAATTTATTGGCAGTTGACAACCACTCTCGTTTACGATAAAGTCATGCGTTTCGTGTTGGGAGAGCCTATAACGAGTCGTACGAAAACCATACAGCCTTCTTCCAAATCTGTCACTTTTTATAAACAGATACAGGAAGCGCCTTTAAATTACGGCAGTTTGGATTCGCGGTCTTGCGGCAAAGCTACATTTATTCGTCAAGTAGCGTTCGGTAAAAGATGTTCTTATTCCATGAGAGGTATGATTGTTCCAGACGCAACCCTGAGACCTAACGAAATACATATGCCAGAGTTCATCGTAAAAAAATTTGGTTTGAAGGGTAAATGGGTGCTATTGAATAGAATGCCGTCTCTACAACCTGAAAATTTCGTGGCTTTACAAGTACCTGTAGAAGGTCCCGCATGGACCTACGATTGCTTTGGCATACCGTTAGAAATTTTGTCGTCTATCAATGGAGATTTTGATGGCGATGAAGTCAACATTTATTTGTTTTATAGTGCCCTGTCTCAAGCGGAATGTATGATTTTATTAAATCCAGAATGGGAAATGGGTAGTTCGGTCATGGATATGAAGTTGAGTCCGTGTCAAGATATGCTAGTCGCTTACTATTTATTTAAAGACGAAATTAATTTTTTACCCTATAAAGAAAATGATTTGAAAAAAACATTTAAAGTAATATATGAAATTTATGGATCGAAAAGAACCTTTCAGGCATTTGACGATATGAGAAAATTTTATCTCTATAAATTCGAAAACGAAAAAATATTTTCGCTGACTTTAGAAGAAATGGAATGGTTGATCGATACTTATAAAAAACGAGGTGACGTCCAACAAGGTAAAGGTTGCTTAGTGACCCAAATATTAGCAAACGCTAAAGGAAATTTTGAGATTTTAAAACAAATGTTTGGAGAAATAGGTATGCAAGGGGATGTAAAAATAAAAAATTCATTTTGGTCAGGGTTGACACCCATAGAGGCAATCGCTCATGCAAAAACCTCTCATGTAGCTCTTTGGCAGACTTCAAAAATTTGGCAACCGGGATACGGTCACAATAAAATTATATTTAACCTGCAAGGTTTAGTTATAGATTATTTGGGTCGCGTCATTGACGGAAACAATCGAGTCGTAGAACAGGACGTGGCGGATGCGATTCATTATACAGACGCCATGTCAGAAGAAACTTTTAACTATATATTGAATCAGGTACTGGTCGAAAAAAATTTTCAGTTGGCATCTATGTCGTAATAAAACAGGGACAAACATTTGAGTGCTTAGAAAATACCCCACCCACATTTGAAAAAAAAAAAAAAAAAAAAAAAAAAAAAAATTTTTTTTTTTTTTTTTTTTTTTTTTTTTTTTTTTTTTAATGCCACGCCCACCCTTGAAACTTGTCTATATTAACTGTGGGTAACGTGACTACACCCTCATTGTGTCTCGCCAGCAACAGTCGTTTAGTCACTATGTCTCGTAATGTGTTTTCAGTAAGATGTACATTGACCGACTCTAGATAGTTAGATTTTTCTATAAGAGCCCATGATTTCATGAAAACCTGCAATATCTTGTCATTTGTCAGGCAAAAATCTATAAATATCTTGTTTTCAAAGCCAATATTGTATAAATAACGCTATTTTATCCTATTTTAAAGGAAATGGGTCAGGAGCGAGTTTATGCATGACCGTACAGTAGAAGAAATAAATTCCACTCCCACCCACCCTAATAGATATACTATATATATACTATATATATATATAGACTGCAGCGCCATCTATAATGATTGGCTAAAAAAATATAACTTTAGCAGCCAACTGAGAAATATAACTTTAGAAACTAATTACATAAACCAACCAACCAACTGTAAAAAAAAAAAAAAAAAAAAAAAAAAAAAAAAAAAATTTTTTTTTTTTTTTTTTTTTTTTTTTTTTTTTTTTTTTTTTGTGGGCGTGGCTCAGCTATATATATGACTGCGAGCGTATTTATACAATCATTATTTCTCGATACCTTCTAGCAACAGTCTTCGTGAAATGCTTATATATATGACTGGTTTTGTCCAACATAGACCGCAGGCTATATAAATTAAGTAGCAGCGACAAAATTTAATTCGTCAGCATGATATCCTTGTTGCAACTCATCAAATTTAGTTCCAAGCATAGTGAAAGTCATAGTGTGTTAATTGACTTTCAACAAATCTATGTTCGTAATATTCTTCTATTTTGTACGGGCCTTGGCATGGCTCGCATTTTATTTGGACAAAATATAATTTGCCAAGTAACAGAAAAAAGCGTGTCGCAATCTTTTGTCGATACAAAATGTTTCATAAATGGAACCATGACTAGAGATGAACCAGTAATTTATCACGATTATTATCAATGGGTGTCTGTTTATTTACTATTATTGGCATTTGGATTTTATTTTCCATATTCCGTTTGGACAAAATTATTTGGAAATTATCTACGATACCTAGAAAGCTTGGCTGATAAACCTGAAGATGTAATTCGAGTCATTAATGATTCGAAAGGAAATTTAATATTCTTTAAAACGCTGGCATTGGAAATATTTTATATATTTTACGTAATGTTAATATTATACATAACCAATATTTTTTTTAACAACATTTGGGGTCATTTCGGCTGGTCGATAAAATCAATTTATACAATTTTTCCAGACAACGGGTCGTGTTTCGTTACCTATTATCACAGTAGTGGATCTACAGCTGGAAAATTCAATTGTCTCTTACCATTAAGCAGTGTATATCGTAAAATATTTATGCTACTTTATGGGATTGTACTCATACTAATACTATTAAATTTTTTGACGATGCTATATAGAGTTCGAATGATAATTGTCAGAAATAAATATATAAATGTATGGTGGGCATTTATGATTGCAAAACAATCTACTGTTTCGTGGAATGCTAGAAAGAAATTGGATTTAGCGTATTATAAAATGCTGAGCAATTCTAAGGAAAATTTGATACAGTTAAATGATATGCTTTTAAAAGATGAAGAGTTAAAGATTGTCTAAAAAAAAAAAAAAAAAAAAAAAAAAAAAAAAAAAAAATTTTTTTTTTTTTTTTTTTTTTTTTTTTTTTTTTTTTTTTTTTTTTTTTTTTTAGATTGGGCGTGGCTTTTATTTAAAGTATATAAGTGTTTGCGTTTACAATTTGCAACATTTTACTTGTATCAGTCAAATGGAAGACGTATTAGATTCCGAAGCATACTTTAAATGTGACTATTGTCCAATGTTATTTTACGAAGAAACATATTTGACGGCACACATTAATGAGGGCAATCACTTATATTCGTCAATATGTAGTTATTGTCGCAAAATATTTTCACCTGGGACTACTAAAGATATTTTTGATGATCATTTCGCTAACACGTGTATTTCGTCAAATGATCAAGGTATTGGAACTATATCCTTATTCAAATCTGAGAACAACAAAAAAACTAATTGTTGGGCATATATCGACGGTCAAATATTTTATTTAATAGAATCTGCAGAAAAGGTTTCAACGTTTCCATTTTTTTGGCCTATTATACATTATTCTGATGACACAGTATTAAATGCGCTGCACTGGGAATTTGATGAGAGATTACAGTTGCGAGTAAATTATAACATGTTTGGATAAAACTCTGATATCTTGTAGTCTGAAACGTGTAAAAACCAAGTCCGGTTGAAATTATCAAAGACTAACCACACCCACACTAAAAAAAAAAAAAAAAAAAAAAAAAAAAAAAAAAAAAAATTTTTTTTTTTTTTTTTTTTTTTTTTTTTTTTTTTTTTTTTTTAAAGGTGGGTGTGGCTCAGCTATATATAGGGTGGCTAGTGTACCAACACCATCATTCTGTTTGAACCTCTTCCAGCATCAGTCTAACCACATAAATAGCTCTTGAAAACTTTATCGAATCCTGTTTTCGTGCTCTTGTGACGTGTTTCAAGATGACTACAACTTATTTAGATGCTCTGCAAAAGAAGTACAAGATTTATAATAATCCGAGTTAATATTTTACATTTCGAAGTATTATCTCGTTGTAATAATAGTCGTTTGAAATTTCTTTTGAATAAGAGAGATGAATTACACTTAAATAATTGTGTATGGTGTCAGGACGATGTAATAGAGGGACCTGATACTTGTCTTTGCATCTACGCTAAGAGATCTCCAGAAAAATATTTAGCTGACGAAATGATTTCAGGAAATTTTCAAAAATTACATAAGGATAAGGAAGAACGTTTAAGCGGATCTTCAGCAGCGTTTACTTATCCCGATTCTCATCAAATTGAAAATGTACGAGATTTTTACAAGCGTTGTGTATCAGACAGACAAAATGTCTTCAAATGGTATGAAGAATACAAAACTACAAAGAATGCTATACAGTTTGAAATAAAAGTGAGAGAAATGGGAAAAAATCGAGAAATCAATGTAATTCTTAATTCTGAAAGTAGAGAATGGCACTTGACAGATTGCATGAGATGCGTTTTAGCTGAAGGATCTCCAGATACATGTTCTTGCCAAAAAGCCTTAATGGATCCTGCAAAATATCTTCGAGAGCGATATAATTTAATAGAACAGACAAAGGAAATAATACCATATAATTATCTTACGGCTTAATTAAAAAAAAAAAAAAAAAAAAAATTATAAATATATTATAATATAAATATTATTATAATATAAATATTATTATAAATATAATATAATATAAATATAATATAATATAAATATATTATAATATAAATTTATTATAATATAAATATATTATAAATATATTATAAATATATTATAATATAAATATAATATAAATATATTATAAATATATTATAATATACATATTAAAAAAAAAAAAAAAAAAAAAAAAAAAAAAAAAAAAAAAATCTATCCATTTCTATAGGGTAGCTACGATTCATGCTCCTACCTTCTCCTATTTTGCTCCGACTTGCTTTTTGTGGCAACGAGCTTCAAGGTCATACAAAAAAAAAAAAAAAAAAAAAAAAAAAAAAAAAATTTTTTTTTTTTTTTTTTTTTTTTTTTTTTTTTTTTTTTCAGTTGATATATCTTTAATCGACTATATAAAGGGTAGCTAACATACCCACACCCTCATTCTGTCTCGTGCTGCGAAAATGCGTCCGGTCATACTAAGCTCTGATCTACACAATCAAGCTTATAATGAGTTGTGCGCTATCTGAACAGGATTACCATAAATTTATTGACGTGTATGGAAATAAATATAATCGACAGCATTTTATAGCCATACGTTTCAAACGAGCCATCATAACCTACCATTGTACCGAGTTTGATACGACTCCTATCGATCCTCCCAACGATAGTATTGTCGTGCTACGGGGTAGCTATTGCCCAGACATTCAGCTCGATAACAAATGTATTTTACTTTACACGATTGGAAAGAACGTTATCAAGGGTGGCATACGCGTACCAGATCAAGCACCCAATACTTTACTGCGAGCCTTAATACCAGAAGACCAAACTAAGGTATGTGAATTTTACCACTCAACGCTTTACGTGATAGCTTCCGAAAACCCATTTCCAAAAATTACGAAAACGTGTAAGAAAAATAAAGCTTTTCGAGCTTTAGTGACTTTTGTGGAAGCGACGAAAAAAAATAGAATTTTGACGTTAGAAGAGGCTGCTAGTATCCGTTTCTTTAAAAGACACTGCCAAAAATTGAATAATTTTAACCGATGGAGTCCGTTCGCATTAAATATCGTTTATAAAAAATTTTATTCGCTAACCCATGCTTTACCAACAAGTCATATAGGCAAACAATTGTTTAGACTTTTAAAGCGATCGAAAAAAGCTCCCGAATACATTATCGATTCTGATTTTTACAGATGCGAGGTATTTTTTACAGATATCGAACCCGTCGGCGTAATGTGCCTCTTCGAAGCCGATAAATTGAAATACGTGTCGCCTATGGTAGTCAAAGAAACGTCTGAAAAATTTCGAGATACTAATTATATCGAATGTAATACGTGGTTGCCCCTTTACAAGGATAAACAAACTTGGAACGACTACTGTTTACCGTTTTACGTACATGATTTGAGCAAGAAAAAAATTCAACTCAAACAAGTACTTTTGTGGCTACAAAATTCAACGGTAGAAAAATATCAGCTACTCTACAAAGACTTAGAACAAATCGGAAAAATTCTTTTCGACGAATAGAAAAACAAGATGATTTTCAGAACCTTGATAGAGGCCATCATAAAATGGCAGCGAGATCCAGACGACGTGCTGGCTCTCAGTACTATAAACACTTTAAAAAGAGAATTGCAGAACGATTTGACTCAAGCGTACGATTTGAGCAGACCGCTCATCGAACGAAATGCAAACTTATATTGGACTAGCAGTAGTTTTTTAGATTTTTTATTCAAGCTATACAAACTACCAACAGCTATCGATTCTTCATCTGAAGATAAAGGTTTATCGAAGTTATTGGATGAATGTAAAAACGAAAAGGGTAGGTTGTCTAAAGAATTGGAATACTATAAAAACGAAAAGGATAGGCTGTTTAAAGCATTGGAATGTTACACAAACAAAACTAAGCCTAAACAATTTTTTGATGCGGATTACAGTCATAAAAATGACTCGTCGAGCGATCAGGCAAATCTCCTGGCCGATTTAACAAAAGACCATGAATCTCTAAAGAAAAAAATGGATAGGTTCGAAACTGAAAACAATAGTTTAAAACAACAACTAGATGCATGCAAAGAAGAAAAACGTACTTTAGATAGCAAATTATCAGATGCAGAGCATAATATTACCTTTCTCACACAAACTAACAATAATTATAAGAAGCAGATACTAGAGTTGGAAACATCTATATCTGACGTTACTATAAAATCGGACCGTCAAATAGCAGAATTTAGGCTATTGAAATCGCGCCACGATAATCAAAACAAAATTTTCAAAGCTTTAATGGAAAGATCCGATGTGAATACAATGTCTCCTTCAATGAATGAAACTGTTTTAAATCAACGTAATTTCCCAATTGAGTATGTTGATAATTCCGTCGAACAATCTCAAACGGCATTGACATATCCTGTCCAGTATGCAATACAATCTGGATTAGACTCACAAAACCCGATGCTAAATGCATCACCCATTGCGATGCCAGGAGTAGAAGGATTTCCATTGCAGTTACAATCTGGGGCCGAATCTTCAGTCACATCGCAACAACTTGCGACAACATCCTATAACCAAACCGTAAATGGGGTAGTTACACAATTAAATAACAAGATAAATATTTTAAATGAAAAAATTGGTATATTAGAAAGGGAAAAACAAAATTTGCTAGAGGGTAAGAATGCTAATCAGGCAGAGATACTCTATTTAAAAGAACAATGTCAAAACGTGTGTAACTCGGGTGTAAACGAACTTAATAAATTGCATCAAGAGGGTTCAGCATTATTGTTTCAAGCTCAAGAACGCGAGAAAAATTTGACTGATCAATTGCATAGTAATCAAAATATGCAGTATCCAGTTTTACCATTAACCAATTCGTCAGACAACATAAATTATTTAAAGTCAGAAATTCAAATTAAAGACGAAGAAATCAAAGACAAGGACAAAATAATACAGGACCTTGCAGAAGGTAAAACGGTTCCAAGAAAGGAATACGATGAATTATTAGCAAAGCTTAATAAGCTACATGAGGAACACCGAACCTTAGCTAATGAGTATGAACCGTTAACTAAAGCATTTGAAGAGGTCCAGTACTTGCATAATAAATTAGGTGAAAAATATGAGAATTTGAAGAAAGAACATGTAACTTTACAAGAATTATATACTCAAACACAAAATACGAATCAAACATTGACCCAAGTAAATAGTAACTCAGATGATCGATATAGGGAATTGGTTGAGCGAAAACAAAATTTAGATGCTAAATACGAAACATTGTCCAACGATTATAAAGAGTTAGAAACTAAATATAATGCCTTATTAAAGACGCGTGAAAAATCAAAATCTCGGCACGGATCGGCAAGAATAAGACAAGGGCTATTGACAGAAACAAATGAGTCATTATTAACTCAAAACGACTCATTAAAACAAACAATAGACCAATTGCAAAATGAAAAACGTACTTTAGCAGAAGTACAACTATCTTTAAATCAAACAATGGAACAAGTTGTAGAATCAGAACAGCTAACAGGCGAAAACCAAACAATAGAACAATTGCGAGATGAAAAAAGAGTTTTAGAAGGACGACTAGCACACGAAAGCCAAAACCTGGCAGAATGCAATGCTAAAATAGAAGATTTAGAAACACAACTAGCAAATACACGGACGATATTTAATACTGCAGATCATACATTACAAACTGAAAACAGCTCTTTAAAACAAACAATAGAACAATTGCAAGCTGAAAAAAGTGCTTTAGAAGAACAACTAACACGCGAAACCCAAAATCTGGCAGAATGCAATGCTAAAATAGAAAATTTACAAACACAAATAACAAATGTACAGGTATCAAATACTGCAAATCAAACAATAGACCAATTGCGAGCTGAAAAAAGAGCTTTAGAAGACCAACTAACACGCGAAACCCAAAATCTGGCAGAATGTAATACTAACGTAGCAGCTTTACAAACACAAATAACGAATGCACAGGTATCAAATACTGCAAATCAAACATTACAAACTCAAAACAACTCTTTAAATCAAACAATAGAACAATTGCAAGCTGAAAAAAGAGCTTTAGAAGATCAACTAGCACGCGAAAGCCAAAAGCTGGCCGAATGCAATACTAACGTAGAAACTTTACAAACACAAATAACTAATGTACCGATATTAAATACTGCAATTAAAAAATTACAATCTCAAATCGACACTTTAAATCAAACAATAAACCAATTGCAAAATGATAAAAGAACTTTAAAAGCAAAACTAACAAATGAAAAGCGAAAGCTGGTAGAAAATAATGCTAACGTAGATAATTTAAAAACGCAACTAGCGAATGCACAGGCATTACAAACTTCAGATCAAACATTACAAACTCAAAACGACCCTTTAAATAAAAGAATAGAACAATTGCAAGATGAAAAAAGAGATTTAGAACAAAAACTAGCAGAAACTACAAATTCTTTTCAACGACAAATACAACGATTGGAACTTGAAAAAGGAAATTTAGAAACTAAAACGGTACAATCCACGGACATTTTAAAAAGAACAATAGAACAATTGCAAGGTGACAAAGGAGCTTTACAAGAACAATTATTAGATGTAAACGAAAAGCTGGTAGCATGCAACATTAGCCTAGCTAATTTAAAAACACAAATATCGAATGGACAGGTATTAAATACTGCAGATCAACAAGTCATAGATTTTTTAAAAGATACCTATAATATGGAAAATTGGCAGAACTTTTTCTTAGAACAATGGCCAGAAGATACAAAACTCATTCTTGCGGTGAGTAAACAATGTGACAAGGTTAGAGACGAATCTAATTATGATAATATATCGGCGTATAATTTTGGCAATATAATATTATCCTTAACTTCCAGATCTCCTACTGATACTACGAAAATAACTGAAATTGCAACAATGTTTCGGATACCGAACGATGATAATGTCGTCGCGAATATCAAGATTTTAATAGATAAGTATGTGAGGTGTATCGATGCAATTAATCAGCTAGGTTGCGGTATCAATGCAGATAATTTTCCTACTAAAATAATTGAAATATGGAATCATATTAAAGAAGCTGCACAACGTTTCGTATCAATTGATAATGAAGTTTGGTGTATAAATTTTTTGACGGCGATGCAACAAGAATTTGAAATAAATCATACAATCATCAATGAATTTCAAGCACTGACTCCAGACATTCCTAATAATGATAAATTACAATGGAAAGATTCATTTATTAAGCGATTTTATGAATTTCAAAAATTTACTCAAAATTTTATGTTTTCAGGAAATTCTGTAGAACAGTTCTCCCTTAATTTAAGTAATATCGCTAAAAAAATAAATCCAGAAAGTTTAAACGAGCAGCAATGGATGAAAATATTTATAATTAATATTACATCATTTGTTGAAAAATTACGAGATAAATACCCTTCGGAAAAAAATTTTAGTGAATGGGTAAGCGATATGTTATCTCCTTTGCCTGATAAAGAGATTAATTCAACAGAAGCCGAAAATATTGGTTTGTTGTATAAAACATGGTTACGCATATTAAATTTTGAGCCTAATACAAGTCCAGAACAGTTCACAGATTTATTAAATGAACACATGAAAGCGTTCACCAATAGGAAAAGAAGATCAATTCAAACGGTAGAGGGTTTGGGAGAAACAAGTGATAAAAAAATTCTATTAGATCAAAATTGGACTGTAATTGAACTACAAAATTTGTTTTATAATTTATATAAGGGGTATTTCAAACTACGATTTAATATTTCGAAACAACTTTTGCCCGATGTTGAAGAATATAAAGATCAAATTGAAGTTAAATTGCGGTTATTAAGGACCCTTAGAAGAGACAATCGGGGAAATACACTTATGGTAATTTATCAGGATTACTTGTATTATGATTTAAAAACCATACTTAGAATAGACTTAGACAAAATATTTTTGGATACTGTGGATAAAGATCAATTATTTATTACTACTTGTAATGCAACTGAAAATTATTTACACACATTATTGTCTAATGAAAATGCTATACCGTTATCAGAACCTGCATTAAATATTTCAAGTGCTATTGGTATGGATTCGGAACAGATTGAGGAAGAAGAAAATATGGAAGCAAGAAATGAGGAAGAAGAAAATTTACACGCAAAAAGGATGAATACGGCTAGTTGAAATATATAGATAAACCACACCCACCCTTAAAAAAAAAAAAAAAAAAAAAAAAAAAAAAAAAAAAAAAAATTTTTTTTTTTTTTTTTTTTTTTTTTTTTTTTTTTGAGTGGGCGTGGTTTATATAATATATATATGTGTGCTGGCTAGTGTACCCACACATTATTATGTCTCAAGGTATGCTGGCAACAACCTTCTAGTTTAGACTTTGAAAAATTTGTTAAATTAAACATTGATATTATTTATAGATTGTCTTATGAAACGCGTAAAAGGACTAAACATAATATTTTCTTACATGGCTTTGGCGACACGATCGCAATTTATATGACTTTTTATAATTCGATAAATTCACGAGGATAAAATTCATCACCATTTGCTTTACGAGCGTAGTATGGTACTAAATCGCCATTTTGTAACGATATGGCACCTTTTTCAGAGCTACCGTCTTCAGCTTTCAGATAAAATTCGTCCCCATTATTCCGTTTTGGATAAAATTCAGACCCATCTGGGTTTTTGGCATATTTATACTCGTTCAGAGGTAAGTCATTACCATTCTCGTCCTGACGATAACTTTCTTGACCATCATCATCTATGGGATAAACATAATTTCCATTTTCATCTTTAAGATACATTTCCTCTCTTGTTAAAGGATACGTTACCTTAAGCGTAGTTAAATTTAGGGGGTATTTTGGACATCCATTTTCATAAATATAAACATTTGTACCATCTTTCTTAGCGCATGGATATTCAATCAAATATTCTTTATCCCCGTCTATTACTTTTTTGCAAGCATAAACTAATTTTCCAGCTTCATTTTGCCAATATTTATCATGACCTTCAACATCCTTTGCGTAATACTGGTCCATATTATTATTTTGCAAACAATAACCTCTTAAATAAATTTCGTTATATTTTTGTTCTAACACGTTGTCGTCATCTTGAGGCTCATTATCCTTAGCGACTTCACCCCCCAAACCATTTAAATTGCCGGGACCAGGCAGAACGGGATCAATTGCGTTGTTGACAGGTAAATTTACGTTGCCGGGACCAGGCTGCTCATCTCCGTTGCCGAGACCAGGCAGCTCATCTCCGTTGCCGGGACCAGGCAGCTCATCTCCGTTGCCGGGACCAGGCAGCTCATCTCCGTTGCCGGGACCAGGCTGCTCATCCTCAGGTTGCTCGTTTACGATTTTCTCCATTTTAAAAGCTTTGTTCACAGTATTAGAAGAAGAGATATCTCTTCTCTTGCGACTATTTGGCTTTAAAGAAGTTGAAACTGGTTTACGATTAGACATACTTTATTTGTACATTTAATAGCAAGAGCATGCTAATTATATTATTGTGTATTTGCATGTTATTTGTCTGTTGGAATCATAGGTTATATCGAGCATATATAAAAATTACATTGAATACTTTATATTATAATATGAACCCAATGGAATGGCGAAAATATCTTATACATAAACAAATTCAAAAGAGTCCAGGATGGGAAATAACTATGAACATAAA